>CM060907.1:87488906-89988906 GCA_030737815.1 Allium fistulosum
TCCAACAACTCCCCCTTAATCTACTAACTCCCCCTTAATCTAAGCCTATCTAACCTATTTTATAATTCTCCCCCTTTGTCATTAACAAAAAATAATCCTAAACTATATAACTCCCCCTAAATCTTATACTATAGCACCGTATATGATAATAACATAATATAGTAGAACGTAAATGAGACAGATACTAATATGAGTAAAATATAGTAAGGTAAATGTAAGATATATGAAAATTTTAAAAATAATCAATCAACATATACATCATGTTCTTATCAAACAACACCATGTTCAATCATATATTACACACCATATTCAAATCAATCCAAATCATACTAATCTAAACCAAATCAAATCAAACCAAACAATTCAAACCAAATCAAAGTAAATCAAACCACATATGTCAAATCAAACATTTCTTGGAACTTAAACCCATCCTTCTTCTCCGAAGATAGGATCTGCCTTTATAGCATCCCATCCTTCATTATCTTTGTTCAGAGTTCCTTTTGGATTCGCTTTATGCTCTTCTTTGTTGAGGGCAGAGATCATCCATTGAATGGCGTCGAAGTGCCTTTCTTGTTCCTTTATCATCTGCATTTGGCTTAGTTCTAAGTTTCGTTGATTGCAAAGGATAAAAGTAAGTATGTTCTTGAAGGAATTGAGAGTTTCTTCAAGATTCTCACTAGATTATGAATAGGAGAGGCCATTGTTTTGATAAAATATGAAGAAATTCAATGGAAAATAAAGAGAATTGAAAGAATGCATTTTTCTAGAAGAAACAGGTATTTAAAGAGTTAGAAATTCGTTTGAAATGAAAAACATAAGGTAGTTATGTCAATTTCAATTTCAAAACAAAAAAATAGTTTCTGGCCATTACATGTCGACATGGAGGGTAAGGGGATGTCGACATGCCCTTGTTAATTTTGGCAATTTTCTTTTATTCTTTATATTATGTACAAGTCTACATATATAAACTTATATACAAGCATTCCAAAGATATTTTAGAGCTAATAAATAGAAATAAAGGATTTTTATTGATAATTTTAGTTAACATTACATTAAACGATACATAACATTAACTAAAGAGAGTACAAACTAATACAATATGAAATGAAATTAGTATTAGTTAGAGGATGATGAAGTTGATGATAATCCAAGAATGTGATTCACTTTCCCAACGAACTTGTTCATTTTGGTGGAAATCTTATCCAACTTTTTACTAATGGATCTTTTGAGTATCCGTTGGTTTTCCACGATAATCTTTTGGTTCTTGAGAAGCATTTTGTTGGATGGATTGGTAGGAGTTATAGGTTATTCGATGGTTTCCAAGGAAATCTCTTCCTCCTCCTCTCATTTTTCTTCAATTTCCGTCTCCTCCCTTTCTTCCTCCTCCTTCCCTTCTTCCTCCTCCTCCTCCTCCTCTTTCCTCTCTTCATGAGCCAATCTCTCATCCTTTTCGGCAAGTGTTTCATATGGTTGAGACACAAGAAGAATTCTAATGAGAGAGATGTTAGCATGGTTAAACACTTTTCTAGAAATGAACTCCTCTCTCTTATATTCAACACCAAAATAGTTGAAAATTCGAGTGAGGTAAATTCCATGGTACAAAGTGTTTTCACCTAAAGTAAAATTTTTGGGACGAAGTTCATCCAAAATCACTTGTGCCTGTAATGACCCGGATATTTTAACGGTTTTATTAACGTAATTAACTGAATTTTTCATGAAAAATAAATAATAAAATTTAGCAAGGAAAATTTGATATTTGGTATGCGTCTATTTAAACATAGCAAATGGCAGATTTTCATTGGTAAATATAAAAGTTTGTTCTGTTGTGTGATTTTCAATTTCAATTTAAATCGGTTAATTTGTTGAAAATAAAATATTTTGAAACCTGAATATTTTTATATAATAAAATTTTAAACTATTTTCTGAGTGAGACGTCATATTCCGTTTCGCCAAATTCGGAGTGCTCTAGCTCCGTTTATCTTATTTTCGGCGTTTTAACAGCATTTTGGGCAGCGAAATATTGAATTTTGGTAGAATGATCGTATCGCTAATATCTGTGTACCGTTCTGTTCGTATCGTCGTACTAATCTCCGTAGTATATTTACTTCTGTAATTCGGCGTCAGGTACGCGGTAAAATCGGCGTAAACGATTAGCTGTATCAGTTCCGTATTTGAACCGTTTGGCTTTCTTTGTCCTTTCATCTATCCATCCGTTGAAGCCAAATAGCCTATAGCCTTTTTATATTCTTGAATTTAATATGTGGCCTTTTCTATTCACTCGTTCAATTTATATTATGCTAGTTCGTTATTTATTTGTGTCTCTTCCGTTTCCATCTTTCGTTGTGATAAAAGAAAATTTTAGCTAGTATTTATATTTTTCTGTAGCCATCTACTTCTTCTTCTATTCCTTTCATGGAGCCTGTTCACTTTTGATTTATATTTCTGACAACCGCACTTATGAAAAAATATAAATAAATAAAAGAAAGTGAAGGCTTATGTATTATTACTTGAAGCTCATTCGTGCCTTGCTTTCCAATTGCCACCTTCATGGCTGAAAACCCATCCATCTCCACTAAAGATCTGCCACCGCCTACTTACACCCTCTGTTCCTTCGCTCATCAGCCTCCATGCGATAACCCCCCACCCTCACACACCCTCCCCACTTCCGAGCACTAACCCACAAACAGCCGCGTGCAACCTTCCCACTTCCACCCCCATCCATGGCCCCGCGTCACTCACTCCCACTTGTCCTCCGCACATCAAGCCTCACCTTCGATCTGTAACCCGGAACATAGCCCGACCATCGCCTTGAATCGAACAACCTCCGCCCTCCTTCTCCTCCACTTTCTCCATAGTCGTAACCCATCTCTACATCAAGCACCTCCCTCTCCACGTCATCCACTCGCAGGTCGACCACCCCTTGCTTCCAGAACCACACTGCAGCCAACTTACTTCATACTGCTGACCCTTCGCTCCTCCAACCGCCACCTGTGCACTGCAGCGTCGCCACACTTCGACAGCCGTTCCTTTTCCATTTTCCTGCTCTCCATTTTTCGGTTTGCCGTGACCTTTTACCTACCGTGCTCGGCCGCTTCGAACGCAACCTACCACCTTCATTCCATTACAAACAGCCCTCGACTTCCCTTCCCTCAACTGCTTGCCCACCTGAACCGAACCCAATGGCAGCGTGCAACCCACGTCCAGCACCCATCGCCCGTGTTTGCACAAAAAATGGACAAACACCTCAAAGTTGTATGATTTAGTAGATCTTATGTTGTTCTTAGTGATTTGGATGACTTATGCAAATATATGAAAAGCAGGGGCTAAACTGTAAAAAGACACACAGATTTATAGTGGTTCGGCCAGAACGTGCCTACGTCCACTTTATATGTTATTTCTCCTTTTGATCTCAGATTACAAGTACAAAGCTTTGGTACAAGTATCTAAAAGCGTTTGAAAGTTCCTTCCGTGCTTGAGCTCTCAAACTCCCTCCCCATTGTTGTACCCCTACCCCTCTATTTATAGAGTGAGGTTGGGGGCAGGGGTCTTGGATGTATATAGCTGCTGGTGGGCCTGGGCTGAAGCAATCTGGCCTGGCAGCGTTCCGGTTCGGCGAAGCTTTGGTTCGGCCGTGCTTGGAGAAGGTTGGGATTCGGTAGGGATGTGGTCCGGTGATAGGTTGGTTCGGCATAGGGGTGTGAAGCAGTTGGTTTGGTGTTTTTTGGTTCGGCGAGGCCTTGGACCGGTGGTAGATGGCAGGTGAGTAGGTTTGGTGGGTACTTGGATCGGTAGTGGGGATTGGTTCGGTAGGGATGTGATTCGGTGGTTTATGGAGGTGCAGCTGGTTTGGCAGTGAGCTGCCGAATGAAATTCTATAGATGGGAGTGCCGAATGAGGTAGTGCCGAATGAGGTAGTTACTCTTGGTGCCGAATGAACCTTATGCCCTTGAATCATGAGTGAAATACGCTTGCTGGCTGCTTCTTCTTGGTTCGATCGTGGAGGAAACGCACCCATCACTGATATTCCAGTTTTGACCAGAAAATGGGATAACACTTTGCCCCCCAAAACATGACTTGCGGTAGGAAGACGTGTTTTGTAATGCCATGAGCTGGATGTTCGTAACCTGTCAACAACCTGTAAAGAGCTTGATAGTTTTATATGGCCCCAAATGACGACCGTTCGAGATCGAGCTACTTGGGATGAAGCGCGGCCGTTCGTGGTCAAGCGCCTAACTTCAAATGACGACCGTTCGCGATCGAGTCATTTGAGGTGAAGTGCGACCGTTCGCGGTCAAGCGTCTAAATCCATGCGACGATCGTTCGAGATCGAGTCATTTGTGGTGGAATGTGATCGTTCACGGTCAAGCGCTTTACTTCAAATGACGACCGTTCGGGGTCGAGTCATTCGAGGTAAAGTGCGACCAAGCCCGGTCAGAAGGCGGACCTCGAATGGCGACCGTTCGTGATCAAGCCACTTGGGGTGAAATGTGACCGTTCGCGGTCAAGCGCCTTACTTCGAATGACGATCGTTCGAGATCGAGCCATTCGTGGTAAGGTGCGACTGTTGGCGGTCAGGGGGTGGACCTCAAATGGCGACCGTTCGCGATCGAGCCACTTGTGGCGAGATGAGTTGTGCCGTTCGAGGCGAGTTTGTGACTGTTCGAAGTCGGGTGCCGTTCGAGGCGAGTTGTGACCGTTCGAGGTCGGGTGCCGTTCGCGGCGAATTGTGACCGTTCGCGGTCGGGGTGCCGTTCGAGGCGAGTTGATGTGTGCCCGGGGGGGACTTAATACCATCCAAACCAGATTCACGTTCGGGTGAGTTTCTGGATTGTCTGTTGTGGCGGTTTATCACTCTCTCGGAGCATGCCTAGGGATCGTTCGCGATCCCGTACATGTGTAAGTAGCTTAGCCATTTTAGAATTATCGAAACCAAATATCCATTCAACTGATGAAATTTAAAATAGAAATGTTCAGCAAAGTCAAATCCAAATTTAAGAAATAAAGAACAAAAGCAAAGCAGTGACGTCGGAGTGCAAACGCCTATATCGATGTGGTTTATAGTTGTATCAGAGCATGCCTGAGGATCGTTCGCGGTCCTGTACATGTGTAAACAACTTAACCGTATCAGTGTGGAGTTTGCTGCTCGTTCATCATTATCTCGATCAACGGATAATAAGATGACGTCTCGATCCTGAGCCGTCTTCAGTTGGTGCGGGCGGTGGTCGTTCTTGTCCCACCGTTGTGGCCCTCCTTCTCACATATTGTGATAGCAAACCATTCCGAATATGCCCCTCCACCTCATCTTTTAGATGCCTGCAATCGTTGGTATGATGACCATTCAGGTCGTGGAACAAGCAGTATCTGTCTGATTTCCTTTCGTTAATAGTCGGATCCCTTTGCATTGGCCTACGGTAGGGAACCTGCTCTCTTGTATCTTGATAGATTCGCTCCAAACTCTCATTCAGCTCGGAGTAAGTGGTGAATCGCGACTCTTTCCGTGGCCGCTTTGACCTGTCATCATTATCCTCAGCCTTTCTCTTTCCTTTACCAGTCTCCGCACCCCTTCCACGTGGGTTTCCGCTCTTGATTGCGTAAACGTCAACTTCTTCCTCTCTTTCTGCACTAGCATCTTCCAAACGCAGAAACTTTTCAGCCTCATGATAGAACTCTCCCAGATTCATAGGCGGATCTTTAGTTAACGAATTCTTGAACTCCGTACTATCAGCTATTCCAGATACAGCCGCCATCATGACCATAGATGGATCTGGTCGATCCACTGATGCTGCTGCCGCATTAAATCGTGTTAGAAAACTCCTCAAAGTCTCTCCAGTTTTCTGCTTCAAGGTTGCCAAAGTCATCACATTCTTGGGTCTTGCAATATGAACCCTGAATTGCCTCATGAATCTCTCAGTTAAATCTGCACACGTTCCTATGGAGCTGCTTTCCAGTTGTCTGAACCACAACGCCGCAATATCTGCCAAGTACAATGGAAAGCACCGGGCCATAACCTCCTCTGATGCCCCCAGCACTTCCATATGCCTTATATATTTTGTCAGATGAACCGTGGGGTCTGTCCTTCCATTATACATATCCAATGATGGTAGCTTAAAATCTGGTGGGTTCCTAGCTCGCCTGATTGTTGTGGTAAAAGGACTCCTATTCACATCCTCCAGGTCCCTATTCACTAGTCTGCCTCTCATGGCTCGTCTGACCATCTCCGCCAGTCTGTTACTATCTCCAAGTTGTAGTCCTCGTTCACTGCCTTCGACCTGCCCCCTGAGTCCGTGGGAGCTTTCAGGTGTATGCCCCTCTGGCGGAGCGTTCATTCTTCTATTGTTACCAGGTTGTTCGGATGCCCCCGTCTCTCTTGTCGGGATTGGATCAACATGTTCTGCACGTGTGCTCCCTAGCTCTGGTGCTACGCCAGATGGTCCTGCTCCGTTCTGAACTCCAGTTGCACCTTGGTTCCGTGCTCCAAGTTGCCCAATCTGTTGAAGCAAGTTCTGTATCATCTCTTCTTGTCTTCTCATCATGGCCTCCATCTCATCCCTGGTGATGAAGACTGAAGCTTGGTTTGCTCCTGAGGAAGCCTCTTGACTCCCTTCCTGTTGACTTTGCTCTGGCCTCGGCCTTCTGCTTGATTGTCTTGCCATGATTCTCCCAATCTGAATCTTTAGACTTTCAAATTCAGCTTCCAAGCGGTAGAATCCTTGAGTTCAACTCTCAGTGAAAGCACCAAAAATGTTTGCACAAAAAATGGACAAACACCTCAAAGTTGTATGATTTAGTAGATCTTATGTTGTTCTTAGTGATTTGGATGACTTATGCAAATATATGAAAAGCAGGGGCTAAACTGTAAAAAGACACACAGATTTATAGTGGTTCGGCCAGAACGTGCCTACGTCTACTTTATATGTTATTTCTCCTTTTGATCTCAGATTACAAGTACAAAGCTTTGGTACAAGTATCTAAAAGCGTTTGAAAGTTCCTTCCGTGCTTGAGCTCTCAAACTCCCTCCCCATTGCTGTACCCCTGCCCCTCTATTTATAGAGTGAGGTTGGGGGCAGGGGTCTTGGATGTATATAGCTGCTGGTGGGCCTGGGCTGAAGCAATCTGGCCTGGCAGCGTTCCGGTTCGGCGAAGCTTTGGTTCGGCCGTGCTTGGAGAAGGTTGGGATTCGGTAGGGATGTGGTCCGGTGATAGGTTGGTTCGGCATAGGGGTGTGAAGCAGTTGGTTTGGTGTTGTTTGGTTCGGCGAGGCCTTGGACCGGTGGTAGATGGCAGGTGAGTAGGTTTGGTGGGTACTTGGATCGGTAGTGGGGATTGGTTCGGTAGGGATGTGATTCGGTGGTTTATGGAGGTGCAGCTGGTTTGGCAGTGAGCTGCCGAATGAAATTCTATAGATGGGAGTGCCGAATGAGGTAGTGCCGAATGAGGTAGTTACTCTTGGTGCCGAATGAACCTTATGCCCTTGAATCATGAGTGAAATACGCTTGCTGGCTGCTTCTTCTTGGTTCGATCGTGGAAGAAACGCACCCATCACTGATATTCCAGTTTTGACCAGAAAATGGGATAACAGCCCGCCTTGAACCCAGCAGCGCCACCACTAATAGCCGAGCACAGCTCCTACAACGTGCAGTCACCATCTCTCAACTTTGTCATGCCAAACTTTGGGTTGTATATATATAAACCTTCCTCTTTACATTTATAATATAATGAATATAGTATAATATACATAGTTTATATATATGCCGTAGCCTGGAGCCTACTACATTACTTTTATTCATTGCCTAAGTTTGCTTTGCAATTACATTATTTATTTATTTATATATATATATTATAAAGTTGTTTCTCTTATTCTGTTTTATAAATACTTTATATACTAAATAAATAACGAGGATTGTTCCAATCTTTGAAGTTGTTTTCATTTTTTCTGAAACTTATATCTTTTACCATATGTATATATAATACATTTGATATGTGTTGTTTGTCCTCCTGATTATATAAATATGTAAGTCTATATATAATAATTACTGAAGCATTCTATTTTACTATGGGTTCTAAAGTATATAAATGTCGATGTGTTTTATTAGATATACATATAGATAGTATATGTTTAAAAAGTATACATATATTTGAATGTTCTGTTATAGATTTTTTTATGATTAAATATATATATGAGGATTTTGAAAAGAAAATATATGTATTTTAATAAATATTTATTTTCAATATGATATGATGATGTTTTATTTTGATAAGTGTTTTAAATTGGATATTGATTTTTAAATATGATTTATATAGATGTATATGTCATATATATATATATATGTATGTATATATATTGTTTCCCATCAAATTCAAGTGGTTCGTTTGCTTACTTCTTATATATATATATATTTGAATGTTATGTTATAGATTTTTTTATGATTAAATATATATATGGGGATTTTGAAATGAAAATATATGTATTTTAATAAATATTTATTTTCAATATGATATGAAGATGTTTTATTTTGATATGTGTTTTAAATTGGATATTGATTTCTAAATATGATTTATATAGATGTATATTTCATATATATATATATATATATATATATTGTTTCCCATTGAATTCAAGTGGTTCATTTGCTTACTTCATCAATGTCTAGTTGTTATTTTGCTCGTCGCTACTGGAAATCTCGACAGCTTTTGATTTGCTTTGCTCGTGCCAGTGTGCGTGTGCGTGTCATCTTCTTCGCCATCCTTGTTCTCTAGCCTCGAAAGGTGAGCGATCACTCATGATTAACATTGTTATATTTAGTAGATTTAATTCACATGAAATGAAAATTGAAATATACTGTCAAATTTGAATTGTTAGTTATTTAATTATTATATATGATATGTCATTATCTGCAATTGTTCACTAACGACATATGACACCATAACCTATTGTATATGTTATATTTAAATTGTTAATGATGATATATGCCTACTATTGATATGTATGTCATTTTGCATTATTATTTTATTTGTTCCCACTCTACAAGTTCCCTGTAGTTTAAAAATTCCCTATGGGTTGAAATGATACATACCCGAACGATATTTTAGAATAGGGAAAAATCATTATGGGTTGAAATGATAAACCCAAGCGATTTTTATTGATTTTGAAACCTTGGGATTGCAGGTTGAAATGATATATACCAGTAACTATTAAATATAAATTACGGATTGAAATGATAAATATCTGTATCACTTGACCATAGGATAGAAAATTATATACGAACACCGTTGGTCTATTTTGAAAAAAATGATTTCCAAGATTTTGAAAGGAAATGTATGAGTTTTTAATAAATATTGATTTTTAAAATATAATATATAAATGTTATTTTATATATGTGTAATTTAGATTTTTAAAATTATATGTTTTGGAAAATTAAAGTTTATAAGTTAGATTTGAAAATAAATTTTTTAAGATTTTTCTTATAACTTTATTATTTTAAAAATATATAAAATAAGATTTAATTTAATAAAAATTAAATCTTATTAATATATATTATGTTTAAGTATTTATTTAAAATTATAGTTTAAAAAAATAGATTTTGTAATAACTTTAATAAATAAAAGTGGGAAAGACAAGTTAAAGCCGATTTGTAATTTGATTTATTTCAAAATTGAATTTAAATAAATAAAAATGATTTGAAACTTATTGATTTGAGATTTTTTTCAAGATATGAAATTATAACTTGATAACTTGGTTTTGATTAGAAGTGACTAAATGAATATTTTTGAATTTAAATAAATTGAAATTGAATATTTATTTTGATTTGAATGTGTAATTTGAGTTTTTATTCAAATGATTATGAAAGGGATTAACTGAAATTTTTTAGAATTAAATATAATTGAAGTTAGGTATTTAATTTTGATTTAAATTTGCAATTTTAAATTTTATTTAAATATATTTAATTGATTAAGTGAATATTTTCCAATTTGAATAAAATTAAAGTTAAATGTTGAAATATAGGTGAGACTTATATTGTAAATGTTTGACTATTTAAACTCTGAATCTTATTAGAATTGAAGTGATAGTTCAAACCTTGATTTGATGGCGATATAAATTAAAATGGTTTATTGAGAAATTTGAATTGAATCTTTAACCTTTTAAAATGGAAAGTGTTGAACATGGATTGACTTAAATTGAATTTTGGAATTTAAGTTGGTTTGAGTCGATTTGTGGAATTGGATGAAAGAATTCTAATTGGGAAACTATTTCAGTATAATCTCTTTAAATAAATATAAACTATTTTTAATCTACAACTATTTTAACATATAAATTATTTTAATTATGTACTATTTTATTTTATAGCTATTTAATATATATACTATTTTGAATATCTAAACTGTTAAGTTGGAACCGTTATGATTACGGAAGTGTTATGATTTCAAAAGTGTTATGATTTCAAAAGTGTTATGATCTTGAAAGTGTTATGATTCGAAAGTGTTATAATTTTGAAAGTGTTATGATTTCGGAAATGAATATTATTTAAAGTGAATAATGATATCGAATTGATATGATTTTGAAATGAATATGATATTTTGATATGAAGTATGAACTATTTGAAATGAAATGACCACGGTGTGAAATAAGCGTTTGGTTGTTAAAGAGACCGGGATCGAATATTGTCATACTCTCCACTTTAACAACTATGTACGAGGTGGAGATTCCAGAATGAAGTAGGATGGTTTGGAGACGATTATATATGAGGTTTTAGCGTAGCCCTGACTTCCGTGAGTCAGCTTAATGTGCATAAAACAGAAGCCATGCCGGACCAGGTGAGGTCATTCCTCCGATCGGGCACATTTCTTCGATACCATTCTATTACTTTGTGATTTGATTGGGTGCACCTTTGATTTGGGAGTGTGTCTGAGGTGGGCGGTAGTAGCTGCTATGCGTTACCACCAGTCCAGATTCGCAAATGGTATACCTACCCAGACATTGACTCGCGTGCCTTATCACATGCCTTATCGCGCCTTCTACGATTTTGGTTTGTGTTGTACCTATGGAGTGCTCCCTGATAGCCCACCTGTGGGTGGAGTTTACAGTATCTGTATAGGCTACGGCATTATATAAAATGTGTTAAGGGGAATATGGGTAACGCCTTAACGCTATTTTAATACTTTACTTTACTATAGACATATTATAATAGCGGATTTTACTACATAGTAGATAGTTCCACGGATCCTTACAGGATGGGTATCCCAAACATCCTTTAAGTTACTTGTATTTCAGTTGACATTTCACTTGAGTTAAATTTACCGATATAAGAATGTTAATCCTGACTCGAGTGTTTTGTGTTTTGCTTTATGCTCGGGTCAGACTGAGTGTCACAGGATTTGAGACTCACCTTTGGAGTTTGGAGCTTTTCTTGAAGATCGGTCTTTGTCTGTTTAGCTTCTCAGTTGTTTCTAGTTGATTAGTTTAGACTTGTCAATTGTTTCTGTATTAGATATTGTTCTGTATTTGAGATATCTTTTGTATTTTACTGTAAACTCTGATGTTTATATAGTAGCTTCATGAACTACTATTTTTCTATTCCGCTGCTTATTGTTATATTACTCTGTGTCTGTGATTGAGTTATTTACGATATATGCTAAGTTGTGCCAAATATAAATTAACAATCTGTTGTTTTGAGCAATTCAAGTCCGACATGTGCGGATGTGAATGGTTCAAAATACCAGGTCGTTACATTGCCCAATTAATGTCGTAGTGCCTAAAAATAGCAAAAAGAGCCTTACAAACTTTTAAGGTCAGGTGATTGAAATTTCCCGATCTTGGAGTTATGGTATGTTGTAAAAGAAGGTTTACAACTCTAGCTTTAGGTTGGAAATTTTGGTTTATAAACTCAAAGTTATCATCCCCTTTTAAAATGTGATGGAATGTCTCACGATTATGTTCATCAATTTTAAAATACGAAAGATCCATTCCCGTACTCTTACAACCAAGAATGTTACCCAAAATCTCACTATTTAAAACAATACGCGTTCCTTTAATGCTACTCCACACTTCCCATTCATTTTCTTCATAAAAACCACGATTTAAATTTGCATAAAACATTTTGAAAAGATTTGGATAACAAACAAAATCATTTTGAGAATCATCAATTAAGCTAAGAATTTGATTCTCTTCGAAAATAACATTGACCTCATATGAAGGAAAATCACTAAAGATAGCAAATTTTGCCGTATGGACCATTCCAAAGTTTACATAGCTAATGTAAGCTTTGATAGCTTCCAGATCATTGTAGAGGAACTCTTTGGTGGCCTTGGATAGTCTTTTGGTGGATGGAGTGCTTGAGGAAGCCATATTTGAAGAAAGTAGAGAGCTTAAGAGTTTGAAAGAGAGTTTGAATTTTGAAATGAAGGTGAAATGATAGGATAATGTTAAGGAGATAAATAGATATCTAAGAGCCATGTTCTCTGGTCAAGAGATACCTTTTCAGAGCTTTGGAGTTGGTGAGAAGGTGGAGGGAATTCAAAGTTTTGAATTCAAATTTGAAAATCAAAATTTTAAATTCAAACAACAGGCAATTTCAAAACATGAAAACAACCAAACATTCAAACAAGCAATTTCGATCAATATAATTTAAATGCGTACCTATTTTTAGATCCATATTTCCGAGATCATCAGACTTGTGAATAGCTGTAAAGCACATGTTTGAATTTCCCATCTCTTGATCTTCATCACTAGAGGATGAGTCTGAATCGTCTAGTGTAGCAATATAGGCTCTCTTTCTTTTCTTTGATGAATCATTACTTGGAGAAAATTTATGTTTATACGGATGCGGACAACTCTTTTTAAGTGGCATAGCTCATCACAATTGTAGCATCTGACGTTGTTTTGAGTCTCATTACTATTTCTAGAATTCTTGTGATCATTTCTCTTGTAATTGTTCATCTTTCTATATTTCAGAAATTTTAGATTTCATAAACTTTCTAAAATTCCTTGTCATCAAGACTGTTTCTTCATCGTCGTCACTGTTTGAGTCTGAACCATCTATTATGCATTGAACGCTATTGACTTCTTTTCTGAGGCCTTGCTTTCTCTTCTCCATTGAATTTGTACTTCAAACGACATCAAATTCCCAATCAATTCTTCAATTTTTAGAGTACTAATATCATTAGCCTCTTCAATTGATAAAGTCTTCTGATCCCATTTTGGAGTGAGTGGATTCAAAAAATTTCTAACTTGATCTTCTTCGGAAAAGTTCTTTTCTAATGCAATTAGTGAGTGCACAATGTCTTAAAACCTACTGTACATGTCTGAAATGGACTCATTTGGATTCATCTTGAACAATTGAAACTGATTGGTCAAGATAGGTATTTTGGTCTGTTTAACTTTGTTTGTTCCTTCATGAGTAACTTGCAAAGTTTTCCAGATCTCATATGCAGACTTACAGACAGATACTCTATTAAACTCATTCCTATCAAGTGAACAGAATAGAATATTCATGGCTTTGGAATTGTTTTGTGCAACAACCTTTTGCTCAGCAGTCCACTGTGCAAAATTAGTTGTGGGTTCAATATACTCAGTTTGTGTGATATTCCAAGTGTCTAATCCTATTGATTGTAAATAGATTTTCATCCTACATGCCCAATATGCATAGTTACTACCATTAAAAAGTGGTGGTCTGGCAGTAGACTGACCCTCTACAAATAAACTAGTGATAATGTTGACATTACCAGTGTCGGCAGCCATTTGAAAACTTTTCAAAAACCAGATTATGAAAACTTTGAAAACCAGTGCTCTGATACCAAATGTTGAAATTGCGGATTACGAATCTTACGGCTGGATTAACATTAGAGGGGGGTGAATAGCGTTTAATGGATTTTATGGAATTTTTGAAATCTTTTCAAATTAAACACAAATAGATGCAATTCACAAACATAGAGACAATCACAGAACCAGACACAGATGCAAATAGTAAATAAAAGCAGTAAAAGAAAGAACACACCAGAATTTTATACTGGTTCGGAGTTACCCTACATCTAGTCCCACACAATTCCTTATGCAGATTTTTTTCTCAAATATAATGTTGATATTACAATCTCGATTTCAAGGCCACGAGATACACCCTCCTGTCTCCGAGTCCATGGCAAACTCTCTTTATTTAACCAGGCTACAAAATCACCTAATTGATTTACGAGCTACAATCACACCCAATTGATTTAAGGGCCACCATCACACTGTTTCCAATCACACTTTGATAGAGAGAGACTTGATACACTTTGATCTTTCGATCTTTGATTACAAATGATCCTATAACTTTGAATAGCACTGAGATCTTTGAGAAAGAGTGGGAGAGAATCAAAATAGAGACAACCGAGTTTGATTCACTTAGGATTTCGGCAGAATTTTGTTAAAGCATTTGAAATATAAGAGAATATTTGAGTGGAGAAGAAAGAGTGAAGAAATAAAGAGAAACTAACTTAAAATTTGTTGAAAACAGCTGGTATATACAGGAGAACAATGGTCATGTACATTCGCGAAAGGTATAACGAATAGACACTTCTTTTGAAAATTTGAAATTTGAAACCTACGGCTACCATGTCGACAAGGGGGGTATAGGGATGTCGACATGCCTATGATTTTTTTTAAAAATTGATTTTGCTTTAAAATGATTTCTATTCTAAAACTTATCAAAACAATTTCTAAACTTTGTAAACCATTTTGAATATAGTTTAAACTTATAAAAAAGTTTTAGAAAGTAATCTTAAAATATATTTTTGAGATTTAAAGCTAAAATATTAAAATTAAGAGATAGTCTAAAAAACAAGAGATGTTTTAAGATCAAAATATTAAAAGATGATAAGAATAGTTTTTGAATCAAGGATAAAATATTTAAATTGATAGAGATGACTTTTAAAAAGATAGTTTTTGAAAAAATAGTTAAAATAAATTATTTTGAATATTTCGTGGATTCCATTCCACTAAAGAAGGTCGTGGGTTCCATCCCACTAAAGAGGTCGTGAGTTCCATCCCACTATTAAAGCGAGATGGTGGATTTCATTCCACAAATAAAATTCGAATAAAGATTTTAGTGCTATTATGAAGTTTTAACATAAATTTAGACTCTATTACTTACCTTGGTATCTTGAACTCTTGATACTCATGAGTCTTCAGTCTTGATTTCTTCAATCTTGAATTCGTCAATCTTGAATCTCTATACTGTACCGTTTTCATTCTTAGTACCTGCATATATATACCCTGCATATACATATATATCTAGACAAGAATATTAGTATTTATATTTTATAACAAATCCTAAGGTTGTTGTTATCAAAACCATCATCTTAGGAACTAACATGCAATTCGCATTGTTCTTAGTCGTTTTATGTCCGGGCAAGGCAATATGTAGTTAGGCGTTTGAACGACTTAAGTTAAGGTGGTCATTATAGTCAACACTGATCCCTGCCTTAGATGCCGATCCCTATGCCTTACTCTCGTAGCCGACCCCTACGCTTAGACTTACTTGAGAATACCGACCCCTTCCCATGGCCTACACACCGATCCCTATGTTTTAACCTTCATTGCTGATCCCTGAAATCCCTTCTAGCCTAGATGCCAAACCCTATATTTAACTTTTTAGGACGAACCCTCCTTTCCAATTCCTATACCGATCCCTATAGATAAGCCTCTACACTGATCCCTCCTAAGACTCTTATCTACACCGATCCCCAGGCCTGGGTTACTAACGCCGAACCCTCTTTTCACAAGCACATACTGATCCCTCAAACAAACACAACTCCTGTCATCCCTTCGAGAAGCTTATACCGATCCCTCCATTTACCTCCCTTTTTTCCTCATCCCTCTTCCTTCCTCATTCCTTATTCCTCGCTCTTCCTCCTCCAGCGAGTTCTTCTCCTTCCTTGACCTCGCCTAACCTACCCAAACCCATGATATGCTTGCCTAAGGTTGAAGTGTAACTAAATCCATGAACCTATAACTCAACTGATGCAATTATGAGCAGAAATCATACCTATTTGGTATAAGATTACAAGGCCAGAAACTTGGATTAAGGGCAAATTGATGGTGATGGAAATCAGAGATGAAGGCTCGCACACTGGTTTGGGTTTAAAAAGGGGAGCTTCTTCTTTTCAAAGCGGTCGGCCATGTGAGGAACGAAGGAAAAAGAAGCTAAGTATTGGAAAAGATAAAGTGAAGAAAAAGAAGAGAGGGGTATGAGCTTTTATATGAGAGAGAGAAAGGGGAAAGAGGAATCGGGCACACCTTAGAGACTTGGTCATGATATTAAAATGGGGGCGGCTTTAAGGTATGCCGACCCCTATCTATACAGATTCATCGAGGGATCGGCATACCAAATGGCAACCGATATCATGAAGATTAGGTTACAACAGAAGCATGCATAATAAAGTACTTTGGCAAAGGCCAATGAGCGACCGAATAGGTATGGAAGTCAACCACAGAAACATGTGTATGAATGAGTACAGAAGGGATTTTCGAATTCAACTTTTTGAAAAGTTGAATCAGAAGGAAACCTAAAGATTTCATATGACCAAATCTGTGCATTCTAATGGAACGAGACATCAGACCTGTATTATTGAAGGTTAACAAAGGAACAATGGTCAACTAGGGACTTGGATAAGCTTGTTTCCGGGAACTTGGGTTTCTCCAATTCAAAGCACGTTATGTTATTTACAAGACATACTTTGGGGGGGCAAGTGTTACCCGGTACCTTGACCTGGCTACATAGGGTTGATTACGAAGGCTAGACTCGACTGTTGATGGTAAAGATGGTTACGAGGCAACATCCACATGACCAAAGTATAATGTCTGAACAGTTGTATCCAGCCCAGGGTAAATAGGGTCGACAGATAGATAATGCAGGATGTTGGAATTATAGAATTTAGTTTGGTTGGAATAGGGGTCGACATGGATGTTTGGAAAACTGGGGTGAATATGGATGGGTCGGCATAGGATATGAAAGCACTGGGGTCGGCATAGTGGTGGTCAGCAGAAGTTGTCGGCATAGTGTGTTCATAAGATATGGATCGGCATGACATGTTAAGGCTCGGCATGATATGTGTGAGTCGGCATAGTGTGTTCATAAGATATAGATCGACATGACATGTTAGGGCTCGACATGATATGTGTGGGTCGACATAGTGTGTTCATAAGTGATGGGTCAGTATGGTAAGAAGGGATCGGCATGGCAATGGTTACAGGAAATGGGTCGGCATGTTAATGCTTATAGAGATGGCTCAACATGGTATAGTTAAAGAAAAAGGGGTCGACATAGCAGAAGAAAGCGTCTCAGGTCGGTATAGCAGAAAGGGTAGGCACTTCCCTGATCAGATTAGAATTCGGACCAAAGCACTACAAGAACCATAGTTCCACATGTCCAAATGTCATGATACTTGAAGTACCATCGTGTTACACCATAAGAAAGATATCATAGGGATTGCTAGCCCAAACTCAACCCATGGAGGGGTCGGTACCGACCCCTATCCATTGAGAGTTGGCCCTAGCCCTCCCTATGGTGGACCTATGTGGTCAGGGAGGTCTTGTTACCGAAGTTTCAGTCAGTTTGGAGGTCACCTTCATATATAAATAGAGGCGCAAGGGGGCTATTTTAAGGGACTTTTGGGGGTTGCAAGTCAAACTCTTCCATTAGTGTAACCAACTTCCTTTGTTCTTTTCTGATCTCTTACTATTTCTTATTGATTGTAACTGCAATCAAGTGAATTGTGAAGCAATAAAGAGAATATTCAAAATGGAAATAGGCAATCAACACTGAACCACTATAAATCTTGTTGTTTTTGCTTTCTGCTGCATTTTTCTTGATATTCAGTTTTATTCCTCAGTTTAAATTTAATTTATTCATTTTATTTCACTACTTAAACCTATTCTCGGGTGTTTGTGGCCAATTTGGTTGCAAACATACATGTATATGTTTGTGTGCACGCATGCATGCATGTGTATATATACATACATATGTGTGTGAGTGAATGTACGCGCATGCACGCGAGCTTGCATATTCAAAGAATAAAGCTTTTTTTCTAGCTATGAGGGAGTATGCATCGGACTTACAATGTATACTTTAGATCATACATGCAATTTTAAATTTATATGGGCTCAATCTTGTGAACTTGATCACTCAATGGACATTGCTCAAATTGGGTGAAATATGCATGTTTTTGTTTATCAAATGATTCTAATATATATATGCGTATATATATATATCATCTAAAGCCGTTTCTTTATAGGATCTCATTTTTATTTTTATGGTTGATCTCATAAAATAGTATGTTCATACTACAAATCAAGTGTAGAAAGATATTTTCAATTTTTGATCAAAGTTTGCATCGAATCATTTTTACCATATCTTCCCATATTTTTCTTGTTTCTTAACATATTCATAATTTCAAGCCATATTCAAAAGATGGAACTATTTGTTTGCAATGCTTGAGTTAATTATTCGTACTGCTTGAAAAACATGAAGAGTTGGGTAGATCATTTGTACGTTATATGATATGTATGTTGGCATTATAATACAAATGTAACAAACATGTGGTAGTTATTGTACAATAGCTTTATGATGCAATATATAGTTATAACTTGAGTTTGGTTTTCTTTTTTTGTGTCTTTAGTTTTTAAGTTCACAATTTGATGTAACCAAGTTTTGAGGTTTCAACCGAATCGCCGAGATTTCTATCATCCCATTTTGGTTTTAATAAGGATCGAAATGAAATTAAATGGAAAAATGGTTCAATAAAATAACTACTGAACTTCAAACACTACAAGAACAATAGTGATTTCCGACGGCTAAAAGCCATCGGAGGCTGTCGGTAGGCCATTGGAAACCGTAGGAAAGGCCGTTGGAATATGAATTTTATTTAGTAACGCTTTTCGACGTCGTTGGTGGCCTTTTTCCGACAGCGACCAACGACATTTTGGAACGGTTTCCAACAGCCATGTTGGACACGTGGCAAATCAGAATGACCAAATTGCCGTCCAAAGGCGTCGGAAATGGTCGAAATCTACCATAGAGAGCCATCGGAAACAGATGGAATCTGATGACCACTACGCTATCGAAAACCGTTTGAAGCCGTCGGAAATCTAGGTGTATTTTTGTTTTTGTTTTTAAGCCTGTTGCCTTCTAGCCACTACACATCCGTCAATACACATAACAGCTCCATTTCGAGCATATATAAACCACTAATTGTATAAATAACCAAACATAATATTCAAACCAAAAAATCCATATCCAAATCCAACACAATCCAAAAAATCAACATCCAAATCCATATAAGATAATATACAATCCATCAAAAATGTATCAAACACATCCTCACCCACTCGAAGCGTATATATATAGACAATAAAACATATCTATCATCACTCATCGTCCCCTGTAGAACCACCCGATGAAGGGAACATCCCATGCTGCTCCATATACTCCACCAAGCACTGGTTCAGCTGCACTATCTGCACAACACGATGGCGATCATGCTCCTACAGCTCGACGATCTGGGCTCGTAGCTCTACAATTTCTTTTTTGTCTTGAGCCATCTTATATGCCTTCTGAGATGTCCTAGCCTGTTAATAAAAAGTTATAATGCCTCCAACAACTTAAACGTAATTTACATAACTTTAGTTGAAAAATATGCAATATTTGAAATTAGTTTATTTTTTTAAAATTACCGCTTGGTTCCCAAATCCATACCACTTGTTGCGGGATGGTGGATCCATGACAGACTCGGAAATAGCATCCTCCTCATCAGTAGTCAACTGATCTCGTCCTGTCTCAGCCAGCAGCTATGCCCGTGCCTCCTGGAACTTTTGCTGTAATGCAAAATACAATCAAGTATAAATAACAGTAATTAAAATAACACTAATCATTTTTAAGTAGACTAAATGTAACGACCCGCTATTTTGGACCATTCGCATCCATTATAAGTGTATAGGTAGACACTCATGCCGGAGTTGAATTGCTCAAAATACCGCGTTGTTAATTTAAATTGTCAAAACTGAACATATACAGTAAATAAATAATCACAGATCACAGACACAGAGTAATAAATGCAGCGGAAAGAAAAGAGATAGTAGTTCATGAAGCTACTATATAAATATATAAATTACATCAGAGTTAAACCAGATACAACGGAAGAGTAATACGATACATCAGATACAAATCAGAATACATCACTGGAATCATCGAATACTGAAAGCAGAATAGATGGCTGGATCTTCAAGCAAAGCTCCAACTCCAAAGGTGAGTCTCGAATACTGGTACACTCAGTCTGACCCGAGCGTAAAGAAAAAACACAAGACACTCGAGTCAGGATTAACATTCTTATACCAATAAATCCAACTCAAGTGAAATAGCAATTGAAATACAAGTAACTCAAAGGATGTTTGGAATAACCATCCTTTAAGGATCCGTTAAACTATCTACTAGGTAGTAATGTACGCTAAGTAGATAATGTCTATCAGTAATATAAGGTATCAAAATAGTGTTAAGTCATGGCCCTTTCCACCCTTAACACATTTTTATTCCCAAAAGCATATACAAGACCGTAGTTTCCCCAAAACCGGAAGTCACCAGAGGGCAATCCATATACTAAAGGTACAAAACAAAATCGTAGTGGTCGCCAATAAAGGGATACAAGTATGACAAGGCACATGAGGCAATACCCTAGGTAGTGACACTACCGTTCGCCTGATCCAGACTGGTGAGAACGCATCGCCGCAGCGACCGCAACACCCTGAAACAACACTCCCAAAATCAAGGGTGCACCAATCGACAACAAGTAATGAGTAGTTCGAAGAAGTGTGTTCACTTGAGGTAGCTGACCTCCATTGGCCCGGCACGGCTCCTGTTTTAGTCATTTCCAATTTGACACAAGTGTCAAGGCTATCCATTATCGTTCTCTTTCTTCAGTCATCACGAACATCATTCCAACCACATCATTCTGGATCACCACTCCGCGCATAGTTATTAAAGTGGTTTTCAGTTTAGACAAAGAGTATGTCCATAACCGATTCCAGTCTCTTTAATAACTTTTGTAATTATTACACCGATTGGTCGTTTGTATATTTCAAAACCAAATCAATTTCAATTTCAAATAGGATTCGTAAATCAACATTTCATTTGTCTTTCGAAACCAATTTCCAATAATTTACGTTTCAAAACTTCCAAATTATCATTTCAAAGTCTTATAATTCAATTTCAATCTTTATTTAAATCAATTCAAATATTGATTCAAGTTCGTATAAAGTTTCATTCCGAAATCATTTAAACTAATTTAATTTAACATTCAAATCAATTTAACTTCATTTATCGATTTTATTCAATATTCGTTAAGTAAATTTATCATTCAAAACAATTCTATTTAATTTCCAATTCATTAAATCAATTTCTTAAGTTCAACTTCATTATATCAAAACTTACAAATTGAATTAAATTAAATCCATCAAACCAAATTCTTTAAATTTCAAGTCTTACATTAATTTCAATAAATCGCATTTTATTTCTTGTTAAAGAAATTCAATTTCACTTATTTACTTACTTAAATAATTTTCCAAAGACTTAATTAATAAAGAAAACTCAATTTCAATTATTTACGAAGTAAAATTCACTTATTCAAAAATTCAATTTCACTTATTAAAGAATTCAATTCAATTTAATCATTAAATAATTCAATCTTATTTAATTATTAAATAATTCAAAACTTAATTATTAAATAATTTCAAAGTTTAATAATTTCAAACTTAATTATAATATCAAACTTAATTATTAAATCATTTCAAAGTTTAATAATTTCTCAATTTAAACATCATTCTTTCATCAATTACATTGTTAATATTTTGTTTCAGATTATTAAATATTAACATTTTCCTTTCATCAAAATTCAAATTTCAACTTCATTTCAAAACCATATTATTTATTTGAATAAAATCTTTATTTTATTTTAAATCAAATTATTTGACCAATCGGGTTTTATTTAATTTTCTATCCTAGGTCAAAGTTCAATTTGGGTATTTATCATTTCAACCTGATTCCAATTCAATTCAAAATCAAAGCATAACAAAGGGAACTTGCAGTGTGATAACTGGGATGGTGTCAAAGTAAATAAACAAGCAATAACAACAATCAATAACAATCCAATAATCAATTTAAATAATCCCGAAATAATCGTATTAATTCGCATTGTTATTTGTACGACTTAATATAATTATTTCTAGAATCTACACTATCATTTCATGTAGATTAAAGATTATTACATTACGGTTTTCACTTGTCATTCAATTTCAAATTTTTACACTACAACAATTAATCCAATATACGTTCAATGGTTCAAAGTGTAATTATCACTAGTTTACATGTCAATTAATTTAACAAATAAAAGGGGTCATATTCAACTAATCAGATTCAACATATATGTTAATTCAAAATTTTAATTATCCTACGTCAAATTTACTTGCATAATATTTATCACTTTATACATTACAATTTTAACGTCCAATTGTAAACATCAAACAATCAGTCTTTTAACAATTAAACTGGATTATCATTGCACATATAACAAATATTGGTGTCAGATGTCACAGGTGAACTGATATAGTTAATAGCATAAATAACAGTAGCATATTTCAATTGTCGTTTCAATTGAAATCAAATTTAATAAATAAAAGAACGTTAATCGTGAGTGAGTGCTCACCTTTCGAGGTTAGAGAGTTTGACATAGAACAAGCTACGAATTCCAAAGCAAAGCTAGATTGCTATGATTCGACGATCAAAGCTGATAATAGGAATAGATGAATTCAAATCAGAATTGGATCGATGAAGATAACTGATATAAGTGAGCTTATATAGAACTATATATAACTATATATATATATACAATCATATGCTAAATTCAAACATATTTATATTGAATGCAAATATATTTCAAATTCTATTATTTAAGTTAAAACACATATATTTAAATTCAATATTAAATTTAAAACACATATAATTTAAAGTCAAAAAATTTAAAATTTCAAAACAATACTTAAACAATATGCATAAAGCAATATTTAAATAAGGTTTAACATATATATATACACCATCATTACTTGATAAGTCAAGAGTACCATGATATATATAATACACTTTAATCCACAAACAAATGTTTGAAAAAACATACATATTAAATCTACACATTACTATATGTATATAACCACTTCAAACTGCACTGTACCCCATTTTCTTTATATACCCAATATAACTGATGTAACAGACTATATTTATAATATATTATAAATTTTTGGACAGATAAGATTATAAACTAAGAGTATATAATATATATAAAATAATGATATAAGATAATGTATTATACGGACTCATATGACATATCATACAACAGGTCTTACAAATATTCATATAATGTACAAATATATATTCTTTGAAATCAAATATATATATATATAACTAATATATATAAGGTGACTGCAATAATACTCACATATGTATATATACTCTTATACAAAAAAATTTATATTATAAATATATAACTAACAAAACAGACTATATTTTTGAGAAATAAACTAACCTATGTATATGTTAAGACTTTATACTTATACCTGTTATAACTTACAGACTACTATAAATTTATAACTTTATAGTTATGAACTAATATATAGGCTGAAATGTGTATAATATAACTTTTGAACACATATACACAACAAGTATTAAACAACTTATAACAAAACTTATATATACGTTTCGGCTGAAATAATATAAATATATAATCTGATAGATTTTTAAACTTATAGAAATATATACAAAATTGTTATACAAATCTTATATACAACAACAAATACAAGATTGTAAAAACAATAATATAAAGGCAAACTTACATAAAAAAATAATAAGAGAATGAATCTACAGCAGGGCTCGAGAACAAAGACAGGCGACACCGATGTGGCTGAGCTTGCATGCTCGGTGGAGGAGGCACGGGATGAATCAGGGGAAACCGAGCTAGTGGAAGAGGGAAGCTAAGTTGGTTGATCTTGCTAGCGTGGGAAAGAAGGGAAGGCCAAAGTGGGTTGCTTGACTTGGCTGTCTTGTTGAGGCCGAAGCTAGAACAGCGATGGAGATAAGGCCTGGGCTGTGTTTTGATAAGGAGGAGTGAAGTGGTGATGATCAGTCAAAGAAATGGAAGTGGTTCGGCTATGGTTGAGGCAGAAGAGGAAATTGGTCGAGGTTGGCAAGGGACAGTGGCGATTTGGTGTGATTGTTTGATGGAAGCATGCGTGGTTTGATTGCAGGGTGAAAGAAGGGGAAGTAAGAGAAATGGCCTTTCAATTTTATAAACTCGTTTATTAAAACTCTTGGAAACCAGAAAAATATGAACCGGTTGATAATATTGAAATGGTGGAATTGAAATAGTCGGCAAAATAAATTTTGAGAACTGAAAAGCTATTCGTTTTCACAGGGTGAAAATGAACGGTTAGAGGAGAACAAAAGTCGGAACCGATGCGAAGATCGTTTCTGTAAATTTCGCCGTTTTTTTTCCGGATCTCAAAATTTGACAATTGAACATACCGTAGGGATCAACACAATGAGACGATCAAAACGGCATATAGATATCAGTGGTATGATTGAATTATAAAAATTCAAATTTTCTAATAACGGAAAATGCAAGAAAAACGCTGAAAAATAAGATCGACGGAGCCAAAGATGTCCGAATTTGGAAAAACGACAAACTGACATCTTGCTCAGAAGATGGTTTAGAATTTTTCTATGTAAAAATATTTTGGTTTTGAAAATATTTTATTTTCATCGCTTTTTAACTAATTAAATTGAAGTAAATTTACGCGTGAAATAAACTTTCGTATTTTCGAACGAAAATTTATCAGTTGCTATGTTTAACTAAACGCATTCCAAATATCAAATTTATATTTCAAAATTTTATCGTTTAAAAATTTCACAAAATTTCAACAAATTACGTTATTAAAACAGTTGAAATTTACGGGTCGTTACACTCTCCCCCACTCAAAACTTTTCGTCCCCGAAAAGGAACGAGGTAGGAGAATAGAAACAACCAGAAAGAAAAACAGATTTGAAATACAAAATAACAATTAATTTAAACCATATAAATTCAAATTTAAATTAATTGATATTCAATAATTGATTTAATCCATTTGATTTCACTAAAATCAATCTCAACTATTTCTAAATTCACTATCTTATTATCTCATTTTCTTCAATTTACAATTTCTAAAACCATAAATTTTGAACAGTCTTTTATTATAATCATATTTTCTTCAACAATTTTAAATTCTTCTTTGTTCCAAATTACTGTTAAATCTATTCTACTTAATATATTTAATCACCTATATTTAACCCATATAAATTAATTTAAACCATAAAAGTTTCTATTTAAATTTATTTATATTCACTAATTGCTTTTAAATTCAAGGTATTTTCATAGGTTGATCAAATTTCAATTTATTAATTCTTTCAAAACAAATTTATTAATTCTTTCAAAACAAATTTATTTCATTATTAACTGAGTTTTACTTATTATCCTATCTAACTCTATTAACATCTTTATAATCAAAATTTAGTGTATAACATTTATTATGAACACTCAGATTTTATTTATAAAGACACATTTTTTTACTGTACATTATCCAATTACATTTTAACTTATGAATAATTTAGGTAAGTTATATTGAAATGCAATTTAGTACTATACAAATAAAATTTTAAAATTCAATTATTTCAAGTTTAAATACTTATTCAAAATTTAGCTTTATTTATAATTGAAAACATCTTTTAACATGATTTTTAAGAATTAAATTTCCTTTTAATTTCAAACCCTTTAGAGATAATTATGTATATACTATATATATTAAATCAAATTAAATTTAAAATAATATACCCATATAAATCAAGTCATACTTAAGAAATTCAAATTTAAAATATTTTTTTCAAACAAAACCGTAGCAAAGCTACGGAATAGTTTCTCCACTTCGAGACTTGAAAATGAATGTCGATGATGCGGCCGCCATCACCGAAATTATTTTCCAGCGATAAAGAGAAGAGCACTAATTTCAACATTTTAAAATTCTTTGAAAATGTTTTCTATTTGAAATTACTATATAAAATATGCATTTTTAAATTAAAACCCAAAGTTTGAAATCAATGGAAAGTAAATTCTAAAATTCTTATTTAAATTTATTTCACTCCTAGTTTAGAATTTTAAACCATGTTCTATAATTCCATTTATTTATCAGATTGGAATAGTCTACGGTTTACAAAATAATAAATGAAAGTGAAATATTAACATTTTTTTGACAACAAATTCATTAACAATTTAATTTCTGAAAAATTTATACTTATATATGATATAATCATTTAAAAATATTTTATTTACTAAATTTGAAAACAATGTTGTGTCAATTTGCTCTGCTCGAGTGTTTTGGAGATCCTATCGATAGCGCTGATCAGACGAATCGATCGGAAACCCAAATCACATCAACAACTCAAACAACACAATATATAAAACATTTAATATTAGATTTACAAATTCTCTATACAAGAATAAATTTCAAAGCAAGGACAGAGATTCAAATTTGATTAATTCAATCCAAGAAAATTTTGATTTGAGCATAAGTTGGAACGAAAAATAAGATGATTATTTAACCGAATAAGGAAATAGATAATCTTATGTAAATTGCGGACAACCATAACTGGGTCGACCGAGACTTCATGAATAAGATCGATGCTGAATTCCGAGGTAAATCAACCTTCGATCTCAAGAGATGTAATTCTGGTATAGCAGGTAATAGATAGCATCGTAAACCGAGGATACAGAAATCTCCGGTAAAACAATGCCTATTATAAAGGAGTTTTACTCCTTTACGAATCATTCGAAGATTGGCGACACCGCCGATCTATTATAGATAACATTCCGAATGAAGTAATGGGGTGCTCCAGGATTGAAAGAAGACGAATAGTGAAGGACACGAATGAATTTCGGAACCGAGGGGAACGTTCCAAAATTCAAAGGAATTGAGTCAAAGGAAGAGATTGAAACTCGAATTAGAGTGATTCTGTAAATACATTTACCCTATATGTTGAGTTTTGCCTAGAGCTACCAAAGCTCTGATACCAACTGTAACGACCCGCTATTTTGGACCATTCGCATCCATTATAAGTGTATAGGTAGACACTCATGCCGGAGTTGAATTGCTCAAAATACCGCGTTGTTAATTTAAATTGGAAAAACTGAACATATACAGTGAATAAATAATCACAGATCACAGACACAGAGTAATAAATGCAGCGGAAAGAAAAGAGATAGTAGTTCATGAAGCTACTATATAAATATATAAATTACATCAGAGTTAAACCAGATACAACGGAAGAGTAATACGATACATCAGATACAAATCAGAATACATCACTGGAATCATCGAATACTGAAAGCAGAATAGATGGCTGGATCTTCAAGCAAAGCTCCAACTCCAAAGGTGAGTCTAGAATACTGGTACACTCAGTCTGACCCGAGCGTAAAGCAAAAACACAAGACACTCGAGTCAGGATTAACATTCTTATACCAATAAATCCAACTCAAGTGAAATAGCAATTGAAATACAAATAACTCAAAGGTTGTTTGGAATAACCATCCTTTAAGGATCCGTTAAACTATCTACTAGGTAGTAGTGTACGCTAAGTAGATAATGTCTATCAGTAATATAAGGTATCAAAATAGTGTTAAGTCATGGCCCATTCCACCCTTAACACATTTTTATTCCCAAAAGCATATACAAGACCGTAGTTTCCCCAAAACCGGAAGTCACCAGAGGGCAATCCATATACTAAAGGTACAAACCAAAATCGTAGTGGTCGCCAATAAAGGGATACAAGTATGACAAGGCACATGAGGCAATACCCAAGGTAGTGACACTACCGTTCGCCTGATCCGGACTGGTGAGAACGCATCGCCGCAGCGACCGCAACACCGTGAAACAACACTCCCAAAATCAAGGGTGCACCAATCGACAACAAGTAATGAGTAGTTCGAAGAAGTGTGTTCACTTGAGGTAGCTGACCTCCATTGGCCCGGCACGGCTCCTGTTTTAGTCATTTCCAATTTGACACAAGTGTCAAGGCTATCCATTATCGTTCTCTTTCTTCAGTCATCACGAACATCATTCCAACCACTTCATTCTGGATCACCACTCCGCGCATAGTTATTAAAGTGGTTTTCAGTTTAGACAGACAGTATATCCATAACCGATTTTGGTCTCTTTAATAACTTTCGTAATTATTACACCGATTGGTCGTTTGTATATTTCAAAACCAAATCAATTTCAATTTCAAATAGGATTCGTAAATCAACATTTCATTTGTCTTTCAAAACCAATTTCCAATAATTTGCGTTTCAAAACTTCCAAATTATCATTTCAAAGTCTTATAATTCAATTTCAATTTTTATTTAAATCAATTCAAATATTGATTCAAGTTCGTATAAAGTTTCATTCCGAAATCATTTAAATTAATTTAATTTAACATTCAAATCAATTTAACTTCATTTATCGATTTTATTCAATATTTGTTAAGTAAATTTATCATTCAAAACAATTCTATTTAATTTCCAATTCATTAAATCAATTTCTTAAGTTCAACTTCATTATATCAAAACTTACAAATTGAATTGAATTAAATCCATCAAACCAAATTCTTTAAATTTCAAGTCTTACATTAATTTCAATAAATCGCATTTGATTTCTTGTTAAAGAAATTCAATTTCACTTATTTACTTACTTAAATAATTTTCCAAAGACTTAATTAATAAAGAAAACTCAATTTCAATTATTTACGAAGTAAAATTCACTTATTCAAAAATTCAATTTCACTTATTAAAGAATTCAATTCAATTTAATCATTAAATAATTCAATCTTATTTAATTATTAAATAATTCAAAACTTAATTATTAAATAATTTCAAACTTAATTATAATTTCAAACTTAATTATTAAATCATTTCAAAGTTTAATAATTTCTCAATTTAAACAGCATTCTTTCATCAATTACATTGTTAATATTTTGTTTCAGATTATTAAATATTAACATTTTCCTTTCATCAAAATTCAAATTTCAACTTCATTTCAAACCCATATTATTTATTTGAATAAAATATTTATTTTCTTTTAAATCAAATTATTTGACCAATCGGGTTTTATTTAATTTTCTATCTTAGGTCAAAGTTCAATTTGGGTATTTATCATTTCAACCTGATTCCAATTCAATTCAAAATCAAAGCATAACAAAGGGAACTTGCAGTGTGATAACTGGGATGGTGTCAAAATAAATAAACAAGCAATAACAACAATCAATAACAATCCAATAATCAATTTAAATAATCCCGAAATAATCGTATTAATTCGCATTGTTATTTGTACGACTTAATATAATTATTTCTAGAATCTACACTATCATTTCATGTAGATTAAAGATTATTACATTACGGTTTTCACTTGTCATTCAATTTCAAATTTTTACACTACAACAATTAATCCAATATACGTTCAATGGTTCAAAGTGTAATTATCACTATTTTACATGTCAATTAATTTAACAAATAAAAGGGGTCATATTCAACTAATCAGATTCAACATATATGTCAATTCAAAATTTTAATTATCCTACGTCAAATTTACTTGCATAATATTTATCACTTTATACATTACAATTTTAACGTCCAATTGTAAACATCAAACAATCAGTCATTTAACAATCAAACTGGATTATCATTGCATATATAACAGATATTGGTGTCAGATGTCACAGGTGAACTGATACAGTTAATAGCATAAATAACAGTAGCATATTTCAATTGTCGTTTCAATTGAAATCAAATTTAATAAATAAAAGAACTTTAATCGTGAGTGAGTGCTCACCTTTCGAGGTTAGAGAGTTTGACACAGAACAAGCTACGAATTCCAAAGCAAAGCTAGATTGCTATGATTCGACGATCAAAGTTGATAATAGGAATAGATGAATTCAAATCAGAATTGGATCGATGAAGATAACTGATATAAGTGAGCTTATATAGAACTATATATATACAATCATATGCTAAATTCAAACATATTTATATTGAATGCATATATATTTCAAATTCAATTATTTAAGTTAAAACACATATATTTAAATTCAATATTAAATTTAAAACACATATAATTTAAAGTCAAAAAATTTAAAATTTCAAAACAATACTTAAACAATATGCATAAAGCAATATTTAAATAAGGCTGAACATATATATATATATACACCATCATTACTTGATAAGTCAAGAGTACCATGATATATATGATACACTTTAATCCACAAACAAATCTTTGAAAAAACATACATATTAAATCTACACATTACTATATGTATATAACCACTTCAAACTGCACTGTACCCCATTTTCTTTATATACCCAATATAACTGATGTAACAACGTATATTTATAATATATTATAAATTTTTGGACAGATAAGATTATAAACTAAGAGTATATAATATATATAAAATAATGATATAAGATAATGTATTATACGGACTCATATGACATATCATACGACAGGTCTTACAAACATTCATATAATGTACAAATATATATTCTTTGAAATCAAATATATATATATATATATCACTAATATATATAAGGTGACTGCAATAATACTCACATATGTATATATACTCTTATACAAAAAAAATTATATTATAAATATATAACTAACAAAACAGACTATATTTTTGAGAAATAAACTAATCTATGTATATGTTAAGACTTTATACTTATACCTGTTATAACTTACAGACTACTATAAATTTATAACTTTATAGTTATGAACTAATATATAGGCTGAAATGTGTATAATATAACTTTTGAACACATATACACAACAAGTATTAAACAACTTATAACAAAACTTATATATACATTTCGACTGAAATAATATAAATATATAATCTGATAGATTTTTAAACTTATAGAAATATATACAAAACTGTTATACAAATCTTATATACAACAACAAATACAAGATTGTAAAAACAATAATATAAAGGCAAACTTACATAAAAGAATAATAAGAGAATGAATCTACAGCAGGGCTCGAGAACAAAGACAGGCGACACCGATGTGGCTGAGCTTGCATGCTCGGTGGAGGAGGCACGGGATGAATCAGGGGAAACCGAGCTAGTGGAAGAGGGAAGCTAAGTTGGTCGATCTTGCTAGCGTGGGAAAGAAGGGAAGGCCGAAGTGGGTTGCTCGACTTGGCTGTCTTGTTGAGGCCGAAGCTAGAACAGCGTTGGAGTTAAGGCCTAGGCTGTGTTTTGATAAGGAGGAGTGAAGTGGTGATGATCAGTCAAAGAAATGGAAGTGGTTCGGCTATGGTTGAGGCAGAAGAGGAAATTGGTCGAGGTTGGCAAGGGACAGTGGCGATTTGGTGTGATTGGAAGCATGCGTGGTTTGATTGCAGGGTGAAAGAAGGGGAAGTAAGAGAAATGGCCTTTCAATTTTATAAACTCGTTTATTAAAACTCTTGGAAACCAGAAAAATATGAACCGGTTGATAATATTGAAATGGTGGAATTGAAATAGTCGGCAAAATAAATTTTGAGAACTGAAAAGCTATTCGTTTTCACAGGGTGAAAATGAACGGTTAGAGGAGAACAAAAGTCGGAACCGATGCGAAGATCGTTTCTGTAAATTTCGCCGTTTTTTTTTCCGGATCTCAAAATTTGACAATTAAACATACCGTAGGGATCAGCACAATGAGACGATCAAAACGGCATATAGATATCAGTGGTATGATTGAATTATAAAAATTCGAATTTTCTAATAATGGAAAATGCAAGAAAAACGCTGAAAAATAAGATCGACGGAGCCAAAGATGTCCGAATTTGGAAAAACGACAAACTGACATCTTGCTCAGAAGATGATTTAGAATTTTTCTATGTAAAAATATTTTGGTTTTGAAAATATTTTATTTTCATCGCTTTTTAACTGATTAAATTGAAGTAAATTTACGCGCGAAATAAACTTTCGTATTTTCGGACGAAAATTTACCAGTTGCTATGTTTAACTAAATGCATTCCAAATATCAAATTTATATTTCAAAATTTTATCGTTTAAAAATTTCATAAAATTTCAACAAATTACGTTATTAAAACAGTTGAAATTTACGGGTCGTTACACTCTCCCCCACTCAAAACTTTTCGTCCCCGAAAAGGAACGAGATAGGAGAATAGAAACAACCAGAAAGAAAAACAGATTTGAAATACAAAATAACAATTAATTTAAACCATATAAATTCAAATTTAAATTAATTGATATTCAATAATTGATTTAATCCATTTGATTTCACTAAAATCAATCTCAACTATTTCTAAATTCACTATCTTATTATCTCAGTTTCTTCAATTTACAATTTCTAAAACCATAAATTTTGAACAGTCTTTTATTATAATCATATTTTCTTCAACAATTTTAAATTCTTCTTTATTCCAAATTACTGTTAAATCTATTCTACTTAATATATTTAATCACCTATATTTAACCCATATAAATTAATTTAAACCATAAAAGTTTCTATTTAAATTTATTTATATTCACTAATTGCTTTTAAATTCAAGGTATTTTCATAGGTTGATCAAATTTCAATTTATTAATTCTTTCAAAACAAATTTATTAATCTTTCAAAACAAATTTATTTCATTATTAACTGAGTTTTACTTATTATCCTGTCTAACTCTATTAACATCTTTATAATCAAAATTTAGTGTATAACATTTATTATAAACACTCAGATTTTATTTATAAAGACACATTTTTTTATCGTACATTATCCAATTACATTTTAACTTATGAATAATTTAGGTAAGTTATATTGAAATGCAATTTAGTACTATACAAATAAAATTTTAAAATTCAATTATTTCAAGTTTAAATACTTATTCAAAATTTAGCTTTATTTATAATTGAAAACATCTTTTAACATGATTTTTAAGAATTAAATTTCCTTTTAATTTCAAACCCTTTAGAGATAATTATGTATATACTATATATATATTAAATCAAATTAAATTTAAAATAATATACCCATATAAATCAAGTCATACTTAAGAAATTCAAATTTAAAATATTTTTTTCAAACAAAACCGTAGCAAAGCTACGGAATAGTTTCTCCACTTCGAGACTCGAAAATGAATGTCGATGATGCGGCCGCCATCACCGAAATTATTTTCCAGCGATAAAGAGAAGAGCACTGATTTCAACATTTTAAAATTCTTTGAAAATGTTTTCTATTTGAAATTACTATATAAAATATGCATTTTTAAATTAAAACCCAAAGTTTGAAATCAATGGAAAGTAAATTCTAAAATTCTTATTTAAATTTATTTCACTCCCAGTTTAGAATTTTAAACCATGTTCTATAATTCCATTTATTTATCAGATTGGAATAGTCTACGGTTTACAAAATAATAAATGAAAGTGAAATATTAACATTTTTTTGACAACAAATTCATTAACAATTTAATTTCTGAAAAATTTATACTTATATATGATATAATCATTCAAAATTATTTTATTTACTAAATTTGAAAACAATGTTGTGTCAGTTTGCTCTGCTCGAGTGTTTTGGAGATCCTATCGATAGCGCTGATCAGATGAATCGATCGGAAACCCAAATCACATCAACAACTCAAACAACACAATATATAAAACATTTAATATTGGATTTACAAATTCTCTATACAAGAATAAATTTCAAAGCAAGGACAGAGATTCAAATTTGATTAATTCAATCCAAGAAAATTTTGATTTGAGCATAAGTTGGAACGAAAAATAAGATGATTATTTAACCGAATAAGGAAATAGATAATCTTATGTAAATTGCGGATAACCATAACTGGGTCGACCGAGACTACATGAATATGATCGATGCTGAATTCCGAGGTAAATCAACCTTCGATCTCAAGAGATGGAATTCAGGTATAGCAGGTAATAGATAGCATCGTAAACCGAGGATACAGAAATCTCCAGTAAAACAATGCCTATTATAAAGGAGTTTTACTCCTTTATGAATCATTCGAAGATTGGCGAGACCGCCGATCTATTATAGATAACATTCCGAATGAAGTAATGGGGTGCTCCAGGATTGAAAGAAGACGAATAGTGAAGGACACGAATGAATTTTGGAACCGAGGGGAACGTTCCAAAATTCGAAGGAATTGAGTCAAAGGAAGAGATTGAAACTCGAATAAGAGTGATTCTGTAAATACATTTACCCTATATGTTGAGTTTTGCCTAGAGCTACCAAAGCTCTGATACCAACTGTAACGACCCGCTATTTTGGACCATTCGCATCCATTATAAGTGTATAGGTAGACACTCATGTCGGAGTTGAATTGCTCAAAATACCGCGTTGTTAATTTAAATTGGAAAAACTGAACATATATAGTAAATAAATAATCACAGATCACAGACACAGAGTAATAAATGCAGCGGAAAGAAAAGAGATAGTAGTTCATGAAGCTACTATATAAATATATAAATTACATCAGAGTTAAACCAGATACAACGGAAGATTAATACGATACATCAGATACAAATCAGAATACATCACTAGAATCATCGAATACTGAAAGCAGAATAGATGGCTGGATCTTCAAGCAAAGCTCCAACTCCAAAGGTGAGTCTCGAATACTGGTACACTCAGTCTGACCCGAGCGTAAAGCAAAAACACAAGACACTCGAGTCAGGATTAACATTCTTATACCAATAAATCCAACTCAAGTGAAATAGCAATTGAAATACAAGTAACTCAAAGGATGTTTGGAATAACCATCCTTTAAGGATCCGTTAAACTATCTACTAGGTAGTAATGTACGCTAAGTAGATAATGCCTATCAGTAATATAAGGTATCAAAATAGTGTTAAGTCATGGCCCATTCCACCCTTAACACATTTTTATTCCCAAAAGCATATACAAGACCGTAGTTTCCCCAAAACCGGAAGTCACCAGAGGGCAATCCATATACTAAAGGTACAAACCAAAATCGTAGTGGTCGCCAATAAAGGGATACAAGTATGACAAGGCACATGAGGCAATACCCAAGGTAGTGACACTACCGTTCGCCTGATCCGGACTGGTGAGAACGCATCGCCGCAGCGACCGCAACACCGTGAAACAACACTCCCAAAATCAAGGGTGCATCAATCGACAACAAGTAATGAGTAGTTCGAAGAAGTGTGTTCACTTGAGGTAGCTGACCTCCATTGGCCCGACACGGCTCCTGTTTTAGTCATTTCCAATTTGACACAAGTGTCAAGGCTATCCATTATCGTTCTCTTTCTTCGGTCATCACGAACATCATTCCAACCACTTCATTCTGGATCACCACTCCGCGCATAGTTATTAAAGTGGTTTTCAGTTTAGACAGAGAGTATGTCCATAACCGATTCCGGTCTCTTTAATAACTTTCGTAAATATTACACCGATTGGTCGTTTGTATATTTCAAAACCAAATCAATTTCAATTTCAAATAGGATTCGTAAATCAACATTTCATTTGTCTTTCAAAACCAATTTCCAATAATTTGCGTTTCAAAACTTCCAAATTATCATTTCAAAGTCTTATAATTCAATTTCAATTTTTATTTAAATCAATTCAAATATTGATTCAAGTTCGTATAAAGTTTCATTCCGAAATCATTTAAATTAATTTAATTTAACATTCAAATCAATTTAACTTCATTTATCGATTTTATTCAATATTTGTTAAGTAAATTTATCATTCAAAACAATTCTATTTAATTTCCAATTCATTAAATCAATTTCTTAAGTTCAACTTCATTATATCAAAACTTACAAATTGAATTAAATTAAATCCATCAAACCAAATTCTTTAAATTTCAAGTCTTACATTAATTTCAATAAATCGCATTTGATTTCTTGTTAAAGAAATTCAATTTCACTTATTTACTTACTTAAATAATTTTCCAAAGACTTAATTAATAAAGAAAACTCAATTTCAATTATTTACGAAGTAAAATTCACTTATTCAAAAATTCAATTTCACTTATTAAAGAATTCAATTCAATTTAATCATTAAATAATTCAATCTTATTTAATTATTAAATAATTCAAAACTTAATTATTAAATAATTTCAAAGTTTAATAATTTCAAACTTAATTATAATTTCAAACTTAATTATTAAATCATTTCAAAGTTTAATAATTTCTCAATTTAAACAGCATTCTTTCATCAATTACATTGTTAATATTTTGTTTTAGATTATTAAATATTAACATTTTCCTTTCATCAAAATTCAAATTTCAACTTCATTTCAAAACCATATTATTTATTTGAATAAAATCTTTATTTTATTTTAAATCAAATTATTTGACCAATCGGGTTTTATTTAATTTTCTATCCTAGGTCAAAGTTCAATTTGGGTATTTATCATTTCAACCTGATTCCAATTCAATTCAAAATCAAAGCATAACAAAGGGAACTTGCAGTGTGATAACTGGGATGGTGTCAAAGTAAATAAACAAGCAATAACAACAATCAATAACAATCCAATAATCAATTTAAATAATCCCGAAATAATCGTATTAATTTGCATTGTTATTTGTACGACTTAATATAATTATTTCTAGAATCTACACTATCATTTCATGTAGATTAAAGATTATTACATTACGGTTTTCACTTGTCATTCAATTTCAAATTTTTACACTACAACAATTAATCCAATATACGTTCAATGGTTCAAAGTGTAATTATCACTAGTTTACATGTCAATTAATTTAACAAATAAAAGGGGTCATATTCAACTAATCAGATTCAACATATATGTCAATTCAAATTTTTAATTATCCTACGTCAAATTTACTTGCATAATATTTATCACTTTATACATTACAATTTTAACGTCCAATTGTAAACATCAAACAATCAGTCATTTAACAATCAAACTGGATTATCATTGCATATATAACAGATATTGGTGTTAGATGTCACAGGTGAACTGATACAGTTAATAGCATAAATAACAGTAGCATATTTCAATTGTCGTTTCAATTGAAATCAAATTTAATAAATAAAAGAAAGTTAATCGTGAGTGAGTGCTCACCTTTCGAGGTTAGAGAGTTTGACACAGAACAAGCTACGAATTCCAAAGCAAAGCTAGATTGCTATGATTCGACGATCAAAGCTGATAATAGGAATAGATGAATTCAAATCAGAATTGGATCGATGAAGATAACTGATATAAATGAGCTTATATAGAACTATATATATACAATCATATGCTAAATTCAAACATATTTATACTGAATGCATATATATTTCAAATTCTATTATTTAAGTTAAAACACATATATTTAAATTCAATATTAAATTTAAAACACATATAATTTAAAGTCAAAAAATTTAAAATTTCAAAACAATACTTAAACAATATGCATAAAGCAATATTTAAATAAGGTTGAACATATATATATATACACACCATCATTACTTGATAAGTCAAGAGTACCATGATATATATAATACACTTTAACCCACAAACAAATCTTTGAAAAAACATACATATTAAATCTACACATTATTATATGTATATAACCACTTCAAACTGCACTGTACCCCATTTTCTTTATATACCCAATATAACTGATGTAACAGACTATATTTATAATATATTATAAATTTTTGGACAGATAAGATTATAAACTAAGAGTATATAATATATATAAAATAATGATATAAGATAATGTATTATACGGACTCATATGACATATCATACAACAAGTCTTACAAACATTCATATAATGTACAAATATATATTCTTTGAAATCAAATATATATATATAACTAATATATATAAGGTGACTGCAATAATACTCACATATGTATATATACTCTTATACAAAAAAATTTATATTATAAATATATAACTAACAAAACAGATTATATTTTTGAGAAATAAACTAACCTATGTATATGTTAAGACTTTATACTTATACCTGTTATAACTTACAGACTACTATAAATTTATAACTTTATAGTTATGAACTAATATATAGGCTGAAATGTGTATAATATAACTTTTGAACACATATACACAACAAGTATTAAACAACTTATAACAAAACTTATATATACATTTCGGCTGAAACAATATAAATATATAATCTAATAGATTTTTAAATTTATAGAAATATATACAAAACTGTTATACAAATCTTATATACAACAACAAATACAAGATTGTAAAAACAATAATATAAAGGCTAACTTACATAAATTAAAAATAAGAGAATGAATCTACAGCAGGGCTCGAGAACAAAGACAGGCGACACCGATGTGGCTGAGCTTGCATGCTCGGTGGAGGAGGCACGGGATGAATCAGGGGAAACCGAGCTAGTGGAAGAGGGAAGCTAAGTTGGTCGATCTTGCTAGCGTGGGAAAGAAGGGAAGGCCGAAGTGGGTTGCTCGACTTGGCTGTCTTGTTGAGGCCGAAGCTAGAACCGCGATGGAGATAAGGCCTGGGCTGTGTTTTGATAAGGAGGAGTGAAGTGGTGATGATCAGTCAAAGAAATGGAAGTGGTTCGGCTATGGTTGAGGCAGAAGAGGAAATTGGTCGAGGTTGGCAAGGGACAGTGGCGATTTGGTGTGATTGTTTGATGGAAGCATGTGTGGTTTGATTGCAGGGTGAAAGAAGGGGAAGTAAGAGAAATGGCCTTTCAATTTTATAAACTCGTTTATTAAAACTCTTGGAAACCAGAAAAATATGAACCGGTTGATAATATTGAAATGGTGGAATTGAAATAGTCGGCAAAATAAATTTTGAGAACTGAAAAGCTATTCGTTTTCACAGGGTGAAAATGAACGGTTAGAGGAGAACAAAAGTCGGAACCGATGCGAAGATCGTTTCTGTAAATTTCGCCGTTTTTTTTTTCCGAATCTCAAAATTTGACAATTGAACATACCGTAGGGATCAGCACAATGGGACGATCAAAACGGCATATAGATATCAGTGGTATGATTGAATTATAAAAATTCGAATTTTCTAATAACGGAAAATGCAAGAAAAACGCTGAAAAATAAGATCGACGGAGCCAAAGATGTCCGAATTTGGAAAAACGACAAACTGACATCTTGCTCAGAAGATGATTTAGAATTTTTCTATGTAAAAATATTCTGGTTTCGAAAATATTTTATTTTCATCGCTTTTTAACCGATTAAATTGAAGTAAATTTATGCGCGAAATAAACTTTCGTATTTTCGAACGAAAATTTACCAGTTGCTATGTTTAACTAAACGCATTCCAAATATCAAATTTATATTTCAAAATTTTATCGTTTAAAAATTTCACAAAATTTCAACAAATTACGTTATTAAAACAGTTGAAATTTACGGGTCGTTACACTAATCGCTATACTAAATAACAAAAAGTTGGAATGGTCGCTAGTATAAATAACACTTATAACTTAAAATATAAAAAGTTGGACTAATCGCTATATTAATTATAATATACTTACATAGGCAGAAGTCGCTTTATCATCATGCTTCTATGAGTATATGACTAAGCTTGAATCATCGGTCTGCTTCAGGGCATGAGTATGAGCAAAAACATCCCAATATGACACAGCACCCCCGCGCGCTCTTTCCTGAAATATGAATATTTGTATATATATATTATATTGTTTCATTAACTATCTACTAACAACTTATAACCTAAAATATAAAATTGCGAGTATAAAAATTTACCAAATCCTCGCGATGATGCTGCAATGAATTGGAACCACCGCGATGTGAGACGGGATTCTTATTTCTATTTGCGGAGTCCCTATCCGACTCCCTCTGCAAATTTAAATTGAAAATAACATTTTATAGTTCTAAATTATGTATTAAATACACGCAACAATTTAAAGTAATTAATATGTGGTAAACTTACTTGGAACTCCTCATTGTTCCACTATGCGACCTAGGCCTCCCACACGCTAACACTCATCTAGTTCGGTTTTTTTCCTGCTCTTCTCATAGCAGACACTATATCCCTATAATTTTTGGCAATTTTACTGTTCCAATGGCACTGCACCAGGGAAAGATCAGTCTCTTATAAGTCCACAGAACCCTACACGTTGAGAAAATGAAAGTTATATATTTTTATAAATAGTCTACAATATATAAAGTGAAGTAGGATCAAATACAAAGTGCAAAATATAAATTTACACTTACCAGGAAGTCCTGCCAAATGCTCTCTCTGACATTATCGGGTATCTTGCTCCACTTGGACCAGCAGGCAGTCATCCTCCATTTATATGCTCGTCTGGATATGGAGAGCACTGTAGCTGATGGCTCGAGCTCGAAGCCATTGTGTCAAAAAGAAACAAACATTTAATAAAGCAAGACTAATATATAATAGATCGTACAGAAAAATATTGTTAAACTGAAATAAATTTAATACTTACAATCCATCAGCTTTGGCCTGCAACCAGACCGCAGGAAGAGCTGCCTCTTCTGATGGGCCACTGCCATCACCAGCTAGAGGCGCACCAGTCCCTCTCTGAGAAGAAGAGGGAGATCCTGTATGGGAAGAGCTACGTCTACATAAAAAAGACATATGTATATAGTACTTGTTACAGACATATCATATATGAGAAATATATTATTTAATTATGTGAAACATACATTATGGCATAACATAAAAGGATTATGTGAAACAGATTATGACTAAATATATCATTAGTAGAACAAATCATCTTTAATGAGAAAATGTAACATAAATAAACACAGAAATTACCTTCTCCCAAACTGTAGATTATTAATCAGTCCTCATCGTTTTCTGATTCACTCTGTTTCGTACTCTATGTTTTGTTCCTCTGTACTCTCAAATGCTTCTATTAATGCATTTGACTCATCATTTAGAGGTCCAAAATTAGTTTGATCATCGGTTATTATTATTCTAGTATTTTCCTCGATATCTGTTTAATAAGCTTGTTTATCTGGAATATTCTGTCCATCAAATATAAATCTTTCCTTTGTTTTGAAAACAGCCGATGTTATCCCATTTTCTGGTCAAAACTGGAATATCAGTGATGGGTGCGTTTCCTCCACGATTGAACCAAGAAGAAGCAGCCAGCAAGCGTATTTCACTCATGATTCAAGGGCATAAGGTTCATTCGGCACCAAGAGTAACTACCTCATTCGGCACTACCTCATCCGGCACTCCCATCTATAGAATTTCATTCGGCAGCTCACTGCCAAACCAGCTGCACCTCCATAAACCACCGAATCACATCCCCACTACCGATCCAAGTACCCACCAAACCTACTCACCTGCCATCTACCACCGGTCCAAGGCCTCACCGAACCAAACAACACCGAACCAACTGCTTCACACCCCTATGTCGAACCAACCTATCACCGGACCACATCCCTACCGAATCCCAACCTTCTCCAAGCACGGCCGAACCAAAGCTTCGCCGAACCGGAACGCTGCCAGGCCAGATTGCTTTAGCCCAAGCCCACCAGCAGCTATATACATCCAAGACCCCTGCCCCCAACCTCACTCTATAAATAGAGGGGCAGGGGTACAACAATGGGGGAGGAGTTTGAGGGCTCAAGCACGGAAGGAACTTTCAAACGCTTTTAGATACTTGTACCAAAGCTTTGTACTTGTAATCTGAGATCTAAAGGAGAAATAACATATAAAGTGGACGTAGGCACGTTCTGGCCGAACCACTATAAATCTGTGTGTCTTTTTACAGTTTAGCCCCTGCTTTTCATATATTTGCATAAGTCATCCAAATCACTAAGAACAACATAAGATCTACTAAATCATACAACTTTGAGGTGTTTGTCCATTTTTTGTGCAAACATTTTTGGTGCTTTCACTGAGAATTGAACTCAAGGATTCTACCGCTTGGAAGCTGAATTTGAAAGTCTAAAGATTCAGATTGGGAGAATCATGGCAAGACAATCAAGCAGAAGGCCGAGGCCAGAGCAAAGTCAACAGGAAGGGAGTCAAGAGGCTTCCTCAGGAGCAAACCAAGCTTCAGTCTTCATCACCAGGGATGAGATGGAGGCCATGATGAGAAGACAAGAAGAGATGATACAGAACTTGCTTCAACAGATTGGGCAACTTGGAGCACGGAACCAAGGCACAACTGGAGTTCAGAACGGAGCAGGACCATCTGGCGTAGCACCAGAGCTAGGGAGCACACGCGCAGAACATGTTGATCCAATCCCGACAAGAGAGACGGGGGCATCCGAACAACCTGGTAACAATAGAAGAATGAACGCTCCGCCAGAGGGGCATACACCTGAAAGCTCCCACGGACTCAGGGGGCAGGTCGAAGGCAGTGAACGAGGACTACAACTTGGAGATAGTGACAGACTGGCGGAGATGGTCAGACGAGCCATGAGAGGCGGACTAGTGAATAGGGACCTGGAGGATGTGAATAGGAGTCCTTTTACCACAACAATCAGGCGAGCTAGGAACCCACCAGATTTTAAGCTACCATCATTGGATATGTATAATGGAAGGACAGACCCCACGGTTCATCTGACAAAATATATAAGGCATATGGAAGTGCTGGGGCATCAGAGGAGGTTATGGCCCGGTGCTTTCCATTGTACTTGGCAGATATTGCGGCATTGTGGTTCAGACAACTGGAAAGCGGCTCCATAGGAACGTGGGCAGATTTAACTGAGAGATTCATGAGGCAATTCAGGGTTCATATTGCAAGACCCAAGAATGTGATGACTTTGGCAACCTTGAAGCAGAAAAATGGAGAGACTTTGAGGAGTTTTCTAACACGATTTAATGCGGCAGCAGCATCAGTGGATCGACCAGATCCATCTATGGTCATGATGGCGGCTGTATCTGGAATAGCTGATAGTACGGAGTTCAAGAATTCGTTAACTAAAGATCCGCCTATGAATTTGGGAGAGTTCTATCATGAGGCTGAAAAGTTTCTGCGTTTGGAAGATGCTAGTGCAGAAAGAGAGGAAGAAGTTGACGTTTACGCAATCAAGAGCGGAAACCCACCTGGAAGGGGTGCAGAGACTGGTAAAGGAAAGAGAAAGGCCGAGGATAATGATGACAGGTCAAAGCGGCCACGGAAAGAGTCGCGATTCACCACTTACTCCGAGCTGAATGAGAGTTTGGAGCGAATCTATCAAGATACAAGAGAGCAGGTTCCCTACCGTAGGCCAATGCGAAGGGATCCGACTATTAACGAAAGGAAATCAGACAGATACTGCTTGTTCCACGACCTGAATGGTCATCATACCAACGATTGCAGGCATCTGAAAGATGAGGTGGAGGGGCATATTCGGAATGGTTTGCTATCACAATATGTGAGAAGGAGGGCCACAACGGTGGGACAAGAACGACCACCGCCCGCACCAACTGAAGACGGCTCAGGATCGAGACGTCATCTTATTATCCGTTGATCGAGATAACGACGAACGAGCAGCAAACTCCACACTGATACGGTTAAGTTGTTTACACATGTACAGGACCGCGAACGATCCTCAGGCATGCTCTGATACAACTATAAACCACATCGATATAGGCGTTTGCACTCCGACGTCACTGCTTTGCTTTTGTTCTTTATTTCTTAAATTTGGATTTGACTTTGCTGAACATTTCTATTTTAAATTTCATCAGTTGAATGGATATTTGGTTTCGATAATTCTAAAATGGCTAAGCTACTTACACATGTACGGGATCGCGAACGATCCCTAGGCATGCTCCGAGATAGTGATAAACCGCCACAACAGACAATCCAGAAACTCACCCGAATGTGAATCTGGTTTGGATGGTATTAAGTCCCCCCCGGGCACACATCAACTCGCCTCGAACGGCACCCCGACCGCGAACGGTCACAATTCGCCGCGAACGGCACCCGACCTCGAACGGTCACAACTCGCCTCGAACGGCACCCGACTTCGAACAGTCACAAACTCGCCTCGAACGGCACAACTCATCTCGCCACAAGTGGCTCGATCGCGAACGGTCGCCATTTGAGGTCCACCCCCTGACCGCCAACAGTCGCACCTTACCACGAATGGCTCGATCTCGAACGATCGTCATTCGAAGTAAGGCGCTTGACCGCGAACGGTCACATTTCACCCCAAGTGGCTTGATCACGAACGGTCGCCATTCGAGGTCCGCCTTCTGACCGGGCTTGGTCGCACTTTACCTCGAATGACTCGACCCCGAACGGTCGTCATTTGAAGTAAAGCGCTTGACCATGAACGATCACATTCCACCACAAATGACTCGATCTCGAACGATCGTCGCATGGATTTAGACGCTTGACCGCGAACGGTCGCACTTCACCTCAAATGACTCGATCGTGAACGGTCGTCATTTGAAGTTAGGCGCTTGACCACGAACGGCCGCGCTTCATCCCAAGTAGCTCGATCCCGAACGGTCGTCATTTGGGGCCATATAAAACTATCAAGCTCTTTACAGGTTGTTGACAGGTTACGAACATCCAGCTCATGGCATTACAAAACACGTCTTCCTACCGTAAGTCATGTTTTGGGGGGCAAAGTGTTATCCCATTTTCTGGTCAAAACTGGAATATCAGTGATGGGTGCGTTTCCTCCACGATTGAACCAAGAAGAAGCAGCCAGCAAGCGTATTTCACTCATGATTCAAGGGCATAAGGTTCATTCGGCACCAAGAGTAACTACCTCATTCGGCACTACCTCATCCGGCACTCCCATCTATAGAATTTCATTCGGCAGCTCACTGCCAAACCAGCTGCACCTCCATAAACCACCGAATCACATCCCCACTACCGATCCAAGTACCCACCAAACCTACTCACCTGCCATCTACCACCGGTCCAAGGCCTCGCCGAACCAAACAACACCGAACCAACTGCTTCACACCCATATTCCGAACCAACCTATCACCGGACCACATCCCTACCGAATCCCAACCTTCTCCAAGCACGGCCGAACCAAAGCTTCGCCGAACCGGAACGCTGCCAGGCCAGATTGCTTCAGCCCAGGCCCACCAGCAGCTATATACATCCAAGACCCCTGCCCCCAACCTCACTCTATAAATAGAGGGGCAGGGGTACAACAATGGGGGAGGAGTTTGAGGGCTCAAGCACGGAAGGAACTTTCAAACGCTTTTAGATACTTGTACCAAAGCTTTGTACTTGTAATCTGAGATCTAAAGGAGAAATAACATATAAAGTGGACGTAGGCACGTTCTGGCCGAACCACTATAAATCTGTGTGTCTTTTTACAGTTTAGCCCCTGCTTTTCATATATTTGCATAAGTCATCCAAATCACTAAGAACAACATAAGATCTACTAAATCATACAACTTTGAGGTGTTTGTCCATTTTTTGTGCAAACAGCTGACCAATCTGCTTTTTCTCTTTGTAGAGATGGGTACGGAGCGTAATAAACTTGATGAGCTTGTTTAGCAAGTATAAAAGGATTATACTTATAATAACGTGAGGTATACTTTATTTCTATAAGATTATACTTTGGGTGCACATTGATTCCAGAACCTAGAACGTTGTTGAAGCAGTTGCATTTAAACAAAAAACTTCTTCTAGAGGTCTTGTGAAATATGTCAATCGCAAAACCTAGGTTAACATGCCATAAAAATCATTTACATGATCATTTGAATCATCACTACCTTTAACAAATACACCGATATAGTTAGTTAATTTTTCAGCACTGTATTCTTTGGTGTTAAATTTATATCCATTAACGAAGAATATTGGATAGGTCTTGACTTCCCTTTTTGGTCTTATAGCTAAATATTTCAATCCTTCGTCGACCGCACAATTTGTCATGACGTAAACGTAATTTGAAAACCATGTAGCGAAATCTTTGCCGATATTGCCATTTGGATGTTGTGATTCGTAAACACTGCAATTATAGAAGAAATATTGCATTATAATTAACACACATGTGTGCATATGTGTATATACGCATATGTAGATGATATAATGCATTAAGAAGAATATATGTATATTACCTAACAAATGGTGCAACTTCAACACAATTGAGAAGAATATATGTGTGCGCTACATGATAATCTCTATCATCCAACCATAATTCCACACATTTACCAACAGGTCAGCCATATTTTTTAAAAATAGATAAAGTCACTTGACAATCATCTTGATCAATGCCTTCATCATTACGTGTAGCACTTTCAAACGATAAGTTCACATGATCACAAAAATAATGAGAGAAAAAAATGAAGCTTCTTCTTCGATATATGATTTGCAAATCGAACCATCAACTTATGCTTTTTGCCTCACTTTTTTCTTTAAATGATTTAAGTACCTGTTAAGAATTATTCCAAATTAAAATTTATTTATACATGTAATTAAACTAATATTTAACGTACTAAACATTAGTACCTCTCAAATGGATACATCCATCCATATTGCACAGGCCCTCGAAGACGTGCTTCAGATGGAAGATGAGCAGGTAAATGCTCCATTACATTAAAAAACCTAGAGGAAATATTTTCTCTAGTTTGTAGAGCAGTATTGGGATTTCTTCCTTAAGTTTACATAGACGATCAACGTTTAATGTAGTGGAACAATGCTCCTTATAAAACAAACTAAGTTCTGTTACAATCGTCCAAACTTTTATGGATAGCGGTTCTTTAAAAGCCACAGGTAATAAATTTTCCATCATAATATGACAATCATGACTTTTCATCCCACTAAGTCTGTTGTTCTTATAGTCAACACATCTACGAATATTGGAAGAAATGCCTTCAGGAAATCTTAATCCTTCCTCCCATTTTAAAAGTATTTTAACTTGGTTATTGTCTAGCTCATACCATGCTTTTGGTTTTTTTGCCTCATTTGGCTTGATATGTAGCTCAGGGCGATTACATATTGCTTCGATATCGCGTCTTGATTTCAAATCATTCTTCGTCTTTCCCTTAACATTCAAAATTGTATTAAAAACGTTGTCAAACATGTTTTTCTCGTTGTGTATCACGTCAATATTGTGACGAAGTAGTAGATTTTTCCAATAAGGCACTCCCAAAATATAATTTGTTTGCACCACTTATGAATCGTTGATTTACCTTGAATTTCAATTTGTTCTCCAGTTTCATGTATCTTTAGAAAATCCTTTACAATTTTATATATATCTTTGCTTGACCAAACCGTTGGTGGTTGCAAGGGCTCGTGTCTATTAGCTGTAAAGTTTTTTTATCTCTTCTAAAAGGATGATTAATATGGAGAAAACAACGATGACAATCAAACCACGAAATTTTCCTTCCATGTAGTAAAGAAAATGCTCGTGTTTCCTCCATGCAATAAGGACAAGCTAGGCGACTGACCATACTCCAACCTGAAAGCATTGCATACGCAGGAAAATCGCTAATAGTCCAAAACAAAGAAGCAAACATAAGAAAATTCTTTTTTTGAGATGTTGTATGTTTCAACTCCTTCGTACCACAGTGTTTTCAACTCTTCAATCTACAGCTATAAATAAACATCGATTCTGTATGTCGGATCATCAGGGCCAGGGACGACAATTGTGAGAAACATATATGGAGTTTTCATACACATCCATGGAGGTAAGTTATAAGGTGTAAAGATTATAGGTCAAGATGAATATTTAGAATCAAATTGAGAAAATGGTGAAAATCCATCCGTACATAAACCAAGTCTAACATTATGGCTCTCCGCTGCAAAATGGGATATTTCTGATCAAAATGCTTCCATGCTTCCCCATCAGCTGGGTGTGTTAACGTACCTTCTTCCCGTGTTCTAACACTGTGCCATCTCATTTGATGCGCGGTTACAGAAGATGCATATAATCTTTGAAGTCTAGTAGTAATAGGTAAATAATGCATACGTTTATAAGGGACTTCTTTTCCCTTCTTCTTTCTTGGTTTGTACCTTTCCTGATTACATATTTTACAATTCCTAAAATTGATATCTTCTTTTCAAAACAACATGCAATCATTTAAACATGTATCTATTTTTTTGATACGGTAAACCAAAATCCGAGATAAGTTTTTTCACTTCATAATGATTTTCGCAAATTAAGTTATCGGGAGGCATATGTCGTTCCGCAACTTGTACAACAGCTATAAATCCAGCTTCGATGAGGTTGTATTTTGTAACGACCCGCTATTTTGGACCATTCGCATCCATTATCAGTGTATAGGTAGACACTCATGCCGGAGTTGAATTGCTCAAAATACCGCGTTGTTAATTTAAATTTGGCAAAACTGAACATATACAGTAAATAAATAATCACAGATCACAGACACAGAGTAATAAATGCAGCGGAAATAAAAGAGATAGTAGTTCATGAAGCTACTATATAAATGTATGAGTTACATCAGAGTAAACCAGATACAACGGAAGAGTTATACGATACATCAGATACAAATCAGAATACATCACTGGAATCATCGAATCCTGAAAGCAGAATAGATGGCTGGATCTTCAAGTAAAGCTCCAACTTCAAAGGTGAGTCTCGAATACCGGTACACTCAGTCTGACCCGAGCGTAAAGCAAAACACAAAACACTCGAGTCAGGATTAACATTCTTATATCAATAAATCCAACTCAAGTGAAATAGCAATTGAAATACAAGTAACTCAAAGGATGTTGGAATAACCATCCTTTAAGGATCCGTTAAACTATCTACTATGTAGTAGTGTACGATAAGTAGATAATGCCTATCAGTAATATAAAATATCAAAATAGTGTTAAGTCATGGCCCATTCCACCCTTAACACATTTTTATTCCCAAGAGCATATACAAGACCGTAGTTTCCCCAAAACCGGAAGTCACCAGAGGGCAATCCATATACTAAAGGTACAAACCAAAATCGTAGTGGTCGCGAATAGGGATACAAGTATGACAAGGCACATGAGGCAATACCCAAGGTAGTGATACTACCGTTTGCCTGATCTGGACTGGTGAGAACGCAACGCCCGCAACATCGTGAAACAACACTCCCAAAATCAAGGGTGCACCAATCGACAACAAGTAATGAGTAGTTCGAAGAAGTGTGTCCACTTGAGGTAGCTGATCTCCATTGGCCCGGCACGGCTCCTGTTTTAGTCATTTCCAATTTGACACAAGTGTCAAGGTTATCCATTATCGTTCTCTTTCTTCAGTCATCACGTACATCATTCCAACCACTTCATTCTGGATCATCACTCCGCATATAGTTATTAAAGTGGTTTTCGGTTTAGATAGAGAGTATATCCATAACCGATTCCGGTCTCTTTAATAACTTTCGTAGTTATTACACCGATTGGTCGTTTATTTATTTCAAAACCAAATCAATTTCAATTTAAACCAGAGTTTATAAATCAACATTTCGTTTGTCTTTCCAAATCGATTTCCAATAATTTACGTTTTCAAAACTCCCAATTTACCCTTTCAAGATCTTATAATTCAATTTCAATTTCCATTAAAACAATTCAAATACTGATTCAAGTTCGTAAATAAGTTTCATTCCAAATCATTTAAATAAATTTTATTTAACATTCAAATCAATTTAAACTCATTTATCGATTTCATTCAATATTCGTTAAGTTACTTTATCATTCAAACAATTTCTATTAAATTTCCAATTCATTGAATCAATTCTTAAGTTCAACTTCATTAAATCAAAATTTACAATTTTGAATTAAACTAAATTCGTCAAATCAATTCTTTCAATTACAAGTCTTACATTAATTCCAAAAATATCACATTTTCATTTACTGTTAACGAAATTCAAATGCACTTATTTACTTACTTAAATAAATTTCCAAAAGTTAATTAATAAAGAACTCAATTTCAAATATTTACGAAGTAAAATCCACTTATTTCAAAAGTTCAATTTTTCTTATTAAAGAATTCAATTCAATTTAATCATTAAATAATTCAATCTTATTTAAGTATTAGATAATTCAAAACTTAATTATTAAATAATTTCAAAGTTTAATAATTTCAACTTAATTATAATTTCAAACTAAATTATTAAATCATTACAAACTTAACCCAATCATTTCTCAAATTAAACAACATTCTTCCATCAATTACATATAAATATTTTGTTTCAGATTATTAAATATTAACATTTTCCTTTCATTAAAATTCAAATTCAAATTTCAACTTCATTTCAAAACCATATTATTTATTCAAATAAAATCTTCGTTTATTTTTTTTAAATCAAATTATTGACCAATCAGGTTTTATTAAATTTCCTATCCTAGGTCAAAGTTCAATTTGGGTATTTATCATTTCAACCCGATTCCAATTTAATTCAAAATCAAAGCATAACAAAGGGAAATTGCAGTGTGATAACTGGGATGGTGTCAAAGTAAATAAACAAGCAATAACAACAAACAATATCAATCCAATAATCAATTCAAATAATCTCGAAATAACCGTATTAATTCGCATTGTTATTTGTACGAATTAATATAATTATTTTTAGAATCTACACTATCATTTCATATAGATTAAAGATTATTACAATACGGTTTTCACTTGTCATCTATTAAAATTTCATCCATCATCAATTTAACAACATACATTCAGTGGTTTAAGATGTAATTAAACAAATCCTACGTGTCAATAAATTTTGACAGTTAAATGGGTCATATTATACAAATGTCATTTAATCAAATTTAACATTTAACTATCCTATATCAATTTCAATTACATACTATTTATCATTTTAACATTAACAATTTAACGTCCAATATAAACATCAACAATCAATCAATTATCAGCAAAACTATATTATCATCGCATAAATAATTAATAGATAATGGTGTCAGATGTCACAGGTGAACTGATACAGGTAATAGCATATATAACAGTGTAATTAACTAACAGCAGCATATTTCAATTGTCGTTTCAATTGAAATCAATTTAATAAATAAAAGAACGTTAATCGTGAGTGATTGCTCACCTTTCGAGGCTAGAGGAGTTTGATAACAGAACAAGCTACGAATTCCAAATCAATGTAAGATTGACACGAATTTTGACGGACGAAGCTGACAGCTTGGAATAGACAAAATTTAATCCCAACTGGATTGATGAAGATCAGTTATATAAGCGAAATGATATAGATATAACATATAAAATTATATATACAAAATCACGCTCCAATTTCAAACTCATATTAAATTAAATATATATACATGCGTTTTCAAAATCATTATTTAAATTAAAACACATATTATTTAATCCAAAATCAACATATATATTATCATTATTAATCAATATATGCTAGTTATTCAAACCTTAGTATATATCTATGTAGAGCAATATGTAACAGTATATATATTGACATGATCAACGTATGGACTAACATGACTTTAAATATAGCAAGCAATGTATAATATTATATACGTATAAAAATATATAAATATGTTAGATAGATATATACGTACTTAACAAAGTATATATAGAATTATATACCAATATATCATATACTCTTACATAACTAGCATACGCATAAACACAGCACCAAATATAACTATAATATTTGTAACAACAACTTAAAATATATTTTATACAAACAATTTTTATAACTTTATAAACTTATAGTTACGCGAGATTCAAAATTAACATAAATAACATTTTATGATAAAGCTGCTATACAGATATACTTTACAGAAACTTCCTGAAATCTGATCATAATCTATATAAATACTTTTAAACACATCTTTATATAAACTTCTCTTAGCAATACAAAACAGAAAACAAACCAGTATATGCAGACATATTAAAATATACATAATACAGGAAAACAAAATATGTAATATGAACTCAGAATTTTCAACAACAGTTATATACCGTATACATATATACATTATGAACAAATTCATCTATAAACAAATTCACAAAACATTGCCTAACCAGACTATAATATCAACTATATATATATAATGACAGTAAACTATTTCTCTTAAACATTATACTTTATAAAACATATGTAAACTCATACAGTAAACTATTATCAAACTTGAAGATCAATATTTCCAAACCAAGTATAGAACAGCATAATCTAAATAATGTAATATATATACCCTAAAATATACATGTATAGGTTTCTAACAAATCCCACTTTACATATATACTAATAGTGAATTAAATTTGAAAGCTATACATAGACTCACGTTATCCTATATATATAAACAATAAAAATCCAATATTTCAACTTATGCATTTAAACTAACAGATAGATATAGGTATTACCTATAATAACTAGATGGAAGCTAGGCAATGGAGGAGATGAAGGGGAGAGCCGCGAGTTGGTGTTTGGCTGTTGCAAGGTGGAGCAAGGGGAAAGGAAATGTTGTAGACGAGGTAGAGCATGGCAGATGGAGGGCGGAGCAAGGCGGAGGAGACTGTCACGTGAGGGGAGGTGGACGAGGCTTGACAACGAGGAGGGGACAGCTCACTGGGTGCGGCGCTGCTACCGAGGGCGGAGAACCTGAGGCCAGCGGTGAGGGCCAGTACAGGCGGATGAACGGTGGAGGGCTGCATGTGTGGATCTCGGTGATAGGATGGGTGATGACATGGAATGGGGCGGTGGGTGGAGTAGGTAGAGGCGGGTGGGGAAGAGGAAGGCTTTGCAATTTTATTTTCTTATTATAGGCATGGACGAAACAGAGAGAGGGAGTAAAGAAAAGGAGAGAAGAAATGGAAGGTGACAGCACACAGGAAACTGAATGGCAACCAAGTGAAGCAAAATTTTAAGAGCACAGTAAATAAAGTGAACCGTAAATTATAAATTGCACATTGGGAACTGGAAAGGTTAAAAGCTGAAAATAATAATTACTGATGACTACTGGTTGTCTCGAGAAGCAACGAAAAGGCATAGTCCAAATACGGAACCGATACGCTTGTCATTTCGCAGATTGCACCGCTCACCGGATTCCGAATTTGACAATCCAATATATTGTAGAAATCAGCACGACGAGACGATCAAAATGGTATACAGATATCAGTGGCACGATCGAATTATAAAAATTCGAATTTTCTAATAGCGGAAAATGCAAGAAAAACGCTGAAAAATAAGATCGATGGAGCCAAAGATGTCCGAATTTGGAAAAACGATAAACTGACATTTTGCTCAGAAGATGGTTTAGAATTTTTCTATGTAAAAATATTTAGGTTTCGGAAACATTTTATTTTCATCACTTTTTAACTGATTAAATTGAAGTAAATTTACGCGTGAAATAAACTTTCATATTTTCGGACGAACATTTACCAGTTGCTATGTTTAACTAAACGCATTCCAAATATCAAATTTATATTTCAAAATTTTATCGTTTAAAATTTCACAAAATTTTAACTAATTACGTTATTAAAACAGTTGAAATTTACAGGTCGTTACATATTTAGATTTCATCGCAATGTATTCTGCGGTTACTGATAATTGGGTGCTGCTTGTACAGCCTTCCCAAAGGAGTTTCTTCATGGAATCCAATAAATCTTTAAAAAAAAATTGCTCCAATATTTGATTCTTCTTCAACGTTAACATCGTTATCGACAAATTGAGCAGTAGGGAACATTGAACGTGCTGCATCTTCAACCATATGTTCTACGAGATTCGTCGTAACAATTTTATTACTCACTACCTCCTCTGACTGTACATGATTAGGTGCTACAAGTTCTCCATGACGATCCCATACCAAATAGTTCGGCACGAAACCGTACTGACGCAAATGAACTCTAACCATTTCTAGTATCAAATGTTTCAACAATTTGCACCTACTACATTGACAACGGATTTATTCGTCTTTTTCATTATTACTTAAAGCGAAATCAATAAATACGTGTACACCATTATTAAAATGTTCACTTATTGAGCCTCCAATTTTCCTTCGTTGTTGATACATCCAGATTCGATCAATAAAATAATTGATCATCTCTCCTACTAATTAAAAAATACGATTCAAATTAAAACCACATTAACAATTTATTTTTCAATACAATTTTATAGTTTAATGTTTTATATTAATTGATCATTGACACTTTATTGCTGGGTCATCCTACTTCCCATTACAAACACGGTAACGTAATTAAATCTTGTAAATCATTTCATTTTAAACGATTTAACAAAATTTCGACAGCACTTCCCTTTTGTTCCCTGAGTCGTACACAATTGCGTGCACATGGAACATAAAGAAAATGCTGTCGAAATTTTGTGAACCGTTTAAAATTAAATGAATTACGATATGTAATTGCGTTACTGTGTTTGTAACTTGTCCAATACAGGGACAAATCCAACAAATATTGTATATGATGAATATAGATGTCCGTTCTATGATAAAAACGAATATCCACATAACGATCATATAAAATACTTATCAGACGGGACCAAAAAACAATCTAAGGGTTTTATGTATAAAGTTTATTACATATTTCATATTTTAAAAAAAAAATTAGCTTTCGACGTTTAAATTAAATTGATTAACATTTAACTTAAGTTAAACTACCGTATACGATAGTTTATCATATACGCACATGTTTAAAACTTTAATTAACTAACCGTACGTTATATAAAATTAATTATCATTTTCGACATTTTAGAAAATGCATAACCTAAATTATGCTCATCCACATTAAATAACCCAAGTAAGGCGTAAAAGCACTAAATTATTCAACTAATGCACACTAATTTCTTATCGCACAAACTAAACAAGTTAGTATTAAACACTTATAGGATACTAATAGTAATTAACATTCAATAAACTATACTACATAATCAATGAGACAATATAAACAATTAAACTAACAAATTAACCTTAAATTAACAAATTCATGAAATTAGGGTTTATGAATAATACCTAAATAGAGAAGATTAGGGGTTTGGAGGAGATGAGATTCTGAATTGATGACGAAGGAGGCGATTTCGGCAGAATTTCGGGCGATGAAGGTGGAGATGGAAATGGGGGAAGAAGGTTTGGTGATTTTAGGAGTAATTGAAATATTTCTGGTTCGGTCTGGGGAAGAAGATAATCACGATTTTCCGACGACTACCAGGGGCCGCAAATGACAATATTCTAGTGGCTTCCGACGACTAATTATTTTATTCGTAATAAAGTCCAGAATATACTAGTTGTTGGAAGCCGTCGGAATTTAGCCATCAGCGGCCGTCGTTACCTGTTGTCGGAATATACTGTTGTTCTTGTAGTGAAATTTTGCAGAAGAAACTCAAAAAGAAGTAATTTGAGTTTCAAATATATAAATATTCTAACTGTATAATTTTAACTTAGGAAACATACAAAATCAAAAAATATAAATGGTGCAACTAAAAAAATGAAAATAAGGTAATGGATAGATATTTTTAAATATTATGAATATTTATGATTAATTAGTATTGTAGATTTATATCTTATGTTTTAGTTAGATATAAATTATAGGTTTGTTTTGATAAATTAAACAAATACATGTATAATTATATTAAAAACAAATAATGAAATTTAAAATTGAAACAGGAGCCGACATTGCTAAAATTTACGAATTAGATCAAAATTTCTAAAATTACAAAAGATCAAAACAAACACCAAAGCCGAGATGTAACTCGAAAAAAATAGGAAAACATAAATTTGCACTGCATAGTTATGAACTAAAAAACATCATCCACTATGTAGTTATGAAAAACAAAAATATAGCATTAAGTGCCAAAATCGTATACTGTTGGCACTATACATTTGTGAAATAACAAGGAGTCCTTGAGTTTGCAACCCCTGCTCTAGCAGTTTTTGGGTTTAGGAAAAAAATTGCTATTGGATTTCACACACATGTATGACTATTTGTATATCTAGCTGTATATTTTCTAGATTCAACCCCTCTCCTATCATTTTGTTACTTCAAAAGCTAGTATATTGATTTGTATACTTAACGGTTGTAATCGATGTCAACTATATCATAGATTATTGTCACATCAGTATAATTAGTTATCATTTTATGTTAATAGAGAATGAAGATATTGTGTCTCATAGTATAGGATTATAATACAAGCGGGTATATTGTATTATGTAATAATATGGGCTAACCCGCAAGGCCCAATACATATGCTTTGTATTATAAATACTTCTGCTACTCTGTACAAACTATTATATGAGAATAATACAAAACATATTCTTTCTTTTACATGGTATCGGAGCTCTCTTTAAAATTGCTTAACAGCAAATTGATCTAAATCCTCAAAAAAGAAGGAAAGGGAAACCTGAATCTCATCAGAATAATCTCATCATTTGAGATTTTGGTTACATAGTCTAACAACTGTGTAACAATCTTGAAATCTACCATCATTTGGAGTGTTAGCCCTGCCAAGAAAGGGAGATATCAAAGAAAATCTCTTCACTTATCACCCCTCTGGCTGCCACCAAACCATCAGATCATCGATATTCTGAACAACTCACCAGAAGTGTCGTGCCTAGAGCCACTTGTCAGATTTGCTATCATCACTCAAGCAATATCTGGCTGCACTTCATCCTTGTTATCATCTGTTTTACTGTATTTCATCACCTCTGACCATCTTCTTGATAGACTTTCATCACCATGTCTGAAGGAGGTAGTGACAACACACCTCATAAGCATTCAAGAACTACTCAGCAGCAATCCAGTATTACTCAAGAACTCATCAAATCCATAATCAAACCACAAAGTCAGGTCATCACCATTCAACTTGATGAATCCAACTATCTGCTCTGGAAATTCCAGATTGAAACTGCTATCAGAGGATATGGACCGTAAGAGTATGTTCTTGGAACTCTAATTACTCCTCCAAGATTTACTACAGATCAAGAAGGAAAACTGGTAAGCAATTCTGAATATATAATTCATGAAAGACAAGATAGTCTAATTAGTTCTTTGCTATTATCATCAAGTAGTGCCAGTTTATTACCACAATTAGTTGGATGTAAAACCACACATGAAATTTGGCACACCATTGAGCAGACATTTAGTTCTCAATCTGCTGCCAGAATAATGCAATATAAAAGACAATTGCAAAATTTGAGAAAAGACAATGTCAGCATGAGAGAATATCTCTCTAAGGCCAAGACAGTTTGTGATCAGTTAGCCTCAGCTGGACATAAGGTAACTGACACAGAACAAATACTGTGCATCTTAAGTGGTCTGGATGAAGATTATGAAGCAGTAGTTGCTGTAATATCATCTAATGAAAAGCTACCCTCACTACAAAGTGTTCAATCCATTCTCATTCCACATGAGGGAAGACTAGAGCAAAGAAACCAGTAAATTGGGAACATAATGCTAACTATGTAGCAATAAGCAAAAATAGAAATCAAGAAAAGAATCAAGGCAATAGAAACCAATCTAATAACCCTAGAGGTGGTCAATCAGGCAGATTCAGAGGTAGAGGTGGTAGATGGAATTCCAACAACAACAACAAACCAAGATGTCAAATCTGTGAGAGATATGGACACACTGCTAACAAATGCTACTTCAGATTTGATGTCTTCTTTACACCAGCACAACAAGGCAACAATAACTGAAGATCTCAAAATCCCAATGCCAACATGGTCAGTGCACAACAGGAGTCAATATCAGAAAACACAAATACAAATACAGCAAAGGCTGAAGATATACATGATGACAGCTGGTACCCAGACTCTGGTGCAACAAATCATGTAACAAATAACATGAGCAACTTGAATCTTGGCAACAAAGAATACAAAGGTACACATTCATTGCATATGGGAAATGGTAATCCTATTAAAATCTCTCATATTGGAAATGCAAGCATTAATGGAGCCAGACAGTTATACCTTAATAATCTGCTAATGGTTCCATTAATCAAAAAAAATCTAATGAGTGTGTCACAATTTGCTAAAGACAACAATGTATACTTTGAGTTTCACTCTACATACTGTCTAGTTAAAGATAATCTAACTGGTGAAGTTCTTTTGTAGGGTAAAGAACATAAGGGACTATACAAATTTGATGCACCAAAACCAAGAAATGTTGAAAACAGTAAAAAATGGTGTAACATTTTTGAGACTAAAATTAATGAAAATTTTGATGTATGGCATTATAAATTAGGCCATCCCAGTCTAAATGTAATGAGACATGTCTTGAGCTGTTGTGACAATACTCATATTAGTAAAATTCCTGATTGTTATACTAGTACATTTTATCAAATGGGTAAAAGTCACAAGCTTGTATTTCCACATTCAAAGACTATCTACAACAAACCTCTTGATCTTGTTGCTACAGATTTATGGGGTCCAGCCCCTATATATGCTGATTATGGTTATAAGTATTATATTTCATTTATTGATGCCTATTCGAGATATGTTTGGATTTACTTTCTCAAGTCAAAATCTGAAACTAAAGATGCTGTATTACAATTTATCTCTAATGCAGAAAGACAGACAAACTGTCAATTGAAAGTCATACAAACAGATGGTGGCAAAGAATTTCTGCCTCTGAAAAGTTACTTTCAAACAAAAGGGATAACACAGAGAATCACATGTCCATACACTTTTGAGCAAAATGGTCTTATAGAAAGAAAACACAGGCACATAGTTGAAACTGGTCTGACATTGTTAGCACAGGCAGCTCTACCACTAAAATTATGACCAGATGCCTTTTCTACTGCAGTCTATCTGATTAATAGACTGCCTACAAAGGTTATAAAATTTAAAAGCCCAATGGAAGTGCTATTCAATGTCAAACCAGATTATCAAAGTCTAAAGACTTTTGGAGCCTATGTTTTCCCTACCTAAGGCCATACAACACACATAAATTAGATTATAGATCTAAGCCATGTACTTTCTTAGGATATGCTATCAATCAGAAAGGATATAAATGCCTTGATGAAAATGGTAAAATATACATATCCAGACATGTTATATTTAATGAGCATGAGTTTCCTTTTAGAGATGCAGCAATCAAAACAACTCAAAAAATATGCAATTCCAAGCTTTCAATACCTCAAGTGCTACCCTCACAAGAAATTGTCATACCAATAAGTAGCAATGGTCAGCATGAAGAAAGTGGCATCAGTCCTCAACACACAGAGTCCACAAATGAAACAGGTCAAGGAAGTGCATCAGTAACTTCTGACAGTACAGCATCAGATAGTCATCAAACAGACCCCTATCAAATACTGCATGACAGTCAGCCATACAGTACTCAACCAGGAGACACTGCTGAAGATAGACATCCAACCACACCTGCACAAACTAGGCACCACATGATGACAAGGGCAAAGTGTGGAGTATTCAAACCAAAGTTATACAGTATTGAGGCAGAAATCACTGAGCCTACTACATATCAACAAGCAATTCTGAATAATAACTGGAAAAAGGCTATGGAAGAAGAATACAATGCACTAATAAAAAACAAGACATGGGATCTTGTACCCCTACCAATGGATAAAAACATAGTTGGATGCAAATGGACTTTTATATTAAAGAAAAATCCAGATGGCTCACTCTTAAATACAAGGCAAGATTGGTGGCAAAGGGGTATTCACAACAAAGTGGATTTGACTTTAAAGAAACTTTTTCCCCTGTTGTGAAACCCACCACCATCAGAGTTATATTAACAATTGCCTTGCATAAGAATTGGCCCATCAAACAATTAGATGTTAATAATGCCTTTCTTAATGGTGAATTGCAGGAGGAAGTATATATGGAGCAACCACAAGGGTTCACAAATGAAAACAAAAGGAAGCTAGTATGCAGACTCAACAAAGCACTCTATGGGCTCAAGCAAGCACCACGAGTTTGGTTTGACAAGCTGAAAGCAACCCTAGCAAAACATGGCTACAACTCCACTAAATCTGATAACTCATTATTCATTAAACTTGTTAATGATACAATAGTCTATATACTAATTTATGTTGATGACTTTATCATTACATGCAACAACAAATCAGAAATCATGAACATCACACAATGCTTGAAAGAAGAATTTCAGTCAAGGATCTGGGGGACCTACACTACTTCCTTGGCATAGAAGTCAAAAGAACATCAGAATCAGAGATTCACTTAAATCAAAGAAAATACATCAATGAAATTCTGGTTAAAGCCAAAATGGACAAAGCTAATACAAGACCAAATATCTCATTCAGTGTAAACAAAGTAAGCCAGTTTATGCAAAGACCCCTTGATGAACATTGGAAATCAGTCAAAAGAATCTTAAGATATCTAAAGGGCACAATCAATCAAGGACTAATTCTACAAACTAGTGCCATTTTAAACATTAATGGCTTCACTGATTCAGACTAGGCTACTGATCAGGATGACAGAAAGTCTACAACTGGATACTGTGTATATCTAGGCAAGAATCCAGTGTCTTGGTGTGCAAAAAACAGTCTACGGTATCTAGATCCAGCACAGAGGCCGAGTACAGAAGTATTGCTAGCATTACAGCTGAAATTATGTGGCTAACATCTTTAGTAAGTGAACTTCAAATCAAAACATGCAACAAACTAACTATCTGGTGTGACAATCAAAGTGCCATCTCAATTTCAGAGAATCCAGTACTTCACTCTCGCACAAAGCACATCGAGCTCGATTTATACTTTGTGAGAGAGCAAGTAATGAAGAAAAACATCGAAGTCAGATACATACCTTCAGCTTACCAGAAGGCAGACATCCTAACCAAGCCACTATCTCGACTGAACTTCACCAGATTCAGCCGAGAGCTCAACATGGATGAAGTAGACATCAACCTTAGATCCAAGGCACAGATTTATATTCCTGACGCTTTCACGAATGAAGACAAAGATGGTCAAAGCCCCATTTTACGGCTCGACTGCAAGTGAAGTCGGATCTATACTCCTCAAGCATTCGAGAACGATGTTGAGGAGCTTCTAACCCTCAATTTCTTGCTGGACCAGAGGAAATCAAACTGGAGAAATTATTTTTCACTGGCGCCTCCAAATATCGCAAACCCTAACTTTCACGTTAGGTTTGAGGGGGCATAATAGAGAATGAAGAGATTGTGTTTCAGAGTATAGGATTATAATACAAGCGGGTATATTGTATTATGTAATAATATGGGCTAACCCGCAAGGCCCAATATATATGCTTTGTATTATAAATACTTCTGCTACTCTGTACAAAATATTATCTGAGAATAATACAAAACATATTCTTTCTTTTACATATGTAATGTTAACAACATTATAATTTGCTGTCATTATATTGTCACTTCGGTATCACTGATAATTACTATTAAATCTATCAATTTTTTTATTCAGGCAGTTGCTTATTCTAAGTGTGTTGATTAATTGCAGGCATATGTATACATGTACATATGTGTATTTGCATATGAAATGTATCATCGATTAAAACATGACTATATCATTTTCGTCTGATGATTTATTTTATTTCAAATTAATCGTTGAAAATTAAATATGCAATAGTTAAAACCAATTAGAAAATTAAGAATGCTTTTAGCTAACAAACAATGAATATTTAGGATGCTTTTAGCTAGCATATAATCCAAAAAAGCACGCAAGTCTTTGACATGTGTCTTTCTTATATAAGTAATAATAACCATTTAATACTTGTACAGAGTATAATATCGAGTACATATTGCGAAAAAAAATATTTCTATAAACATTGCCATGTAAAAAAAATGATGCACATAAGAGCATTTTTGAACAAGACATTGATCCTTCCCGCATTCCTCAGAGCCAACCCAGATTACATGCATTGTTATAAAATATCATACGATTTAAATCCCGTTTCAGATCAGATCTCTCTCTTTACAATTCATCTACATTCCGATTTAAACCCAAATAAAGCTGAAACTAAAAAAATCATTCAATCCATATCGATACACGCAATATTTTTGTGACATGATAGAAATGTAAAAACTAAAAAAATTTAGGATTAGATGTGGAAGTTCAAACATCAAAATCAATTGTGAAGTGTGTACAAATCTCATTCCTATTTAAAGTTTTAACTTTATGATTTATGATTTGAATTCCATTTTGAAGACCTGGACTATGTGTATCACAGTTTATAATGGTATTCATATCCAGCCATGACTTGGATTCATTAGCATTATGGAAATTTTGTTTGACAAACTACATACCATACATCTTTTTTTCGGTACACGTTATCATGCCACTTGCTAATTTATTGTTATCATTAATTCGACTTTCTACTTATACCTTAATTTACACTCATGCAATAACCATGGCATGGTTACATCTAACATCAAGAGATGGGAAGTTTTATGAATTTATTGTCTAAATTTTATGTCGTAAATGATGAGCTTACAAAAGAGGCTTAAGAGTACATGCAAGTTTGGGTCCTCTAATTAAATATGACTTGGATCTTAACTGAAGCTAATCTTCAATTTGAATGCACCAAAAGATATTTCAATTTTAGATGCCATTCCATATGTTAGCATACGGTATATTGGCTTAGACATCAAAAAATCAATCGGAAACATGAAATATTTATTGCTTAATGAAGTTTTTCACCGCTGTTAGAAGGTAATAAAAAATGATCATAATATTAACCACAATTTCCACTTGATAATTGATACAACAAAACTATTTATTTACTAATTTATTATTATGTAATATAACATTTATTTGCTAGGCATACGATGTATCAAGGATAAGGATCAATGCTAGCATTAGCACTGAAGACAAGGAATCAAAATTTGTATATAATGGTTCAAAAGCTGTTGTTGTGAGGAAGATCCAAAAAGCAGTTGAACCAGATGTGGCAAGATTGCTTGAGGATAGTGATTTGAATCGGATGATGATTTTGTGATCAAAGCTAACCCACCTGGTGGGGAGGATGAAGCAGTGGGACAATAGAAGTTTGCATAGTTGTTGGATGTAGAGGATATATTTGCAGATGTTGATAAGGATGATGAATCATAAGTTGCTAATAAGCCTTGTGTTAGAAGACCTCTTGATGAACAATTTGATTTGGTGAGATTTATTTCTCTTCTAGTCATCTTTTGCAATTGTAGCATGTTAGCTCGTTATGCAGTCGACACAATTGTTAAATCTATTAGCATTTGGAAATTTGAAATTGAAGTATGATATCTGATTATTTGCATCATCAATCGATGTTTTAATTAGTTTTAATGCTTGATTTTCTTGGACTCACTAATTTCAATGCTTTTACCGCTATTGCCTGAAATATACTGATTACTAAAAGCTGTCTCTGTGATACTATGAACCTTTTGCACATGCACCTACAACATTCTTAATATATCTTGCTTGAAGTAGCAAACTAATTCAAGGAGCTCGTACTGTTTTAACTTATTTTAGAATGAATTTCGAATAATAAAAAAAATCGTCTGGTACAATTTAGCTTCTGCTGCTCTCTTTGTTCTTTCGGTAAACTATGACACACCCATTTAGGTTATTTTCCCACATATACATGGAAATGTTATTGAATGCATTTTCCACTGTATTTACCTTATCTAAACTCTAACATCAATATATTTGAAAGTAAATGGTGATAGTTATCTAGAAATGTCATTGTTTTATGATGGGCTTAAAGTGGCAAATAAAAATAACACAATCATATTTCATGGCTACATGAGTCATTCAACTATGTAAAGTTCAGTACACATCTCATAAAATTATCTGATGCAAGTATAACTTTGGTATGAAAAAGGTTGTGCTTGAGCACTAATTTGTAACTACCTTTATCTTTCAGATCATTATCTACACGAATGTAATGTTAGAATAATTATATTTCAGTTAATCATATCCATGTCATTTTGATGTGTTAAACACTCTTTGGTTTACAGCTCTATCAAGAATAGGAATCCAGTGATGAATGCACTAACGACATGTATGGTGAAGATGAAGAATCTCTTGCTGCAAAAACGAGCGATGCTCCCCGAATGTTTGGCACAGAGACCGAACCCAAGAAAACTCAGTATAAAGTTCCGAAAGAAGACGTGGAGCAGAGATCGATGTAGTACTGGATACATCAAGTGATGTTATTTAAAAATGCAAAGAATATGACCAAATGTACTGTAATGAGAGTGAACATGAGAGAGAGGTCGTATTAGTTAAAGAAAGCAGTAATGATTCAGAAATATGAGACTGTGAAACAATCCTTTCTACTTACTCTAATCCCAATAATCATCCAAGTAAAATATAGGCTCCTGTAAACCCTAAAAAAGATTGCCAAAAATTATTTCTGGGGAAATTACTCTAACTGGTGCTAACGTGATTGCACTCCGAGGAAAGCAGAAGCTTCGGGTTGATTCTTTGCCTAAACCTTGGAAAGCTGTTGAAAAATTGAAAGTAGAAAAAAGTAACTTGAGTACTAAAAAGCAGAACAAGAAACTTGAGTCAAAGGAGGAAAAGAGATGATGCAAGGTACTGGTTATAGCAAATTTGGGGTCTATAGGAAAACCGTATGGTTATTTTTGTACATGATTTCAAAACTAATACTGGATCTCTGGTGTGATAACTAATTGGCATTGTGTTTTTTCGCATCATTAATGGAGTTGTTATAAACATTGTTATGTTATATCTTGTGCAGGCTACTGTGAAAGAAGAAAAAAGAGAAGCAAGAAGAGCTAAGAAAGAGCTGAAAGAGATTTACAAAACGGAAGAACAAAAAGCTCAGAAGGTTGCTGTAGTTTCTGGACCATCTTCTGTTCATCTTGCCTAGTTTCTAGGAGATTATATTTTTGGTGGAAACCGTTAATATCATCGGTGAGTACCATTCTAAGTGACTTGCATTGTATATACCATGAATCGATGAAATATTCATATTTGATTCTTATGTTTATTTGAACAAACAGGTAATATACAATTTTTCGGTACAGTAAGGTGTAGTTAGAAAACTTGAGATGTATAAAATTGTAAAACAAATAGCTTTTGTATTCAATACAGAATTCTCAGTACAGTGTAAATGCAATACACAGCTCTTATTTATATAATACATATTGGGCTTAATAAGAAAGCCCATGATCCGAAAGTAATAAAAGAAATAATTGTAGCCCTTGGATCAATTGAACGGTGGAGATGATGCTAGCTTGAAGGATGCAGATTGCAGTGTAATATATTCACAGAAAGCACACGATACTTTAGCTCCCCCCCCAAACCCGATTAGGTTAGGGTTTGTGAAAAAAAGGAAACTATGGCAGCTGCTCCTTTGAGAGAAGGCGATTCGACAATCCAGTGATAGCGGAATGTAGATTTGACATTATTCTGGTATGAAGACAACTCTTCGCGATCTCTGGTGAGGATCGGCAGTGTCGACGTTGAGTTCGTCTCTAAGTCTTGTGAAGTTAAGCCTGGTCAAGGGTTTAGTAAGTATATCCGCCTTTTGGTGTGTAGATGGTATGTATCCGACTTTTAGCTTCTCTTTAATTACTTGTTCTCTTATGAAGTAAAGATCCAGTTCTATGTGTTTTGTCTTTGAATGGAGAATTGGGTTGGATGATAAGGATATAGTACTCACGTTATCACACAAGATTGTTGCCTTTTTGTTTGAGGTAATATTAAGTTCACTTAGAAGTGATTCTACCCACATAACTTCCGCTGTTGCACTTGCCACACACCTGAATTCAGCCTCAGTGCTAGATCTCGACACGGTACTTTGCTTCTTTGCACTCCATGAAATTGGGTTTTTTTCCTAAATAGATGCATTAGCCAGATGTAGATTTGCGATCGTCAGTGTCTGTAACCCAATCAGCATCAGCATAAGCATTGATGTTGAATGATTGACTTGATTTTAGAATGAGTCCATGATTGATTGTCCCTTTGAGATACCTGAGTATTCTTTTTACAGCTTTCCAATGATTGTCTAAAGGATTTTGCATATACTGGCTAACTTTATTGACACTAAATGATATGTCAGGTCTTGTGATAGTCACGTATTGGAGTGCACCAACTATACTCCTATATTGCTTTATATTTTGGATTGCTTCCCCCTTATATTTTGATAGTTGATGATTTATGATTATGGGAGTTGGTAGTGTATTAGCCTTGTCCATTTTTGCTCTTGATAATATATCTGCAATGTATTTTCGTTGATTGAGATGCATCTCTGATGTTCCATATCTCTGAATTTCAATTCCCAAAAAGTAATTCAGATCACCTAGATCTTTAACAGAAAATTCTGAATTGAGCATTGCAGTAACTTTCTTAATTTCTAGTTCACTACTTCCTGTAATGGTAAAATCATCAACATAGATTAGGATATAAGTGGTAGCAATATCATTGATTTTAGTAAATATAGAGTTATCTGATTTAAGAGATTTGTAGCCAAATTTCACAAGAGTTGACTTGAGTTTGTCAAACCAGACTCTTGGTGCTTGCTTTAAACCATAGATGGCCTTGTTGAGTTTGCACACCATCTTTTTGCTTGAATTGTGAGTAAATCCTTCTGGTTGCTCCATAAATACTTCTTCCTGTAATACACCATTTAGAAATGCATTATTCACATCTAACTGCCTGATGTTCCAATTTCTATTTAAAGCAATGGTTAGTATAATTCTAATAGATGATGGTTTCACGACAGGGGAGAATGTTTCAGAGAAATCAAACCCATGCTGTTGTGAATACCCCTTTGCAACCAATCTTGCTTTATATTTAGAAATTGAACCATTAGCATTTTTTTAAATTTGAATGTCCATCTACATCCAACAATGTTTTTGTTTTCAGGTTTTTTAACAAAAACCCAGGTTCCCTTGTGAACTAAAGCATTGTATTCCTCTTGCATAGCAGCTCTCCATTTATCATTTTGAGCAGCTTCTATGTAAGAGGATGGTTCATCTTGATTTATAGTAGTGTTGATAATTTTTGGTTTATGTATACCACATTTTGCTCTAGTTAGCATTGGGTGAGTATTGACATTGTTTCTAATTGTGATGTCTGAATTATTTTCAGAACTATTGCAAGCCACAGAGTCATTGCTGGCATCTTGATTATCATTTTGGCTGCTAATCTCTTGATTATCACTCTTGCTGCTGGTCTCCTGTCTTTGATTGTTGTTATCATCTCCCCAATCATCTTGCTCTTGACCTGGCTCCCTAGTGGGCATGGTGAGTTGAGGGCTGATGGTTGTATTTGTGGGCTGAGTTAAGGGTATAACTTTGATCTCATCAGGTAGATCAGGTATAGTAATCCTTGCATTTCTTATTTTTTCAGTGGTTTTAATTTCAGAGTTGCTATATGGATATACATGTTCATTAAATCTTACATGTCTGGAAATATATATCTTTCCTTTATCATCTAGACACCTATACCCCTTCTGATTGTTACAGTATCCTAAGAAAGTACAAGATTTAGATCTAAAATCTAATTTGTGAGTGTTGCAGGGCCTTAAACATGGAAAACATTGACAGCCAAACACCTTTAGATGTTTATAATCTGGTTTGACCTTAGTTAGCACTTCTTGTGGACATTTAAATTTGAGATTTTTTGCTGGTAGTAAGTTTATCAAATGCACAGCAGTATTAAATGCTTCTGGCCAAAATTTTAAAGGCATAGAAGCTTGTGCTAGCAAGGTCAGACCAGTTTCGACAATATGTCTATGTTTCCTTTCAATGATCCCATTTTGTTCTGAAGTATATGGACATGTAGTCCTATGATTAATCCCTTTCTTTTCAAAGAAGATTTTTAGTGGTAGGAATTCCTTTCCACCATCAGATTGAAAAGTACAAACATGATTTCCAGTCATGTTTTCAACTTTGTTAACAAATTGTATAACTATATTACTAGCTTATGACTTTGTTTTTAGCATATAAATCCATACAAATCTAGAATAAGCATCTATGAAAGATATGTAATATTTGTAATCATAGTCAGAACTAATAGGAGCTGGGCCCCATAAATCACTAGCAATTAATTCAAGAGGTTTTGTGTAGCTAGTGTGTGAATCTGGAAATGCAAGTTTATGACTTTTTCCTAATTGGCAAGAAGCACATATATATGAGTCAGAAATATTACTAAAGGGAATGTTATTACTTGTCATGACATGCTTTACAATTTTTGCACTGGGGTGTCCCAGTTTATAGTGCCATAAATCGAAAATACTATTGTTCATGACATTCATTATACAATAGTTCCCTTTGTTTTCAGAAACATTTGAGTTACAAAAATCAAATTTGTACAACCCATTGTTTTCTTTACCCTACAAAATGATTTCTTGAGTTAGTATATCTTTAACTATGAAATTATTTGGGTAGAATTCGAAAAAGACATTGTTATCTTTTGCAAATTGGGAAACACTCATTAAGTTCTTTTTAATTGAAGGAACCCTCAATAAAATTTTTAGAAATAATTTCTTTGGTCCATTTATACTTGCATTTCCAGTATGTGTAATATGAACAGTTTTGCCATTGCCAACAAGAAGATTTTGTGTACCTTTATATTCTTTGTTTCCCAAGTTTAAGTTGCTGAGATTGTTAGTCAGATGATTGGTTGCTCCAGAGTCTGGGTACCAGCATTCATTACTGACATCATCTGCTGTAGCAGTCTCAGTATTAAGTATCTCTGCTTGACCATTGTTGTTGTCTTTGGGCATGTTAACTGCATTGATATTAGTATTGTTATTTTGTTGTGAGGGAGTAAAGTTCTTGTTGAATCTGAAATAGCATTTGTTTGCTCCATGTCCATATCTTTCACAAATTTGACATCTTATTTTATTTTTGTTGTTGTTGCTCCTGCCACCTCTCCTGCCTCTGTTGGATGGTCCTCCTCTCTGGTAGTTATTGAACTGCCCTCTTCCTTGGCCTTGTTTGCCTTTGTTGTAAGTATAATTGACTGATATGTCTGAACTTATTGTTTTGCCATGTTCAATTCTTCCTTCATATGATAAGAGAGTAGAGTAGACAAACTGTAGTGAGGGAGTTGGTTCCATGGTAGAAATAATTGCAACAACAGCTTCATATTCACTATCTGGAGCACTGATTATGTATAATACATGTTCTGAATCAGAAACTTTATGTCCTGCTGAGGCTAATTGGTCATATAGGTTTTTGACTTTGAGTAGATATTCATTCATGGTCATTTCATTCTTCCTAATGCTTTGTAATTGCCTTCTATGATGCATGATTCTTGCAGATGACTGAGATGTAAAATTTCTTTCAATTGTTGCCCATACTTCTTGAGCAGTTTTGCAACCTATAAGTTGTGGTAGAATAGATGCACTTACAGATGACATCATCCATGCACAGACAAGACTATCTTGTCTCTGATGTGTTGTGTATTCTTGATTCAGCACCAACTTGTCATCACTGTCTTTGACAAATTTTGGTGGTGTAATTTTTGTACCAAGAATATAATCCTCTAATCCATAATCTCTAATTGATGTCTCAACTTGTAATTTCCAGATCAAGAAGTTGGTTTCATCAAGTTGAACAGAAAGTAGTTGACTCTGAGCCTTGATGGTGGTCTTCATCAGATCATTAATTGGATCTGATTGAGTTCGACTGGGAGAAACTCTTGTGCTGGACATTTTTGGGCTTGTGGCTTCACCTTGACTCATGATGAATGATGTGAGGCGTCAGAAATCAGGTATAAAGATTTAGCCCTGAAAATCTTGAATTAGGAATAAAAGAGAAAGTTGTGCAGTTGAATCTTGACGTTGTCTTGTGGACTTAAATGATAATTTCTCTTTTGAATGCTTTTCTGATAAGTTTTCTTGATGCACTCGAATTCAACTGAAACTTTTTCTTGATTTTCTTGATCGGTTTTCTTTTGAAATCTTTATACCACCAAGCTTTCAGTGGTGATTAGATGCAGCCAGAATGATGAACTGGCGAGGCACTGATCTCTCAGTGATGGCAGCAACTCTCAAATGAGAAGATGCTGAATCTTTGATGAGAGGAAGTCTAGGTGATGATACTTAATCTGATGGACTACGATCTCTGATTGTCAGGTGCAGTTAGCACATAACTTGCTCTGATACCAAGTTAGAAAACTTGAGATGTATAAAATTGTAAAACAAATAGCTTTTGTATTCAATACAGAATTCTCAGTACAGTGTAAATGCAATACACAGCTCTTATTTATATAATACATATTGGGCTTAATAAGAAAGCCCATGATCCGAAAGTAATAAAAGAAATAATTATAGCCCTTGGATCAATTGAACGGTGGAGATGATGCTAGCTTGAAGGATGCGGGTTGCAGTGTAATATATTCACAGAAAGCACACGATACTTTAACTGGTTTAGCAGGCTTAGCGAGCCGGACATGTCAGTAAGGTAAATCTGTATTAGTGATTGTTGGTGTATATTACTGAATTTCTACCTTGGTTAAAATATTGGATGCATGTTGTAATATTTAGTCAAACTTTAACTGGGACCAAGGAAAATTTTGATTGACAGATGAGTATCGTTTTTCCATGCTTTGTATGCAATAATAAATATCATACATCTTAAGTTTAATTTATTCTAATTGCTAATGTTATCAAGTTAAAGATAGCTTTGAATTAGAGTGAGAATTCTATAGCTTGCCTTGTCAGCTTCCTCTTTCTATGTTTAAATTGATATTTCAATGTTTTTTTGCATAATAGAATTTTAATTACGGCGGGCGTCTATTTTTGTGTTAGGGTGCATTTGGAACGAAAGGAAATAGTGCATTTGAGCTGGGAAGTTGAGTGAACAAAAAATGCGTTTGCGGCTATGAGCGGATACTTGAGTAGGGCATTTAAAGTTGTGATTTTTAATTTGATTGATTTATAATTAATTAATTAATTTTTTGTTTTATAATGAATAATATGTGTCAATAATTTATAAAAATAAATAAATAAATTGTAAAATTATAAATTGCTCAGATTTAGTTCAAACAAACTCCATAATGCAGAGTAATTTGATACAATCTCAACGCAAAAAATCGCATCTTTAACGGACCTCATTTGCAAAAGTTATTAATTTTAGAAATATATAAAAATAAAAATTTTATTAATTAACATTAATTAATTACCCAACGCACCAGAAATCATCATTCAGTAGAATAGGGAATTTTGCTGGTTTACATTTGTGACGTGTCGGACACGTCACAAACGGGAACGGGGTAAAATTTCCCAGCTAACACACCCTTACTCTATACAAGCTTTTGCTCTAGGAGAAATCATATCAGAGACTTAGGCCCCGTTTGTTTGCCCTTTTTAGTTGTGTTTTCGTCTAAACAAAATATGCATTTTTGATGTATTATTGGAAAACAAACAATTTTGAAAAATGAAATAAACATAGAAAATAGAAAAGAAGTTCTTTTTATTTTCGTGTTTTGGAATATAGCAAAAGGACGGAAAACAATTCATCTCTTCCATTATTCGTCCATTGTCGCAATAGCTAAGAATTGTAAAAAACAATTATTATTTTTCCTTGTATTCTGTAGTGCATGTTGAAAACACAAAATACAAAACTCAAAACGAAATCAAACTGATCCTTAAATTTTTCTTCTTGTAGGTAATATTCAAAAACAAAGATAAAATAAAAAGTTTTAAAACCACGTCCACATTATTACCAGTTTAAAATGAAGATATTTATTTTGAAGAACAGTTCAAAAGTGGTACCAAATTCGTTGTGTGTGCCAAAGTTTATTTTTTTTAATGTGGAAGCATTGCCCTTCAAAGATCTCACATGGATTTTTATATAAGGTGTCATCAGACAAACAATACTTGTTCTTGTGTTTTTAGAAGCAAATTATTGTCTTCTTCCTTTATTCATATAACTTGGTGCGAATTTCATATCATCATTTTTACTTGGTCATAATCCTGATTTAAACTTGTGCTCAGTGTTGGTAATTTATTAATTTGATCTCTGTTTCTACTGGCTTGGTTGTTCAAGAAGTATGAAAGAGTCGGTAAAAGCATTTAACCATTTATTTTTAATCCTTCTTCTCATTTTGATACATTCATACCCTTTTTTTATGATCGACGTGAAGAGGATGTTGAATTTCGACATTTACACTTGAGAGCTTCGCTTTAAAACTTGAACCACAACTCCACTGGTTGATCTTATCCATGCATGGCTTCATGAGGGGCAATTGGCAACATAGAGTTAAGGCAGCATAGATGGAATAAAAAGGACATACCGGTTATTCTTTAAGTTCAACTGTATGTTATGCTGGATAAGTTAGGACTTAGGAGTCCATGGAATTCGAATTTAATTTAAAAAGTGCCATGTTTCCTACAATGAATTTGTTCGAGCTGATAATTTGGAAGTCATGTTAATAGAAAGTACGGTAGTGGTTTCTCGGCCTAGAAAGCTAAGGTTGCTTATTTGTTTGTAAGAACAACAAATTCAACATATATAGTAGATCATGGATTATAATTTGGAAGTTGTTGGTTTTTTTATGAGAATGTTCCTATAGATTTTCAATGGATATGATATGAGGTTGTAAGTCTGATGTTTTTTTAACAATCATTGGGACCGTTATTAATTGTTCAATGCAGTGTTTTAAAGACATTAACTTTTGATCTTGAAACGCTATGCTTTGAAATGAAATAACCTTACACGTAAATAAACCCGCGGTCGAACATCAAAAACCTTAAAAAAAATCCTCCGGATCAACCACTTTGAACCATACGGCTCTTCAAATTTGAAAAAAAAAGAAACTATCGCTTCCTACGTCATTTTTTTACATAATTAATTTAACAAAAAAATTCACATCCTTAACGATCAAATTATTAGATTATCACATCAATTTAGATGAGTGCTATATTATTAATATACATTTTATGAATTATTATTGAAATGCACTTCTTTATTTTGAAAAATTATAAAATTTATACTTTTATGGTAAAAAGATTATAATAGAATTATTCTCATTAATATTTGTTATCAAATTTTCAAAAATAATAGGTTTAAAGGTCAATATATTAATTATAGTTAGTTAAATTTTAACATCAATTAGAATTTTTTAACATTTAAACCAGAAAAATAGAAAATGACTATCAATGCAGTTCCCAAGGTTTGACCGGGTTCGACCGCTAGAACTTTTGATCTTGAACCAACTAGGTTTAACTCACGATTCGGTCTTCACAACTATGCTTCAATGTACCAGAAAAGCACGACACTGTAAATGTTATAAATTAATACCATGGTTGTTTTATTATACTAATATTCAACTAGGACAAAAAGCATAATTCACAGGTTCTTATGGTAATAATTTTTACCGCTTTAAATCATTTTATAAAATATGCATGCAAATGACACCCAGTACATAGTTATGTAAAACAAGAAGAAAAGGTACTTTACAAACATTTTATAATATTAATCGTAGTTTGGTTGACATCCAAAACAAAAAGGAAATGATATTGTTGATTGTTCTCAGATTCGATACATTCAGCAGCATCCAACTAAAAATTATAAATGAAAGCGACAATACAAAAAAAAAGCCTAAAAAACTAAAACTCAATTTTACTCCAGGAGAGTGACCAATAGAGTGAAAGAATAAAGTTTTAATACAAGAGGGGACATATACACTTATGAGCTCAAGAAATGGCCGTGTGCCAGACTAGTAAGTGACATATATAAAACATGGAAAAACTACCGAAGTCTGCTTGAAGCCCACAAAATGCTGCATTAACTTCATGTGTAAATGCATACATCATATATACATTTTACTCCAGTACCATGTAAATAGCAGCAGTTTTTATGTTACATATAATTTCGATCTCTCCATTTCTCCAATTGTTTGTTATGTGTTTGCAGGAACGATGATAGGAAAAAAGAAACCGCACAACCCGATATTTCCATAAACAATATTTCAGTGTTAAAAACAAAAAAAAAATAAGAATTTAAATTCAAAATGGAGGAGACCTAAAACCTTTAATTACTTCCCAAACTGTGTTGCTTTTATATAGTTTTAGGAAACACGGCGCAAAATAAAGCACTGGGAATTATTATTGTAGCAAACACGGGCAATAAAATTAATGCACATTCTCCCTAACCAATTAATGCGTCTCTGTTGTTAATAAAATTTGTTGTTTATTCGGTACAGTGTGGAAAGAAATTCATCCGGCAAATTAACAAAGTCCGACTACTGCCATTGTTTTCCCACTAGAGCACCACTGAATGTCATTAGACTTACTATATATGCTGTTTCTAATTAATGCAGTCTCTTTCTCATATATATGCATTGCATTCATAGCCGTTAAAAAGGCCAAAAATAATGCCGTTTCTGCTGAAATATATTTTTGCACTACTTGATTTGCAATTACATGCTTAGACGGTTTAACAGTCATATGTCAGTTATTTTACTTGTGTTTCTGGGCTGACAGCCTGACTTCTTTAGATTTGGAAAAGAACCAGAGGCAATTAATTAGTATCAGAAAGTGTTTCCTACAGCGCATTAGTATCATCAACCACCGCAATTGAAAAAAGCACTTATTAGGAAGAGATAGGTGTTATTACACCATTATTAATAATCAACAAATATATTTCTACAGGATCAAGTACTGAATAACACATTGCCAATAATACACACGCAATGAAATCTTATCTAGTACAAGTGCAGGCTACTCCATTCTTGGCAGCATACATCAGCTCTCTTCAAATAAAAGTTAATCATATATCCTCATATCAGGGATGTGAGAAATGGTTTTGTGAAGTGGGCTATCCTTCTTATTATACTTCACCTTTAATTTAGGACATCCAAGTACAGGCATCTCTTGGAGGGATATAGGCAAATTTGGCAGCAACTCAACATCGGGGCAACCATCTATATGCAGCTCTTCTAGTGAAGAGAGCTTCTCCAGATTTGGTAGTAATAATGCCTATGCTTTGCTTATGTTCTGGAATATACTTCGGTTATGATGGGCTCCTATCTGGAATTATCTTTTACGGTTACACTTGCCTTTGGGCCTTGAACTGCAGCACACTTGTATTATATTTCTTCGTATATCACTTGTATAAATACAATAGCATACTGATGTACAATTATGTGATATTCATTCTGAATAAAGCAGAAGCATAATTACAATATTTCGAATTATCTTTTATGGTATCAGAGCCATCATTGCCAAACTGCAGATTCTTCTTTTCGAGAAATTGATTTCTCCCCTCAGAATATTATCATCATAGGGGAGGCTACCCTTCTCAAGGTCATTGCAGTGATCGTGTTCATCAGTTCTTACTTCCCACCGTGCCATCCTAGAGGCAGATCAGATTCAAGATCCTCACTTCTACCTCTGGTTGCACTTTTCCGACTCAGTCATATGAAGAATCTGTTTCTTGATCAAGAAATCAGATTCTCCAAATTCTTGATCCACCATGGCCCTCGAAGAAGAGGATGTCACTTCAGCAAACACCGACAACAGATCCAAGGATAATCAAAAATCCGAATCTGTCTTGATCAGACCTAAGAATCAAGCAATAAACACACCATTAAATGAAGACAATTATATCACATGGAAATATTAAGTAGAAATTGCTTTGAGTGGGTATGATCTACAAGATTATGTCAAAGGAACCAAGGTGATTCTATCAGTTAACATCACTGACGATAAAGGCAATAAAGTTAGCAACCCAGAATATATTTTATATCAGAAACAAGATAACTTGCTTGCATCTTGGCTCCTATCTTCTATCAGTCAAACCCTATTGTCACAACTTGTTGGATGTTACACGTCATATGAAATATGGTCATCCATTGAAAGAATTTTCAACTCCCAGTCAGCAGCAAGAATCATGCACTATAGAAGAGAATTACAAAATACAAGAAAGACTGATATGAGCATGAGAGAATACCTTGCCAAAATCAAGAATCTGTGTGAAAAATTAAAGGCAGCTGGCCATAATGTTTCAAACAGTGAACAGATTCTCATTATTACCAATGGCCTTGATCAAGAGTATGAATCTCTGGTGACTTTCATTGCCACACAACCAACCCTACCTGGTCTTAACTATGTCTACTCAGCCCTTCTTGCACATGAAGGTAGAGTAGAGCAGAGAAGACTTATGCAAGAAGATTATTCAGCAAATTATGTTTCAACTACAAAGAACAAAAGTCAGAAAAATAGTCAGAACAACCATAATCCAAGAGGAGGTTACAATCAAAGGGGCAGGGATAGAGGAAGGTTTTCAAACAACAATAGAGTCAAATGCCAAATTTGTGAGAAATTTGGTCACATGGCAAATAAGTGCTACTTCAAATTCAAAGAGGATTACAACCCATCACAATAGACACAATCAAGCAGGCAACCAACAGTAAATATGGCACAAACCAATCATCAATCAAGAAATAATTCAGATAACTCAATAGATGATGCTGCCAAGACTGATGACATCAACACAGAGGATTGGTTTCCAGACTCAGGAGCTACAAATCATATTACCAACAACTTACAAAATCTCAATTTGGGGAACAAAAGCTATAATGGTAAGAATTTAGTTTCTATGGGTAATGGTGAAACTGCAAATATATCACATGTGGGGACATGCACTATACAAGGTACAAGGCTGCTCTATCTTAATAACTTATTAAGAGTGCCAAGTATCAAAAAGAATTTAATAAGTGTCTCGCAATTTGCTAAAGAAAATCTTTTATATTTTGAGTTTCACCCTAAATTCTGTCTAGTCAGAGATATGCTAAGTAAAGACATATTATTACAGGGTAAACTGGAACAGGCTCTGTACAAGTTCAGCCATATGAGAACAAAGAATATCTGTAATAATGTTGTCTGGTGTAATAATGCTAGTTTGAATCATAATAAGTGTGATAGTGTATTTCATATGTGGCATTGCAAATTGGGACATCCTAGCTATGATGTAGTAAAACAAGTGTTGAATGAGAATAAAATTTCTTTCTCACTTTTGCACAATTTATCAATATGCACACACTGTCAAATTGGTAAAAGTCACAAATTACCTTTTCAATATTCTGAAACTATCTATGAAAAGCCACTTGAGCTTGTGGCAGCTGACTTGTGGGGACCATCACCATATAACTCAACAAAGGGGGACAGGTATTATCTATCACTTGTTGATGCACATACTAGATATACATGGATATATTTTTTAAAGGCAAAATCAGATACATGCAGTGCTATGAAACATTTCATCACTTGTGCTGAAAAACAACATAATAGCAGTGTGAAGATTGTACAAACAGATGGTGGGGGTGAATTCAAACCCCTAAAGGATTTTTTCCGTACAAAAGGGATTGTGCATAGGACTACATGCCCCATACATCTGAACAAAATGGTTTGGTTGAGAGAAAACATAGGCACATTATGGAGACAGGATTAACACTTTCGTCTCAAGCAAGTCTACCAATGAGATACTTGAGAGAGGCATTTGCCACAGCAGTATATCTCATTAATAGAATGCCAACCAAAGTGTTAAACCATGTGTGTCCTTTTGAGAAATTATTTGGTGTAAAACCAAATTATGAATATTTGAGAACTTTTGGGTGCTTGTGTTTTCCCTGCCTCAGACCATACAATAAACATAAATTAAGCCTAAGGTCTAGTCAATGCACCTTTTTAGGATATGCACATGATCAAAAAGGGTACATATGTCTAGACAATCAAGGCAGAGTTTATATTTCAAGGCATGTTGTTTTTAATGAAAATGTTTTTCCTTTTGCAGAAAAGGAAAAGCACATGCAAGGAACTGATGTAAACAAAGCAAGCACTAGTCACATATCAGACTTGTCAGAATGGATAAGTGCAGAAGTTCAATCAGACAGAGAACCAATAAGGAATGAGCTTAATGATCATTCTGAGCAAATAATAACAAGCAGTCCTCAACATGATGAACAACAAGAATCAAACACACAGCAAGATCATATCAGCAGAGAATTAACAGATGAAACTTCTGATGAGCATACTGAGGTTCATTGTGAACCACAGCCAACTACTATTCAGCATCCCATGATTACTAGATCAAAGAGTGGGATTTATAAACCCAAAGTATTAAACACTCAACTCAATGAGGTGGAACCAACATCATATGAACAGGCAGTAAAAGACAGAAGATGGAGAAAAGCCATGGATGAAGAGTATAGTGCTCTAGTTAAAAATAAAACATGGAGCTTGTTGATTTACCAAGGCATAAAAATGTTGTAGGAAGCAAATGGACATACAAAATCAAAAGAGATGCTAATGGTAAGATCACTAAATACAAGGCTAGACTTGTGGAAAAAGGTTATACCCAGCAGTTTGGATTTGACTTCAATGAAACCTTTTCTCCATTCATTAAGCCAGCAACAGTAAGGATAATTCTAACCATTGCTTTGCATAAAAACTGGAGAATAAGGCAATTAGGTGTGCATAATGACTTTTTAAATGAAGAATTAATAAAGGAAGTGTATATGCAGCAGCCAAAAGGTTACAGTTCTAAAGCAAGTATCAATCAAGTATGCAAATTACATAAAGCAATTTATGGTTTAAAACAAGCTTCAAGTGCTTGGTATGATAAATTAAAGAGCATCTTAGTTAAACTGGGATTCACTGCCACTAAGTCAGACAGTTCTTTTTATACAAGGAAAAAAAGGGGAAAACAGTATCTACATTTTAGTTTATGTTGATGATATACTCATCACAGGAGACAATCAGCATGAGATCGAACTAGTCATGAAATACTTAGATAAGGAATTTGCAATAAAAGACATGGGTGAAGCAAATTACTTTCTTGGCATACATATTCAAAGGAATGCAGACTAAAGCATCATTTTATCGCAAAAACAATACATATTAGACATACTTGTCAGGTCAAACATGGATAAAGCTAAGCCACTACCTACTCCCATGACAAGTAATCTCAAGTTATCTAAAGAAAGGGGTGAACCTATTGAGAACATCAAACAGTACAGGAGTATTGTTGGGGCACTTCAGTATGCTACTATTACTAGACCGGATATCTGTTTTAGTGTAAATAAAGTTTGTCAATACATGCAAGCTCCTACAAGTGAACACTGGTGTGCTGTGAAGCTTATTCTACGATACTTAAAAGGGACAGTCAACTATGGATTAAAGCTCATATCAAGCAAAAACTTATATTTACAAGCTTACAGTGATTCTGACTGGGCAAATGTTCTGGATGATAGAAGATCTATCACCGGATATTGCGTTTACCTTGGTAGCAATCCCATCTCGTGGTGCACGAAAAAGCAAGCAACCATTTCCAGATCGAGCACCGAAGCCGAATACAGGGCCATTGCCAGCACCACCGCAGAGATCATTTAGACCGAAACTTTACTTCAGGAATTAGAGTTCATGCTAAATCGAAAGGCAACGATCTGGGTTGACAACTTGAGCGCTATTTCTCTGTCTATGAACCCTATCCAGCACTCAAGAACGAAGCACTTGGAAGTGGATCTCCACTTTGTTCGTGAACGAACAGGAAGTGGGAAACTCCAGATTCAACACATTCCTGCCTTTTATCAGCGTGCTGATGTATTGACTAAGGCTATTTCGACTAAGAATTTTGATCGATTTAGGGATGAGCTTAGAGTTTTCTCGGCCGCCATGAAAGACGAAGTGAAATTGGAACCCTAGTTTTATTTGAGGGGGCGTGATAATGCCTATGCTTTGCTTATGTTCTGGAATATACTTCGGTTATGATGGGATCCTATCTGGAATTATCTTTTACGGTTACACTTGCCTTTGGGCCTTGAACTGCAGCCCACTTGTATAAATACAATAGCATACTGATGTACAATTATGTGATATTCATTCTGAATAAAGCAGAAGCATAATTACAATATTTCGAATTAACTTTTAGGTAGGGTCTTAAAACCTTGTAACAACAGATAACGTAGAGATGAAAATTCATGAAAATGGTCCTCGAGCACCGGCGTAAAGGGTTTTGCTTCTGTACAAGATAAAATAAGTTTTTTGATAGAATGGAAGGCTTGTCGCTGAACAAGTACAAGGACCAACAGTGGTTCATCCGTTGTAATAATTTCTGCTTGTGAAAAACCGTTGGCTGTACCTCTTTCTGCAACTTCTTCCTGTTAGAAATCTGCTATTAGATACTGCAATCGTTTCATTTACTTTTAACGTTATGCAGTTTCTAATCTTAATGTGACCCTATTAATTAGGTCATAAATAGAACGTTTCATTTACCATTAACGTTATGCAGTTTCTAATCTTAATGTGACCCTATTAATTAAGTCATAAATAGACCATTCTATAATTAGAACATTAGGTCTGTGATTAATCTTAAGCGTTGAATTGGTATATGATGGATGTACCAGATTTAGAGTTAAATGTTATATGAAGGATTGGGTCCTCTCTCTCCCAGCTAACAGATGTATTCTTCTCCATCAAGAAACACATAAAGAAATAGGGTTAGAGAGAGAGAAACCGAATTCTGAGAAGAAGAGTAATTATTAGAAGTCAGAAGAAGAAGATGACAGCCATTACATCTTCCGCTGTTAATCAAGGTGCGTCATCTTAAACAAAAAATCATATTAAGTTTTGTTTGTGAGATATTCGATATTGGTGATCCTTGGGCTATTACTTGAATTGTTCATCATTAATCATGAAAGATCGAACAGTAAAGAATTTCTAACATTTGGTATCAAAGCAACCAATCAATAACTGAATATTTTCTATGATTGCAATTGATCTGTTCTATGCTTTACTCATGATGTTTAATCAAGTATGTGTTATAAGTCATTTATGCACATGAAATTTATGATTTTGTTAATCAACAAAGTGGTCAAAATCAGAATAATCATTTAGTGCATAAGTGACACTACAACAAAAGAGGCATATTACAACGGTGGAACACAGTTGTAAAAGATATATTACAACGGTGGAACCACCGTCGTATTTTAAGAAGTTGTAAAAGACTATCAATTTTTTACAACTGTATTCTTTAGTTGCATATAACCGTTGTGATATTGTATATTACAACTGTTTCTTACCCTTGCAAATAACCATTTTACAACTGTTGGTAACTCTTGTAGATATGTAACATTTCGTGCTGTAGCAGGTATGACAACTGCTGGATAACTGTTATTAGCAGTTGTGATAAAAAGAATTCAATATTAAAAAAATTAATTTCTAAACACATTTTGTAACTAAAGCAAGCGACGGATAAACATAAATAATAGAATGAAAAAATAGTACACTATAAGAAATTCAAGCAATACATTATTATTATCTACAAAACTAATATATCAAACAAACCAAACAACCGAATAAAAGCAAACCAAAAAAATACATTAATTTTTTCAATCTCTCATACATAATGATATTTTTAACACCAATGACTAGGTTACATTTATCTTTATATGTCAACATATTTTGATACAAAAAAGTAGGTATAATTTAATTTTAAACTATAGTGCCCAAACAAGTGCTTGCACTGATTACCATAATAATGTATATCGGCATTGTTGGAGGTTGTTTGCTCTATTCGAGTCCAGGTCTCTCAGGTCAGGTAACTCCAACAGATCCCACATGTACAAGCCTGGCAACAAAATGCAAAATGAGGATTCAATTACTAATAAATTGTTTGTTGTATATCACTTAGATCCAATTACTAATAAATTGGTCATATCATGCAATTGTAATCACTGCCTCATGATACAGGAACGTATAGTTTCCTTCTTGAGATTTATTTGCACAAAAATGGTTCTATTATTAATAATATTTAACGAAAGTGGACTCATGGTAGAATATAAAAGCCTTACTCGAAGTTCTACTCTAAATGGGCATGCCCATTAGACCGATTAGTCTTTGAGCATGTTCTCCTATGCTGGCAGTAGTGTTAATGCAGATATCCATTTCGATTTGCATGGAAAAATGTTCATTTTTGATTTTAGGAAATGCACTTGAGTCTCTCAAGCTTATTTGGTAATTACCAAGCCGATCGAAATGATATGGCTTCTTCACTCCTTCTGGATCTGCAGTAATTGGAAGATCTAAGCTGATTAACCAGTTTAGGAATGAATACATCATCTGCGTATATAATCAGGCAACATAAGCAACAGATTTTTTTTGTAAGGTGGGTAAGCCGATGATAACCATTTAGAGTTGTAGTTTGTAATAACTGAAGAAAAGTTATGTTTGCTCAGATTGAAAATAGAACAGTAGAAAACCTAGAAGCAAGACTATTTTATGTTTTGTCATCGATGAGCATTTTTACAAACGTAGCAGTCATCATTTAATTAATTATACATGGCACTGAAGTTCATGGTGATGCAATTCAGCAGACAAATGCACAGACTAGGCCTTGGGAAGAAATCATGAATTATCTTAAATGTTCACCAAACTATTAAAAATTATAATCCAGATCAATAGCCTTTAACAACTCATTTCGCACATATGCACCTGAAAACAGCGGAGAAATACATACAAACACACTGTTACACATACTCCTATATGCTTATATACACACGCAACAAACACATGCACACTTTATATTCATAGCCACACACATATACTCAATTAAATACATCAGCCCCCTATTGTACACATCTCACGTATAGATACATATTTGCGCGCACCCACGCACTCTTACAGGCACTCGTTTTCCCAAGCTATCACATGCAAAACACTTTCACAGCACATACTCAACCACTCTCACACTCAAACACTCTCATGCTCATTTACTCAAACACAACCAAAATGGTATGAAGATAGGTCCAACTAATAAGGTGATGGTTCAAGCAATCGGTCGGCTTCCAGTTTAGTAGTTAGGTGAAATATGTATAGACAATAAGCTCAAAAATAGGATTTCACTCCTCAAGGACTCAGAACTAAACACATTGTTTCACAATTATATTAACATGTATTGCGTGTACAAACCTATACACTACGTGCTGTATCAAATTCAGGGGTCTTGGTAAACCTTTTAATTGGTACTTGTTGCTGATGTATATCACCACTGTATTTTATTTCTTCTCTGCATTGTCGCTGCTAGAAATAATCCAAACAAATGCAAAAGTTGCTTGTAAAATTAACAAGAAGATTAGTGGCTATCAAGACATAATACTAACAATTTCATTATGTAAATGCATGTACATATCGCATGATACTGGGAACATTACTTGCAAAGTTGGTGTGCATAAAATTATCAAATGCCAGCACAAAATTTGAACTATATAAATGACGAGCTAACTTTCATTTTATTATAGCACACACATATACATATACATACATACATACATATACATATATATATATATGTGTGTGTGTGTGTGTGTGAGTGTTAATACACGAACACAAATGCATCAAGTAATGAATGCATAGCACAAGGATATACACACCCCATATGCACACATATAAATATTGACAGCCGATCACGCACAATATTCACAATAAACACACAGCACTATACCCTTAACAACACACACTCTACTCATCCCACTACACCACAAACATGGTAAAATATATTTATAAAAATGCACAAAGGCACTTACCTACTGACACTTATAAACACACACGAGAACACCACAACACCCCATAGCAGCAACTCATATTTGTACATGTACCCACACTCACACTAGATTAAACGAGCGCATTCCGCTGCTCACCATATGCACACTTACACCTATGAACCTGCACTGTTGTACTCACCTATACATAGACTAATGCACATACATATTTACATATATCACACACGCACGCTGCTGCAAAGAAACACACATCAAACTTCCATTATATATAAGTTTAAACACCAAAACATCAATTACATATCAAGTTTTTCTCAATATCAAGATATAGTTTACTGATTGCAACCCAAATCATAGGAGCTTCAAGCAAAGAGCAACAGAGGTTCGATTTTAAAGCTATTTTTATTGCTTAACGACTAATTACTGGAGATTTTAATGGAGGAAAAAGGAAGAAATAATTGGCGATTTTAACGACTTATTGCTTAACGATTTTTATTGCTTCGTTCAGGACTTTGAAAATGTCAAAAGCCCTCTATAAATTAAGTACCTTTTGGTCCATTTCAATTAGCAAACCAAAGATCCGTGCACTGGAGCTGCCTATTGCATGTTGTCGTCTGATTGGTCGAAGTCTGGGAGTCTTCGCGACCGCGGACCACCTAATTAGACCTGCGCCTGATTCGAGTCGCCACGACACTGCCTAGTCGTCATCGTAGTGGAGTCGCCACCATTGTCGAAATCTAGAGTTGAGTCAATCATGTGTTGTGCCAAGGCAAGCCGCTGCTCTCGCCTTTCCTAATTCGTGAATCTAAATCATGTCTCCTTCGTTGGGATGCAACATGGGGAAAACTTAGGGATTTTGTGAAACCCTAGACTGAATTGGGAAATGAACGTGGGATTTGGAGAATAGGGAAGCAGTGGGGAAAATTATAATTGAAGAAAACACGCAGGCATAGTGAAAATTTTTAGGGAGTCCGCCAAAAAATTCGGCTCCACATTTTTTAGAAAACTTTAAAGTTTGTTAATTTTTTTTGACTAATGAATGTAATTAGAGTTCAAATGCTATATTTCAGTGCTTTTTGATGCCATACATAACATTATTTTTGGTAGTAATCGGTTAATTACCACTTTCGACAATTAAATCAATTATGTTATCACAGGTTACATCGGTTAAGTGACTTAAATATTCGCTTCGACTTTGAAGTTCATTTACTATAAGAAATAGAGAGAAAGTTTAATGCTAAAATTTTGCAAAAAAGGGAACTAACAAGTTTTCTGAATTTTTGAATATTTCATAAAGTTTTAAATTTATTTAAAATTTTATTTTTGAATTTATGAAAATTTCAAAATTTTATAAATATTTTAAAATATATATTAAGAAATTTTAAAATTTTAAAGTTTTTGAGATATTAAATATAATTATAACCTATAACTATTAAATATTAAATATTAGTTCTTAATTATTAGAGATTACTTGTTAATCATTAATTATTAAAAATTAATTATTAAATAGTAAATATTATTCTTAATTATTAATTATTATTTCTTAATTATTAATAACAACTATTAATTATTAATTATAAATAATCCATATTAATAATTAAATATTAATTTTTAATTTTTAATTATTACCTATTTAATATTAATGATTAGTTATATTTTTATTAATTATTACGTCGTAGTTACTAAATATTAAATATTACTTCTTAATTATTACTTCTTAATTATTATTATTAATTATTACTTCTTAATTACTAATTATTGATATTAATTATTAATTATTAAAAATTAAATCTTATTATTAATTATTTAATTATAATTATTGATTACAATTTATTAATTATTATATTAATTATTAATTATTGAATAATAATTATTAATATAAATTATTAATATTAATCATTTCATATTCCAAATTAATGATTAATTGTTATTATTTAATAGTAATTATTATTTATAACTAATTTTTTTATTAATTATTTAATCATTAATTACTAGTATTATTATTTAATTATAGTTATTAATTAATTTTTACAATGAGAAAACATAAAAGGATGTAATAGGCATGTATCATAACTGAAAAAAAAGAGTTGTTAAAAATATGCATCTATTACAACTGACAAAAAGAAAAGTTGTAATAGGCATCTATTACAACTGGCAGAAAATAAAAGTTGTTAAATATAGGCATTTGTTACAACTAGCAAAAAAGAAAAGTTGTAATAGACATCTATTACAACTAGCAAAATAAAACAGTTGTTAAAAATAAGTTTATAACAACTTTTTGAAAAAAAGAGTTGTAAAAAACCTTTATTACAACTGACATTTTATGACCGTTGTAAAAATACAGTTGTAATAGGGTATTTTTGTTGTAGTGTGACATAATGATTATTGATAGAAATTGCCAGTTATAATAATACCAATTAAAAACTGGCATCACTAATGATAGAACCTGAGAACTTACCCAAAGGAAAGTCTTGTTCTATAACTAGTTGACATGATGAGGTTTAATAGATATCTTGATTAAATAAATATTGATCATCCAAAGATGTCAGTCCTATTTAATTGTGTTGGAATATATATATTAAAAAAGGTTGGAGACTAGAGAGAAGAAACTTGTTCTCACTAATCCACACAACTCACACACAAAGAGAAGAAACTTGTTCTCACAAATAATGCTTTATTATTATTGTTCCTTTGCTTGATTGCTTGATTACAAATGAGGGGAGAGCTCCTTTATTTATAGTCCCTAATAGATCATTCTAGAATTACTTTTGCTTGATTACAAAGAAAACATAATTCTAGAAATACTTTTACTTGGTTACAAAGAAAACATAATTCTAGAAAGACTTTTACTTGATTACAAAGAAAACATAATTCTAGAACTCTCACCCCCCTTTAAACATAATACAAGAATTCTCTAGAAACTAATAAATCAAGTTTATATTCCAACACCCCCTTTAAACTTGATTTGCCCCCCTTTGAGCTAAACTTTTACGCATACCAAGTTTCTTCTTTAACTCCTTGAAAATCTCCAACTTCAAAGGCTTCGTTAAAATATCGGCAATTTGATCTTGCATCTTGCAATGCTTGACAACTACTTCTCCTTTTCCAACCAAGTCTCGAATGAAATGATACTTGATTCTTATATGCTTGCTCCTCCTATGAAAAATGGATTTCGGTGAGTGCTATAGCAGAATTGCTATCACAATATATAAGTGGACTTTCTTTTGGAGTATGCTTAAGTTCTTCTAGCACCCATTTAATCCATAAAGCTTGACAACTAGCTAAAGATAGTGAAATATATTCTGCCTCGGCGGTTGAGAGAGCCACAACTTGTTGTTTCTTTGACATCCACGTGATTGCACTTGATCCAAAGTAGAAAACATTTCTCGAAGTACTTTTACTATCATCAACACTTCCGGCCCAATCACTATCACAGTATCCAAGCACCTTAGGATCATTTATCTTTTGATAATAAATTTCATCCCCAAGTGTTCCACGCACATATCTCAAAATTCTTTTTCCGGCATCCCAATGTGTCTTCTTTGGTTGCTCCATGAACCTACTAATCAAGCTCACACCATATGTAATGTCCGGCTGAGTGGCTGTCAAATACATCAAACTCCCAACAAGACTTCTAAACAATGTTGGATCAACATATTTAGAGTTGTCATCCTTAGTTTCAAGCCAACTTCAACTGGAGTGCTAATTGGCTTTGCCTCTTCCATTCTAAACTTCTTCATCAAATATTTTGCATACTTTTCTTGAGAGATAAATATACCATCATTATCTTGCTTTACTTCAATACCAAGAAAGTAATGAAGTAGACCCAAGTCGGTCATCTCAAATTCTTGCATCATACTTCTCTTAAATTCTTCAATATTATCAAGACTATTTCCCGTAAAAATAAAATCATCCACATATAAACCAATGATGAGAATGTTACCTTTGTTCTCCTTTATGTAAAGAGTATGCTCAAATGGACACCTCTTGAATCCCATCTTCACAAAATAGTCATCTATGCGACTATACCATGCACGAGGGGCTTGGTTAAGGCCATACAATGCCTTCTTCAACCGATAGACTTTATGCTCTTCATCCTTTATCACATAGCCGGAAGGTTGATCAATGTACACCTCTTATTGTAGTAATCCATTCAAGAAAGCATATTTAACACCCATTTGATAAACTTGCCACTTATTTTGAGTGGCCAATGAAATTATCAAGTGAATTGTTTCAAGACGTGCCACGAGAGAAAAAACTTCTTTTTAATCAACACCATACTTTTGCTTGTAGCCTTTCACAACTAATCGTGCCTTATGTTTTTCAACTTCACCTTGTGCATTCAACTTTGTCTTGTAAACCCATTTGACTCCAATGGGTTTCTTCCCTTCAGGTACTTCAACCAACTCCCATGTTTGGTTCCTTTCAATTGCATCAATTTCTTGATCCATAGCTTGTCTCCATTTGTCTTCCTTGGCGGCTTCTTCAAAATCAACCGGATCCGCAGTTGCATATAAAGCAAAATCAACAAATTCATCTTCTAAATTTCTTCTTGTTTCTCCATAAATCTCCGCAAGAGATCTTGTCCTTCTAGGTGTTGATTCTGAACTTGAAGATGATGAGCTTGGAGGAGAAATAGATGGTGGAGTAGGTGGAGTCGATCCTTCTTCTACAATTGGCTCAAATGCATCATTATCAAGCAAGATACTTGTACTCTTTTTCTCATTTTTCCATTCCCATGCTTCTTCCTCATTAAAAATTACATCACGACTAATAATAGTCTTCTTTGTGATGGGGTTATATAATTTATATGCCTTGGATCTTTCACTATAGCCAACAAAGATGCACTTTTCAGATTTGTCATCAAGTTTTCCTCTCTTTTCATCCGGCACATGAGAGTAACAAATGCTTCCAAAAATTCGGAAGTGGGAGACACATGGCTTGTGACCACTCCATGCTTCTTGTGGAGTCTTTCCTTGAACACTTTTAGTTGCTGCACGGTTGAGAACATAGCATGCACATGCTGCAGCTTTAGCCCAAAATATTTTAGGCAATCCTTTTGTCTTCAACATATTTCGCACAAGTTCCATGATGATACGGTTCTTTCTTTCAGCCACCCCATTTTGTTGAGGGGTTGAGCGGACCGTTAGTTGATGATGAATGCCTTGATCCTTTAAGAAATTTCTGAATTCTTCCGCCATATACTCTCCACCACGATCAGATCGGAGTGTCTTTATAGAAAAACCACTTTGCTTCTCCACAAGTGCTTTAAAATTCTTGAACACTTCAAATACTTGAGATTTTTCTTTAAGAAAGTAAATCCACATCTTGCGACTATAGTCATCAATAAAAGTGAGAAAATACCGATTACCTTCAAGAGAGTTTGTGCGCATAGGTCCACATAAATCCGAATGCACTAGCTCCAAAGGATTCTTTGCTCACCATGCCTTTTCTTTTGGAAATGGATCTCGATGGTGCTTGCCAAAAACACAACTTTCACATACTTGATCTGGTTTGCTAATATTTGGGATGCCTCTCACCATATGATCTTTGAAAATCTTGGATAGAGTTCTAAAACTCAAGTGATTATAACGAAGATGCCAAAGCCATGACTTGTCATTAACAATATTAGCAAAACATGGAAATGCTTCATTTTTAATTTGCAACGGAAACATTTTTGTTGGTGTCATCTTCACTTTTGCAATAAGAACACCAGTTTTGTCTTTGATCTCACATAAATCATTTTTGAAATTCACATTATGTCCCTTCTTTAAAAGTTGCCCAACACTCAAAAGATTGTGTTTAAGATCGGGAACATAATAAACATTACAAATATAATTTGTACCTTGCTTTGTCCGTATCGAAATATCACCACTGCCTTTGACAATGAGCCTTTTGTTATCACCTGTCTTGACTTCTCGTTGGACACTTTCATCAAAATTCACAAAGCAACTTTTATTTCCGGTCATGTGGTTACTACAACCACTATCAATATACCATATATCATCAAAAGAAGCTTCTTGAACATTACAAGCAAGAAGCATACTTTCATCTTGTGTCTCCAAATTCTCATGTAGAAAATTAGAATTATCTTTTTCATCATTAATTCTTTTAAAACAATCCTTTTTAATATGCCCATATTTATGACAATAATGACATTGAATATTATAAAAGTTACCTCTTCCTCTTCCACTGTATCCTCCACGACCTCTTCCTCCTTGAGATGGGCTTGAATTTTCACTTTGAATTTGGCATCTTCCTTGTCCTCTACCATGGGCTGATCTTCCACTTCTTCCTCTAAAACCACCACGGTTGGTGTCTCGAATTTGAAAAGCTTGTCGGAAGGAGAGGAATCAAATTGTTTGATGCGAAGCTCATGAGATTGTAGTGAGCCCAACAATTCTTCAAGAGAGAAAGTATTCAAATCTTTTGATTCTTCAATAGCAACAATAACATGCTCTAATTTCCTTGTCATACTTCGAAGAATTTTTTCAATAATTCTTTTATCCGAAATTTCTTCACCATTGACTCAAAGTTGATTAGCAATAGAAATAGTTCTATTATAAAATTCCTCCACCGATTCACTTTCTTTCATTTTGAGTAAATCAAACTCACCTCTTAGAGCTTGAAGTTTTACCATCTTTACCTTTCCTTCACCTTTGTACGCCTTGTTGAGGATGTCCCATGCCTCCTTTGATGTTGATGCCGAAGAGATCCTTTCAAAAATTGCTTCATCCACCGCTTGATAGATAAAATAAAGAGCCTTCTTGTCCTTCTTTCGAATCTCTTTCAAAGTATTCAATTATTGTGTTGAAAGTGTTGCTTGATTCTCCGGTTCTTCATATCCATTTTCAACAATCTCCCAAAGATCTTGAGAGCCATACAAGACCTTCATTTGAATGCTCCTTTGATTGTAATTCTTTCCCGTCAAACGAGGAAGTTGAGGTTGGAACATATTTTTGGAAGTCATCCCTAAACCTCGCTCTGATACCACTTTGTTGGAATATATATATTAAAAAAAGGTTAGAGACTAGAGAGAAGAAACTTGTTCTCACTAATCCACACAACTCACACACAAAGAGAAGAAACTTGTTCTCGCAAATAATGCTTTATTATTATTTTTCCTTTGCTTGATTGCTTGATTACAAATGAGGGGAGAGCTTCTCTATTTATAGTCCCTAATAGATCATTCTAGAATTAATTTTGCTTGATTACAAAGAAAACATAATCCTAGAAATACTTTTACTTGGTTACAAAGAAAACATAATTCTAGAAAGACTTTTACTTGATTACAAAGAAAAACATAATTCTAGAACTCTCACCCCCCTTTAAACATAATACAAGAATTCTCTAGAAACTAATAAATCAAGTTTATATTCCAACAAATTGAATATATTTATTACTTACTTATGTTTTGGTATTTAATTATGTTAAGTATGAGACAGTATCTACCCAAAGGAGTGCTATATTATACTATTATGTACGTATCTGAATCGCGTTAGCTATGAGCTTATAGTTATTTCAATATTTTTTAATTCAATTTGCAGTAGTTCCCATGAATACACATGCTTCATCTGTTACATTGTTCACTGTTGTTAATTTTTCTGAATGGAGAGAACAAGTCAATTTCCATTTAGGTGTTCAGGATCTTGACTTGGCACTCCTTGAGGATAAACCTATTGCTCTTACAACAGCTAGTACTGAGACAAAAAAATCACACCATAAAGCATGGGAACGCAGTAATAGATTGAGCCTTATGTTTATTTAGATGACTGTTGCTAACAACATCAAGTCAATAATTCCGCAAACAGAAAGGGTTAAGATATATATGCAGTTTGTGGAAGAGCGTTTTCATTCAGCTAATAAGTCACTCGCTGGTACTCTTATGGCAGAACTCACGACCATGAAGTTTGATGGGTCACGAACTATGCAAGAGCACATTATAGAGATGACTAATCTTGCAGCAAGGTTAAACTCCCTTGGACTTACAGTAGAGGATTCTTTTCTTGTCCAGTTTATCCTAAACTCGCTACCTTCTGAATATGGACCTTTTCAAATTAACTATAACACTATAAAGGATAAGTGGAATGTTAATGAATTGGTCAGTAGACTTGTTTAGGAAGAAGGACGTTTGAAAAATCAAGTGAATCACTCAGTAAGTTTTGTGGGTAATAAAGCTGGTAAAGAAAAGAATGGAAAATCAAGTCATTTCAAGAAGAAAAAGACACCTGCTAAGAATGGGCAGGATAAGGAAAAGAAGGAACTAAAGGATGTTCGATGTCATTTCTGTAAAAGGAAAGGAAATTATCAAAATGACTGTCCAAAAAGGATAGCTTGGTTCGAAAAGAAAGGGATTTCTTATGATCCGAACCATAAATCCAAATGAAGATCGTTTTCTATTTATAGGAAACAGAATGAAATCCACAATAGAAGGCATTGGGACTTATCGTCTAATTCTAGAAAGTGGATATGTATTAGACTTATAGAGTACCCTTTATGTACCTTCATTATCTAGAAACCTTATTTCCATAAGTAAGTTGGATATTTCTGGTTTTAGATGTACGTTTGGATCTGGTTGTTTTGATTTATATAAGAATACTGATAATGTTGCTTCTGGTATTCTAATTGATGGTTTATATAAATTGAAACTGAATGACACTTATGCGAATTCTTTGCTGAATGTAATAAATAATGTTGGATGCAAATGTAGCATGTTGAATGAAAATTCTGCTTTCTTATGGCATAAAAGACTAGGTCACATATCCAAAGAAAGAATGATGAGATTAGTAAGTAATGAAATTTTGTCAAATTTGAACTTTAGTGATCTAGAATTATGTGTGGATTGTATTAAAGGTAAACAAACCAAACATAATAAGAAAGGAGCCACTAGAAGCAGCCAGCTTCTTGAAATAATACACAGTGATATTTGCAGACCTATGGACACTACAACCTTTAATGGAGAAAAGTATTTCATCACTTTTATTGACGATTTTTCGCACTATGGTTATGTCTATTTGTTTCATGAAAAATCTCAATCTGTGAATGTCCTTGAGACATTTGTAAAGGAAGTTGAAAGGCAATTAGATAAAAAGCTGAAAATCATAAGGTCTGATAGAGGTAATGAATATTATGGCAAATATAATGAGTCGGGCCGGTGTCCAGTCCATTTGCAAAATTCCACGAAAGTCATGGTATATGTGCGCAATACACAATGGCAGGTACACCACAACAAAATGGTGTAGCAGAAAGGCGCAATAGGACGTTAATAGATATGACTAGGAGTATGATGTCAGATTCTACACTACCTAAGAATTTATGGTTGTATGCTCTCAAAACCGCTAATTATTTGTTGAATAGGGGTCCTAGTAAAGCTGTTCAAAAGACTCCTTTTGAATTATGGACTAACAGGAAACCTAGGTTAAGAAATCTGCATGTTTGGGGTTGTCCAGCGGAAGCGAGAATTTATAATCAACATGAAAAAAATTTAGATTCTCGAACGATTAGTGGGTATTTTTTAGGTTACCCTGAAAAATCTAAAGGATATGTGTTTTATTGTCTTAATCATAGTCCAAGAATTGTTGAAACTAGTAATGCAAGATTCATTTAGATTAGTGAAGTCAGTGGGAGTACTAGAAGAGAAATAGTGGAAATAAAGGAAACAAGGGTAAATGTTACATTGCCTAGAATAGTTCCTCCATCTACTATTACTCCAAATGTTGTTCCAGCTGTTGGAGAACAACGTAATGATGAACAACATATAAATGAAGAAGTACTTCCTGAAGGAAATGACTTACATAATGCTGATATGCATGAACAAAACATGTAGCATTAAGAAGATCTCAAAGAGATCGTAGGTCAGCTATTTCTAATGATTATATGGTTTATATGCAAGAATCAGATTATGATATAGGAATCAATAAGGACCCAGTTTCATTTTCACATGCTGTAGAAAGTAAAGAGTCAAAGGAATGGATTAATTCCATGAAAGAAGAACTAAAATCCATGCAACAGAATGAAGTTTGGGATCTCGTTGAGTTACCACATGGCTGTAAAAGAGTCGGATGCAAATGGGTTTTTAAAACCAAACACGACTCTAGTGGTAATATCGAATGGTATAAAGCTAGACTTGTTGCTAAGGGTTATACTCAGAAAGATGGTGTTGATTACAAGGAGACAGTTTCTCCTGTTTTGAAAAAGGACTCACTAAGAATAATAATGGCATTAGTAGCACATTATGATTTCGAATTGCATCAAATGGATGTGAAAACAGCCTTTCTGAATGGAGATCTTGATGAAGATGTTTATATGGATCAACCTGAGGGTTTTTCTGTAAAAGGTAAAGAACAATTGGTGTGTAAACTTAAGAAGTCAATATATGGGCTTAAACAAGCATCCCGACAATGGTATATTAAGTTCAATACCATTATTACATCTTTTGGTTTTAAGGAAAATACGGTTGATCACTGTTTATACCAAAAGATTAGTGGGAGCAAGTTTATTTATCTAGTCCTTTATGTTGATGACAGCTTGCTTGTTGCAAATAATTTAAGCATATTGCATGAGACTAAGGAATTTCTCTCAACGAACTTTGAAATGAAAGATATGGGAGAGGCATCCTATGTGTTTGGAATAGAAATATTTCGTGATCGATCACAAGGAATATTGGGATTGTCTCAGAAAGGATATATCGAAAGGATTCTAGAGAGATATGGAATGAGTAAGTGTTCACCTGGGAAAGTTCTTGTATAGAAAGGTGATAAATTCAATCTCATGCAATGTCCTAAGAATGATGTTGAACGAAAGGAAATGGAAGCAATTCCATATGCATCTGTAGTTGGTAGCCTAATGTATGCTCAAACCTGTACTAGACCGGATATCAGTTTTGTGGTCAATATGTTAGAGAGGTATCAAAGTAATCCAGGAAGGGAACATTGGCAAGCTGCAAACAAAGTGTTGAGGTACTTACAAGGCACGAAAGATTACATGCTCATGTATAGTAGATCCAATGAATTGGAGGTGATTGGATATAGCAATTCAGATTTTGCTGGATGCATCGATACTAGAAAATCGACTTTTGGTTACCTGTTTATGTTTGCTCAAGGAGCCATATCATGGAAAAGTGCGAAACAAACTATCGTTGCTTCATCTACTATGGAGGCAGAATTTGTGGCATGTTATAAAGCCACAATTCATGCATTATAGTTGCGGAACTTTATTTCAGGACTTGCGGTTGTCGACGCCATTAGCAAGCTGCTGAAAATTTATTGTGCTAACTCTGCAGCAGTGTTTTTCTCAAAAAAACGACAAGTACTCTAAAGGTGCCAAACATATGGAACTGAAGTATCTTGTTGTGAAAGATGAGGTTCAGAAACAAAGAGTGTCAATCATGCACATCAAGACAGAACTTATGATTGCAGACCCTTTGACGAAAGGGTTACAGCCAAGACAATTTAAGGAACATGTTCAAAGAATTGGTCTGGGTTGTATTAATAATAATTGATGTGTGAGATTCTGAGCTCCTTTGTGTGTTTCTGATATACAATTACGTGTCTCTTGTTTTAATATGGTAGTATGTACTTTATGTAATTTTAAACAAGAAAGAGTCTTATAAAGATATTTTGTTTAATCATTATGATATAAGACATTATGTGGACCATTATGCTGTTTTATATAAATTATGAGTATAAAATGATGGATTGCTGGTATTGTAGTATATGGAAGGGAATGCATTGAATTAATAATGCACAACCGCCATAACTCTCAACAATTTATCATAGTATGATGTTCAACACTTAATATTATGAATAATCGGGTCAAGTGGGAGAATGTTAGAAATCTGCTATTAGAAACTGCAATCGTTTCATTTACTTTTAACGTTATGCAGTTTCTAATCTTAATGTGACCCTATTAATTAGGTAATAAATAGAATGTTTCATTTACCTTTAACGTTATGCAGTTTCTAATCTTAATGTGACCCTATTAATTAAGTCATAAATAGACCGTTCTATAACTAGAACATTAGGTCTATGATTAATCTTAAGCGTCGAATTGATATATGATGGACATACCAGATTTAGAGTTAAATGTTATATGAAGGATTGGGTCCTCTCTCTCCCAGCTAACAGATGTATTCTTCTCCATCAAGAAACACATAAAGAAATAGGGTTAGAGAGAGTGAGAAACCGAATTATGAGAAGAAGAGTAATTATTAGAAGTCAGAAGAAGAAGATGACAACCATTACATCTTCCGCTGTTAATCAAGGTACGTCATCTTAAACAAAAAATCATATTAAGTTTTGTTTGTGAAATATTCGGTATTGGTGATCCTTGGGCTATTACTTGAATTGTTCATCATTAATCATGAAAGATCGAACAGTAAAGAATTTCTGACACTTCCACCAGTAAACTATGCTCTTTAGTCATTAACATTGGGCATCCTTTTACTTCTAAAACTTCCAAGGATGGGGAATTGTTAGGCATTGACTGTAGCCTTTTCAACACTGGACAAATTTTCAATCGTAGAACCTTAATAGTGCCACCAAAAGGGGGAAGTTATGTCAGTTCTCTACAGCATTCAACTCGTAGTTTTCGCAGACCAGGTGGAAGAAAATTAATTTCTTTAATATTTCTACAACATGATAGAGTTAAACGAAGAAGAAAACTCTTTCTTACCATCCAGTTTGCAATCTTAACACCTTGATAGCCTTTAACTGTTAGTGATTTTAGATTCTGACAGGGTTCAAGTCCTTCCAATACCTCTTCGTAAGTTTCTAAATCGTTGCTGCCACATGCAGTGCTGCTTGTCCATTCCAATACTAGCTTATTCAGATTCCTTTTTTGTATTAGCAGTGCCTGCTCGACATCTCCTTTGCTATTTACATTTTCTAGACCATAAATTCTTAGCGATCCACAAAGAGGTAAATTTTTCAGTGGTATCATCCCATTCATGTTATCCTTTTCAAGATAAAATACCGGCACATTTTGTAGTGATTTTAATTTTTCTATATTGATCACCTCCGAATTATATTTCAAATAATCCACTTGAAATAAATCGAAGGCAAGAAATTCTAAAATACGTAGGTTGATCAAATTTCCAAAGCCTTGAAGCAAAATATTAGGTTTCAAACACCAATGATCATATGAGTACTCAACCATATTTGAACCAACAATTAAATTAAAAAACTGTAGGTGATACAACTTGCTCAATGATTCGGGTAGCTTGTTATCATAACCAAGACGCAAATATCGAAGATGCTTCAATTGATCTATATGCAACTTACTTAGTAATTCCATATCTCCATCAAATTTAACGCACAGTGCATGTAGTTTGGATAGAATTTGAAATATATTAGTATTGTCTCTAAAAATATTTGTACAATTAGCAGCATCCAAAATAATTAAGCTACGCAAATTTCTTAATTTTGATATGTCAGAAATCTCAATGCTTCTAAAGTCTACAGTTCTATACATTGAGAGATGAATGCATTTTGGAGGGATACTCATTAGTGAATCATAGTGCTCGATTTTGGGACATAGGTTACCTGATGCCCTTTCTGCTAAGTCATGAAGTAAATCATGTATGACCAAATTATTATCAGGATCCTTTCCGAAAAAAGAATGGGATGGTAGGTCATAAATATACATACTACCTTTTTCCTCAAGTGTCAACTCATCGTTTGTGTTTTCAATTATGTATCCTTATGCAATCCATAAAGGAACCAAAATGTGCTCATTATGAATATAACCTTTAGGAAACAGGCTATAATACGCAAAATATCGTTGTAAATGCGAAGGTAGAAGTTGGAAACTAAATGAAAGGAGATCCATAGTTTCTCCTAATATATCACGTTTAAGAATTTTCTTCCACTCATCAACATTTGTTGTATCGCGTAATGAACTTCCTAAAACCTTTAAAGCAAGAGGAGAAGATCTTGCTTTGCTTATAATCTGATTTCCAACGTTCCCAACTCGGTTCTTCAATAATACGTTTTGGATTTTTGTATGCATAATACTTCAGTATTGACCAACAATCCTCGTCTTTCAATTCGTCTAAAGAGAAAACGTTTTTTTCCCTGCATGCATACGTGCTACTCTTTCCTTCCGGGTTGTTATGATAATCTTGCTTCCATCCCCCCCCCCCCCGCTTCATTCAAAGGACCTACGAGCTTATCCCATTCATTCGGGTTTTCACACCAAACATCATCCAAAACTAATTGAAACCTCTTTCTTTTTTTCACCAATTCCTTTAGCGATGTTTGAAATATATCGAGGTTAGTAGACCGAGGAGATTCCCCATTGTTTGTAGACTCGATTATTTTCTTGGTAAGTTTTTCCACATCAAAATCGTTTGTAACATGAACCCACATTGGTTTGCCAAAATAATTTATAATTCTTTTATCCTTACAGACACGTTGAGCAGTAAGACTTTTACCAGACCCTCCCAATCCTTTTATAGCAATCACCGGAACTTCATCCATCATTCTATTTGAGTCCACCTGAGGATCAGCTAACAACGACTTAATGATACTTTCATATTGCTTATCTGTTCCAAAATAGGGAGATGAAAGAGTTGAAGTTGTTGCTTTTGGGCTTTTATATTTTTTTTTGTGTTCGTTGACCATCTATTTTAGGTAATTTGATAAATGGATGTTTTTTTTCTACTTGGTCAACAAACTTTAGCAATTTTTCTAGATTAATCCTCAACGATGATTTAGGAAGAATACATGCCACCTTTTGCTTTAATTTGGGTATGAGTTTCTTGATGAAGTTGGTAGAAGAAGAGTTGACATATTTTTCGATTTGATTGTATTCATATAGGTCTAGAAGATCATCCACTTGTAAAGCAGCTTCTTGCAGCTTCTCCAGCAGTGGCCTCGACTGAACAAAATCATCAGATTTGCCTTCTTTGATAAACACCGAAATTTCCGAAAGAAGAAAATCTTTCAGGTGTTCCATTTCTTCAGGAGTTACATCACCTCCGAGGTATGTACCCAACTTGTTGATAACAGATAGGGCCGAGAGAGTGATCTCAGTTCCCAATGCAGTTGCAATCTCCATGCCTGCTATACTGTTTTAAAGAAAGAAAGAGTGAGAGAGGTAATAGCTAGATATATGTTTGTTTAATGCTGAAAACAATTGTAAAATGGAAGCTTTTATATAGCCTAAGCATCAATTCTTTGGAAGCATCAATTGTTTGGAAGCTGAAACCATTGGCCCCCTCATTCGCATCGGATGGTAAAAGCAGCACGCATTCAATTGTTCCAGGCATTCGCATCAAATTGTAAAAGCAGCACGCATTCAACTGTTCAAGGCATTCGCATCGAATTGTAAAAGCAACACGCATTCAGTTGTTGGAGGACCCCTGATGCACATTCTCTTTGATCATTGTGTCTGTTATTGAAATTTGAAAGATGAAACTTATGGCCCTTCATTCGCATCAAAGTGTAAAAGCAGCACGCAGTCGATAGTTTTTGTGATTAGTTCACTTAGTTTCTCGGAGCAGCATGCCATATGGCTAGTTAAACTTGTGTTAGAGAACCATATATTATCACAAAACCAATTGGTGATGTGAAGGGTGGTCTCTTAGTATTTATGCATGATTTATATTGTAAATTGTCCGATGTGGGACTAATTTCAACACGCCCCCGCACGTGTGGCGTATCATCAGCCAAACACGTGGACATTCAATAAGGGTGACGTGTGACACAATTAAATCTGGCTCTAATACCATGTTTGAGAACCATATATTATCACAAAACCAATTGGTTATGTGAAGGGAGGTCTCTTAGTATTTATGCATGATTTATATTGTAAATTGTCCGATGTGGGACTAATTTCAACAACTTGTGTATAATTCACCGGGGGTTACTGTTTATGTGGTAATTTCTAAAATAGTACAATGTGTGTGAGGCAATGTTGCATATGTGTATAAAAGTTATCCAGGTTTCCCTTATATATGTATATACCATATTTTCTTAAGTCCTGCCACAATTTTGTCTTTTGTACCTGTTCACTGTATTATTGCATCTGCATATTGCACTTATTCATACGTACGTATCTTTTATATGTTTAACATAGCGCGTGTTCATTGGGAACCATTTACATATATAATTTAGTCTAGTTCAGTCTTAGTTCGTTAAAAGGTCAGTTTCTATGGTAATTTTGGCTTCCCTTGAAGTAATGCACTATCTATGGATATGGATAGGCAGTGGCTGACCTAACCCGTCTGCAAAATTTTCATGTAAACAAAACAAAAGCAAAAATAATATTTATGAGTTTCCATACTTGTTACTTGCATTTGGTGCTGAGTGACGAGATCAAATCCTCTGGCCCTATATTTTTTGTCCTCTTATGCTACTAAAAATAATAACCTTTCATTGCAGCTATTTAGTGAATTTGTGGGGTCCACCGTATTAAATGAATGGTTGATGATAAAAAAGAAATTACTGTGATGATTGTGGTGCATGGGGACAGTTAGGAGGGGACAGAGGATTTCATCTACTGATGCATCACTGTAATTGTATTTTGAGACTTCTATCTCATTTAAGATATGACCATTATGTGATTTGTGATTTTTTTGTAAACTAAATTGTAAAAAAATTAACAAATAATGATAAAGAAAATCAAAAGAATTATTTTAAATTTCTGGTTTTTTTGTTGGAGCGGAACATTGGAACTTGTTTCATAATTTACAATCACAATGTTTGTGTATTTAGAAAGAATACAATGAATTGTCATTATTGTATATCATTTTGCATTCTTGTACACTTTTGAGTATTGTTGGAGAATGTTTCCTCATTTTAACTATCATTTTACTTATTATTATTTTGTCTTTATGTTATATTATAAAGGTAGATTAACCAATTTTGCTGGCGTTTTCGCCCACAACAAGACAAATATGAAACACTGACAACAGATGCAGTAACATCTGAAATGTCCGTAATAAGGTTGCTATCACGTGATCATAAGGGCAAAACAAAGAGAAAAGAGGATCGAAGTTTCCTCAATTATCAAATATTATGGTATCTTTATCCATGTTGGCTCAGCACCTAGTTGCAATGTAGTGGCAGGAACTTTTCCATCACCCACAGCAAGAACCCATTTTGTGAAATTTTCTAACTTCTTTATTTCAAAAGGTGTACCGTCCGTCGACGTTAGGCGCATGTTAATGTTTAGTTTGAAAACACGGCATTTGGACCATAATTGAGATTTGTTTATGGAGGATTGCATTTTTTGATCCTTTTAGTATGACCGGAAGCACTTGTCTAAACCCCCTCCCCCCTCCCCCAACAAAACTATTTTCCCACTGAAGGTATGTTTAGCCAAACAGTTAACGCCATCGTCCATCAAGTCTCGAAGAGTGCGATCAAAAGCTTCTAAAGAATTTTGATGAACCATAGGAGCCTCATCCCAAATAATTAAATCTGATCATATTATTAGTTGTGCAAGGTTTGATTGCTTTGAAATGCTGCATGTTGTATCTTCTCCGACGTCAGTTGGTACTTTAAACCTAGAATGGGTAGTACTACCACCTGGAAGTAGTAGAGATTCTATATCGGATGATGCAACCGCCAAAACATTTTTACCCTGTGAATGCATCGTTGTAATTAACGTATTCCAAAGGAATTTTTTTCCTGTACCCCACTTCCGTAGACGAAGAAAAAGCCTCCTGCGTTTTCATATACTAACGCAGAGACAACATCGAAAATAGTCTTTTGCTCTACGTCTAGTTGACACAACATTGTGCACACTTCTTCTTCCAAAGCAGCACAATCGTAGCTTAGTTCCTCCTCTATTAGTCTATTGTGGTAAGGACGCTGCAATGATATATTTGGCATTGGCATAAGGGGAAAGACAGCTAAAGAACGATTATTTAAATTAAGTATATTTTCAAGCTTTATCAAACAATAGTTCTTTATTTCTTCTTATGTTAACAACAAATCTGTGCTATTTCGAACGTGTCGTTGATGCCATTGTATATTATCTGATAGCAGTTCCCAATTTTTGTTCCAAAGCTCAAATGGGTTGGAAATTTCACGGAAAAGTAGCATCGTCGCAAACATTTGACGTAAGCCTTTCCAGAAGACCAATTTCTTTCTTTAAAGAGAGCAACATTCCATTCGTTCATTTTTTAACAGTCTTGGTGCAACACATGCAGATTGAAAGTCAGAATATAGCGTACCATTTACTGTTCTAATGCCTTCATAGCAGGTTGGGCCTGTAACAACGTTCAACAGCATTCGCAAATAGAACCTTTCCTCAGAAGCTGGATGCGCATAGTATATTCTACCTATTTTATCATTGTGTTTCCTTCTTCTCCGTTGCTTATCATTTTTGTACCATACCCACTTTGTCGGGAAATCCACATATGTCAAACATCTTGCATCTGCATGTAGCATATTAGTTCTCATCCATTCTGTGAACATGGTTCTTTCAATATTTCGCCTACCGACAATTTCATATATGATATCATTATCGGTGAAAGTAACTGTATGCTCCCTTGGGAGATGAAAATGTAGTCTTTGTGCTGACGGTTTACGATATTGCACCTCAAATTCAAATATACGCTAGCATGCTTTAGAAGCTGAAACATATCGACAATCAAGATACCTTCTAATCTCATCAACTTGATAGGTCGCCATTTCTTTATCTGCAACATTTTCTTTGATGACTACAATTGCTCTATCATGTCCCTTATTGATATATTTGAACAACTATTTTACAGACTTAGTTTTATTGCATACCTCGACATTTATATGCGCATTATACTTAACCTATAAGTCAACGTTATAAGGTATGATCCATCCACTATCAGCTGTAATTTATGTCGATGTGAGAATGGAATGACCATTTTTTGACGTTTGTAAATCGAAAAACCATCTTTGTCAAAGCTTGTATCATTCGCAAAAGGCTTTGGATAATCTTTTCCACATACATTACCTTCCATACAATATGCACGTTTATAAGACACACCACAGGGGCCATGTACCATAAACTGTCCAACTGCATCATAACCGATTGGAAATACGGTAGGGTTTGGCACTTTAGCGCTTATAATCCGGTCAACTTGCAACGGGTCTTTGGTTTGTCATCAGAGTGTAGAAATAGTAAGATATGAGCATGTGGCAGGCCTCTTTTTTGAAATTCTATTGTGTATATAACTGTATAGGAAAAGGAATCATAAAGTGCCAACATAATTGAAATGTTGATGGACAGTGCATATATGTCTAAATGCAGGGAGGCATGAAGATTGTACCCGCTTTAGCTCGTCCAAAATGCCCATTTTGAAACACATCTTTGATAAATTGTTTAAGTTTTATATGGAAGACATGGGTAATGATATCGGGTTGATGATGAGGTTTTTGACCTAGAATGATTTCAAGCATATATTTGATTTCTGGCCACTTTGAATTATAGGTAAACATTATTAAGAAATCTAGACATCCACCATATCGACAAATAGCCATCGCATCTTAATAATTTTGAACCATCTATCTAGGACTGTCGGTGAAACTAGAAGGTAAGATTGTTCATTTACCAATCGATTTACTAGATGTATCCCCTGCAAGCACAACATCTTGCAATCCTTTATAAAGGTCTGATCATATGTTCGATTGATTATTTCTATTCCATCTCAACCTCTCTTCCTCAATGCTTGTGTATGCGTCAATAATATATTATTGAAGCAAACGACCTCCTCTAAGTAATGTTTGCGCTTCATTCTCCTTATTCTACAACCGAAAAGCCCAGTACTCACGAATCGTTAAAAAATTCTTTCACCATCAGAGGCAAACTAAGCATTGCAGTATTCAATATATGACCTATATCCATCTTCAGCATAAGGGAAGAGGATTGGATACTGCATTTCCATGAAGTTGGGATACTTTTCGTTTATATGACGCAAGATGCCTGTTTTCTCTTCCAAGACAATATCTCTATGGACACCCGGTTGATTGTCATTACCAACTATTAAAGCAGCAATCTCAAAAGAAGTAGGTAAGTTATATTGCATGTCAGCATTGTTCCTTCCAAAAAGAATTCGAATGATATCATCATGTAAAGTACCAACTTTGAATTAATCTCTTGCCATTATAAAAACCTTTGCAAGTACATTTTTTTCATCAAACATACCTATTAGTTTATCTATCAAAGTTGGATCCACATCTCTAGTTCTGTTGCTCGAGAAGGTGCGCAACCTATTTTCCCTTTCATTTTCTGTGTCATAAATATATAGTTGTGCAAATTTGGAAACGCCATCAATAGGGAGCAGAGATCCGATTTTATGATGATTTTGACCATTTAATCTGAATACATAAACTCCTTTACCATCATTAACACTATTGTCCACATGTCCTCCCATTGATGTGAATGCAAATATAGTTATAAATTCGAATTTGTTCTTGAAAACGCAAAGCCGTTTCGCCTTCTTCATAATTCAGTAGATTTTTCGGTACAGGCAGGGTTTCCTTTAACAAAGGTAAGCAAACTTTTCCAACTTGACAATAAATTGAGAAGCTCATAGAGCTGGGGATATCATCCTTCCGATTTTTCTCCTCGAACCAAACAGTGGCACAACAATTACGACACGTATTAGTGAGAGGACCAAAATCCCATGATTTAAAGATAAAACTTAACATAATTAAATGACGGTAAACAAATTATGTTCATATGAGCAAGTAATATGACAGCACAAACAAAAGGAAGAGGATAACCTACGTTGATATATGTTATTTTTTGCTAGGTCAGGGTTGGCGCGTAAAACATTTGTCAAGGGACTACAAAACCAAAGCTCAAAGCTGGATATTTCTTTATCTGTTCTATTTTCTACGCTTCCATGCCCTCTTTGAGATGTGACAGAAGAACATAAAGGAAGACTGCACATTGTAGTGAAGAACATGTTAGTCGGTTATGAGGCATGGTAAACAGTTATAGAAGGCAGGGTAAAAAAACATACATGACTAGGACGAATAAAAAATTTGGTTACCATTGCGTAAATTTGTTGAATTGTAGATTTTCTTTGACTGCAGCACATGAACTCGATTACGTCGTTTCTTCCATTTACCTACAGGTACATTATGGTTGGTCAAATTGTTTAACTAAACAGGAGCAGAAGGAGATGGGACTAATTATTTGGTGATAGAACACCTATATCTTGAAGAAGGTAAACCGGACGCAAAGAACGTGTGGGTCTACTTGTGGATGGTTCGTTCGAATTATTGCTCGCAAGAAACGTATTTGGTTGGAGCACGGGAGATGCACCTACAAAGTGATGTTCTTAAATTGTTTAAACTAACTGAAATTAACAAATAGGAAGCAGCAGATAGCGTTTGGTTTTCTCCAGTTGTGCATCAGTTGCGCAGTGGTTTGTTTGTTTGGTCGTTGCTTCCGGTGGATGACTCCGACGGATGTTTGCTCAATTTTCTCCCCCCGCACCCCGCTGGAATGGATGAATGGTTTGTTTGATCGTTGCGCGGTGGTTCACAAACACAGCTTAGTGGATTAGAATTCAATGGAGGGACAGGAGAAGAAGCAGAACATGGTGGTGAACATGGTGACGGAGAAGAATTTTCGTCATTATTCGATGCATGCAGACGGTTCGTTTGATGATATGCAATGTCACAAACTTCAGGGTTTTTAGAAGTGAATTTCTTTAGGCTTGCTACTAGTGAGTTTCTATTTTACTTCTTGTATCTTATTTTAATCGTTGGAGGAGAAAGGCCCACATCTGACATACCCATCGGCTATTACAAGAGAGAAGTAAGAGATGTTGTTATGTAACATGTGTCCAGAACAGAGCAAGAATAAACATGAGAAAACATACTCACAGTAACCACAGATAAGTCTAATTGGCCAATTTGTCTATTGGATGACAATGTCGGTCGAAGAGTACTGCTCATCTGTACACCCCCAACACGGAGGGCTCCAGCAGGGTCAAATAACGGGCTTGAATTATCAGAAGGGGAGGTTGCTTTGATGATTGATTTTCTCTTTCTATTTTTGGTACCCTCCTCCATCCCCAAAATGATATCTAGTATAAACAAAAAAGTTATAAAATTCGTAGTAAAAAATTTGCAGCAAACAAACATCTTGGATAGGCATAAGTTCTACATAACACAGTGATGCAAAAACGAAACTGTATAAAGAGTGTTAAGAAGGTGGGAAAAAACATTGTTGTTTTTTATCAGCATACCAAACCCCTGGTGCATCAATTTTGATGGAAGCGGTTGGAAATAAAGAAAGGGGTTTAATACACGCACATGCCATCCTCACACATACCCAAATTGGTTTATGTATTTACTACCACAACTGTTAGGAGTGATTATCAAAATATGACCAGATATATGGAGTACACATGCTGCACTAAATTATGCATGAGTAGCAAAAATATACAACTTCCAAATATGGGTAAACAAAGGGTTATCACAAAAGTAAAGGTGGCACAAAATTTATTTTCACAGCGCAAATCTTTCTTTGATGGAATCAGGGAAATAACCTTCCTTTGTTTGTAGCTGCTCACATGATCATATAAACTTAATTATAGCTAACTACAATCCACTATTATTTCCTTTACAACGTATATATTTCTAAGCCATTTGAACATGCTCTACTAGTGCATGTTACTGTTTGAAGACCAGCGTGAAGGGAATTTTTTTTACTCAAATGTTACATTGGAATTTTAAATATTACATTTTTTTAGAGAAACTGCTCATATATACGTACAATAAAAGTAGTCGGGCGGTAATATTTCAAAAATTGTTTTCATTTTATACTAGATATGAAATTAAAGTAGTTAGACCGTGATATTTTAGAAATTATATGCATGTCAAAGAGCATATCAAAGAAGAAATTAGTAGTAAAACTTTCATCATCACAAAACGGGAAACCCAAATAATGATAATATTATAGAAATATTTTAGTGAAAACCAAATTACCTATAAAATTGAAGTAATAGTTGATTTAAAAAAGTATAATTTGAAATGGAGCACATAAATGATATTACACTTCTTTACACACAGTTGTTGGCTATATGTTTGGTTATTATTTTTGCTTGCATGTTTGCATAAGTATTGGTAATATTGAAATTAATTTGGATTTTAATTCACTTTAACTCATATGTAATGAAATTATAATTAGACATCCAATAAATACAGTTTACCTTTTTAACAGTTTTTCTACTGAACATAATATTATATTATTGTGTTTAATTTCATTAAATGATCTGTCAATCTTGTTGTTCCATTAAAGTAGCATGCCCATAAAGACATAATCATGCAATTTTTGTGTTAAGATACATTGGGTTCTTTACTCAAAATACACACTAGTCTCAAGTAGTAATGAAAAAGAAAATTACTGAACCAAAACACATAGTAAATGAGGTGCTAAGTTAGAAACACACAGATCCAAGGAGGCGACCCCGATCAATTGGGGGAGCCAAGCGCCTGTAGGTTTTCGGGTGAGGCGACCGATCCAATATACTTCGAGAGCAGTCTCCTTGGGCTTAGTTTGAGATATGAAGTTTGGTTATCCCGTTGAGCCACCTTTCTCCTCGGTCCATAGAGACAAAAAGTAGAAGCGTAAACCCCCAGTAGTCAAGGACAAAGGAAAAGAAAAGCGGATTGAGGAGGCGAGCGAAGTGAGGAAAATTCCTCCAATGGTTATAGGTTGCAGCAAGACTTTCACTACTTTTAATAGAGATGTACTGGACAAAGGAAAGGTGATCTCGGACGACTCACCAAGGCATGAAAGCCAGGATCTTTCAGAAAATGGATTCCTATTTGAAAAGTGCATAACCGCATGGATAAGCTCACACTAACCCATCAATTTTGGATCCAATTCGAGATTTTCCTTGGGAAAGATAAACCCTAAACTAATAACACGATAACTCCAATAATCCAAACGTTGAATTAATTGATATTTATAATAATTTGGAAATGAAAGAAAAGAAGTTCTTTTAACAACACTTCTTTTTTCGTTCAAGTATTCAATCTTCCCAAAGAAAAATGACTTAATTAATATTAATAAATTTTTGGTTCTAAAAAAAATATCGATGTTTTTTCGAAATGTAATGACTAAAAAAGCGACTGATAATAATGAACCACATAAAAGAGCCGCATACCTCAATAACTCGAGGAGGTGCTACCGGCCCAGTAAATATCACTCATTCCGGTGTTTATCAGTGGTGGTATACAATTGGATTACGCACTAACGAAGATCTTTATACCGAAGCTCTTTTTTTATTTCTTTCTGCTAGATCCTTAATAGCGAGTTGGTTACACCTACAACCTAAATAGAAACCGAGTGTTTCGTGGTTCAAAAATGCCGAATCTCGTCTCAATCATCATTTGTCAGGACTTTTTGGAGTAAGCTCCTTGGCTTCCTGAGGCGACCTTTTTCCATTGGGAAATCCCCAAAACCCGATGATTGAGAAGTGAACCGCTAACTTAATGTACTTTGAATTCCCTAGTTGAAATGATAAAGATGGTTTCCGGTCTCCTCTCCAAGGTTTGAGATCGCTAAATAGCTAAGTGGGCTAGTCCATGAGAAGTACGCGATGATCCTGCATAATCTCGAATGGTATCAGTTCTGGTACGTAGACCAAATGATACAACCGAGCAAAAGTTCCTAGATTCATGGAGATATAGAACAGCATATAAGTTATCATGCTTGCATATCCATCATTTGAGTCTCCATCAATTATTCCAATATTTACATACCCGATTTGACCGATGGATGAATATGCAATTGCTATTAGTGCAGCCTGAAGCTGGGGAATGCAAGTTTGATCGAGGCGCCCGGAGGAAGGAGGAGAGGTGGAATAAAAAGGGTGAAAGGCACTACATCGAGAGAGAGGGCAGGGGAAAGACCCGGACATTGAGAAGCAGACAACGAGATTCTATTGTTCAAAAATAGGTACTGATAACAAAGCACAAGCCCTATCTTTTAATCCCCGATCAATTGAGGGGGGGACCGGTAGGTGCGACGTCAAGGGTCAAGGAGCATACGAGTTTGTTCGATCGATTACGTATGAGTCAATATTCGATTGATTGGTCCGAGGCTATCGACAAACAAGATTTGTCACTTCGTTTCTTTTTGTTCAAGTCACTTCTCTTTTTGTCCAAGTCACTTCTCTTTTTGTCAGTCCCGAACTACGATCTCATGAATTGAGAAATTAATTTCTCTATTTTTGCGAAAGGGAGGACGAAGAGAAAAATGGAATCAAACAAATTCGCACCGTGGAGATTATTTCTTTTGTTTCGTATGTCTCATCAGATAAATATGGGAAGTTCCACTTCTTCCCCAGTACTAATTTATAAGGAAAAATATATGTAGATTTAGTACAATTGGTGCTATATTCAGTATTTAAAGTTTAAGAGATACCACTTTTTTTCAATCATTCTGCTCTTGATCAATGAAATGGAATAGAGTGCACATATTTTTAGGGGGATACAGACACAAAATAGCTTTGTTTATTATATTTTGTTTATTATATGATATACAATATAAACTATATATTATATATATATTCTAGTTCATAATTCTATCCATAATATAATATATTTAATAAGAAAATATAAAATTAATATGCAAATTAATATTAATAATATATTTAATAAATAAATAGAATAATATGACTAAATAGAATTCTATTCTAATAATGTAACGGATCTAATAATGTAACAGAAATAAAATATCTGGCTAATTTCAATTTTATTTTTTGTGATTGTTCCAGAAGAAATGAAACAAAAGATATGGTAGAATTAGGACAGTTATTGTATGAGGTCTACCCAATGCTAGATGCAGAGGCGCATAATAGATCGATATGTTGCTTATTCAGTTGCAGTCTCCGTAACGATATCAGTTTAGTCAGTATACCCCCACTTTGGTTCCCCATCTACCTGTTCAACGCCCAGTTTCACGCATGATAGCACTAGCTCTAACATCCAGTATATTAATTGGGACATCTGGAACCTCCATTCATCCGACCAGATGTGTGGATAACGAGGCCACCTTCACAACCTTCTCCATTCTATCTCGGTAGGGCGGTTCGCTTGAGTTGCTCAACCGTTCCTTTGCCAGGTGCTCATGACGCGCTAAATGAGAGAATTCATTTATTGACATTTTGTGCTCATTTCAAAATATATGCTGTGTTATTCCCATCATCTGGTAACCACAGGATGATCTCCTCTCCTTTTAGTAAAAGATCTTTTTGATATGTCCTTTGTTTAATAGTGGAAGAGAAAATGCATCGAGTCGTTTATCAAGAAAGTGTGTTGTCATAGTATCAGCTAAGTGCACAGGCTGGAGATAAGCGGACTCGAACCGCTGACATTCGCCACAGGGTAAACCACCGCCTTCCCAATTAATATACTGGACTTTCCGAATGAATATATAGGCTCCTATTAGAGACAAGTCCATACTAGACTAGTCTGATTTAGTACGAGTTTCAGAATAATCCTGGTATTAATAGCATCGATCTCCGGTATATTTAATTGAAGATGTGAAATCTGCATGAACTCATTCGGCTTTGCCCTTAGTAATGAAAGAACCACATTCGTCTCTCCTGCCCGAAAGCTTATGAGTTTCCTCATAGGGTTTACTACTTACTATTTGGTTTTGGTTGGTGTGAAGCAGGTCGTTCACGAAATTCCGTAGTGGTTGCAAGTAATATAATTCCTACCTAATTGGTATTATGAGATATAACAGATGTTGAACATGGTGTTTCTTTTGTCCCTTCCAGGCGATCGGAAAATAAAGAAATGGTTGACACATTCAAGATAATTATGTATTTACAAAATACCGTCTCAATTAACCATGGCAAGTCAAATAGTGCCTTTAGCTGCCCCAATAGTCGTTCAATCCGCCTCTTCAATCATTTAAAAAAAAGAGTAGACCTGGCTTTCCATATTGCCTTCTCGTTGTCGTATACCTAGATAGAGAAGGATAGACTTTGCTTTCCTATTTTGATTTTATTAGTAGCCATTATTGGGGCTGTAGTACTGACTATGCATAGGACTACAAAGGTGAAAAGACAGGACCGACGAAATGCTATTGATTCTAGGAGGACTATAATGAGGAGGACGACATCCCCGGAGAATGGACTCCGGGAAGATAGAATAAAAATGAATTTAAGAAATTAAAATGAAATTAAGATAAGTAGTGGGAATGAACGAACATCTTTTAAAAAAAAAGATTTCTTCTTTCCCGTTAGCGGATTGCTACCATGTCCATTGTCCCTGGTCATTACAAATGGGAGTCAATGAGGTTTTTTCGAAGGTTGAGAATGGAGGTCCGATGAAGTCTGGAAGTGCTAGCCGACTTTTTCAGAACAGGTCCGAGTCAAATAGCTATGATTCGAAGAATCTAAAGAATAATAGATTATGAATAGTATAGATATTGCAGAACTCAAAGATTAGTAATGGAGATAATTTAAGATAAAAAAAAGGGCATGGGTGGTCCGTCAGCTTAGCTACCTCTGTTAGAAAGAAAAGACACATCTCGCACTTGTCCGATTAGGCACGACACTGCTTCTTTTTCTTGTTAGGCCGGGGTTTCTTTCCCTATCTATCTTATATCAAATATCACTAAGCCGTATTCGATGAAAGTCGTATGTACGGCTTGGAGGGAGATCTTTTTGATATCTTTCAAGATCCACCCTACAATATGGGGTCAAAAAGCCAAAATAAGTGATTCATTTTTAGCCCTTATAAAAAAACTTATTTTTGAACCTCTTTCACGCTCATGTCACGTCGAGGTACTGAAGAAGAAAAAACTGCAAAATCCGATCGGTAGGATTGATAGTGAGTTCTCTACAATTAATATACTGGGACCGAGGATTCCTATTATCTTTCTTGTCCAATTCCAAGCCATGCCTGGAGCGAAAGATAAAGATTCGAATTCAGATATAGTAAAGTGAACCTTGACAATCCTGATTAGCAGACCAGTAGCGGTTTTCAAAGGGGTATTGGTCATGGCCTTAAAGACATTTTAGAGGCTCATAAAGGTCCATTTACAGGCCAGGGCCATAAAGGCCTTTATGAAATCCTAACAACGTCATGGCATGCTCAACTATCTCTTAATCTACCTATGTTAGGTTCTTTAACTATTGTTGTAGGAATAATATAATGATATTCGTTTTTATTTGATTTGATATATTGTAGTTGGTAACGATGGTGAATTAACATAAACGGAAAGAGAGGGATTCGAACCCTCGGTAAACAAAAAGCCTACATAGCAGTCTAGTGCAACGCCTTCAACCACTTGGCCATCTTTCCTATATAATCCTATTATTGACCAGAAACCGAGTGAATAGTGAGTCCATAGGAAAAAAAGCAGTGGGATGAGCACATGGAATAAAATCATTCTTATTCCCGGTACCCGAAAAACAATAAAGCATCGATGTTCGGTTGATATTGATCAGAAAGAAATCAACATGCAGAAAACGAATACTCAGATTAGGGAGATGTTTTTATAACATATTCGCGAAGGGATCCTGATTCATCTGTCTGGTTTAGAAATAACTGATCTAGATCAGTTCTTTCATAAGATGGCAAGCACCTCCCTGGGCATCCTCGTTACGCAAGCTGCATTGTTCGCCACCAGCAAAAGAAAAGAGAGTCAAGGCCGCAGGATACAAGCATAGTGGTCTAATGACAAGGGCCGACGACGGAAGCTCGGGAGGCATATATGTTGGGAATAGATTCCATTTTGAGAGATTTGAAAAAGCACTATCTCGTTGAAAGGTTCCATACATCTGCCCTTTCTCAACGTATTTCTTTAGACAAAGACTCTGTTTTTTCCTCTTTTCGGATTTTTCGACGACATGCAGAACCGGACCCATAAATATCCTTCGCCCGGCTTCGCACCTCGGTCTCCAATTAATATACCTCCCCAATTAATATACTAGTCGAACTGTTCAAACAAGGTCTTCATAAAAATTGATACATGTCACCGATTTATGGCAATCCCGATGGGGACTCTGGAACGAAAACGTTTTTGTTCATCAAACTAAACCGCATACTAAACCGTCAAATTAGTTGAAGCCGCTAAATCGGATTAAGTCCTTAGGGCATCTTTGGCCCGGGAGAACAGGACATCCTCACTCGACCCTATTTTATTTGATTGATGGATCCAAGAATAAATTCTACTGAATTAACGAATGGTTTTATTCAAAACATCTCGTGATTTTTAACCAATTATGTGCTTCAATATAATTACCTGGAGTAAGCGCTATAGCCTGTTTCCAATACACAGTAGCTTGATCGAACCACGCCTCCGCAATTTCAGAATCACCCTGTAGAATGGCCTGTTCTCTGCGGTTGGAATAGGTGGTTCAATTCCTCCCTTAGAACCATACTTGAGAGTTTCCTACCTCATACGGCTCAGCAATCAATTCTTTTTTCGGTATCACCTTATATTTACCCTATTCCCCTAGACTAACTGAATTCTATTTATGAGAAATAAATCCCATTTTTCTTAGGTTAACCAAAATAATTACATAAGTTTAAAATTCTAATTGTGATCAATAATTAGTTTTGTAAGCGTTGAGGACAAAGAAATCATTGGAGTTACCATTTCTATCTAGTACTAATATGATAGACCTTAAAAAACCTCTTGCGGGAAGGCTAGCTAGAGATTTCTTGTAAAAATACCAGCTCATGTCAGTTCATAATGAGAATAGTGAAATTTAGATTCCATGACTTATTCCCCTTACTACTATGCACAGAAGGGAGGAGCCGTATGAGATGAAAATCTCACGTACGGTTCTGGAGCGAAGATTTTTTGAATAAAATAAATGAACGACCGTAACGGATGTCAGCTCAATCCGAAGGAAATTATGCGGAAGATTTATAGAATTATTATGAAGGTACACGATCAGAAATTAATCCCTATGATCGAAGTTATATACTTCTCAGAGGAGAGGGATTACCCAATTTTGAAGATATTATGAATTTCACTTGAGTAGAAACGATATAATAGATAAATAAAAAAGTTCTGCACTATGAACTTTGTACCACACATGTCACTTAGATGAACCCTTGAAAGTAGCATAAACAAGAATGAAGAAATAGAATAAATAGGAAAGAAAATACGAAATGAAAAAAGAACAAGGGGATAAGAGGATGACTGAAAGAAAAGAAATCAATTAGTTATCCATTAAAGTTTAATTTGATTCAATGACCAGAGTTAAACGAGGATATATAGCTCGGAGACGTCGAACAAAAATTCGTTTATTTACATCAACCTTTATAGGGGCCCATTCAAGACTTACCCGAACTGCTACTCAACAGAAAATGAGATCTTTGGTTTCCTCTCATCGGGATAGGGGCAGAAAAAAGAGGGACTTTCGTCGTTTGAGGCAATGCATGGTTCAAGAAAATATACTTGGTTCGGTAACATATACATATATAGATAGAAATAAGAAATCCATATGTATATATGACTAGAGTTCTAAGAGGAAAGATAGACGATATTACGATGGATGGGTTATGGAGATCACACTAGATATATGTCTATATGTAATGTCTATAAGTCCAACTACAGTTCATGTATATTTTTCAACGAATTATTCTAGAATCTGATTCAATAAAAAATGCGGGCGGTTTCCGTTATGAAAGAAACAAATGTATATGTGATAGTAGATATATATTATTGATTCATCAAAAAAAAATCTTAAGAATCAAATTTTTTATAAATCTGTTCATCAGAAGGGACCAAGAGACTTTGATTTATCTTTCAACAACCATGATCATATGAGTCGCATGAATCACATAGCAACTTCACGTTGACTAATGGATCGTCAATATAAATATATATTGAAATATTACTATACATACTAGTATTATTTGTAAATAAATATGTAAAAGACACTGAAATGATATTTTATAGAAAGTTTTTTCTACAATTTCTATATATATATATATATATTCTTATATGTATTTATATTATAGTTATGGTTTGGTACCGCTCTCGCGGCCCGCACCGAAACAGTGCTTTACCCCTAGATGTCCTGTCAACTGCTGCGCCTTAATGCATTTCGGGGAGAACCAGCTAGCTCTGGGTTCGAGAGGAAAGGGTGCTCCTAGGTGTGTGTAGGGGGTGTGTTTGTTCGTGAGAATGGATTCCTCGTCAAGTCAGGCGGGTGTGGACACACTTGCGCGAATTCGAGTAACAACTACAAGGGCGTAGCAAGAAAGGAAACTGTACCCGACCAGGGATGGACGTAAACTCGTAAGCTACCGAGGGTAGGGACAATCGTCCAGGTCTTATTATTCAACAAGCCGCCCCGCCATAGCAGGCAAGGCGACCATAGGGAGCCTCTGTCGTCGCCGGGGAGCTCTTGGCGAGTAGACCGTAGGAGAAGTTGCTAAAACAAACTGAGGCGACCCCGATCAATTGGGGTATACCAAGTCCAATATAAACATTCGGGAGGCTGTTCGATTCTTCGCGACGACAGGAGAAGGTGCGTAGCGAATTCCGAAGAAAGACTTAAGGCAGCAGGTGGAGACATTTCTGTGGCCCCCTTCCAAAGAAATGCGAGCATGGTAGAGCTCGGCAGAGGGTTCGAGAATAGGGTCCTAAAGATGAAGATCAGAAAAGGGTCCCGCATGCATCACAAGAGGAAAGATCAAACCAATTAACGCTCACATCACAGTAGTCGTAGTTGAGGCGAGCGAAGTGAGCGGGGATGATTCGATCCGCAAGGACCATGATTGGGAATTGTTTGATCGTCTTTCTCCGAGGAAGAAGCGAAACACAATCAACTTGAATTCGGGACAGCTATTCGAAATCTTAGGAAAGACTTGATTTGTTATCTCATGTCTGCTTTTCGTGAAAAGAGACCAATTGTAAGCAAGTTGAATGAGCCTTCAAAAAGAGGGGACCATTTGAGATACTTGCTAGTATGCATCAGAGCCTCCAAGCCTTTTTTTAATCAAGATGGCCTTTAAAGAGGCTTTCTGGGGAAGCTAGCTACTTGCTTGTTAAAGGTGCTTGCCCGCGGCTATTCGTAGATCAGGAGTTCTGCCCTATAGCCGATTGTGCTAGTCATAATTGAGGCTAAAAAAAATTTAGATTTAGACTAGATTTAACCTAAAAAGTACTTTGCCGAAAGGGAAGGACCTTTCCCTCTGGAGGGTAAGAAAATCATGATCGGGCAACTTTACGTATGGCAGAGTTTGGTTTTTTATGGAATTTTCCGCAATAGGCGAAATCCTGACGGAGCAATGCCACGTGGAGGTAGAAGGCCCACGGGTCATGAACTTCTTTTCTCAGAGAAGAAGCAATGACTGTATCTGAGGAATAAGCATCAACTAACTTGGGATTTGTGATCCCAGGTAAGATCGGTTTCGTAAGACAATGTATGGGGGCTGACGCTTGCCCAGTGCCGAAAGGTCAAGGAAGTTGGTGACCTGATGACAGGGGAGCCGGCGACCGAAACCCCGGTGAACGGCGGCCGTAACTATAATGGTCCTAAGGTAGCAAAATTCCTTGTCGGGTAAGTTTCGACCCGCACGAAAGGCTACCCTTACGCGAGCTTCTCGAACTATAGTAAGAAGCTCTCCTTCACTGCGCTATGAGAAGCCTAGGGGTTCTTCACTTTACCTTCTTGGATCTATTATTCGAATTTCTATTTCTATACTAGTAAGTGGGCTGGGGGCCACCCAAACCCACCTAGTTAGCTACTACCGATTAGTCATATTATCTATTTGTATCTGTCTTTGCTTGATATAACCAGAAAACTAAAAAAAATCCATTTATCCGAGATCTAGGCATAATTAGTAATCCATTCTGTTAATATCCTGATTCCATCTTTATTGATTAGATGACCTATGATTCTCTCCCAAGTCGATTCACTACCAGCTATTGACCATTTTCCTTAGGATCAGTTAGTTCTATTTCTCGATGGGGCCGGGAAGGGATATAACTCAGTGATTGAGTGTCACCCCTTCAATTGGTATTTTTTCACGAAAAGCAGACATGAGATAACAAATCAAGTCTTTCCCTAAGATTTCGAATAGTTGTCCCGAAAACGTTGATCATCGCCGTTCTTAACCGAGACTCGGGTTAAGCTCCATCTCTAAACCATCGTGGGGTTAGGAGTAAAGCATTCCTATGCCCTAGGTTCTCATGCAGTTTCACTCGCTTAGTCTTAACAAGAGTAGTGGCTATATTGCCTAATCCCACCAGTATATTAATTCCAGTATACTTCCCAAGACTAGGACTACAATACAAGTTATGACCGATAGCGAAGCCAAGCCCCCCTTTTTTCTTTTAGAAATTATAATTTTTTAATATTTTAAAATAATTAAGAAAACACATATTCACAGTTTAAATTAACGAGTGATTCTCAAAAAATAAAAAATATGATGGACTAACTGATCTTTATATCAATCAGTTGATGAAAGAGCCCAATGCAAGAAAATGCATGTTGGGTCTTTGAAATAGTTCGCATCATTCCGATAATAATTAGTTTGATCTGTTTTACCAAGAAGGGGGAACAAGCACACTTGAAGAGCGCAGTACAACGGAGAGTTGTATGCTGCGTTCGGGAAGGATGAATTGCTCCCGAAAAAGAATCTATTGATTCTTACTCTAGAAGTCTTGCAAGCCCTGAACGGGTCTAAAATAAAATTGAAGGCCCATTTTTGTGATCAGATTCCGTGGTAGAGATTGTTTTCTGCTGACCTTATCTTGGATTCTCAATACTTCTATCGCTCCATCCCCGCAGGGGCATAGAACCCATCGCTGTCTCGGCTGTGCTACCGGAGGCTCTGGGGAAGTCGGAGTATAAATCCACTGGTAAATCAATATATTGATCAGTGGAATAGATATTTCATTACCAAGTTGTTGATTGAAGCGCTTACGTTTACATAATAGGAGCTCCGCTCTTTCATTTGATGTTAGGATTGACTATGAATTCTCCTAGTGAGCAGTTGTTGTTATTATTTTCTAGTACGGTTTGAAGAAGGACAAAATTTTTGGCTGTGGCTTTTGTTGAGCCAATTATGCGAGACCAAGAGCTCTTCAAGAATGACCAGCAATGGCAAAAGCCGAAGATGAACGGGGCTAAAAGATCTGCCTAAGCTGTGGGATGTCAATTCTCTTAGCGACAATGAAAATGATGCCTACTTTGTATTTAATATTGTATTGTCAATTTACATAGGAAATCATTGAAGAACATAAAACAGTTCAAAATTCAAGAACCATCAAACTTTAATTTTATGCGCATAACATATACATGAACATATAAGTTAAAATTTTAAATTTAATAAATAAGTCAAGAATGGATAAATATAAATATGCATATGTACAGTTTGTTCTTATCTTTAACAGAACAATAAAAGCTTTCCATTCCAGGCTATAACTAAAAAAGCATTACAACAAAACTTTACCATAATTTAAAACAGTAAACAGTATTAATCTAGAAAATGAAACTCTGTAAACTTCATTTACCATGCTTTGCGTTAGAAGCAACTTGAATTAACTATTTTTGTAAGCGATACATTGCTAGGTTGGAATGCAGACTTGCTAATGATTATAATATTAAAATTCAAGTAACTTGACTACTCAAAAATAATTAGTATGTGCCTGAGGTAAGTGTTATCCCGCCTTTTGGCAAGGCCGTGACACAAAGAACTTGACTAGAAACCAATGACAGTTCGTCTTGGAAGATCGGTTGTACGCAGGCTCACTATGGATATCGACAAATTTTTTCCAAAGTCTGGATCGAGCTAAAATTGATATGACATGACAAGCAAAGCTATGAGAGCCGACATTCCAAATTTCAAGTCAATCGGAGTTCATATGCTCCAGATATTGATGGATCACGCCTGAGAAATCCAAACTTGCATCGATCATAACTGGAGATCTACAAGTCCAAATGCCACCAAATTTGGATAGGAGTTAATTGGCAACATAAGGAATGTCCATGCCAAATTTCATCTCAATCGGAGCAAATCTTGATCGATTCGAAGTTGAGTTCGAATCGATATGGACCAACTTGCATCGATCATATCTCGAGATTTACAAGTCTAAATGCTATGAAATTTTCACAGTAGCTTACTGGCAACCTAAGGAATGTCCATGCCAAATTTCATCTCAATCGGAGCAAATCTTGATCGATTCGAAGTTGAGTTCGAATCGATATGGACCAACTTGCATCGATCATATCTCGAGATTTACAAGTCCAAATGCTATGAAATTTTCACAGTAGCTTACTGGCAACCTAAGGAATATCCATGCCAAATTTCAGCTCCATCGGAGCAAATCTTGATTGATTCGAAGTTGAGTTCGAATCGATCACGGGCCAACTTGCATCGATCATATCTCGAGATCTATAAGTCCAAATGCTATGAAATTTTCAGAGGAGCTTACATATGACCTGAGGAATTTTCATACCAAATTTCAGCTCAATCGGAGCAAATCTTGATCGATTCGAAGTTGATTTCGAATCGATCCCGAAGTGGGCCCAAATTTTCTGAGGCCGCGCGTGTGGGCCCCCTTACGTGCTAGAACTGGTCTCCCGAAATTTAGGTGAAATATTAGCCTCCTACACCTATAAATAGAGCCCCTGGTCATTCAGAAAAGGGGTCGGACAATTTTAAGAACTAAAGAGCGCCCAGATTCTGCCAGATTTACTCCAGATCACCACCGCTGCTTTAGATTCAGACTTAGCATATAAAATCAGTTGTACTACATCATAAGAAATTGTAATCTTCAAGTATCAAGTAATAAAATCATCAAACTTCATAGTGGACGTAGGCAAAATGCCGAACCACTCTAAATCGCTTGTCTTTGCAATTTCTTTCTGTTATTTTGGAGTTTTTGTTAGATAATCCTCAGTTTTAATTTTCTTTCCTCACTTTTATCTCTTCAAAAACTTCCGAAGAGTGTTGTGCCCATTTTTGGTACAAACACTTTGGTGCTTTCACTGAGAAAAAATGCAGTTTTTTCTCCTGCTCTATGGATCTACTACCGTCGTTGGATTGCAAAAATCTAAGGAGAAGATCCAGATCTATTCATAAGTGGTTCCTTCTATTCTATCAGATTGCTCCATATCTAAGAGGAACTATATTCATTATGAATTTCGTATCCATGTTTTCGAATCCATGAAAATATGATGATTTTTGTATCCATATTTTCGAATCCATGAAAATATGATGAACTTCGTATCCATATTTTCGAATCCATGAAAATATGATGATTTTCATATCCATATTTTCGAATCCATGAAAATATGATGGTTTTCGTATCCATATTTCGAATCCATGAAAATATGATGATTTTCGTATCCATATTTTCGAATCCATGAAAATATGATGAACTTCGTATCCATATTTTCGAATCCATGAAAATATGATGATTTTCGTATCCATATTTTCGAATCCATGAAAATATGATGGTTTTCGTATCCATATTTCGAATCCATGAAAATATGATGATTTTCGTATCCATATTTTCGAATCCATGAAAATATGATGGTGTTCGTATCCATATTTTCGAATCCATGAAAGTATGATGGTGTTCGTATCCATATTTTCGAATCCATGAAAATATGAAGTTTTCGTATTCATATTTTCGTATCCAGAAAATATGGTGCTTTTCATATCTATGTTTTCATATCCAAAAAATATGACAACATTCGTATCGATCGAATTTCGTACCCTCTTCGAACCCATCTGGACCGAGTGTTCGTATCCATAAGCATAGCCTCACTTCGAATCCATTGTCTTCGTATCGATCAGAGACACAAGTCCCTCGCATCCATCAACTTCGTATCCATCAGGAAGCGCTACTTCGTATCCATCAGGATGCGATACTTCGTATCCATCAGGATGCGCTACTTCGTATCCATCAGGAAGCGCTACTTCGTATCCATCCATCTGCCTCCAATTCGTATCGATACTCGCATGAAGTTCGTATCCATCAATCTGCCTCTAATTCGTATCCATCCATTTGCACCCAATTCGTATCGATACTCAACTGCAGTTCGAATCGATCCAACTGCACCCAATTCGTATCGATACTCAATTGCAATTCGAATGATCCAACTGTGCCCTATTTGTGTCGATCAACAGATACCACTTTCGTATCGATCTAGCCATGCGCATTTCGTATCGATGCTAGTAGAGCTAATTCTCTGGATGGATACGAATAGGATGGATTCGAACAAGAACGATACGAAGGACTTTTTCAGGTTGCTTGATGGATATGAACAAGGGTGGAACGATACGAAATTTAAAAAAAAAATTCGGGTACGACCCAAATTTCCTAAAAAGAGGCTACTCAACAAGGGTGGAACAATATCAAGGCTACCGAACCCTAGCCGCAGCGCAGGGCATCCACATAGTGAATTCAATCACCAATTTAGTGAAGGAACATTCCATCCGTGCTTCTAATTGTTCCATGACTGAACAAGACATAGGAGATCACAAGAACAAATGTTGGGTTGAAATCAAGGAAAGGGTAAAGAAATACTACTCAACCGTTCTCCCAGAGGCTGGAGAACCTAGCTAATATGCCAAGAACTAGAGTTGATTAATATATATAGATTTTAAGGTGGAATGCAACTACCTCCAACTGACCAGCCTTTAAACTCCTGAATTGATAACTATGGTACAATGGCTAATATGACGACTCCCCGACAATGTCTACTCTGCCAACTCAAAACATAGCTGGTCACTGCTGAACCATCTTCAAATGCCCGCATCTTAATCATTCCACGTCCACATGACTAAAAGCATGACATACAACCTCAAGAGGACTTCCTTAATACCCTATATAGGTCTCCTATCTAGATGAAAGTTTCGGATAAACACCAATCTATTAGCCCATTTTAACCAACTCGCCGTCCAATCGGCATTACCAACCACTCAAACGTTGGGTAATCGTGCATACATCATTTACCAGGGTTACAAGACCCCTTGGCAATAAAATGGACCTGATCATAATGTCGATTGGAGAATCTTTCCCAGTCAAGACCTATCCGTTGAAACCATCCTACATGAAGAACTTCCAATGAAAATTCAACATGTTAACTATGTCAGTTTACTGAGGAAATACGACCCCCGACACTACTCCATGAAGTGTGAATGACGCATGGAATTCTCCAAAGGTGACGAGTGCCATTAAACGCGGATGTCTTCCCTCATTCCTTAGAAAAGACCGTCAATCATGGTTAGATATACCAGTTATACTTCTCATATTGTTGAAGTGAATGAAGAAGATGGCAGCCAACGAATTTATCCAAAGCCCACATCCAGTTGCTGGCAATGCCCATAAATGAATTCATCACCAGCGCTTATTTCCAGACTTTAATAAGGGAGCTGGTGGATAGCCTCCGCCGACTATGCTAAGATGTCCATGCCAATATTGAGTTGATGAATCAGATGAAGGATTAACTTGGCGAGATAAGGAGGGAACCTACTCCATAATCTAGATCGGAAAAACTCCTCTTCTTTAGATGGCTACCGTGGATGCCAATGCCATAAGGCCACTCCGGAAAGGATAACTCTAACAATATGTTCAAGCCCCATAAAATAAAGGACCGGGAACATCCGACCCCTATCGATCAAGGACTTTGATCAAATTGAACCATTTGCGTTAGACTTCCAACTGAGAAGGGCTGGATTGAAGTGCAATAGCGGGCATACGACGCTGGCTCACTTATCAACGAGATTTGATCTGATCTCTTTTGAATTATTTCTAATTCAGTTTCATTTACATTGCGAAATATGACCTACTTGAGTTAAACTACTTACAAATGATGCAGGTAACCGAGTACTTAAGATTGGGTGCAAAACAACCTCTGCGGATTATGATCAAATAATTGAGGTATCATCATGACGAGCATGATTCAACCACTCATCGGCTACTATATGCCCCTGACTGGAGGCAAGGCATCAAAGCGGAAGAAACCGACAAGGTCAGGGCTCTAGTACAAAGTGGATGCAACCGACCATCCACTCATCCGCCTATGCAATTTAATTAGGAGATGTAAGAAAGACTTGGAGTTATATGTCCCAACAATGCACTCTCCATCTCATAAAGCTCGCCAAAATACTTAAGCTTCTTCTGATGCTCGATAAAATTGGAATCACACCAAGGGTGGACGTGATGTCACCATCCATGCATTCAATCCTACATTAGACATTTGGGATTATTTGAGGGAAAACATGTTTAAAGGTCCAACCCTCAATTTAAAGTCATCAACGACTGACTACCTACTCGCTAACCATCACGAGCTGTCATTTCAGCTCTCTTCCTTAGCTCGATCGAAGAATGCAAAGTATAAATTGGACGTGACTCGACTATCTGCTCTCCAATTCTTGCACCCGACTTAAGGGAAAATACACAACTCAAAGTGGATGTAGTTCGGCCATCCTTTCCTATGCTCGAGCACAAAGCTTGCCAGAACACTAATATTACTCCTTAGGCTTAGCAAAAGTGGAATCTAAACGAACATGGGCGTGATCCAACCGTCCATAAACTAAATCTCATCCTTCGTTGAGGGGCATTTAAGTGGAAGTTAATCGGGATCCCACCGATCACTCGCTAAGTAAAACCCTGAGCTCAGGGACAAGCCATCACATCAAAGTCGGAAAAGGATTGATGCACGACAATCATTCGTTCAACTCCGTATTCCCAGAGTGCGAAGCAGAGTATAAACATCCAACTCCGTATTCCCAGAGTGCGAAGCGGAGTATAAAAATTCAACTCCATATTCCCAAAGTGCGAAGTGGAGTATAAACATCGAACTCCGAGTTCCCAGAGTGCAAAGCGGAATATAAACATCGAACTTCGAGTTCCCGAAGCGCGAAGCGGAGTACAAACATCAACTCCGTATTCCCAGAGTGCGAAGCGGAGTATAAACATCCAACTCCGTATTCCCAGAGTGCGAAGCGGAGTATAAACATCCAACTCCGTATTCCCAGAGTGCGAAGCGGAGTATAAACATCCAAATCCGAGTTTCCAGAGTGCGAACCGGAGTATAAACATCAACTCTGAACTCCCAGAGCGCGAGTCGGAGTATAAACATCAACTCCATATTCCCAGAGTGTGAACTGGAGTATAAACATCAACTAACTCCAAATTCCCAGAGTGCGAACTGGAGTATAAACATCAACTAACTCCAGATTCCCAGAGTGTGGACTGGAGTATAAACACCAAATGGGTGTGACTAACAACCCATCAATCAACACCAGTCCTCAAAGCATTGTTTGGAATATGAATACCAAAAGGGATGTGATTCGACTATCCATCTATCGGCTATGGTTCCTCATCAAGTTCTGTAATACAAAAAGCAGATGTGGTTCGACCGTCTGCTCTCCAATCTTCCCCTGACACGGGGGCACATTTAACACACAAAATTGGATGCGATCCGACCATCCAGCACTAAGCGGGTGTGACACAACCATCGATGCATCAACTCTTGTCCCCGGCATGGGACCCATAACGTAAATTTATAGGGATGCACTCCAACCCTACAAGACAAAATTTCTTCCTTGATTCGACAGGGAGGTGTAGATTCGAAAAACGGACCTAGCTGGATGTCCCGTTCTGAATTGATATTGCTACCATCCAACCTCAAATGAACATGGCATGACCGTTCATCTGCTAACTCTCGCCAGTGAACCGACGGGTTGTGCGTGCAACATGGACGGATGTGACCTAACCATCCGCCAATCAATTCCTTCCTACAGTTCAATGGGAGAAGCATCAAACTAAAGTTGTTGTAATTTGACCGGCCACACTTCGACTTTTGCCCTTGACTGGAGGCAGACGGATTGACCGAGGAAAACACGATCTGACCATTTTCTACAAAAAAACTTAGTCCCCAGAGTGTGGACAAGGGTATAAACTCAAATAGGTGTGATGAATGGCCCTTCAACTGACTCTGATCCCCAAAGTGTAGCTACAAGAATGGACAACCGAATGAATATGATTCGACCATTCATTCTCCAACTCTGACCTGAACTCGACGTGAGGAGGTAAACTCACTACAGGTGCAATTAGACCATCCACGAACTAACTCTGCTAACCCAAGACTGGGGGCAGAAGTGCAAATCACCGAAAGAAGAGAAAGGTGACTCGCTACATCTCCAGCTTAGCATCCCTTACAACTTAAGGAAATGACTACAAGGAGACCTTAATGCTAACCAATCAGAATGATGCCCGAAGTTCTGGGCAACCAATTATATCGTACCGCCGGATCGACGGTCAATATCGATCTGCACCTTTCAGATCATACCATTGGATCGATAGGAAATAAGGTCCGAGCATTCTACATCGTGCCGTTGAATCGACGGTCAATATCGATCCTCCTCGACTACAAATCAGTGTGGCCCGAACTCCCATCGAATACCTTTGACCAACAGAGCAAGAATAGAAGAATAAATCACAAATGAGTGTGGCCTGACCATTCGTCCTCCATCCCCTTCCCTCGATCCGTCAGGAAGAGCATGAGACCAAATGAGCATGACATGACCGCATTTGAGCTAACTTTATCCCTAAATCCGACGGGAGAACATAAATCAAAATGGACATAGTGGATCACCCAACTCCAAATGAATGCAACGCGACCATTCATTCATTGACTCTTGCCATGATCCGACTAACAGAGCAATTGAAAACAAGTGCAACCTAAACATCTGCACACTGATTCTTACCCTGGATTCGACAAGGGAAGCATCAATCCTGCATTGGATCTGATTGGACGATTCACTCTTCAGTTTTTGCCCAAAGTACGGCGACATAAGCAGCAAAGTAAATGTCATTGACCGTCCAGAATCTAGCTTATGTCCGAATGTTGGCAAAATAACAATGTATTCCGCTAAGAAAAAAGAACTAGAACATAATACAGGATAGGCACGACTCAGCCTTCCATCGGTTAACTCGATCCCATGATTCAATGGGATAGAATACAAAATTGAAGCAAACATTATCTACCATGCCACTTATCGAGATATTCCCCAGACTTGGGGGCACAAAAAAGAAGATAAGATTAATATGAGTCAACCATTCATCAGTCAACCCTGGTTCATAAAGCTTGAACTACAGTATAGACACAGCTAGGACGAGACCAGAACGTCCGCGTAATGCATCCGCCAACCTAAGACTGGGGGCAAAAGAGTAATTATCCGAGAGTTGACTATGATAATTTGAACCTATGACCCATGCCTGATATTCATAACAACTCTAGGTTGCGACCAAAAGGATGCCTAGAGATAGAGTCATCAGATCAATACCCGGACTTTTGGGCAGCTAATCATCATTCTGACCCTTCCATTGAGCAATGGATCGCAAGTACATTGCATGAAAAGCGCATCATTCAGAAACATAAGTCAATTCAATCTCAAAGCTAGAGCCAGCTATGTAGCAGCATGCAGTACAAGGCTAAGTTCAACTAATCCTTTGATTCAACATCATTATAAGCCTGATCATTTACCATTGCAAATAAACACATGAGGCGCCTACAACCCATCACGAGTATTGTAGATCAGATCATAACTCTGCACAATGATGAAGAAAGGGTCAACTGTTTTACTTCAGGTGAATCTTGATGTGTTCGCTTGGACTCGATCTCATATATATATATATATATATATATATATATATATATATATATGGACTCTCGCCAGCCATGAAGAACCCTACATTAAATGTCGACCCGAGGCATGTCTCGGTGAACAAAAGCGATGCGACATGGATCCGGAGAGATCTGTTGCACTTAAAGAGGAGGCGAATCTGCTCAAAACCAGTGGGTTTATCCGTGATGCCCTCTAACCAAAATGAGTATCCAATCCTTTACTTATAAGAAAAACAAACAGGGAGTGGAGGACATACGTCAACTACTCAAATTTTCATGGGGTATGACAAAGCACAGCTTTCCACTTCCAATGATCAACCAACTGATGGACCCGACCATCAGACATGAATTACTCACATCCATGGATGCAAACTCCAGATACAATCAGATACTGAAGCATGTCCCAAACCAGGAATACAACTGTTTCGCTACTAACCTGGGCCTATAGTGCTATGCTGCAATCTATAGATTCAAACTTAAGGACACTTGTGCTACTTACAAAAGGACGATTAACAGATGATTCAAAAATTAGATCGACCGATCGATAAAGGTAGATGTGGTTAATATGTTCGTGAGATCATGACTATCAAACAACCACATCGATGACTTGGCAGAGATATTCAGTGCTCTCCAGAAAATGCAGGATCAAACTCAACCCTTCGAAATGCTCTTTCATCATTACATCAGAAAGATTCTTTGTTTTCATCATCAATTCTCATGGAATCAAGACTAATTTCTAGAAAATTCCGACAATTAGAGACACCCATGTACCGAGGACAACCAAGCAGCTCTAATAGATCGCTTAAAGAGACCTCCCATTTTACCTAAGCTTTTGGGTCGCGAAGATTTATACATCAATTGGGCCATGTCAACACACGCCATAAGCGTCGCAATGCTATGTGAAAAGAAACGAATCCAAAGACCCGTATATGATGAAGGCTGGCTACTGGCAAGCTCACCCCATTAACATCCATATCGACCAACCATTAAGATAGGTCCAATAGAAACCTTAAATGTCTGAAAAGTTAGGAGTATCAAGCTAAGCCAATTTGATATTTATCTCCCTCGGAGAGCTCTCCATGGTCAAACATTAGCATACTTCATATCTGAATCTGCCACATCAGACGACTATCAGAAGAACAGTGGAGAACCGTCCAACCGATGGAGAACGTACACCGATGGAACTTCCAATAATCGGCTTTCTAACATCGAAGTTGCGTTAATGATTCCTGAGGAACGAACGATCTACTACGCCCTGAAACTCAACTTCCCTGCAACAAATAACGAAGCCAAGTATGAAACCTTGGCGCTCAAACTTGTAAGAAAACTACGAATGGAAACTTTACATGTCTTATGTGATTACCGGTTAGTAGTACGCCAAGTCAAGGAAGATTATCCGACTAAGGGGCAATGTCTTGCTCCTTATCTCAACCGGGTCCAAAAGCTACTAGTCGACTTCGACTATTACACCATTAGACACATCCTCGAAGAACAAGATGAAAAAGCTAAGTCACTGGCCAAGCTAGCCAGTTCTGGGGATGCGCGGCAAAAAGACTTTGTCCCAGTTGAAATACTTATTATTCTAGGCATTGACATATGAAGATCAACTAGATCTTGGAGACGGATCTAGAAAAAGAGTCATGGATGACTCCTATCAAAGATTATCCACAATTGGGGATTCTTATTGAATAAAGGAATAAGAAATGGCATATCCTCTGTGAAGCCTCACTGCATAATTACGTCTAGATTGTTCTACTCCGTCGACACAAAGCATTACTCCTGTATCTGCCAATCCGAGACCCATTATGACGTATCCTTCGATACGAAGCATACATTCCAACATCTCAGATCGATCCAGGAGAGGATCGATACAAAGGAAGGACTCAAAACAACCATCGAACGTTGTTACAACTTGAATTTCACTTCGATCCAGGAGAGGATCGATACGAAACTCAATCCAAACAAAAACTAAAGAACTTGACAACGACTCGTGAACGTGCAAACGTTAACAGGAGCCAGGTTAACATACGTACATGTATGACAGGCTAACATTCAATTTTCAAAATTTACAGGAATTGAATGCTCACCTAATGACAATTACAACAGTGAATAACAAATCGCTAGCACTCGACACTCAGTTACAACATTGCACTACATAATCACTGACAGTGGTTCAATAACATTTATATTATTGGAAATCAATCGAAGGTTACATCTTTTGACGAAAAGATAGCAACTACTCAACGAATCAGATAGAACTTTTTCAGAATGAAGGATGCAGCATTTCAAAGCACGTCATGTTCACACAAGACATACTTTGGGGGGCAAATGTTATCCCGCCTTTTGGCAAGGCCGTGACACCAAGAACTTGACTAGAAACCAATGACAGTTCGTCTTGGAAGATCGGTTATACGTAGGCTCACTATGGATATCGACAAATTTTTTCCGAAGTCTGGATCGAGCTAAAATTGATATGACATGACAAGCAAAGCTATGAGAGCCGACAATCCGAATTTCAAGTCAATCGGAGTTCATATGCTCCAGATATTGATGGATCACGCCTGAGAAATCCAAACTTGCATCGATCATAACTGGAGATCTACAAGTCCAAATGACACTAAATTTGGACAGGAGCTAGCTGGCAACCTAAGGAATGTCCATGCCAAATTTCAGCTCAATCAGAGCAAATCTTGATCGATTCGAAGTTGAGTTCGAATCGGTATGGACCAACTTGCATCGATCATATCTCGAGATTTACAAGTCCAAATGCTATGAAATTTTCACAGTAGCTTACTGGCAACCTAAGGAATGTCCATGCCAAATTTCAGCTCAATCGGAGCAAATCTTGATCGATTCAAAGTTGAGTTCGAATCGATGGACCAACTTGCATCGATCATATCTCGAGATTTACAAGTCCAAATGCTATGAAATTTTCACAGTAGCTTACTAGCAACCTAAGGAATGTCCATGCCAAATTTCAGCTCCATCGGAGCAAATCTTGATCGATTCGAAGTTGAGTTCAAATCGATCATGGGCCAACTTGCATCGATCATATCTCGAGATCTATAAGTCCAAATGCTATGAAATTTTCAGAGGAGCTTACAATTGACCTGGGGAATGTTCATGCCAAATTTCAGCTCAATCGGAGCAAATCTTGATCGATTCGAAGTTGAGTTCGAATCGATCCCGAAGTGGGCCCAAATTTCCTTAGGCCGGGCGTGTGGGCCCCCTCACGTGCTAGAACTGGTCTCCTGAAATTTAGGTGAAATATCAGCCTCCTACACCTATAAATAGAGCCCCTGGTCATTCAGAAAAGGGGTCGGACAATTTTAAGAACTAAAGAGCGCCCAGATTCTGCCAGATTTACTCCAGATCACCACCGCTGCTTTAGATTCAGACTTAGCATATAAAATCAGTTGTACTACATCATTAGAAATTGTAATCTTCAAGTATCAAGTAATAAAATCATCAAACTTCATAGTGGACGTAGGCAAAATGCCGAACCACTCTAAATCGCTTGTCTTTGCAATTTACTTTCTGTTATTTTGGAGTTTTTGTTAGATAATCCTCAGTTTTAATTTTCTTTCCTCACTTTTATCTCTTCAAAAACTTCCGAAGAGTGTTGTGCCCATTTTTGGTACAAACAGTAAGTACATGGGCTGAAGTTCATGATCAGTTTTAGCATTTTTTTATTTAAAAAATGACAACAATCTCTGACAATATATTAAAAAACATTCCCAGTATCAAATCCTGAATTACTCCATACCTATTTGGGAAACTTCAACGTGAAAACAATGATTTTCCTTAGTAATACCTTGTAATATATTGTTCTTGCGCCTTCTAATATCATGCACTTTGTTTGAGTACAAAGTATAACTATTGAAATGGTACACAGTAAGCATATACATTGTGTTTGAAATTTCATTTACAGTAATAAACCACTAATTCCACGAAAAAACAACTGAATGGGATAAAAACAACCAATGATTTTTTTTTCTCCAAATTATTACCTTAAATGTCTACAGTAAAAATAACTTACTTTTAAAAAAGGAAAAAAAATTCTTCTTGCATGTTGTACTCCTAAAGGAATTTGATAGATTATCTAGGATGTGTGGAAATTTCAAGATTTAGCAAAATAAATAAAACCATGAAAGAAAATATGGCTGAATTTTTTAGGTTATCCTAAACTCAAAATCAAACAGGAACTTTAGCACAATAACCGTTAGTTTAATGAAACTGACATGCATTTTGTCAAATGTAAGAAAGGGCATCACCTCGAACTACTACCATCGATGCATTACCATCAATATGACATACTAATATATTTGAGAGTACACACAATGTAAGGGAACAATTACTTTGTTAAAAGTGGAAAAAAATAAATGTTTTAACATGACTTCAGTTAATTGATAAATTATTGAAGCTGACCATAAAAATAATAATGTATCAATAGTAAACTGCACAGATCAACTTGAGCATATATTTATCGTTTTTGGCATAGTTCCATAAACTATACTCATTTCATAGTAGATATGAAACTAAAGTAGCTAAACCATGATATTTTAGAAATTATACTCATGTCAAAGATCACATTAAAAAGGAAATTAGTAGCAGAACTTTGATCATGACAAAACATAAAACCAAAGTAATAATAATATTACAGAAAACATATTTGTGAAAACAAAATTAACTAAAAAAATGAAGCAGTGGTTGATTTAAAAAAGCATAATTGTCATCCTGTAGTTCACAAACGTAGTGAAAACTAAAGCACGGGTTTAAAAATTATAAGGAAGGAAATGAGGCATTGAGCATCGTAGCCAACTGGCAATTCTATTTCAGTTTAGAGATAAATTATTTATCTTATTACTTATTAGGAGACATGTTATAGCTGAACAAATCAGGTGATGCACGTGATAAATCATCTGAACAAAGTAGTTCAAAATTAAAAAACTATCAAACTTTATTTATATGTGCATAACATGTACATGAACATGTAAGTTAAAATTTTAAATTGAATAAATAAGTCAAGAATAGATAAATACCAATATGCATATGTACAGTTTATTCTTACTTTTAACAGAACAGTAAAAGCTTTCCATTCCATGTCATAATTAAAAAAGCATTACGACAATACGTTATCATAATTTAAAATAGAAAACAGTGTTAATCCACAAAATAAAACTTTGTAAACTTCATTTACCATGCTTTGCGTTAGAAGCAACTTAAGTTAATTTTTTTCTAAGCAATACATTGCTAGGTTAGAATGCAGACTTGCTAATGATTATAATATTAAAATTCAAGTAAGTTGAGTACTTAAAAATAATGGGTATGTACCTGACTTAAGTACACGGGTTGTTGTTCATGATAAGTTTTATAATGTCTTGATTTAAAAAAAGGACAACAACTCCTGACAATATATTACAAAACATTCTGAATATCAAATCCTGAAATGCTGCTATTAACATGTACTACAACAAACAAATGTTTGAGAGATGATATAAACCTACACTAATGTAACTAACCTACTTTATTTCACATAGATTGTCTCTGTAACAAATCGTAAAACAATCAGATCAACCATACTTAAGTCATATAGTGAAATTGTAATAAGTATACAATCACATTCAGTTGCTGCTGCAAGCTCACCCAAAAGCATAGTCAATTATTGGCAGTATGAAGAATACAAAAAGCAGACATCAAATTTTACCTCCAATTGGGCAAAGACATAGGCGAACAACATGTACAGCTCCTTTATAGATTTAAATCCAGGTGAACCAAGCATGGCCAATATCCGTTGCACCGAAATCAGACGTAAAAGTCATAGAACGACAACAATCCATGACGGCATATTATAAAAATGGCGAACAACAGTGATTTTCATTGGTCATACCTTGTAATATATTGTTCTTGCGCCAAAACTGGGAGAAGGAAGGTACAATGAGATATAGAGCTGAAAACGATGTTGACATCGAGGGTAGGGCACACGGTGTGGCGGTAATACTGGGGTGAAGGAACAACCGAGGTCGAAATCGAAGGGAATTTGTGGGTTCCCAAGGGAACAAAGGAAAAGGGCGAAAGGGTAAAGAACTGAAAGGGGATTCGATCGGTAGTGGGCGGCATTAATGGGGAGGAATAAAGAGGTCGATAGAAGGGAAGGGCACGCGAACGAAAAAGGGAAAGATGGAATCACGTATAAACTTGGAGACGTTTCGGTTGGCCAAATTTAAGGGGGCTTATGTGCTATTGAAGTCAAACTCACTAATCATAACGAGTAAGTTGGAGGAACTAGTATTAGGAAACAATGGTTGTGGGGTTATGTTGAATTTTATAAAATGACTTTGACGTGTACGTAATGTTGCATTTTTTGGATACTGTCTAATTCAAAATGCATCTACGTTAGTGTGTATGGAACTTTCGTATCAAACATGGAAATATGCTATAAATCAGACTGACCGTAAGTAGCCAAAAAGAAAAGTAATAAACCTATGGAATTATGGAAAAGTAATAAAACTATCAAATAGTAAAAATATGACCTATTTTTGCTTATAGTTTCAAAGATCAATCTAAACTGAGTTTGTTCTGTTTATATTCTAAAACTGGTACTAACATATTGAGTTTTGATGAGATAGTAGTACATAGGTTGTCAACAAGAAAGCATATAGATCAAATAGCAGTTGCATCATAGTTTGAACACCATGCGTTATATAATTGACAATCTCACTCATGCTCATCACATAAAAACTCACGCAAATTACACACATAACACAGCCATTTTCTCACATATAATGGCTAATATACACATAGGAAATACACAATAAAATATGGACATATATGTTGCAACAACAAATATAAGGCAATAACCCTTGATTTTTACTAGGAAAGAAAATTGAAAAAGCAATCAAATGCCCTGAAATATACATGTAACCCAAAAATAACAATTTGTGCATCATAATACATACTGGCTATTGCATAGAGTATGTATCACAATTAATCGCCTCTATGCGTCCTTTTGCAAACACATATGCAGATCTCCTTGAAAAGTATAAGAAAATAAAGTCGTAAATTTAAACATTTTTTCGCTATTTTAAAGCACTCAAAAACAAACATCAGCAATCCATTTTCTATAGTGTATGTTTCTCATTCAAATATTCATCAACTTAAGATGTATTCAAAGATTTTAATTTTGTTATTTGTTCAACCTTTCTAGTGTCCTCGTAACTTTCTATCAGCCATGACTACTCTAAATTCCATGAAATATTTGTTATTCAAAAGTACTAATATAATATGTAAATAATTGTAATCAAATAGGTTCAACAAAATTCATTTAGCAGTTGACACATGCGAATTTCTATATTTTCTCTACAAAATTTCTATTTTCCAATTATAGTTTGCATACTTTACCAAAGAGGTTTTCCAATACTATTCCTTGGTTGCTATTCAAGCTTAAAGATGTATAGTATCATTTCACCTTTATCGATCATTTGGGTTGCCTACCTAAGCTTTCGATTTGTGATAAGTAAGTTATAGGCATATTCCTTAGTCCAATGATATTTGTATCTTATACTAACTAGTCTTCTCTTTTATTATAAACAAGATGATATATCATATCATCCTCGCATACTTGGACTGCCTGACAGCATATTATTAGTCTGTATTTCATATGTTTTACTAGAGGCAACAATATAAGTAAAATGCTACTAAATTGTGTTTTTAGTGCTTATAGAGATTTAGGTTGATGATGTATGTTGTGCATATCTATGTATCCCCATAAGACAAAATGAAGTGTGTATGGTATGCATGTGGCTGTGCTTAACTATAGTGTGCAAAATAATTATCAAGAGCTTAAAAAGAATGAAGACACCATGATTGCTTGTGAATATATTTTTATCAAAGTCATTTCTTGATCATTACCGATACCCCACAATCACAATACTACATAAATATTTCTACAGTTGTGCGTAACTATAGTTTGCATGGAAAAATGCACTTAAAGTTTGGAATAAGCTTTTAATTAGATCGCCACTGCCTTAACTTTGGTTTTTTGCATCAATGGTGAAGCCGTTCACTAAAGATATATAAACTATTTGCATCAGGAGACTCAGCATGCAACATTTGCGGCATATATGGGAAAGTTTAAGAGTAAAGAAAAGTATAGTTCTGGTAACTTTCATGTATGCAAAGAAAGCACTAAGTAAACCAAGCTATCTCCACTTTTCATTAGTTTGATTATTGAACTTTCTTAACTTAATCAAATTGTGAGAACATAAAGTGGACAAAGGATGAAACCGTTCTTTATCTAATCTTACAACTTTATCGCTTGTATAAACAAAATCTATTAAATTATACCAAATAAGAAAAACTGAAAAAATGCTACAATCCAAAAGCTAATTACTCACTATGTCATGGTTCAGTTGTATGATAAATAATGTTCAAGATAATTGAACTCTGATTCAAGACCATCACCCATCCATATAAATCTAAATGCAGGATTGTGGACTTAACAACCAAATGTAAAAATTAAACTTGGGTTCAAAAGTTAAGACTAATTGGCATAAATTTTTATTCATTGTTGGTCATAACCTTTCTACAATCGTTATTCTACATTAGGTTGCATGTAAATGAATATAATCATTAATCAACCAATAATTTGTAGTTATTGGTCTCGTTACTTTATTGACTACATAAAATAAGCACTCATGCACACACATATAGTAGACCAAGTATTGTAGATATAAACTAACGTGGTATATATAATAAGTTTAACATACCATAACCTTCCATAGAAATAATTTGCAAATCCCCTCCAAAATATCTAGCATACAACCGAATAATAGAAGTCTACAACCATATCCTGCCATTGTTACTCCATCGGAATCATCCAAATTCTCAACTATCGGATTTCTTACTGTACTGTAGAAATAGTTGAAAATCTTAGAAAGGCCACTCCTTGGTATGCCACCCCCTTCATCGAAAATCTATCAAAACATAGAGTTATATATGTCAAAACCAAGTATTGGCTATTAAGTACATAAAACTGGTTCGGAAATTATTATGTGCATGAGCAACTATATTTTTATATTTTTGCATGGAAGATAACACCTCTTAATGTACTTTAGTTTGATCATGGGGAAATATACTTTTTTTGTTATATGTCTTGACTTCTTCTTCCTTCCTATTACTGTATGAAGTTGTTTTAAATGTACATGCACAGTTAGTAGACTGAATCACACACGGATTTATATTTGTATTGTGTTTATAATTGAGGTACAATTCATAGGAGAGATAAACTTGTATCATTAGTAGAATTATATAATATTTTAATTCATGTTGTAACAGATCATAACATAAAAGACCAATCCACGTACATAATTAGGTTCAAAGTTATCACATCATTTTCATTAAGAGTAACTATAAATATGAAAAATTGTTTGAGTTCAAGAAATCAACAATCCAAGTCCTTTAATTTATAGTATAACCCCAACATAAATGAAGCCACATGTAGACTTATTTCGTCAATGCAACTAAAAATCTAAATATCACATACCAATTCCAACAAATGTTGTAGTAATACAGTAGAAATAATGCTTCACCTTCATTTTAATTATTCATCTATTTGTTCGCATGGAAAAATGAAGTGGAGAAACCTTATAAAAATCAGTAATATTTTTAACAAATGCAGCAATAGAAAAAAAAATCACCTTTCTAATGGTGTAGTCAAATGTGAAACCCATTTTGTTTTATCCATGCAATCACCTTTGTTTTCATTTTCATCGTCTACCTCATTCCTTCTTAAGTACCTTTCTTATTTTTGGAATCCCAACTATGAAAAGTAAGTGTGAACTTAATTTCACAGTAAAAAAACCTTTTAATCTGTTTATGGATTAAGAAACAAAACGGAATTTGCATTTATGATTTGAGTGCATCTATACAGTTGCAAAATTATCGAACAAAATTGCAAATAAAAAAGGTAAAAGAAAAATTGGAAGAATACCTTAAACTGGAAAGTCGATCCATGCGATCAAAACCGTAGATCAACAGCCATCGCCTATTTCCCTCACCTTGCCTCTTCCTCAAAGATCCATCTACTACTGAAGACGAAGACATATGGAATTGGTAGAGAGCAGTCCAACCTCCATTGGGAAGCCTAATCTCTGAGTTGGGAAAAGAAGATAATACGTGTGAGAATACTGCATTTGTACAGTTCCAAAATCAGCGAACAAAATTACAAATAAAAAAGATAAAAGCAAAATTGGAAGAATAAAGTAAAAGCGAACCGTAGATCGACAACCATCGGTGATGATTTTGGGAGGTAATTGTCTGTTTTGATTTGAAGAGCGGTGGATGAGTGGTAATAGAAGATGGGGGATTTGAGCGGAAGTAAGAGTAACCGTAGTTATGAAGTTATGGTGTATGCGTATGTGGGAGGCCGAGAAATATGAATGGTCATGTCGAAGTAACTACCGTATGCGTGTGAGAATGCCAAAACTAACCCCGGACAAAAATTTCTGAGTTAAGTGTCAAAGTGGGTATTTTTGGAAATGCCAAAAAGGCTTCAGTTTGACCGGTTGACCAAAGTTTTTTCTTTATAGTACAAGATATAGTATAGATTATAATTGTATGGAAATATAGTGATTTATCGAAAGAATCTTATTAAAATCAAGCATCTAATTCCTTGATAAAGAAATCTTTGGAAACTATTTCTGTGTTAAATTACCCGTTGAGTTCTTTAAGAGTTTTGGTCAATGTGTCTGACCAACGTTATCGATAGGAATTCCTAAACACTAGAGCGAGACAGTTGGACATAGTACTTTAAGTTATACTATTTAAAGTATCATAAATAACTATGAATGTGTTACAAATAATATTTAACAAGGAAATAAAGTTTTAAGCGAGTTAAATATTACTTTAAAATGCATTAAATGTTGAAAATGTATATATATACATATGTAATGAATTTCGAAAGAAAAAGTCTTAACGATAAATAATATTTTAAGAAGGGTTATGAACTATTTATTTTATTTGAAGGGCAGTATCATACGAAATTTTGATAATAAAATGAAAGTGATTTGACATAAGTTTAATTATTGCTTGAAAAGATAGAGACTTATTTTGTTGTATATTTTTTTGGGTTGTCTTATGTCTCTCATATGTATCTTGTGGTTCACTTATGACCACTGTTTTGTAGACTAATCTATGTAATATATACATGTCTCTTTCACCTTTATGAGATATGTATATCTCTCTGTTGTATTCTGTGATTATGTGATTTGTAATATTTTATATTTTTCTGAATTATTTTAAGGCACTGCGTTGTTGTTTTTTGCCTGGATCGGATATGTCGAATCCTCTTATAGAAAAGAAAAATAAATAAATATATTTATCCAATTTGACGTATCAATACTCGTCCAAAACAAAACTACGGATGGTTGCTCCTAACCAACCATTTTTTCCATTTTAACAAACGATATTACATAATAATATCCATTGTTAATGAGGGTCTAAAGGTGGGGCGTTACACTTTAACATTATGGAATCTTTGTTTGACAAATTACGTACTATACACCTTTTCCTTGGTATCTGTTATCATGCCACTTGTTAATTTATTGGTATCATTCATTCGACTTTCTTCTTATACCTTAATTTACACTTATGCAATAGCCATGGCACGGTTACATTTAACATCAAGGGATAGGAATTTCTATAAATACTATTATACTCTAAATTTTATATGGTAAATGTTGAGCTTACAAAAGAGTCTCAAGATTAGTACATGTAAGTTTGGGTCCTCATAATTAAATATGACTTGAATCTTAATTGAAGCTAATCTTCCATTTGAATGCACCAAAAGATATTTCAATTTCAGATGCCATTCCATATGTTAGCATACAGTATATTAGCTTAGACGTCAAAAACTTAATAGGAAACATGCAATATTTATTGCTTAACGAAGTTTTTCACCGCTGTTAGAAAGTAATCAAACAAGATTATCGTATTAACCATAGTTTCCACTTGATAGTTGATACAACAAAACTATTTATTTACTAATTTATTATTATGTAATATAACATATTTGCTAGGCATATGATGCATCAAGGATTATGATCAAAGCTAGATTTAGCAGTGAAGACAAGGACTCAAAATTTGTGTATAATGCATCAAAAGTTGTTGTTGTGAAGAAGATCTGAAAGCAGTGGACCCAGATGTGGCAAGATTGCTTGACGATGGTGATTTATCATAGTTTGCATTAGATGTCGAAGATTTGGAATTGGGTGATGATTTCGTGATCAAAGCTAACCTACCTGATGGGGTGGATAAAGCAGTGGGACAACAGAAGTTTGCATAGTTTTTGCATGTAGATGATATATTTGCAGATGTTGATGAGGATGATGAATCAGCATTTACTAAGCCTTGTGTTAGTAGAACTCTTTATGAATAATTTGATTTGGTGAGATTTATTTCTCTTCTAGTCATCTTTTGCAATTGTAGCATGTTAGCTCATTATGCAGTCAACACAGTAGTTCAATCTATTAGCATTTCAAAATTTGAAATTAAAGTACGATACCTTATTATTTGCATCATCAACCAACGTTTTAATTAGTTTTGATGCTTGATTTTCTTGGACACGCTAATTTCAGTGCTTCTACCAGTATTGCTTGACATATACTGATTACTAAAAGCTATCTCCGTAATATTGTAACACCCCATATTTTTAGTAACATGATTTAAAATATTTAATTAGCTAAATTAAATAAAATAATGTGTTGATTAGGGGGATTGAGATTTGATTTTAATTAAGAGGTAGTCGTGCCATATAACCAATAAACTAAAGAAGAGTTAAAATGAAATAGAGGAGGGGTAAAATAGGAAAGAGGTCATTCATATACCCTAAACCCTTGGCCGTGTATCCCATACACGTTCATTCTCATTTTTCAAAATTAAAACCAAGTGTAGAGGCCGGCGACCATTAGCAAGAGCAAAAGGAAAAAGATAAAGAAAGCTAAGGAAGAAGCTTAATCAAATCAAATCCATTCAAATCTCAAACTCCTTAATCTTAAAAGCTAAGGTGAATAATGACTATATCTCATATTTCTTATTGTTTTCGGTTTTAAGAGGAATCCAAATTTATTTGCAATGTTTTGCATTGTTTTTGAATGATGGAACGATTATATATACTTATTGATGATTTATGGTTATTCATATAGATTTTATGATATGTTTTGATGTGAAAACCATATTAAATGACATCCAAATGCCTTGCGAATTTTTTTTTAGATCAGAAATGATATTTTAGAGATGGGTTACAAGTTTCAAATTTTTCTGAATTTATGTGGATTTTATATGAATTTTCTAGTAAAGAAAATGATTATTTGATTTTAAAATTATTTACATTTAAAATAATATATAGTTTGGGTCTGAGATTAATATATGTTAGAAAAAAATATTAAAAGCGATTTTCTAGAATTTTCCTAAGTGTTTTAATAGATATATAAAGGGAAAGCCGCAGCGCAGGGCACCCGCATTGTCGATTCAATCACCAGTTTAATGATGGCACATTCCATCCATGCTTTTGATTGTTCCATGACTGAACAAGACATAGGAGATCACAACAATAAATGTTGGGTTGCAATCAAGGAATGGGTAAAGAAATACTACTCAACCGTACTCCCAAAGGCTGGAGAACCTAGTTAGTATGCCAAGAACTGGGGTTGATTAATATATCATGCTTTTAAGGTGGAATGCAACTTCCTCCAATTGACCAGCTTTCAAACTCCTGAGTTGACAACTATGGTACGACGGCTAATATGACGACTCCCCTACACTGTCTACTCTACCGACTCAAAGCATAGCTGGTCACCGCTGAACCATCTTCAAATGCCCGCATCTTAATCATTCTACGTCCACATGACTAAAAGCATGGCATACAACCTCAAGAAGACTTCCTTAATACCCTATATAGGTCCCCTATCTGGATGAAAGTTTGGGATAAACACCAATCTGTTAGCCCATTTTAACCAACTCACCGTCCTATCGGCATTGCAAACAACTCGAACGCAATCATGCATACGTCATTGACCAGTGTTACAAGACCCCTGGGCAATAAAATGAGCCTGATCATAATGCCGATTGGGGAATCTTTCCTAGTCGAGACCTATTCATTGAAACCATCCTACATGCAGAACTTCCAATGAAAATTCAACATGTTAACTATGTCGGTGTGTTATGGAAATACAACCCCCGGCACTACCTCATGAAGTGAGAATTGCGCATGGCTTACACAAGAGTGATGACTGCTATCAAATGTAGCTGTCTTCCCCCATTCCTCAAAGAACATTGTCAATCGTGGTTAGACATACCAGATCTACTTCTTATATTGTTGAAGTGAATGAAGAAGCTGGCAGCCAACGAATTTATCCAAAGCCCGCAGCCAGTTGCTGCCGATACCCGTAAATGAGTTCATCACCGGCGCTTATTTCCAGACTTTGACAAGAGAACTGGTAGACCGCCGCCGACAACTGCACCAACATGTCTAGGCAAATTTTGAGTTGATGAATCAGATGAAGGATCAACATAGCAGGATAAGGAGGGGACCTGCTCCATACTCTAGATCGGAAAACTCCTCTTCTCTAAATGGCTACCGTGAACGCCAACGCCATAAGGCTTCTCCGGGAAGGATAGCTCCGACCATATATGCAAGCCCCATAAAACGAAGGACCGGGAACATCCGACCCATATCGATCAAGGGCTTTGATCAAATTGAACCATTTGCGTTAGACTTCCAACTGAGAAGGGATGGAATGATGTGCAATAGCGAGCATACGACGCTGCCTCACTTATCAATGAGATTTGATCTGATCTCTTTTGAATTATTTCTAATTCAATTTCATTTACGTTGCGAAATATGACCTACTTGAATTAAACTACTTCCAAATGATGCAGGTAACCAAGTACTTAAGATTGGGTGCAAAACAACCTCCGCGGACCATGATCAAATCATTGAGGTATCATCGTGATGAGCATGATTCGACCACTCATCGGCTACTATATGCCCCTGACTGGGGGCAAGGCATCAAAGCGGAAGAGACCGACAAGGTCAGGACTTTAGTACAAAGTGGATGCAACCGACCATCCACTCATCTGCCTACGCAATTTAATTAGGAGATGTAAGAAAGACTTGGAGTTATATGTCCCTACAATGCACTCTCAAGCTCGCCAAAATACTTATGCTTCTTCTGATGCCCAATAAGAACGAAACCACACTGTGGATGGACATGACGCGACCATCTATACATCAAATCTACATTAGACACTTGGGGTTATTTGAGAAAAGAAATTTAAAGTGGATGTGATTTGATCATTCACTCTCCATTTGCGTATGTGATTCGACAAAATGATAATGCCTTAAACTGACTTCATCAGGGGCCAACCCTCAATTTAAAGTCATCAACGACTGATTGTCTACTCACTAACCATCACGAGTTGTCATTCAACTCTCTTCCTTAGCTCGATCGAAAGAATGCAAAGTATAAATTGGATGTGACTCGACTGTCTGCTCTCCATTTCTTGCACCCGACTTAAGGGAAAATATACAACTCGAAGTGGATGTAATTCGACCATCCTTTCCTATGCTCGAGCACAAAGCTTGCCAGAACACTAATCTTACTCCTTAGGCCTGGCAAAAGCGGAATCCAAATGAACATGGACGCGATCTAACCGTCCATACTCTAAACCTCATCCTTTGTTGAGGGGCCTATAAGTGGAAGTTAATTGGGATCTTACCGATCTCTCGCTAAGTGAAACCTCAAGCTCGGGGGCATATCGCTGCACAAAAAGCTGGACAAAAACTGATACATGGCGATCCATCAACAAACTCCAGCTTCCGAGAGCGCGAGCTGGGTACAAACTTTTTACTTAACTCCGTACTCCCAAAGTGCGAGGCGGAGTATAAACATTTTCCTAAAATCCCAGAGTACTACGAGAGCGCGAGCTGGGTACAAACTTTTTACTTAACTCCGTACTCCCAGAGTGCGAGGCGGAGTATAAACATTTTCCTAAAATCCCAGAGTACTCCGAGAGCGCGAGCTGGGTACAAACTTTTTACTTAACTCCGTACTCCGAGAGTGCGAGGCGGAGTATAAACATTCATTCAACTCCGTACTCCCAGAGCGCGAGACGGAGTATAAACATTCACAAAACCCCAGAGTACTCCGAGAGCGCGAGCTGGGTATAAATATCAACAAACTCCAGCTTCCGAGAGCGCGAACTGGAGTATAAACATTAACTAACTCCGGATTCCGAGAGCGCGAACCGGAGTATAAACATCAACAAACTCCAGCTTCCGAGAGCGCGAACTGGAGTATAAACATTAACTAACTCCGGATTCCGAGAGCGCGAACTGGAGTATAAACATTAAACTAACTCCGGACTCCGAGAGCTCGAGCCGGAGTATAAATTACAACCAAGTACGGCCTCGAGGAGGGTGGACCCGTCCACCTAACGACTTCGACTGCATCTCAACCAAGTTACATCACTCATTCCCCGAGCATAGGCGCAGACTCAACACATGAAAATGAGTGATCAACAGTTGCCATAAAGATACAAGTCCCCAGAGTGTGGATGTTAAAATTAAGCAGTGAACAATATTGCATAACGCCTATTATGGCTTATCCCCAAGACTGGGGGCAGAAGTACAAATTACTGAAAGAAGAGAAAGGTGACTCGCTGCCTCTCCGGCTTAGCGTCCATTAAAACTTAAGGCAACGACTGCAAGGAGGCCTTAATGCCAACCAAACATAATGACGCCCAAAGTTACAAGCAACCAATCATATCATACCGCCGGATCGACGGGCAATGTCGATCTGCGCCTTTCATATCATACCATCGGATTGACAGGAAATGAGGTCCGAGCATTCTGCATCATGCCGTCGAATCGACGGTCAATATCAATCCTCTTCAACTACAAATCGATGTGACCCGAGCATGCATCGAATATCTTCGACCAGCATAGCATGGATAAAAGAATAAACCACGAATGAGTGTGACTTGACCATTCGTCCTTCGTCGCCTTCCTTCGATCCGTCAGGAAGAGCATGAGACCAAATGAGCATGACATGACTGCATTTGAGCTGACTTTATCCCTAGATCTAACGGGAGAACATAAATCGAAATGGACATGGTTGATCAGCCAACTCCAAATGAATGCAACGCGACCATTCATTCATTGACTCTTACCATGATCCGGCTAAAAGAACAATTCGAAACAAGTGCAACCTAAACATCTGCACACTGATTCTTACCCTAGATTCGACAAGGGAAGCACCAATCCTGCATTAGATCTGACTAGACGATTCACTCTTCAGTTTTTGCCCAAAGTATGGCGACATAAGCAGTAGAGCGAATGTCGTTGACCATCCAGAATCTAGCTTATGTCCGAATGTCGGCAAAGTAACGATGTATTCCGCCTAGAGGAGAGAACTAGAACATAATGCATGATAGCCACGACTCGGTCCTCCGTCCGTTAATTTGATCCTATGGTTCAATGGAATATAATACAAAATTGAAGCGGACATTGTCTACCTTGCCACTTATCGAGATACTCCCCAGACTTGGGGGCACGAGCAAGAAGATAAGATTAATATGATTCAACCATTCATCAATGAACTCTAATTCTAAAAGCTTGAACTACAGTATAAACACCGCTAGGACGAGACTAGACCGTCCGCGTAATGCATCCGCCAACCCGTCACTGGGGGCAAAGGAGTAATTATCCGAGAGTTAACCATGACAATTTCAACCTATGACCCATGCTTGATATTCGTAACAACTCTAGGTTGCGACCAAAAGGATGCCTAGAGATAGAATCATCAAATCAATACCCAAACTCATGGGCGACTGATCATTCAGAAACACAAGTAAATTCAATCTCAAAGCTGGAGCCAGCTATGTAGCAGCATGCAGTACGAGGCTAAATTCTACTAACCCTTTGATTTAACATCCTTATAAGCCTGATCATTTACCATTGAAAATAAACACATGAGGCACCTACAACCCTTCACGTGTATTGTGGATCAGATCACAACTCTGCGCAATGATGGTGCAAGAGTCGACTGCATTGCTTTAGGTGAATTTGATATGTTCGCTTGGACTCAATCTCATGTGTATATATGGACTCTTACCCACCATTAAGAACCCTGCACTAAGTGCCAACCCGATGCATGTCTCGGTGAATAAAAACAAAGCAACATGGATCCAGAAAGATCTGCTACACTTAAGGAGGGGGCGAATCTACTCAAAACCAATAGGTTTATCCGCGATGTCCTCTACCCAAAATGAATATTCAATCCTTTGCTTATGAGAGAAATAAAAGGAGAGTGGCGAACATACACCGACTACCCAGATTTGCACGAGGCATGGCAAAGCATAGCTTCCACATCCAATGGTCAATCAACTAATTGACTTAACCATCAGGCATGAATTACTCTCATCCATGGATGCAAACTCTAGATGCAATCAGATACTGAAACATGTCCTAGACCCGGAATACAACTATTTCATCACAGATCCGGACTTGTAGTGCTATACTGCATTCTTTGGATTCAAACTTGAGAACGATAGGTCCAATAGAAACCTTAGATACCTGAAAAGCTACTCAAATGGAATATCAAGCTAAGCCAATTTGATATCACTTATCTCCGTCGGAGAGCTCTCGATGGTCAAACATTAGCATACTTCATATCTGAATTCACTACATCGGACGATTATCCGAAGAACAGTGGAGAACCATCCAACCGATGGAGAACGTACCCCGATAGAACTTCCAATAATCGGCTTTCTAACATCGAAGTTGCGTTAATAACTCTTGAGGAACAAACGATCTGCTACGCCCTGAAACTCAACTTCCTTGCAACAAATAACGAAGTTAACTATGAAGCCTTGGCGCTCAAACTTGCAAGAAAACTACGAGTGGAAACTTTACATGTCTTATGTGATTACCAGTTAGTAGTATGCCAAGTCAGGGAAGATTATCTGACTAGGGGGCGATGTCTTGCTCCTTATCTCAACCGGGTCCAAAAGCTACCAGTCGGCTTCGACTATTACACCACTACACAAATCCTCAGAGAACTAAACAAAAAGGCCGAATCAATCGCCAAGCTAGCCAGTTCTGGGGATGCACGACAAATAGACTTTGTCCCAGTTAAAATACTATTATTCCAAGCATTGGCATATGAAGATCAGCTAGATCTTAGAGATGGATCTAGGAGAGGAGTCATGGATAACTCCTATCGAAGATTATCCACAATCGGGGATTCTTATTGAATAAACGAATAAGAAATGGCATATCCTCCATGAAGCATCACTGCATAATTATGTCTGGATCGTTTGACTCCGTCGATACAAAGTATTACTTTTGTATCCATCGATCCGAGACTCGATATTACGTATTCACCGATACGAAGCATATATTCCAACCCTTCACATCGATTCAGGAGAGAATCGTTGCGAGGAAGCATTCAAGAGCAACCCTCAAATGTTGTTACAATGAATTTCATGTCGGTTCAGGAGAGGATCGATACGGAATTCAATATAAGATAAACTGACAACGACTCGTGAACGTCAGCGAGAGTCAGATTAACATATATGCATAAATGTTGGACTAATCTTCAATATTCCAGATTTACAGGAATTGGAGGCTCATTTGATAACGATTACAACAACAAACGGGTAACCGCTAGCATACAGCAATCGGTCGCAACAATACATGGTACAGCAGTCGACAGTCAACAGTTTGCATTATCAAGAAGAACGGTCGAAGGTCACAGCTTCCACCGAAAAGACAATAACTATTCAGAGTAATGATAGCAGTATTTCAAAGCACGTCATGTTCCCACAAGACGTACTTTGGGGGGCAAATGTTATCCCGCCTTTTGGCAAGGCCGTGACACCGAGGAATTGACTAGTAATCCAATGACAGTCCGTCCTAGAGATCGGTCATACACAGGCTCACTATGGATATCGACGAATTTTGTCCGAGTCCGGATTGGGCCAAAATCGCTAGGACATGACAAGCTAAACCATGGGAGTCAACGTTTCAAGTTTCGAGTCAATCCGAGTTCATACGCTCAAGTTATGATGGATGCAAGTTGAAGGGAAAGGCCATGTTTTCGAATCCATCCAGTGACCTTGCTTCGAATCCATCAAGATGCCTTCCTTCGAATCCATCAAGATGGAGTGCTTCGAATCCATGAAGTTGCTCTACTTCGAATCCATCAAGATGGAGTGCTTCGAATCCATGAAGTTGCTCTACTTCGAATCCATCAAGATGGAGTGCTTCGAATCCATGAAGTTGCTCTACTTCGAATCCATCAAGATGGAGTGCTTCGAATCCATAAAGTTGCTCTACTTCGAATCCACCCTGTTGAGGCAGCTTCGAATCGATCAACTATGGGAAACCTCGATTGATTCGAACGAACGTCTCCTCGTATCCATCCCCTCGAATCCAGTAACTAAAGGCGCCTAAAACCATGGATTCGACCCAGTAAACTCGGAGAAAAAGCTGGATACCCCCGAGAAGCGCGCGCGACACGTCACCATTCGCACGCACAAACCATCGATTCGACCCTATCGATTCGAAGGGGATCGATTCGAATAGACCACATCAGCCAGAAATAAAATCTTGAATCGATCATATCTCGAGATCTACAAGTCCAAATGCTATGAAATTTGGACAGGAGCTAACTGGCAACCTAAGGAATGTCCATGCCAAATTTTAGCTCAATCGGAGAAAATCTTGATCGATTCGAAGCAAGGGTCGAATCGATCCCAAAGTGGGCCCGGATTTCCAAAGAGCGGGCATGTGGGCCCCCTCACGTGCCAGAACTGGTCTCCCCTCAATTTAGGCGAAATATCAGCCTCCTACACCTATAAATAGGACCCCTGGTCATTCAGAAAAGGGGATCTAGATTCTGAAGCGTCCAGACTCTGCCGGATCGAGATTTGCATCTTATTCTTACTGTTGAATCTGAATTCCAAGCTATAATTCGCTTTGTTCATTGTAATCACTTGTAATCATTGAAAGAGAATCAATAAAATCATCAAAACTTCATAGTGGACGTAGGCGATACGCCGAACCACTCTAAATTGCTTGTCTGCGTATTTACAATTCTTTTTATTGGAGTTTTTGTTAGATAATCTATGTTTTACATTTACGTTCTTCATTTTATCTCTTCAAATAACTCCCGAAGAGTGTTGTGCCCATTTTTGGTACAAACAATGATGATGATAAGGACTGTACTTGGGAGATTGAGAGCAAGATTAGAAATACTTATCCTAATTTGTTTGATGGTATGTTTTGCCTTTTTGATTGATTTGTTGTATACCTTATCGTAATTTCAAGGACGAAGTTCTTTGAGGAGGGGAATCTGTAACACCCCATATTTTTAGTAACATTATTTAGGATATTTAATTAGCTAAATAAAATAAAATAATGTGTTGATTAAGGGATTGAGATTTGATTTTAATTAAGGGGTAGCCATGTCATATAACCAATAAACTAAAGAAGAGTTAAAATGAAATAGAGGAGGGGTAAAATAGGAAAGAGGTCATTCTTATACCCCTAAACCCTTGACCGTGTATCCCATATACGTTCATTCTCATTTTTCAAAATTAAAACCAAGTGTAGAGGCAGACCACCATTAGCAAGAGAAAGAGGAAAAAGATAAAGAAAAGCTAAGGAAGAAGCTTAATCAAATCAAATACATTCAAATCTAAAACTCCTTAATCTTAAAAGCTAAGGTGAATAATGACTACATCTCATATTTCTTATTGTTTTCGGTTTTAAGAGGAATCTAAATTTATTTGTAATGTTTTGCCATGTTTTTGAATGATGGAATGATTATATATATTTGTTGATGATTTATGGTTATTCATGTAGATATTATGATATGTTTTGATGTGAAAACCCTATTAAATGACATCTAAATGCCTTGCGAATTTATATTTAGATCTGAAATGATATTTTAGAGATGGGTTTCAATTTCATATTTTTTCTGAATTTATGTGGATTTATATGAATTTTCTAGTGAAGAAAATGATTGTTTGGGTATAAAATTATTTACGACTAAATAATAAATAGTTTGGTTCTATTTGTACCAAAATTGGGCGCAACACTCTTCGGATGTGTTTGAAGAGATAAAATGAAGAAAATATATGTAAAATGAAGCAGATCTACCAAACACACCAATAAATAGATAAGAAAATACATAGAAACACACGGATTTAGAGTGGTTTGGTGAATTGCCTACATCCACTATGAAATGACTGATGTTTATTGAACTTTACTCGCTGATTACAAAAGGTTACAGTAGTACAACTAAAATTTGATAAACATTTCGGTAGAATATCGGCGTAGAGATGCCAAAAGTCCCTTTTCTGTAGGTCCAGGGTCTCTATTTATAGGCGTAGGCAGCAAATATCTCGCCCAGATCTCGGAGGACTTCTTCTCGAACTTGGGTGGGCCCACGTGATCAATCCCATGTTGTTTGCACTCGATCCGTGATCGATACGAACCGAATTCGCATCGATCAAGATTTTGTCCGATCGAGTCGTGATCGATCATGAACATTCTCAAGGTGGTACGCAAGCTCCTGTGAAATTTTGGTGGCATTTGGACTTGTAGATTTTGAGTTATGATCGATGCAAGTTTGGATTTTTCGAAGGCTGCTGAATTCGTATCGATGTTGTTCGTGTCGATAGCGTGGCCCTATTCGTATCGATGCTTGCATGCTACTTCGTATCGATGGTAGGAGGCTGCCTTCGTATCGATGCTTTATGTTGCTTTCTTCGTATCGATCGGTAGGTGTTGCTATTCGTATCGATGGTGGGAGATCGATACAAAATGGATGGAGGGAGACCGGTACGAAATGACCATTTGTTAATGGATATGAAGTGCTGTTAACATGATGGATACGAAATAGCTTCATTTTATGGATGCGAAGGAAGTTAGTAGGTGATGGATACGAACTGAATCTCTCTTGGGGATTGGATACGAAATTGGATGGATACGAATAGAATTGGATTTCTCAACCGTGAACGATCAATATCTTGAGCATACGAACTCCGATTGACTTGAAATTTGGAATGTTGGCTTTCATAGCTTTTCTTGTCGTGTCATATCAACTATAACTCGATACGGACTCGAGCAAAATTTACCAGTATCCATAGTGAACCTATGTATAACCGATCTCCAAGATGAACTGTCCTTGGTTTCTAGTCAAGTTCTTGGTGTCACGGTCTTGCCAAAAGGTGGGATAACAGGTTCTGAAATTAATATATTTAGAAAACATATTAAAAGTTATTTTTTGGAATTTTTGTAGAATTTTTCTAAGTGTAATGGATATATAAAATTATTTAAGTATAGGACATAAATGTTTTATATATTTATAAAAAGAAGAAGGGGTATTTGTAAATAATTCAAATTGTTATTTCAGAAAATCGGTAGTACATTTAGAAAAGAAAATTTTGCAACCAATCATAATTTGACAAACAAGGCAGGTTAGGTACAAAGAAATAGTTTAAAAAGTCAAACCTACATGCTTTTTCCTATTTCAATGCTTTACCAGGGCTTCCGAATCCTTACCCCGCCTCCATCTCAGTCAAAACCAATGCGCATGATTCCTTACCTCGCCTACATCTCAGTCAAATCCAATGCGCCTGATATCAATACATTGGTACGTAGCGCATTGGACCAAAGGCGGAAGGTATTGGGTCGAAACCAGGGGTTTCGAAGGGGTCGAACTGCTACTTTGCTTTTAAATAAAAATGTGTCTGCTTTGCTTTCGACTAAATAGCTTTTGACTTGGTCTGCTTTCGACTGGGTCAATGACTTTAAAAGAAATGGTTATAGGAGGTTGTGCCTTTATTTTTAAGTAACCGCTTTCGACTAGATTGGAACCCCTGACTGTCGCTGTTTACCTTTCGACCCAGATTGGTTTCGAAAGGGTTATCTTATTTTTAAAACCAAGCCGCTTCTCCAATGCTTTTGAAGGGATGGTTTCGAAACCATGACCTCTTTTCTTAGGAAATGCTTTCGAAAGAGATGCTTTCGACTTAAATGTTTTAATGACTCTTTTGCTCTATAAAAGGTAGAACCCAAATGGTTTCGAATGAGGTAGTTTTAATGGTTTTGAAAGGTGTTTCCACATGTTTTATAAATTGAACTCAAATGCTTTCGAAAGACTTAATGTTTTGATGCTTTCGAAAGGTTTTAAAGAAAGTTTTCTAAGGGGTGGTTCCCCAATGGTTTCGAAAGGTCTAAAAGGAAGGTTTTCTAAGATTGTCTAAGGGTTAAAGCTTTCGAAGGGAATGTTTTTCAATAGTTTCGAAAGGAATATTTGAATGGTTTCAAAAGGAAGGTTTTGGCCTTTAGTCCTTGGTTGAATAAAGGGGTTTACATGGTTTTAAAAGGGGTACTTTCAATGGTTTTGAAAGGGATACTTTCAATGGTTTCGAAAGGGATACTTTCAATTGATTCGAAAGGGGTACTTTCAAAGGTTTAATTGTTTTCATCAACAAAGATTTGAGTAAAGTATATATATAACATGGCAAAGTGATTTTGAGTAAAACATAGAGTATATGTATTTTCCTTGTTTGTTTGATTTAAAATACATATACTCTATGCCTGACTAGTATTATATATATTATGAATACATATACTCTACGCTTTACTAGTATTATATATATTATGAATACATATACTCTATGCTTTACTAATATTATGTATTTGTAACATCCCGTATCTGGAGGCCAAAAGCTAAACGCTACAGATGATGTAGTCATCTATAGTATTAAATTCTGGTGACAAAATACGGTAATGTTAATGGTATTATACATATACTCTATGTTTAATTTAATCATATCCATGTCATTTGATGTGTTAAACAGACTTTGTTTTACAACTCTATCAAGAATATGAATCTGGTGATGAATGCACTAACGAAATGTATGGTGAAGATGAAGAATCTCTTGCTGCAAACATGAGCGATGCTCTCCAAATATTTGGCACAGAGGCCGAACCCAAGAAAACTCAGTATAAAGTTCCAAGAGAAGATGTGGAGCAGGGATCTGATGTTGTACTAGATACATCAAGTGATATTATTAAAAAATGCAAAAAATATGGCCAAATGTACAGTAATGAGAGTGAAAATGACAAGGAAGTCGTATTAGTTAAAGAAAGCAGTGGTGATTTAGAAATATGGGATTGTGAAATAATTGTCTCCACTTATTCTAATCTCGATAATCATCTTGGTAAAGCATAGGCTCCTGTAAACCCTAAAAAAAGACTACCAAAAAATTTTCTTAGGGAAATTACTCTAACTAGTGCTAACGTGATTGCACTTCAAGGAAGGCAGAAGCCTCTGGTTGATTCTTTGCCTAAACCTAGGAAAGCTGTTGAGAAATTGAAAGTAGAAAAAAGTAACTTAAGTATTGAAAAGCAGAACAGGAAACTTGAGTCAAAGGAGGAAAAGAAAGAAGTCAAGGTAGGCTATGGCAAATTTGAGGTCTATAAGCAAACTGTATGGTTAGTTTTGTTCGCGATTTCAAAACTAATTCTGGATCTCTGGTGTGATAATTAACTAGCATTGTGTTGTTTTGCATCACTTATAGAGGGGTTATAAACATTGCTATGTTAAATTATGCGCAAGCTTCTATGAAAGAAGAAAAAAAAGAAGCAAGAAGAGCTAAGAAAGAGCTGAGAGAGCTATACAAAACTGAAGCACAAAAAGCTCAAAGGTTGCTGCTTTTTCTGGACCCTCTTCTGTTCATCTTGCCTAGTTTCTGAGAGATTATATTTTTGGCGAAACCATTAATATTATCATTTTATACCATTCTAAGTATTTGCCTTGTATATACCATGAATCAATGAATTATTCATATTTGATGCTGAGCACATTATGTTTATTTGCACGAATAGGTAATATACTATTTTTCGGTACAACAAGTAACGTGTGCTTTAGCAGGCTCAGCGAACTAGGCATGTCAGGAAGGTAAATTAGCATTAGTGATTTGCTAATGTATATTACTGAATTTTGGTATAGTATTTGTTCTTGTGTTTTTTGAAGCAACTTATTTTCTTCTTCCTTATTCATAAGATTTGGTACATATTTCATATTACCATTTCTACTTTTTCATAATCTTGATTTAAACTTGTGTTAGGTGTTGGTAATTTATTTTGGTTTCTATTTCTGGAGGATTTGTTGTTCAACAAGCATGAAGACAAAGCGAACTGTCCAGCATACCTGATTGTGTTTTCCATTTCATGCAATTTATCAAATTATGTAGCTTCAACTGTGAATTTTAGGAGATTATTTCTTGTTTATTCGTTGTTCAATAACGCCCACTTTTATCTTTTTATATATCAACGATCAAAAACAGTATATGGATTACAATTTAGATTTGCAATGACAAAGTACTATAAAATTTATCAGTCTAACACTTTAATTTATCAGTCTATTCTATGTTTAGGTAGAGATTTAGAAACTATTTCCATTAAATTATGAGTATTATGTAAGTATTATAAAAATAAAAATTGCAAATAGGTAATGGTAATTTGATTTGCTGATAACTTTAGCCCATAGAACTTCATTTGTGTTAAAGAATATATCAAAGAATAGGATAGATTTAATGAATGTTTGTTGGTAGAGAAGATCAATATGATAGCTATATGTTTATCACGTATGACATAAATTACTTGGGTGGTTCTTCAAATTTGGAATGTAATGTGGGTACTAACTATGGTACGAAAAACAGTAGATTTTCAAGTCATGGACTAACACAACATGGCTAAGTGCAACATAATGATATTAGTATTGAAGTGTGATGATTCAATAAGTGCAAGATATACGGTGATAACATAAGATTTTACATCAGTAAAAATATGGTGTATCTTTAATCGAGTTGTGGTTTTCAGAGAGATGTAGAAATGGAACATCCACATTTATTTTATGATTTTTTTAACCATAACTCTATTGTAGTCAAGGAATAAGAATACCATTCCAATATAACAATATGCTCCGATAATCTTTTCAATGTTGTTCTTACAAATCTCTAATATCATATATTTCGTATTTCGGTATGTAATACTAAATTTGTCAATAAGTAGCTCCAGATTTGTCGGTTATTTATGTTTTAAACTTATGTCCAACACTATGCATTACAGTTCTATAATAGATAATGTTCCTTTAATGGTAGAACAGGACAAAAATTACAATCACCTAAAATAATTAGAGCAAACGAGGCTTCTTTTACTTAATTCAAACCATTTAAAAGCTTTTAAAACAACTAGCAACCGTGTTCAAGTGCATGATCTTAATAATCTCTAAAACGTAAGCTCTTTTTATCCTAAATATCAAACTCAACCACTATCAATAAACAAAAGATAAATAACCATTTAATAGTCAACATAACCATTCAAGTGTGAACTTTGGAAGCTGTGAAAGCCCCGAGTAGAAATATTGGTTATACTTTTTCTTTAGGACTTAAGCTTGTTATTTTTCATTCAGAAATTAAATAGTGATTAATACTAGGAATTTTCACCAAATGCATTTTTTTATAGCTATTGCATTATGAAATATCTCATTTTCTTAACATTCAATGTTTGTAAAGACCAACGTGTGTGTGTGTATTTTCGGTGTATGATAACATTGACTTACAGATGAGTTTTGAATGTAGTATTTTGTACTATTTGAGTATACAGTATAATATCATTCCTTAGGATTATGTAGGGTTTAAGAATTAGCTATAAGATTTTAATAACATCGTAAACAAGGACATACTCATTGTGAATGTTGTGTCACCTCCACTGGCTTATGCATCTAGAAGAAATCTCAAAGAAGTAGTAGTAATTTTGGGAATCCACTAATTGCACATGTGAAGGTGAGGCTGCAACAACTAAGTAAGGAGACGATAATGAATAAGCAGAGTTGGTGAAGTTAGGTTCAAAGAATTTTGGAAGCAAGGACAATGAAGGTGTTAGGTGTTGTAACTTTGTATCAGATTCTTGCTTCTATCTCATAAACAGCACTGGCTATTGCTTTATATTCAGTATCCATCCCTTTGACCTTATGGTAGTTGATTGGTTAGAGACGATCAAATAAGTTTGACAAATTGTGTAGGATGCGGCATATGATTACATAACATCATGTAACTTAATAAATTTTGTATGATGCTTACCTTTTTTATCTTAGTTTAATGAAGGAGTAACATTTTCAACCCATTCTCCCTCGATCTGTTCAACCCGTTCTCCCTCGATATGAATGATGCATTCCAATCCCTAACAGGAAGCAATGCATTTAGCAACGACACTACTGCTCTTACAAACATACACATCGACGGGAAGGAGAATCCCAAGGAGCACTTGGTGTGAAGAACTGCTAGTAAGGTAGAGATATTTGATCACCATAAAATTTATTTGGATAAAAGAGAGTTATTGTCAAAAGATCCAAATAAATGGAGTACAGTGACGAACTGTGCATATTTGTGTTTGCTCTATCTAGTTACAAACTGATTCTGAAGAACCACTGATAATCAAAATAAGGGAGTCTCTTCTTGAAGCATTGACAGAGCATGTTAAGTCTGACCATGAATATGAGTAAGTCCTTGGTTACATATTACTAAAAACTATTTTAATTTCTTAAGGTACAGTGGTGAATCCATACATGTAATTATATGGTGACTGAGAAGGTGAAGTTGTACAACAATGATTTGAATAATGTATGCACATGATGCTATTATATTTTTGCAGGGTACCTGAAGTCATCTCATTACCCATTACTAGAGGTAATCTCAAGTACCTTGAATGGATCAAGAGTAACACTTGAGGAAAATGATGTCGTACCCTAAAATTTGTGAAAGTATGAATCCTTTGTGTTAGATATTGCTACCATTCTCTGTTGTATGAAAGGAAAAAAAATATGTGAGAATAGCCTTAAACATCCTTTCTCATGACATGTCAGGCAGGTTGTAGGAAATTCTATTATTTTTATTGAAGATGGTGTAAGGGATGGTAAACTTACAACTGTGAAAAAAAGTGGTGGATGCAACAAGTATTGAAGCAAAGAATAGAGTGGATGACCTATATGCAGCAAATTTGGTTATTAATAGAAGAGAAAGCAATAGTTATATGGTTGAACAAGAACACGATGAAAAATCTATTGAGGGGATTTCTTGTTGTAGTGCAAAGAGTCTAATGGTTAATAATTCAGATCAAAGAATGTTTATTGATGTATTCTAAAGTGAGAAAAATCGTGTTTGGGTATAGTTTTGTATAAGAATTTATAGGCTGGCATGCATAACAAAGAAGTGTATTCTAGAATAAGAGTTCAAAGCATTCTTTTAAAATTGTAGCAACTTCTATAAAGATATATTGTAGTTACACAAGCACGCATTTTACGAGCTACTATACTAGTATTATATATTAAATTAGTTTAAATTTGCATTTACTAGATTTTAGCCATGTAGATCTTGATCAAAGATTGTTATCGAGCCTTTTGACTAGGCAATATTCAGATAGACTAGACGAGTCGAACTTGAAAGCTATCAAGGTGGAAAGCCCAAAAAGATAGCACCGGAGTCCAGAAACTAGGTACGAGCAGAGCCACAAGGTGGAGACAAGACCACAATAAGAACCAACAAGATCAAGATCTACTAAGTGGTGGATCGGTACCGATCCATGATACTTCACCAATTTTGGCCCAATCTCCTCCTATCCACCATCCTTGATGCTAGAAGCCTCTTTCAAGTTCCATTGCACTGAATTCATATAATCCATTATCGATCTCCATGAGCACTTGAAATCAACAACTCCTTTGTTCCACAAATCCATCATTTGGACTTAGAATCAAGCCAATGATGATGCAAACAAGTTTGGAATCATGAATGAAGCCTAGACAAAGAGTTCAGAGTGATCCATTTGGCGATCTTATGGACTGGTACCGATCCAAGCCCATGAATCAGTACTGGATGAAGTGTCCACCAATTTTCTTGGGAGAACTTGTTTAGACATGGGAAATAATATGGAGATCGCGAGGGTGAGTGTTAGGGCAATCTAAAGCTATAAATATGGGGGTAGGCGCTCATTTTCAGGGGATCGTTTTGGCTCTTTTGCTCTCTTACTCTAATCTCTTGTAATCACCTAAGGATTTATACCGATCTGTAAGAACGTATACTTGCAAATCAGCAATCAAATCAACAAAATCACTATGTGGATGTAGGCAAGTTTAGCCAAACCACTATAACACGTTGTGTCTTCTTTCCTTGCTCTTTTTAGTTTACTTTTCTTCACTTTAATTCTCTACTCAATCGCTTGGGTATTTGTGCCTTTTTTGGTTCAAATATTTTGGCGCTTTCACTGAAAAAGATATTCTCGGGCTATTTGGATCCATCGTCTATTATTGGAATTCTTGAATCCAAGGGATAGATCCGATCTTCTAATCTTACCACTCTACTATTCAAATTTTCAACAATCTACAAGAAGTTATTCGCTATGACCCCAATGAGAGACCATTCTACAACTTCTAGATATGCTAATGATGATGAGAACTAGGATATTTAGCATGTGGATGAAGTTGCTCAGCCAAATAAGGCAGAGATCCAGAGTCTAACTGATGTTGTGACCAGAATAGAAATGGATTGTATGTTGAAGAAAACGGAGGATAGGTTCTAGAAGAGTCGCAATGAGATGAACCAACAGATGCAAGAGAGCTTGAGACTATTGAATCTGCTAAAGCAGAAACACCATAGGAGGAACAAGAGGGACTTAGCACATTCTGTTTCAGATTCTGATAGCTCCTCATCATTCGAGTAGAGGCAGAGGAACATGAAGCAGAAAAAGGCTCAAAATGAGGCTGGGACTTCAAATCAAGAACTGAGACAAACTCGTGGCAAGAGTTTATGGATTGGTACCGATCCAATATGACAGTTCGATATCGGTACCGATCCGGAGCTTGCCCTCTTAATGGTAGCATGGATTTGACCTCTGATTGTGCTGTAGATGATCGGAATCTGCAATATCGAACTACTGTTAATGATTCACTGCACAAGAATCAAACAAGGTGAGAATGTTGGATGAACAGATCTCTCAGAGTCTTAAGAACCCAAGTATCAAGGGTCTACCCAAGAGCATTCACTAAGCGTAACACTCGGAATGGACCTCGATTACAGCCATTCAGCCGATCCTGTAGAACCAGAGTATTTAGCTAAGATGGTTAGGAGACTTGTGAGTGAAAACCAGTTCAGAAGTAATGATGAGTTGGGTGCATCTCCTAGCCGGAATTCGTTTACTAAGAATATTCTGCATGTGGAGTATCCACGGAGGTTCTTAATGCCAACGATGCCACTGTACAGTGGAAAAACAGATCCAAGGCAATAGTTGATGAAATACGAATGGCATATGGACTCTGCTAGAGAATCTGATGCCATAAGGTGTCGTTGTTTTCCTATCTTCAATGTTGGAGTAGCGACGATGTGGTCCACCCGGCTTCCACCGAGATCCATATCGTCTTCTGCTGAGTTGACGCGAAAGTTTCCTGAGCAATTCCGTCTACACACTTCATGTCCGAAAGATGTGATTTCCTTATCAAACCACTTCCAAGGTTCGGGAGAGTCATTGAAGGATTTCTTGAATAGGTTCCATATAGCTGTGATAGAAGATATGAATGCTAAGGTTGACATAGTACTGATGGCATTGATTAAGGGGATTCATCCTAAGACTGATTTCGGGAGATGGTTGGAAATGAAACCTCCGTCGACGATGGATATTTTCTACAGAAAGACTAATCAGTACTTGCGCTTGGAAGAGGTGCGCACTCATCCCTGAAGGGATGCTGTTGGGCATTCGGTTGAAGTGATACAAAGAAATGTCATTGTAAATCAGTCTAGAGGAAGTTCTGGAAATGTGGATGTAAATGTTTACAACAAGAATGATGTTCAGAAACAAAGTGATAATGGGGCCAGGAAGCGAAACCTTGATAATAGGAATCGTCCTAGGATTCCTAAGTATGATAGTTGTACTGAATTAAATAACTCAATAGAGAATATCTACATGACAACTCAAGAAACTGAGCAGGGGAGTTGACTAAGAAGAAGAAAAAACATGGCAAGTTCTGCAGGTTTCATGAGACACATGGTCATTGTAGGACCGAATTAACCCTAGGGAGGTGAATAGGGTTTATAAAAAAAATTCACAAGTAGATGAAAATTGCAGCACAAATAATAATATAGTAAGTGCGGAAATTAAAAAAGACACACAAGTTCATCCAGCTTCGGCAAAACCTGCTACTGCTGCCCCTAAGGTTTCTACTAGGATTAAATAGTTTGACGCTTACAGACCCTGTAAACTCGCGACTCTCGCTAACCTGATTGTTCTAACCTTACACTCAAAACCCTGCCACAACTCAGCAATTGAGTTGCGAATTCTCGAACTACGCCTCGTAACTTGTAACCTAGATAACACTGGAGTTTAATAAGTTTTAAAAGGAAAATTACAATAAAATAAAATGGAAACCCGAAATACAATTTTAGCCCAAAATAAACTTGGTTAAATAAGGAAAGGCACGGCCTAACTAAAATAGCGCGTCTTATAGTAGAATGAGATATTCGTTCTCTTGTTCAATCTAGCCGATTTCCTTTTCTTCGTTCTTCAAAAATTAGGATTTCCTTCCAATTGAAGCGCCGATTCCAATTGATCGACTGAAGAGATGTTTTCGCCTCAGTTACTTCATCGATCAATCACCTTGCTTTGAGTGCACTTAGTTGCTTCAATGAGTCGAGTAATTCTTTGGTTGAGGCTTTGGTATGGTTTCAAATTTTTCGATTTAGGTTATATTTATTTTAACTCGACTGAATTTTTGGCAATGATGATATAGATATTTATAGGAATTAATTTCCTATATTTTCGAATTGAAACATTCAAACTTGACTTTGTGATTTTACACTTTGGCTATTGATTTTTTATCGAATGCTTTGATATTTCTGATCCATTAATTGTTCGAATATACTGCTATATATTCTTGACCACTTTGTTTTGATTATTTGCTTTATGGCCTTGATTTGTTTATTTGTAAGTTCTCTGACTTGTTCTATACATCAAATATTTCTATGGTTGAATAATATTTAATCTCACCCTTGGCTTGTTCATTTGTAAGTTCTCTAACTTGTTTATGAACTCATGTTGTCTGTTACCTTTGTGCTTCACTTCACTAAGCTTGAGTTTTCATATTCAAAGATTTTTTGCTTTGCGTGAACCATTGTTTCCTGTATTACTTTTTTGTAACCATTTAGTGCTTTTTGTTGCCCCTTGTTGTACATCCAATTGCATTTGAAACTATGTACGTGTATATTGTTATTTCCATGTTTGGTCCGGTCCGGTTCCTTCCCCTATTGTCTCAAGTATATGTATATATATACACATGTATGTCTGCATATGTACTTATATCTCTGGTAGCTTTTGGTTATGTTGCCTAAACCTGATTAGTCGTGATACTTGGATACATGTTTCCTTGCCCATGTTTGTTTCTTTGCACTTGTATATGCCCATGTACTTGCTTCTTCGTTTTTTCTTTCGAGTTGCCTTAGACCTGTTGTAGTGCACTAAACTTGAATTCTGGCCTGGTTTGCTCTTGTACGTATGTACTAATTTCCATGCACATACATATGTATGTATATATGTATGAAATTTCTAACTCTTTATACTTTACTTTATCTGGTGCACATTCCTTGTCTATATATGCTTGTTCGAATTTGCATTTGGTTGCACCAGCGAACATGAGTTGAGCTGAACCATGGCTGCACCAATGTGAACTTATACTTGGTTGTTTATCCCATGGTTGAATATCCGCCTAGCCTTGTTGTTTCTTTATTCCCTTGTTCATGCCTCTCTTGTACATGCTTGAGTTGATGATGCTCGATGCACTTAATTGCTTGTTGTTTTCTATAATGTGCATATCCCCGAACCTATTGCTCCTTGCTGTTGTGCTTGCATTGTCACTGTTTGTGCACCTTTATTGAATTGGTCTGTACATATGCCGTATACTTGTTTTATGATATGTGCACTGACATGTACTTGTATATGTGCACCTGAGTTGGGCTGAAACTTGCTTGGCCTGACCTTGTGCGCACTTGCACTATGTTGAGCCTTTGGACTTGACCTTTGCACTTGTCCCTGAAATTTGAATGATGCAAGCATATTTTTCATATGTGTACAGCCCTATGGCATGTGCAATGATAAACTGTACTTGTCATATGTTGCTCATGCACATTTATATTTGGTCCCTGCCTAAAATATGAAAAGAAAAACAAACTCATAAACTGAGGCAAATTAATATTCAAATTCAATTTACTTTTGGAATTTTGTTTTGTTTCTTTTTCCAGTTTACTGCGTTATTTATTTGACAGGTATTGCGGACGACTGGATACAAGCTTGCGCATGAAATATCAGAAAAAAATTCGAGTATAAGTGAGTAAGGAAACAAAGTTTTGTATATATGTGTGTATAGAAATATTGTATATATAAGAGTGGTAGTGAAATTTGTAATGTATCTGAAAATGTAAATAGAGTGGAAGCTAAATGTGTACTATTTGAATTTGAAATAAAATACTTGTTCAAATAAAATTCTGATTCAATTATTTTATTCCACAAATATTTATTTAAATCTATAAAAATACAATAGGACAATAACAAACACATTTAACAAATATATATATATATATATATATATATATATATATGTTTATTATCATCAAACAAAAATCATAAACTGTTATATTCAACAATCTCCCCCCTTTGATGATTACAAACATATATTAAGATTTTGAATTTAATTAAATGTGTTAGGTGTGATGTAGTGAAGCTCCCTCTATTTAGGTGCTCTCCTTATAACTAAACTTCCCCTACACAGATGCATGCAACGAAAAATTGAATTTAAAAAAATAATTCCAAAACAACTCTTGAATAATAAAAACCTCTTAAGTAATAAAAACACTCTCGAATAACAGTAAGGTTGTTGTTCAATCAACAAAATCTTAACTTCTCTCCCCCTTTTGTTATCATCAAACATAATGAAGGTAATTAAAATAGAAATGAATTTTGATTAAAATAATAAATCAAATCAAGTGGGAAAATATATATCGCAAATTCCAATTAATCAAACAAAAATCATAATATTTTATTTATTAGAAACAAATTACACTTTAGAGAAATTATAGGATTATGGTTTAGGAAAATTTTATGCAGTGACATTAGTTTGGTATTTTCAATAAAGGAGAAATTTGAGAATCTTCCTTTTAAATATTATACAAAAAATATTAAGCACTTTCTGACCATACATAATTGTTAGCACTTTTAAATGAGGTTAGTAGTTACTTAAAAATGAATGTCAAGTATTTTCTAACCATGCATAACAGTGAGGACTTTTAAATGAGATTAGAATCTACATGAATATTTTTTCCTCTCTTATATGAGTCTCATCCATGCATAACTGCGAGGACTTTTAAATGAGAATGGAACATGTATATAGAGATTAAAGTAATTCACACATGTATAACCGCGAGAACTTTTAAACGATAGCGAATACTTTGGAATAGAATTATTTTATATAAAAAAATTCCTTGTTTTGAAATACCAACTTCTGTATGCTAATTAAATTGTGGTATGCGGATCAAAAGAAAGGTGATGGTGATAGAAATGATAATGTTATAAGTACTAATTAAAAAATATTATAAATTCTTGAAATTTTAAATTACTTCCTCTTATTATGAAATATAATTTAACCATTATCCATCACTTTCTCAAACACTATTAATAATTTTGATAAGTTTCAAAAAGGGTCAATTAGTCAACGATTTTCCTTTCAAGAGTAAATCCCTTACTAAAATAGACAAGAGTATTTTCGTCAAAGTAAAACTCGAGTTATTTTAAAAATTTAAAATATGTGAAAATCAATTTTCTGCGTGGGGTTTTGTGAAATTGTCCGCTAGTTGAAAATCTATTGAAAATAAATAATCAAATGCAAATATAATTTCAACACGATGTTTGATACTAATTTGGACTGTCCAAGGTGACATATAGTGGAATATAAGAACACGGGCAAAACGTCTACTCCTCAAAATCACCCGAATTGGTTTTCAAAAAATTTCAGTAATGTCATTTATATCAGTCAAAGGGAAAAACATTTATATTGAAGCAAAATCGTAAATATTTCTTCAACTATAAAATTTTTAGTTGTGAACAAGACAATGAAAATTAATCATTCTATCAAAACAATTGAAAGTTCCTTTTTTTAAAAATTCAGTCCATTTAAAACCACTATTTGAAAGATTTAAGTCCATATTTTTAATTTAATAGAAAACATGAAAATTTTAGATATTCAAAAATGCCACTTATCAAAATTGGTTTCAAGTCAAAACAATAAACTGATCAAAAGTTATGACTGAAATACTACAACCTGTTTGAGTAAATCAGAAATATCTTTCAAGTAATGTACTGAAATTATTGCAGTTCTCCAATATTTTCCAAAAAGAATTAGTAAAAACTCAAAAGCAAGAATGTTGTAGAATTATTAGTTAGCTTTTCAAAACCTCAAGAAATTCAAAAATCGGAGTAAAAATGTTCAATTTATGATCAAATTATTACAGTTATGTCAAGAAGTTCTGAAACTGTTTTCAAACAATACTCGAAATGATTTGTAGTTTTTCACCTATTAAATTTTAGATTCTGGAGAAACATAAAACTAAAAATTATAGAGTTTTCAATTTATTTTCCATAACATCTTGAATTTTGCAAATTGGAGTTAAGAAGCTCAAGATATGGTAGAAATGCTACAACAATGTCAACAAAAACAGAATTAACAATAAGAGAACAAAATAGAGTTTAGAGATCATAGCTTACTTACCTTTGATGTCATGATATCTGAAATGTATATATCTACACCTTATCTTTCTAGGCTAAGGAACATTTGAATTTTATTTCATCGATCATATAGAACAACTCGATATATTTTTCTATCGATGTTGTTCCTTAACTCGATTTTGTACCTAAATGTTAGAAGAGTCCAGTGGTCTAACAAAGGATGTTCGACCACTCTTATATTCATTTGTAGCTTTTGGTACCCAAAATTGTCTATATAACAAAGCATTAGGATCTACCATCATACCCTTGGTAATCCAAACTTATTTAAATTTCAAAACATATACATTTGTACCTTTTGGAACCCAAAAATGTTAAACTATTTTGCTTTTGTTTCTATTCCAACATTTATTTTGATTATGCCCTCTTTTTCCATAAATTAAATACTTTGAAAAATCTGTGGAAAATTTGACATTATCAGAATTGATTTTCTTAATCGGTTCGACTTTATCAAAACCAAGTCCTTTTATATCGTAAACAAAAGTCTGACTTCTTAACCACATATTTAGTGATTTTTCTTCCTTCAAAAATTTTCTTATTGTTGATTCAAGTTATTGAACCTTAGATCCAAGGGCATTATTTTCATTCAAAATTATGGTGCATCTTTTAATGGAATTTTCTCTTTTTTGTCGTCGTTATTATTCAAGGTCAAAATTTCATTTTCGAGACTTTCAATTTTATTCGTAAATGCCATAAAATGCAAATGGAGATAAAGAAGGCACGTCAGAAACCTTCTGCAGAGGCAAAGAAGTTACCTTTCGGTGACACCAAAAGGTTTGCACAACACCCGAGGAAAAGAAGCGCACGGTACCTTCAGAGGAGGGGCTTTCGCAGGTATAAAAAGGAAAATAATTATAAGGCCGCTTGATGTAATGAACAGATGAAAGGAAAGAAGAGCGCCCCAAGCCTTTTAAATAAAAAGGAAGGAATGCAAGAAACAAGTTTGCTGCAAATCTAAACCCCTCGGAGCAGACGAAGGGATTCATCACTCGTCATTCAAAGCATATGTCTTCCAAGAAACGTAGAAAGAATAGGACAAGAATAGAAAACACAGTTGACAACCATTTCGGAAGCATAATAAGCCTTCCTAACCGGTTGAAGTACGTGTCCAGTATGTTTCAATAGTATTGAAAGGTTTACATAAAGATAGCATTCATAATTCAACAAAAAGGCCACCTGCCGATAGCATTCGGGAAAGGCGCGGCTCTCGGCAATAATTACACAAGGAAGCAACGTTTCGACAAGGTCGGAAGGTTCATAGTGTCTCATATGGAACCAACCTTGCAGGAAGATGAAGAGCGTATAGATACATTAAGAAACACAAAGCCTTCTATAATGCTCAGCGGCCCATGATGGTGTGTGAAGAGTAAACCTTCCGTTAAAACCGAAAGGTTCGCAACTACATAGAAGAAGGAACCTTCCGTCCTGATGAAAGCATAGGGCCAAAGGGGGGCCGCATACATCTATAAATAAGACCCTAGGGGTCCAGTCTTGGGATTCGATCTTCTTCTATTTTCATCTACTCAACAATCTCTACTGCCTCCACTTAACACATTGTAACCCTAATTTTGAAATCAAATTTGGGGCTATCTTCTTAAATTTGGTATCAGATTCCATTATGGAGAAATAAAGAGAATTATGGCTTGCGATCAACTCGGAATTAGGGGATAATCATGATCAGGCATTAATTTTACATTAACGACTAATCTCAGATGATTTATTTCTTATGTTCTTTGTTTATTTCGAGAATATGCTATGAAATTTTCAACAGACAACCTCATAAGTTTTCTTCTCCTCAATTTAAATATCAATCAAAAGAAGAGGGAACGAAACTTATGGGACAGTCTCGGATATAAGTTTCATGGCATATTGACTCAGCTCTTGTTATTGCCTTAAAATGGTTGAATCATGCATTCTTTTCGAAAGGTTTTCATAAGTGGAGTGCCAACCTAGGAGGCCGAAAGTATCAAAAGAAGAGAAAATAAAGCAGTCTCATCATCTGATGTCCCGAATGGTTTCTTAACCTTTCGAAGCATTTAATGGTTTACTAAACCTTTCGATCTTTTGGAAGGTTTAATACAACCATTAAGATATCAGGATTACTTTTGGTTTCCTAGGGAAATATAATGAAATGACAAGGATGAAGATCATTTGATTTAAATAAGCTGACCGAAGGGTTTAAATGGTTTCCTCAACCTTCCGATCCATCGGAAGGTTTAATAAAACTATCGATCCGGTCGCGTCGTGAGGTTCAAACTGCACTGAAATCCTTCAATGGCGGCTAAGTGACTTCTTGATCTTCTAAGAAACCTTTCGGATTACTGAAAGGTTTAGCAATATTATGGATCCCGTCCAGTTGAAATGCTTAGATCATACTTAAACCATTTGGTAAGGCCAAAAGTAAGACGATTCTTTCCTTAACTCTACATAAGAGATAAACACTTGCTTAAAACCTTCTGCTATCGATCCCCTCCTATTAGGGTTAGAATTGTGATCGCAAAACCTTCTGACTTAGTCATTTCACTCAAGTAATGAAAAACTCACTCAATTGAAAGGTTGAATTCATATGAAACAGTTCTATGAAATGCATCGGGGATGTTGACAAAAAATCTTGTTAACATTTTTGGCGCTATAAGGAGGGCTCGAACCTCTGACCTTGCGGTAAATATAACTAATTATGGAATCAAATTTGCTGTAGGAAAATGAAATCAAAAAGATCTACCGTTAGCAAAAGGAATGATCGGGCTACTTCTCTGGAGGAAAACATATCACCTTCTTTCAATCTTGGAAACAGAGAGCAAGGGCAACCTTCCGCCCCACCTCAATCAACTCCACCTCTAGCACAGGTTCAAGTGTCCCCACAACTAGCTCCAACTCAAGATCTTCAACCAGAAGAACATGTGGCTAAAATCGCGTATCTAGAACGCCAGATGGCAGAAATGAAAGATCTTTTGAACGAAGTGTTATCTCACCGATCCTCAATGAAAGCTACCATTGCAAGGGAAGAAGTTGAGTCCCCGAGAAGGAATCTGAAAACCAATGCAGGTGCCGTCAAAGGTAAAGCTCACATTTCTCTATCAAAACAGAAGGAGGGCCTTCCACCGAAGGCAAATTATCAGGGAAGAGTTAATGCGGAAGATAAAGATTGTTCCGCGAGTTTAACTTCAGACGTCTACAAACCTAATCAAAGAGACTACATGAACAATGAAGCCTACCTTAAGGATGTGGCGGAAAAGGCTGTGAAAGACCTGCTAAATGCTAAGTGCAAAAGAACTAAAGACAAAGAGTGAACAACACTGAAAGGATTGCACCCTTCATCGATGAATTTATGTCAGCTCCAATACCATCTCATGTGAAGGTGCCCACCATGAAATATCATGGGACAATCGACCCGGATGATCATCTGATGGCGTTTGATAGCCAGATAGATTTATAACGCTTCTAGCGCTATGAGGTGTCGACTTTGCCTCTAAAATCTTTCCATGGCGTCCTCAGTCCCCCCTGCCGCACCCCCATCTCCTTCGTCCCCAGCAAATACAATTCCATTCTGTCCCCCTTATCCTCCACCTCCCCTGGCGCCCCCACCCAGCAAGCGTTCCCACCCCGAGTCCCCCCGCCTCCACCCGGATCCAAACAGCCGCTGTGCATCGAGATACCTGCCAAAACGTATGCACAGGTTGCGAGTTCTGCTCCTCGTTCCCCCCTCCTATCCAACCCCCCGGCCAGAAGACGCCACCCACTGCCTCAGTTCAAAAATGTGCGCCATACGGTTGAATTTCTAAAAAAAGAAAACCGTTGCCTTCGCTGTGCAGGCCTCCGCCACGTGGCGCAGTCTTGTAGAGATGCAAAGATTTGCTATAAGTGCGGATTTTTCGGGCATCCACAATCTCACTGTCCCAATAAAATCCCTAGTCAGCCTCAGGCTCGAATAACTAGCAAAGTCCCCTCCTCTTCCAATAAGGACAAACAACCCTCTGCCCGTTGGGCCCCAGTGTCCAATCCCCTCTCAGATCGTACGAAACCCTTCAGCTCCCCTAGACAAATCATTTCCCCTGCATCTCCTCATAGCCCACCCCATACCCCTAAACAGCATCATTATTCACCTTCGAACCCTAAAACTTTCGCAATGGCAGACCCTTCACTGCTTCTCGTCGCAAACATTATCTCTGGCACCTGGTCCCTAGACTCCCTCCGCCACACGCTATCCTCTACATTCCAACACAGAGACTGGCCTCTCTGGCTTCAATCCGACAACAGCTTCATCTTCTACTGCCCCTCATTCCTAATCAGAGACCAAATCCTCCAAAGATCGACCATCCCTACAACCGCGGGAACTATACAATTCCTCCCCTGGTCTGAGCTGGACCGCCCCGCGCCGACATTGGACCCACCTTCATGGGCAAGAATCTCTGGGTTCCCTGAACTACTCCGTTTCAACTCAGAAGCCATTTCGGAAGCTGTTAAGCCAGTAGGTAGGTTCCTGGCTCAGGACGATTGCGAATGGGCTGAGCTTGACCACCGTTTTCTATACATCCAAATCCAGTTCTATAGTGGCATCATCTCCCCATCTTCCTATGTCTCGGTCCTTAACAACACTGAATACCTCCTTCGTATAGAAAGATGGGAACACGAGCACCCGAACAGGCGCCCAAAGAACCACCTGCTGGGTTTCGACTACGAAAGGCACTTCCCTATCTTCGAGCAACACATCCAGATCGACGACCTAGAGTCAGACGACAGATTTGACGTCCTGAACTACTCCCCCATCTTCTCCGGCTCCCCACCGGCGCCTGGCCTTATTTACGACCAATCCTTCGAGGTGGTGGGTCCAAGGGGTTGGGACCCATGGCCAGTCCAGGAACACAGGTGGGACCCTTTCTCCGACCTGGACCTCTCATCCCCACTCTTCCAGCAAATTCCAACCCCTCCAACCCCATCCGTCCCTCCCCATCCTCCCCCCAACCCTGCCCCTCATACAAACACCCAATCTCTTCCGGTGCAGATCCTCCATTCCCCACTCCAAGCTGACCCCCCCTCTCCCATTCTTCAATTCCCTATCCACAGCCCAGAGGAACTCAGTCAAGCGGCCCCCCCTAGAACTAGTCAAGAGCTTCAGCCCGACACTCAAGCGGTTGCACAGTGGTCTCAGCCAATCACACCGACAGCGGTGCGTCGTAGCTCCAGACTGGACAGAGCAGCATCTCATCCTGGTAGTTTCTTTAAACACGTTGTCTTTTCGTCACTTAATAAAAGCTTAAATAAAAAAATGGCACGTTGCATGGGAGTTAACCTGCATGGAGAACATTACTCCTCCATGCAGGCACTAGAATCGGAGCGCTTATCATTCTCCCAATGAAGCTAATATCCTGGAATACACGGGGGTTGGGGGACCCCAGCAAAAGACACGCTGTTAGCCTTGTCGTATCCCCTCACAAAGTAGACATTCTTTTCCTGCAAGAATACAAACTATCAGACCCAAACCCCAATATACTCAGACAGATCGGTGGGCCATTCCTAACTGGGTGGGCCCACATTAATGCTGTCGGCTCGTGCGGCGGTATAATGACAGCCTGGAATGAATCCGTGTGGTCCCACTGCCAAACTTTCTACCACACTTCTGCCCTACATGTAGCCCTTCGACACTTACAAACTAACATAATCTTCTTCTTCACAAATATCTATGGCCCACACAACCCTCGAGATAGAAACGACCTCTGGACAAACTGTCTCTCCTTCTCCTCACATATCAATGGCCCCTGGGTCGTTGGAGGAGATTTCAACACCACCAAATCCCCAACAGAAAGGAACTCTGGCAACCTTTCCCAAGACTCCGAAGCCTTTAATCAGTTCATCAACCAGTGCTCCCTAATTGACCCACCCATTAATAATCGCCTTTACACCTGGTCAAACCGCAGATCCGACCCCTCCCTCGCAAAACTAGACCGCTTCCTTTTCAACCCAGCCTGGGAAGACTTATTTCCCCTCTCCATCGTCTCGGGCCTAGCCACTGTTATCTCCGACCATTGCCCACTCCTCCTAGACACGGGTTCCCTAGCTTGCCACAACAGACCCTTCAGGTTCGAACGCCTCTGGCTCCTCGAGCCATCTTTCGACAACTTCATCAGAGAAATCTGGACTCAGCCCTCCCCCATACAATCTGCCACAGCCAGGGTAGTCTCCAAGCTCCGCTCTCTCCGAAAAATCATCAAACCTTGGGCCAAATCAGTTTGGGGCTCCATTCGTTTGCGCATCTCAGCCATCCAAGATGAGATTCTAGACCTTAATATCCTGGAAGAAACCTCCCCGCTCCCTGATCCGGACCGCTCTCGTCTGAGAGAGCTGGAAGCGGACCTTGACAGGTTGCTACTGCAAGAAGAAATAGGCTGGAAGCAACGGTCCAAAGCGAAATGGATCGAAGACGGAGACAAGAACACTGCCTACTTCCACCGTCTTGCCAACGGCAGACGTAGATCCAATCACATCCCCGAAATCACTCATGACAACATCACTACCACTGATCAATCGGCCATCCTCAAACTCTTCACCGACCATTACCGATCCATTCTTGGCCTTCACCCCCCTCCTCTCCCCCCAATCGATTGGGATCTGATCTACCCGGTTAACCCCCTCATCCCCATTGACCATCCCTTCACTGAAGAAGAAATTTGGGTAGCGCTTAAAAGCATGTCGGATGATAAGGCTCCTGGCCCAGATGGTTTCGGGCCTCTCTTCTTCAAACACTACTGGGAAATCGTCAAGTTTGACATCATCGAAATGTGCTCTGAATTCCATACCAATCCAAATTCTGTGGACCGCATCAACTACGCAAATATCATCCTTCTCCCAAAATCCCCAGGCGCCACCTCCCTCTCGTCCTTTCGCCCCATTAGCCTCCTAAACACAACCTTTAAGATCATAACCAAGGTCCTAGCCAACTGCCTCCAGAGCGTCATAGCCCCCCTTATTGGAATTGAGCAATCTGCATTCATCTCGGGCCGTAACATCATGGACTGCGTAGCATTGACCCAGGAGATCATTTCCTTTTGCCACTTGACCTCAACACCAGGAATGCTACTCAAACTAGATTATTCAAAAGCGTTCGACTCTGTTAACTGGCAATTCATAGTGGAGTTAATGGAACACAGAGGCTTCCCCACAAAATGGTGTAACTGGATATCCTCTATACTCAACTCAAGCATGTCCTCGATAGCCATCAATGGGATCTCGGGGGGCCTAATCAAATCGACCCGCGGACTGCGACAAGGTGACCCACTTTCTCCCCTGCTCTTCGTTCTGGTGGCCGATGTGTTCAATCGCATGATCAAATTAGCAATTTCGAACAACATCTTTCAGGGCATCAACCTCCCCAACTCCAACCTAACCATATCCAACCTCCAATTCGCGGACGACACCATCCTATTCGCATCACCCATGTTCAACCACATCCACTGCCTCAAAGTAGCACTATATTCATTCGAACTCATATCGGGCTTGTCCATTAACTTTAGCAAAAGTTCCATCATCATGCTCGGTAAAGCTGATAACCTCGGGCCAACCTGTTCCAGCCTGCTCAACTGTAAGATCACACACTTCCCCATCTCCTACCTCGGTGTCCCTATCCGTCCAACCAAATTGCAAAGATCCGATTGGTTCCCCCTCATCGCCAAGATAGAAAAAAGACTCCACTCATGGAAAGCCCATTCCTTGTCCTCAGCAGGGCGCCTAGTCCTCGTTAAATCCGTTCTATCATCGATCCCCACTTACTGGATGTCACTATACAAACTCCCTTCCTGGGTAATCAAAAAAATCGATTCAATCAGAAGTTCCTTTCTTTGGAACGGTAGCAACATAAAGAGGCTCGTAAACTGGCAAACTGCCTGCCTACCCTTGAGAAACGGGGGCCTTGGAATCACTAATCTAATTGACTTCAACTTATCGCTCCTCGCCAAATGGCTCTGGCGATTCCTAACCCCTGGCCCCACCCTCTGGAAATCATGGATCACCACCCTACACTATCACTCTAACCCTCACCTAGTCCTACACGCCCCCAACGGCATAAAACCATCCCCCTTCTGGTTTGGAGTAGTTTCAACCCTACCACGTGTCAAAAGGCTATTCCACGTCAACCTGGGAAATGGGGCTAATTGTCTCTTCTGGTTAGACACTTGGCACAATCAACTTCCACTCTCCTCCATCCTCCCCAACCTCTTCGCTCATACAACTAATATCTTCACCTCCATCTCTGACATTTCCACTTCGGGCCCAGCCCAGCTTCTCCCGGCTTCATACTTTGACCTATCTACCCTCACCGAGATTCACCTCGTCTCCTCAATTCTCCGCAACACCCACCTCAACTCCCGACCAGACTCCTTCACCTGGGCACCCAACCCCTCATCCGGCTTCTCTGTTGCCTCCTGCTATGCCCACCTAAACAACCCTGGACGACTATTCACATTCTCCAGACTCTGGAAGTGCAGGATTCAGCCCCGCTTTGCTTTCCTGCAGTGGTGCCTCATCCATGGGCGAATTAACACAAGAGACAGACTCCTCCGCCATAACATTGTAGTAGACCCCAGCTGCGTCCTATGTTCCACCTCAACAGAAAGTTTGCAACATCTCTTCTTCGAGTGTGATTTTGCTGTCAGGGTCTGGGCGGCGACAACTGCTCACATCCTCGGACATATTCCCACGATCACCTCATTTTTCGACCACTGGCAGAACAACCCCCCCAACTACCACATAGATCTCACGGTTGCTATTTTCAGTTGGTGGATCTGGGCCGAGCGCAATGCACGTGTATTCTGCAAGCCCATATCCAGCCTTGAAGAAACCTGTAGACGTATTACTCACCATTTCTCATCTACATCAGGTCGTAGCTTCTCCGCTCCGTTCAGGCTGAGACTTCCTCACCCCAGCTCTCCACAGGCTGAATCCTCGGGCAGCACATCAGCAGTTCCTCCTGACAGGCATCGAGGGCACCACTAAACCGTGACTTAGCTCCGGCCTTTTCATCACTGTGTTTTTTTTTCCACTATATGTATTTTGTATAAATAACTCAGTCTGCTTCTCAATACTTTTTGGCCAGCGATCAGGCTTGTTGATCGCAATATTTACTTATTTATATAATATCTAATCGGCTGTGTAGTGCCACGCTACACAACCGTGTCGCTCAAAAAAAAAAAAGTTCATCCGAATGGACGAATTGTATTACTCGAAATAGAAATTTGGTCATAAGAAGGACAGCGGTAGATCTGGCCTGGAGAGAATTCCCAAGAGAGCAAGGTGGGAGGATACCAATACTAACGCGGTGGCATTAAATCGACCAATCTCCTACATCTATGCGATGACCCAGGATAAGGTCAACTTCCCCACTTCATTTAAGGCCCAAAATTATCCCGAGCGGAAAAAAGGAGACAAATACTGTGCCTACCACAAAGCTAATAGCCACAGAACCAATGAGTGTAAGGTTCTGGCTGGGATAATTCAGAAATTGATTCGAGAGGGGCAGTTGAAGGAATTTGTGAAGAACCCATAACAAACTCTCCCGACAAACAAAAACGCAAGGAAGCCTACTGGAAATGCCATAAATGTGATTGAGGAAGATGACCCGCTAAGCTTAAGTCCACCCCAAAACAGGATTGATGTCATATATCGAGGACCACATCCAGCTGGTAGAAGTCAAAGTGCCCGAAGTAAATACATTCGAGAAGCTAAAAAGGGTGTATTCTCTATACAGGAAGAGCTGCTATTCAAAAGTCCAAAACACAACATCAATATGCATACACTATTGATTAACCCATAGGAGCTAAGGAGGGGGATCCAACATCCCCACAATAATCCTTTAATGATCACAGCCCAAATAGGATCTTTGGTGGTCACGAAAATTCTAGTTGACACGGGAAGCGCTGTGAATGTGATATTCCGCTATGCATTTGAACAAATGGGGATTTCCAAAGATAGACTTGAACCTAGTCCCAAGCTAATCTTTGGGTTCAACAAAAAGGGAACAACTCCACTTGGGCAGGTGAAACATTTTGTCCAACTGGGACTTCCCCCATGTTCCCGAGTCTTTGAAATGACCTTTATGATCACAGATCAGCCATTATTCTATAACGCCTTCTTTGGACGGCCGGCGCTGGATGAGGTGGATGCATTCTTCTCACCGGAATATCTAATGCTTAAATTCCTCACTAAAAGTGGATGAGGAACTATCCGGGGCGAACAATTCGCATCTCGAGAAATGTACTTTGCAACCCTAGAACAATACAATAGAGAGTTTACTTGTTACTTTGATTCCTCTATTACTCTATAGCCTTCGAAAGATGGGTTTCTACATCCATCGTTCGAAGCAAAGAATAAATATGATAAAACTAATAAACGTATTGTTGCAAGGTGTTTTCCAGTTTATGGAAAAAGAAAGAGGGCAGATTCCAACTCAATCGAAGAAAGTGAAATCGTTACAAAATTAGATTGTCGAGGAGAGGTGGAAGGAGACAAGCCAATCGAAGAAACTGAAGAGGTTCTACTAGATTCTGTCGATTCCACCAAAATAGTCAGAGTGGGAAAGGGTCTTGAGGAACATCTAAAGTGAAGATTTACAAGATTCTTAAAAGACAATAAGGACGTTTTTTCTTGGACCCACTCTTACATGGTTGGAATTAGTCCCACGGTCATGAGCCGTTCCTTGAATATCAATCCAGACATTCCCCCGGTTTGGTAAAAGAAAAGGCATTTTGATAAGGTTAGGACCGACGTCCTAAACGAAGAAGTCAAGAAGATGCAACAAAATGGGTTTATCCAGGAAGTTCGATATCCCAAATGGTTGGAAAATCCGGTTCCGGTAAAGAAATCCAATGGAAAGTGGCGGACTTGTATAGACTACATAGATTTGAATAAAGCTTGACCAAAAGATTATTACCATTGCCAAGGATAGACCAGTTGGTCGACTTTAACAGTGGACATAAGCTGCTTTCCCTAATGGATGCATATTCTGGGTACAATCAGATTCCTATCTTTAAACCCGATGAGGAACATACTAGCTTCATTACAGACGAAATAACCTATTGTTATAAGGTAATGCCATTCGGGTTGAAGAATGTAGGAGCAACTTATCAACGGTTGGTTAATCGAATGTTCAAAGAACAAATTGGGAGGAATATGGAAGTTTATGTTGACGACATGTTGGTGAAATCTCAAGAGGTGGAAGATCACCTTGAAGATTTGAATGAAATGTTTAATGTGCTCCGCAAGTATTAAATGAAGCTCAACCCCCAAAAATGCAACTTTGGAGTCCATTCCGAAAAATTTCTTGGATATATCGTGAGTGCACAAGGGATTGAGGCTGGCCCAGAATAAATTGAGGCCATTAAGAATATGGCAGAACCGAGGATAAATAAAGATGTCATGAGTTTTAATGGCAAAGTGGCAGCACTAAGCAGGTTCATATCAAAAGCCACTGATAAGTGCATACCGTTCTTTGAAGTGATCAAGAAGAAGAAGAATTTCGAATGGAACAAAGATTGTAAAAAGGCATTTCAAGAACTGAAGCTTCACTTGGAAAATCCACCAATGTTATCTAGCCCCAATGAAGGGGGAGATCCATTCTTATATATGGCAATTTCTGAACATGCGGTGAGCTCGGTATTGATTAGAAATAGCGAGGGATTGCAACTACCAGTTTACTACGTAAGCAAAAGGTTAAAGGATGCTGAGATCCGATACCCAGTCATTGAAAAGCTAGCATACTGTTTAATTCTAACAGCTCGAAAACTAAGGCCCTATGTTCAAGCGCATTCAGTAAAAGTGTTGACCAACTTCCCATTGAAGCAAGTCTTTGGCAAGCTCGAAACTTCTGGAATGTTAATTAAGTGGGGAATTGAACTAATTCGGCACGATATAGCATATCAGCCTAGAATGGCTATAAAAGGTCTAGCATTTGCCGATTTAATCAATGAATGTGCATGGTTCATTTCAGAGCAATCCAAAAAGGAAAAAGATACAAAACCCAAGTGGCAACTATTTGTGGACGGTGCATCAAATGAGCAAGGAGTGGGGGCAGGATATGTGATAATTACCTCAGTTGGGCACAAGTTACACTATGCTATGAAGTTGGGATTCTCAGCAACTAACAATGTAGCAGAGTATGAATCTATGGTTGTTGGATTAACCCTTGCTTTGCAGCTTAAAATCCCAAGAATCTGGGTATTCAGCGGTTCTCAATTAATGGTTAACCAGATCAAGCAGGTAAATCAAACCAAGGATCCTAAACTTAGCCAGTATGTGGAGAAAGTTTGGAAGATGCTCGCACTTTTGAAGATTTCTCCGTACATCAAATACCAAGAGGAGAAAACTCTCAGGTAGATTCACTGGCTAAGCTGGCAAGCTCAAGAGGAGCTCATAAAACTCGAATTGTACCGGTAGGACTTCAGGCCAATCCCAGCATTAAGGAAAACAGACAAGAGAAAGCTGCGGAAATACTAGTATTAAGCCGATCATATGCATTGGCATCAGAATCGGGAGAGATGGACCAAGAAATACCGAATCAAGAATCTGTAGTTCCAATAGCAGAAGAAAGTTATGAAAACACTTGGATTGCACCAATCGTAGATTATATAGTCAATGGAAAGTTGCCCGCAGATAAAGTAAAAGCACGGAGGCTAAAATGGCAAGCTCAGAACTTTACCGTTATGGATGGAATTCTTTACAAGAAAGGGTATGCCCTTCCCTATTTGCGGTGTGTGAAACCTGGAAACGGGTTGAAAATAATACGGGAAGCACACGAAGATTTTGTGGGGATCACTCTAATGGAATAAACTAGCCAAGAAGATAATGAGGCAAGGGTTTTACTGGTCGCATCTAACTAACCAATCTATGGAGTATGTTAAAAGGTGTGAGAAATGTCAACGTCATTCCAAAATACCACATCTCCCGCCATGTCAACTAACCTCTATTACTACCTCATGGCCATTTTACGTTTGGGGAATCAACCTAATTGGACCGCTTCCAATCTCCAAAGGAGGAGAAAAATATGTTGTGGTGGCAATAGATTATTTCATGAAATGGGTTGAAGCAGAACCACTCCCGAAAATTACTTCTGGGAAAGTGCTGAGATTTGTGATCAAAAACATTGTCACAAGATTTAGGATAACTTATAAGAAAATATCCGACAATAGGACTAAATTTGAGAGTGAAGAGTTTTCACGGTTTTGCCACAAGAATGGGATAATAAAAAGCTTCTCCTCGGTCACTCTTTTGAAGGCCAATGGAGCCGTCGAAGCAGCTAACAAAACAATCAAAACCATCTTGAAAAAGAGGCTAAACAAGGCAAAACGAAATTGGGTAAAAGATTTGCCCTTAGTTCTGTGGGCTTATAGAACTTCAACTAGAACTGCAATGGGTCATACCCCATACTCTCTAACATATGGATGTGAAGCAATGCTACCTGTAGAGATTGAGGTACCTTCTCATAGAAGAATTGCCTACGCCTTTAATCCAAACCAGGAATTGAGAAAGAAATCACTCAACCTGATTCATGAATTAAGAGATGAAGCAGCCTTGAGAACGGCTGAATATCAAAGGAGGATATCAAGATATTACAACTCAAAGGTAAAAGACGGGTCATTCAAACAAGGGGATTTAGTACTTCGAAGGGTAATGGCTAAACTAAAAACCCATTGGATGGACTGCTGGGACCTAATTGGGTCTTCAAAGAAATTCCTTCAGGAGCCTATAAGCTATGCTACCCTAATGGAAATATGGTGCCGAGAACCTAGAACGGAACATTTGAGACTATATTTTCCAACTATGAATGAACAAAGCATTTCCAAGAACACCTCTACTATGATCTAGTAAAGAAAATCTACATGGTCGGGAGTGTGATTCTCCTTAAAAACTTGGACTACCTATGATGGTAGGCTAAAAATAATGGTAGAAAGCCATTAGCCGCGCCAAGAAGGCCAGGTCAAGGCACTTCCTGGACTAAGGGTGTAAGCCATTATCCGCACCAAAACCAGAAATGGCCAGGTTAAAGCAGCACAAGCCCTTAGCTGCGTCACACGATGGCCAGGATAAAGCACCTCCTGGAGGGAGGACGAGTAATTCCTTAGTCCCGCCACGCTATGGCCTGGCCAAGGTTTCGAACAAGCCCTTAACCACATCACGCTATGACCAGGCTAAGGTGCCTCATGGAGGGAGGTCAGGTAAGTCCTCGGGCCCTGCTTCAGAAAAAGCTAGCCGAGCGCACCGAAAACTCGGATGAAATGTCCGGTGGACTAAGAAAATTCCATGCCTGAAATAGGCACTTCCAGAAATTTCCATAACTTGAAATAGCAACCACCAAAAAGGTCGGTACTATCAGATATGACAAACAGCCTGAAATAGGCTCTACTTAAATAAGCACAAAATCGGACAAAAGAGTCTCTGCCTGAAATAGGCTAGAACAAATGATAAATGGACAAAGAAAACTCTGGCCCGAGAAAGCAATAGCATGCAAAGCACAAACACAGCCGAAGGATGGCATATTCAATAAGAAAATCAGAGGGAAGTCATTGACTTCTTCTTGCAAACATTTTCCAGATGGGAGTTCTGGGCTCCTATTGCAAAAGATAATATCCCAATCTTCTATTACTTGATACTGGAAAGGTATTCTGGTCTTCAATTGTTAATTACCAGCAATGGTATTCTGATCTTCAATCAATTATTACCAGCAATGGTATGCTGGTCTTCAATTATCAATCGCCAGCAATGACATTCTGGTCTTCAATTATTAGTTACCAGTGATGGTATTTTGGTCTTTTATTATTAATTACCAAAATTGGTATTTTGGTCATCTATTATTAATTCTCGAAATTGGTATTCTGGACTTCTATCATTAACTATTGAAAGAGAACTTCCGGCCTTCTCTTATCAATTATCAGAAATGACATTCTGGAATTCCTGTTAGAAGTTGTCAGAAAATGGTGTCCCAAAAGTGGCATCCTGGATTCAAGAGCTCCTGTATCAACGTTAAATCAGGTCTTCTAGTCTTCGGTTATTCATTATCAATCGAAAGAATGCAGGGATAGTTCTGTGACCTTAGAATCTTTGTCCTAAAGATCAAAAGCCTTCTTTATACAAAGGGGGGGCTAAATGTTAACCATAAAATGCAAATGGAGATAAAGAAGGCACGTCAAAACATTCCGCAGGGAAAAGAGTAATAGAAGAAGTTACCTTTCGGTGACACCGAAAGGTTTGCATAACACCCGAGGAAAAGAAGCGCACGGTAACTTCAGAGGAGGGGCTTTCGCAGGTATAAAAAGGAAAATAGTTATAAGGCCGCTTGATGTAATGAACAGATGAAAGAAAAGAAGAGCGCCCCAAGCCTTTTAAATAAAAAGGAAGGAATGCAAGAAACAAGTTTGCCGCAAATCTAACACCTTTGGAGCAGACGAAGGGATTCATCACTCGTCATTCAAAGCAAACGTCTTCCAAGAAAGGTAGAAAGAATAGGAAGAAAATAGATAACACAGTTGACAACCATTTCGGAAGCATAATGAGCCTTCCTAACCAGTTGAAGTACGTGTCCAATATCTTTCAACAGTATCGAAAGGTTTACATAAATATAGCATTCATAATTCAAAAAAAAGGCCACCTGCCGACAGCATTCGGTAAAGGCGCGGCTCTCGGTGATAATTACACAAGGAAGCAACCTTCTGACAAGTTTGGAAGGTTCATAGTGTATCATAAGGAACCAACCTTGCAGGAAGATGAAGAGCGTATAGATACATTAAGAAACACAAGGCCTTCTATGACACTCAGCGGCCCATGATGGTGTCTGAAGAGTAAACCTTCCGTTAAAACCGAAAGTTTCGCAACTGCATAAAGAAGGAACCTTCTGTCCTAATGAAAGCATAGGGCTGAAAGGAGGGGCGCCTATATCTATAAATAAGACCCTAGGGGTCCGGTCTTCGGATCCGATCTTCTTCTCATTTCATCTACTCAACAATCTCTACTGACATCGCTCAACACATTGTAACTCTAATTTTGAATCAAATTGGGGGCTATCTTCTTAAATTTTGTATCAGATTCCATTATGGAGAAATAAAAAAAATTGTGGCTTGCGATCAACTCGGAATTAGGGGATAATCATGATCAGGCGTTAATTTTACATTAACGGCTGATCTCAGATGATTTGTTTCTTACGTTCTTTGTTTATTTCGAGAATATGTTGTGAAATTTTCAACAGACAACCTCATAAGTTTCCTTCTCCCTAATTTAAATATCAATCAAAAGAAGGGGGAACGAAACTTGTGGGACAGTCATGAATATAAGTTTCATGGCATATTGACTCAGCTCTTTTTATTGCTTTAAAATGTTTGAATCATGCATTCTTTTTGAATGATTTTCATAAGTGGAGTGCCAACCTAGGAGGCTGAAAGTATCAAAAGAAGAGCAAATAAAGCAGTCTCATCATCTGATGTCCCCGAATGGTTTCTTAACCTTCTGAAAGGTTTAATGGTTTACTAAACCTTCCGATCTTTTGGAAGGTTTAATACAACCGTTAAGATACGAGGATTACTTTCGGTTTCCTTGGGAAATATAACGAAATGACAAGGATAATGATCATTTGAGTTAAATGAGCTGACCGAAGGTTTTAAATGGTTTCCTAAACCTTCCGAACCATCAGAAGGTTTAATAAAACTATCAATCTGGTCACATTGCAATGTTCAAAGTGCACTGAAATCCTTCGATGGGGGCTAAGTGACTTCTTGAGCTTCTAAGAAACCTTCCGAATTACCGAAAGGTTTAGCAATATTATGGATCCCATCTAGTTGAAATGCTTAGATCATACTTAAACCTTTCGGTAAGGCCGAAAGTAAGACGATTTATTCCCCAACTCTACATAAGAGATAAACACTTGCTTAAAACCTTCCGGTATCGATCCCCTAACTACTGTTATGGTTAGAATTGTGATCGCAAAACCTTCTGGCTTAGTTGATTCGCTCAAGTAATGACAAATCCACTCAATCGAAAGGTTAAATTCAGATGAAACAGTCCTATGAAATGCATTGGGGATGTTGATAAGAAATCTTGTTAACATTAGACTTACTAATTTCTTCCTCTAGGGACCTACACTTTTCACATTCTGAGTTTAACTTTTTAATATTTTCAATCATTAGTTCTAACTCATCAATTATACAAGGTAGACCATTTTTCTTATATTCAAGTTTATTATATTTTTCTTTAAGTCTATAATTGTGTTTGTCTAACTTGAGACATAATAATAATAAATCAGTATGTGATAATTTTGATACCTCACTGGGTTCATTGTCACTGTCACTTGATTTACCATTAGGCACATGTTTGCATCCTCTTTCTCACTGTTGGTGTTCTCCTCTTCTCCTTCAGTATCATTGTAAGTGGCTGCGAAATTCCTTAGCTTCTTCTTCTTTCCTTTGTTAAATCGATTCTGCGGACAGTTTGGCTTAATGTGACCCTGCTTCTTACATTGTTGAGATATAATTTCCTCCTCTTCATAATCATCCAGAACTTTAACAATTTTGGTTTTTATCCATTAGATTATTACTGGATTTCCATGCCTTTGGGTCCACTTTTTGAATTACTTCATCAACGGTGCTAGCTTAGCCGCGGCATCGCCTTCATCATCACTATCGGTTGTACTTTTTAAAGTGTTTGATTTCTTTTTCGAGTCTCTGCTTTCACGTTCTTCTCTGATTTTTAGTTCTAACTCATAAGCGATGAGATTTTCTATTAGTTCCTCCAAGAGTTGTTTCAAGTCTTTGGATTCCTCAATTGCAATCACTTTCGCTTCAAAATTTCTAGGAAGAATTCTCAGAATTTTTCAGACCATCTCCAATTCTGTATAAGTTTTCTCAGTGTTTTGGATATGAATATTATATTTGAAAATCATCCGTTAGTTTATTGTTGAGCGTGGCTAGATGAGATTCCTTAACCTGCGATGTACTTTTGTGAGTCACATCAAGAGTATGCCAAATTTCTTGCATAGTTTCATAGTGAGAAACATGATTGTATTCGGTTTTATCCAATGCAAACAATAGAATTCATAGCCTTAGCATTAGAACGATGTAAACAAAGTTCATTTTCATTCCACTTATTGTAACGACCCGCAATTTTATAACTTTTAAAATGGAATATTAAATTAATTTTAAATATTCAAATATAGAATTTTCAAACTTAGTAATCATGTTATGTGTGATAAATAAGAATGATAAACTTATTTTTAGAATTAAATAGAGATTTTGAAGATTTGTCGTAAAACTGACAAAAATGGATTTTCGATAAAATTGGATAAACTTTCAATTGTTGGCTTTAAATGATAAATAACTCTTTTTAATGGTTATATAATGATATGACAATAATATAAATTTGATTTATAATGACTTTATAAACATATAAACTTGTTTTATAATAATTGACAAATATTTTAATATTATTTAATATGATTTTATAACTTAAATAAACTTGTTTTAATTATTTAAAAATGATAAGAAACTTATTTACAAGTTTTTTTTACATAAATAAACAGTTTAACAAAAACGTTAAAATGTAACCGTAACATGTTTTGTCGAAAATCAATGTTTTGTTCAATATAAGTTGTCGCAACGTTGTTGCACCTTTGTTAATAAGTTTTAACATATATATTACACATTTTAATAACAAAACATGTTCACTTTTTCTAGGTATCATTAGGAAAATCTAGAATATCATTGGTAAAAGTAAGTAAGGTAATTAACAAAAGTAAAAAAGCAAACATCAAATCAATCACATCCAAATCCAACAAAAACATTACTTTATTTTTGTTAATGCTTAAGTGATTAAGACATAAAGTTGTAAAGTGAAAGGTGAAGTTAAGCGTTAAAAAAATTGAGTTTTAATGGTTGAGGAAAGGTTATTTTGGTATTTTTACCTAAAGATATTTTGTAAACTTTTCCCTTATAAATAGTCATGCATTCCTTCACATTTCCACATACTTTCCATTCTTCTTCTTCTTCCTTTTCTAAGTTTTCTTATGGCTTCTCTAATGGCTTCCTCTTTACTCTTTCCTTGTTAACTTTTCTTAAAATCATATCAAAGCAATTCCAAACTCCACCAAACTTTGTCAAAGTTCTTATATCATCTAAAAAACATGCTTTAGCCTCTAAAAAGTAGAAAATGATGGAGTATGAAGAAATATACACTTGGGCCATGAGCAATAATGGATTGAGGAGGGGATGGCCGTAAGCAAGCAATAAGGTGGAAGCTTTGGGTATGAACTAGAGGATGGTGGTGGCCTATGGCCGTGAGCAAGGAGTTCGGGAAGCTCTGGAGTAAAAAATATATTGGAGAGAAGTACCGCTGGATTCCATCTAAAAAAAGATAGGAGGAAGGGAGTTGATGATGATTAGTTGGAGTTAACAAAAGTTTAAGTGAAGTGTTGGATTGAAAGAATGTTGGTAGGAAGAATTAGTTAGAGACAAAGGTGGGTACTCACATTTAAATTTACTAACTAATCTCTAAATTATTCCAAGTATAATGATTTGAAAGTTTAAATATATTGGTTGATTAAATATTGAATGATAACTTGGTTGATTTCTTGTTTGAATATATGGATGTTAATATGGAAGATTACTTGGTTTGATAAATGATAAGAGAAATGGTTAGTAATTAACCATAGTTAATTTAATGAGCATTAAATTCATATAAATATGTTTATGGAGTTGTTTAGCCTTTTATTGGTATTAAACATCTAAAAAGGTTGAAACGAATATATAGTAATATAATATTGTAATATGAAATGAAATGGAAAATAAGTTTGAAATATGAAAGAATATTTGTTTAAACGAGTTTAAAATGATTTATAATTGTTTTATAAACATATAAAATTATTTCCATGAAGTTTTAAAAGAAATTGAAAAATAAGTCAAAATTAAGCGCGTCGCGTAACGGCAATTCACGATTTCACGTCGAAGATTTCAAATGAGTATACGAAATGGAATATAGCTTCGAATTCTTCGACATATGAATTTTCTAGACTATTATATCCATAGTTTTTAAATTAAGAAAGAAAATCAAGGTTTCACCTTGTAAAATTTTAAATATGAGTAAAACAAGTTTTCAAAAAAAATTCGGTTTTGCAGTTTAAAACCAGAATTTGAAATTGATTTAAAATGAATATTTTTAAATGTTTAAAAATATGAAATAAATCTTTTAAATCATTTAAAGTGTTTTAAAATTAATTTGATTTGTAAAAATAAACATATGTGAAATAAAAAATGTTGTTTTGATCAAAGAAATTTTAATACACTATTTGCAGCACTTTTTCGCAGCACTTTTCGCGGCTGTTTTATAACTTGCGAAATATGATTTTAAACTTAACCACTCTTTTTCATATCTTTTATAAATGGTTTTAAAAGAATAATTAAGTGTTTTAAATAATTATTTGGAAGTTTTATAAATCATTTCTAAAAATGAAAGGAGTATGCGAAAACGACTAGTACATTTGTCCCGCATGTGATATCTAGAAAGATAAAACGAGCTGTGTAACTTAGGTTAGGGATGGAGTAAGTAGTTCTTTGAACATACCTGGCCTCTATTTCCTCTTTTTAGGTGAGGGGTGGAACAGATTTAAGGGCAAGCCCGGATGCTCTAAAATAATGTTTTCCAATATAATGTTTGAATAAATGGTTTGGAAATATTTTCTTAAATAAAAGGTGAACTGATTTGGAATTATTCCAAGATTAAAAAAGTTTAATTTTACCAAATGATTTGATAAATGAGGCTGAATAATTTCATATACTATTAAGAAGATAAAGAAATAATTTAATGAATATATCTCTAAGAGATATTTGTGAATGAATAAAAAGATGAATCAAAATTATTGATGATTGATAATCACATGTGCTCTCCACATCATTTTAATCGATGATTGGTGAAAAGGAATGGGTGTCAGATTTGGGTAATCCCTATCCGAAAACCACTTCGAGCCAATGTATACATTCAAAAGTGAAAACCTGATGAAGATAATGATTATTGAAGACCGGAGGTCATGAGAATGTAGGGATTGTTGTCACGAGTCCTAGGGTTTACCCCATATTATATTTATATGGTAGTGGCGTCTGCATTCTGAGATTTTCGTTGTATTGAAGACCGAAGAGCTTCATAGCGGAAGGACTACTTGTTGACATTCTCTAGGTCGCTCCCAATATAGAGATATTTATTATAGTAGTGGTCCAGTCGTATTTTGAAATATTTATAATGCAAGGACTACTCGCTACTGATCCTAAGGGTGATTCCGAAAAAAGGATCTGGTAGGAGGAGTGCCTTCGACTTCGTTTAGTCCCAGAATGTAACATCCCCTATCTAGAGGCCCATAGCTAAGTCCTACATATGTCGTAGTCGTCTATAGTATTAACTTTCGGCGACTAAATCCGGTTATGTTAATGGTATCCATAATAACAGAAGCACTTGAATATGAAACAAATCAAAGATTAAAAACAATAGCTTTCGTTACATTTCAAAACACGTGTTCCATATTCAAATTACACAATTCCAAAATGTTTCCCAGGCAATGGTTAAATATATTTATTACAAAAATACACCAAGAGCGACATAGGATGATGCCCCCTTGGATGACCAATATAATATAGTCATAACTGACATAATACATACAGCGGAAATAAACAACAAAATAGAACAGCAACTCCAAAACAGCTATCCATTAGCCTTCTACCCGTTTTCGGTAGCTTTATTCGTTATCCTACTAAAAACCTAAAATTCCTCAACCCTCAGCCTACTCAAATCAATTTTGAGCACTCGAGAGTTTAAGGGGAAAAACATAAACTTCGAGTCCGAAATAAAGCCAGGTGTGAATAAATCTATACATCTCAGTTATTTAATGTTAAGTGAGACCACACCGCTTATCGAAACGGGTTTTCCCTCGCTAACATCCTTTTGAAGCATATCTTTTGCAAATCTTTTCCTGCAACCAAAACTGGTTAAAATATGTAAAGCAACATCATGTAAACATACATATCAGGTAATAAATGAACTATCTGTTCGAACACTAAGTTTTGTTTGGCTAACTACTAACCTTTGGCTGACTCGGGCCTACCTGACAATATAACAAAATAATCTAACATCTATTAGACACTCCTCTTCTAGACGGCCTATCCTTAACTATCTTTTAAATACTTCTCTTCTAGACGGTATGTCCCTAACTTAACGTCTCCTAAGGTCACCTGATCCTAATGGTTTTGCGGGCTCACCAATAACCTATCTGTATGCAAACATATATTACATTATGTGTGTAATCATAAATTTAGTCTTACTTGTGACAAAGCCTTACACAATGGAATTTTGGACAAAATTAGCTGGGGCTAATAGCTAATGTATAAGGCGCGACTCTATACCAGTCCCATATGGTATTCTAATATCTGAGTCATTTTACTTAGGGATCCTTTCCCTTCAATTTTCCTTGAAAACCTTTTCGAACTGATTTAAAACCTTTAAATCAAACTCATACATGGAAAATACATGTACTCTATGCTTTACTCAAAATGACCTTGCTATGTTATATATATTACTCAAACCTTAGTTGATGAAAACATTTAACTTTTGAACGTGCCCATTTCGAATCCATTGAAAGTGCCCCTTTCAAAACCAAGTAAAACCCTTTATTTAATCTAGCCGAAAGGCCAAAACCATCCTTTCGAAACCATTCATATAAACCTTTCAAAACCTATGAAAAGCCTTTCCTTCGAAAGCTATAAAACCTTAGACATCATATCTTAAAACACTCTAAAACTGCCTTTCGATACCATTGGAAAAACCTTCCTTTTGACCTTTCGAAATAGTTAGAAAACACTCTTTCAAACTCTTCGAAACCATTGGGGAACCACCCCTTAAAAACCTTTCTTTAAAACCTTTCGAAAGCATCAAAACCTTTATAAATGCAAACCTTTCGAAAGCATTTGGGTTCAATTTAAAACATATAGAAAAACACCGTTTGGAACCATTTAAACCATCTCTTTCGAAATCATTTGGGTTATACTTCAATAGAGCAAAAAGGTCATTAAAACCATTTAAGTCGAAAGCCATTCTTTCGAAAGATATTCCTAAGTAAAGAAGTGATGGTGTCGAAACCCCCCTTTTGGAAGCATTGGAGAAGTGGCCAAGTATAAAACAAAGTATACCTTCTGAATCATTGACTTCGAAAGGTAGAAAAGCGGCAATTAGGGGTTTTGACCCCTTCGAAAACAATACTTCAAACAAAAGAGCGCAACCCATTCGAAACCTTTCCTTTAAAAACATTTGACTAGGTCGGAAGCCAACCCAGTCGAAAGCACTTCCTTTGAAAGCAAAACAGGCGTTATTTCAATTAAAACCAAAGACACGTTTCGACCCCATCGGAATCCAATGTTTTGACCCAGTACCTTCGCCTCTATCCAATACGCTACGTACGAAGTAAATTGATACCATGCGCATTGGTTTTGAAAGCAATGATGGTGAAATGTCTTGATCGGAACCCCTGGTGTCGAAAGTGGTGGAACATGCTAAAATCATGTGAAATTTGTTTTTAACTTAAAAGAGAAATACTTTTCAACTAACCTGCTATGTTTTTCAAATTTTCACTGGTTGCTAAACTTCTTTTTCAAAAGTGCTGCCAAGATTTCAGAAATAAACAATAATTTTATTTTACAAAATACCCTCTTCTCCTTTTATAAATATAAAAGACATTTAAGTCACATACCTTAAATAATTTTATATATTCCAAAACACTTAGGAAAATTCCATGATTCAAGAAAATCTCTTTCAATATGTTTTCAAACATATTTAAATTTCAGACCCAAATAATTAATTACTTAGCCGTAAATAATTTTATACCCAAATAATCATTTCTTCACTAGAAAATTAATAAAATCCACATTAATTAAAAAAATTATGAAAATTGAAATCCATCTCTAAAATATCATTTTTGATCAATATTTAAATTCGCAAGGCATTTGGATGTCACTTAACAGGGTTTTCATACTAAAACATGTCATAAAATCCATATGAACAAACATAAATCATCAACAAGCATATATTAACTTTTAATTAGTCAAAAACATGGCATAATCATGCAAAACACTTAGGATTCATTTATAAAACCGAAAACCATAATAAAATGAGATATGGTAATTATTCACCTTAGCTTGAGATTAAAGAGTTTGAGATTTGGATGAATTTGATGTTGATTAAACTTCCCCTTTATCTTTCTTTCTCTTGCTCTTGAAAATGGTGGTCGGCCTCTAGGTTTTTTTTAGCAAATGAAAATGAAGATGATAATACACGGCTAAGGATTTCGGGTATTAGAAAGCCCTTTTTCCTATTTTACCCCTCCCCTATTATACTTAACCATTTTTACTTTAATTTATTCATTTATATGGCACGACTACCCTTAATTAAATCAAATCTCAATCCCATAATCATCACATTATTTTATTTAGTTTAGCTAATTAAATTTCCTAAATAATGTTACTGAAAATTTAGGATCGTTACAGACTCCCCTCCTTAAAGAATTTCATCCTCGAAATTACGATAAGATACACAACAAATCAACCATAAAGGTAAAACAAACCATCAAACAAATCAGGATAAGCGTCTCTAATCCTGTTCTCAATCTCCCAAATACAGTCTCCTTCATCCTCGCTCCACTGGACTTTCACTAATCTCATGTTCTTGTTCCTTACCTTCCTCTCATCTCTCACAACTATACCAACAGGCTTTCTAATTATCGTTAAGTCCGGCTCTACTACTAAATCCTCTAACACGGTCGGTGCTATAGTAGTCTCCGGGTCTCTAACACACTTTCTAAGATGAGAAACATGGAAAACATCATGGACTCCTGCCAAACTAATCGGTAACTCTAATCTATACGTGAGTTTCCTGATCCTCTTAACAATACAAAAAGGTCCAACGAATCTCGGTGATAACTTCCCTGATCTTTCGAATCTGATCACACCCTTCATCGGTGAAACCTTAACAAACACATAATCCCCAACCGAGAATTCTACATCTTTCCTTCTTCTATCTGCATAGCTTTTCTGCCCAGACTAAGCCTCCTTCATCTAAGCTCGAATCAGCTCAATCTTTTCTACAGCGTCCCTTACTAAATCTGGACCAAGAACTAACCTATCCCTGGTCTCTAACCAACAAATGCGATATTTGCATGGCCTTCCATACAGAGCTTCAAACGGTGCCATCCCAATATTAGTTTGATAATTGTTGTTATATGAAAACTCAACTAAGTGTGGATGGTCTTTCCATGATCCCCCAAAATCTGACACACAAGCTCTTAACAAATCCTCCAAGACTTTGTTAACTCTTTCCATTTGCCCATCAGTCTGTGGATGGTAAGCGGTACTCATTTTGACCTTGGTTCCTAAAATATCATGTAGACTCTTCCAAAACTCACTAGTGAATAAAGAATCTCTATTACTTACTATGCTACTAGGAATTCCATGCAGTCTAACCACATTCTTCTTAAACAACTTCGCCAAAACAGGTGCCGCCCTAGTACACTTAACTGGAATGAAATGGGCACTCTTGGTTAGTCTATCCACTATGACCCATATACTTTCATTTCCTCTCGTAGATCTTTGCAACCCGTCAATAAAATCCATAGAAATAGAATCCCACTTCTATATCGGAATATCCAATGGCTGAAGCAATCCACTTGGCTTTTGGTGTTCAGCCTTTGCCTGTTGGAAATTCAAACATTGCTTTACGCATAAGCCAACATCCCTCTTCATCCTTCCCAGAAGAAACATCTCTTCATATCCTGATACATCTTAGTTCCTCTTGGATGAAAGTGAACTTCGAACGATGGCATTCCTCCAAAACTTCTTTCCTTATGTCTCCTATATTCGGAACACATAACCTCCCTTTCTTTCTCAACCACCCATTTTGGTCAAGACTGATACCCTTCAAGTCATCGCTCTCTGTTCCATCTCTTAACTTCCTGATCCATTGAACTAACACTGGATCCTCCTCATGTTTAAAAGCTATCCTTTCGATCATTACCTGTCGGACTTTTAAACAAGACAACATAACACTTCCTCCACTAGACCCAGCCTTGGATTTCCACTGCACTCTACAAGCTGACAGTGCTTCCAAATCTTTCCACTTAGCGATCATCGCCAATACTGTATTCTGATGCTACCTGCTAAGAGCGTCCGCAACCTTGTTGCCTTTCCCCGGTGTGTACCTAATTCCAAAATCAAAAGCAGCTAAAAACCCTAACCACCTCTGCTATCTCATGCTCAGCTCCTTTTGAGAGAGAAAATGCTTCAACAACTTATGATCCATATATAGCTGAAATCGCTCTCCCAAAAGTGAATGCCTCCACACCTTCGATGCCAAAATAACTGTAGCTAATTCCAAGTCATGCGTTGGATATCTAACCTCATGCGGTTTAAGCTGTCTAGAAGCATAGGCAATCACTTTACCTCTCTGCATCAACACAGCTCCTAATCCTGTTCCACATGCATCGGTATAAACCACCAAATCCATATTCCCCTCCGGAATAACCAATACAGGTGCATGAGTAAATAAATGTTTCAAGCTCTGGAATGCTTCCTCACACTTATCGGCCCACATAAACTTCATCTCCTTTCGCGTTAGGTTGGTCTACGGCGCTGCTATCCGCAAAAAATCCTTTATAAACCTCTGATAATATCCAGCTAATCCAAGAAAACTCTTTATCACAGTCACCGTCTCGGGTCTCTTTCAATTATTCACTGCTTCAATCTTAGTCGGATTTATCGACAACCCTTTCTCTGAGACTACATGACTAAGAAACTTCACTTCCTTCTTCTAGAAATGGCACTTCGAAAACTTCGCCTTCAGCTGATGCTACCTCACGTCTCAAGCATAACTCTAAGATGAACTTCATGTTCCTTCTCATCCTTCGAGTATATCAAAATATCATCTATGAAAACCAACACGAACTTATCCAAGTGCTCTCAGAAAACTCAGTTCATCAAATCCACAAAGAATGCCGACGCATTAGTCAGTCCGAATAGCATAACTAACCATTCGTATGATCCATATCTTGTCCTAAACGCCATCAAAGGTATACTATCCTCTGCTACTCTAAGCTGATGAAAAACTGTCGCCACATCCAACTGAGATAATAACTTGGCTCCACATAGCTGATGAAACAAATCGACAATTCTTGGCAATGGATATCGATTTTTTATCGTCCTCTCATTCAACTTACGATATCGATACATAACCTCAATGATCCATCCGGCTTCTTAGCAAACACTACGGCTGCTCCCCGAGGTGAACTACTTGGTCTAATAAAATTCTTGCCTTCTAGATCCACCAACTGCACCTTTAACTCTCTCATCTCTGCAGGTGTCATCCTGCTTGGCGACCTACTCACTGGTTTTGCTTCAGGCACCAAATCTATCTGAAACTCGATGGCTCATTTCGGTGGCAATCCAACTACTGGCTCAAAGACATCTGTGAATTCTCTAACCATGAAAACTCGATTCAACTCGTCTTCCAACTCCACAACACGCAACAAAACATTCATCTCACAACTAAGGTTTTCTACAGTATAAATTATCCGATCACTACAATCAGGGTGTCTTAATGATATTTTTCTATCATGGAAAAATATTCGAGCATCATATTCACTTAACCAATCCATACCCAATATAATTCTGAACTCTACAGAGTCAAGCACATGCAAATAACAAACAAAGGTATGACCTAACAAATCAAACTCTAAGTGGTCACACTCTATCCCTAGTGTCTCATACCCTCCTATTAGATTTGCAACCCTTAAGGAAGTAACTAAATATGAGTGTTCTAGGTTAAGCTTATCTAGCAAACATTGAGATACAAAAGAATGCGATACACCAATATCAAACAGAATGCTAACAGACATACCATGAATCTAAAGCGTACCTCCCAACACTGCCTTTCCTTTCTCCTGGACTGTTGGCTTTGAAGTAGCAGGCTCTAATGCATACACCTTGCCCTTTCCATCATTAGCAGGCTCTTTGCCTTGATTCTTATAGTGGCCAATCTGATCGTAATTGAAGCACTTGATGTTCTTCTTCTCGATCACTTCTTTAGCATTTCCAGTACGACACTCATTCGCAAAATGCCCCTTCTTGTCGCACTTAAAGCAGACCACTTTGAACTTTCCTTTCTTCACTGCCCCTCCCTTCTGAACACCTTTCTTGTGAAAGAACTTCCTCTTTTGGCCTTGCCCAACCAGGACCTCCTTCTGCTTTTTCTTCTCCAAACAAGCAAGTTTCTCTTTGTGTCTTAACGCCATCTCCACTACCACATAACAGGGATTTATAATATGAGGTAAGCCCTGGCCAACTTAGGCTTCAATCCTCTGATAAACTTTTCATTCCTCTTCATCGTGGTATCCACAGTGGCATAACCATACCTAGACAATTCTTCAAACCTACTAGCATATTTCAAAAAAGACATCTCTCCCTGTTCTAGCTCAGCAAACTTTCTGATCAAAACAGACTATGCCATCACCGACATGAACCTCTCCTGCAACCTCTTTTTAAAGTCTGTCCATGTCATTGTCTCCTCATCCATACCAGTAGTTACACTATTCCACCAAAACAAAGCTACTCCTTGAGCTGCCTCGAAGCAAGCCTCCTCTTTTACTCATCATTGAGCCTCAAGTCAACAGATATCCTTTCGCAATGCAATAACTAGTTTTCCACCTCGATAGCATTCTCGATTCCAATAAATGGCCTCCCTGCAAAATTAGCATAATCTCCACTCAACTTAGCATAATCATTAACAACTGGAGCTTCCTAAACTTCTACTCCTATGTTCCCTCTAACAACTCCAGCAGTAATCCTAACCTGCATCATGTTCATGAAAAATTGATAACTCCCATATCCACTTGTGGGACTCCATCACCAACATTCTCCGCCTGAGACTGACCATGGGTCCTCCTCATATTGGGTTGGGCATTTCCATTGGTGGTGGTGCTGTCCCCTCCTAAGTTAACTTTGCCTCTTCTTGCATTCGTATCTGTATTCAAGCCTCGTGAGATACAAAAGAATAACCTAAGAGAGATAGGAAAATAGAGATATAACATATACTTATATATAGCAAATACAAGTACGGTACTATAGCCTTATCCCATACCCCAATCTTACTCTAATTCCTTAGGATTATGTTTTTAAAATAATTTTTAGTTAAAGTATTTCATAAACCTATGCTCTGATACCAAGTTGTAACATACCCATCTAGAGGCCTAAAGCTAAGCACTACAAATGTTGCATTCATCTATAGTATTAACTTCCGGCAACTAAATACGGCTATGTTAATGGTATCCATATTATCAAAAGACACATGAATATGAAACAAATCATAGATTTCAAACCAATAGTTTTCATTACATTTCAAAACACATGTTCCATATTCAAATTACACAATCCGAAAACGTTTCCTAGGCAATGGTTAAATAAAATTAATAAAAAATACGCCCAAAGCGACATATGATGATGCCCTCTTGGATGACCAAAGTAATATAGTCATAACTAACATAATACACACATCGGAAATAAACAACAAAATAGAACAACGACTCCTAAATAGCTATTCGTCAACCTCCTGCCATCTTCAGTAGCTTTATTCGTCATCCTACTAAAAAGCTAAAAATCCTCAACCCTCAGCCTGCTCAAATCAATTTTGAGCACCTGAGAGTTTAAGGGGGAAAATATAAACTTCGAGTCAGACATAAAGCCTGGTGTGAATAATGTTATACATCTCGGTTATTTAATGTTAAGTGAGACCACGTTGCTTAGCGGAATGAGTTTCCAAACACTAACATCCTTTTAAAACATATCTTTTGCAAATCTTTTCCTGCAACCAAAACTGGCTAAAATCTGTAAAGCAGCATTATGTAAACATACATATTAGGTAATAAATGAACCATCTATTCGAGCACTATAGTTTTGTTTCACTAACTACTACCTTTGGCTGACTCAGACCTACCAGACAATATAACAAAATAATCTAACATTTGTTACACACTCCTCATCTGGACGGCCTGCCTTTAACTATCTATTAAATACTTCTCTTCTGGATGGTCTGTCTCTAACTTAACATCTCATAGGGTCACCTGATCCTAATGGTTTTGCGGGCTCACCAATAACAAATCTATATACAAACATATATTACATTCTGTGTGTAATCATAATTTTAGTCTTACCTATGACAAAGCCCTACACAATGGAATTTTGGAAAAAATTAGTTGGGGCTAATAGCTAATGTATAGGGCGCGATTCTATACCAGTCTCACATGGTATTCTAATATCTGAGTCATTTTACTTAGGGATCCTTTCCCTTCAATTTTCCTTGAAAACCATTTCGAACTGATTTAAAACCTTTAAATCAAACTCATACAAGGAAAATACATATACTCTATGCTTTACTCAAAATCACATTGCCATGTTATATATACTTTACTCAAACCTTAGTTGATGAAAACATTTAACTTTTGAAAGTTCCCCTTTCGAATCCATTGAAAGTGCCCCTTTCAAAACCAAGTAAAACCGTTTATTTAATCTAGGCTGAAAGGCCAAAACCATCCTTCCAAAACCATACATATAAACCTTTCAAAACCCATGAAAAACCTTTCCTTTGAAAGCTATAAAACCTTAGACATCATACCCTAAAACACTTTAAAACTGCCTTTCGAGACCATTTGAAAAAACCTTCCTTTTAGACCTTTCGAAACGGTTAAAAGAACACCCTTCGGAACTTTTTGAAACCATTGGGGAACCACCCCTTAGAAACCTTTCTTAAAACCTTTCAAAAGCATCAAAACCTTTATAAACGCAAACCTTTCGAAAGCACTTGAGTTCAATTTAAAACATGTGGAAAAACACTTTTCGAAACCATTTAAACCATCTCTTTCGAAACTATTTGGGTTATACTTCAACAGAGTAAAAGGAACATTAAAACCATTTAAGTCGAAAGCCATTATTTTGAAAGCTATTCCTAAGTAAAGAAGTGATGGTGTCGAAACCACCCTTTCGGAAGCATTGGAGAAGTGGCCAAGTTTAAAACAAAGCATACCTTCTGTAACCATTGACTTCGAAAGGTAAAAAAGCGACAGCTAGCGGTTTCGACCCCTTCGAAAGCAATACTTAAAACAAAAGAGCGCAACTGATTCAAAACCTTTCCTTTAAAAACATTTGACCAGGTCGATAGCCAACCCAGTCGAAAGCACTTCCTTCGGAAGCAAAGCAGGCGTTATTTCAATTAAAACCAAAGACACGTTTCAACCCCATCGAAACCCAACAGTTCGACCCAGTACCTTCCATCTCTATCCAATACGCTACGTACCAAGTAAATTGATACCATGAGCATTGGTTTCGAAAGCAATAATGGCGAAACGTCTAGGTCGGAACCCTTGGTGCCGAAAGTGGCGAAACATGCTAAAATCATGTAAACTTTATTTTTAACTTAAAAGAGAAATACTTTTCAACTAACCTACTATGTTTGTCAAATTTTTATTGGTTGCTAAATTTCCTTTTCAAAAGTGCTGCCAAGATTTCAGAAATAAACCATAATTTTAGGTTACAAAATACCCCTTCTCCTTTTATAAATATATAGAACATTCAAGTCTCATACCTTATATAATTTTATATATTCATAAAAACACATAGGAAAATTCTATAAAAATTCCAAAAATCTCTTTTAATATGTTTTCTAACATATATAAATTTCAAACCCAGATAATTAATTATTTAGCCATAAACAATTTTATACCCAAATAATCATTTTCTTTACTAGAAAATTATATAAAATCAACATTAATTCAGAAAATTATGAAAATTGATCCATCTCTAAAATATCATTTTTGATCAATATTCAAATGCGCAAGGCATTTGGATGTCATTTAATAGGGTTTTCATATCAAAACATGTCATAAAATCCATATGAACAAACATAAATCATCAACAAGCATATATAAACTTTTAATCATTCAAAAACATGGCATAATCATGCAAAACACTTTAAATTCATTTATAAAATCGAAAACCATAATAAAATGAGATATAGTAATTATTCACCTTAGCTTGAGATTAAAGAGTTTGAGATTTGAATGAATTTGATGTTGATTAAGCTTCCCCTTTATCTTTCTTTCTATTGCTCTTGAAAATGGTGGTCGGCCTCTAGTTTTAATTTTTTTAGCAAATGAAAATTAAAGTGATAATACAGGGCTAAGGGTTTTAGGTATTAGAAATCCCTTTTTCCTATTTTACCACTCCCCTATTATACTTAACTATTTTTACTTTAATTCATTCATTTATATGGCACAGCTACCCTTAATTAAATCAAATCTCAATCCCCTAATCATCTCATTATTTTATTAGATTTAGCTAATTAAATTTCCTAAATAATGTGACTAAAAATTTAGGGTCGTTACAGACACCCCTCCTTAAAGAATTATGCACTCTAAATTACGATAAGATACACAACAAATCAACCATAAAGGTAAAACATACCATCAAACAAATCAAGATAAGCATCTCTAATCCTGCTCTCAGTCTCCCAAGTATAGTCTCTCTCATCGTTGCTGTACTGGACTTTCACTAATTTGACTATATTTTTCCTTATCTTCTTCTCATCTCTCGCAACTATACCAACTGGCTTTCTAACTATGGTTAAGTCCGGCTCTACTACTAAATCCTCTAACACATTCGGTGTTGTAGTAGTCTCTGGGTCTCTAACATAATTTCTAAGATGAGAGACATGTAAAACATCATGGACTTCTGCCAAACTACTTGGTATCACTACTCTATATGCGAGTTTCTCGATCCTCTCAACAGTACAAAAAGGTCCAACGAATCTCGGTGCTAACTTCGCTGATCTTCCAAATCTAAACACACCCTTCATCGAAGAAACCATAACAAACACATGATCCCCAACAGAGAATTCTAAGACTTTCCTTCTTTTATTTGAATAGCTCTTCTGCCTAGACTGAGCCTCCTTCATCCTAGCTCAAATCAACTCACTCTTCTCTGCAACATCCCTTACTAAATTTGGACCAAGAACTAACATATCCTCGGTCTCTGACCAACAAACGAGCGATTTGCCTGGCCTTCCATACAAAGCTTCAAACGGTGCCATCCCAATACTAGTCTGATAATAGTTGTTATACAAAAACTCAACTAAGTGTAGATGGTCTTCCCATGATCCCCTAAAATCCAACACACAAGCTCTTAACAAATCCTTCAAGACTTTGTTAACTCTTTCCGTTTGCCCATCAGTCTGTGGATGGTAAGCGGTACTCATCTTAAGCTTGGTTCCTAAAATATCTTGTAGACTCTTCCAGAACTCACTAATGAATAAAGAATCTCTATTACTTATTATGCTACTAGGAATTCCATGCATTTTGACCGCATTCTTCATAAAAAACTTCGCCAAAACAGGTGTCGTCCTAGTTGACTTAACTGAAATGAAATGGGCGCTCTTGGTCAGTCTATCCACTATGACTCATATACTTTCATTTCCTCTCCTAGATCTTGGCAGCCCATCAATAAAATCCATAGAAATAGAATCCCACTTTCATATCGGAATATCCAATGGCTGAAGCAATCCACTTGGCTTTTGGTGTTCAGCCTTTGCCTGTTGGCAATTGAAACACTTCTTTACCCATAAGCTAACATCCCTCTTCATTCCTTCCCAGGAGAAACTTCTCTTCATATCCTAATACATCTTAGTTCCTCCTGGATTGTTACCTGAAGGTTTGACCAGGCAACTAGGCACTCGCTTACATAACATTCGGCATGGAGAGTCATTCGGTATTGTACATGGATCGGCATTCTAGAGTGATCGGCATACCTGGATCGTTCGGCACTCCACACTGCTCGGCATCCACACTTCGTTCGGCACTCCATACTGTTCGGCATCCACACTTCGTTCAGTACATCAGTCTGTTCGACATCAGTCCACTCAGCACATCTTTCTGTTCGGCATCAGTTTGATCGGCGTCAGGCTATTCGGCATCAGCCTGTTCGGCATCAGTCCACTCAGCACATCAGTCTATTAGGCATCAGTCTGTTCGGCATCGGTCCACTCAGCACATCAGTCTGTTCAGCATCAGTCTGTTCGGCATCAGTCTTATCGGCGTCAGTCTGTTCGGCATCAGCCTGTTCGGCATCAGTTCACTCAGCACATCAGTCTGTTCGGCATCAGTCTGTTCGGCATAAGTCTATTCGGCATCAGTCCACTCAGTACATCAGTCTGTTCGGCATCAGTCCGTTCGGCATCAGTCTATTCGGCATCAGCCTGTTCGGCATCAGTCTGTTCGGCACACAGAATTCACTCTTTCTGGGCTGAGGTATTCAGCTACCAGGCCCACCAGGGAAGTCCAACCCAACTTTGTCTATAAATAGAGAGGCAGGGGCACAGTGAAAAGGACCTTTTTTCGAGAACACTGGGGAAACTCTATCGCTTTCAAGACTCATTCTCTTTACTTAGCAATTGTATTCAAGTAGTTGGTATACGGATTGTATCTGTAATCAATTATCAAGTAAGCAATAAAGATTAACCTCAAAGTGGACGTAGGCAGTTACGCCGAACCACTATAAATCTGGTGTTCTCGTCTTTGCATTCAATTTAGCACATTGTTCTTTGTTTAAATTTACTTTCATCATTTATCTCTCTACACAATCTTTCTCAACGAGGTTAGTGGCCAACTTTGGTGCTAACATGGATGAATAATGAACTTCGAACGATGGCATGCTCCAAAAATTCTTTCCTAATGTCTCTTATATCCGGAACACATAACCTCCCTTTCTTTCTCAACCACCCATTTTGGTCAAGACTGAAATCCTTCAAGTCATCGCTCTCCGTTCCATCTCTTAACTTCCTGATCCGTTCAACTAACATTGGATCCTACTCCTGTTTAGAAGTTATCCTTTTGATCATTACCAGTCGGACTTCTAAACAAGACAACATAACACTTTCTCCACTAGACCCAGCCTCGGATTTCCACTGCACTCTACAAGCTGACAATGTTTCCAAATCTTTCCACTCAGCTATCATCGCCAATACTGCATTCTGATGCTTCTTGCTAAGTGCGTCTGCAACCTTGTTGCCTTTCCCCAGTGCGTACCCAATTCCAAAATCATAAGCGGCAAAAATTTCCAACCACCTCTGTTGTCTCATATTCAGCTCCTTCTGAGAGAATAGATACTTTAATGACTTATGATCCATATATAGCTCAAATCGCTCCCCCAAAGGTAATGCTTCCGAACCTTCAGTGCAAAAATAACTGCAACTAATTCCAAGTCATGCGTTGGATATCTAACCTCATGAGATACAAAAAGATAACCTAGTCAAAGATAGGAGAATAGAGATAAAAGCACACTTATATATAGCAAATACAAGTACGTTACTATAGCGTTACCCCAATCCCAAATCTTGCTCTAATTCCTTTGGATTTTTGTTTTCAAAACCATTTTTAGTTAAAATATTTCATAATCCTATGCTCTGATACCAAGTTGTAACATCCCGTTTCTGGAGGCCAAAAGCTAAGCACTATGGATGATGCAGTCATCCACAGTATTAACTTCTGATGACGAAATACGGTAATGCTAGTGGTATCCATAATATCAAAAGCACTTGTATATGAACAAAATCACATATTTCAAAAACAATAATTTCAGTGATTACATTTCAAATAAAATCATATCCAAGTTACAAAAATCCCCAAACATATTCCCAAGCGATGATCAAATATAATTTACAACAATACGCCAAGAGAGACATATGAAGATGCCCTCTTGAATGATCAAAGCAATATAGACATAACTGTCTTAATACACAGCGGAACAAATAAAAAGAACAGAATTCCTAATTAGCTATCCATCAGCCACATGCTCGTCCTCGGAAGTTTTATTCGCCAAAATCTACTATAACCTGAAAACCTTAACCCTCGGCCTACTCAAATCAATTTTGAGCACCCAACAGTTTAAGGGGAAACAAAAACTTCGAGTCAGACATAAAGCCTGGTATGAATAATTCTGTTACATATCTGTTTACTAATAATTAATGAGACCATGCTGCTTAGCGGAATGGATTTTCTCTCACTAATATCCTCTTTCAAAACATATATTTGCAAATCCTTTCCTGCAACCAAACTGGTTAATCAAACTATTTATGATAATAAAATAATAGCAAGATCCGTTATGCTATAACAGGTAATAAATGGACTAACTGTTCGAAATCTGGGCTGACTGCCCTAAACTGGACTAACTGTCCTTTGCTGACTCGGGCCTACCAGATACCATATTAAATATCTAAACAACTATTAGACAAATCTTATGGATGGTCTATCCTTTACTTACATCTTCCTGGATCAACTGATCCTCGTGGTTTTGTGCCTTACCAATAACCTACATCTGTACAAAAATATTATGTTCTGTTTGTAACCAACATTTTAGTCTTACCTATTATAGACTCCCCTTCTTAAAGAATTTCGTCCTCGAAATTACGATAAGGCGCACAATAAATCAAACAAGAGGGTAAAACATACCATCAAACAAGTCGGGATAAGTATCTCTAATCCTGCTCTCAACCTCCCAAGTACAGTCTCTGTCATCGTCACCCTACTGGACTTTGACTAATCTGACCCTCTTGGTTCTAAGCCTCTTCTCATCTCTCGCAACAATGCGAACTGGCTTCCTCGCTATGGTCAAGTCTGGTTCTACCAATAAATCATCTAGCACTTTAGGTGCAATAGCAGTCTCCGGGTCTCTAACACACTTTCTAAGACGAGAAACGTGAAAAACACCATGGACACCTGCCAAAATGCTCGGTAACTCAAGTCTATACGCGAGCTTCCCAATCCTCTTTAGGATAGGAAAAGGTCCAATGAACCTAGGAGATAACTTCCCCGACTTCCCAAATCTAATCACACCCTTCATCGGTGACACTTTGACGAAAACCTGGTCCTCAACAGAGAACTCCAAATCTTTCCATTTCTTATATGCATAACTTTTCTGCCTAGACCGAGGCTCCTTCTTTCTACCCCAAATGACCTCAATCTTTTCTGCAGCCTCTCTAACCAGATCTTGATCAAGAATCAATCTATCCCCGGTCTCCAACCAACATACAGGAGATTTGCATGGCCTTCCATACAAAGCTTCAAACAGTGTTATCCCAATACTAGTCTAATAACTGTTAGTATACGAAAACTGGGCTAGATGTAGATGATCTTCCCATGATCTCCCGAAATCTGGAACACAAGATCTTAACAAATCTTCCAAGATCTTGTTAACTCTTTTCGTTTTCCCATCTGTCTGGGGATGGTAAGCGGTACTCATCTTAAGCTTGGTTCCCAAAACCTTCTGCAGACTCTTCCAAAACTCGCTAGTGAATAAGGAATCTCTGTCACTAACTATGCTACTCGGAATTCCATGAAGTCTAACCACATTCCTCATAAACAACTTCGCTAAAACAGGTGTCGTCCTGGTTGACCTAACTGGAATGAAATGGCACTCTTGGTCAATCTGTCCACTATAACCCAAATACTTACATTTCCCCTATTCGACCTTGGCAACCCATCAATGAAGTCCATAGAAATAGAATCCCACTTCCACACTGGAATGTCTAACGGTAGAAGCAAACCATTTGGCTTCTGGTGTTCGGCCTTTTCCTTCTAGCAATTCAAGCACAGCCTTACACACAGACCAATATCTTGCTTCATACCTTCCCAGAAGAAACTCCTCTTCATATCCTGATACATCTAGGTACCTCTGGGATGTATGGTGAACTTCGAACGATGACATTCCTCTAAGACTTCCTTCTTTATGTTTTCGACACTCGAAACACATAATCTTCCTTTCTTTCTCAACAACCCATTCTGGCCAAGACCGAAATCTTTCAAGTCGTCACTCTTGGTTCCTTCCTTTAGCTTTCTGATCCGCTTAGCTAACAGTGGATCTTCCATCTGCTTAGAAGCAATCCATTCGATCAACACTGGTCAAACTTCCAAACAAGACAATACAACGGTATTCCCACTAGACCCAGCCTCAGATCTCCACCACACTCTGTAATCTTCTAATGATTCTAAATCTTTCCACTCAGCAACCATCGCCAACACTGCATTCTGATGTTTCCTGCTAAGTGCATCTGCAACCTTGTTGCCTTTCCCCGGTGTGTACTCAATCCAAAAATCATAAGTGGCTATAAAATATAACCATCTCTGATGTCTCATGATCAGCTCTTTCTGAGAGAATAAATATTTCAGCGACTTATGATCTGTGTATAACTCAAACCTTTCTCCCAAAAGGTAATGTCTCCACAACTTCAAAGCAAAAATCACTGCAGCCAACTCCAAATCATGCATTATATACCTGACCTCATGCGGACTAAGCTGTCTAGAAGCATAGGCAATCACTTTATCTCTCTTCATCAGCACAGCTCCTAATCCTGTTCCACAAGCATCGGTATAAATTACCAAGTCCCGATTCCCTTCTGGAACAACTAACATAGGTGCATGGGTTCATAAGTGTCTCAAACTCTGGAATACTTCCTCATGCTTACCCATCCACACAAAATTCACATCCTTCCTTGTCAGCTTGGTCATCGGTGCTGCTATCCGTGAAAAATCCTTAATGAATCTCCAATAATAACCAGCCAACCCAAGGAAAATCTTTATCTCGATTACTGTCTCGGGTCTCTTCCAACTATTCACTGCCTCGATCTTAGTTGGATCCACTGACAAACCTTCCTCTGAGACTACATGACTAAGAAACTTCACTTCTCTCTTCCAAAAGTGATACTTCGAAAATTTCTCTTTTAGCTGATGCTGCCTCTACGTCTCAAGAACCACTCTAAGATGAACTTCATGCTCTCTTTCATCCTTAGATTAAATCAAGATATCATCTATGAAAATCAATACAAACCTATCCAAGTGCTCTCAAAAAATCCAGTTCATCAAATCCATAAAGAAAGCTGGCGAATTCTTCAGTCCGAATGGCATAACTAACCATTCGTACGACCCATATCCGGTCCTGAATGCCGTCAAAGGTATACCATCCTCTGCTAGCCTGAGCTGATGGAAACCTGTTGTCAATTCCAACTGAGAAAATACCTTTGCTCCACTCAACTAGTCAAATAAATCATTAATCCGGGGAAATGGATATCGATTCTTTATCGTCCTCTCATTCAACTTACGATAATTGATACATAGTCTCAACGATCCATCCAGCTTCTTAGCAAACACAGCTGGTGCACTCCAAGGAGAACTACTTTACTTGATAAAACTCTTGTCTTCTAAATCCACCAACTGCACCTTCAACTCCCTCATCTCTGAAGGGGTCATCCTGCTTGGCGGCCTACTCACTAGTTCTGCTCCTGGAACCAAATCTATCCAAAACTCAATGGCTCGCTTCGGTGGCAATCCGACTACTACAGGCTCAAACACATCTGCGAATTCTCTAACCATGTAAACTTGGCTTAATTCATCATCTGATTCCAAAGCACCCAACAAAGCTAACACTGCACCGCTAGAACCTTCTACGCTATAAACAATCCGGTGGCTACAATCAGGATGTCTAAGAGATATCTTCCTATCCTGGCAAAATACCCTAGCATCGTACTCACTTAACCAATCCATACCAAGGATAATCCCGAACCCCACAAAATCAAACACATGCATACTGCATACAAAAGTATGACCTAACAGGTCAAAATCAAACTGGTCACACCTCAACCCTAGAGTTGCATACCCTCCTATTGGATTCGCAACCCTTAAGGAAGTAATTAAATATGTGGGTTCAAGGTTAAGCTTATCTACCAAACATCTAGATATAAAAGAATGTGATGCACCAGTATCAAATAAAACGCTAACAAACATACCATGAATCTGAAGCGTACCTCCTAAAACTGCCTTTCCCTTCTTGTGGGTTGTTGGCTTAGAAGCAGCAGGCTCCAATGCATACACCTTTGCCCTTACCATCTCTAACGAGCTTCTTGCACTAGTTCTTATAGTGGCCTATCTGGTCACAGTTGAAGCACTTGACATTCTTCTTCCCAACCACTTCCTTAGCCTTCTTAGAACGAACGACACTCGTTGGCAAAGTGCCCCTTCTTGTCGCACTTATAATCTCAAATTTCACCCTCTTGGCTGCTCCACTCTTCTGAGCACCCTTCTTAGGAAAGAACTTCCTCTTCTGGCCTTACCAAACCTGGACCTCCTTAGCCTTATTCTTAGATAGGGACTCATAATCTCCTCATACCTCATGGCCGTCTCCACAACCACATCACACGGATCTCTGATATGGGACAATATAGCCTTAGCCAACTCAGGCTTTAATCCCCTGATGAACTTTTCATTCCTCTTCAACACGGTATCCACTAAAGCATACCCATACCGGGCCAACTCCTCAAACCTTCTGGCATACTCCGCAATTGACATCTCCCCCTGCTCTAATTCGGCTAACTTCCTGATCAGAGCTGATTGTGCCATGACTGACATGAACTTCTCCTGGAACCTCCTTTTGAATTTCGCCCATGTCATCTCTTCCTCATCTACAGCCACTGTTACACCGTTCCACCAAAATAATGCAGCTCCGTGAAGCTGTCTAGAAGCCAACCTCCTCTTCTTCTCATCATTGAGTCTCAAGTTTGCAAAGGTCCTATCACAATGCTGCAACCAATTCTCTACCTCGATAGCATCCTCGGCACTAATAAAAAGCTTCCCTCTGAGCTTAACATAATCCCCACTCAATTTGGCATAGTCCTGGACAACTGGAACCTCCGAAACTCCTCCTCCTACTCCTGTAGCAACTCCTACCTACACCATATTAACGAAGAACTAATGCATAGCTTTTATTCTGACCTGCGGAACCCCAGCACTAACATTCTCTGCCTGACCTTGGTTTCTCCCGACATTAGGTCCGGCATTCCTTTCGGTGCTTCCCCTTCCTAGGTTAACTCTGCTTCTTCTACCATCCATATCTGTATTCAAACCTCATGAGATACAGAAAGATAACCTAATCAAAGATAGGAGAGTATAGATAAAGCGCATACTTATATATAGAAAATACAAGTACGTTACTATATCATTATCCCAATCCCAAATCTTGCTCTAATTCCTTTGGAATTTTGTTTTCAAAACCATTTTTAGTTAAAAAATTTCATAATCCTATGCTCTGATACCAAGTTATAACATCCCGTGTCTGGAGGCCAAAAGCTAAGCGCTATGGATGCTACAGTCATCCACAGTATTAACTTCTGGTGATGAAATACAGTAATGCTAGTGGTATTCAAAATATCAGAAGCACTTGAATATGACCAAAATCGCATATTTCAAAAACAATAATTTCAGTGATTGCATTTCAAATAAAATCATATCCAAGTTACAACAATCTCCAAATGTATTCCCCGGTAATGATCAAATATAATTTACAACAATACTCCAAGAGGGACATATGAAGATGGCCCCTTGGATGATCAAAGCAATATAGACATAACTGTCTTAATACACAGCGAAACAAATAAAAAGAATAGAATTCCAAATTAGCTATCCGTCAGCCACCTACTCGTCTTTGGAAGCTTTATAAGCCAAAATCTGGTAAAACCTGAAAACCTTAACCCTCGGCCTACTTAAATAAATTTTGAGCACCTGAGAGTCTAAGGGGAAACACAAACTTCGAGTTGGACATAAAGAATGGTATGAATAATTCTGTTACATCTCTGTTTACTGATAATTAGTGAGACCACACCACTTAGCGGAACGGGTTTCCCCTCACTAATATACTTTTTCAAAACATATATTTGCAAATCCTTTCCTGCAACCAAACAAGTTAATCAAATTGATTATGATAATAAAATAATAGCAAGATCCGTTATGCTATAATAGGTAATAAATGGACTAACTGTCCGAAATCTGGGCTGACAGCCCTAAAACTGGACTAACCGTGTTTTGGCTGACTCGGGCCAACCAGATACCATATTAAATAGTCTATATATGTAACGTCCCGTATTTGGAGGCCAAAAGCTAAGCACTATGGATGCTGCAGTCATCTAAAGTATTACTTCTGGTGACGAAATACGGTAATGTTAATGGTATCCATAATATCAGAAGCACTTGAATATAAACAAAATCACAGATTTCCAAAAACAATAATTTTCAGTGATTACATTTCAAATAATATAATATCAAAGCTACAAAAATCCCCAAACGTATCTGAGGCATTGATCAAATATAATGTACAACAATGAGCCAAGAGCGACATATGAAGATGCCCCTTTGGATGATCAAAGCAATATAGACTTAACTATCTTGATACACAGCGAAAATAGTCAACCACCTGCTCGTCTTCGGATGCTTTATTCGCCAAAATCCACGAAAACCTGAAAGCCTAAACCCTCAGCCTACTCAAATCAAATTTTGAGCAACCGAGAGTTTAAGGGGAAACAAAAACTTCGAGCCAGATATAAAGCCTGGTATGAATAATTTCTGTTACATCTCTATTTACTAATATATAGTGAGACCACGCCGCTTAGCGGAACGGGTTTCCCCTCACTAATATCTCTTTTCTAAACATATATTTTGCAAATCTTTTCATGCAACCAAACCGGTTAATCAATAGATTATAATAATAATATAGCAATATCCATTATGCTAAAACAGGAAACAAATAAACTAACTGACTAAAATCTGAGCTATCTGCTTTTTACTGGACTATCTGTCCTAAATTCTGAGCTAACTGCTCTATTTTGGACTATCTATCCTAAAACTGATTATACAAAAATAGCAATATCTTTTATGCTAGATAATGGGCTATCTACTCAAAACAGGTAAAAAGGTTGAACTAACTGTCCTTAAAAAGTAGCAAGGTCCGTTATGCTAATAAATGAACTAGCTTTTCATATCTGGGCTAACTGCCACTTATCACTACTAACTGTCCTCTAGGCTGACTGCCCTTAAAATGGACCGACTGTCCGAATTTAAATGAGCTAACTGCCCGAATTTTCTTTTGGGTTAACTACCCTTCAAAATATCTGGGCTAACCGCCCTTCAAAATTTTACTTGAAAACCTTTTCAAAATGATTTAGTCCGTCAAATCATATATATACAAGGAAAATATATCTTTAGCTTTACTCTAAGCTATTTTTGCCGTGTTATATATACTTTACTCAAAATAATGTTGATGATGTTCAATAAGGATTATCTATCCTTTTAAAATAAGTTAAAGTCCTTTATAACTTAAAATTCTTAGGCTATCTGCCTAGTCATTATATTCGAAACCTTTATTTAAAACCTTTAAACAACCTTTCAAAAATATTGAAAGTAACTCCTTCAAAACCATTAATAAAACCCTTCGAAAGAATTGAAAGTAACTCCTTTGTATCCTTTAATAAAACCTTTCGAAATCATTGAAGGTAACTCCTTCAAAACCTTTAATAAAAGCCTCTTCTCTAAAAGCTCTAAAATATATGACATCCTCCTTTAAATCCCTTAAACCTTTAGCCTTTCGAAAACATTAAAAAATCATACCTTTCGATCTTTTCAAAAGGTCCTACCTTTCGACCTTGTCGAAAGGTTTCATTTCAGCCTAGTCGAAAGGTTTCCCCTTTCGACTTTGTCAAAAGCCTGGGGTACCTCCCCTATAAAACCATTTATAAACCTTTCGAAAGCAATGAAACTCGAAACCTCTCGAAGACATTAAGTTCAATTTAAAACAAGTAGAAACTTTTTGAAATCATTCAAAAACAATGAAGTATTGATGTTGGAACCAACCCTTCGAAATCAATGGAGAGAGGCGGCAAGTTTTATAAAACAAAAGATAACCTTTGACTCCATCTATGTCGAAAGTTTTGGAAGCAGAAACTAAGCTTTCAACCTTGTCAAAAGCTATACCTTTCGACTTTGTCAAAAGGTTTCAACTAAAACAAGAAAGCAAACCAATCAAAGCCTTTTTCTTTTAAACCATTTGACAATTTCGAAAGCTAGCAGGCATATTTTATTTAAACCTAAAACAAAACTTCATCTCCTTTGAAAGCTCTAACCTTTCATCCCTAAACCTTTCGACTCCTTCCAATTCAATACGTACCAGTTGCCTGATACCATGTGCATTGGTTATTTGACCAAGTTGAAAGGTTTGATACCTTTGACCTTGTCGGAAGGTTTAGAATGGAGGGGGATGCTCTTGCCGAAAGAGTTGAAATAGTACAAAAACTATTTATTTATACTTAAAATAGTTCTTTTGTACCCCCACCTGCCTTGTTTGTCTAAATGTGATTGGTTACCAGAATTTTATATTCAAAAATGCTGCCAACTTTCCTTATTCGGAAATTTAAATAATTTTGAAAAAGCCCCTTTCTCCTTTATAATTATATAAAACATTTTAGTCTCATTCCTTAAATAATTTTATATAACTATTAAAACATCTTAAAAAATTCTGAAAAAATTTCAGAAAATCAGTTAATATGTTCTCAACATATAAATTTTTTGGGTCCAGACAATATTTTTCCCGTAAATAATTTAATAATCCAAAATACCATTTTCTTCCTTAGAAAATTCATAACAATTCCACAAAAATTCTGAAAATTCGAAAAATTGAAATTCATCTCTAAAATAACTTTTTAGATCATCATAAAAATTTGCAAGGCTAACGGATGTCATTTAATAGGGTTTTCATCTTAAACTTGTCATAAAATCTATATGAACATACATAAATCATCAACACGTATAAATCAATTTATCATTCAAAAACATGGCATATCTTTCCAAAATCATTCGGATTAAATCTTAAAACCAAAACCATAAAATTTAGAGATGTAAACATTATTCACCTTTGCTTTAGAGATTAAGGAGCTTGAGATTTGAATGAGTTTGATTTGAATTTGCTTTCCTTAAGCTTTTCTTTTGTTTCCTTTTCTTCTATCCTTGTTAATGGTGGCCAGCCTTGGTTTTAAATTTTAGAAATGAGAATGAACATGTATTAAGATACATGACCTAAGTAAGGTGATATAGGAATGGCCTCTTTCCCATAATACCCCTCCTCTAATTCATTTTAAACCCTTCTTTTAATTTATTAGTTAAAAATCACGCCTACCTTAAATAAATCAAATCTAATCAACATATTATTTTATTTAGTTTATCTAACTAAATCTCCTAAATAATGTTATCAAAAATCTGGGGTATTACATACTCCCCTCCTTAAAGAATTTCGTCCTCGAAATTACAATAAGGCTCAAAACAAACAAGAAAGTAAAACATACTATCAACACAAGTCAGGATAAGTATCTCTAATCCTGCTCTCAACGTCCCAAGTACAGTCTCTATCATCATCACTCCACTGGACTTAGACTAATCTGACTGCCTTGGTTCTAAGCCTCTTCTCATCTCTCGCAACAATTCGAACTGGCTTCCTCGCTAAGGTCAAGTCCGGTTCTACCAATAAATGATCTAGCACTGTCGGTGCAATAGCAGTCTCTGGGTCTCTAACACACTTTCTAAGATGAGAAACATGAAAAACACTGTAGACACCTGCCAAAATGCTCGGTAACTCAAGTCTATACGCGAGCTTCCCAATCCTCTTTAGGATAGGAAAAGGTCCAATGAAACTAGGAGATAGCTTCCCCAACTTCCCAAACCTAATCACACCCTTCATCGATGACATTTTGACGAAAACCTGGTCCTCAACTGAGAACTCCAAACCTTTCTGTCTCTTATCTGCATAACTCTTCTGCCTAGACCGAGCCTCCTTCATTCTAACCCGAATGACCTCAATCTTTTCTACAGCATCTCTAACCAAATATGGACCAAGAATCAACCTATCCCCGGTCTCCAACCAACAAACGGGAGATTTGCATGGCCTTCCATACAAAGCTTAAAAGGGTTCCATCACAATACTAGTCTGATAACTTTTGTTATACGAAAACTCGACTAGATGTAGTTGGTCTTCCCATGATCCCCTAAAATCAAGAACCCAAGCTCTTAACAGATCTTCCTAGATCTTGTTAACTCTTTCTGTTTGCCCATCTGTCTGCGGATAGTAAGCAGTACTCATCCTAAGCTTGGTTCCTAAAACTTCCTGCAGAATCTTCCAAAACTCACTAGTGAACATGGAATCTCTATCGCTAACTATACTGCTCGAAATTCCATGCAGTCTAACCACATTCCTCATGAACAATCTCGCTAAAACAGGTGCTATCCTGGTTGACCTAACTGGAATGAAATGGGCACTCGTGGTCAATCTATCCACTATGACCCATATACTTTCATTTCCCATGTTCGACCTTGGCAACCCGTATATGAAGTCCATAGAAATAGAATCCCACTTCCATACTGGAATATCTAATGGCTGAAGAAAACCACTCGGTTTCTGGTGTTCGGCCATTGCCTATTGGTAATTCAAGCACTACCTTACACACAAACCAATATCCCGCTTCATTCCTTCCCAAAAGAAAATCCTCTTCATATCCTGATACAACTTGGTACCTCCGGGATATATAGTGAACTTCGAACGATGGCATTCATCCTAGACTTCCTTTCTTATGTTTCCTACACTCAGAACACATAATCTACCTTTCTTTCTCAACCACCCATTCTGGTCAAGACTGAAATCTTTCAAGTCATCGCCCTTGGTTCCTTCCTTTAGCTTTCTGATCCATTCAGCTAACGCAGGATCCTCTATCTGCTTAGAAGCAATCCGTTCGATCAACACTGGTCGAACATCCAAACAAGATAATACAATCTTATTCCCACTAGACCCGGCCTCAGATCTCCACTGCACTCTACAATCTGATAATGCTTCTAAATCTTTCCACTCAGCCATCATAGCCAACACTGCATTTTGATGTATCTTGCTAAGTGCAACTGCAACCTTGTTGCTTTTCCCTGGTGTGTACTCAATCCCAAAATCATAAGCGGCTATGAACTCTAACCACCTCAGCTGTCTCTTGTTCAGCTCCTTCTGAGAGAACAAATACTTCAACGACTTATGATCTGTATACAGCTCAAACCTTTCTCCCAGAAGGTAATGTCTCCATAGCTTCAAAGCAAAAATTACAGCAGCCAACTCTAAATCATGCGTTGGATATCTAACCTCATGCGGTCTAAGCTATCTAGAAGCATGGGTAATAACTTTACCTCTCTTCATTAGCATAGCTCCTAATCCTATTCCACATGCATCGGTATAAACTAACGATCCTGATTCCCTTCTGGAACAACCAACACAGGTGCATGGGTCAATAAGTTTTTCAAACTCAGGAATGCTTCCTCATACTTATCGGTCCACACAAAATTCACATCCTTCCTCGTCAGCCTGTCATCGGTGCTGCTATCCGCGAGAAATACTTGATGAATCTCCGATAATAACCAGCTAACCCAAGGAAACTCTTAATCTCGGTTACAGTCTCGGGTCTATTCTAATTATTCACCACCTCGATCTTAGTCGGATTCACTGACAACCCTTCCTCTAATACTACATGACCAAGAAACTTCACCTCCTTCCTCCAGAAGTGACACTTTGAAAACTTCGCTTTCAGCTAATGATGCCTCAGCGTCTTAAGCACCACTCTAAGATGAACTTCATGCTCTCTTTCATCCTTAGAGTAAATCAAGATATCATCTATGAAAACCATCACGAACCTATCCAAGTGCTCTCGGAAAATCTGGTTCATCAAATCCACAAAGAAAGCAGGAGCATTCGTAAGTCCGATCGGCATAACTAACCATTCGTACGACCCATATCTGGTACTGAACGCTGTCAAAGGTACATTATCCTCTGCTACCCTGAGCTGATGGAAACCTGTTGCCAAATCCAACTAAGAAAATACCTTTGCTCCACTTAGTCGGTCGAACAAATCGTCAATTTTGGGCAATGGATATCGATTCTTTATCATCTTCTCATTCAACTTACGATAATCGATACATAGCCTCAACGATCCGTCCGGCTTCTTAGAAAACACTACCACTGCACCCCACGGCGAACTGCTCAGCCTGACAAAACTCTTGCCCTTTAAATCCACCAACTGTACCTTCAACTCCCTCTTCTTTGAAGGGGTCATCTTGCTTGGTGGTCTACTCACTGGTTTGGCTCCCAGAACCAAATCTATCTGAAACTCGATGGCTTGCTTAGGCGGCAATCCAACTACAAGCTCAAACATATCTGCAAATTCTCTAACCACGAAAACTCAGCTCAACTCATCATCTCAATCCAAGGCACCCAACAAAGCAAACACTGCACAGCTAGAACCTCCTACGGTGAAAACAATCTGATCGCTACAATCCGAGTGTCTAAGAGATATCTTCCTACCCTAGCAAAATATCTTAGCTTCGTACTCACTTAACCAATCCATACCTAGGATAAATCCAAACCCCAAAAAATCAAACACATGCAAACTGCACACAAAAATATGACCTAATAGGTAAAACTCAAACTGGTCACACCTTAACCCAGGAGTTGCATACCCTCCTATTAGATTCGCAATCCTTAAGGAAGTAACTAAATATGTGGGTTCAAGGTTAAGCTTATCTATAAAACATCTAGATTTAAAAGAATGTGATGCACCAGTATCAAATAAAATGCTAATAGACATACAATGAATCTGAAGCATTCCCGCAAGAACTGCCTTCCCCTTCTCCTGTGATGTTGGCTTAGAAGTAGTAGGATCCAATGCATACACCTTGCCCTTACCATCCCTAATGGGCTCCTTGCACTGGTTCATATAATGGCCTATTTGGTCACAGTTGTTGCACCTGACATTCTTCCCCTTAGCTCATCCTTCGCTTTCCCTGAGCGACCCTCATTGGCAAAGTGCCTTTTCTTGTCGCATTTATTGTAGACAACTTCAGACTTCGTTTTCTTGGCTACTCCACCCTTTTGACCACCTTTCTTGGGAAAGAACTTCCTCTTCTAGCCCTGCCCAACCTGCACCCGTTTTGCCTTTCTCTTCTCCATAGACTCAAGGACTTCTTCCTGCCTCAAAGCTATCTCTACCACAATATCATAAGGATCTCTAAGATGAGACAAAGTAACACTAGCCAACTTCGGCTTTAATCCTTTGATAAACTTCTCATTCCGCTTTAACACAGTATTTATTGAAGCATACCCATACCAGGCCAACTCTGCAAACTTCCTAGCATACTCAACAACAAACATCTCACCCTGCACCAGCTCAGCAAACTGCCTAATCAAAGCTGAATGTTCCATCACAGACATAAACCTCTCCTGGAATCTCCACTTGAAATCCTCCTAGGTTACTATCTCCTTATCGACTGTTGTTGTTACACTATTCCACTAGAACAATGTGGCTCCCTAAAGTTGCCTGGATGTTAACCACCTCTTTTGCTCATCATTGAGCCCTAGATCTACAAAAATCCTTTCGTAGTGCAACAACCAGTTCTCAACTCCAATGGCATCCTCTGTTCCCATAAACAGCTTTCCTCCTAGCTTCACATAATCACCGCTCATCTTGGCAAAATGATTAACTACCAGAACTTCTAGAAACCCTGCTCTTATAGAATTTCCTTCTAACACTCTGGCTACAATTCCTGCCTGCATCATATTCCTAAAAAACTGATACATGGCTTCCAATCCGACCTACGGGACTTCAGTGCTAACATTCTCTATTTGACCTTGGCCTCTCTCTGTATTAGGTCCGGCATTCCTTTCAGTGCTTCCACCTCCTTAGTTAACTCTACTTCTTCTACCATCCATATCTGTATTCAAACCTCATGAGATACAGAAAGATAACCTAATGAATGATAAATGAATGAAGATAAAGCGCATACATATATATAGCAAATACAAGTACGTTATTATAGCGTTAACCCAACCCCAAATCTTACTCTAATTTCTTTGAATTATTGTTCTCAAAACCAATTTTTTGTTAAATTTTTCATAAACATATGTTCTGGTAGCAAGTTGTAACGTCCCGTATCTGGAGGCCAAAAGCTAAGCACTATGGATGTTGCAGTCATCCACAGTATTAACTTCTGGTGATGAAATACAGTAATGTTAATGGTATCCATAATATCAGAAGCACTTGAATATGAATAAAATCATAGATTTCCAAAAACAATAATTTTTAATGATTACATTTCAAATAATATCATATCCAAGCTACAAAAATGCCCAAATGTATCCAAAGCGTTGATCAAATATAATTTACAACAATATTCCAAGAGTGACATATGAAGTGGCCCCTTGGATGATCAAAGCAACATAGACATAACTGTCTTAATATACTGTGGAAACAATTTTAAAACAGAATTCCTAAATTAGCTATCTATCAGCCACCTACTTGTCTTCGGATGCTTTATTCGCCAAAATCTGCGAAAACCTGAAAACCTAAACTCTCAGCCTACTTAAATCAAATTTTGAGTACCCGAGAGTTTAAGGGGAAACAAAAACTTCGAGTCAGACATAAAGCCTGGAATGAATAATTTTCGTTACATCTTTGTTTACTGATATATAGTGAGACCACGCCGCTTAACGGAACGGGTTTCCCCTTACTAATATCTCTTTTCTAAACATATATTTTGCAAATCTTTTCCTGCAACCAAACTGGTTAATCAACATATTATAATAATAGTATAGCAATATCCATTATGCTAAAACAGGAAATAAATAGACTAACAGTCTAAAATCTGAGCTATCTGCTCTTCACTGGACTATATGTCCTAAATTTTAAGCAAACTACTCTATTCTGGACTATTTGTCCTAAAACTGATTATACCAAAATCGCAATATCTTTTATGCTAGATAATGGGCTATCTGCCCAAAACAGGTAAAGAGGGTAGACTAACTGTCCTTAAAAAGTAGCAAGGTGTGTTATGCTAATAAATAAACTAACTGTTCATATCTGGACTAACTGCCGCTTATCTAGACTAACTGCCCTCAAAATGGATCGACTATCAAAATTTAAATAAGCTAACTGGCTGAATTTTCTTTTGGGTTAACTACCCTTCAAAATATCTGGGTTAAACGCCCTTCAAAATTTTCCTTGAAAACCTTTTCAAAATGATTTAGTCCATCAAATCATATATATACATGGAAAATATATCTTTAGCTTTACTCTAAGCTATTTTTGCCATGTTATATATACTTTACTCAAAATAATGTTGATGATGTTCAATAAGGATTATCTATCCTATTAAAATAAGTTAAAGTCCTTTATAATTTAAAATTCTTAGGCTATCTGCCTAGTCATTATATTCGAAACCTTTGTTTAAAACGTTTAAACAACTTTTCGAAAATATTGAAGGTAACTCCTTCAAAACTATTAATAAAACCCTTCAATAGCACTGAAGATAACTCCTTCATATCCTTTAATAAAATCTTTCGAAACCACTGAAGGTAACTCCTTCATATCCTTTAATAAAATCTTTCGAAACCACTGAAGGTAACTCCTTCAAAACCTTTAATAAAAGCCTCTTCTCTAAAAGCTCTAAAATATATGACATCTGCCTTTAAATCACTTAAACCTTTAGCCTTCTGAAAACATTAAAAAAATCATACCTTTCGGCCTTGTCGAAAGATTTCTTTTTGGCCTAGTTGAAAGGTTTCGCATTTCGACTTTGTCGAAAGCCTGAGGTACTTCCCTTATAAAACCATTTACAAACCTTTTGAGAGCAATGAAACTCCAAACCTTTCGAAGACATTGGGTTCAATTTAAAACAAGTGGAAACCTTTTGAAATCATTCATAAACAATGAAGCATTGATGTTGGAACCAACCCTTCGAAATCAATGGAGAGAGGCGGAAAGTTTTATAAAACAAAAGATAACCTTTGACTCCATCTATGTCGAAAGGTTTGGAAGCGGCAACTAAGCTTTCAACCTTGTCAAAAAGCTATACCTTTTGACTTTTTCAAACGGTTTCAATTAAAAAAAGAAAGCAAACCAATCGAAACTTTTTTCTTTTAAACCATTTGACAATGTCAAAAGCTAGCAGGCGTATTTTCTTTAAACCCAAAACAAAACTTCATCTCCTTCGAAAGCTCTAACCTTTCGTCCCTAAACTTTTCGACTCCTTCCAATTCACTACGTACCAGTTGCCTGATACCATGTGCATTGGTTATTTGACCTAGTCGAAAGGTTTGATACCATTCGACCTTGTCGAAAGATTTGGAATGGAGGCGGAAGCTCTTGCCGAAAGAGTTGAAATAGTAAAAAAAAACTATTTATTTGTACTTAAAAATAGTTCTTTTGTACCCCACCTTCCTTGTTTGTCTAAATCCGATCAGTTGACAGAATTTTATATTCAAAAATGTTGCCGAATTTCCTTATTTGGAAATTTAAATAATTTTGAAAAAGCCCCTTTCTTTTTTATAATTATATAAAACAATTTAGTCTCATTCCTTAAATAATTTTATATAACTATTAAAGCATCTTGAAAATTTCTGGAAAAATTCCAGAAAATCAATTAATATGTTCTCTTCAACATTTAAAATTTTCAGGTTCAAACAATAATTATTTTTCCCGTAAATAATTTAATAATCTAAAATACCATTTTCTTCCTTAGAAAATTCATAACAATTACACAAAAATTCAGAAAATTATGAAAATTGAAACCCATCTCTAAAATAACTTTTTAGATCATCATAAAAATACGCAAGGCTAATGGATGTTATTTAATAGGGCTTTCATCTTAAAACATGTCATAAAATCTATATGAACATACATAAATCATCAACATGTATATATATCATTTTATCATTTAAAAACATGGAAAATATTTGCAAAATCATTCGGATTAAATCTTAAAACCAAAACCATAATATTTAGAGATGTAAAAATTATTCACCTTCGCTTTAGAGATTAAGGAGCTTGAGATTTGAATGAGTTCGATTTGAATTTGCTTTCCTTAAGCTTTTCCTTTTTTTTCTTCTTCTTCTTTCCTTGTTAATGGTGGCCAGCCTTGCTTTTAAATTTTAGAAATGAGAATGAACATGTATTAAGATACACGGCCTAAGGAAAGTGATATTGGAATGACCTTTTTCTTATAATACCCCTCCTCTAATTCATTTTAAACCCTTCTTTTAATTAATTAGTTAAAAAGCACGGCTACCTTAAATAAATCAAATCTCAATCTCCTAATCAACACATTATTTTATTCAGTTTATCTAACTAAATCTCCTAAATAATGTAATCAAAAATCCGGCGTGTTACAAAACAACTGTTAGATAAATCTTCTGGACGGTCTGTACTTTGCTTGCATCTTCCTAAATCAGTTGATCCTCGTGGTTTTATGGCTTACCAATAACCTACATCTGTACAAAAATATTACATTCTGTGTGTAACCAACATTTTAGTCTTACCTGTGACTAAGCCCTACACACTAGAATTCTGAACTAAATTAGCTAGGGGTTAATAGCTAATGAGCATAGGGCACGACCCTACACAAGTCTTATCTAGCTAATCCGAGTTATTACTTAAGGGTTAACTACCCTTTAAAATTTTCCTTGAAAACCTTTTCAAAATGATTTGGACCGTTAAATTATACATATACAAGGAAAATATATCTTTAGCTTTATTCTAAGCTATTTTGCCATGTCATATATATACTTTACTCAAAATAATGTTGATGGTATTCAATAAGGATTAACAATCCTTTTAAAACAAGTTAAAGTCCTTTTATAACTTAAAACACCTAGGCTATCTGCCTATTTATCATATTCGAAACCTTTGTTTAAAACCTTTAAACAACCCTTTTAAAACTATCAAAGGTAACCCCTTCGAAACCATTGAAAAACCCATTTTGAAAACATAGAAGGTAACTCCTTCGAAACCAATAAAAGCCTTTCCTTTATAAGCTTTAAAATATAAGACATCCTCCTTTAAAACCATTTAAACCTTACTTTTCGAAACCATTGGAAAACATTTCCTTTCAAAACCATTCGAAACCATTAGAAAATAACACCTTTCGACTCCTTCGAAACCTTTGGGGAACCACCCCTTTGAAACCTTTTTTAAAACCTTTCGAAAGCATTAAACTTAAACCTTTCAAAAGCATTTGGGTTCAATTTAAAACATGTGGAAACCTTTCGAAACCATTCGAAGTTGGCTACTTTGAAACTATTTAAAACATTTCGGTTAAATCATTTTGATCATGCCTTCAAGTAGAGAAAAAGGACATGAACCCAATAAAGTCGAAAGCACCTTTTGAAACCATTCAAATCATCTCTTTCAAAACCAAATTTTGGGTTATACTTTATTCAAAGAAAAAGGGCCTTAAAATCATTTAAATCGAAAGCACATACTTTGAAATCACTTGAAAGTAACTCTTTCATAACCGTTTCCTAAGTAATAAAATTATGGTGTCGAAACCATCCATTCGAAAACAATGGAAAGGTGGCCAAATTTTAGAAAACAAAAGGATCCCTTAGAAACTATCTGGATCGAAAGGTGGGATATGGTAGCTAAAGGCTTCGATCATATCGAAAGCTGTCATTTAAAACAAAGAGCAATCCAATCGAAACCGTTCCTTTTTAAACCATTTGAGTTAGTCTGTAATGACCCAGGTTTTTAGCCGTCTGTTATTGTAATAATTTACTAATTTTAAATATTGAAACATTATTTTTTATCAGTCGAATGAATTAAATTTATGATATAGGTAATATCTGAATATATATTTTCTAAAGACTATATTTAAAATTTAAATTCTAATTTTTGAAAATAATAAAATAGATATATATGTATGTATGTAAGCTTCACTATTTCAAATTTATGATAAAAATCTATGTGTATATATATACAAGGCTTTATGGTTTGAATTATATATATAAGTATGTATATGTAGGTGTATATGTTGTAGGAATAGAGTATATGTAAATATATATACATATATAAAATTTTGATGGTATATATATATATGTGTATGTAAATACATATATGGACAAATTAGTATATATGTAAATCTATAAATGTATATATGTATAGGTGAACATGTATATGTCTAAACATAAGTATGTGATTAATGTATATGAAAAAAAATGTATATAGAAATGTGTATATAAGAAGATATGTATCTATATGTATATATGTGTATACATATATATGTAAGCATCATAATGGCAAAACATTACTTCAAGCATACAAAACATTAAATCAGCAAATGAAATCAAATCAACACCTAATATCAAATCACCTCAGCCCATGAAATCAAATCAACCACCAAAAATAAAAAATAAAATGAAGCCTGTACAATCTTCAGCCATCCTATATGTATACCTATGGCCTCTTTCCTTCTTACATACTGTTCCATTTCCATCCTTCTATATATGTACATATAGCTGAGCTGTTTACTTGTTCATTTTTTCACACTTATAAAAAAACAAAACAAAACAAGATCTCCTAACAAATTAAAGGCAAGTGATTGAAGCTTAAGAAAGATTAAAGTAAGCAACGGTTCATCTATTTTCAAAATACAGTGAGTAAAATATCTTTACTCTTGCTTACTGGTTATTACATTTTCATGAATAATTGTGATTTTTCTTGAATCTGTAATCTGGTCAAGAAGTATATGTATCTGTTATGATTCTATGTGCATATATATGAGTGTGTTCAATATTTCAATACATTAAGTCACTGTATTTCTTCCAAGTAGCTGCTCTATTCATGTTGTTTTTGGTTTAGAAACAGTTAAAGCTATACTTTGAAAATCAATAACTCAATATATTTTGAGTTTTACAACATGATTCCTAAACAAAAGTTTCTTATTTTTTAAACTAGAAAATTTTAAAATTTATTGCATTCAAAGTTATCAAGTGGAGAGGGAGAAAAACCCATTTATTAGTAAGTGTCTTATTTATAGTCGAAATTCGACTTGCTTATTTCAATGATTAGATCATACAGTTGCAATCCTTGTTGGAAAATACAATTTTTAAGATGGATTTGGAATTTTTAAGTGTTGTGGGGAGGCGGGGATTCGAAGATGAACGTAAATGAGGTTTTTGTCGACTTGCGACGATCTAGGCGATTTCAGGTGGGGGTGTTTGGTGTGGAGGAGGCTTGGAGGTTGGGGTATCCACTAAAAATGGTGTGGTGGGTTGTATTCATGTATGTGGGCAAGGCGAGGTAGAAGTAGGGTTTAAGGATGGCTATGTGTGGTCTCGAGTTCGTGGCAGAATGCGAAGAGGGAAGAGAGATAGGGAGTTGCGCATGGGGAGAAAAGGTAGAGTGGACGATAGCGAATCTAGGGGTGGTGTTTAGCGGTGAATGGTGGTCGTGTTTGACGTGGCAAGGCACTTTGGTGAGCACGTGTTTTGCTCCAGTAGGTCGAGCAGTTTGATTTTTCGAACTATGGAAGTTGCAGTGTTTTTCGAAGGTCAGGTGTGATATGGGGTCGTGGTGAACTTGCGAGTTGGTCGGCGGCAAGGAATAGTTGGTCGAAACAGGGTGTACATGCACGAGAATGGGCGTCTTTTTCATGCACGGATCTGAAAGAAAACTGGAAGAAGGAGAGGAAAAGAGGGAACCGGGTTTGGTCTCATATGGGCATGTTTTGCTTGGGCTTTGGGCCGAATGTTTGATTTAAAAAAAACCAAATTAATTTATTTAGTAACCTTTAAATTTTTAAAACAAGATTTCCTCTTCATTTTAAAAAAAATCGACGAGTAAAGTTTTGCGTCGGGTTCCTATCAAAGGATATTTTCAGCCAAAATAATACTATCGAGATTTCTGTAATGTAAAATTTAATGTTATATAATAATTGAAGTAAACAAATAGGTAATTTCGTATGAAATTAATTATATGTTAATCAATTAATTATTTAATGAAACGTTTAATTTTAAAATCTATTTAGAATAAATTATTTTATTAAAACTCCTTTAATCGACAAATAATCTGGGTTTAAAATGTAATTTATCTCGGTTAATTGAAAACAGTTCAGCTTTGAATTGTAAATTGATTTTAAATCGTTGATTTGAGTTAATGATCTATGCTTTGACTTTTATTCAGATACTATTTCAATTATCTTTGCCTATGCCTTTAACTAGCCAGATAATACGATTGAGTTAAATTAAATTGAATATGGATAATGGACATTTGTTCAGCAGGAATAAATCACTATTCCGCTAATTTTGTTAATTGGACCCCTATTGGCAGGACAAATCATCGTTCTGCCATTATTACTGAAATATGTGCTTTTGGACATTGACTAGCAGAAATAAAACCCTGTTCTGCTATTATATTTGCATGGACAACTTTTATTTATCGCGATAATTTTATTGGGCAATATGATGTTGAGTTGATTGTTAAAAATAGGTTGCTGTGAATATCTGTATCTTTTATTCTGGACTGTTATGGAATGAATGGTAATTTGATTAAGTGCCATTGAAAATTAATAAGCCTTTTTTTCAGTTTGGAAGCTGATTTTGAACCAAATTTATTTAAAGGATAATTAATATTTATTAATGATATTTTAAAGACAATTAATAAATATTTTGTTAAGGATTTAAAGTAATTATTTTATTATTCTTAAAAGGGTTATTTAAAAGGGTATTAATTATTGTTTCAAAACTATTTAATTATTTAAGTTGTTTAAAGTATATTAATTATTAATTAAAAATTATTTTATAGTGATTGTTTAAAGTTAATTATTACTTAAGGGTTAATTAGTATTAAAGTATATTTATTCCAAGGATAAATTTATTAAATATTAACAATGTTTTAAAAATAATATATTATATAGTAAACTTTTATAAAAGAGTACTTTACTAAATTAGAACATGGAAGATTTATATTGAAGTTTTATAAGTATTATTTTGAAAATTATTAAATTAAGTTTTCGGAAAGAAATGGTATACTTTCATGGCAAAATCGGAGGCAGAGAGTGCTTGCAGTTAAGTTTTGGATTTCTCTGGGATAGAGACGTAACCATTGAGCTATGAATCCATAGTTGATATCGTAGTGGTGCTTTCCATATTTATTTTAAAAGGTTTTCAAATATTTTGAAAGAATGGTTAGAGAACATACTTACTCCGATGGAATAAGTACATACCTTTTTATAGAGGGATTTAATTTGTTAAAATTAAATTAAATGAGACATAGTGTTTTTCAGTGAAAAATGAGATATTTGGTTGAATGATTGTTTATTTGATAGTTAAATAACTGACTGTCAAATCTGGTCCTAAAAACATAACTTTGGGAATATCTAGAAGAAACACAAGAATTATGTGGTACAGTTACCGTTCGAGGTGCTATACTGTATGTATAAACTCGTTCCGTTCTTCTAGGACGATGATAAGGAAATCCATCCACTAATAGTTAAGAGGTGATCTCCTATCTTAATTTCTTTTGTTTATTTCCTAAAGAACCAAGGTTGAGTTTACCGGAAATATCGAAAGTTGTTTCAAAGAGACCAGGATCGGATAAGTTATCCGAAAACCACTTCAATCCAACGAATACGTTTTCAAAATGAAGAAAAGAGCATGGAATTGAAGATGGAGCATTGAAGTGCATGGGCTAATCGCTACTAATCCTAAGGATGATTCCAAAACGGATGTAGTAGGAATTGTGCCTTCGGTTTCGTTCGGACCCAGAACGGACTTGTATGGATGAATGCTATTAGTACATTTTCATTGGAGGATAATGAACATTCTAAGTGAAAATTCCTTTAAAAGGTAATCGTAGCCTCTAGCCTCATCAACCGAGAATGCTTAAAAGCAGGGAAGATGCAGCAAGGCTAAGTGGGTCACACCCAATTAGGGTATGCTTATCACCTTTCTAGATACCCTCGGATATTATTACTACAATACATGGAAGGAGCAGGGAAATGGGAACACCCAGGGTGATAGCATATTCGGTCTATCTAGGTTAGGGATAGTCCGGTCTTATGTTGCAGGGGATCCCGACGTGGTCCTCGGTACATTTTTTTAGATGTGTACTGTGACAGGTGGTACTCCAGTGCCTAATCATTTGTATGGAATCCATTCTCCAATACGTGCCTTTACAGTTTTGGTGGTAGAGCCTAGTATGTTGGAATTTAATTAATGTAACAATTTCAGCTATTTGAATAAGTATTTGTACTTAGGCATTATTATAATATCAGATGATTTTGATATAAAAATGTTTTTGGTTATCGTAAGGTAAAAACCCGTCATGTTTATATGTGGCGTGGTCTTACGAGATACCTTTGTTTTTCAAAGGATTTTGATAACTTTAATAATTCAAATTGAGTGTGTTTTCTCACGCTGGTTTTACCAGACTGACCCGAGCATGGTTTTTCCTATATGCTTGGGTCAGACCGAGCATATTTCAAGGTTTAGTTGGAAGGATTGGAGCTTCAGGAGAGGACCTGGAGGCCCAGAGACGTATTCACGTAGATGATATACTTTCAGTTGCATTTTAGTTGTGTTCATCAGCAACTGTAAGGACAGGTGTTATAACTGTCCGGGCTGAATAGGTTAGAATACTTTGATTGATGTTTGTATATATATTAATTACATTTTTGTTTTATGTAAAGATTCATTCTATATTATAGATTATTCGTTTCCGTTGTGAGATTCTATGTTGTTTGGTTTTCTTCTATTTTCTTTCTACCTTCTTTTTCTTACTATCCGCCTTTCTGTTCAATTTGGGTTGGACAAGTGTGGTAAAGTTCAATTCGAACAGTACGGAAAAAGTGGGTCGTGACATCGTGGTATCCGAGCTTAGGTTGAAAGAATACCTAGGCTTTGGTAGGATAGAACTCATTATAAATAGGGTTAGTGATGCCCTGGAATGAGTAACTCATTAGAGATGGTGTCATTAGCACCCTAGAATAAGTTTGAGTGTATTTATATATACGAGAGTGCGTATTTGTGGTGATATAAAAATGTTTTGTATTTTTTTGTTTGTTCTATTGAGTGGCTTTAGAATTCTGGTCGGTGTGTTTGGCCAACGTTATCGATAGGGATTTCCAAAACACTCGAACAAAACAAATTGACACGGTATTGTTTTAGAATGGGTAAATGGAATAATTTTACCTGGAAATATATTTTATATATAAAAGAAGTTTTCCATAGTTATTATTGGTTGTATTTGTTTGTTAGGAAATGATAATATCCCATCATTATCATCTAGAATTTGATCGGTCATGCTCGTCCATTTATGAGCATTAACTGTTATCCATAAATCTATCTTGAATCTTTCTTTGGAAATCTAGACTGGGTAATGGGAATTTGGGAACATTGAAATGAAAACCTTGTGAATTACAATTAACAATTTAAATATAAGGCGTTCGTTAATAATTGTTAGTCAGAAATTTGATTTCTAAGGGCATTTATATAAAAAGAGAATTTGAATATTTTGGAATGAATATTTTAGAAATATAAAGCTGGATTTCATTAAGTTTAATAAATGTTATTAAAAGAAAATTGGAAATATTTTGAAATAATATTTTGGAAATAAATTGAATGTATAAGTTGGTTGTATTAAATTAGGTCTAATAAAAGAAGTTATTAAAAGAAAAACAAGAATATTTCTAGAATAAACACTTAGAAAATGATTTATATAAGAAAGCTAGAATATTTTTGCAATAAAAATATATTTGAAAATGATTTCCTTTAAATGGAAATGACTTATAAATTTGATTTATTATAATGTGCCTAATAAATAAAAGGAATTTAAGTCCCGATGGTTTTGGCAAAATGGTTTTCATGGTTTAAAGGATTAATTATAGTATTGAGAATACTTCCGAGTTTCTTAATAGGGGTTTGTTACTATTAGGACCTTGCTATATAATTGTTTAGATAGAACAATTTTTGATTCAGTCAAAAGTATGGTTGAATTTACTATAGAGTAAAAATGCATATTATTATTTAAAATGATTTTGGAGAAAGGAAATAATAATTTTATTAGAGATAGCTTTGGGTCTTAAAGGGTTTAGTGTACAAATATTTTGGAAAGAGTTGTTTAGAAGTATATTTAAGGATAAATATCTTTGAAAAAGAAATTTGGTGGAAAAATGGGCATTTCTTTATATTTGTTTGGGGATAAGTCCAGATTTTTTTTGTGGTGATCGGAATAATCTTCTAAGTGATGATCGGATGTTTACTGAGGCGAACAGTATTGTGCACTTAGTAAATTATTCTCTTTGTCATTGTACGATTGGGACAAGTTTGCCGAACGAATTCAAAGCAAATTGAAATTGAATATTTCGTGAAATATTTTGTGGGAAATATATTGTTCTAAAATGGGTTTGAAAGAAAGAAGTGATTTTTAGTTAACTAGTTCGAGTGGCTCGAAAATTACTAAAATGGGTAAGAGACGCGTTCGGATGGTAAACGTTTCTCTTGAGTATTATTCTTCTTGTAAGGAAGTATGTAATACTTTTGGTAGCACCCAGTTCCTTTGCATAATTTTGGGGTTACTCGGGCTAACTATATATATTTCTCTATGGATTAAATATATATTATCGTTTCAAAATGTGTTTTGTATAAAAACTGGGTGTTTTAAATTCTTAAGTGAATTCAAAATAAAAACATTGAATTATGGTTTTGTATACACTTAGAGGATGATATGGGATTTTATAAGTGAAGCTATGCCTCCATAAATAAATTAGAGGTAATATCATTGACATTAGGGATAAACGATTGAATAAGTTTGTGAGATGGACATAGATCGTTTCTTATGTCTATATAGTTTGATCTAATATTCGAGTATAGGGCTTTGAGGTGTTTCACATTCCAAATAAGGATTTATTGCTCGATTTTTTACGACGAGCATTTGATGAGGGTTCTTGATATGGAACTAAGGTTTTCTATCATAGCTACAGCTATGCAAGGAGAGTAGAGGTTCCTAATCAAGGAGCCTGGTCAAGGTCCGCACTCGTAAATCGGGTAAATGATACTGGTTTGGAAGTGAAGTCGTGTATTCGAGTAGTGATCGAATCAGATTCTGTAGATGTATGATCTATGGACATCATGCAGGCTTATGAATAATAAAGAGTGTTTTATACTGGAAATTTTGAGGACGAAATTCTTTTAAGGGGGAGGAATGTAACGATCCGAATTTTTAGCCGTCTGTTATTGTAATAATTTACTAATTTTAAATATCGAAACATTAATTTTTATCAGTCGATTAAATTAAATTTATGATATAGGTAATATCTGAATATATATTTTTTAGAGACTATATTTAAAATTTAAATTCTAATTTCTAAAAATAATAAAATAGATATATACATATATATATATATGTATATGTATGTAAGCTTCATTATTTCAAATTTATGATAAAAATCTATGTGTACATATATACATGGCTTTAGGATGTTAAATATATATATATAAATATGTACATATATGTGTATATGTTGTAGGAATAGAGTATATGTAAATATATATACATGTATAAAATTTTGATGGTATATATATGTGTATGTAAATACATATATGGACAAATTAGTATATATGTAAATCTATAAATGTATATATGTATAGGTGAACATGTGTATGTCTAAATGTAAGTATGTGATTAATGTATATGAAAAAAAATGTATATGGAAATGTGTATATAAGAAGATATGTATCTATATGTATATATGTGTATAAATATATATATATATTTATTTATTTATTTATTTAAGCTTCATAATGGCAAAACATCACTTCAAGCATACAAAACATTAAATTAGCAAATGAAATCAAATCAACACATATCAAATCACCTCAGCCCATGAAATCAAATCAGCCACCAAAAATAAAAAAATAAAAATAAAAGAAAATGAAGCATGTACAATCTTCAGCCATCTTATATGTATACATATAGCCTCTTTCCTTCTTACATACTATTCCCTTTCCATCCTTCTATATTTGTACATATAGCCGAGCTGTTTACTTGTTCATTTGTTCACACTTATAAAAAAAGAAACAAAACAAGGTCTGCTAACAAATTAAAGGCAAGTGATTGAAGCTTAAGGGAGATTAAAGCAAGCAGCGGTTCATCTATTTTCAAAATACAGTGAGTAAAATACCTTTACTCTTTTTTGCAGAGCAAGCGGGGTTAAACTGGGCCCCTACCAGATTTATTAAAAAAAAGAGAAACAAAGATACAACAGAAAATAAAAACAATGGGAAGGCACTAAGGGATCCAAGGCACAATCTGATACTCTTGAAAAGCATGCACACTCGTTCTCATTCCTATTAGAATATCATGCCTGAAGACAACCCATTGAACTTCATGACTCCTCAAATGTCCTTCAAAAGTCCTCATATTTCTTTCATACCAAATGAACTTCATCAGTTTTTTTAAAACGTAGAAGAAGGGAAAGCTTCTCTCTTCATTCCACTTTGTCGCATTCTCAATCAAAGCCCACTGCTCAGAAGAATCAAGAGGAACAGCAGCCATCCCCAATTTACCCAACATTTTGCTCCAGAGTTGTAGAACAAAAGGACATTCGAAGAAAAGATGCTGGGAACTTTCATCATGAGCATTGCATAGAACACAGAATGAAGGAACAGTCATGCCAAAACCAAGCAACTTATCTCTAGTTAACAGAGCCTTGTTCACAACTTTCCAGAACATCAGGTTGTCAGTGCTTGAAGAATTGTTGTCCCAAGTAACCCTGTGCCATTTACAACTAAGCATAGTATCCATACCCATCAGAGCAACATAAACACAGGATATATTGTGGGCTTTGCCATTCCATTGAACAGATTCATGGTCTTGTAGAACATACTTGTTAGCAGCAAATTGATTCCATAAGTTTCTGACAAATTGATTACTAGAATAAGGCAGCACCAGCGCACCATTTTCAATATAGTCAACAGCCAGGGCATTAACTCCAATACTAGATTGAAATTTCTGCTGTGATGTGAAGATTTGATCCAGAATTATACCCTTGCTTATCCAAGGTTCAAACCAGAAACTACAATCGCTTATGTCAGAAAGTTGAATTTGTATAAAAGGCTTTAAAGTATTCCTCAAGTTCAAAATACTTCTCCATATCCAACTACAGGTTTGTGGAACTTCCATCAGCCAAAATTTCTTAGTACCAACATTATGCCTGAGAGTCCATTTAACCCATAAAGAATCCTTCCTTTGCATAAGTACATTTAAGTGACAGCTGTAAGCTGCCTTGTTCCAAACAGGAATATTGAACAAGCCTAGACCACCTTTGCATATTGGTTTCTCAAAAATTGATAGCGAACATGGAAAAGCCTTCTTAGCATGCATTGAAACAAACCAGAAAAATATCATCATGGCAGATCTTACCATATTCAAAAGCTTAGAAGAAAGGATGAAAGCCCTAGCCCAATAGACCGTCATGGAAAAGCACACTGACTTGATAAGAATGAGTCTGCCAGCTTGAGAAAAGAATTTGGTAGCCCACCTCTCCATGACAGCGGTTATTTTTTGAAAGAGAGATAAACAGTTAGACTGTGATACCCTTGAAGAACAAAGAGGCAATCCAAGGTAGGTCATATCATGATTCATGATTTGCATTCCAGCAGCAGATGAGAGAATTTGTTTCTGCAAAGTCGACACTCCAGCTAACAAAATGCTAGACTTATTAAGATTAAGTTCAAGTCCTGTCATCAAGTAGAAACTACGTAGAGCACATTTTATGGATTCAATAGATTGCTGATTAGGCTTGGTGAATATCATGATATCATCAGCGAAAAGAAGTGAAGTTAAGTGAAGGTCCTTACATTTGGAATGATAGTGTATCTGCCTGTTTAGATACATAGGCCTTATAAAGCATGTAAAAACTTCCATCACCAAAATAAAAACATAAGAGGATAGAGGGTCCCCCTGCCTTAGGCCTTGCTTGGAGGCAAAGAATCCAAAATTAGCTCCATTCAAAATCAGAGAGAAAGTGGGAGTAGAGATTCATTCATAGATCCAGGCAACAAATACTTTTGAAAATCCTATGAGGGACATGGTTCTGACAACAGACGACCATTGAAGACTATCATAAGCCTTTTTAAGATCAAGTTTTAACATTGCTCCCTGAGTGGCATTAACACTGCTGTAACCCTTTAATAGCTCATGAGCTAACATTATGTTATCGAGAATGTTTCTATTAGGTAATAATGCAACCTGATTCTTAGAAATAATCCTCACCAAAACAGCAACAAGCCTCGAGGCAATAATTTTAGAGATACACTTATAAACAACATTGCAACAAGAGATCGGTCTGAAGGAAGACACAGTTGAAGGTGGTAAGCACTTAAGGATCAAAACCAAATTCGTAGCATTAACTGATTTAAGAAGTTTAAATTTGTCAAAGAAATTATGAACTGCCTTACAGAAGTGGTCACCAACAATATCCCAACTAGAAGTGAAAAACTCCACATTGAAACCATCTGGTCCACCACACGAGTTATTTTTCATAGCAAAGAGGGTGTTCTTTATTTCTTCATTGGTCACTTTTTCCACTAGCTTAACAGTTTCATCATTATTGACTTTAGGCAGAGAAATATTAGATAGACGATCCAACTCAGGGATAAAATTATTATCATTGCCAAGGAGTCCAGAAAAATGCTGATGAAAGGCCCTGTCAACTGTCTCAGGGGTAGAGTGCAAGTTTCCTACCTCATCATAAATGGAATAGCTGTTGTTTTTTGATTGTTTAACCTTAAGGGAGGCATGGTAAAATTTAGTGTTCCTGTCTCCATCAGCAGCCCATTTTACTCTCAACTGCTGCTTTTTCATATCACATTCAACAGCCAAAGCTAGATTTAGCTCATGGAAAAGAGCAGCTTCCTTTTTAGCCATTTCATCACTGTCTGGGTTTGCCATCATCAACTCCTGAGCCTCCTTGAGCTGGTTCTTGAGTTTAGAGGATCTAAGATTGCCATAGCCAAAATTATCTTTAGCCCAAACCCTTAAGGCTTCTTTAGTTTCCTTGAGCTTTCTGCAAAAAATAAACATGGGGTTACCAAAATATTCATTTGCCCAGGCAGTTTTTATTATATTATTATATTAAGGATCAAGGATCCATGAGTTATAGAATTTAAATCCTCTTTTGACTCCATGAGGCTTCCTTCCAGAGGATATGATGAGAGGCGAATGATCCGAGAGGATAGGGTGAGGAAGGAAGGAAGAAAGATTTGGCCAAGTGGAAAGGGCTATGTAATTGGAAAATGAATGATCAATATTCGAAAAGGTTCTAACTCCACTCCTGGATCTATTATTCCAAGAATAGAGAGAACCTTCCTTAGGAATTGGAATTAGAGAAGAGTCATATATGGCTATGTTCAAGGTGATGATATCCTTTGGCATGAGAGGCAGACCTCCTTTCTTGTCAGACAAGGTGAAGCAGCTGTTGAAATCACCAACAATAACCCAAGGATGAGTTTCTTGTCTGAGAGCAGGAATAAGATTGAACAGAGATTGTCTTGAGACTTGAGAATTTGAGGCATAGACAAAAGATATGTAAAAGGAGGAGGGAGGGTTGAAGTACTTGGCATGAAAGTGCATTATTTGGGGAGTTGCAAGAAGGAGATCAAGGGAGAGTTCGTCAGGATTATGGAGCACCATAATACATCCATAGCTAACTTCATTAAGATTATGAGTCAGGGTCCAAGATGGATTGACATACTTAGCAGCAGAAATAGTGAGGGGAAGATTCAATTTGGTTTCAAGGATTGCAAAAATTGATAGTTGATGCTTTGATATTAAATGCTTGACATGATCTAACTTAAGGAAGTTATGAGATCCTCTTATGTTCCATGCTCCAAAGTTGTGCATCATCAATTAAACTATGGAGAGAAGAGCAGCTTCTTTCATGCTCCTAGTAATGGGAGACTGTGTTCTTGAAGAGACGAGGTTTTGTTTCTTTGATTTCTTATTTTTCTTGTGTTTGTCATTATTAGAAAGGTCACTGGTAAATTGAGTTTGATCTTTTGGTGATGAGGGAGGTGTTATCCAACCAGGAATAGTACCTAAGAAAACATAAGGTTGACTTGGTGTAGATTTGCTTGGAGGAGATGAAAGAGAAGAGGTTGAAGAAGCTGAAGAATGTGAAGAAGGAATCATGGAGATAATTAAATCAGTAATTTTCCTTTTCAATGTACTGCAGAAAAGCACATCAAGGTCAGGATCAAGGGGGGATGCGAATTTAGCTTTGGATGAGGTACCGAAGTTGTGCATAGTTAGTGTTGAACCTTGTTCTTTCATGATATGATCAGGTTGATGAAATTGCAACTGAAAATTTCCAGTTGTAGGCAAAGAATGGTTCCCATGCACAAAGGAAATATTGTACATATGTTGAGCTTCATCAAGACAAGATACAAAAGGAACATCACATTCATTCATATCAGGCATTTCTCCTTTATTCCTCAACTACTTTATCTTCCTCCTCAACTACATTAACTTCCTCCTCAACATCATCTTCCCCACTTTTTACTACATTTCCATCAAGTGTATCATCATTCATATCATTTAACACATCAAATTTGTTGTAAGTCATATAACCATCCTGTTCCTTATCAGGTAGACAAACTTGCAAATTACTATCATTTCCACTCTTATCACTAGTACTCTCATTTACCATATGTTGTTGCTTATCAGTTTTCCCTCATGTCCATCATCAAACACCATGATTTCATCCAGAACAGGCATATACCGAGAGGAGAGTTCTCTGGTATTAGTTTTTTTATTAGTAACCTTCTTCCAGACAAGTTTACTTTTATTAGTATGTTTTCCTACCCCTTTATCTGAATTTACTCCTTCTTGATATTTCTTTTTCAAGGCTGTTTATTCCTTATTACCATCATTTTCACAACATTCTTTCTGGCAACAATTGTTCAAATGACCAAACTCCTTACAGAGAGTACATATATCAGGCCTCCAAAGATAGCTTACTTGAACCAACTGAATAAATCCATCAAGCAATTTAACAGGAAACTCATCAACCAATTGACAATCAGGAGACTCTTGCTTACTAGTTATTACATTTTCATGAATAATTGTGGTTTTTCTCGAATCTGTAATCTGGTCAAGAAGTATATGTATCTGTTATGATTCTATGTACATATATATGAGTGTGTTCAATATTTCAATGCATCAAGTCACTGTATTTCTTCCAAGTAGCTGCTCTGTTCATGTTGTTTTTGGTTTAAAAATAGTTAAAGTTATACTTTGAAAATAAATAACTCAATATCTTTTGAGTTTTACAACATGATTCCAAAACCAAAGTTTCTTGTTTTTGAAAGTAGAATATTTTAAAGTTTATTGCATTCAAAGTTATCAAGTGGAGAGGGGGAAAAACCCATTTATCAGTAAGTGTCTTACTTATAGTCAAAATTTGACCTGCTTAATTTAATGATTAGATCATACAGTTGTAATCCTTATTGGAAAATACAATTTTTAAGATGGATTTGGAATTTTTAAGTGTTGTGTGGCGGCGGGGATTCGGAGATGAACGTAAATGAGGTTTTTGTCGACTTGTGACGATCTAGGCGATTTCAGGTGGGGGTGTTTGGTGTGGTGGAGGCTTGGAGGGTAGGGAATCCACTAAAAATGGTGAGGTGGGTTGTATTCTTGTATGTGGGCAAGGTGAGGTAGAAGTAGGGTTTATGGATGGCTATGTGTGGTCTCGAGTTCATGGAAGAATGCGAAGAGGGAAGAGAGATAGGGAGTTGCGCATGGGGGGAAAAGGTAGAGAGGACGACGGCGAATCTAGGGGTGGAGTTTGGCGGTGAATGGTGGTTGTGTTTGATGTGGCAAGGCACTTTGGTGAGCACGTGTTTTGCTCCAGTTGGTCGAGCAGTTTGATTTTTCAAACTGAGGAAGTTGTAGTGTTTTTCGAAGGTCAGGTGTGATATGGGGTCGTGGCGAACTTGCGAGTTGGTCGGCGGCAAGGAATAGTTGGTCGGACCAGGGTGTACATGCATGAGAATGCGCGTCTTTTTCGTGCACGGGTCTGAAAGAAAAATGGAAGAAGGAGAGGAAAAGAGGGAACCGGGTTTTGTCTCGTATGGGCATGTTTTGCTTGGGCTTTAGGCCGAGTGTTTGTTTTAAAAATAATCAAATTAATTTATTTGGTAACCTTTAAATTTTTAAAACAAGATTTTCTCTTTATTTTAAAACCAATCGACGAGTAAAGTTCTGCGTCGGATTCATATCAAAGGATATTTTCAACCGAAATAATACTATCAAGATTTCTGCAACGTGAAATTTAATGTTATATAATAATTGAAGTAAACAAATAGGTAATTTCGTACGAAATTAATTATATGTTAATCAATTAATTATTTAATGAACCGTTTAATTTTAAAACCTATTTAGAATAAATTATTTTATTAAAACTCCTTTAATCGACAAATAATCTTGGTTTAAAATGTAATTTATCTCGGTTAATTTAAAACAGTTCAGTTTTGAATTGTAAATTGATTTTAAATTGTTGATTGAGTTAATGATCTACGCTTTGACTTTTATTCAGATATTGTTTCAATTATCTTTGCATGTGCCTTTAAGTAGCCAGATAATACGACTGAGTTAAATTGAATTGAATATGGATAATTGGACATTTGTTTAGAGGGAATAAATCACTGTTCCGCTAATTTTGTTAATTCGACCCCTATTGGCAGGATAAATCACTGTTCTGCCATTATGATTGAAATATGTGCTTTTGAACATTGACAAGCAGAAATAAAACCCTGTTCTGCTATTATATTTGTATGGACGTCTTTTATTTATCTTGATAATTTTATTGGGTAATATGATGTTGAGTTGATTGTTAAAAATAGATTGTTGTGAATATCTACATCTGTTATTCTGGACTGTTATGGAACGAATGGTAATTTGATTAAGTACCATTGAAAATTAATAATCTTTCTTTTCAATTTGGAAGTTGATTTTGAACCAAAGTTATTTAAAGGATAATTAATATTTATTAATGATATTTTAAAGGCAATTAATAAATATTTTGTTAAGGATTTAAAGTAATTATTTTATTATTCTTAAAAGGGTTATTTAAAAGGGTATTAATTATTGTTTCAAAACTATTTAATTATTTAAGTTGTATAAAGAATATTAATTATTAATTAAAAACTATTTTATAGTTATTGTTTAAAGTAAATTATTTATTAAGGGTTAATTAGTATTAAAGTATATTTATTCCAAGAACAAACATATTAAATATTAATAATGTTTTAAAAATAATATATTATATACTTATAAAAGAGTACTTTTGTAACGCCCCACCTCTATACTCACGCTAGCCAAGGACACTACGGAGTAATGCCGTCGACTAGCGCGAAGAATAAGGCTGTTGAGGAGCGACCATCCGTGTAATTGCTTTGTGCGAGTACCGATATGTCAGATAGTATAACATGCATTTCATTTCAAGAGGAAATCCAACATATCAGATACAAACTCAAAGCTACCACACAGTGGCTAAGTGGACCTCGGAAACAAATATAGAAATAAACATAACATAAATCAGTCACAAATGTTCATATCTCAAAGGCGGAAATAGATATGAATATAACACATAAATGTGTACATTAGAGTAGTGGTCAAATAAGATCCACAATATCACAAAAGAATAGATACAAGTGCTAGACAAAAGAATAAGTATACATCATGGAGTCTATATCTCAAATGTATAACAACAAAAACTACAAATGTAATGTAGTTAGGCAAAAGTCAGAAGATGATTCCCGATAAGGAGTCAAGCAGAAGCACCTTTAACATCTCGGTCCGACCCGAGTATTATTTAAGAAGAAAATAATAAACGGATCAGTCTAGCTATAATTATCATATATAAAATGAGATAAGGGTAGAGATATAACAAAACGTATGATAACAATAATGTCAAGCTGTGACAAATATGCTTTAAACAACAACATAATCATACAACATCTCAAGAATCTCAAATGCACCAAAAAGAATGTCATATTCTTTATTTTATTCACCAAACCACAAATATTGACAAACATATCATTGCCAATCACATAAAGAGGTGAAACACAAATTCCAGAAATCATCAATTAGAAATCCAGAAATCACAAAGGGGGAGGCCTATCACAAACGGTAGCATGAAAACTCACCAACACGTATATCACAAATGGAACGCTATTCCATGGTCGCTAACCATTAATTTTGAGCCGAAGCTCCACAAACGGTCCGAAGACCACGGGTCGCTACCCCGCCAAATTGAATTGAAGTTCCACAAAAACGGGGTTTAGTCTCCCTCGTAGACAAATAGACATCGCACATCACTAGTCTAAATCACAAAATGATCATCATTGGTCAATAAAAGTGTCGATTACACTAAGCTAGTAAATATATGAGTTTAGCTTCATGTCCCATACCACTAGCTTAACTTAAATATTTACGAACAAACTGTAGATTCCCACTCGAAAATTGTCACAAGAATTTCAATCGAACAAGTCCAAAAATTAACTGACGAAGTAAACGCAAGTGTTTCATACCACTTGTTTTGCTAAGCCGTTTAATTAGATTTTCTCGTACGAATGAGATAAAGGTTTGTGTATACTAATAGATTAGAAAACGGTTTTATAAACGAGCTTTGTATTAAAAATAGAGTTGAAATCATCTTTGTAAAAGAGTTTGAATATTTACTACTAGTATAGAAACCTTTGTATTTTGAAGTGACAAATCACAAAATGATTGTAGAAACAATCAATCACAAAAATCCACATACGAAGATGTGAATCAAATCCAAAGAAATCGATTCCGAATCCATTAAAATGGATATTCTTAAAAATTCCCAAAAAGGAAGTCATCAAAGTCAATAATAAATGATAACAATAAATGGATAATCACGAATCGATAAAAGTTGGAATCTCAAGCAAAATAGGCAAAATCAAGCAGGTCAGTCGACTGGCCTTCTACAGTCAGTCGACTGAAACAGAAACCGAAAGTTTTCAGACCCTGCAGTCAGTCGATTGACTGCAGAGGGTCAGTCGACTGGCTGTAGCTGAAACTGTTTTTCAGCCTATCAAATGGAGAGTAAACTCCCACCATTGGCAACCGGTCAAGAAATGGACTTTAGGGGCTTTTGCTAATCGACAACCCAGTCCTATAGGCTCTCCGATACACCACCAAAAACATGATCAAACATCAAAGATAGGATTTTCAAAGTTTTGACTTCAAAACACCAAAAACTGAAATGTTCACCAAATCAACTCAAATCAAAAGCAAATGAGTATGTACAAGTGTTAGGAATTCATACCTAACAACAAAGATGGCTATAGACATAGATGTGAGTTAAAGAACTCACCTTTAAACCCAAAAACGATGAAGGAGAAGCTTGAAAGCAAAGGAAGGTCAACTACTCTTCAACTTCAACTCTAGAAGCTTGAATCTAAGTTCAAAAGAAGAACATCTCCTAAGTTAGGTTTAGGAAATTTTTGAAATTAAAGAGAGAATGAGTTGGAGAAGAAGAAGGAGATACTTACCAAAGCTTCTCTTTGAATTTGGAGCTAGAATTTGGTTTTGCAAATGAAAACTAGGGCTTGGAGTTTCTAATTTCTCATTCCTCTCCCCATTTTCAGTTTTGCTTGAGCGTTTAAGAAAATAGAAATTAAGTGAAGAGGAGAGGAGAGGGTTGAACTAGGTTATAGAGTGAGTTGGGGTGAAACCCAAACCCAAAGTCCAATAAAAAATGTCAAAATTCAAATTACTCCAAACATATCGATATTTATACTCAAAAAAGTTGTAAACGCCATTTTGGACTCAATGGAGGTGGTCTCGAGTCCCAATTCGACTGTTTACAAAAAGTAGCTTTTCGTACTTTAATCCGATAAACGATTCTATATTTAAATAAAATATTTTAATATTCAATCGTAAAATATGCGGGTTGTTACAGATTCCCCTCCTAAAAGAAATTACGTCCTCGCAATCTTTAGGAAATATATAAGAAGTAACAACTATAAAAGCATATCAACACAAAAAGAAGAAATTTGAAAATAAAAGGCTCACCTTAAGGAGCACGAGAGAGCAAATCATGTGAAGGCCCGCAAATCCGTACCTCTTTGAGCTGACAAAATTCCACAACAATTCAGCTCAAAGTGGAACAAAAGTGCGAATCTTTAGGGTTGAAAAGAATAGGTAGAAGAAGACAGAAGAAAAAGAAACAGCAACAGAATCTCACATTCGCAGTGGAACATATATAATAGATGAATGAATAATCTTTAAACAAAGAACTATATCGGTTTATACAATACATCATCAGAGTTTACAACAACAACACACATCACTTGACAGTTATATAAACCTGTCCACATACACAATACACAGTGAAATAATACAAGTATAAGTGATACGTCTCGCCATCCAGCTCGCCTCTAGATCTCCACCGCAACTTCTGAATTCCAGAATGACCTGATAACCTGACTCTAGGTTGCCCATGTGAAAAATTATGGGCACCCAGAGTTTAGAAAGGGAACAATAAACTCCAGGTCAGTCGTAGGTCTGGTGTGAGATCTTAAAACGGTTATTTTCACAAAGAAAATAAAAGAAATCTACAATGCTTTTGGAAAATGAAACTACCATAAGACCTCCCACCACACACACAATGCAATCGCAGACTTGGAGGAGATTTCTTCTTATGATAGTCAAATATGCTTAATACGAGAAAACTCTTTTGATATTATTACTAGTGCATAGTTTGAAAACATTTCGAAAATATAATATTAATCTTAGCCAGCATAGGTACCATTATATTATGCCTGCTATAGCTGCCACCTGAGGTGACAGGTTATACAAATTGCAATCGTAAAGGGCTCGTATTGTTTCTTTGGATTTCCAACAAATGGTCAGGCTAAGGGACTTCCTATGCCACATGGAAATGCCTCTGGAGGGACGTTCCGAGAGACAACTGCTCTCTGCCAAGACAAGGCCGGGTTACCTCTTACTAGGTAACTACTACACGAGTATGCCACCCCCTGGTCGTTTGCGACCTTTATCCGAGGCGCCTCGATCACAAAGCAACAATCACACAGTAAATAAGATTGATGCCACCACACAGGTAAAGCATCTGGGCTCCATACCATGATACTACCTTTTTCTAGAAGGAAATGACATACCCTAAAGGGAGCGACCCTCATAACCTTGCCGCATTTTCCTATTTTGACCATTTTCGGGGTGTGAAGTCCGATGAGGTCTCATCCACAAAGCTACGCTTTACATGAAAGCCATGCTTTGATCAACAAATGATCAGCAATACCCAGCAAAACTCAGCATGCCACACTACCAAATTGGGAGTATATCACTGATAACCTTCAACTACATAACCTCTGAGCTCGTACGTCTCAGAGAAGGGTGTTAAGCTAAGAGAATAAATTCTCCGCCACCAAACAGAAATGTATTTGAAAGAAATCTGCTTTATATCTCAAAGTGTAGTGTTAGACATACGGCCATACAAATCTGTTCTGGGTTCGAACAAAATCGAAGATATTTCCAGAGAAGCCCTTGCAATCCATAACGTCGTATCATTATTCGGAATGGGTTATATGACACAAAGTCCTCTCCCGGCTAAACCGAATAATGAGCGCTTATTTAAAAATAAGTGTTGCATTCAAATTTCAAGCAAAACACAACAAATACCCATTTAAAGGTCAATATTGATAGTCGGTTATTTAACTATCAATCGATATTCACAACATCACCAGGTTCCAAATAATTTCCCAAATTATTTATTTTCAAAATTATATTCTCAAGATATAATTTTCAACACTTCAACCATTTGAAACAAATTTCAAATCACTTTTCACCTTTAAACTTTTGAAAATCAATTTCAAATCAATTTCCTTACGCGGAATATATTCCTAAATATTTATTCATTCCCACTGGAAATCTGCCGAGTTCAAATATTATAAAATGATTTATATCACTATCTAAAATATATTTGGAAAACATTTTCTCCGAAATATTCCTTTTAAAAACCAACTTTAGAACCTTTAATTTATATTTTAAAAGCTACTTTGGAAATATACTCGGCTTTATAGTGAGAATACACTTTCACTTCAAAATGGTCCATTTAAACCAATTAAATAATCCTTATCGATTCATTTTAAATTTACGTTCCAAATCCGTAAATTTATTTCCACACTTTAAAAATAAATCAGTGTTTATTTTTAAAACAAATTTCCCTTTCCTTCATAAATTCCATTTTGAATCTACATTCCCAAATATTCACTTTTTATACGATTTTCAAATCGATTTCTCAAATATTCACTTTTAACTCCAAATAAACTTTCAAATTGATTTCCAAATTTATTTCCATTCCCAAATCGATTTTCCAAACATTTATTTCAAACACCTAATCGATTTTTGAATGGATTTCCCAGGATTTATTTTTTTAAATACCAAATCAATTTTGTTTTTTATCGGTTTCCCAAAGATTTATTTCCAAACACCGAATCAAATTCCAAATTGATTTCTGAATTTATCTTCCTTTAAAATAAATGCCTTTGTTTCTTTCAATTATTAAAATTTGTATTTCAAATAAATTCTTCAACCTTCGAATAATATTACCCGAAATCCATTTATTAAAATCTTTTCACCATATTTTGGAATTAATTCGATAAGATTACAAAAATCAACCTTTTTATACTTTTAAATTCCTTCTTTCAAATTAATTCAATTCTTAAAAATTAATTCCCAAAATCCAATTTTATTTATTTCTAGTATCCAACTATACCAAAAATACATTCGGCTAAATTTTAGCCTTCAACAATTTCAATTATCAATATAATCAGCCACAGATTTTAAATAATCAACACACAATATTGAAACAAATTCAAATATTTGAGGAATCCAGTTGGATCCCTCCAACATGTTTCCCTGCATCCACAGATGTTAGCACAATACCAATTCCACTTCGAGGTGGAATATCATGGTATATGGGATTTATAAAAATATCATCCGCTATTATGCGACGCATAGGGTCTTATCCGCTATATAATGCGGGAAATCAACAACTCCAAATATATATATATATACTACTATATATATTACCACATCCAAACCGTCAATCAATAACTGCAATACCAATTTAATTTGAGTGAGAAGATCTCACCTTTGCTTTTAATTTGCAATACATTTCCATTCCGGTTTGTTTTCTTCATAGTTTTCACCTTGTATAAACATTTATACAATTTATTAATATTTAGAATAAATCAAATTTCCTTTTAATAAATTTAATTAATTAACACTTTTAATTTGAACTAATATATTGATAAATTATCTTTAGTAACTAAAATAATTAAACATGTTAATTAACCAAATTAATTATCGTAATACATTATTTTAAAATAACTAGTAGATTTAAAATGTGTATTTATTTTATTTTATTTATGAACTATATATTTATAAAATAATCTATACAGATTTCATAAAAATCTAATTTATATAAACTTTCAAAGCATTTTAAAATTTTCCTTTCAAAATCCTATTCTTATATATATATATACATTTACTATTTAAATTTAAACATGTATGTGAATATATATCTATATTACCATTTTAAAAATTCTTATCTTTCAAAGCTTATATATATATGTGTATATATGTATATATATATATACACACACAGATATATAAACTTTTAAACTGAAATAATAATTATTTTGTTTCTCTTATATATGTTAAAATGTGAGTGTATATATATATATATACATATTTATTTTTATACTGAAAGTTTACTTTGTTGTATATAAATTGAAACCAAACTACAAACACACAAAGAAGAGGCCATACCCCAAAATCATCGTAGCACACTCGAATCCTCCACCTGAACCATCACCAACTCGATCGACATTGCCGAAGTCACCTCCGAAAATCGCGACCTACATTAGCCTAGAATCGTGAGCATCATCACCGCTAGCCCTTTCCAGTGTCGACTGGCCAAGCATCTCGTGCTCGAGCTTGAGTTCGACGCCGCCTTGCTTGCTTCGCCTTCGAATGAATGCACTGCGCCCCTCGCCGTTCCATGCGATGCCCTAGTTCAAAACCTCGCCCCTACAACGATTTCGATCGGCCATCGATTTCGTCGCTCGCCATTTTTCTTTTTCCTTTTTTTATTATCGATTTCGAGATAAAGAGGAGAATGCAGCCAGATTAAACGAGAGCGGCCATTAATTTTAATTTTATTTTTATTCGGCCCCTTTGATTTTTTCTTGAACGAAAGAAAATATCTCGTTCGATTTGAAGGAGGCAGGACATGATTTTACGACTGAAAAGCTGAGGTATCATATATCAGAAGGGAGACAAGAAGAGATGGTTGCGTGTTTGAACAGGGAAACAGTGTTTTGAAAAAATGCTGATGGTGAAGAATTTCAACTGAAGTTGGACTAATATAAATATCCAATTTAAATTCAAATTCAAATCGTTCCGATAAAGACAACTAAAAATCTTGACTTCCTATCGAGGCGTGCCGCTAGGCGTTTATAAGGTAATACCCCCATTCCAAATGCAATGTAAAAAGTTCCGAATCCAAATTCGATCGTATGGAGAAGATAGATTTTTTGGACCCAGTTATTATATTGAATTCGATATAATTTCTGTGCGTTTATATATCGTATGCTCACACAACAACTCCAATCACTATGAAAACTGAAATCCGATAATAATGCAATATTACGGATCCAATCGAACTGGCTTCGTCGAATTCCGAGACTGTGCCTCGGAAGGCTATTTTTAAATTCAATTTAAATGGTCAAATTCAAAACTGAACAAATTACTTTCAAATTCAATTTCAAAAGTTCTATTATCTCCAGTATTATCAATATGAATTTTCTAAGCCTTTAAACTATTTTTAACAGGCATAAAACTGAAGATTCAATATTTTTTTCCCAGTTTTCAATAATTAAATTGCCAAAAAAAATTCCGATATTTGAATTTCAAATGAAACTATCTTCCAAACCTTCAAACTCAATTAAATATTCAAATTTCAAATGTCAAAAATTCAGGGTCGTTACAAAATCAGGATGTGTTTGCTCGATGAATTCTCTGGATTCCCAAGAGCAATCCTTAGGATTTGAGGACCATTGAACTTTTACAAGAGGAACATTTTTATTTCGAAGGCGTTTAACCTCCGAAGCAATAATACAAATCGGATGTTGCTCATAAGTCTAATTAGGCGAGACTTCAATTTCTTCAATAATACCGGGCTCAAGAATAGAATCGGAATCTCGAAGGCATTTCCGGAGTTGAGAGACGTGGAATACGTCATGAATGGCAGAAAATTGAGCCGGTAACAAAAGGCGATAAGCCACGGAACCAATGCGTTCGGTGATGGGAAATGGGCCAATATATCGAGGTGCTAATTTTCCCGATCGACTGAAACGCACAACACCCTTTATAAGTGAAACACGGATAAACACAAAATCCTCCACAGAAAATTCTAATTTCCTTCTTCGGTTATCGACATAGGATTTTTTTCTACTTTGAGCTTCTTTCATCCTATGACGAATAAGATCAATCTTTTATGTGGTATCACGGATAAAATCGGGACATAAAAACAGCTTCTCTCCGGCTTCAAGCCAACACGAAGGAGATCGGCATGGCCTTCCGTAAAGTGCCTCGAAAGGTGCCATACCAATACTAGATTGGAAGCTATTGTTATAGGAAAACTCAACAAGATAAATATGATCTTCCCAACTTCCACCAAAATCAAGCACACATGCACGAAGAAGATCTTCAAGAGTTCGATTCACACGCTGGGTTTGTCCATCGGACTGAGGATGATAAGCGGTGCTAAAATTAAGCTTTGTTCCTAAAGCTTTTTGAAGACCTTTCCAAAATCCACTAGTAAACAATGGATAACGATCGCTAACAATAGAAGTAGGAACTCCATGCAATTTAACAATTTCCTTGATAAAGAGTTTAGCCAAAATAGGTACGGTCCGATTGGACCGAACGGGAAGAAAATGGGCGGATTTTGTAAGTCTATCTACTATCACCCATAGGCTATCATGGCCCGAACGAGAACGGGGAAGACCGTCAATAAAGTCCATGGAAATTTGATCCCACTTCCATATTGGAATTTCCAAAGGTTGCAATAACCCACCGGGCCTTTGATGCTCGGCCTTTACGAGTTGACAAGTCATGCAACGCTTAACAAAGTTAGCAATATCGGATTTCATTCCATCCCAATAATAAAGTCGCTTCATATCCGCGTACATTTTACTACTACCGGGATGAATGGTAAATTTAGAACGATGAGAATCTTCTAAAATATCTTTACGAAGATCAATAATGTTTGGCACAATAAGTCTACCAAATTTTCGAATACTGCCTCGAGCATCAATATCAAAGTCTTTCAAACCTTCAATATCAATTTTATCCCTACAACTTTGGCCAAGAAGAACCAATTCGGGATCATGCTTTTGAGCTACAAGAATGCGGTCTAAAAGAGAAGGATGAGCTTCAAGGCTACATAAAACAAGAGATGAACATAAATCGGATTCACGATCTCGAATCTCACAAGTGGATAAAGTCGCGAGATCATTCCATTCGGATATCATCATGGAAACAACCGCTTGTTGCTTGCGACTAAGGGCATCGGTAACACGATTTCCTTTTCCAGGAGTATAAAGAATATCAAGATCATAAGATGCAAGGAACTCGAGCCAACGTTGTTGACGCAAATTAAGTTCCTTTTGAGAAAATAAATACTTCAAAGATTTATGATCGGTGTAGAGAACAAATTTCTCTCCCAAAAGATAATGATGCCAAATTCAAAGGGCGAAAACAATAGCCACGAGCTCTAAATCGTGAGTGGCATATCTAGTCTCGGCAGGCTTTAATTGCCTAGAAGCATAAGCAATAAAACGTTCCCTTTGCATGAGAACGGCACCCAAACCAACACGACTAGCATCGGTGTAAACAATAAAATCTTGGTTCCCATCGGGAATCATAAGAATAGGAGCCACGGAAAAGAGTTCTTTTAGTTTCTGAAAAGCAGCTTCACATTTGTCTGACCAAATGTATTTAACTCCCTTCTTTGTCAAATTAGTAAGAGGTACAGAAATCTTAGAAAAGTCTTTTACAAACCGACGGTAATAGCCCGCCAATCCGAGAAAGCTACGAATTTACGTCACACTCTCCGGTCTCTTCCAATTTTGAATCGCTTCAATCTTTGAAGGATCTACGGAAATTCCGGATTCAGAAATAATATGCCCCAAAAAATTTACACGAGATTGCCAACACAATCCTAAGAGTTTCCAACACAATCCGAAGATGATTTTCATGCTCTTCCTCGGTTTTAGAATAAATAAGAATATCATCTATAAAGATGAGAACAAATCGGTCGAGGAAGTCTTTGAAAACTCGATTCATAAGGTCGACGAAATAAGCTGGAGCATTCGTCAAGCCAAATGGCATAACAAGCCATTCATATGATCCATAACGAGTACGGAACGATGTCAAAGGAATGCTATCCTCTGTAATACAGAGTTGATGAAAACCAGTTGCTAAGTCTAACTGTGAAAAGACTTTAGCACCACTAAGCTGATCGAATAAATCATCAATCCGAGGCAAGGGATATTTATTCTTGATGGTGAGGTCGTTAAGCTTGCGGTAGTCAACGCAAAGCCTAAGTGTACCATCAGATTTCTTCACAAAAATAGCTGAAGCTCCCCATGGAGAGGAACTAGATTGAATAAATTGCTTCGCTTCCAATTCGGATAATTGTTTACGCATCTCCTCATTTTCTTTATTGGACATACGATAAGGAGGACGAGTAATAGGTAGAGCTCCAGGGATTAGATTAATTCTGAACTCAATTGCTCGCTTAGGTGGTAATCCTAAAACGAGCTCAAATATGTCGGAAAATTAACGAACAATGTGAATGAGAGAAATGACGTCTTCCTTATCATCATGAGGATTTAAAGAATACAAAGATACTTTCGAATTGGAATCTGAATCTTTCAGAACAAGAGAAATCTGCTTAACAAACTGAGGATGCCGAAGATATATAGTCCGTTCAGGACACATGATATGGGCTTCATAACGGTTAAGCCAATCCATTCCCAAAATCATTCCAAAACCAACGTAACGCATGACATGAAAATCGGCATGGAAAGAGTAATCACATAAAATAATTTCGACATCTTTACAAAGTAAACTGAGTGTTGCGGATCCACCAACCGGATTCGCAATTCTCAAAGAAGTCATCAAGCCAATAACATTCAAAGGCAAAGCATCAACAAGTTCTTTTGATACAAAAGAGTGAGATGCATCCATATCAAAAAGAACTCGAATAGGAAGATCACGAAATATAATGATGCCATCAAGGATAGAATGAGAAATCCTTGACCACGAGAAGTGTTAGCAGGAGCTTGTACAACATTTAGCTTGCCCTCCTTCTTGCCTTGAAGTTTGGGACACAAAGATATAGTATGACCCGAACTCTTGCAATAGCGGCAAAAAATAGACTTCGGGCACTTGTTTGCATAGTGGTCCTTAGAACCACAATTGTAACATTCTCCACGACGAAATGTAGGAGTATTTGCTACCGGTGTTGCTTGCTTTCCCTTTTTGTTGGGATTAGGCTTGAATTTGAAAGGTCTCTTCTTATTGATGTTTTGTTTGACCTCAACATCACTTTCTTTATCGGCCTCTTCGAGTCGAAGAGCGATATCAAAAAGTTGATCAAAAGAAACTTCTAATTTCAGACGTAATGGCTTTTTGAGGCTCTTGTTCAAGCCATAAACAAATCTCTGATTTTTCTTCAATGGGGTATTAATATACTCGACCCCATATTTAGATAGAGATTCGAAAGAAGCGACGTAGTCGGTCACGGAAGATTCACCTTGAACAAGGTCAATGAAGCATCGGGCTAGAGATACTTTTTCAGCTTCCGGCACAAATTTCAACTCGAATATTTCCCGGAATTTCTCCCAAGTAAGGTTCGCTTCAACAATTTCGGAGATCAAAAGTTCATACCAGTCTAATGCTCTTTCTTGGAGCATACTAGAAGCCACTTGGACTCGATGAAGATCAATAAGATTCATGCGAGAAAAGATGCGGTCGCATGTTCGAAGCCAAGCCTGGACTTCTATAACGCTCTCGGAACCTTTGAATGGCTTTCCATCCAAATTGGTGTAATCACTGCACAAGCGTGCAAACCCAGATTTAGGATGAGTGGGCTCAGGAATAAGTCCGGCAACTTGAGCATTTCTCACAAGATCTAGAAGTTGATGAGCAGACATAAATACTCCATCCTGGGGAGTAGCACTAGATTGACCGGTGCTGGGACGGCCAGGTCTAAGCATTTCTCTTCTTTAAGAAAGAAAGAAAAGAGGAAAAAGGTTATTCACAAAATGAATATCAAACAATCTTGATTGATGAAACAAGGCATCATAAAGGATATAGGATAGAACGGTTCGAAGACTCGAATTAAATCTTATGGCACGATTCCTAAGGAAGACTTAAGACAATGATCCTTGCTAGATTATTCTACATTATTCCGAAGTTTGGCTCTGATACCAAGCTGTGATGCCCCACCTCTATACTCACGCTAGCCAAGGACACTACGGAGTAATGCCGTCGACTAGCGCGAAGAATAAGGCTGTTAAGGAGCGACCATCCGTGCAATTGCTTTGTGCGAGTACCGATATGTCAGATAGTATAACATGCATTTCATTTCAAGAGGAAATCCGACATATCAGATACAAACTCAAAGCTACCACACAGTGGCTAAGTGGACCTCAGAAACAAATATAGAAATAAACATAACATAAATCAGTCACAAATGTTCATATCTCAAAGGCGGAAACAGATATGAATATAACACATAAATGTGTACATCAGAGTAGTGGTCAAATAAGATCAACAATATCACAAAAGAATATATACAAGTGCTAGACAAAAGAATAAGTATACATCATGGAGTCTATATCTCAAATGTATAACAACAAAAACTACAAATGTAATGTAGTTAGGCAAAAGTCAGAAGATGATTCCCGATAAGGAGTCAAGTAGAAGCACCTTTAACATCTCGTCTGACCCGAGTATTATTTAAGAAGAAAATAATAAACGGATCATTCTAGCTATAATTATCATATATAAAATGAGATAAGGGTAGAGATATAACAAAAACGTATGATAACAAAAATGTCAAGCTGTGACAAATATGCTTTAAACAACAACATAATCATACAACATCTCAAGAATCTCAAATGCACCAAAAAGAATGTCATATTCTTTATTTAATTCGCCAAACCACAAATATTGACAAACATATCATTGCCAATCACATAAAGAGGTGAAACACAAATTCCAGAAATCATCAATTAGAAATTCAGAAATCACAAAGGGGGAGGCCTATCACAAACGGGAGCATGAAAACTCACCAACACGTGTATCACAAATGGAATGCTATTCCATGGTCGCTAACCATAAATTTTGAGCCGAAGCTCCACAAACGGTCTAAAGACCATGGGTCGCTACCCCGCCAAATTGAACCGAAGTTCCACAGAAACGGGGTTTTGTCTCCCTCGCTGACAAATAGACATCGCACATCGCTAGTCTAAATCACAAAATGATCATCATTGATCAATAAAAGTGTCGATTACACTAAGCTAGTAAATATATGAGTTTAGCTTCATGTCCCATACCACTAGCTTAACTTAAATATTTACGAACAAATTGTAGATTCCCACTCGAAATTGTCACAAGAATTTCAATCGAACAAGTCCAAAAATTAACCGACAAAGTAAACGCAAGCATTTCATACCACTTGTTTTGCTAAGACGTTTAATTAGATTTTCTCATACGAATGAGATAAAGGTTTGTGTATACTAATAGATTAGAAAACGGTTTTATAAACGAGCTTTGTATTAAAAATAGAGTTGAAATCATCTTTGTAAAAGAGTTTGAATATTTACTACTAGTATAGAAACCTTTGTATTTTGAAGTGACAAATCACAAAATGATTGTAGAAACAATCAATCACAAAAATACATACGAAGATGTGAATCAAATCCAAAGAAATCGATTTTGAATCCATCAAAATGGATATTCTTAAAAATTCCCAAAAAGGAAGTCATCAAAGTCAATAATAAATGATAACAATAAATTGGATAATCACGAATCGATAAAAGTTGGAATCTCAAGCTAAATAGGCAAAATAGGAAAAATCAAGCAGGTCAGTCGACTGGCCTTCTACAGTCAGTCGACTGAAACAGAAACCGAACGTTTTCAGACCCTGCAGTCAGTCGACTGACTGTAGAGGGTCAGTCGACTGGCTATAGTTGAAACTGTTTTTCAGCCTATCAAATGGAGAGTAAACTCCCACCATTTGCAACCGGTCGAGCAATGGACTTTAGAAGCCTTTGCCAATCAACAACCCAGTCCTATAGGCTCTCCGATACACCACCAAAAACATGATCAAACATCAAAGATAGGATTTTCAAAGTTTTGACTTCAAAACACCAAAAATTGAAATGTTCACCAAATCAACTCAAATCAAAAGCAAATGAGTATGCACAAGTGTTAGGAATTCATACTTAACAACAAAGATGGCTATAGACATAGATGTGAGTTAAAGAACTCACCTTTAAACCCAAAAACGATGAAGGAGAAGCTTGAAAGCAAAGGAAGATCAACTGCTCTTCAACTTCAACTCTAGAAGCTTGAATCTAAGTTCAAAAGAAGAACATCTCCTAAGTTAGGTTTAGGAAATTTCTGAAATTAAAGAAAGAATGAGTTGGAGAATAAGAAGGAGATACTTACCAAAGCTTCTCTTTGAATTTGGAGCTAGAATTTGGTTTTGCAAATGAAAACTAGGGCTTGGAGTTTCTAATTTCTCATTCCTCTCCCCATTTTCAGTTTTGCTTGAGTGTTTAAGAAAATAGAAATGAAGTAAAGAGGAGAGGAGAGGGCTGAACTAGGTTATAGAGTGAGTTGGGGTGAAACCCAAACCCAAAGTCCAATAAAAAATGTCAAAATTCAACTTACTCCAAACATATCGATATTTATACTGAAAAAAGTTGTAAACGCCATTTTGGACTCAATGGAGGTGGTCTCGAATCCCAATTCGATTGTTTACAAAAAGTAGCTTTTCGGACTTTAATCCGATAAACGATTCTATATTTAAATAAAATATTTAAATATTCAATCGTAAAATATGCGGGTTGTTACAACTTTACTAAATTAGAACTTGAAAGATTTATATTGGAACTTTATAAGTATTATTTTGAAAATTATTAAATAAAATTTTCGGAAAGAAATGGTATACTTTCATGACGAAATTAGAGGCAAAGAGTGCCTGTAGTTAAGTTTTGGATTTCTCTGGGATAGAGACGTAACCATATAGCTGTGAATCCATGGTTGATACCGCAGTGGTGCTTTCCATATTTATTTTAAAAGGATTTTCAAATATTTTGAAAGAATGGTTAGAGAACATACTTACTCCGATGGAATAAGTACATACCTTTTTATAGAGGGATTTAATTTGTTAAAATTAAATTAAATGAGACTTAGTGTTTTACAGTGGAAAATGAGATATTTGGTTGAATGATTGTTTATTTGATATTTAAATAACCGATTGTCAAATCTAGACCTAAAAACATAACTTTGGGAATATCTAGAAGAAACACGGGAATTATGTGGTACAGTTATCGGTCGAGGTGCTATACTGTACGTATAAACTCGTTCTGTTCTTCAAGGACGATGATAAGGAAATCCATCCACTAATGGTTAGGAGGTGATCTCTGATCTTATTTTCGTCTGTTTATTTCCTAAAAACCCGGAGTTGAGTTTACCAAAAATATCGAAAGTTGTTTCAAAGAGACTGGGATCGAATAAGTTATCTGAAAACCACTTCGATCCAAAGAGTACGTTTTCGAAATGAAGACAAGAGCATGGAATCGAAGATGGAGCATTGAAGTGCAAGGGCTAATCGCTACTAATCCTGAGGATGATTCCAAAATTGATGTCGTAGGAATGGTGCCTTTTGTTCCGTTCGGACACAGAACAGACTTGTATGGATGAATGCTATCAGTACATTTTCATTGGAGGACAATGAACATTCTAAGTGAAAATTACTTTAAAAGGTAATTGTAGCCTTTAGCCTCATCAACCGGGAATGACTAAAAAGCAGGGAAGATGCAGCAAGGCTAAGTGGGTCGCACCCAATTAGGGTATGTTTATCACCCTTCTAGATACCCTCGGATATTATTACTACAATACATGGAAGGAGCTCGGAAAGGGTGGGAACACCCGGGGTGATAGCATATTCGGTTTATCCAGGTTAGAGATAGTCCGGTCTTATGTTGTAGGGGATCCCGGCGTGGTCCTCGGTATATTTTTCTAGACGTGCACTGTGACAGGTGGTACCCCAGTGCCTAGTCATTTGTATGAAATCCATTCTCTAATACGTGCCTTAACGGTTTTGGTTGTAAAGCCTAGTATGCTAGAATTTAATTAATTTAACAATTTTAACTATTTGAATAAGTATGTGTACTTAGGCATTATTATAATATTAGATGATTTTGATATAAAAATGTTTTTGGTTATCGTAAGGTAAAAACCCACCGTGTTTATGTGTGGCATGGTCTTAGGAGATACCTTTGTTTTTCAAAGGATTTTGATAACTTTAATAATTCAAATTGAGTGTGTTTTCTTACGCTGGTTTTACCAGACTGGCTCGGGCATGGTTTTTCCTATATGCTCGGGTCAGACCGAGCATATTTCTAGGTTTAGCTGGAAGGATTGGAGCTTCAGGAGAGGACCTGGAGGCCCAGAGACGTATTCACATAGATGATATACTTTCCGTTGCATTTTAGTTGTGTTCATTAGCAATTGTAAGGACGGGTGTTATAACTGTCCGGGCTGAATAGGTTAGAATACTCTGATTGATATTTGTATATATATTAATTACAGTTTTGTTTTATGTAAAGATTCGTTCTATATTATAGATTATTCTTTTCCCATGTGAGATTCTGTGTTGTTTGGTTTTCTTCTATCTTCTTTCTACCTTTTTTTTCTTACATCAGCCTTTCTATTCAATTTGGGCTGAACAAGTGTGGTAAAGTGTCAGTTCGAACTGTACGGAAAAAGTGGGTCATGACATAGTCGAAACCTAACTAAGTCGAAAGCAACTTAGTCGAAAGCAAGCCGGCGTTCTTTTCTTTAAAATAAAAACAAAGTCCCATCCCTTTCGGAACCCTATGGTTTCGACCCTATACCTTTCACCTTCTTCTAATTCATTACGTACCAGTTACCTGATACCATATTCATTGGTTTCGACCATGTCAAAAGGGTAGTATGGAGGTGGAACCTGGGTGTCTAAGGAGACGAAACAGTTAAAAGGCTGTTTATTTGTACTTAAAATAGTCTTTTTGCACGTAACCTGCCTTATTTGTCTAAATCTGTTTGGTTGCCAGGTTATTCTTTTCAAAAGTGCTGCCGACTTTCCATTTTTGGAAATTAAAACATTTTTCAAAAAGCCCGTTCTCCTTTATAATTATATAAAACATTTAAGCCTCATATTTTAAATAATTTTATATAACCATTAAAACTCTTAGGAAAAATATGGAAAAATTCCAGTAAATAAAATTATATATGTTCTCTAACATATAAAAAATTCAGCCCCAAATAATTATTTATTTACCCGTAAATAATTCATAACCCAAAACATCATTTTCTTCACACAAAAATTCATATAAATTCCACATTAATTCCAAAAATTCTGAAAATTGAAACCCCTCTCCAAAACATATTTTCTGATCAATATAAAAATTCTCAAGGCATAAGGATTGTCATTAAATAGGTTTTACCTTAAAAAATATCATAAAATCCAATTTGAACATGTATAATTCATCAACAAGTATATATAAACATTCCATCATTCAAAAACATGACAAATCATTGCAAAATATTCGGATTTAAGCTTAAAACCGAAACCAATAAAAATTAGAGATGTAAACATTTATTCATCTTAGGTTTAGTGATTAGAGAGATTAGATTTAATTTGCTTAAGCTTCTTCCTAGCTTTTCTTCTTTCTTTTTCCCATTTTCTTATTAATGGTGGCCGACCTTGCTTTCTTTTAAAATTTGAAAATGAAATGAAATGAAGTGAATGTTATAATACACGGCTATGGGAGACGATATAGGAATGGCCTCTTTCCTATATTACCCCTCGTCTAATTCATTTTAAAACCCCTCTTTTAATTCATTTGTTTTAATGGAACGACTGCCTTAAGTAAAATCAAATCTCAATCCCTTAATATACACATTATTTTGTTTAGTTTAGCTAACTAAATATCCTAAATAATGTTTTCAAAAATCTGGGGTGACATCTAGGCAGCTTGAAAAACACTTGGTGATCAATACAATCATCGGTGGGTCATATCCAACCGATAAGAGTTTGAACGAGGTGGATACGGATGTTGGTGCTTTGAAATATACAGAGAATGAGAGCTATCTTGGTGTAGAGCATGGTACTTCGACGAAACAAGTATGGACAGTGATCGATGACATTGTTTTCCGAAGCAAAGACGTTGAAGGGATGGAAGTCCCAACGATTGACCCGCTCTTGATTATGAGCATGATTGGCCCTATTGTAGTACAGAAAGTGCTGGTTAACTCTGGGAGATGAGTCAACATTTTATTTAAGAAAGCCTACGACCATATGCTTTTGGAGGGTAAGGACTTGAAACCGTGTATAGCTCAGATCCAAGGATTTAATGGGACGGCTACGGAGCCAGTTGAATATGTTGAACTACTGATGGTGCTTGGCAAGGGAGTCCGCAAGCGAGTGCGGGTCATGCCTTATGTTAGATATTTACTCTTCTTACAATGCATTTTTGGACTGATCGACCCTGGCTGGGTTTAAAGCGGCTATAGCTCCTTGCTATTTGATTATGAATTTTCCTACAGAGAATAGTGTGGAAATAGTCTAAGGAGATCAAGGGCTTGACCACGAGTGTTATGTCCCTGACCTAAAGGAGGAGAGGTGGAGAGAGAAAGAAAAGGTTGTAGAAAGGACCCTCTACATCAAGGCTTTGGACATATAGAAATCACCTCCTGAACTATAGCTCAGGCAACACAGTTGGTTCCATAAGGATATGGATCCATGAAAAGAGACACTGGATGAAAGAGCAGCTCCAACCGAGTTAACGATCAATGTACCTGTAATATCCTCCATTTGGAGACCCAAAACTAACTGCTATGGATGTTGAAGTCATCCATATTTATTAATTCTCGACGATAGAATGCGGATTTGTTAATCATATCAATAATCAGAAGTACATAAATATGAAAAAATTTCAAACACTGTTCATGGCAAATTTTCACATCTCATTTCACAATTGATATTTTATATTCATTACATAATCCCATTCGCAATCCCATGTTTGTAGAAAATACAATTATTACAAAATACTCCAAGAGAAACATATGAAGATGCCTCTTGATTGACCAAAGTCAAATATTTGGCAATTATACAACATTGCCATTACATCCAAATAGAAAAAACCAAACTACATCACGAAAATAGAAAAAGTTCCTAATAGCAAGATTGCCTACTGCACGTCTCTAGAAGCTTATTCATCTAACTGTAACCTGAAATCCCTTACTTCCGACCTACTCAAATGAGTACCCGAGAGTTTAAGGGGAAAAACAAAAAACTTCGGTTCAGACTGTGGAATATGCATGTATATGCTTTTTGTTTGATGATAATAAACATATATACATTCATTTAAATGTATTTGATATTGTACTATTTTATTTTTCACAGATAAAATAAATATTTGCTGAATAAAATAAATAACACAGAATTGGAATCCAAACGAATATTTTATTCAAACAAATATTTATTACAATTTTGATAGTACAATTTCAAGCTCTCACTATAACTATACAATTTCAGTTACAGACATCAATTTCAGTCTCAATACAATTACATCACAATTTCATAGTTACATCGGTTCCTCACTACATATCACTCACACTCGTATTTATCTTCAACTTCATTCCAATGTGAATCCAGCATCTGAGCAATCTGCAGAAATATACATTGACGCAGTAAAATTGAAAAGGAAATATTTTTGCAATAAAAATGTGTTTTTGAAAATAACATTTGCCTTAGTTATTTGGGTTGTTCGTCATCATTTATATTCGAATTCATCACACACGAACATTGTGACATGCACAGTGTATCACTGTACATGCCACAAGGCCGTGCACATCGAAATGTACACTTGATAATGTTACAGGGACAGGTGAGCACAGGTCAAACCTAAAAGAAAAGCCGGGTTCAACTCAAGTGCAACACAAATAGAGTCACGACATTTTCACAAGGTCAAACCCGAGCGTTTAAGCTGGATTCAACACAGGGCAATAGAGACATGAATGGTGATACACAAAGGCTCAAATGATCAAGTGCACCAGAACCAAATACACATCAGTACAACATGCATGAAGCTACCAGAATAGACAAATACAACTGATTCGAGTCAAAGGCAACTATACACATGAAGTCAAAATGATCAAGGCAACAAGACCAGTTCAGTGCAAACTCAAATGAACAATGTGCACAGACTTAAATAAACAGCAATGGTGCACATGTATATCTCAGTGCAATCTCAATGAAACCAGAAGTACAAAATGGCAGGATTCATATGCAAATGAAATAACTGCACAAACCAAATCTAAGCAGTTTAAACATCAAACCAAGCTCGAGCATAAGTAAATCATGGAAAAACTACAAACATGTATCAGTGGAATCTGCAACACACACATGCACATGTGAACTAAGCATGTGGATAGGCAGTATGCATATGAGGTCAGAAAACATCAAAGCAAACAGCAGGTCGAAAAGTGCTCAGGGATGAACATAGATGAATCAGTGCCAAGTCGACATGCAACTATATCAGATACATGTAGATGCAAATAACATATGAGCATGAATATGCAACAGAGAGGACAAAATGCTCAAGTGGAAGTACCAACTACTAAATGCAACAACTCAAATATGAAAGATGCAGACCACAAAAGAAAACCAGCAACCTTCAAAATAATGAAAACACAAATGCAATGCTCAAAGACACTACACATAATGTACAACTTGTATGCAACAGTACAACGAAGACGAGGTCGAAGCCAAACACGAGGGCGAAACCCTAATCTCAGTTGCAAAGAGGAACGAAATCGAGCCGAAGCCCTAAGTTCAGTCGCAAAGATGAATGAAAGAGAAGCCACTATTTTTCACAAAGCATTACAAAGGAACGGGCCGACATTGAATAAAAGAAAACAAACAGGGCCCGCCTTGTTAATTTAAATAGGGTTTTAACTTTTATTTTTGTTTAAGGGCAAAAACAATTTTTACTCTAGTTTATTTATTTTTTGCTCTTGCTTTTTATTTAGAAATCTGTATTTCTTTGAATCAAATCAGGGTAAATCACCACCTAGGTTTTAGGTAGTGTCAGATTGTCTAGTTAGGATTAGTTCAGTGAGCAGGGTGTGCGAGTTTGCAAAACTCTATAGGCGGTAGCAGGGTGTGCGAGTCTGTTAGAGTGTTTGTAAGCGGGAGACTGTTTAATTCTAATAGAAATCAGGGAATGCAGCAGTAGACAGGGGTTGCCGAAGCTGGGTAAATTTTGTGTGTGATTTACTTTTCAGCATATTTACTTCTCTGCAGTTTGTTTTTGTGTTTAATCCGAGAAAATTTGCTATAACCCTATTCACCCCCCCCCCTCTCTCTAGGGTTAATCTAGATCCTACACAGACAACAATCTGGTGTGAATAATAACCTACCATCTCGAACCAAATAGATATCTAGTGAGACCATGTTGTTGAGTGGAACGGGTTTTCCCCTCACTAGTATCTTAGCTAAACATAACAACCATATACCGTGCTTCTGCAACCACAATGGTTGGAACATAGAAAATAGAATTTATAATCATGCAACATATATTGGATTACCCATCCCAATTTATTATATTATCCATCTCAATTTGAAATTACTATCCCTCACAATTTAAATCGACTACCCATCTTATTTTAACCTGACTACCCATCTTATAATTATGTGGACTACACATCTCACATATAAGCATATTCAGAATTATTTGCACTATCCATCTCACATGTAATTGTTTCTTGGATTGCCCAACCCCTACCATATTGACTTCCCACCACATATGGTTTAATTATTTAAAATTATGTAGACTATCCATCACATATATTCCATTTAACTTAAAATAATGCGGACTATCCTTCAGACATCCCATAGTTTTCCTAGGATGGCTATGGACCACTCATTATCCTCATAGAGGTTATCCATCTCCTGCATGATGTGGACTATCCATCTCATATCCCAGCATTTAATTTTTGTTACCCACATGTTTAGTCTTAATCCATGTTACTCACATGATTCAAATTTTATTCATGTTACCCACATGATTAACCTATGTTTATTGATGTCCCTAATTAGGTTATATCCCCTTAAAGTTATAATATTTCAAAGCGACATACATTGTAGCCCCAAGTTATCTATGTCGAAATCATTAAATTATACTTTGGTATCTCTAAGGTTTTAAAACAAAAATTATAAGTCATATGACTCGCTGCCACTAAATAGTTAAAAATAGATCAATCTCGAGATTCTCCACATTGGTATCCCCAATAATGGCATCGAAGCTCACAATTTAAAGTGGCATTGGTATCTCTAATAACTACGTCAAAGTAGAAGCATAAGGCTCTTCGCCTTTAATAAAACAAAACGTAGCACAACGTTATTAAATCAACATCGACCTCTGTCCAAGGTTGAGGATAAAACTTAAATATTTTTAAGCTTAAGAAAAATTCATGTCGAAATTGATGTTATCAACCTTCAATAACTATAGGCTATCCACCTATTAAAACAAAACTTAAAACTTTACAAGTTATTTGGCTAACTGCCAAAGACATAGGGTCGTTAACCCTCTAAAACATAGGCCTCTTTGCCCCTTATAAAATAGTTTTAGTTAGCATAAAAGCAAGCCTCTTTGGAATACAAAAGATAAAGTGCATGTCATGGACATGAGGTATCGACTCTAAAACATAAGGTCACCGATCTTGATGCACATCGACCCTCAAGACCCTTGATGACGGCATAAAACTTTTACACTTAAGTTACTTTGGCTACTATGCCGCTTTTTATATAGAGCCAAAGACATAATAGCGGCGTCATTGTCTTGATTTGGAAAAATGAAGAGATGCGGCATCATTTAAAATAGCGATGAAGACATGTGGCATCGTCAACATTGACATTAAAGCTTTTAAACATTTAAATGCATAACGAGAATGTCTTGCCGTCCACAATGGTTTGTCGTCTTAACTAACGTCGATGAGGTTGAAAACACTCCATAACTAACTAAGTAGTTATCATGTGCTTCTTCTTGTCGTTGTTGACACTCATAGGGGCAACCCTGTATTTGGCACGGCGACATTAAAGTGGCATGGCGTTATTGTAATTCATGCAAAAACTGTTTTATTACTACTAAAAGCATAAACTTTTCACCAAATCTTAGTACTTGTCTAATTTCTATTGGATAAAACAATCTTTTTACAAACCCTTTTTAGAAATTACTATAGCACTCAGATTTTGACGTCCCAAATAAATTTAAATTAATTAATTAATATCATTAATTAATTATTCTTTTAAATGCTTATCTAGCATAATAATTTCATAGTAAATCGAAATCACTTGGGTAAATTCCCATAAATTCACAGAAAGTAAACAATATCCTTCTCTTTACCATTTAGAAATTTCGAAGCCAAAAACCATATTCAGTTATTTTTAATAATTAAAACCCGAAATTAAGCTATTTCCTCCTTAGGAAATTCATAAAATAATCTATATAACTTGGAAAATTATGAAATTAAAAACCATATTCAAAATAAAGTTTTATACAACATATCAAAAAATCAAAGCATTTGAAGATTGAAATCTTAGGTTTTCCCTTTGAAACCCATTTAAACAATTTCATAAAAATTCCAATAACCATTATTCTATCCAAACAATGATTAAACAACCATATCTTGACAAAACAAACATCAATCATTCGGTTATTATCTTTAGCCGAATTCAAAAGCAAACATAAGATGGTTTTATTATTATTCACTTTAGATTTTGATGTTAGATTTGAGATTTGATATGGGTTTAATCATCCTAAGCTTCTTCTCCTTTGAATCCCCTTGATTTCGTTTCCTTTAGCTTGAGTTATACACAACCTCTTAAGTTCCTTTCTTAGATTGTTTTAGTTTGTGAAAAATGAGAATGATATGAGGGAGACAGGGTTTAAAGGTTAAAGGATAGTGCAATTTCCTAAATTGCCCCTATCATATATTCCCTGTATGTCAAGTTTAAATGATCTTAATTAATTAAGTAGGGCACGACCCTATTAAGTTTCAAATCTCATTCTCCTTATCCCTTTATATTATTCTATTTAATCCATTCAATTAAATGTCTTGAATAATGTTTAACTAAAAATAGGGATGTTACAGGCTCTCCTTCTTAAAGAATTTCGTTCTTCAAAATCAGTAAGGACTACAAAACAAATATATCAAACATGCATACAATGCTAGTATATCCTACTAGCTACTAAGTGTATATATAATCAAATATAGAACATACCATGGTAACAGCTCAAAATAAGTACCCCTAATCATGTCCTCTGTCTCCCAAGTATAGTCTTTCTCGTTGTCACTCCATTGGATTTTTAGTAACTTGAATGCCTTGTTTCTTAATCTCTTCTCGTCTCTCACTACAACTCAAATTGATTGTCTCACAAATGTCAGATCCGGTTCTACTACTAAATCTTACAATGAGGTCGTAGCAATAATAGTCTCTGAATCATTCACATACATCCTAAGATGAAAAACATGGAACACATTATGGACTCCTGCCAAACTACTAGGTAACTTTACTTGGTATGCAAGCTTTCTGATCCTCTCTATACTAAGGAATGGTCCAACATATCTCGGGGCTAGTTTCCCTGGCTTTCCAAATGGCACCACACCCTTCATCGGTGATACTTTAATAAAAAAAAATCAGTCTCCAACTGAGAACTCAAGATCCTTACGCCTCTTATCTATGTAACTTTTATGCCTGAACTGAGCTTCTCTCGTCCTATCCTAGATTAACTCAATCTTCTCTGCGGCTTCTTTTACCATATCAGGACCAAGGACTAATCTGTCTCCGATCTCTAACCAACATGCTGGTGATTTGCACGACCTTCTATACAAAACTTTGAAAGGTGCCATTCTTATACTAGTCTGATAACTATTATTATAGGAAAACTCAATCAAGTGCAAATGGTCTTCCCACGACCTACCAAAATCTAGTACATAAGCTCTTAACAAATCTTCGAGTACCTTGTTGACTCTCTCCGTCTGTTCATCTGTTTGAGGGTGATAAGCGGTACTCATTTCAAGCTTTGTACCTAGCACTTCCTCCTCTTCCAGAATTCACTAGTGAACAAGGCATCACTGTCACTGACTATACTACTAGGAATTCCATGTAGTCTAACAATATTCTTCATAAACCACTTAGCCAATACAGGTACCATCAAGTTGACTTAACAGGAATGAAATGGGCACTCTTGGTCAATCTATCTACCACAACCCATATACTTTAATTTCCGCAGTTCGACCTTGGCAATTTGTTGATACAATCCATGGATATCGAATGCCATTTCCAAACTGGTATATCTAAAGGCTGAAGCAATCCACTTGGCTTCTGATGTTCGACTTTCACTTGCTGGCAATTTGCACATTGCTTCACCCATAAGCTTACATCCCTCTTCATACCTTTATAAAAATAACTTCTCTACATCTTCTGATACATCTTTGTTCTCCCAGGATGAATCGTAAACTTCGATCAATGACACTCCTAAGAACTTCACTCCTTAGGCTTCTAACATCTGGAACGCATAGTTGTCCCTTCTTTCTTAACCACCCCCTCTGGACGAGGCTAAAACACTTTAGATCATCGATATCATTTCCATTTTCCAGTCTTCTGATTCGTTCAACTAATACCAGATCATTCCTTTGTTTAAAAGCAATCTTTTCGATCATACCGGTCGAACTTCCAAACAAGACAATATGGCAATACTTTGACTAGAACTAGCAGTTAAGTTCAACTGCACACGATAAGTAGTCAATGCCTCCAGATCCTTCCATTCTGCCAACATAGCTAGCACCGTATTCTTATGTTTTCTGCTAAGTGCATCTGCAACTTTATTTCCTTTCCCTGGTGTATACTCAATACCAAAATCATAAGCTGCTAAAAACTCCAGCCACCTTTGTTGTCTAATATTCAACTCTTTCTGGAAGAAAAAATACCTCAAAGACTTATGATCTGTGTACAACTCGAATCGTTCTCCTAAGAGGTAGTGTCTCCACACTTTCAATGTGAAAATCACTATTGCCAACTCCAAATCATGAATAGGATATCTAACTTCATGTGGTCTAAGCTGTCTAGAAGCGTAGGCAACCACTTTACTCCTCTGCATCAATACAGCTCCTAATCCTATTCCATACGCATCTGTATACACCACCAAATCTGTATTCCCATCTGAAACAACTAAACGGGCACATTGGTCAATAAATGCTTTAACTTAAGGTATGCTTCCACACTTTTATCGAACCAAATGAACTTCACGTCCTTTATGGTTAGCTTAGTCTAAGGTGCTGCTATCCATAAGAAATCCTTGATAAATCTCCAATAATAGCCAGCTAATCCAAGAAAACTACTTATCTCGGTCACCGTCTTGGGTCTTTTCCAACTGTTAACAGCTTCAATCTTGGCTGGATCGATTGACAACCCTTTCTTAGAAACTATATGACCAAGAAATCTCACTTCTTTCTTCCAGAAATGACATTTTGAAATCTTCGCTTTTAGTTGATGCCGCCTCAATGACTCAAGCACTATTCTAAGATGAATCTCATGATCTCTTTCATCCTTAGAATATATCAAAATGTCGTCAATGAATACTAACCCGAACCTATCCATGTGCTCACGGAAAATCCCGCTCATCAAATTCACAAAGAAAGCTGTTGCATTATTAATCTGAATGACATCACTAACCACTTGTACAAACCATATCTTGTTCGAAGCGTCGTTAAAGGAATATTGTCCTTCGTCACTCTTAATTGATGAAAACTTATCGCTAAATCTCATTGGGAAAATACTTTGGTTCCACTCAACTGATCAAATAAATCATCAATTTTCGTCAAAGGATATCGATTCTTTATCGTCTTTTCATTCAACCTACAAAAATCAATACACAATCTTAACGACCCGCTCAGTTTCTTCACAAACACAACAACTTCTCTCCAACGAACTGTTTGGTCTAATAAAACCCTTTCCTTTTAAGTCCACTAGCTGCACCTTTAACTCCTTCATCTTCGTAGGTGTCATCCTGCTAGATGGTCTACTTACGGATTCAGCTCCTGGTACAAGATCTATTCGAAACTCAATAGCTCGTTTCGATGGTAGTCCTGTAATCGACTCAAAAAAATCTGCAATTTTTCATCCGATTCAATTCGTCTTACACTTTCGTGGCACCTGATAAATCACAAATTCCTGGACTCGAATTCTCAACTAAGTCTACTATTTGATCACTACTATCAGGGTGTCTCAATGATATCTTCCTATCCCGGCAAAATATGCTAGCATCGTATCTGCTCAACCAATCCACACCCAAAATAATTCAAAACCTGTGAAATCAAATACATACAAACTGCAGGTAAATGTATAACCTAGCAACTCCGACTCCAGATGGTCACATCTCATCCCTGGAATTGTGTACCCTCCTATTAGATTAGCTATCCTTAAGGAAGTATCAAGGTATAATGGTTATAAACATAACTTATCTACAAAACACTGAGATATAAATGAATGTGATGCACTGATATCAAACAGTACCCTGACTGGTATGCTATGAATCAAAAGCGTACTTTCCACCACAGACTTTCCCTTCTCAGCTTCTATTGGTTTTAATGTAGATGGCTCTAAAGAAAACACCTTTCCTTTGTTAGCCTTGGCCGCTTTTGGACATTTTTTCTTATAATGGCCCACTTGGTCGCAATTAAAGCACATCACATTCTGCTTCCTTACAACCACCTCGCCATCTCCAGATCAACATTGATTATCATAGTGCCCCTTCTTGTCACACTTGTAAGAAACTATATTATTTTTACCCTTTTTGGTAGCCCTATCTTTCTGAGCTCCTTTCTTATTAAAGAATTTCCTTTTCTTATTCTGAGAATTCTGCTTTCCAATGACTTCTCTTTCCCAAAGGTCGAAAGCATTTCTTCATTCCTGACAGCCATCTTCACCACTATATTTGATGGATCTCTGAGATGTGGCATAGTTGCCCTAGCAATCTCCGGCCTCAACCCCAGATAAACTTCTCATTTCTCTTAATCATGGTGTCAATAATAGCGTATCCATATCTAGAGAGCTCATCAAATTTAGCAGAATATTCAAATACATTATATCCCCTTGCTCTAGTTCCATAAACTGCCTAAGCAAAGCAGACTTAGCTACTTTGGACAAAAATCTTTTCTTGAATATCCTTCGAAAAATCTGCCCAAGTCAACCCCTCCTCAAGCACTCCTACGGTAACCCCGTTCCACCAGAATAAAGCAGCTTCTTGCAACGGTCTATAAGCCAATCTCCTTTTCTGCTCATCATTTAATCCAAAATCCGCGAAAATTCTCTCATAATGCAACAGCCGGTTTTCCATTTCTATGGCATCCTCAGTCCCAAAAAAGGCTTTCCACCAAGACCGGTGTAATCTCAACTCAGCTTAGCATAGTTATTACTAACTGGCGCTATGGGATTGACTCCTCCCATATTAGGAAAATTTCCTCCAGCTTGCATCAGATTGACGAAGAACTGATACGTAGTCCCCATATCCACCGGTGGGGTTCCGGAACCTACATTGGCATTGCTATTTGCATTTTGATTAGCATTTGCCTATCAACCCTGGTTTCTCCTGGTGTTAGGCCAAGCATTTCCATTGGTTGTGATGCTTCTTCCACCTAGATTCACTCTTCCGTTTCCTATCTTCGAATCTCTCTTCCTCGTAAATTTGCATACAAGTCTTAGTAAGATACGAAAAAATAGTCTAAGAGAGGGTGGAATATATATAGTTATATATAATATATACAAGTATGTTATTATAACATTATCCCATAACCATGATCTTATTTTCTGATTCATTGGGATTATGTTTTCAAAAACTCTTTGGGTTTAAAATTCTTTTAATCATAAACCTACGTTCCAATACCAACTTGTAACATCCCCCCTTATGAGGCACAAAACTAACTGCTACGGATGCTGCAGTCATCCATAGTTATTAATTCTCGATGACATACTACGGTTATTTTAATCATATCAATAATCAAAAGCAATATGAAAAAAATTCAAACACTGTTTAATAACAAATTTTCACATCTCATTTCACAATTGACATTTCATATTCATTACATAGTCCCATTCGTAATCCTACATCCAGAGAAAATATAATTATTACAAAATACTCCAAAAGAGACATATGAAGATGCCCTCTTGGTTGATAGGAGTCAAATACTTGGCAATTATACAATTTTACCATTACATCCAAATAGACAAAACCAAACTACACAACGGAAATAGATAAAGTTCCTAATAGCTAGATTGCCTCTTGCACGTCTCCGAAAGCTTATTCGTCTAACTAGAACCTAAAATCCCTTACTTTCGACCTACTCAAATGAGTACCCAAGAGTTTAAGGGGAAAAACAAAGACTTCGGGTCAGACAACAATTTAATGTGAATAATAACCTACCATCTCGAACCAAATAGATATCTAGTGAGACCACGCCGTTGAGCGGAATAGGTTTTTCTCTCACTAGTATCTTAACTAAACATAACAAGCATATACCATGCTTCTACAACCACAATGGTTAGGACATAGAAAATAGCATTTATAATCATGCAACATATATTGGATTACTCATCCCAATTCATTAGATTATCCATTTAATTTCAAATACAACTATCCGTCACAATTTAAATTGACTACCCGTCTGATTTTAACCTGACTACCTGTCTTATAATTATGTGGACTACCCATCTCACATATAAGCATATTTAGAATTATGTGTACTATCCATATCACATGTAGTTGTTACTTGGATTACCCATCCCCTATCATATTGACTTCCCATCACATATGGTTTAATTATCTAAAATTATATAGATTATCCATCATACATATTCCATTTAACTTAAAATTATGTGGACTATCCATCACACATCCCATAGTTTTCCTAGGATGTCTATGAACCCCTTCATTATCCTCATAGAGACTATCCATTTCTAACATGATGTGGACTATCCATCTCACATTCCATCATTTCGTTCATGTTACCCACATGTTTTAGTCTTAATCCATGATACTCACATGATTAACCTATGTCTATTGGTGTCCCTAATTATGTTATCTACCCGTAAAGTTATAACATTTCAAAGCGACATACATTGGTAGCCTCAGGTTATCTATGTCGAACTCATTAAATTATACTTGGTATTCCCAAGGTTTTAAAAGCTAAAATCATAAGTCAAATGGCTCGTCGCCATTAAATAGTTGAAAATAGATTAATATCAAGACTCATCCACTTGGTGCCCCCAATGATGGCGTCGAAGCTCATAATTTAAAGTGGCACTGGTATACTCAATGACTACATAGAAGTAAAAGCATAAGGCTCTTCGCCTTTAATAAAATAAAACATAACACATGTGTTATTAAATATAACTATAGGCTATCCACCTATTAAAACAAAACTTACAACCTTTACAGGTTATCTGGCTAACTGCCGAAGACGTAGGGTCATCGACCCTCTAAAACATAGGCCTCTTTGCCCTTTATAATACAGTTTTAGTTAACAAAAAAGCAAGTCATTTCGGCATACATAAGATGACATTGTGGACATGCGGTATCGACTCTAAAACATAAAGTCACCGACCTTGATGCACATCGACCCCCAAGGCCCTCGATGACGTCATAAACTTTTACACTTATGTTACTTCAGCTACTATGCCCTTTTTATATAGAGTCGAAGACATAATAGAAATGCCATTGCCTTGATTTGGAAAACAAATGAAGAGATGCGGCATCATTTAAAATAGTGATGAAGATATGTGGCATCGTCAACATTGACAATAAAGCTTTTAAACATTTAAATGCATCACGAGAATGCCTTCCTATCCATAATGGTTTGCCATCTTGATTGAAGTCAACGAGGTTGAAAACACTCCCTAACTAACTAAGTAGCTATCTTATGCTTCTTCTCGTCGTCGTCGACACTAAAAAGGGTAACACTATATTAGGGGCAGCGACATTAAAATGGCGTGGCATTATCGTAATTCATTGGAAAACTGATTTATTACTACTAAAAGCTTAAACTTTTCACCAAATCTTAGTACTTATCTAATTTCTATTGGATAAATTAAACTTTTTTACAAATCCTTGTACTCAGGTTTTGAAGTCCCAAATACACTTCAAAATAATTAATTAATATCCTTAATTAATTATTCTGTTAAATGCTTATCCAGCATAATAATTTCATAGTAAATCAAAATCATTTGGGAATAATATCAGAAATTCACAGAAATTAGAGAATATCCTTCTCTTTACCATATAAAAATTCAGAGCCAAAAACCATATTAAATTATTTTAAATAATTAAAGCCCGAAATTAAGTTATTTCCTTCTTAGGAAATTCATAAAATAATCTATATAACTTGAAAAATAATGAAATTGGAAAACCATCTCCAAAATAATGTTTTATACAACATATCAGAAAATCAAAGTATTTGGAGATTACAATCTTAGGTTTTCCCCTTAAAACCCATTTAGACAATTTCATAAAAATTCCACTAACCATTATTCTATCCAAACATTGATTAAACAACCATATCTTTTTTTGGAAAAACACGGGTGTGTAGCGTGAGACTACATAGCCGATTATATAATAATATAAGTAGGTAGTAATCGATCAACAAGCCTGATTGATAGCCAAAAATAACCATGTTCAGCATACATAGAGAGAACTACATAGTAACATACAATAGACAGGCAGATTAAGCAAAATTATCTAGTATCAGACCCAGTATCAGCCTGGCCAACGGGGAGCAGGGAGAGTTCCCACTCGGTATCCAGTCAGTCGTCATTGCCATTATCGCTGGGAGGGAGGCACATAGTGAAAGTCAACCTACGATCTGATCTTGTCCAGAGCGAAAATTAGTAAGAGATTTTGTTACAGATTCCATCAACCGTGCATTTGGGTTTGTTGAAAACATAAGCATTTCTTTCTTTCCAGATGCACCAACTGTAAATGGCGACAAGGGAGTCAAGTTCTCTATCAGGAGGGTTATATTGCCAATGGTCAAAGAATAAGTGTAGGACAAGGATGTAGCCGATGAGGTTAGCACAAGTCGCAGCCCAAATATAGTAGGAGAAATCATATGTAAAAAAGAGGTGAGGAATAAATTCATCTTGCCTCAAGTAGAAAGCGCAAAGAGGGTCTAGAGGAATATTTCTACGTTGAAGTCTATCTTTGGTATTGATACGGGCGTGGATGAGGCACCATTGGAAGAAAAGGATGCGGAGAGGGAGTCTGCATTTCCATACTCTTGCGAAGCTGAAAGATCTGCCTGGGTGATTGAGATAAGAGTAGCACGAGGCGACTGAAAAGCCTTTCGTAGGAGTTAAGGCCCAGGTATAGTGGTATGTCGAGGAAAAGAGCTGGAGTGATATGAGCAGGTGTGTGGCTGAAGTGAGTTCATTCAGGGTGCTAAGGTCAAAAAGAGTAGAGGGGCACAGGCAATCGGGGCCAAGGGCAGAGATTTCACCAACAGATGAGTTATGATGGGATGTGTGGGAAAATAGGGAGGGGAACGAGTGGGCGAGGGGAGTTTGATCGTACCATATATCTAACCAGAACCGACATCTAATTCCATCACCAACAGAAACATGGAATAGAGATTTGACCCGGGGTATGGATTTTAACATGCCAGCCCAAAAGGGGGAAGGTTTAAGGCGAGGGGTGGAGTGAAGTACCAAATGAGGGTAGGAATGATAGTGAAGCTGAAGTATCCATTCTTTCCAGACAAAGTTGCCTGGTGTGATGATACGCCAAAGCCATTTGAAAGGAGAGCTATGTTGAATGAGCCGAGATTAACTATTCCCAGACCACCATGGTTTTGGTGTAAACAGACAGTCTTCCAGTTGATCTAGCATTTTGCCTGAGTGTCGTTCCAAAGAAAAGGTCTTCTAATAACATCGATTCTCTTTATAACCCAATTCGGCAATTTGTGGAATGACATCCAGTAGGAGGGGAGGGCTGACAGAACGGATTTGACTAGGACAAGCCGGCCTGTAGAGGAAAGAGATTTGGCTTTCCATGTTGCAAGCCGAGTTTCAATCTTGGATATAAGCGAGAGCCATTCCTGACGGGCGAGTTTAGTGGGGTGAAGGGGGATACCGAGGTAGGAGATTGGGAAGTGTTCCAGTTTGCAGTTGAGGAGAGAGGCGAAAGAGGGGACAAGGTGAAGGGAATCGCCAAGCATGATGATGGAGCTCTTGTTAAAGTTGATGGAGAGGCCGGAGATGAACTCGAAGACATATAAAAGGACTTTAAGGCAATGAATATGTTCAGGTTCAGGGGAAACCAACAAGATGGTGTCATCCGCAAATTGGAGGCTGGAGACCGATAAGTTCGAGGTGGGGAGTTTAATGTGGGCAAGGAGGCTGTTGGAAATTGCAAGCTTAACCATGCGGTTAAACACATCAGATATGGACAAAAAGGAGCGGGGATAGAGGGTCTTCTTGTCTTAGTCCTCTAGCTGATTTTATGTGCCCCCCCCCCAGCGAGCCATTGATGGAAATTGATGAAAAACTTGTGCCAAGGATGCACTTGATCCAATTGCACTAAGTATCAGGAAAACCTCTGTACTTCATGAGGTCCAGCAGAAAGTTTCAATTGACTGAATCAAAAGCTTTGGAGAAGTCGAGTTTGAGTAGGGCTCCTGGGATGAAAGAGTGGTGACAGTAAGAGATGACTTCCTGAGTGCTCGCCACACAGTCGAGGATGTTGCGGCCAGGATGAAGGCCGATTGCTCAGCACCAACCGGCGGTGCAATAACTTCTTGGAGACGGTTGGCAAGGATTTTGGTGATGATTTTTAAAGTAGTGTTGAGGAGGCTAATAGGACGGAAGGAGGATAAGGTGATCGCGCCGGTATATTTGGGGATGAGGATAATGTTGGCAAAATTCAAGATTGCAACTGATGAGGGGTTAGAATGAAATTTGGGGCACATCTCTATGATATCATATTTAACAGTGTCCCAGAAGTGTTTGAAGAAGACAGGGCCAAAGCCGTCTGGACCTGGGGATTTGTCATCAGCCATACCTTTAAGGGCTGACCAGATTTCATCTTCAGTGAAGGGGTGGTCAATGGAAATCGGAGTAGAGTTGGGGTAGAGGAGATTCCAGTCAATGGGCGGAAGCGGAGAAGAGGGTTTACCTAGGAGGTTGCGGTAGTAAGTAGTGAATAGGTTAAGGATGTCAGATTGGTCAGAGAAGGTGGTATCATTGTGAGAGATTTTCGAGATGAAGGTGGATCTACGACGCCCATTGGCTAGGCGATGGAAAAAAGCAGTGTTTTTGTCTCCCTCATCAATCCATTTAGCTTTTGAGCACTGTTTCCATCCAATCTCTTCTTGCTTGATAAGTCTTTCCAAATCAAGCTCCAGCTCTTGCAAGAGAATCAATTTGGAGGCGGATAGGGAGCAGGATTCTTCCAGTATGTTGAGACCTAGAATGTCATCTTGGGTTGCCACTATACGGGAGCAGATCGAGCCCCAAATGGATTTGGCCCAGAGCCGAATGAGTTTTCAAAGTGAGCGGAGTTTGAAGAGAACTCGAGTAGCGGCCGATTGAGACGGAGTGGGTTAGGACCATGATATTTTAACAAAGTCATCGAACGATGGTTCTAGGAGCCAAAGGCGTTCAAATCTGAATGGACGGCGGGAGTTTGGTGTGGTACTTGAATCGAGAAGCAGCGAACAGTGATCGGAGAGGGTGGTGGCCACACTACAAGACAACTTACTTTTAACTGCGTATATTGTCAGCGTTTGGCCCTCAAACGTAGTAAAACTTATTTCATAAAGAGTCTAATTCGCATACCAACGCTGAGAATATTTTTAGGTCTCTGGGTTTAATATTGCCGCTTCTCTCCTTCCATTTTGCAGAAAAAATTCATTTTCCCTCTTCTATCCATACTGTTGCTCCCTTAATCAGTTCTCCTTTATTTTCAGTTTCCTTCTAATTTCGCTCGTTCTTTGATTTTCCTTTGGTGGATTTGATCGACGCTGCCCTAATTCCTTATTCATGCTTTAGGTATTGCTAATTCCTTGTTTTAGGTCTATTTGATTCATCGATTTTTAGGTTTATGTCATTGGTTAATTTTGATTTCATATTTCAAGCATGTCGCTTTGTGGACCGCCCTTAGTCAAACTTTGTTCGATCATTAATTGTCGAGATAACTTTCTGGAAATTCGATGGAGTCGAACTGCTGACAAAGTTCAACTGCTTCAGGTAGCTTCAGTAAATGAAACAAAATACTTTTATTTGATTTATTACTAGGTTGTGTTTTGTTATGATTATCTTAAGTTCTTTAAACTGAATGATGATTTCTTCCATGTATCACTATTAACATCTAGGAAATTACAATAAATTTTGAATTTGAAAATCACCTTTTGATATTTTTAGGTTTAAGAAAATTCAAGACTCTATAATTAAAACTTTTGACAATTGTAATGTTTATTTCTGTATTTTTTAATTCAAGCATTTTAAAGTTGATTTTATAAACCAAGAATATTTATATTTTTCAAACTGAAAGTTTCAGAATATTGAGTATTCTAGAGATAAATTTTGTTTAGAAAATCATTATTTTTAGAAATTGTAATTTTGAAGATAGGAAGCTTTATTGGTTCAGCCATGCCTTATATAATACAACCAGCATCATTTTATTTTGCATCTGTATCCTTTTTGTGTGATATCAACACTAAACAAAAGAAGCTTCAACTTTATTGGTTCAGTCATCCTTTTAGATTCCAAAGTTTAGTTCTTTTATATCGTCCATATTTTTATAATAGATTGGACTATCAATCCACCACTTTCTCCTTGAGCTGAGTTGGAACTTGAATTCGTGCACTTAGGTGTAATAGGAGATAGACTACAGCATTAAAATGAAGCAAATCAATGCAAAATTGTGTTCATAGGCGAATGGCGATGTATTGAGCTGAGCTGAAACATGAAGTTAAGAATTGAGCTGAGCAAAAAGGTTGATGTTTATGTGCTGAGTTTGGTAACTTTTCAACTAGTGTATTTATTTAATTTCGCCAATTCATCTGGAATTTATGTTAGTTTTTCCAAAAAAAAGTGCACTTCTGTTTGATTTTTAACAAAAGCAGATGTTAATCTATTAATTACTTCTCAGATGATCAACATCAATACTTTGTATAACCACCAACTGTTGTTTTCTACCAATTAATCCATCTGAACCTTGATCGTTGGCATGACTTACCTATTAGACAGTATCAACGAGCCTAAGCTGTGTTGTTCAAAGCCTAAGTAGAGCTATAGATAATATAGTTACAGTAGTGTAAATGGATACAGCTTGACCATGATACTCATTTTAGCGAACTCAAATGTAACTAGCTCTATTATGTATACGGAACTACATCTATTCTGACAATACACACAAAGAATTACCTGAAACAAATGTTATTAGCAGGCAAACTTAGAAGTCATGGTTTCACAATATAAATCAACTTCTATTACACAAACAATATGTATAGATAAACATGTAAGTGATTTTTTCACAATGTAAATCCCTTCATAGTTCATGCTTCCTATAAAGCAGAAACATTTTATCGGGTTCGGTTGGATCACAAAATTCCTAACTTCTAGGTTATTAATAACAGTTGATTTTGTATTTGCAGAATTTACAAATTCATTATTCAGACGTTTTCTTTCTCTGAAATAGTGATGATTCTTAAAGTTTGCATAAGAATGAATAAACAAGGCATGCTTACAAAGTTATACTTTTGGCTTTTCTTGTTAACTTGTACTTTTCATAGCATGCGACTGATTGTATTAACAATCTCATTTAATCCTAACAGCCGTATTTTAGGTGGCTAATGTTCATTTAATAACCGCAAAATTATAGGTTGTTGATGTAAGAATAAGAATACGCATACATGATGTGGAAGGAAGGTTACTTTAATAATGTGCTTCTTAACTTTTCCTATGCTACTATTAACACTAGCCATAAACACTGATCAAAGCATGCTATTTTATAAAGTTTATTTTTGTCACTCAATCTTGTGTACCTTCTTGATATCTCAAAACAGTGCACCTCAACCATAAACTCAAATGAGCTCTCTTTCTATTTCGTTTTTGTCACTATAAGGTTAGTACCGTAAAAATATGCATTACCCTTCTTTGATGGATATAAAACTAATTCACATGCAAAAATGAAAAAACAATTTTCCCAACATCTTCATCTGTTGATTTTCACATACAACATTTCCTTGTATGAAATGTACCATTCATTTTCCTGAAATGTTTTTGTAGATTTATGAATACTCCTGGAAGTGATCTCAGTCTGTTCAACAAATGAAAATTATTATCTTCATACTTAATTTCTAAAATTTATTATTATTTTATTTGTTTCTATTGCAAATTTTAAATTACAAAGATATCATTGTCGTATTTTTCTGCACAAAACATATCACTCTATAGCTTGAAATTCTGAAAATTGGTTTCGTTACATTCAGAGCCTATAGTTGTTTTTCATCAGAAAATTAGTTACAAAGTTTAAGTTAGCCTATAAAGGCATTACATACAAAAAGAAACTATACATAACACCAAAATAACTCTATACAAAAATAGCTATATCAACAAAAATAAAAAGGATTCAAAACCCAATTCAAATTGTAATAATAGAAAATAAAGTTCTAGGACTGACAATGTAGAAACCCAAGCATCAAATCGGTTAAAAAAATTATTTTTGCCTTTATAGCATCAAAAAGCTGAAAGTAAGAATAACTGTTATTAATTGCATGGGGTTACAGCGTTGCATTATAACATGCTGTTGTTATTCTTATAAATCATAGGACGATACGAGAAAAATAAAGTATAACGCTGTGAAAAAATTAATAGTACAAAATTTACAGGCGGGCTTCCAAATTATTTCGCGGCCGCTAATTTTCCAATTCTTTCCTCCTCTTCACTCCTTCCCTACTCTCCAAATCCTTCCATTGTCAATCATGAAAACTCTAAAACACCTCTCCTTCGTTCATCTCACATCACATGTAATCAATTCACCTCTCTTCTCCCGCCTCCATCCACCTCACCGGCTACTTCTTCAGGAATCATCTTTGCAACCTCTCAAAAAAGCTCTTGCCCTTTGTCGATGCAGGGTTGGCTCACTTAAGTTGTTAATATATTCTCCGGTTGCATCCATGGTTAGCAAATCATCTTTCCTCTTTTATTTGTTACGCATACTAATTTTTTATTTTCTGAATCATATTTCTTTACCTGTGTTAAAGATTAAGAGGAGCTGGTTAAATTTAATCCGAAAACCAGTTTTATTTTTTGACTATAATCATCGTTTTTATCTTTGTTCAACTTTATTTTGTTTTCAATCTGGCAAAAAAAACTCTTTTAGAATAGTTTGTATGTTTCTATTAAATGGACAGTATAGAGAATAGAGAATCTTAGGCGACTTATTCTTCATTTGGAGATGGGTTTTGGGATTTTGAGAGTATAGAGAATATCAAATTGGTGCAATGTTTGATACGGTAGCAAATTAATAAGTTGCATATGTAGGCAGTAAAAGCAACTCGAGCTCTACTTAAAATTGTACAGTTTTTTAAGGTCATATTTTTATTGAAAATATGTAGAATTGCATTATGTCCTATCAACGGCACAATTGCTTAGTTCATTGGGTGGTCAATTTTTGTATTAGCAACCTAGGTTCAATTTGCTTTTTTTTTGCCAAGGTTCATGTTGAACATGGGTTGGTCCAGCTTCATATACCATTTAACAAGTCTGTCACATAATGAGATACACTAATATATACAAGGATGCATTGCTATTTGGCAGTGAAGTTGATTCTTAACCTTTTGATAAATCACATTATGATTATTTGCATGGCATGCTATTTTTTTTCAAACAAAAGACCAAATTATTTTTCCTTTTGGGAAGATATTAAGGAAATTCAAGTAATTCCTCCATCACTAGCATCAATGGGTTACCCTTATATCTCTGTTAAGGTAAAGGTATTGATGCTCACCATGGTGCACTACCTGTAGATAATGATGGATGGCTAACCTTTCTATCTCGGTCATTTGTTCCATTCAATGCAACTAAGGTAACATGTAGCCTTTTCCTAGCAACACCATAGCTTTTTTTGGTTCTCATATTCACCGTGGACTAAAAATATATTTAATAACTAGTGAGAAAGAGGAAAATCACTGATAAGATTATTGAGTTTCATTTGTGTCTCTATATATTAAGATTGTCAATAAAAATACTCTTAATCAAGTAAACAATGGGTATCCTAGAAATATTAGTCATATTATGGCACAGTAAGTTTCTTGGAAAAAATAGCATGGGATGAATAGTTGCTAAAAAGTAACCGACTACCTAAAATACTTTGCTTGTTAGTTTTCTATTGAATTTGAACCATTGAATCTTCATTGTATATTGTCCATATTGGCACTATTCAATGTCAATGATTCCCATGTATGTTATTTGTGAGTGTTAAACACCAGCGACTCAATTGCATACATTCGTGGTACAAACAACATGAAATCTTGTAAAATGTCTACACAAAGACTTCAGATTTCATTATTTTCTAGACAATTTAATTTTTGGTATTTAAAATATCATTTGTTAAGTCATTGAAATAAAAATATCATTTGTATTCTACCATCAATAATAATGGATGCTTCATTTTCGTAAATAATGATATGTGACCATGTGCTCTTTTGATGGATTTCTATTATATGCGTTTGTCAATCTTTTACACTTTTGAAATTTTGCTACATATTAGATAAAGAATTTGTTTTTAGTATTTAAATGAACCCTTCTTGCAGTATAATGCTAGTTGTTCACTCTTGACATTTTGTCATAACTTATGTTGGACATATTTTTTGGTAACAGTGCACAATCAAGGGCAGACATATTAACTCTTGGCCTGGCTGTAACAAATATTCTTTCTGGTCTCGTCTGGCTTTCAATCAAGCCCAAGTATATTTCTCCGGTGAATATTTCAATTTCCATACAATTCTACAAGGCATGATAGATATTTATCTATAGCCACAATTTCTCCTTTAACTTGATGTTAGGTTGCTCCCCAAGGCATGGACTGCAAGTACGTAAATTCTGCTGTTCCCAAAGATGTAGCATCTGAATTGATATGGTATTTTTATTTGGTATTCTTATTTGTTTTGAAATTCGTTCTTTTTGTTAAGCATGTTGCAGAATAGAGTTTGTCCAATACAATACAATACTGTTTGGATCAGTTGTGTTCGAATGTAGGAATGCTTAAGCTTATCAGCTTGATTTTAGATGGAAAAAGAACTCACTCACTGTGGAGTACCCTATATTATTTACTGGGTATTTCAAGAAAGACACTGATATACATGCAATCAGAAGGATTCATGCTGAAAACTCTACATAACTTGCAGGGCTTGGGAATCCCTTTCGAATGCATCGTGTTGCCGATCATTAGTTATTGTTTATGAAGGCAGCTTGCTTCTTCAAATTGGGGTTGCAGCTGAAACTTCAATCAACAATGATGTAGCTATTGATGTTCCAAAGTTAATGCAGGGCTCCTTATACAAAAATGCAATAAAATCTGGCAAGCGTATGTATTCTTATAACACAATTACAGAAACATTTTTAGAAGTAGAAATATACGAACACATCCCTCTTATTTGTCCGTATAGCTGAAATCATCTTGTAAACAAAGACACTGGTCCCTAATTTCCCAAGTGTAGATAATCTCATCTACACATCCTGCTTTACCTATAATACCGGTACTCATTTTTAAATGGACATGCATGTTGACTAACTGAAAAAGTAGACATAACTAGTAAAACACCTAGTCTGAAGTATGCAGTGTTCCATGCAAGTTAATTAGAAAACATTAATTTCTTAACTACTGAGTTCATCTGTCACTTTACATGTTTATAATCTAATCTCTCATAGAAAGCTACTTGGCGAATCTAATCAGGGAAGGACCAAGAGTAGTATTGGCATCTGTGTTATGTATTTAATATATTGGTAATTTTAATGGTATGAAATCCTAACAACGTTCATCCGTCTCATTTTGATATTCTTCTGGTTGCGTACGATGCACCAATGGAAATGTTGCAGACCTCAATGTGGAGGAAATTTTCTTCTCAATTACTAGAGACATAAAGGAAAGGCTTTCTCGGAGCAATAACACATCTGAGGTAAGCATTTTAGCTTAGGCTTCTTTTCACCCAGATTTTAAACAGAAAGTTTTCGAATAAAGTATGATCAACATTATTATTGAAATATACACACGTCAGTGTGTTTTGGTTTACTCATCAATTGTGAACTTAATAAATGCTATTAGTCTTATTTCTTTGAATACTGTATACGAATTAAAATGAGGATAAATTTGCTACCCAAATTTACCGTTTTCTCCAGTGACTATTTTGATATCAAACCCCAATTGGATTGCATCTTTTTTCCCCTTCCTGTTTCTATATCAAACCCAAATTTATTATTTCAAATAGGGAAACCATGTTGAAGCCTTATCATGCTACAATAATGTTCTCAGAATAGATCCTTTAGCAGCAGATGAGCTTATTAATAGAGGAAATACTTTGAAGGAGACTGGAAGAGTTAATGAGGCTATCTAAGACTATATTTGAGCTGTTTCTACAAGGCCAATAATGCATGAAGCTCATGCAAATTTAGCCTTAGCTTACAAAGACAAGTAATTGTTTATTTTCACTGATTTTATATCCATATTGGTGGTGATAATTTATGCCTCTATCTGCTTGAATGTGCTAAATTTCAATGAATGCACTTGCAGTAGACATGTGGATCAGGCTATAGTAGGTTATCAGCAGGCATTGCTTCTTCGTCTTGATTTTCCAGAAGCTACATGTAATCTCTTACACACATTGTAGGTAATCAGGACCATCATTGATATTTCAAAGTAACTCAATAACTTAATTGTTCTGACCACTCTTATGTGCAATTCTCTCCAAATTCACACCATTTATTTGATACTATTGCATTATGTTTATGTTCATTCAGTTTGTTTGTGACTGGAATAATCGTGAGAAAATGTTTGCTAAAGTCGAGGGAATAATTAAGAGGCAGATAAAGGTATGTGTTGTTATATTTATTTTCGTTTAAAGGTTTTATGAACTAATTGACAATTCAATATCAGATGTCAATTCTTCCGACCGTGCAACCAGTTCATGCGATAGCTTATCCTCTTGATCCTATTCCTGCATTAGAAATCAGGTATGCCTTAGACAAATCGCAACTTTATGTTTTTCCTGTTGAATATGAGATTGTTCATACTTTTATTAGTCGATTCTCTCGTTCTTTCAGTTGTAGCTATAATACTGACATATCCATCCATAATGTTTTTAGCCGTAAGTTGCTAAACACTGCTCTTTGATAGCCTCTCGTTACACACTTCCAGCTTTCAGTCACCCCTTCCAGTTCCTGGTAAAAAGGACGGTGGTAGTAGGAGGCTAAAAGTTGGGTCAATCTATTCCTCCATCTAATATATTTTATTGCTAATGCCTCCTACTTGCTATTATTAACAATAATATAATTTGTGTTGTCGTAGTTATGTAAGTAGCGACTTTGGTAATCATCCTCTATCTCATCTAATGGGCTCTGTATTTGGATTGCACAATCGAGAATCCATTGAGGTTTATAATGTTACTTGATTACTGTTATCTGTTGTTAATTGATTGTCTGCACTAATATAATTTAAATTTTTCAACAAGTTTTTTGCTATGCATTGAGTCATAATGATGGTACAGAGATGGTACAGAGATGGATCAATCTCTATTTGTCGCTTTTTGCATTCGCTTTTCATTCTTTTACGATAACATCGTTATATTTGAATGTTTCAACCTTTTATAAAGTAGATAGTTCATTCAAGCAATATTTAGTTTATTTGGTAAATTAACATCGAAAAGGATTGTTTGTCCATACCGATCTGTTTGATGGCAAGGTTTAGTTAATAATAAAGAAACTATTTTACTTAAACAATCAAACAAACCTTTCTCTCTTCACGTTGGTAACATTTTTTCTTTTCGTTGCCTTCAAATAACATAATTCTCATCTTATTTTTCTCTTGTGACAGTTAATTCTATTGGAACTTCAACCTTTTACTAATCACCACTGAAATATACTTTTGTTGTGTTTTAGTTGAGATTAATGAAAAAATGTACATTTTACTCGCAGGATTGTCTAAGATCAAAGCGTAAGTGTAAGGTTGCCTTTCATAGACTGATTAAAGCAAAAGTTGATTCTTCCTCCTCCTTTTTTTGCACACGTATAAAAAGGGAAAATAAAAAAACGAAGGAGGCAAAGGTACCACCTTATGAAGTTTTTATGATAGTGTGCTTTCTTGATTGTTTAATCGCTTATCTCAATCTTATGAAGTTTGCACTGCATTTTTGCACTCGTTGCCTGCATGTAACCACATAAATCCATTTCCACTCCTACTAATGCAGGTCTGAAAAGGAACGGCTAACTATAATATCAAAAGATAGTAAGCTGAATAACAAATGCATGAATAGAGGTAGAAGATAAATGCAGGTCGCAGCAGAAATGGCCAAAGCTGGCAAGTTGCAGCATCGTAAATGGCACAAGTGAATGGCCGAGCAAGCACTGGAGTTGAAGCCAAGGTAAGCAATACTTGATCAAAATCATAATTAGGTTTGTCTCAGCAACTTTGCATTTGATTATGCTTACCCAATACGATAATGCAGCATCGGAAGACATATCAGAAAACATACAAGAAGACACGGCTCCTGCATGTAACTACTTTTATGCACGTTTTGTCGATAATATTAGATGCAAACTTGCTTTCTAGATATTGTGCATTTGTCTAATTTTGTATGCAGTTGGTTTATAAATTTTATCTCTCTTTACGGGTTTATGTAAACTTTGTTCATGGATATTGTGTTCAACTTATTTTATGGAAGTGATTAATAGTTATGCTTTTATTTTACAATTTTTAGTTTGATTTGTTTATGTTATGTACATTAACTGATTAAAATATAATTAAATGTTGTTTATATTAATGATATGTGTGAATATTGCAATGGCACAACATTGCTGTCAATTCTTTGGAAAAAAAATGCATATCCCTACGACAGCGTTTATACATTGCTGTCAATTCATTGGAAAAAAATGCATATCCCTACGACAACGTTTATACATTGCTGTCAATTCATTGGGAAAAAAAATGCATATCCCTACGACAGCGTTTATACCTTGCAGTAGAAAACTATTAACAGCGTTTATACCTTGCAGTAGAAAAATTATTAACAGCATTTAAAAAATGCTGTAGAAAGTGGGTTTTTGACAGCGTTTATATTTTGCAGTTAAAAATTTAGGGTCAACGACCGCATGTCGTTATACAGCGTTTTTAAAAACGCTGTGAAAACTTTTAACAGCGTTTTTCAAACGCTGTGAAAAGTCTTTTTTGTTGTAGTGCCAGGCCATTAACGAGAGAGAGAGGGGGTGGAGGTCGTCCGAGGAAGAGTTAAAAAGGAAATGATCCAATTTTGCTAGGGTTGGCCTAGATCTACGGTTTGACCAGGTAAAGAGTCTGTTGCTGATGGGTGGATCGATGAGGGCAGCTAAGTTGATAAAGTCATTAAAGGTATCAGAATCTTGTGAGCCGCTTTTAGAATTTCTTTCAGAGGGAGATCTGGTCATATTGAAATCTCCACCAATGACCCAAGGACCCATGGTAAAACAAACATCAATCATCTGAGTATTATTCACAACCGAATTCAAAAGCAAAAATAAGATGGCTTCTTTATTATTTTTCTTAGATTTAGATGTTACAGTTGAGATTTGATATAGCTTTAATCTTCCTAAGCTTCTTCTCATTTGAATCCCCTTGATTTTGTTTCCCTTAACTTGAGATATGGCCGGCCTCTTAAGTTCCTTTCTTAGATTGTTTTAGTTTGTGACAAGTGATAATGATATAAGGGGGAGAGGGTTTAAAGGTTAAAGGACAGGTCTACTTCCTAACTTGCCCATCTCATATATTCCCTTATATGTTAAGTTTAAATGATCTTACTTAATTAAGTAACTAGGGCATGACCTTATTAAGTTTCAAATCTTGTTCTCTTATCCCTTTATGTTATTCTATTTAATCTATCTAATTAACTATTCTGAATAATGTTTAACTAAAAATAGGAGTGTTATAGTACCAATCAGCAAGAATGATCCGAATCAGGTACTGGAGGTTGGATTATAACTTAGCTTGAGAATGATGAAGGATTTGTTTGGTTTTCTCCGAGAAAAGGTGGATGTGTTCGCCTGGACGCACTCGGACATGTGTGGGATCTCGTCGGAGATAGCGATCCATGCATTGAACATAAATCCAAAATGCAAACTTGTGAAATAGAAACACCGCAGCTGGGTCCGGAGAGATCCGCTGCACTTAAAGAAGAGGTGGATAAGCTGAAGGACAATGGCTTTATCCGCGATGCCTTATCCCCGGAGTGGGTATCCAATCCGGTCTTATTGAAGAAAGCTAGTAGGAAGTCGAGGACATGAATCGACTATTCTGATTTGAATAAGCCATGCTCAAAGGATAGCTCCCTCTTTCAGGGGTTGATCAATTGGTGGACTTAACAGCTTGACATAAACTGATTTCGCTAAAGGATGGATACTCTAGGCATAATTAGATTCCAATGCACATCCCGGGCCAGGAACACACCAGCTTTATAATCGATCTGGGACTGTATAGCTATCTGGACATGCCCTTTGGATTAAAGAATGTAGGAACGACTTACCAGAGGCTAGTAAACAAGATGTTCAAAGATCATATTAGACATTTGATGGAAGTCTATGTGGATGACATGCTCGTGAAGTCACGGCATTCGAAAAATCACATTGACAATTTGGTAGAGATGTTCGATGTTCTACGAAAATAGGGATGAAGCTCAACCATTTGGAATGCTCATCTGGCATTGCGTCAGAGTAATTCCTAGGCTTTATGGTGAACTTCCGTGGGATTGATGCTAATCCAAAAATGATCCAGGAATTAAGAAACATCAAGGCCCCGAAGACGATCAAGGAGGTCTAGAATTTGAATGGGAAGTTAAATATCCATTTGCACTATGATATTAGCAATAAGCAGCTCCAAAATTTCATTCATTTTTAGGTTGCTTCTTCCTAGATAGCATTTAATTCAGTTTTCTCTTGCTTAGAAGGTAAATGTTCTCATTGGAGGAGTAAGAGAATGGTTTTTAGTGAATCGAGAGTTTTTAGGAGGCCATGTCCTTGATTCCCTCTTGGCTCTCTTATAACATCGGATTGGATCATTACTATCTTCCGTGAACTTTCTTTTTGAAGATTCTTGAGTTTTAACTAGGGCAAGAGAATAATCAGTTACTTCATTCCATTTATGGGCAAACTTTTCAAAATCTTTTTTTGTTTCCACTTCGAAGATAGTTCCTTTGGATTGAAATTGAACGGCCCTCCTCATTTTTAAGGACAAACTATCCTTCTTTGGGATTTATTTTTCCAAGGCAAAGATTGGGATAGGTCCTATGTGGAATGAGTTTATACTCCATTTGTCTGGATTATAAAGAATAACTTGCTTCTTTTCTTCCATAATTTGCAAGGCCAATAAGCTTAACACTTGTTCTTTATAAAATCGAGGTTCTTCATGAAACCAAGGGTCATGAGTGATTTGGTAAACTGGTTTGGACAAGCAAGGCTTAGAAGATCCTTGTTTGGATATATTTATTATATTGTCCAAAGAATAATATGCAAGGTTTGAAGAGTTCCTTTATGGAATATGCAAGTTGGGGTAAATCCTCTATTCCCTATATATGCAGGTCAAAGATAATTCAATATGAGATATGTAGGGAGACGGAGGTTCGAGCCCTCCTTCTAGAGCCAAAATGTTAACAAAATTATTTATCCAAAAATGTTTAAGGCAAATATGACTTGGTTGGAAATGGACTTGAATTTCCTTATGTTGATTTGTTACAAGTATGCAAGTCCGATTAGGCAGTCATGTGCCTGTTATAAGTAATAGAAAACAAGAGTCATATACAAGTCAATCGTCATAGTCAAGAATATTTATTCGCATGTAATATGTCATGCAATTTTGATTGTACAAGTCTTTATGTGCAAAAAGTCACAAATTTGCAATAGACATGAAAGATCCCCAAATTTATTTAGGGTTACAAGTTTAAGAATGTAAGAAAGTGGTGAGAAAATGAATCGCTACCTCAAAGTTGCTACCTATCTCGTATTTATAGGGGTGGAAGAAGGCGGCCTAGCTGCCACATGTCATTCGACACCCTTGACTTTCGACATCACTAGCTACTTCGATGGCACTCGACAATCCCTTTATATTGTCGAAACATGGCAACTATCTTTGTATTGATGAGATACAACATCTTCCTTAGATTGACGACAGGCGGCAACCTTAGCTATATTGATGATATACGTCATTGTTTAAATTTGATGGCTTACAACATATTATTAAGCTTAGAAGATTTACCGCATCCTTCTTTGGGTTGATGATGCACGACATCCTTGTTTATAATGTTAAAATTTGACATTCCCCATAACTATAGGCACCCGATATCCAAGACAAGTTTCCTAAAGTTTGACATCCTACACAGTTGTTGACTTCCGTAATCCCTTGAAGTCTTGATGAAATTCGATATTTCTCATACAATTAAGCCTCGACACCTTATATTGCTTGTAAGTACTCGAATCTCTTTGTCGTTGATATATGCTTTACAATGGCTGTGATTGTAAAGGTTCGATATCAATTAAGAGCTCGATATTCCCCTTTGTGTTTAGACATTCGGCACCATTTCTTTGCTTCATGGTCTACAACATTAAGTTGCAGAGGCTCGATATCTAAGTATTCGACACCTTTTAGCAATGCAAAATCTCTCTTTATATTACTTCATGATGTAATGGTTCGATAGCTCTCTTCGATCGTCTTGAGACTCGATATTCCACGTGTTATATTCCCTCGGTATCTGTTAATATCTTATATCTTTAAAATAAGGTATCTCTTCCTCCTTATGCATTCGACAACCGTTAAGGTTGTGAGGATTTCAATATCTCTTTGAGGTGCTTGAAGTGCGATATTCCTTACTGAATGCCCTACCACTTTCCCTTCAACATCTCAGATTTCGACATGTCCATTTTAGATGTTCGATATCATTATTTATAGTAACAACTATTATCCATTTATTTGTCTAATAAATCCTAAGAATAAAAATGTCAATATGTATACCGCGCTCATAATAACAAAAATGGTAAAATGTAATTTTTCATTGAAATTTAAAAATATATATAACACATAAAATAATTATATACATAAACAATGATAAAAACTTCAATATATACTAATTCTATCTTAATATATTGCCCGCTAAATAATAAAGAGGTTTATAAGATACAAATCATCTCAAAAAATTTGAAATCTACTCCCTAGCCCCTAAGTTCTCTATGTTCTTTTAATCCCTGTGTTAATTTACATTTGTCCAAAATATTATTTTAATTATTTCCATGATTATACATTCTTATACCTTGATTTTTACAATTATTTACATAATATGGATCGGTTTTTTATTATTATTTTACATTCAAGTCCATATATTTAAATAAATCAGAAGCTATAAATTAAAATTGTTAAATAAATTCAAGTATATAATATTCATTATTTGTCTAATAATTTTTTAAAAAAAGCTAAAAATTTCAGTAGTTATCACATTCACATTAACAAAATGGTAAACAAAATTTTCATCTAAATATGAAAATATATAAATTTTTAAACAAAAAGTATTATTTTATTTTTTTTGAAAATGGGTTAATGGAATTATAATGGGCTATGCGACCCAAAGCATATACAACTGAAAAATACATGAACAAAACAAGGCCAGCTCATCCGACAATTCGACACAAAGATTACTTTGAACACAAAATTTCCTAATTTGATTTAGGGTTCAGCAGCTACATATACTTTTTTAACAAAAATTATATGTACAAATAATAATAATAAAGTTAATTTTTTATCGATGTCGTAAAGGATCATGTGGAAATATGATATTTTAGGGTGAGATCAAGTCTCAATTTTTTGACAACCAATTAATTAACAAATTTTTAGCCTTTTTTATTATAGTTGATTGTAGGAGTATTCTCTATTCTTCTTAATTCTTCTTGATATTTTATTTTCAAATATATCATTTTACACATATTTTATGAGTTCTCTCCCTCCCGTCATTAAACATTCTGGTACGTACATTTGGAATGTTCATCATTTATTCATAGACAATTCATCAATTACCTTCTAACATTTTATATTCAAATCTGTATAGCTATTCAAATAAATTTAATGATCTCATATTTACTAATATTTCTCATAAATACTGAAGAATGACAATTTCAATACATATGCCACTATTATACCAAATGAAATGGTAAAATCAATTTCTTATTCGACTATAATATATAAATCACAAAAAATAACAACAATAATTTAATTTGTAATTCATTTGCCTTAATAAATTTATCATACATTGCAATATAGAATTATACTTTTAACTTTAAATGGCTACACTAAAAATGATCACAATTATTTTAAAAACCCACCTTTCTTTTCTTTTATTACGTTTCAGTCCATATATTTAAATAAATCATGCAATCTAATATTTAAAATAATTAAATAAATCCAATTAACTAATATTCAATAATTCATTTACTAAATTATAAGAATATTAAAAGTTTAATATGCATACTTTACTCATATTAACAAAAATGGCAAATTACCATTTCATCAAAGTAAAGATACATATGTCACACAAGATAAAGTATATACATAAATAATAAAAACAAATTCAATTTATAATTCATTTATCCAAATAAAATCATCATACAGCATGTTACAAAATTATGTTTTTTCTCTACAAATACCTATAACCATTTACATAACCCCCCTTAATTCCCTTCTAATATCCTAAATTTACATATATTAGAATTAATTATGTAAATCTTAAAACTATTTAAAAAAATAAAGTATAATAAAATTTAGGCACTTTTTTGAATCTAAAATTACTATTATTTGTGGATTTGTATAATAAATCATTTTCATATTAAAATATGAAAATTTTAGTATTTATACCGTATCCATATCTGGGCAGTTAAAGCGCTCGGTAGATTCAAAGCGGTGGAGGTGCAAAAAGTCATAGCGGGGATACAGCGAGGATATAGCGGGATATAGCGGATGGCTCTAAAATAGCATATAAAACTCGTACTTAATGTTTTTACAAATATATAAATGGTAATTAAATTAGAAATTATCATTCAATTGAATTATAATTAATACATAAATAATTTTAAATAAAAACATGTGCGAATATACTTTAAATAAACGTAAAACTGTTATATAACATAATTGAATTTAGTAGAATATTAGATGATGCAGTGCATACCTTAGTTGGCGAAGTCGAACGACCTAACGAAGCACGGCAACGACCTAACTCCAATTTCAACGACCTAACCCCTCTCCGACCTAACTTCTGCGAGCTAAACTCCACCACAATGCCATTCCGCGACCTAACTTCCTCTGCGACAACGTCTCCACGACCTAAATTCACCGACCTAACATCAACCCGACCTAATCCCTATGACCTAACATCTCCACGACCTAACATCACCGACCTAACATCAACCCGACCTAATTCCTACGACCTAACATCTCCACGACCTAACATCGCAGACCTAACATCTCCACGACATAATTCCTACGACCTAACATCACCGCGACCTACTAATTCCTACGACCTAACTTCACTGCAACCTATTTCCCGCGACCTAATTCCACTCCCAAACCGTAGCTGCTAAGTCGCGCTTGATCAGTCGAGTGAAGGAAGATAGATCGCGAGCTCCGCCTAAGTCGCAGACAATGTCCAATAAATTGTGATTCTTAGAACGCGAGATGTTTTGTTCGAATGATATGATAAGTCGTCTGTTTTCTTTCGTTCTTTAAAATCGTTTGTAATTTTAGGTCGTGATGTTTTGTTTTAGGTCGCGTACGACCTATGTGATGTTGTGTTTGTTGAAATTTTCATAAGTGTGTGTTGTAACCCTATAAATAGGGATGTTGGTCATTTGTAAAGGGGTTGTTGAATTTGGAATAAAAATTTGGTTTGTGCTTTGTGCCTCCATTTTTAATCGGTAGTTGAGTGTTATCTCCAATCTCCACTTTCGGCATTCGAGTGCGCTCGAATCAACGATTGTTGAAGCCAATTCACGGAATCAAGTGCGCTTGATCAACGTCGAAGAATTGTAGATCTTCTCTCACGGCATCGTGCGCGATCAACGTGTCGAAGATAGCTAAAGTCCGGTATCTTCGTGATCAACGGATTTAGGCCTTTCAGTATTTTTCAATTCACCGATTTATCGTCGATTCACCGATTATTTCCGCTAATCGTGTGAGATCCTGGACGGATTCGATTCACATCATCGAATTCGCTTCCTACGCTGCGTCATTTGGTATCAGAGCTAGAACGCAAGGAGTTTGCGTAGATTTTTGGAGTTCGTGTGAGATTTACATCATTTGGAGAAGTGGGTTCTCGAGATTTTGAAGAGATTTGTTCGTTTGGAGATTTTTGAAAATTTCAACAAGTGGGTAGTTTTGATTTGAAGATTTTTAGATCGAAGTGAAGTTTTTGTTGGAATTTGTTGAAGATTGATCATGCCTCCGAGAATAGCTAACCGTTATCGCAACATTGATGCTTTGTATGGGAGAGAAGAGGCCGATGAGATGGAGCAAAGAATTAACGAAAACTTTAATGAGAAGCTTAATGAAGGGATTAGACGATTAGAGAGAATAATGTTGGAGATGAGTCAAACTCAGAGAAGGGTTTCACCTGAATCTAACCATGGAGGAAGTAGAGTTTCACCACATTCCAATCGAGAGAGAAGTGTTGATAGTGATCATAGAAGCGTGGATCGAGATTATGATAGAAATGTTGATGATCGAAATAGTGATAGAAATGTGAATGATCGTAATCGGAGGAATGTAGATCGAAGGGATGTTGGTGGAAGAAATGGTGGTAGTAGAGATGTTGGTGGTCAGGATCGACATCGATATACATAAGATTTTGAAGAGGAGTTTGATGGTGGTAGTGCTCATGGACGAGGACGAAGACAAGGAAGACATCATTCAGAGTATGATCACAAATGGGAGTCCGGGATGAAAACTGAAATACCGGAATTCAAGGGAGGTATGCAGGCCGAGGAATTTCTTGATTGGCTAGCTTATGTTGAGGAAATTTTTGACTTCAAGGAGGTTCCGGAAGATCGTAAAGTGAAGTTGGTTGCTACTAGGTTGAGGGGGAGAGCTATGGCGTGGTGGCAGCAAACCAAACTTACTAGAGAGCGGATGGGGAAGTCAAAGATTGTTGTTTGGGAGAAGATGAAGAAATTGATGAAGGCTACTTTCTTACCCTACAATTACCAATCACTAATGTATCAGAGATTACATAACCTGAGGCAAGGGATGAAGACTGTTGCTGATTATGCTGATGAGTTCTACCAGTTGATTGCTCGAAATGACATTATGGAGACAGAAGAACAATTGACCGCTAGGTTTGTTGGTGGACTTAGAACACAGATCCAGGATATGGTGAACATGTTCGACCCTAGATCTGTGGCAGAAGCACATCAAAAGGCGTTGGCTTGGGAGAAACAAGGTAGACGTGGGGGAGGTGTGTTTCCAAGTTTTACGAGGCAGAATAAAGGAGCGGGTAGTAGTTCTAATGTTCCTAAAGCATCGAGTAAGCCGGTTGTTCATGAAGTGGCTAAACCAAAAGTCAATACCAATTTCAAATGCTATAATTGCCAAGAAGTGGGTCACAAGAGCAACGAATGTCTGAAACCGAAGAAGAGAACTATGATTGCTGAAGTAGAGGATGAGGATGTAGAAGAAGATCTCAATTCACACTGTGATGAGGAGGAAGAAGAGGTGTCGGGAGATGAGGGATGTAATCTGATGCTACGAAGATCTTGTTTAACTCCGAAGCAGGAAGAGAAGTCGAGTTGGTTGAGGAGTAACATTTTTCAGTCAACGTGCACTATTTTGGGAAAGGTTTGCAAGTTTGTTATTGATGCGGGCAGTTGTGATAACATTATTTCTACCGAGGCTGTGAAGAAGTTGAAGTTGAAAACGGAGAAACATCCTAGTCCTTATAAACTTTCTTGGTTGAGGAAAGGAGGAGAAGTGAAGGTAGAGAGGCGAGCTCATGTTCCATTTTCTATTGAAAAGAAATACAAAGATGAGATTTGGTGTGACGTGGTTGACATGGATGTTTGCCATTTGCTATTGGGAAGGCCATGGCAGTACGATCGGGAGGTACAGCATAATGGTCGAACAAATAGCTACAGTTTCTTGTTTGAGGGCACGAAAATCACTTTAGTTCCGAAGAAGCGACAACAGGATGAGAACAAACTAGAAGAGATTGAGGAATTGAAAACTTTGTTGTCCTTGAAGGAGTTCGTGGAAGAGGTAGATGAGAGTCCTGAAGTTTTTATGTTGATTGGGCATGAAAGCAGTGAAGTTACTGAAGTTCCAGAGGAAGTGAAGCCAGTTTTGGAGGAATTCAAAGCTGTGTTTCCAGAGGAATTACCGAAGGAGTTACCGCCGCTTAGAGACATACAGCATCAGATTGACTTAGTGCCATGTGCTGCATTGCCTCATAGACCGCACTATCGGATGAGTCCAAAAGAACACGAGGAATTGAGAAGACAGGTGGAGGAATTACTGGAACAAGGGCGTGTTCAGGAGAGTTTGAGTCCTTGTGCAGTGCCAGCTTTGTTGGTACCGAAGAAGGATGGGACATGGAGAATGTGCATAGATAGTAGAGCATTGAATAAGATTACGGTGAGATATCGATTTCCTATGCCGAGACTAGATGACCTGTTGGATCAATTGAGCGGTGCTGGTGTGTTTACGAAGATTGACTTGAAAAGCGGATACCATCAGATTCGTATTAAACTAGGTGATGAGTGGAAGATTGCTTTTAAAACTCGGGAGGGTCTGTACGAATGGTTGGTGATGCCGTTTGGTTTGTCAAATGCCCCAAGTACATTCATGAGAGTCATGAACCAGATTTTTAGACCTTTTATCGGGAAGTTTGTAGTGGTATACTTTGATGACATTTTGATCTACAGTAGAAGCACTGAAGAACCTACAGCATTTGCGGGAAGTGTTGTTGGTTTTACGACGTGAGGAATTTTATGTTGCAATGAAGAAGTGTACCTTCATGACTACAAGTATTCTATTCTTGGGCTATATTGTGTCGAAGGATGGTATTCAAGTTGATCAGGGTAAAGTTGAAGCTATTCGAAATTGGCCACAGCCTAAGACGATAACAGAAGTGAGGAGTTTTCATGGTTTAGCATCATTCTACCGAAGATTCATTCCACTATTCAGTAGCGTGATGGAACCAGTTACGGAATGTATGAAAGGGAAGAAGTTTGTTTGGACTGAAGAGGCTGATTTTTCTTTTCAGAGAATCAAGACACTCTTAACCACAACGCCCATTCTTAAATACCCGGACTTTCAGTTACTCTTTGAGCTACATACTGATGCATCCAAGGTTGGAATTGGGGGAACATTGAGTCAAAGGGGTCATCCTATTGCTTACTTTAGTGAGAAACTGACGGGAGCTAAAACAAGATACAGTACTTATGACTTGGAATTCTATGCTATAGTCCAAGCCATAAAGCATTGGAGACACTATCTATTTCATAAAGAATTTGTGCTATACACTGACCATGAAGCTTTGAAACATTTGCAGGGGCAAGATAAAATTTTAGCAAGGCATGCTTCGTGGGTTGCTTATTTACAACAGTTTACTTTCGTGGTGAAGCACAAATCAGGAGTTACTAACCGAGTTGCCGATGCATTGAGCCGTAGAAATCATTTGCTGACAACCATGCGAGTGGAAGTAGTGGGATTTGATTTCTTACCAGAATTGCTTATTTTAGATTCTTATTTTGCGAAAGTGCTAGATCAGATGCAGGAAGGGAGTTCTGATGATTTTGTGATGAAAGATGGATTCTTGTTCAAAGGAAACCGATTGTGTATTCCGGATTGTAGCTTGAGGCTGAAGATTGTCAAAGAATTACATGAAGAGGGTCACGTGGGCCGAGATCGTACATTGCAGTTGATTTCACAATCATATTTTTGGCCGTCTATGAGAAAAGAAGTTGAAAGATTTGTGAAGCGATGTCATATTTGTCAAGTTTCCAAAGGGACAGCGACGAATGCGGGATTGTATATGCCATTACCCGTGCCTACTAAACCATGGGTTGATATCAGCATGGATTTTGTTTTGGGTTTGCCTAGAACTCAACGGGGAAATGATTCTATATATGTTGTGGTAGACCGTTTCTCGAAGATGGCACATTTCATTGCTTGTAAGAAAACAACAGACGCAGTTCATGTGGCACAGTTATTCTTTAAAGAAATCTATCGTTTACAAGGGTTACCTGAATCTATTGTTTCGGACCGAGATACTCGATTTCTGAGTCATTTTTGGCTGAGTCTATGGAAGATGGTTGGGACGAAGCTGAATTTTAGTAGTGCATATCATCCTCAGACGGATGGGCAAACTGAAGTTGTGAATAGATCATTGGGAAATTTGTTGCGATGTCTTGTGCAGGATAATTTGAAAAGTTGGAATATGAAGTTGTGTCAGGCAGAGTTTGCTCATAACCATGTTGTTAACCGAAGCACTGGTTACAGTCCATTTCAGATTGTATATTCAAGCTTGCCAAAGGGGCCGTTGGATTTAGCGATAGTACCACAACCGAAGGGGATAGTTAAGCGAGCTGCTGATTTTGTTGAGGGATTGACAGAATGCCATAGAATCGTTCAGGAGCGTTTGAAGAAGACAAATGAGAAGTATAAAAGAGTTACAGATAAGAAGAGAAGAAGTGTGGAGTTCAACGAGGGTGATTAGGTGTATGCTGTGTTAACGAAGGATCGTTTTCCAGTGGGTGCTTATAACAAGTTGAAAGCCCGAAAGATTGGTCCAGTAGAAATTATAAAACGGATCAATGAAAATACTTATAAGTTGAAGCTACCAGAAGATGTTTACACCTCTGACGTGTTTAATGTTAAACATCTTATACCTTATTATGGGGATGAACAATCCAATGGGGAGGAACTTTTAAATTCGAGGACGAACTTTTCTCAACCGGGGGAGGATGATGCAGTGCATACCTTAGTTGGCGAAGTCGAACGACCTAACGAAGCTCGGCAATGACCTAACTCCAATTCCAATGACCTAACCCCTCTCCGACCTAACTTCCACGAGCTAAACTCCACCACAATGCCATTCTGCGACCTAACTTCCTCTGCGACAACGTCTCCACGACCTAAATTCACCGACCTAACATCAACCCGACCTAATTCCTACGACCTAACATCTCCACGACCTAACATCGCCGACCTAACATCTCCACGACATAATTCCTACGACCTAACATCACCGCGACCTACTAATTCCTACGACCTAACTTCACTGCAACCTATTTCCCGCGACCTAATTCCACTCCCAAACCGTAGCTGCTAAGTCGCTCTTCATCAGTCAAGTGAAGGAAGATAGATCGCGAGCTCCGCCTAAGTCGAAGACAATGTCCAATAAATTGTGATTCTTAGAACGCGAGATGTTTTGTTCGAATGATATGATAAGTCATCTGTTTTCTTTCATTCTTTAAAATCGTTTGTAATTTTAGGTCATGATGTTTTGTTTTAGGTCGCGTACGACCTATGTGATGTTGTGTTTGTTGAAATTTTCATAAGTGTGTGTTGTAACCCTATAAATAGGGATGTTGGTCATTTGTAAAGGGGTTGTTGAATTTTGAATAAAAATTTGGTTTGTGCTTTGTGCCTCCATTTTTAATCGGTAGTTGAGTGTTATCTCCTATCTCCAATTTCGGCATTCGAGTGCGCTCGAATCAACGATTGTTGAAGCCAATTCACGGAATCAAGTGCGCTTGATCAACGTCGAAGAATTGTAGATCTTCTCTCACGGCATCGTGCGCGATCAACGTGTCGAAGATAGCTAAAGTCCGGTATCTTCGTGATCAACGGATTTAGGCCTTTCAGTATTCTTCAATTCACCGATTTATCGTCGATTCACCGATTATTTCCGCTAATCGTGTGAGATCCTGGACGGATTCGATTCACATCATCGAATTCGCTTCCTACGCTGCGTCATTAGAGTATTTTCATTTTTGAAAATATATTAAAAATTAAATCAAATAAATTAGTTTCATAATTTTTATAATGTATAAATGCAATTTTTTCAATTCATTTTATTAAAGAAGATATAGCGGAGTATAGCGGGAATAACATGATATATCGAAAATAGCGGGGCTTAAAGCGGAAAGGCTATATTTTGGGGCTATATGGAAATATCGTAGCGGTAGAAATACACTATGAGATATAGTAGGGTTATAGTGGAGTAATAGCGAGGCATTAACTACACAGATCCATATTAATAATAAAAAGAGTATTATACAAATTTCATATCAATAGAAGTGGTAAAATTATTTTTTCATTCAAGTATAAAGATGTATAAATCAAATAACATAAATAATATACTAATCAATATTAACAAATTTAACTTAATTTTTCATTTATCTCAACAAATTTATGATATGTTGCATTGTAAAATTCTGTTTTAGCTTAAAAACTATATCCTAAAATTTCTACAATTAATTACAATCTGTCCATGTATTGAATGACCAATGTTTTTTCCATTATAGAAATGCTTCTACTAATTGCCTTTGTAAATATCGAAATGTCGTCAATATGATATAAATCAAAATGAAACATCGTTTGAATTTAAATGATACCATGTATGCAAGAAAAAAGCTGTAGTTCTTCTAGGAAAATCATAAATGGCAATGTGTACTCATTCTTACAATGACCGATGGTTTCGTAATCTGTGTCACTTTTCTAGTTTCCAGTAAAAAAGAATCATGGAAACCAAATGAAAATATTTTTTTAACGTCCTTACAATGCATTTATAAATAAGTTTATCATCAAATAAATAGACAACCAATCATAAAGAACTTTTTATGAGCGAATCTAAAAATATACATCGGATATCGAATAAAACAATACACCATTCTTACATGTTTGATCTGAAGTAGAATAAGAAGATCTGAGATGATAGTATATGAAGAGAAGAATTTAAATTTTAGATTTATATTATACTAAATTCATAGTCATAAACCAACTAATAATTGAATAAATATCACTGGTCAGAGCGTCACAGAGTTACCATGACCAAATGATTGCAATTTGTAATGTTATCGAATATTGATGTTATGCTTGAAGAGCACTTTGATGTATACACTTCCTTTAAAAAAAATTGATATTGTTCTTTCCGATTTATTTATTTACATTACATTTTATTTATATGTAGAAGATAAGGTAAATGGTTAGAGAAGAAAGAGACGGTCAATATTGTCATGCGGTATGTATATATGTATGTGTGTACACACACATACTAGCATGAGGCACATGATTCGCACGTGGAAAGATGAAGGCATCATATGCTTGCACACGTCTAACGACATTTGTACATTTTTTTATACAACATTTTCTCTGTTCTTTCTCATTCAACCACAAATCACTATAATAATGTATATTCCAACAATGTCAAACATGCAATTATGACAACATATATCACATCCAAAACATAATGATTTCACATTTAAACACAATGCCTATAATAAATTATACTAATAACAACAAAATCTTTCAATATCATATAATATTATAGCAATCAAATAGTACACAAACAATATCTCAAGACTACATCACACATGTCCACCTCAAAACTATATACATAGTGCATACAAATAAAATGTATCAATCATCTAGACGCTGACCTAGAACATCATTTTGGCTTGGACATGATTCACCATTGAACTATCGATAAAACATCTCTTGAAGCTCTTGAAACTGAATTTGAAGCGATATGACTTGATCCTGCAACTTAACGGTTTACTGCATCTTATTAACAAGGAGATCAGTGCTCTTTGGATAATTGTGAATTTCACGAAGAGCAACAGTTCTAGGCCTGAAGCGGTGAGGCTTCTTCACTCCTCATGTTGTTGGCAGGGACTTCCTTGCAGCCTGCAATTGTTTTATATATTAATATATAATTCTGCATTGTTCATTACTATTGTTACAACAAAACTAAATCAAATGAACAAAATTAAAGTATACTCCAGTGGACTAGTTTGCAGTTTGATTTGCACGTCACATCTATCCTATACATACAATTACACACAATCTTATCTTAATTGCCATACAATGCATAGAACATAATCATCATAACGTGGCCAGTACCAAACAGATGGGTTTTTGCTTCTCTTTACTCCTATGTTCCTTCGGTCTTCTTTCCTTTCCTTAGCCATGCTCGAGCCACCTTCCAAGCTTGAACTCGTGGGCGAATTTGCCCATAATAGTTCACGTACGGTGTTTTGTTCGATACCAAGGTTTCACTTCCCTTCGTATCTAGTAACCTGGTAGATAGGTTGGGATTGAAACTTGAAATAGTTGACCGACCTTTGATTGTTAGTGGCTCCATTAACCTGTGTATGGTTTGTCGTAGTTTTGTCTTATCGATCATGGATTCTCTTTTGCTTGTGATTGTTTTGTTTTGAGTTTTATTGGGTTCTGGATTATATTAGGGATGGACTGGCTGAGGAAGTATGTGCTAGTGGTGGATACAAGAAGCTGTTGGTGATGATTGATGTTATGGAAGGGGACGATAGTGATTGGATGCCTGCTAAAGGATAGGGTTATGATTAGCTTTCTATATTTGCTCGAGGTTCCGTAGGATGAGTTGTCATTTGTGCATATCGTTAGAGAGTATCCGGATGTGTTAAGGTGATCAAATTACCACCACACCAACGTATTGAGTTCTACATAGATTTAGTGGATACCAGATCGGTAGTTATACCTTTGAGGCGTATGGCAGAGGGCAAAAGGAGTTGGAGGTGCAAGTGAACGGTCTGTTGAAGCAAGGGTTCATTCATAGGAGCATATCTGAGTAGAGTGCACCTGTAGTATTCTTCACTAAGGCGAATGGCTCTCTGAGGTAATGTGTAGATTATCGTGAGCCGGATAAGATGACAAGGAAGAACGAGTACCCTCTCCCACGTACTGATGACTTATTCAATCAGCTTCATAGTGCGAAGGTATTCTCGCAACTAAATCCTACGACGGGATTCCACCGACTAAGAGTAGCGAAGGAGAGTGTGTCAATTACCATGTTTCGTCGTTTGGTTTCTATGAGTGATTGATTATGTTGTTTGGGCTAACTAATGCTCCAGCATACTTTGTTGATCACTTTGTTGATCTCATGAACCGTATCTTCATGAATCAGTTGATTATGCTTGTGTTCGTGGATGATATTCTAGTCTATTCTAGGACAAAGTAGGAACACAAGACGCACTTGAGGTTTGTGCATGAGGTATTTAGGAAGCACGGGTTGAAAGCGAAGTTGCTTTTGAAGAAGGGACGTGAGATTCTTGAGTAATGTTGTCTTTGAGGTAGATCATGCTAAGGTGGCAGTGGTTTAGGATTGGAACTAACCCAAGAACGCTACTGATGTGAGGAGTTTCCTAGGATTGACGAGATACTGTGGACATTTTATCAAGGACTTCTCGAAGGTAGTAGCGGAGTTGACCAATTTAACGAAGAAGAATTAGACTTTTATTTGGGATGTGAAGTATGAGCATGCGTTCGTAAGTCTGAAGGAGAGGTTGACGAGTGCATCGATATTGATTATTCCAAGTGGGAATGAGGCACTAACGGTATACACAGACGCCAGTGGTACTGGACTAGATTCGGTATTGATGTAGAGGGGGAAAATCATCGCCTATGCTAGCCAATAGCTGAGACGGCATGAGAAGAAGAACCCAACTCATGATTTGGAGTCAACGGCAATAGCAATTGCTTTGAATATTTGGAGGCACTAACTAGTACGAAAGGAGTTTGAGCTATTCACTGACCATAAGTCATTGCGGTATCTTTTATCCCAAAACGATCTTAACCTTCACCAGTAGCAATGGTTGGAATTCTTATCCTCCTACGACATTAACATTTCCTATATGCCGAGTAAGGAAAATGTAGTCGCTGATGCATTGAGTAGTAGACATGCCAGTTTGGAAGCAATGTTCCTAGACTAAAAGTAGTTGGAGTATATTGCAAGCTATGACTTTAGACCTCATTACGAGTTAGAGCAAGAGATATTAGTGAGTTTAACCATTAGACCTACTTTGATTAAGCATATTGGTACTAGCTAGAGGTGAGATCTAGACTAGCGGAGATTAGGGCAAGAATAGTAGAAGGAGCAGAGTATGAGGAGATAAAGCAGTATGGACTAGATCAAGATGGTTGGCTCTGTAAGAAGGAAGATTGTTTGCTCCCTATGTAGATGGATGGTGAGATGAGGTGCTACGAGAGTGCCATCACGATAGATTGACTATACACCCCGGCGGTAATAAGATGTAACGTGAAGAAGACCTATTATTGAGAGGGATAAAGAAGGATGTTGGGACATTCATCTCGAAGTGTATGAACTACCAGTTGGTGAAGGCAGAGCGGAAAAAATCAAGTGGGTTGATGCAACCACTTGAAATTCCCGAAAGGAAGAGGAAGAAAGTATCGATGGATTTCATTGACAGATTGCCGAGGACTGGAGCAGGGAATGATAGCATTTGAGATATAGTCGATAGATTGACGAGCAGTACCCGATTCATACACGTTAAGTCTATTAGAACGACAACCAAATTGGCCAAGTTGGACATGAAATCGGTACTATGATTCCATGGTGTGTCGAAGAGCATTGTTAGTGACCGAGACCCCTTATTCACCAGTTGGTTTTGTAATAGCTTACAAGAGGCATTGGGGATGAAACTACATCTTAATACAGCTTATCACCTACAAATCAATGGGCAGTCCGAGATGGTGAATCGTATAGTAGAGTATCTCTTGTGAGCTTACATGCTCGATTTCGGAGGCTCATGGGACAATCACTTGCATTTGCTAGTGTTCGCATACAGAAATAGCTATTAGTCTCGTATCGGTATGACACCGTAAGAAGCATTGTATGGCCGACCATCTAACACTCCTTTATGTTGGTGGGAGGTGGGTGAGAAACTAGTACTTGGGCCAGATATGATTAGAGAAACTAGGAGAAGATTGAGTGCATTCGCCAATGAATGAAAGCTGCTTAGGATAGGCAGAAGAGGTACGTTGATAGGAGGCATCAAGATTTAGAGTTCTCTATCGATAATATGGTGTTTGTAAAGATTTCTCCATTGAAAATTTTTATCCAATTTGGTAGTAAGAGGAGGTTGGCTCTAAGATCTGTATGCCCTTTTCTGATAGTAGAGGTGATTGGGAACCTAACATATAGGATCGAATTATCTTAGAAGATGGTGGGCATGCACAACGTCTTCTATGTCCCTCATTTACGGAAGTTCATGAATGACTCAGGCATGACGATTGCATTGGATCAACTTGATGGTATCGATATTGAACAACAACTTTAAGACCTCGTAGTTCGCTTCGTATTGTCGGACACAATACAAAGCAATTTAAGAGGACGGTGGAGTTAGTGAAGGTTCGATGAGGCAAAAGGAAAAGGGACTGCATGTGGGAAACCAAAGAGAGCATGAGGGTTATATATCCATAGCACTTTGCATGGTAAGGCCTACTGTTTATCGTATTTACTTTCGTTTTAATATCATATAAGATGGTTTAGTATCTCCCATGCTAGGATAGGTTTGCCTATACTATTGATTGCATGGATGCTTGTTCGATATGTTTGATGGTTGCATTAGGCATGTCGTGTAGCTATGGTTAACTATTATTTAACTTGTTTGGAGATTTCAGGAGTAAAATTCCTAAAGGGGGGAGTGTAACGACCTGTATTTTACGTATCGGAGGATCATAAAATCTTATTGTTAATTTTGAAGTCATATGAATCCAAAACTTTATGACACTAAGGACATGTTCTACCTGTAAAAAATTTATCGGACATTTCAAACCTAGAAATTGTTGTAAGGCCTATAACTTTTGATATGGATTGAATTGTGGTCTGAAACCACATCAATTAGATCAGGCTTGTGGTTTCTCTTTCTATAAAGTGGTCATAATAGGAAAATAAACTTACTATTTAGGAGATATTTGTAACAACCCGTAATTTCTGTAATATTTTAAATGGAATTTTATTGAAACTTTGATTTTTAATTGTTTTAAATTTGATAAATTTGGAATTTTAAAATATATTTTTGGGATTCGATGTAAAATGTTCTTCCAAATATAATAAAATAAAGATTTTTCTAAAAATTCAAATTTTGGTCAACTTTGGTCAAAGTTTGACTTCCTGTTAAAAATTTGAAATTTTATTCTTTTTTATGAAGCTGGATTTAATTCTAACCTTTTCTCTGCTTTTCGTTTCGAAAAATTCCAATTCCTACTTCTCAAAATTTGTTGTTTTTAGCGTATTACATGCAGTTATTTTCACATTTTATTTCTTCTATTTGTTGTTGGGCTTAGGCTAATGGGTTAGGAGGTAAATGGTCATCTGAATAGTCAATACAATTGAAAGGTCATCAGTTGAGAAACTTTTACGTACAAAATTATTTCCCGTCTTCTCATTTCTCATTCACATCTCTTGCTCAGAAAATTTACAGTAAGTTTCTTCTTCCTCTTCCCAAATTTTCTCTATATTTTTTTTCTCTTTTCTTCCTCCTTCCTCCTTCCAAATTTCGGCCATGCTTATCACCACCTCCTTTTTTCTCCAATCAAAGCCGACCTCCTCCTCTCCATAACCATCACTTTTCCACCATCCAAACCCTTGTTTTTCCCTAGGCCATGACCACCACTTCCCAAACCCTAGGCCGAACCACCTTTCCCCCTTTCTCCTTCAATTAATTCGGCCATCGCCACCATCCACCTCTCCAATTGCCTAACCCTAGCCGTGACCTTCCCAAACCCTAACCCTAGCCTTGCCTTGATCCAAACCGAACCTAAACCTCACCATGGCTGAACCAAAACCTTGCCTTGCCATAGCCATGTTGGTCGAACCCAAAACTACACCTAGGTCGAGCCTTGTAGCCACAAACCCTAGCCTATGGCCGAACCAAACCCTAACCTTTGCCTTCCTCTTGCCTTAATCCAAACCCTAGTCTAGGCCGAGCCCAAACATAGTTTAAGCCGAACCCAAACAACCCCTATGGCCGAGCCTATGTGCCCCTTAGGCTAGTCCTCTCATGTATTTTACAAATTATAATTTTCTACTTTTATTTTTTTTCTCTATGTAATTTTTTTTTTGAAGAAGGGTTCAAACTTTTCTATTAAGAATATAAAACAAGTCCAACAAAACAAAAGAACAAAAGCCATTACCAGGCCCAAAGACAATGCAAAACACTCATACAATACTATACTAGTTAGGCCCGTACAAATACAGCCCAACCCCCCTTAGCAGACCCAAAGACTGGAAACCTCCAGAAAGTTCCAAACTCTTCTCGTAGAAGAAAAAGACAATACGACACCTTCATTCTCTTCATAACTCAACTCTTTCCAAAACAGCCTCGCGAGAAACAAAAATGGCTGCCATCAAGGAGCAAAACTCCTCCTTTTACTTCCGTGGCGACGAAACAACAGCAAACTCTCTAAAAGAAACAGCTGAAACTCGGACTACAATCCCTCCAGAAACACATGTGTAAGTGTACTATCTGAATTGTCTTCTACTTTGTTCCTTAAACTTCAGACTAACGAAGTTTTTTATAAGACCATGACAGGGATGCTGAAAAAACTCTTAACAGCCTTCAACATACACTTAACAGTTCAGATCTGAGATTCAACACAGATCTGAGAATTTTGCAAGACCATAGGAACAGCAGCACTTCCTCAAGACGTCACTAAGAAAGATAAGTTTTTGATAAAGCTTCTTTTGTCCTCAGTAGAGATGATTCCTTTGAATCTTCTAATCTGTCCATAATAAATCAATGTCTTGTTGTCCAGGACGAAACCACGGACATTTTGAGCCACCTGCAGATCAATAAACTTAATAGCTACTGATTAGTTATGGATGAAAGACAATTATAATGTAATTTAGAGAGGGAGAGAAAAAACATTGTAAAATAAAACAGGTACTCGAAATCTGGAGCTAGAAGACATAGGAACAGGAATGTGGCAAAGGAAACAGAAATTATGATTATATCCCCAATTCAGCGTTGGGAGGTAAAACCCCATTTCAAAGCTATTTCAGAGTTCATGCCAGTGATGTTCTTGAAATATTTTGATTTTGCCATTCTGATGTTCATAGTCTGGAAAATTTTTAAGCAAACCTTCGACCCATCAGTAAAACGATTCTGGAAAATCCTTTCATTTCTTTCTTTCCAAATATGCCAGACGCAAACTGAAAGTGAAAGTTGAAACAAATTTGACTTGAAATTTTGTGAGCTAGATATAGAAACTATTTTCAGTAAATCCTCCTTCAAAATGAAAGAAAATAAACTCTTCGGCTTAACGAAAAACTTTTTACAACTCCAAAGCCAGATCTTTTCTGTAAAGTCACATTGAAAAAATAGATGGTCTATATTTTCAATGTGACTATTACAGAACAAACATTTCTGATCCACCACTATCTGCTTCTGAATTAATCTTTCTTTAGTCAAGAGAAAATCATTTATGGCTTTAAAAAGGCATACCGCCATTTTAGGAACATGAATTTTGTTCCAGACCATAGACGCCCAAAACTTAGTATCAAACCTGGTTCGTACCGAGTTCCAGACTTTTTTAAACTTATATTGCCCATCCTTAGAGCACTTCCAAGACCAGAAATCCCTCTCTTTGTTTTTGTGAATCTTGACATCTTCAATTTCAGTTTGAATTTGAAATAAAAAGCTATAAAAGTCCCACTTCCACTCACCATTTCTTAAAATCCTGCTAAGCGTCAAATTTTCTGTACCTATTCTAAAAGCAGTATCCCTACCAATGCGTTCCATAATAGAACTCCCATTTAACCAAGGAGCATACCATAGCGAAGTAGTTTTTCCATCTACAATGTTAAGGGAAAGACAATTCAAGGCTTCGTGTCTATTCTTTAAAATAAATTTCCACACTCCGGAGTCATCCGAACGCTGGTTAGTATCCCAGAAACTTTTAAGCCCTATATATTTACCATGCATGAATACCGCCCAACTACCTTCTAAGTTGATAATTTTCCAAATCAATTTGATATATAGCGCTTTGTTCATCTCTTCTAAGTTTCTCAGACCCAAACCTCCTTCTTCTTTTTGTCTACTTAAGACCTCCCAAGGGATCTTACTACTGCGACTTTTCCAAAGAAAATTTAGTATCATATGTTTAATCTTTTGAACAGTAGCAACTGGAAGATAGAAACATTGCATCCAAAATTGTATTATAGGATATATGGTAGATTTTATAAGTTCCAGTCTCCCTGCTAAGCTCAACATTTTAGTTTCCCATCTGCCAATCCTAACTTTAATCTTCTCTATTAAAGGAGAACAATCCTTATCCCTCAAATTAGCACTAGACAGAGGAATACCCAAATACCTTATAGGAAGGGTTGATTGTTGAATGTTGAGGATCGAACAGATGTCTGTGCAGCAATCTACCCCTTGCCCAAAAAAGATGTTAGATTTCTCAACACTTAACTCCAAACCAGTAACCCTTTTCAAGGTTTTAAAAACTTCATTAATAGCAGTCGCAGTTTGCACATTGGCTTTAGTAAAAAGAATGATATCGTCTGCGTAAATCAAATGAGTCAATTTGTTACCAAAGTCTGTTACTAGTGAGATCAGACCACCCCTAACTTTTTCCTCCATTAGTAGCGTAAAGTATTCCATAACCAGGGTAAAAAGGATAGGGGAAAGCGGGTCTCCTTGTCTGAGACCATTAGAACTTTTAAAGTAACCGTGCGCTTCTCCATTAACAATGATAGAGAAAACTGGGGTCTTAATAAGGTTTCCAATAATTTTAATCCATTTATCTGTAAAACCCAAGCTTCTTAACATATGAATAGCAAAATCTCTATTAATCGAATCATATGCTTTCTTTAAATCAACTTTAATACACATGTATTTATTATCCTTTCTTCCGAGACCTCTAATTAATTCATGAGCTAACAAAATACCATCCCCTATTGATCTACCTTTGATAAATGCCGTCTGGTTTTGGGACACCAACTTATCCAAAAAAGGACCCAGTCTATTACACAGGGTTTTGGAGAAAACCTTGTATAAAGTGTTACAGCAGGAAATAGGTCTGAAATCTTGAATACAGGAGGAATGGTCTTTTTTTGGAATCAAATGAATAAACGTGTGATTCCATTCTTTAATGATTAAACCCTTTTGAAAAATATCATTTAAAGCTTTATAAATAATATCTTTCGAAAGATTCCAATGAGTCTTGAAAAACAACGAGTTGAAACCATCCGGTCCTGGAGAAACAGAATCTTTAATATCCCACAAGGCATATTTGATTTCTTCTAAAGAGAAACTCTCATTTAAAAAGTTAGCCCCAAACTCAGATATAACCATTTTGCAAATAACTTCAGGAAAATGATCACATAAGGGTTGATTATATGTTTGCTTGAAAAAATCAATAGCCGCTTCGACAAACTTATTTTCTGAAACCACCTTACCATCAACATTTAAGTTTGTCAAACGGTTTCTACTTCTTCTGTTAGACATTTTAGCGTAGAAAAAAGAAGATCCCTCATCACCCATCATCAGCCAGTCACATTTAGCCTTTTGTTTGGCAACCATGAATTCTTATTTTAGTGCTAAATCCAAATTAATCTTGGCATTTTGAAATTCCAAAGCTAAGTTGTGATCATTAGAATTTTCCAAAAGTTTCTGAAGACTAGAGCATTTCTCTCTCAGAACATTCACCTCTTGTTTAATATTACGAGAATTAGCACTCCATCTCTTGAGTTCTCTCTTAATATTTTTGAGAATGTTAATAACTTGAAACAAAGGTCTGTCGATGTGGTTGATAACCCAGAGTTTCTCAACCAGTGGAAAGTATTGATCGCATAAAAACCAATGATTCATGTATCTAAAAGGACTATTCTTAACCCTAGGGTTAGAGGTAAACGAGACGAGAATAGCATTATGATCACTCACCGTAGGAGGTAAGAATTCAACTGATAGATCAGGGAATAAGTTAATCCAGTCTAGGTTTGCAAACACCCTGTCCAATTTTAGAGAATATATTTCGACACGGACCCGACCACCAAGAAAATTCATAACCTTTAATATTAATCTCATTAAGACCAGTATATAAAGCCATTTCATCTAATTCAAACAAATTATTAAAAGATACTGGATTACCTCCTTGTCTTTCTGAGGGTCTGCGGATGCAGTTGAAATCCCCAAGGACCATCCATGGCCTATAAATATTTATACCATCCTCCTGCAGGTTCTTCCATAGTCTTTTCCTTAATTCAACAAAATTTTGGGCATAGACAAAGGTCATATTACATCTAAATTTCGAGGAATTGATCAGTTCAATGGTAATGTGTTGATCACTCATACTTATTATATTGAAATCCCAAGCTTTTCCGTCTATAAGAACCATAATCCTGCATTTATAATAGCATGATATATTACTTATTATTTTCCATCCGTCTTCCAGCGTTTTTTCCAACTTCAAAATCTCTGGAAACAACAACTTATTTTCCAGAATACCAAAACAGCTAATATTGAACTTATCTATAACTTTCCTCACTTCTCCCATTCTGTTAGGGTTGTGAAACCCTCTAACGTTCCAACAGGCCACTGACATTATAAAACCTTATTGTTTCGGGTCCTCAATAACCTACTACTCGAGGACTCCCCATTGTCTTCAGAAGGAATACCTAACATCTGAACCCACTTGGGATTCTTACGGACCAGCTTATCCTTCTGAATATTATCAAACTCTATATCTTGAGGCTTCGGAAGAAGCTGTTCTTCCATCTCCTCCTGAACTGTGTCAACATAATCATAACTATTTTGTTCCTCTGCCACTTTAGTCGTTCCTATGTCCTGATCCAGATTCTCTTGTACCTGAAATAAAAAACAATGATCAGTACCTCTCCTAAAGTTAACATTATTATAAGTTCCATCATCAATAACTAAATCAGTAGAAGTTAAGGATATTGGAATAGAATTGTGATCCGATGATGACAAAGGGCGTTTGAGAATAGATATGTGAGTCGATGGTGATTTTGGGGGAGATGTTCTCAGATCTATGGCTCCCGGGGTAGTTGGAGAAGCAGGAATGAATGGCTCCCTGACTCCTTGATCAGGAGGACCTTCCGACCTGGCCAGAGGAACATTGGAGCAATCTTCACTGACTCCTGTTTCGGTAGTAGTAGCATGATCTGACTCTGTCACTTCTGAAATTGCCCCCTCATCACGCTCTACTGAGGATACAACTTTTCCCAAATTCTATTCCTGAGGTGAAATAACTATTACAGTTGTGGATTTGTCCCTATCTTCTGGGACTTCCGTCACTACATCTTTACAGGGGACATCCGTCCCTGCATCATTCTTGGCTCCGTTATCAGAATTATCAATAATAGAGGGACCTCCAGCATTGATCTCCTTTTCGGGAATATTTGAAATCTCAATTCCACAATCAGCTAAATCAGGCTTATCTGAGATGGCAGCTTGGGTCTCTTTAGGGACCCAAGACTTAGTCATTGGACATTCATCGGTTATATGTCCGAAACACACACACTTGCCACAGATGGGAGGAGGGTTTTCATATTCTACTTCCTGAATGAAACTCCTCCCATTCTCGTCCCTACCTTCAATGGAGTTAGGCATTCCATAATTAACATTAACCTCAACCAAAACTTTGGCAAAGGCTAGTCTAGATTTATTTTTTGTGGCCTCATCCATCTTTATAGGAACTCCTATGGTACTAGTTAGAGCGCTAATAGCTTTATTGCCCCATAATTTAAAACTTAAACCAGGAAGTCTAACCCACATAGGCAAAGAAGTAAGGAGATCTCTATCAGTTCTCATATCTGGGGACAATCTCTTCATGATAATCAGGTTCCGGTCCATAAACCAAGGACCAGATTTTAAAATCTTATTGCAGTCCTCCTCCAAACCAAATCTCACTATGAAAAAGCCATTATTCCTAGAGTGGACAGAAAACGGCTTCTTAGTTACCCAGACCCTATTGGCATATCCCTCAAACGTCCGGAGCCATGGTTTATACCCAACCACATACAGCAAAATGCATAAATCCCAACCTCCCTCCGCTTCTTTGATCGCTTCATCAGAAAGGGAACCTATCCTTTTACCATCCGCTACTGTAGGCTCTATAAACTCCAGATCCAGGTTACCTAAATCGCCAACCGCTCCTTCTTTCACTGCCTCACTGTACGAAAATTTCTTTGCATTCTCCGAAACAGTGAAAATGATTTTAGAATTACCTCCTGACATCGCAACTTTCTGCTTAGGAAATTTTGGTTTGACTGTCCGCCCAGCATGATCCGAAAGCACCCTCCTACCCTCAGTTCTTCCTGTTCTGCTCGTTCTTTGCCCTCCCAGAGTAAGCCTCTGATCAGGACCCAAAGAAATTGGCGCCTTGCCCCTTTTCCTTCTCACCTCCTCCCAACCTTCCGCATCCCGCAAAGATCCCATGATTCCAGTTTTGTGGAGATAGAAGTGAAGACCGGAAATAAGAAAATAACGGAGAAAATTAAGAAAACTAGGAAGAAACGAAAGAAAAAAGGAGAAAATGGAAGAACCGTAATCTCCAGATCTAGATCTGGAAGCTGCCATGGAAATTTTTTTCGTTTACACACTTTTTTTTTTTTTACATATGTATTTTATTTATTTTTCTAAGCTTTGGATTTGGATTCTCCTCCCACTCAAGCTTGTTCGTGGTTGTCGTGCTTATTCGTAGTTGTTGTGTTTGTTTGGAATCATTTTTCTCTAGCTAAAGAAGGTGAGTAATCACGCTTGACTACATACTTATATTTTGGTGAATTGATGTCATTTGGATTGTATTTATATGTATATGCAAGTTAGAAATTCCATATATGATTATATTATGTTATTTCACCTGATGTTATACCTGTTATGATCATATGCCATGATATGTTATTTATTGTTTTGTTTATTTCATATTCTGTTCTCACACTACAAGTTCCTTCACTATGGGTTGAAATGATACATACCCGAACGGTCTTTAGATTAAGGAAAAATTGCAATGGGCTGAAATGATAGGCCTGAGCAATTTTTATTTGACTTGGGATTACGGGTTTGAAATGATATAAACCAGGAAATGCAATAAATTCGGATTGAAATGGTATATATTCGTAATTACTTGACCCTAGGTTAGAGAATTTTATACAGACTCCGTGGTTGGTTTTAAAATAATTTTCTAAAAATTATCAAGTATTTTGGATTTTTAATATATGAATTTCAACTAAAAATTTTATGTAATGATTTCTACCAAATTTTATAAATTTATTTACATGTGTAAAATTTTTATAAAAAAATAAATGGTGAAAAATGTAAATTTTGGAATTTAATTTATAATATAAAAGTTAACTGAAATTTAATAATCCAATTTGACTTAATAATGGTATTTTATTCTAACCTAGTGATGTAAGTTAATAATGTACTTTTAACATGTAATGTAATGGTATATTTTAAATGATTAAAATAATAAATGTTCTTTACAGTAATAATAAAATGTAAGTTAATAATGTACTTTTAAATGTAAGTTGTAATTAATGTAATGGTATATTTTAAATGATTAAAATAATAAATGTCCTTTACTGTAATAATAAAATGTAAGTTAATAATGTACGTTTAATATGTAAGTTTAATTAATGTAGTGGTATATTTTAAATGATTAAAATAATAAATGTTCTTTACTGTAATAATAAAATGTAAGTTAATAATGTACTTTTAACATGTAAGTTTTAATTTATGTAATGGTATATTTAAATGATTAAAATAATAAATGTTCTTTACTATAATAATCAAAGTTAAGTTAATAATGTACTTTTACTTAACATAAGGAATTTCAGCTTTAAATTGGATATTATAGTAATAAAGTTTATTTAACTAAAACCATGGTTTATTTAATATCCAAATAAGTGAATTAGTATAATAAAATAGAAATGATAAAATAACCATGTTAAAAATTGTAAGTATATAGATATTTTGGTTATATAAAATGTTAAAGTGGAAAGTATTACATTCCAGAATGCTATGATTTCTTAGGTATTACATTCAAAAATGCTATGATTACTTAAGGTTACATTTCCAAAATGCCATGATTTCTTAAGTATCACTTTCCAAAATGCTATGATGACTTAAGGTTATGTTTTCGAAATGCTATTATTTCTAAAATGTAATGTTTTCGAATTTCTATGATTATAAAGGTTACATTTTTTTAGTGTTATGGTTTCTAAAATATTATGATTTCAAAGTGTTATAATTAAGTGTAAAATTTTGAAAGTGTTACCTTTAGAAATGAATATTATTTTTAAAGAATAATGATATTGGATTTATATGGCTTTGAAATGAATATGTTTGATATGAAATATAAACCATTTGAAAATGCAATAAACATGGGTTATAATAATGTTTGGTTGTTAAAGAGACCGGGATCGGAAATTGTCATACTCTCTGCCAATTTCGAAAACCACTTTAACAACTGTGTACGAGTGGAGATTCCAGAATGAAGTAGGTGGTTAATGACGTTCTATTTGAGGTATATACGTGGACCTAACTTCCGTGAGTTAGCATAAGGTGGCTAAAACAGGAGCAATTGACGGGCCAAGTGAGGTAGCTCCTCCGATTGGACACACTTCTTTGATTGCCATTCTATTACTTTGTGATTGATTTGGTGCGCACCTTTGATTTGGGAGTGTGGCTCGAGGTGGGCGGTAGCTGCGGCTATGCGTTGCCACTATCCCGGATATGTAATTGGTATATCTACCCTGGCATTGCCTAGTTGTGCCGTGTCACCTACCATATCGAGACCACTACGAGTTTGTTTTGTGTCGTACCTATGGAGTACCCTCTGGTAGCCTCCTGATCAGGAGGTATTACGGTACTGTATAGACTATTGGCACTATAAAATGTGTTAATGGGGATATGGGTAACGCCTTAACGCTATTTTAATAGTTTACTTTACTTTATACATTATTATAATAGCGTATATTACTACATAGTAGATAGTTTAACAGATCCTTAAAGGATGGGCGATCCCAAGCATCCTTTAAGTTACTGATGCATTTCTTTGCAGTTCACTTGAGTCGATTTACATTTTATAACTATGTATGTCCTGACTCGAATGTTTTTTGTTTTGCTTTATGCTCGGGTCAGCCTGAGCATCACAACTTTGAATTCACCTTTTTGGAGCTAGAGATCTGCTGGAGATTTAGCTATCTATCTGTTATTTCTATTTCAGTTATTTCCATTCAGCTTTGTTTATGTACTAGTGGACTTATGTATTCGGATTTTCTGTTGTATTTATTTTCAAACTTTGGTATTATGTATCTATTTCGAGACTATGTATCTAGTAGCTTCATGAACTACTATGTTTATTTTATTCCGCTGCGAGTTATTCTGAAATTCTGTGTCTGTGATTTTGTGATTGATTTTATTTGCCCCAAAATTTATTAATAATCTGTTGTTTTGAATTATTCAAGTTTGACATGTGTGGTTTTATTGTCGATTTGAATGGTCCAAAATAGCGGGATGTTATAGTTGGTATCAGAGCTTGTGTTTTAGGCAAACCTTAGCCTGCGGGGCAAAAACTCATTAGAGATAGGGTAGAAATACCCTAGAATGAGTGAAATCAGTCTTAGAATCATTCCTTGTGAGAGAACGTATTTTTAGGTATTAATGATTTTAAAATGATTTTAAATTAAGGATTATTTTGGATATAAATTTTCCTTGTTTTAAAATCAAATTCTTTCTTAGAATTTCCTTCCTTTCGAATCCACCTTGTTTTATAGAATGCTTTGATTAGGATTTCCATTCTAGTTTGAATCTTTTCTTTTATCTCTATCTTTATCTTTGTCCTAAAATTCATTCTTGAATTTCCAGGATGAATCGTAGGAATGCCAGAGGTCGGAGTCGTGGTGTTGCCCTAGTTCCAGAGCCCGTTGCACCCATTAGGTTTACCACTCTCTGTAAGGAGTTCACTCAGCTTGGTGGTACCAAGTTTACTGGATTAGAGACCATCATTGAGGCTCAGCAGTGGCTGAGGAGTTTGGAAAGGATTTTCGTTGGTTTGGAGATCACCGACGCTCAGAAGCATCAGTTAGCAGCTTGGCACTTATAGGAGGCAGCCCAGGATTGGTGGGAGTCTATTACAGCCCACACTATTGAGGCGGATATTTCTTGGGAGCAGTTTAGGTATTATCTTAAGTTGGCTTTTGAGTTTGGTTCAGTTTTCTCTTTGGAATCTTTCTTAAGTTTGGACATCTTATTTTAGGGAGGCTTTTGTGGCGAAGTGGATGCCCGAAGCCGGGAAGTCTCAACTATACGGGGAGTTTATGGATCTTAAGCAGGGGAATATGTCATTTTCTGAGTATGAGCGGAAGTTCAACGAACTTTCCAAGTTTGGTCCTAGCTTGATTGATACCCCACTTAAGAAGAATGAGAAGTTTATAGCTGGAGCTCGCCTAGAGTTTTATGATCGTCTGATTTCTCATGTTCATAGCCCTTTTACTGGATTGATGGATATGGCTATTAGGTTTGAGAACCCCACTTTTAAGGATTCTTTTGTTGCTCATGCACCTTCATCTCAGTCTTCCTCTGGTAACTCTAAGAAAAGGAAGCCTAATTTCCATCAGCAGAAGAAGAATTGGCTCAAGACTCCAGGTTTGGGATCTTCTTCTCAGAGGCAGCCTATTGATCTTTCTTCCATCACTTGCTTCAAGTGTAACCAAAATGGACATTATGCCAATAGTTGCCCTACTCTAGTTGGAGCTTCTGTCCCTCCAGTTTAGATGACTAGGCGTGATCTTTGCCATATTTGCTTGTAGCCTGGCCACTTCAGGAAGGATTGTCCTACTCAGCAGAAGGGCAAGCCATCTAGTATCTTTGTAGTTACTTCATCCACTCCACCTCCTCCTAGTGATACCCAAGGTACTCTTCAAGGCACCTTCACTTTGTTTCATTTTCTTGTTCGTATTTTATTTGACACTGGAGCTTCTCATAATCTCATTTCTATGGATCTTTGTGATAAGTTTGAGCATACCCTTTCACCTGAGTATGCAACTGTACCTTTATGTGTTTCTAATCTTATTGGTGGAGTGGTATGAAGCGTGATATCTCCATTTTTGTTAGTAGATGTGCGACTTGTCAGCAGGTTAAGACTGATCATCAGAAGACCGCTGGATTATTGCAACCCCTTGAGATTCCCAATTGGAAATGGGAACGGGTTTCTATGGATTTTATTGATGGATTACCGAGAACTGGTAGAGGTAATGAGAGTATTTGGGTAGTTGTGGATAGATTGACCAAGTCATCTCATTTCATTCCGGTTAGGTCCGACCGTTCTGCTTCGAGTTTAGCTGAGATTTATATGAGAGAGATTGTTCGTCGTCATGATGTTCCTATCAGTATTGTTTGTGATAGAGATCCCATATTTACCAGCCAGTTTTGGAGAGTTTTTCAGGAAGCTTTAGGTACTCACCTGAATCTGAGCACTGTTTACCATCCACAGACCGACGGTCAAACGGAAAGAGTGCATCAGATTCTAGAAGATCTTCTTCGTGCCTGCGTCCTTGATTATGGAGGATCTTGGGAAGATCATCTCCATCTCGTTGAATTCACCTATAATAACAGTTATCAGGTATAATCTCAAATTTCCTGTGTAAAGTTGTCTTAAATATTTATCTATCTTATTCCATCTTTTGAATTCAGGCTAGTATCGAAATGGCTCCATTTGCTGCTCTTTATGGATGACCTTGCAAATCTCCATCTTCTTGCTGGATTGAATCCGGTAATCATTTGGTTCTTGATCCTGATATGATTCTAGAGGCATCTGAGAAGATTGAGGAGATTAGAAGGAAGATGATAATTGTTCAGGATAGGCAGAAGAAGTATGCTGATAGACATAGAAGGAGTCTGGAGTTTTCTGTTTGTGATCAGCTTTTCCTTAAGGTCTCTCCGTTGAAGAATGTGATACGGTTTGGTCAAATGTGATGTTGAAATACCTCTCAAACATAGACGTCAAATGGGAATGCTAAACATCTACAATGGCTTTTCGGTAAATAATTTTAAAACTGGTATTTTTTTTCCAAAGCTAAAGGCCCGTTTGGTTTCGTTTTGAGTTTTGTGTTTTCAATCCACATTACAAAATACAAAAAAGTAGAGGAAATTTTTTACAATTCTTAATCATTGCGACGATGGACGGAAAATTGAGAAGATGAATTGTTTTCCGTCCTCTTGTTATATCTCAAAACACGAAAAATCATATAAAGTTGTTTTTTATTTTCTATGTTAATTTCGTTTTTCGAAATTGTATGTTTTCCAACAATACATAAGGAATACGCATTTTTGTTTAGACGAAAACGCAAAACTAAAACAGCAAGCCAAACAGGGCCTAATTCTTTCCACCAACTTTTATCATTTGTCAAAATATGATTGGCTTATAAAATCTTATCTTAATTGTCATACAATGCATAAAGCGTAATCATCATAGCGTGGCCAATATACAATTGACCGCATACAACCAGGCATGGATATATTTAATACTAAGCCTTTTGCACATCAGATCTGATTTCAAAATTCCAAGTTCAAAACTCAACAGACATAGACTGAAATTATTAATCACTTAACAATAAACCCAGCGGCCTGAGTATCACTGGGAGAAGAAAGAATTAGATCATTTACAGCAAATTAAATATCCACTTAAGAAAACAAATTTCCTAGCATAAACTGATTTTAAACAAATCAAATTTCGGAACCAAACTCCAAAATTATCATAAAGAAACATCTCTTGCATTAATCAGATACACAGACACAATTTGCAGAAATTCTCTACTTAAAGCTGGTGCGTTGTTGAGCTGCTATTTATCATATCATCCTGTGAAAAAGCAAGGAAATTTCTTGTTAGCTTGTTAAAGTGGCAGCCTATGAATACCAATTTCACATTCAGGTCTGAAATTTAGGTATTGAAGAAAAACATGAGACAGTGGGATAATATTTAATCTTGTTTTACTATCAAAAACTGAATGCAGGACATTTAATAAATTTGTTAAAGTTGTTGCAGGTTTAGTAAAACAGTGTTTCGAGAGCTTGCTGAAATGAAAGTCAAAATGTAGTTTAGTTATATGAAATCCAGTGTTTATGTTTCCATGCCGAAATGCAGTCGATGTACATTTGTTCAGTAACTTATAATAGAATAATAAAATGATGTTCAACTTAAATCTTTGTCGATTGATGATTCAACTAATTCACATCATACAAATGGTGGTAACATACCAATAGTTCTTGATCGGTACTCGCTTATTTTTATCACGCCCGATTTTTGTGTAAGTATGCTATATTGGTACTCCAGAGCTCCATGTACACTGCAACTCCATAATGAAATGAGTCAATGGCTCCATGTCCTTGAGCGCACTTATTTCTAAGCAAAACTTTGAATCGGTAAATATCATTCTCACTTACAGATGGGCTACAAATCATCGTATCTTTTTCCCATCGACTAAGTTTGTATCATTATACACTTCGTTCATTTATTTGTTAGTTGGTACAGAGTATCATTTTACAGCCAATGCTGACCTTAATAAACCAAAATGGATGTAATCCAACAGTTGACTTGTGTGTAAAGATAAATTATTACCAAGTTGGCATGGTATGTTTGCAAAAAAAGAGAAATACCTTAGTTTGAGATCACGAATTAATCCCAAATTTCACCGTGGAAAAACTGATATTTTGTAAACATGTTTAAAGCAAGCCATGACTTATACCATGCTGTAGCAAAACTCAGGTTCTCGCATAATATCAGGTTCCTCGCAAGCTCTTCGCTATTGGAACTATAATTTTCTTCTTCTTCTACTACTACCATAACTATATTTGTATATCAAACAATGATATTTATCCACACTATGTTCTCCTCGCTTTCCTCTTCATTGTCCAAAAGGCTGCAATGTATTGATTCTGCAATAAAACAAATATACAACTAATCATCTGTGCCTCGGAATAGATATAACAAGTCACTTCACAGAGAAATGATATTAGGAACCGAGGAATAAACTTATTTACATCATGGACCCAGGATTAGCAATATAAGTTGTTTCAATTGTTTTCTACATCTACTAGTCTTATGCCATAAAAATTAATATTTTCATTCCTGCTGATATCCGAATAGGGGAAGTTTTGAAATTGTTACCTCTAATTCAAACTTGTACTGAATCGCTATCTTCTTAACATCCTCTAAACTAAGTTCAATTGACATCTCCTGAATACAAAAAAAAATACAAAAAAAAAGACAGAAATGGAAAACTCACCGTCTTATGCTGTAAATACCATATCAACTTTAAAATTATGATCGTGGCAAATTATATATAAATCGGGTCCATATGCATCTGCAAAATGACAAAGAAGGGGACCCAAATTTATTTAGACCTATCATGCATAAGAAGTGAAAACAATTATCAAGATTACAGCATAGAAGTATATGATAAATGGCATAATTTGCAGAAATCTGAAAAGAATCATGACAATGGTAGGCTGATTAACCTTTAATATAAGGTTGGATGCGAATGATAAACTATTCTCCAATTCATCAAATAAAAACAATTAAGAAGTTAAACATGGACCTGCAAAATACAATATACGTTCCAAAAGACTTGAAGTAAACAGGACTTCTTCCAAGGAAACATTTTGATGTGATTTTCAAAAAAGAAAAAAAAAGCTGATAGTTTATCCTGCAATGGATGTGCTAATACTGGTAAAAGAAATGTAATTCCAAAACCTAGAAATTACTCCTCCATCTTTGATGATCTAGGATATTATTTCAATGTATTCAACAATTATGCACTGTATCCAGGAAGAAGCAGGTCATCACAGCATCCCACGAAGCTGCGACAGGTTGAACAAAAATTTACCAAAGCAAGCTCTCATTTTGTTGAACAATTGACAGAACATGGACAATTTCAAACAAATCCAAGACACGCAATGTTTGCCAAGTTTCTTTAAAATAAATGAAAAAAAAAATAGTTTCACGATTAACCAGTTACCAAAATACTGTAGATATATCGAACCTTATAAATTAAGTGTATCATATAATTAATTGATGTGTGAACTTAGGGTCTTAAGATTTTTGATAGCATCATGCGTGTAATGAAAAACATTAGTTTGAATAATTAACGAACATCGATGGTTTTTTTCGAACATGGTTCATTAATGCCAACAAGTGTCAATCTCGGGGATCGAACTCGTGACATTTGATTTCATAGTCGAAACTATCAACCAACTGAGCCAACTCTGTTGGCAACGAACAGAGATGGTTGATGTACTACTTCCATTTCAAGACAAAATGTCACAAAACAATAAGATCGGATAAACATGACAAAAAATATAAATTAGTGTAAAATCCTTTTATATAATTAATTTTCCAGAACATAATATCCTAGAAATAGGTCTCCAAGTATACACTTAGATATAGCTCATCATAATGATTTATCTTACAAAGTAGAAAAGAGGACCGTAAACTTCATAAGCTTTTGCCCATCAATCTACAAAGCTACTGCCTAAGAAGCAATCCATATACATAAATATACAGCAAATATCCAGATACCCTGAGCCTACCGCAATAACTTGAATGCAATTGAACAAGTAAAACTTACCTTGTTGGATGGATATCTGGAAGTGTTCGGATCTAAGTTAGTCGAATTGCATTTATTTTGGATCCATGGATATATAGTCCATTCATCAGCAATCTGAGTGCTGATACAATGTGGAAGAAATAACTAACAGTTAAAATTTTAGGAAATGAAAAGGGCATGAACTACTGACGTAACCTGATTTGTTCTTTTTTCCGTTTATACTCTACAGCAGTTGGAGATCAGTAGATCCTAGGATAAAGTACTGTAGTAGAGAAGGCATTAGTTTTCCGATGAAATTTAAATTTCATATTAAACATTAAACAAAAGATACGTTTAAAAAAAGTGTGTTGCTAAAAGCATCTCATATTCCTCTTTCTAAAACCATCGCTAAAAAATACCATAAAATGTTACACTACACTTTTTCTAATACCAGACTTTTTGACTGGCTAATAAAAACATTATTTTTGATAATTTTTTGCACGACAAACAACTACCAACCAACGCCATTTTCCACGGCGATCAACCATCAAACAACAGTAGCTCAGTAGTTGATGGCCATGGAAAATTGTGTTGGTCAGTGGTTATTCGTCGTACAAAACGACTTTACGCGGTTGTTGCTTGCCGTGTAAAATAACTTTAGCATTATGAAGCATACAAATTTTATTACGTTTATTATTATTTTCTATAGTATTAGAAAGAGGGAAATTGGGTGCCCTTAGTAACACACTAAAAAACAAAGTTAATAACGGAAATTAGGTTTACCAAAGGTGGAAGAGGGGCGAAGTGTGGAGAAGTAAAAGGAGGCGTTTGTTGGATTGTTAATAGGGAATAGGGAAAAGTCGCGAGAGATTTTTGGGGAATTAGGGTTAAGGCACGGCCTTCTTTAAAAAGAGACAATCGCATTTAGTTACTTTTAGTAGTGGTCAACACTTTAGCCAGATTAACTTTATCCTTACTAGAAAAGACGACAAACGAGCTTGTGTAGATTGCAAAGTCATACCTAGAGAATGTGTCGTATCACAACATCAGCTTTTGATATTCGAGTTTCGTCTCCGAATACGTGTTCGATAGGATAAAGGAGCCAAGATTTGTCGGATGAAATGGTGGAAGCTCAAAGGAGACGCCTCACAGGTGTTCAAGGATAGAGTGATGGTAGAAGGGGCATGGAATATGAAAGGAGAAGCAAATCACATGTGGGATGAGATGGCAAGACGTATTCGTAAAATGGCTACTGAGGTGTTTGAGATAGCGAAAGAAAATAAACGCGAACCTAAAGATTCATGGTGGTGGAACAGTGGTGCAAAAAGCTATCAACGAGAAGGAATACTATAAGTGCTTACATCATCACAGGAGTGATGACAACATGCAAAAGTATAAAGTGGCAAAGAAGAACGCAAAGAGAGCGGTGAGTGAAGCAAGGGGTCGGGCTTATGAAGACCTATATCATAAGTTAAATACGAAGGAGGGTGAAAAAAACGTATATAGATAGGATAGCTAAGCTCCGCGAGAGGAGGACAAAAGACTTCAACCAAGTTAAATGCATCAAAGATGACAATAATAGACTTTTGGTGAAAGATGATGAGATAAAAAATAGATGAAGAGATTACTTCGACAAGCTATTTAATGAAGAAGGTGGTAGCACTACGATCGAGATAGACGACTCTTTTGATGACGCCTGTAGATATTTTGTTCGGAGAATTCAAGAATCCGAGGTAAAAGAGACGCTAAAACGGATGAAAGCAGGTAAGGCATTGGGGCCTGATGACATCTCATTGAGGTGTGGAGATGCCTTGAAGATGCAGGGATAGCCTGGCTAACTAAGTTGTTCAATAGTATTTTCAAATCAAACAAGATGCCAAATGAATGGAGGAGAAGCATATTAGTTCCAATTTTTAAGATTAAAGAAGATATCCAAAGTTGCACAAACTACAGAGGAATCAAGCTTATGAGTCATACAATGAAACTTTGAGAAAAAGTCATTGAACATCGATTAAGAAGAATGACGAGCGTTTCAAAAAACCAATTTGGTTTCATGCCTGGGTGGTCGACCACAGAGGCAATTTTCTTGATAAGACAACTTAATCTACACATGGTATTTATCGATTTGAAAAAAACTTATAACAAGGTACAGCGAAAGGTGATGTGGTGGACCCTGGAAAAGAAGAGAGTCCCAACAAAGTACATTACTCTTATCAAGGATATGTACGATGATGTTGTGACTAGTGTCAGAGTATATGATGGTGAAACCAGTGACTTTTCCATTAACATAGGATTACATTAGGGCTCAGCTTTGAGCCCCTACATTTTTGCCCTAGTGATGGATGAGGTTACGAAGGGTATACAAGGTGAGATTCTTTGGTGTATGCTATTTGCTGATGATGTTGTGCTAATTCATGAAAGTATGATTGGAGTTGATAGACAACTTGAGCTGTGCAGACAGCCTTTAAAATCAAAGAGATTTAGGCTTAACAGAAAAAAAACAGAGTATATGAAGTGCGAGTTCAACGGTGTCAGGTCAAAGGATGGAGATGTCAGTCTGGCCGAACAAATAGTTCCCATAAATGATTCATTTCGATATTTAGAATCAATGTTGCAGTATGATGGTGAGATTGATGAAGATGTTAGTTTTAGAATTCGAGCGAGATGGGTGAAATGGCGACAAGCGTCTGGCATTCTTTGTGACAGGAAAGTCTCACAAAAGCTTAAAGGAAAGTTCTACATAACGGCAATCAGGCTTGCTATGTTGTATGGTGCAGAATGTTGGCCTACTAAAAGCCAGCACGTTCAAAAGATAAGCGTAGCAGAGATGCGTATATTGTGATGGAACTGCGGTCATACAAGAAGAGACCGAAATAGAAATGATGATATACGTGATAAACTTGGAGTAGCACCAATTGAGGAGAAGCTTATTCAACATCGCTTAAGATGGTTTGGACATCTTCAACGGAGGCCGCCTGAGGTACTTGTGCGTGTTGGAATTATAGACCGCGTTGAATGCTCAAAGAGAGTAGAGGTCGCATGGGAGGAAGTAATAAAAACGGATTTGAAGAATTGAAGTATTTCCGAAGAGCTGGTGACGGACCGGAGCACGTGTAAGTTAGCGATTCACGTACCAGAACCATGAGCGTTGAGTTTTATAAATTTTAGATTATAGGACTAAAAGAACAGGAGCCTAAGACGTAGGTTTGATGTTTGACCAATATTACTATTAGTACCATTATCACTATTACTATTACTATTATTATTATTATCATCATCATCTCTTTTATGTATATATGTACATATATATTTTTATCTTTATTTCTATTTTACTTAATTGTTATTATTATTAATTTACTTATTTGACTTTATTTTATTATTGTGATTGTTATTGTTATTATTATGACTTTTAAATTGATTTTATCGTTTAGTTTTGAGTTCAGCTCTAGCCGACCCCAACTTGTTTGGGAATAATGGCATAGTTATTGGTGTTGTTGTAGGGTTAAGGCACGGGATGGGAGATTGTTAATTTTGAATTTTTTTATTTATTAAATGGCAAATACAAGGCAAAAGGTTTTAACAACCGAAGATAATATTTGGGGTTTGCAACCCCAACCTAACTCTTTGCTTTCTTTATTTCTTCGGTAGAAAAATAATGGCGAAAGCTTCCGGCATAAAAAAACCCTTCCCCTTATCTCCACTTTTTCAATTCAGTGAGGCTTCCATACCCTACGGGTATTGTTATTCTCATGTTCTAATGGATCTGTAGTTATTTCTGGATCTTTCGCTCCTCTAAGAATCTCTCTGTTAGTAGCCTTTGTGCGACTGCTTTCTCCTTTCTGCCACTCAACTAAGTGATAGATTTAGTGATTGAGCTTGCTTCAAGAGAAATCTATTAAATAATAGTAAAGTAGAAGAATTTGCTGCTCTTTTATTACTTGTAGGAATTTTCTCCTCTTTCCTTAGTTCCCTCTCGATATTTAATTTTAAAATCCTGTTATTTAGCATTTATTATAATTATTACAATGTTTCCTTTGGTTTTCTCTTCTATTGTTTTGCATTTTAGTACTAACATTTAATAATTAAATTTGTACAATTACTTACAGATTTCTCTCATGTTTTCTTTCATTATTTTACATTTAAGTCCATATGTTAAAACTAATTAGCTGATCTTAAATTTAAACTTTTTTAATAAATACAACTAATAAATATCCATTAGTTGATCTAATAAATTCTTTAAAAAAAATATCAATTCATTGTGTGAACCACATTCATGACATTGGAAAAAATAGTAAAACTAATTTTTTATTCAAGTCTATATAGTTTAAATTTTTCACAACATATAAAAATTATTACAATGTTTTACTAATTTTCTTCTCTACAATTTTACATTTAAAAACCAACACTTAATATTTTTTACAATTATTTACGGATTTCTCTTAAGTTCTCTAAAATTTAAACTTTTAAATAAATCTAATTTACAAATAATCATTTCGATCCAACATAAAAATGACAATTCAATGTGTATCTGTTAACCCAAAAAATAGATCAAAACCCAGAAAATCAGATGAAAGCATCGATTCTATCAAAATAAAAGAAAATTGCAGAAAAGTAAAATGAGACATAAGAATTTTTATAGTGGTTCGGCGTAATCTCCGGCCTACGTCAACTTCAATCTTTGTTACTATAGTTATCTCTCCGGATTACAACTAATCATATCAGATTTGGCCACTATCTAGCGGATCTCATATTTACAATGAAGGTTTTAGAGTGTTTTTAAGGTAAGGATAAGAGTGAAGAAGGAAAGTCTCCAATGGCAGAAAGATCGGATTCAAAAGTTAGAGAGCCAAAGGAGATGAAGCAGAGAGAAGATCCCCTTTGGTTGCATGTAGGCTGGTATTTATAGAAAAACAGAGGTAATGGGTCTGAAGCTTGCATGCATTGGAGTCTAGATGAAGGCCCGATGTTGTACAAAAGAAATAGCTCCACAACCTAAGGAGATAGCTCGGTGCCGAGCTATAAAAGTTGGTGAAAATCCAACATCAACTCTCACTTTGCTCTTCAATCTTCATGTTAATTCTAGTAAGATTCCATCTACCACTTGAGTTATCCTGCTTCTTGGTTTTCTTTTCATCAACCTTGGAACTGGTCGTCCATGCTTTGGGAAAACCACTTGAACACGAGCTATAAGAGAAGTACATGAGATATATGGAGTTTAGGTCGTGATTCGGGGAGAGATTATAGGTCGGCACTGACCTATATAGCTCGGTACCGAGCTATGTCTCTTGCTCCATTTCCACCCAAACTTCCCGGAGTTGTTCCTTTATCCTTTCTATGTGTGCTTTCAAGTTTGTGAAACATTTCGTTCTTATTTTGATCTTCTAAGTCCAGTTGAAACATGTTTTGCTGAAAAGCGGGTTAAAACTTGCCCCATAAAGTACGTCTTTCGAATGTAAGGTGTGTTTTGCTCAAGAACAAGTTACATTAGCTATCATTCTTTGGTAGTTGAGCTCTTCAGCCTTCCATCGATATCGATCTTGGTGAATCGTCCGGTTCTTTTGGATTCTCTAGTAAATCGAAGGTCGTCCAAACCTGTTACAACTAAGGACCTCGACTTTTGCTTAAGTGTTATTCATACATGATACATCATTATCCGTCCGATTTTATTCGGAGTTGTTACATCACATTAAAATCGTCCCGTGTTCATTTGAAATTTATCTGTTTTATTAATTACAAGACGTTCAAATGCTTTTATTGAATCTGCATCCGTTCTAGGGTTGAGACTCTTCAGATCGTTTCATGTTTAAGTTAAGAGGACGATCTCACCGGATCGTTTGGCATTCTGTTTTAGAAGGTGATCTCTATGGATTGTTTATCGTTCAATGAATGGTTTTGATCTCCCCGGATCCTTGTTGAGTCCGCTTGCTCTCCGGCAAAGGAACCCAACGACCAAGCAAGCCCATCCGCTCACTCTACAGTGAGGGGCTTATTTTTCATACAAACTCATTCATTCGCTCCCCGACAAGGAAGCTTGCACCATGCATTCCGGTCCCGTCTCTCCAAACAGGAGTTAAAGCGATCGGTATCGTACAATTTCATCCGCTCGCTCTCCGACGAGGTACTTGCACCCTGCACTTCAATCCCATCTCTTTGGACGAGACTTATGACCGGACCTGAGGTATTGTTGTTGCCGGGGTTATTTGAAATGTTACTTTGCCCAAAGAAATAAGACTCCTGTTCGTTCCGCAGACTTAGGCAGAAAGAGAGTAAGTAATACTGGCGAAGCTACTGCATTTCATCTTGGATTCGTTCCATTAGTTCACTGAAATGAGCGAACTGATCAAAGCGATCGGTATCGGTTATCATATTCAATGTGGATTTTTCAAAATCAAATATTCAAATCAAAGCAAACAAATAGAAATCAAAATTATTCATCCCAGACATTTGACTCAAAGTGTATCTAGGAACTAATCTAGCTCTTGTACACGTGTAAGTAGTTCGATGTTATTGTTGTCCTAAATAGTCATCCCAGACATCCGACTCAGTGCGTGCCTAAAGAATAATCTAGGCCTCGTACACGTGTAAGCGATCCGATGCTATTATTATCCTAATTGTTCAAAATAAGAAAAAACAGAGCTAGGGAATCGAACCTGACTCCCGACCATACCGATCATAGGATTTCGAATCTCGGACCAGATCCCTAGTTGTTCCTTAATGCATTCGCTACAGATGGCGGTTGCTCCGACCGCACCAATGCAGTTCAGTTCCCCACATACTGCTGCAGCTGGTTGCTCCGGACCGGTTCTTCTATTAGATCACGAAGGTGTCACCATTCGTTCGTTTCATGTCCCTCCAGCTCGTGGAACTTTCCAGATCTTTTCTCTTTCTCTTCTAGCAGCCTTCCAATAGGGGATCTGCCTGCTGGTGTCTGGATATATCATCCCTGGGGTCTCATTCGGATCGGTGTAGGAGAGAATTTCGGCTTCCTCCTTTGTCGTTTTGGTTCTTCAAAGTCATCATCAACTCTTCTTTTTCCTTTGCCTTTTCTGTTTCTTGCTCCGGACGGTCTTCTGTCATCCACAGCATTAATTTCAACATCATCGACTTCGGCGTCCTCCTGATGCAAATATCTCTCAGCTTCATGGTAGAATTCTGCAAGATTCATCGATGGATTCTTTTTCAGTGCAACTTTGAAGTCGGTCTTGCTCGTGACCCCAATACTGCCGCCATTAAGATTATCATTAAGATTATTGATGGATCTAGCTTATCGACTGCATTTGCTATTGCATTAATCTTATCAAATAGCTTCACAATGTATCTCCGGGCCTTTGTTTCACGCTTGACAGAAACTCTGAATTGTCTTAAAAATTTGCTCACCAATTCAACCCACGTCCTTATGGACCCATTCTCCAGCTGTCTAAACCACAATGCGAATAAGTCTGTCAAGGATAATGTAAAGCACTGTCTCATTACCTCCTCAGAAGCACTCAACACTTCCACATGTAGGATGTACCTCATCAGATGAACTGTTGGATCTATCTTTCCGTCGTACATTTCCAACGTCGGAAGCTTGAAATCAGGAGGATTCCTCATCTTTTGGATATTAGAAATGAATGGATTCCTACACACACCCTCCAAACTCTAATCTGAGGGTCCACTTTTAATTATTCTCCTTACCAACTCAACAATTTGATTTTCACCGTCCAATGAAGGTCTTCTACCAAAAGCGATATTATGCCCCATGCTCTTGTAAGGGAACTCCGACACATTTTAGCATGTACTCCTCTGGCTGCACACCTGCATTTCGATATGCACCTCTGGTTTCATCATTTCCACCATTCCTACAGGGAAGCTCCGACACATATTCCTCTGGTTGTTGTGCTTCTGCATTCTGATTCGAGTTCCTAGCTCCAGCATCGTTTGCTCACGGTATTTCAGCATGTCCCAACCTCCGACATTTCAGCATGTCCCAAGTTCACATCAGTGTTGCCCCCGAGTATAATTCTCTCAGAATCGAGTTGTCCTGTCTGTGGGGGCATTGCTCTCTGCTTCAACTCTAGATGTTCCTGCATTAGCTCCCTGTCCTTGGTTCTAAATTCCAACAGCTCCAGCTATTCTTTGTTATCCCATCCTTTGGAGAAATCCTTCGATCATTTCATGTTGTTTAGCTATCACTCCATCATGCATCTCCTTCATCGTTTTTCCATCTCTTCTCTGACCACGTAGATGGATTGATGAGAATTTGAAAACACCTTCGGCATTTCAGCATGTCCCAAGTTCACATCAGTGTTGCCCCCGAGTATAATTCTCTCAGAATCGAGTTGTCCTGTCTGTGGGGGCATTGCTCTCTGCTTCAACTCTAGATGTTCCTGCATTAGCTCCCTGTCCTTGGTTCTAAATTCCAACAGCTCCAGCTATTCTTTGTTATCCCATCCTTTGGAGAAATCCTTCGATCATTTCATGTTGTTTAGCTATCACTCCATCATGCATCTCCTTCATCGTTTTTCCATCTCTTCTCTGACCACGTAGATGGATTGATGAGAATTTGAAAACACCTCTGGATTGCTCTCATGACTCTAACCTAGATCTAGTGTTAGGTCTCTTCATCTTTTTCTAATATCAGATTCAAGTTTTAAGTCTCCAAATCTAGCCTCCCAGTGAAAGCACCAAAATATTAATACAAAAAATGATCAACACCCAGGAAATTTTATGAAAGCACCAATTCTATAAAAAATATAAGCAAGCACAAAGAAGGGGACGCAAGAATTTTATAGTAGTTCGATGTAATCTCCAACTACGTCCACTTCAGTCTTTGTTGTTGATTGTTCCCTCTCCTGATTACAACTAATTATATCAGATATGACCACTATCTAGCAGATCTTAAATTTACAATGGAGTTTTTATAGTGTTTTTGAGGTAAATGATAGGAGTAAAGAAGGAGAAGAAGTCTCCAATGGCAGAGAGATCGGATCCAAAAGTTAAAGAGCTGAAGGGGATAAAGCAGAGAGAAGATCCCCTTTGGTTGTAAGTAGGCTGGTATTTATAGGAAAACGGATGTGATGGGTTATAAGCCTGCTTTCACTGGAGTCTAGATGAAGGCTCGATGTTGTGTGAAAGAAATCAGAACCCCACGACTCAAGGAGAAAGGTCTATGCCGAGCTATATAGCTCGGTACTGAAAAGTTGGTGAAAATCCAACACAACTCCCGCTTTGCTCGTCAATCTTCACGTTGATGCGCCACATGCTATTTTCGTTGACTATTGATTAATTCTAGTAACCTTCCATCTATCACTTGAGTTATCATGCTTAGAGAAGTACATGAGATGTATGAAGTTTGGGAAGTAATTCGAGGAGAGATTATAGGTTAGTACCGAGCTATGTCACTTGCTTCATTTCCTCCCAAACTACCAAGAGTTGTTCCTTTACCCCTTCTAAGTGTGCTTCCAAGTTTGTGAATCATTTCATTTTTGTTTTGATCTTCTAAGTCCAATTGAAATCTGTTGTTCTAAAAAGCGGATTAACAATATCAAATTCCTATTGACAAATATGGTAAAACAATTTTTTCATTCAAGTACATATGGTTTAAAAAAATTACAATTATATACAAAATTATCTTTATTTCTCATATTATTCTACATTCAAAGATCATAAAAATTATTTATTTCTAAAATAAAATTCTAATACATAGAAATATACATTTTTTTAAAGTTGGTATTTCATTACAAACAAATATATATACTTTTTCTTTCTAAAACGTGTATATCAGTACAACTATAACATTTTAATTTTCCAAAATTTGTACGTCACGTGAATTCAGTCATTAATAAAATTTATTTTACGAAGAATGACACTACAATTAATGATGAGCGGTTAATGTTGTATTCTATAATGCTGAAAAAATAATTGACATTTTTCAGTTAGAATATTTTTGGTAAAAAAATTCATATTAACTATTTATATCTATAATTTACGTTAACCAATGGACATGAATCATTTCATACTTTGATTATAAATATTTTTCTTTTGAATTTTAATATCACTTAGAAGTGTTAAATATTCCTTCAAACTTTTATTATAATTAAAATTATTGAGGTATGAAATAATCGATTAAAAATCCTTTTTTAACATAATTAAATGACAATGTAATTTGTAACGTTTCGGGTTTTATTTTCGCTTAATATTTCTTTTAGTATTTAAATATTATTTATTACTTTGTTAGTATCATATACTTATTTTTGATAAATATATGTTGCATAGACTTTAAATGCATAAAAATATATTGATTCATTAGCATCACATTTCCATGTTTAGGCATTTCGGCCAATTCTCGAGTAATATTTGAAATTCAAGCTATACATCATTCATTTTTTAGTCAAATCTATCAAATACTTAATGTTAATTTCAAAACCTATGTACATGAATATTAATCTATAAAATTTTATAAGAATATTAGTTTCAAGGTTAACTAAAAATACTAGTTTTCATCAATTTACATAACAAATATCGAATGCTAAAACATAATAAATCAATATATAATTCATTTTTATCGACAAAAATAATAATTTAATTTGTATTCAAACATAACAATACATAAATCTCATGACAAAAATTCTACACTTAGAAATATAGCAAGTTCGATTTATGACTCATTTATCAATAACAAATTCATCATATATTGCATAATAACTCTATTTTTTAAAATTATTTATAAAATTATTTTCCCTAACATACCGTGTGCAACGCACGAGTTACACACTAGTGTTACTAAATATAAAAACGTCTAATATGCTTTTATGCTCATTGCGTTACAGAGATTGTTGTGCAGTAGGTTGTGCTTCGGACGAGTGGTAGTCCCTAATCATATTAGGTAATATGCATTCGTCCAATATTGCCTTGCCAGTTGATTTTGCTATGTCAGTAATCATGCCGTCTTCTTGTTTGTAAGTGTAGCATCCGGTATGGTTCTGCGGATGGCTACCTCCTCGTGCAACCCTGTAGCAACTATCTCTAGTTATGTTGGCTCTTCCCCGAAAGATACATGTAGCATATTTACCGCTTTGTACATACGCCTCCATTCGCTCCTCATAATTATTTAGTTCCCATAGATCCTATATTTCTTCATATTTATATGATTGTTGTTTGCTTGATTTCTGAAATATTATGTGACTGTCAACTTCTATTGCTTTCCAAAGCTGCAAGCAGTCTTTCTCTTTGTTATTATGTAGTAATTCTTTCCTTAGATAAATGATATATTGCAGTAGTAAGAACAATGCTTGCAAAATCAAACTTCTTAGTCTTGACTTTGAAATTTTTCTGCATGTATTTGTATGTTGCTTCTAATGTTCTGTAGTCCTTGATATTGATTGAGTTTGAGCTTTTCTCCTGCATTTGACCTGCACTGATTAAGTGCATTCAAAAAATAAGTGTTCATGGCTTTCTGACTTAATTTTGCATAGTAAACATTTTGTTTCACCTTTATTATTCCCATTTTTGCATCTGTATCAGGTTGGCAGTCTGTTCGGAAGTGCAAAATAAGCACAATTTGCCATATTTGGGCAATTTATTCTATTTCAAATAACAGAAAACCAATTTGCTTCTGTTTTTGCTCCTTTCATGTATTCCCACATGACTTTAAGAAAGAATTTGCCTTTAAAACTTAATTTCCATTTCCCTTTGTCTTTGGATAAACTGCGATCGATTGTAATATTTTCTATTGTTGTTTTGATAATTAATGCTGCTGCCTTTCGATTTGTGCTATATTTGTAATTCTGAATAATGCAGTCCACTTTAGCATTTGTATCCCCAAATTAATAGATATTTAACCATCCCAATAGATTTCAAGTGATTTTCCATGAATCCATGGATCAAGCCAGAAACTAGAGAAACTAGTTTGTCTTCCATCTTTGAATTGCCTTTCAATGAGGTTGATTCATATTTCTTTGGAATTTAAAATGTTTTTTCCAAGTGAAAGAGTAGTGTTTTTAGACTGGCATGGTTCAGAAGTTCTTATTTTTGACATATTTTACTTTCATCCATCTAGCCCACAACTTCAAGAATTTCTAATAACTTAAGATTACAAACTGTACTTGAGTCCTTAAAATTTCTTAGATCCAATCCCGCCTGATTCCTTTGATTTACAAACAGTACTCCAGTTGACTTTATGATGTTTTCCTCTCCGAATAAAATTTGCACTTTTTTTTATTTTTTGAATTGCTTTTGCTGGAATGTTATGTGTTTGCAGTCAGTACATAATGATAGCACTGATGACTGCGTGAGTTAGTTCTAATCTACCAGGTAGTGATAACAGTATGCAAGACCATCCCTCTAATTTGCTTTGAATTAAATTTTGTAGTCTTGAGCAGTCTATGTCATTTATCTGATTCATACTAAGTGGCAACCCCTAATATTTGATTGCCAGTGAACCACTTGATATTTCAAGATGTTTAGAACTTCTAATTTGCTTGTGCACATCTTACTGAAGTATAGTTTGCTTTTGCATTCATTAATTTGTAAACCTACATAGTCAGTAATTTCCCCAAAGATCTTTATCATTGTATTTGCACTTAGCTCGTCTACATTTAAAAACAATAATAAATCATCGGCATATAACAAATGAGTGTTAAATAGTTTGGTTCTATTTGTATTTGTGACTTAAATTGCCTTTGTTTTGTTCTATTTTCATTTGTGAATAAGGAGAAAGAGGGCCTTCTTGCATTATTCATCTATTGCTATGAATAAACTCACTAAGAGAGCCATTTATTAGAATTGAGTAAGTAACATTATTAATAAATTCTTCAACTAGATAACAAAATTTTGCATTAAATCCTAGACTCCTAGTTGTTTCATTATATGCAAAATTAAATGTCTATTTATTTTTTCAAAGGCCTTGTGTAAATCAACTTTAATACACATTTTATTTTTACTACCCTTAAAACTATTATTCTCCCATATGCAAAATTTTGTTTCATCATATGCAAAATTTTGCATTAAATCCTAGTGTATGTATTGTAAATTTATAAAATATTATTTAATTTCTCAAATATTTGGATCCCATAAAACTATTATTCTCCAATTGCCATCCATTATATTATTATTCATCATGCTCCAATTATTTAACACTCCAGCTAAATATTCTTCAATTTTGTTTTTATCTAATTTATGTTTAAGAATTCCTAAAATATTGGGCTTATGAGTGTTTAGTAAATTTGTTGGATCTAGCAGCAATTCAGGGAAATTTAAACTCCTTATATTCCATGCTATAATAGACATCATTGTAATAAAAGTATCAAACTTATTTGTAAAGGACACTATAAAGGATACCTATTGTGACCTCTTGTTTTGCAAGAGGTTTGTCTTAACTTTAAATTGCTCTTCCCATTTTGGATTCCTCATGATATATATGTTTTTGAACTCTCCATCCTTGATACTATCCACTTCATTAGCAGTGATGGTTTCATTTATGTTCTTAATTTTGTTCTTCTTTCTTTTGCTCTTGTTTGCAGGGAAGAGGGAATTTGCTAGCAGCACATCATCATTTGAAGGTGGCAGATTTGGGAGTGGTGATGTGGTTTCAGTGGTATTTCTCAAATCTAAGTTATGCTCTTCTATTCTGTTTGTATTGTATTTTGAATTCATTAGTTCAATGCCTGTATATAAGCTTGAGTTATCCTTCTGGGGGATACGCAATGACCTGGTTGATATAATCCTCATTTATATGTATTTACTCATCTGATGCTTGCATTTGGACAGTGGATTCTTACATTTGTTCTGCATCCCTACTTGACAAATTAGCATTCAATAAAGCTCTTGTATTATCACTCTTTGATCTGCATCCCCATTCGGCAAGCTATTATATTTTGAAATTGTGGTATTGCAATATGCCTAAATTTGAACCTGCTTTGAGTCCTTGCTGTATTTTTTAGTAATTGCATCATTATTTTCAGAAGTGTTGTTATCTGTAACTCCATTTGTGATACTAGAGATCTCCTTTGTGTTTTTTGGAACTGCATCCATGTTTTCAGTAACTTCATTCATGTTTTCAGTAACTTTGGGGTCGGAAATTGCATTGTTTTTTAAGCTTTGTGATAGAAGTCATATTTGTGTCAATAGATGCTTAAAAATTTTCATTTGCGTCCAAGTTTTCCAATGTATTTTCCTTGTCTGCATCAATAGTTGCTTCCAAACCTATAATGACATCCATGTTTTCCAAGTTTGCATTACATTCTTCTTCTTCAATGGTTCGTATTGTTTTGTCCAAGCATGATTTTTCTTTCCACACTTTTGTAGCAAGACAGTTTTCAAGATTGTGACCAAAGCAAGAACGCGTTTTGCATCTTGGAGGAATCCATTTATATTCAATTCTTTGCATCAGATTTTCCCCATTATGCATTGATATGTGTGCTTCATTCGGTAGTTTCGCATCTGCTTTAATTTCTACAAAGATTCTGGCATAACTGAGGCATGTTTCTTTTGCGGTTTGTTCATCAAGTTCCAATGGGATGCCTACTGCACTTGCAATTGTACTAATAGCTTCTTTATCCCATAGCTTCAAGTTTAATTCAAGAAGTCTAATCCATATTAGAAGTGTAGATAACAAATCTTTGTCAAGATGTACTTTATGTGTCCATTTTTTCAAGATAATAAGTTTTCCATTGATAAAATATGGACCTCCGTTAGTATCTTTATCACAATCGGTAGGATTTGCAAATTTGATGATGAGACTCATTGTTTCTAGCATAGATCTCGAAATACTTGAAGGATTCCAAGTTCTAGAAACAAATGTCTTGAAATGATGATAGAATGGAAGGTTGCCAAAAACATAGGCAACAGAACTGTTCCATTTAATTGCCATCATCTTGCTAACACCTCTTTCACCATTACTACCTTTTACCAATTATGGTGATTGAGGCAACATAGTCAAGGTTGAATTCTGAATTATGACCTCCATTCTTGATCATCTCAACCTAAGAAGATGGCTTTCTCACTGAATTGTTATCTTTGGCCTGGAGCTGAACAATATTCCCTGACCTTGAAACGGTTTGAACCATATTGCATGACCTTTGAAATGGAAACTGCACTTTTCCTGTAATGATATTGTTGAGTTCTTGGCCTTTCTTGGATTTTTGGGAGGTGGTTGCGGCGGTAGGGGTTTGTCCAATGGTTCACCAACTGGAATCCCTCATCATTGACGGTTGAAGGATTTGCTCTGGGGCTGATTGTGAAAGGGGGTTGAGATTTGGCTGAGGAGGCAAATTTTGAGGAATGAAGCCGTTAATCTGATCTCTATAGGCAACCATTAATGAGTTTTTATCTCAATTCTTCTTATATATAACCTCTTTTACAAGAGAATTTTACTTTTGTCGATTTCAATTTTGAAATGTTTAATCAGCATGATTTGTATTTTAAGGTTACGTAATACACACACATAGATAGCAATTGACAGTCAACAACAGTTTCTTTATTTCAAGACAAGATATAATTTTTTCATATTTCAAATAAACAATATTACATCATTCCTTTTTTCTGTAAATGTGCGTTTGATACACATATTGATAAAGTATAATATACCACAACCATAATTTTGGTCTCCAATAAATACAGAAATGTATAAGAGAAATGGATGTACTGAGGTATGAAGATGAAAAAATTTAGCACCTTCCTGTTTGCCGTAATGGCAGGTATGAATTCCTTGTAAATTGGGTAATGGCTATGTTTATGTTCTGACTATTATTATTTTTTAAATTTTTTAGTGGAACAACTTTACGGTGGTTTCCGCTAGTCCAAGAAGACGACAATGGAGAAAACCACCGACGGTGGCCAGAAGTCGGTTGTTGAGTTGGAGGTTGAAGCTAAAAAACAGATTGATTTCAAAGAATCTTTGGAGAAACTTTACAAAGGGATGTAGACAATATTACATCATCCCTTTCCCTTTATAAAGTTTCTCCAAAAACTCTTTGAAATTAATCTTTTTTTAACTTCAATCTCCAACTCAACAGTCGACTTCTGGCCACTGTCGGCTATTTTCTTCATCGTTGTCTTCTTGGACTAGCAGAAACCACCGTAAAGTTGATCTACTAAGAAATTAAAAAAAAAAACTAATCGAAACATACATAAGCGATTACCCAATTTAGAAGGAATTCATACCTGCCATCAACGGCAAACAGGAAGGTGCTGATCTTTTTCATCTTCATATGTCTGTACATTTGTTTCCCTTATATTCTTCCGTACAAGGTTTTAAATATCGGATTTCGGTCACGTTTCGTCTCGGAATTTTTATACAAGTTATCTCATATCGGGGAAGATCTCAGACGATATGAGTTCATATCGGGTGTACATCTGGGATTGACATCTCGGGTCTTATAACATCTCGAGAATATCTCGGATGTACTTATGTGTCTAAAATTGATGTGTCAAAAATTTATTTAACGGTTATAGCTTTCTTAGTAAACATAAAAATGGTACATACTTGATTTACATGAAAAAAGGAATATTTTTAGAAGAGTAGTAGCTTGATTAGCTTAATTGATTTGGTAATGATTGAATAATATCCTTTTATTTGAACATAATAAAGAAGTGAAACCTTTCGCTATGACTCATTCAGATAAAAAGTAAAGAATATGTTTAAGAAGTTGGTAAATTATAATTGGATTGAGTAGTTTCTTTTGAATCAATATGAAAATAAAAAATATTATGGAAAATAAAAAAAATGTATATTTTCGGGTGAGATCTCAGATTGAGATTTTGATCCATATTTCGGGTGAGATTTGAATATCTCGGACGAGATCGGTGTCGAGGGAGATATGGAGGAGATTTGATGTCTCGTCTCGTTTAAGTGTGAAAAGGAGATCTCGGAGGAGATCTCGGGCGATATATAGAAAATTTAAAACCATGCTTCTGTATTTACTATTTATTGGAAACCAAAATTATGGTGTTGGTATATTATACTTTGTTAATGTGTGTATCAAACGTAGTAAATGCGCATTTGATGCACATATTAATAAAGTATAATATACCCAAACCATAATAAACAATATAATATACCTTTTATTAAACAGGTTATGTTAAGAATTTGTTTTCTTAAGTAGATATTTAATTTGCTACAAATGATCTAATTATTTTCTTCTCTCGGTGATACTCGGGCCGTTGGTTTTATTGTTAAGTGACGAATAATTTCAGTCTATGTCTGTTGTGTTATCAGTTTTGTTAACAATTCTGTAAGCAACTTGGAATTTAAAATTTTGATCTGATGTGTAAAAAGCTTGTATTAAATATAATCATGCCTTGTTATATGTGGTCAATTATATATTGGCCACGTTATGATGATTACACTATGCATTGTATGACAATTAAGATAAGATTGTGTATAATTGTATATATAGGGATAGATGGCACGTACAAAGCAAGCTGCATGCAAGTCCACTGGAGGCAAGGCTCCTCGCAAGTAATTAGCAACCAAGGTAAGTGATACTTCTATTTTGATTATTTGATTTAGTTTTTCTGTAACAACGGTAATAAAAAATATAGAATGATACATTGATGTATAAAACAATTGCAGGTTGCAAGGAAGTCACTTCCAACAACATGAGCAGCGAAGAAGCCTCGCCGTTTTAGGCTGAAACTATTGCTCCTCATGAAATTCACAAGTATCAAAAGAGCACCGATCTCCTTATCGGAAAGCTTCCCTTCGAAAGGCTTGTTAAGGAAATCGCTCGAGACCATAAGGCAAGTATACAACCATGCATTATTAAAAATCGGATTAAACCACTTATTATAATATATTACTTGAAATCATCAACATAACATTATTTTAACAAAAGTATTTACTTTAATTGTGTCTCCAACATGAAAATATTTCCAATACAAGTACACAAGCTTTGATGATTCGTGTTTTAATTTACTTTAGTTGAACTGTTTATGACGCCCCAACTCCAATGACTGAAATATCAAAGGGGGTTTACCGTCCGATAACTCGAATCAACAGGCACGTAAGGAGCAATCTCATATACACTACTTTAGGTCAACATGAATACGTTTCAATACCGAATACATCTGAAATGATACTCTCGCATCGATGCAAGGCAATGTACACGAGTTGTAGACTTGCATAATGCGGTATTAGAGACACGGATAAAAAGTTTCTAACTAACGATCGAAGCAAATAAAAATGATGAACTTTATATCATATCCACTAATGATTATTTAAATCATTCATCACCAAAAATAATATATTCATATATTTATTTAAATCATTCAATTAGTTTTCAAAAACCAAATGGTTTAGTTATATTCACACTTCATAACGATTGCTTCAATCATTTCATAAAAAAATAGAATTACAATTTTTGAAAACGGCGACAAACGATTTTGCTATAGACTTCTTCATCGTGGACGTGCTCCAACTTGTGCCTCATCTATTCGAATCGCTCCACTCCTGCCGACGCCTATGTCGAATCCGCCTCCTCTCTCCGACTCTGTTTCTTTCCCTCCTCTTGCCTCGGGTTTGGGATCTCGGGCATCACAAGGGTTGCTCGAAAAAGCTCCCTCTTCCTGTTGTTCCAGGCCAGTTGTCGTCGAATGTTGGGTTGTGGAATCTCCTGGAACGGTTGAGTCATTAGGCGTCTGTCCTGGATGCTTTAGCTACTTCTTCAGTGGAGGATGATATGCCTCTCGATGTTGTGGTTGTTGATCGCGGTTGTCCTAGCTATGCTTCGGTTTTGTTAGATGGCTCCACTTCAATTGCTCCGTCCCGATCCTCTGCCACTTCTCAGCTTGATAAGGTAATCCTCGAACCCTCTTTTGCCCCTTCCTTGGTAAATGATGATAATTGTCCTTGTCTTGTTGGTGATGTTAAGATGCCCAGGCCAGTTAATGGTGGGTCTTCTTTGTTTAAGAAAATGCCTGGAAATGTAGGTTCTTATGTTCCAATCATTTTGCTGTTGAGTTTGAGGATAAGCCCGTCCCACCTCCTAAGGAAGTTATTGATGTTGGTATCATTTTTTGAAAGGACTATTTGGTTGGATTTTTTTTTGGATGAGGCTCCTCGTTACTCTATTGTCAAAAAGCAAGTCCTTGAGTTTTGAAAATGTGCGGTTTGGTTTATGTTAGGAGTGATAACTCAATGTATTTTTTTTAATTTTCCAACCCTAATGAGAGATCCTATGTATTGGAAATGGACCATCATTATTGCAGGAAAAGTGTTTACAATTACCCAGTGGAATCCATACGTTGATCTCACCCATGAGGAAGTGTTATATGTACCCGTCTGAGCTCATATCTCTAATATCCCCTCGGTTTTTCAATCGCTTGAAGGAATTAATTGGATCGCCAATCATATTGGTCAACTTATCTGTTTTGACATTTCCACTAAGCGTAGGCAGCTCCTCTGCTTCGTCAATGCTCTTATCGAAATTACCCTCTCTAAGCAGCTTCCTACTCGCCCAGTTTCCCTTGTCGGGGATAGGGTTGCCTACATAGATATTTCATACCAGTGGAGGCCGCATATTTATGATCATTGTCATTCCTATGGGCATATTATTGCCTCTTGCCCTCTGAGCACTATTGTTCTTGATGAGCTTCTCCCCAAGATTCACCTTCCTAAGGCTCCTGCTAGACGTTGGCAGATAAAAGCTCCAATCGTCCCCCGGCCTGACCCTGATTTTCAATCTCTCCCCTCTTCACATGCCCCACCCTCCGTCCTTATTTCGACAGTCGCGTCACCCTCCCGATTTCTCCTCCACATATCCCTGTTAACGCCCCCTTGCTACTCATGTTTCTCGCGATTCTCCTATCGCTGCTCTTAGAAAGAAATTCATCCATGTTATCATCTCTGATCCTCCTAGCGCGGAAGACATTGCTCAGGAACAAGCTGATAAGTTGGCTGAGGGGACGCAACTGATATGGAACAATTAGGCTAGGAGCCTGGGACTTGGACCCGCAAGGATAGCAGTTTGTGCTTCCACACATTGAAAGATTTTCTCTATGTGTGGATTTTGAATGATGAGAAGGATAAGCGGAAACTCTATTATTGGCTGGCTGATGGATGATGAGCTCCTCTATAGTGATGGTGAATTTGGTGCTAACAACGAAGGGATTTTGGCTGTTCCGGGCTGGAACCGGAAATATATTTTCTCACCTCGCACTCCCGGTTATCGCCATGAGCTCACCAATTGGTTCCACCAGTGTGTGGGTATTTAGTTATGTTGTTCCATGTATATTCAATAGATTTTGTTATTTTATTGTCGACATGTGCCATTATGTTATGCTGTTATGGGGCTTGGTCTGTTCTTTTGGGCGTATTTGTTGATTCTGCTATCTGGCCAGACATGTTGGCGGTTTATTGGGTATGGGCTCCTTGGCTGTACTTCTATATCTTTTATTATATATATATATAGTACGGATGTATGATCCATCCTTTATATCAAAAAAAACTAAATTCTATCAATCGGTATCATGTTTATATTTCTATCATGAAACCAATTAATCAAAACAAGTATTCAAATTCAAATTGCAGCCATTAGCATCACATAGTTTTTAGTCGCAGTTCAAAACAGTAAGCTCATACCAACATTGCTTTATATAAAAATCAAATTATCATATAGATTGTAACGACCCGTAAATTTCAACTGTTTTAAATAACGTAGTTAGTTGAAATTTGGTGAAATTTTAAACGATAAAATTTTGAACTAAAAATTTGATATTTGGAATATGTCTACTTAAACATAGCAACTGGTAAATTTTCGTCCAAAAATATGAAAGTTCATTTCGCGCGTAAATTCACTTCAATTTAATCAGTTAAAAAAAGCGTTGAAAATAAAACGTTTTCGAAACCTAAATATTTTTACATAGAAAAATTCTAAACCATCTTCTGAGCAAGATGTTAGTTTGTCATTTTTCCAAATTCGGACATCTTTGGCTCCGTCGATCTTATTTTTCTGTGTTTTTCTTGCACTTTCCGTAATAGAAAAATTCGAATTTTATAATTCAAATCATACCACCGATATCTTTATACCGTTGTGACCGGCTCGTTGTGCTGATCTCTACGGCATACTCATTTCGGTGTTTTGACGTCCGATGCACGACGGAATCGATGAACAAATAAATCATATCGGTCCGTTTTGTTTCTCTGTGACCATTCATATCCAACGCTTATAACCAATGGACGGTTGCATTTATTTCTACTTGAATTCAGCATTTGAATTTATATTTTCCATGGTTCCAATTTATTACTAATCGGTTCACGAGGAAAAATTAGCTTGCAGTTGCATTCGTATTTGTTCTGGAGCACTGTCCATCTACGCCATTCTTTACTGCCATTCTCAAACCTTCTTTCTAAAAATAATATGTAAGAAACATTTATTTTTCTTGAAGGCTGAAGCTCGTTCATGTGCTTTCCATGCATGTAACTCTTCTCTTCCATTCACCCCATCAACTTCGGCCGTGCTCCCTCTTTCCTCTCTCATCTCCACCTAAGCTCTATACACCTCCACATGTAGCCTCACACGCATAGCCAGCCATCATGGCTCTCGGCCTCCATCCCGCGGCCACACTCTCACGACCGCAAGCCCACTAACAGAAGCACGGGCAGCCCTCTACGTAGCAAACCCACCACTCTTTCCTTCCATTGGCAGCCACCCAGCCATTCCACGCCATCGCCCGCGACCCGAAGTCGCCCCAACCTCACACTAAGCCTCTGCCTGAGTCGCCACCGAGCTGCCCCTCCAACCTCAAGTGCCGCAGCCCCTTACCCTCATCGACAGGTCGTTCCCTCAGGCCGATGATTTTTTCCTTCACTGTCGTGCACCGCAGTCCGCTGCTCCACCTTCCCACTTCTTCCACCTCCGGCCTCAGCCGTGCACGGCCTCGTTGTGTTGCCTTTGCCTTCCAATCGGTTGCGTGTGAATTTGGTGTGTAAGCATTTAAATAATGTTATGTTAGACTTTATATAAACTATGCTAGTTACATAAATAATATAGGTTTGTATAATTAGCTTATTCCATCTGTTGACATATCCTACTTCTTATTTATGATACATAGTTATATTAGTTACGTATATAATATTACACAATTTATTATTTTATTTAAAAGTTATATGTGTAGTTTATATAGTGGTTTGTATTGAGTTATACTTAAGTTACTAGTTATTTTGGTAAAGTATAAAGTAGCAGGATTGCTTTGCTATAGGTTTGAAAAAAAAAAATAGCAGCAGCATTATATAATAAATTGATTAAACTAATAGGACCAAGACATAAAACAGAGTAATGCGAAGACAATCACCAAAACACGTTGATACAACAACAACGCACGATATTTACAAAACTGCAGACCTATTCTCACATGAAGGTTCATAATCCATCACTAACAAACATGAACACCTGTACAAGCTATTGAAGATAAACACAACTAGAGCACACATATATATGCCACATACCGACTTGTATAATATAATATAGATGGTTATATACATTATAGTTTACACGAGCAATTATATACTACAAAGCATATATTGTTTCGGCAGTTACATATGCCTATATGACTTGTTTGTATTATATTCAATAAAGATTTGTTTATACATAAAGCTGCTCATAGTATATACATCGTGCAAGAATAAAGGCGTTCACCTATGTTCGCCGGTTTACCCTCATATACATTTCGATATAATAGATTTTTAGTCCTTATATAACTTTATTAGCCAAGAATACATATGCAATCTATGGGATTTTTATATATATTATAGTGAACTAGGTCTATATTGTTTTGGGACGTATGTAAGTGTACGTCATGTTGTCGTATGCAATATTTTCATCGCACTATATATATTTTGTTTATATGTTGTATTGGGATGTATATATATATTTATCTATTTCAAATTTTATTATGTATCTTTGTTTATGGGTTTATTTAAAAACAATGTTTTGAAATATATATTTGATGTAATTTGTGTTTAAATTTGAATAATAGAATTTGAAATACATATATATTCAATATAAATGTGTTTGAACTTAAAATATGGTTTATATATATAGTTATATTTATAACTATATGTAAGTTCACTTGTACCCATTTACCTTCATCGATTCCAATTCTGATTTGATTTCGTATATTCCTTGTTATCAGCTTTGATCATCGAATTCGTGCTTGGATTCGTAATTCAACTTCAGTATCCGTATCTGTGTGCGTATCCCTGTCATCTTCCGTTCTCTCTAGCCTCGAAAGGTGAGCACTCACTCACGATTAACGTTCTTTTATTTATTAGATTTGATTTCAATTGAAACGACAATTGAAATATGCTGCTATTAGTTAATTACACTGTTATATATGCTATTACCTGTATCAGTTCACCTTTGACATCTGACACCATTATCTGTTAATTATTTATGCGATGATAATACAGTTTGGCTGATAATTGATTGATTGTTGATGCTTATATTGGACGTTAAAATTGTTAATGTTAAATTGATAAATAGTATGAAATTGAACTTGATATAGGATAATTAAATGTTAAATTTGATTAACGGACATTTGTATAATATGACCCCTTTAACTGTTAAATTTATTGACACGTAGGATTGTTAACTACATCTTGAACCATCAATTGTATGTTGCTTAAACTGATGATTAATGAAATTGTAAATAGATGACAAGTGAAAACCGTAATGTAATAATCTTTAATCTACATGAAATGATAGTGTGGATTCTAGAAATAATTATATTAATTCGTACAAATAACAATGCGAATTAATATGGTTATTTCGGGATTATTTGAATTGATTATTGGATTGATATTGATTGTTGTTATTGCTTGTTTATTTACTTTGACACCATCCCAGTTATCACACTGCAAGTTCCCTCTGTTATGCTTTGATTTTTAATTGAATTGGAATCGGGTTGAAATGATAAATACCCAAAATTGAACTTTGACCTAGGATAGAAAATTAAATAAACCCGATTGGTCAATAACTTGATTTTGAAATAAAATAAGGATTTTATTTGAATAAATAATATGGTTTGAAATGAAGTTGAAATTTGAATTTAAGTGAAAGGAAATGTTAATGTTTAATAATCTGAAACAAATTATTAAAAATGTAATTGATGAAAGAATGTTGTTTAAGTTGAGAAACTATTGAGTTAAGTTGGAAATTATAATTAAGTTTGAAATTATTAAATTTTGAGATGATTTAATAATTAAGTTGGAAATTATAATTAAGTTTGAAATTATTAAACTTTGAAATTATTTAATAATTAAGTTTTGAATTATTTAATAATTAAATAAGATTGAATTATTTAATGATTAAATTGAATTGAATTTTGAATAAGTGAATTTTACTTCGTAATACTTGAAATTGAGTTTCTTTATTAATAAAGTTTGGAAAATCATTTAAGTAAGTAAATAAGTGAAATTGGATTTCTTTAACAAAAATGAAATGTGATATTTTTGGAATTAATGTAAGACTTGTAATTGGAGAATTGATTTGACGAATTTAGTTTAATTCAAAATTGTAAGTTTTGTTTTAATGAAGTTGAACTTAAGAATTGATTAAATGAATTGGAAATTTAATAGAAATTGTTTTGAATGATAAAGTAACTTAACGAATATTGAATGAAATCGATAAATGAGTTTAAATTGATTTGAATGTTAAATAGAATTTATTTAAATGATTTCGGAATGAAACTTATATACGAACTTGAATCAATATTTGAATTGTTTTAAATAGAAATTGAAATTGAATTATAAGATTTTGAAACGGAAAATTGGAAGTTTTGAAATGAAAATTTGGAAATTGTTTTAGAAAGACAAATGAAATGTTAATTTACGAATTCTATTTGAAATTGAAATTGATTTGGTTTTTGAAATATATAAACGACCAATCGGTGTAATAATTACGAAAGTTATTAAAGAGACCGGGATCGGTAATGGATATACTCTCTATCTGAACCGAAACCACTTTAATAACTGTACGCGGAGTGTTGATCCAGAACGAAGTGGATGGTTTTGATGAACGCGTTGACTGAAGAAAGAGAACGATTTTGGATGACCCTTGACATGACTAAAACAGGAGCCGCGCCGGGCCATTGAGGATCGTCATCTCTAGCGGACACACTTCTTCGATACCATATCTATTACTTTTGTGATTCGATTTGGGTGCATCTCTCGATTTGGGAGTGTTGTTTCGCGGTGTTGGGGCAGTAGCTGCTATGCCCAACATCAGTCCGGATCAGGCAACTACTAGTATCCTAGTTGGTATCGCTTCATGTACCTTGTCATACTGATTATCCTATTCGCGACCACTACGATTTTGTTTTGTACCTTTAGTATATGGATTGCCCTCTGGTGACTTCCGGTTTTGGGGAAACTACGGTCTTGTATATGCTTTTGGGAATAAAAATGTGTTAAGGGTGGAATGGGTCATGACTTAACGCTATTTTGATATCTTTATATTACTGATAGACATTATCTACTTATCGTACATTACTACATAGTAGATAGTTTAACGGATCCTTAAAGGATGGTTATTCCAAACATCCTTTGAGTTACTTGTATTTCAATTACTATTTCACTTGAGTTGGATTTATTAATATAAGAATGTTAATCCTGACTCGAGTGTCTTGTGTTTTTGCTTTACGCTCGGGTCAGACTGAGTGATCCAGTATTCGAGACTCACCATTGGAGTTGGAGCTTTGCTTGAAGATCCAGCCATCTATTCTGCTTTCAGTATTCGATGATTCCAGTGATGTATTCTGATTTGTATCTGATGTATCGCTTTACTCTTCTGTTGTAAACTCTGATGTATTTTATATATTCATATAGTAGCTTCATGAACTACTATCTCTTTTATTTCCGCTGCATTTATTACTCTGTGTCTGTGATCTGTGATTATATCTATTTACTGTATATGTTCAGTTTTGCCAAATTTAAATTAACAACGCGATATTTTGAGCAATTCAACTCCGGCATGAGTGTCTACCTATACACTTATAATGGACGCGAATGGTCCAAAATATCGGGTCGTTACAATTGGTATCAGAGCTCTGGTAGCTCTAGGCAAAACTCAACATATAGGGTAAATGTATTTACAGAATCACTCTCATTCGAGTTTCAATCTCTTCATTTGACCCAATTCCTTTGAATTTTTGGAACGTTCTCCTCGGTTCCGAAATTCATTCGTGTCCCTCACTATTCGTCTTCTTTCAATTTTGGAGCACCCCATAACTCCATTTTGAATGATATCTATAATAGATCGACGGTCTCGCCAATCTTCAAATGATTCGTAAAGGAGCAAAACTCCTTTATAATGGACATCGATCTACCGGAGATTTCTGTATCCTCGGTTTACGATGCTATCTTTTCCCTGCTATACCTGAATCCCATCTCTAGAGATCGAGTGTTGATTTACCTTGGGACTCAGCATCGATCTTATTCTTGAAGTTACGGACGACCCGGTTAAGGTTGCCCGTGAATTAAATAAACTCATCCATCTCCCGATTGTGGTAATTGAATTATCTTACCTTCTGTTTCAAACTTATTTTTCGAATCAAAATTCTCTTTGATTTGAGTCCATCAAATTTGAATCTCTATATTTGCTTTGGAATCTATTCTTATATAGTCGGGCGAGGAAGTGTATTTGTAAATTAATTTTAAAATGTTTTTATGCTGTGTTGTTTGAGTTGTTGATGTTGATTTGGATTTCCGATCGATTCGTCTGATCAACGATATCGATAGGATTTCTAAAACACTTTAACAGAGCAAACTGATACAATGTTGTTTTCAAATTTGGTAAACAAAATAGTTTTGGATTATTATATTATATATAAATATAAGTTTTCTGAAATTAAATTGTTAATGAATTTGTTGTCTGAAAATAATAATATTTGATTTTCATTTGTTGTGTTGTAAACCATAGGCTATTGCATAATATAAATAAATGAATTTATAAACTTGGTTATAAATTGATTTGAATTTGAAATGAATCTAATTCAGAAATTTGAGAATTTATTAGTTTTCGGTGATTTCGAACTTTGGTTTTAAAATTTTAAAGTATATATTATTGAAAGTATTTTCGAATAGAAATCGTTTCCAAAGAATTTTAAAATGTTGAAATCAGTGCTCTTCTCTTTGTCGCTGGAAAATAATTTCGGTGATGGCGGCCGCATCATCGACATTCATTTTCGAGTTTCGAAGTGGAGAATCCATTATGTAGCTTTGCTACGGTTTTGTTTTGATAAAAATATATTTTGATTTGAATTTCTTCAATATATTTTGATTTACATATATATAGGTATCTTATTTTAAAATTTAATGTGATTTGATACAAGTATACTACATATATCTCTAAGTTGTTTAAAGTTAATCGAAAATCTAATTCTTAAATTTTGTTAAAGAATGATTTTAATTATAAATAGAACCAAAATTTGGAATAAATATTTAAACTTGAATAATTGAATTGGGAAATTTTATTTGTATATGGTTCAACTGCATTCTAATACAACTTACCTAAATTATTCAGAAGTTAAAAATGTAATTGGATAATATACAATATAAATGATTTTATAAAAAAAAATTGAGTGTTTATAATAAATGTTATACACTGAATTTTGATTATAAAGATGTTAATAGAGTTAGATAAGATAATAAGTAAATTCAGTTAATAATGAAATAAATTTGTTTTGAAAGAATTAATAAATTGAAATTTGATCAACATATGAAAATACCTTGAATTTAAAAGAAATTAATAGATGTAAATTAATTTAAATCGAAACTTTTATGTTTTAAATTAATTTATATGAGTTAAATATATGTGAGTAGATATATTAAGTAGAATAAATATGATTATAATAAAAAGACTATTCAAATTTATGGTTTTAGAAATTGTAAATTTAAGAAAATGGGATAATAAGATAATGAATTTAGAAATAGTTGAGATTGATTTTAGTGAAATCAAATGGATTAAATCAATTATTGAATATCAATTAATTTAAATTTGAATTTATATGGTTTAAATTAATTGTTATTTTGTATTTCAAATCTGTTTTTCTTTCTGGTTGTTTCTATTCTCCTACCTCGTTCCTTTTCGGGGACGAAAAGTTTTGAGTGGGGGAGAGTGTAACGACCCGTAAATTTCAACTGTTTTAAATAACGTAGTTAGTTGAAATTTGGTGAAATTTTAAACGATAAAATTTTGAAATAAAAATTTGATATTTGGAATATGTCTACTTAAACATAGCAACTGGTAAATTTTCGTCCGAAAATATGAAAGTTCATTTCGCGCGTAAATTCACTTCAATTTAATCAGTTAAAAAAAGCGTTGAAAATAAAACGTTTCCGAAACCTAAATATTTTTACATAGAAAAATTCTAAACCATCTTCTGAGCAAGATGTTAGTTTGTCATTTTTCCAAATTCGGACATCTTTGGCTCCGTCGATCTTATTTTTCTGTGTTTTTCTTGCACTTTCCGTAATAGAAAAATTCGAATTTTATAATTCAAATCATACCACCGATATCTTTATACCGTTGTGACCGGCTCGTTGTGCTGATCTCTACGGCATACTCATTTCGGTGTTTTGACGTCCGATGCACGACGGAATCGATGAACAAATAAATCGTATCGGTCCGTTTTGTTTCTCTGTGACCATTCATATCCAACGCTTATAACCAATGGACGGTTGCATTTATTTCTACTTGAATTCAGCATTTGAATTTATATTTTCCATGGTTCCAATTTATTACTAATCAGTTCACGAGGAAAAATTAGCTTGCAGTTGCATTCGTATTTGTTCTGGAGCACTGTCCATCTACGCCATTCTTTACTGCCATTCTCAAACCTTCTTTCTAAAAATAATATGTAAGAAACATTTATTTTTCTTGAAGGCTGAAGCTCGTTCATGTGCTTTCCATGCATGTAACTCTTCTCTTCCATTCACCCCATCAACTTCGGCCGTGCTCCCTCTTTCCTCTCTCATCTCCACCTAAGCTCTATACACCTCCACATGTAGCCTCACACGCATAGCCAGCCATCATGGCTCTCGGCCTCCATCCCGCGGCCACACTCTCACGACCGCAAGCCCACTAACAGAAGCACGGGCAGCCCTCTACGTAGCAAACCCACCACTCTTTCCTTCCATTGGCAGCCACCCAGCCATTCCACGCCATCGCCCGCGACCCGAAGTCGCCCCAGCCTCACACTAAGCCTCTGCCTGAGTCGCCACCGAGCTGCCCCTCCAACCTCAAGTGCCGCAGCCCCTTACCCTCATCGACAGGTCGTTCCCTCAGGCCGATGATTTTTTCCTTCACTGCCGTGCACCGCAGTCCGCTGCTCCACCTTCCCACTTCTTCCACCTCCGGCCTCAGCCGTGCACGGCCTCGTTGTGTTGCCTTTGCCTTCCAATCGGTTGCGTGTGAATTTGGTGTGTAAGCATTTAAATAATGTTATGTTAGACTTTATATAAACTATGCTAGTTACATAAATAATATAGGTTTGTATAATTAGCTTATTCCATCTGTTGACATATCCTACTTCTTATTTATGATACATAGTTATATTAGTTACGTATATAATATTACACAATTTATTATTTTATTTAAAAGTTATATGTGTAGTTTATATAGTGGTTTGTATTGAGTTATACTTAAGTTACTAGTTATTTTGGTAAAGTATAAAGTAGCAGGATTGCTTTGCTATAGGTTTGAAAAAAAAAATAGCAGCAGCATTATATAATAAATTGATTAAACTAATAGGACCAAGACATAAAACAGAGTAATGCGAAGACAATCACCAAAACACGTTGATACAACAACAACGCACGATATTTACAAAACTGCAGACCTATTCTCACATGAAGGTTCATAATCCATCACTAACAAACATGAACACCTGTACAAGCTATTGAAGATAAACACAACTAGAGCACACATATATATGCCACATACCGACTTGTATAATATAATATAGATGGTTATATACATTATAGTTTACAGGAGCAATTATATACTACAAAGCATATATTGTTTCGGCAGTTACATATGCCTATATGACTTGTTTGTATTATATTCAATAAAGATTTGTTTATACATAAAGCTGCTCATAGTATATACATCGTGCAAGAATAAAGGCGTTCACCTATGTTCGCCGGTTTACCCTCATATACATTTCGATATAATAGATTTTTAGTCCTTATATAACTTTATTAGCCAAGAATACATATGCAATCTATGGGATTTTTATATATATTATAGTGAACTAGGTCTATATTGTTTTGGGACGTATGTAAGTGTACGTCATGTTGTCGTATGCAATATTTTCATCGCACTATATATATTTTGTTTATATGTTGTATTGGGATGTATATATATATTTATCTATTTCAAATTTTATTATGTATCTTTGTTTATGGGTTTATTTAAAAACAATGTTTTGAAATATATATTTGATGTAATTTGTGTTTAAATTTGAATAATAGAATTTGAAATACATATATATTCAATATAAATGTGTTTGAACTTAAAATATGGTTTATATATATAGTTATATTTATAACTATATGTAAGTTCACTTGTACCCATTTACCTTCATCGATTCCAATTCTGATTTGATTTCGTATATTCCTTGTTATCAGCTTTGATCATCGAATTCGTGCTTGGATTCGTAATTCAACTTCAGTATCCGTATCTGTGTGCGTATCCCTGTCATCTTCCGTTCTCTCTAGCCTCGAAAGGTGAGCACTCACTCACGATTAACGTTCTTTTATTTATTAGATTTGATTTCAATTGAAACGACAATTGAAATATGCTGCTATTAGTTAATTACACTGTTATATATGCTATTACCTGTATCAGTTCACCTTTGACATCTGACACCATTATCTGTTAATTATTTATGCGATGATAATACAGTTTGGCTGATAATTGATTGATTGTTGATGCTTATATTGGACGTTAAAATTGTTAATGTTAAATTGATAAATAGTATGAAATTGAACTTGATATAGGATAATTAAATGTTAAATTTGATTAACGGACATTTGTATAATATGACCCTTTTAACTGTTAAATTTATTGACACGTAGGATTGTTAACTACATCTTGAACCATCAATTGTATGTTGCTTAAACTGATGATTAATGAAATTGTAAATAGATGACAAGTGAAAACCGTAATGTAATAATCTTTAATCTACATGAAATGATAGTGTGGATTCTAGAAATAATTATATTAATTCGTACAAATAACAATGCGAATTAATATGGTTATTTCGGGATTATTTGAATTGATTATTGGATTGATATTGATTGTTGTTATTGCTTGTTTATTTACTTTGACACCATCCCAGTTATCACACTGCAAGTTCCCTCTGTTATGCTTTGATTTTTAATTGAATTGGAATCGGGTTGAAATGATAAATACCCAAAATTGAACTTTGACCTAGGATAGAAAATTAAATAAACCCGATTGGTCAATAACTTGATTTTGAAATAAAATAAGGATTTTATTTGAATAAATAATATGGTTTGAAATGAAGTTGAAATTTGAATTTAAGTGAAAGGAAATGTTAATGTTTAATAATCTGAAACAAATTATTAAAAATGTAATTGATGAAAGAATGTTGTTTAAGTTGAGAAACTATTGAGTTAAGTTGAAAATTATAATTAAGTTTGAAATTATTAAACTTTGAGATGATTTAATAATTAAGTTGGAAATTATAATTAAGTTTGAAATTATTAAACTTTGAAATTATTTAATAATTAAGTTTTGAATTATTTAATAATTAAATAAGATTGAATTATTTAATGATTAAATTAAATTGAATTTTGAATAAGTGAATTTTACTTCGTAATACTTGAAATTGAGTTTCTTTATTAATAAAGTTTGGAAAATCATTTAAGTAAGTAAATAAGTGAAATTGGATTTCTTTAACAAAAATGAAATGTGATATTTTTGGAATTAATGTAAGACTTGTAATTGGAGAATTGATTTGACGAATTTAGTTTAATTCAAAATTGTAAGTTTTGTTTTAATGAAGTTGAACTTAAGAATTGATTAAATGAATTGGAAATTTAATAGAAATTGTTTTGAATGATAAAGTAACTTAACGAATATTGAATGAAATCGATAAATGAGTTTAAATTGATTTGAATGTTAAATAGAATTTATTTAAATGATTTCGGAATGAAACTTATATACGAACTTGAATCAATATTTGAATTGTTTTAAATAGAAATTGAAATTGAATTATAAGATTTTGAAACGGAAAATTGGAAGTTTTGAAATGAAAATTTGGAAATTGTTTTAGAAAGACAAATGAAATGTTGATTTACGAATTCTATTTGAAATTGAAATTGATTTGATTTTTGAAATATATAAACGACCAATCGGTGTAATAATTACGAAAGTTATTAAAGAGACCGGGATCGGTAATAGATATACTCTCTATCTGAACCGAAACCACTTTAATAACTGTACGCGGAGTGTTGATCCAGAACGAAGTGGATGGTTTTGATGAACGCGTTGACTGAAGAAAGAGAACGATTTTGGATGACCCTTGACATGACTAAAACAGGAGCCGCGCCGGGCCATTGAGGATCGCCATCTCTAGCGGACACACTTCTTCGATACCATATCTATTACTTTTGTGATTCGATTTGGGTGCACCCCTCGATTTGGGAGTGTTGTTTCGCGGTGTTGGGGTAGTAGCTGCTATGCCCAACATCAGTCCGGATCAGGCAACTACTAGTATCCTAGTTGGTATCGCCTCATGTACCTTGTCATACTGATTATCCTATTCGCGACCACTACGATTTTGTTTTGTACCTTTAGTATATGGATTGCCCTCTGGTGACTTCCGGTTTTGGGGAAACTACGGTCTTGTATATGCTTTTGGGAATAAAAATGTGTTAAGGGTGGAATGGATCATGACTTAACGCTATTTTGATATCTTTATATTACTGATAGACATTATCTACTTATCGTACATTACTACATAGTAGATAGTTTAACGGATCCTTAAAGGATGGTTATTCCAAACATCCTTTGAGTTACTTGTATTTCAATTGCTATTTCACTTGAGTTGGATTTATTAATATAAGAATGTTAATCCTGACTCGAGTGTCTTGTGTTTTTGCTTTACGCTCGGGTCAGACTGAGTGATCCAGTATTCGAGACTCACCATTGGAGTTGGAGCTTTGCTTGAAGATCCAGCCATCTATTCTGCTTTCAGTATTCGATGATTCCAGTGATGTATTCTGATTTGTATCTGATGTATCGCTTTACTCTTCTGTTGTAAACTCTGATGTATTTTATATATTCATATAGTAGCTTCATGAACTACTATCTCTTTTATTTCCGCTGCATTTATTACTCTGTGTCTGTGATCTGTGATTATATCTATTTACTGTATATGTTCAGTTTTGCCAAATTTAAATTAACAACGCGGTATTTTGAGCAATTCAACTCCGGCATGAGTGTCTACCTATACACTTATAATGGACGCGAATGGTCCAAAATATCGGGTCGTTACATAGATCAAGTTAACTCACAGATGATCGATGTAAAACTTCCTACCGTCATTCCCAAGTCCTAAATCAACGTGCTTTCGTCCTCTTCTACGCGTAAGCTTCCCGTCACGCACATCCTTCCCCCCTTTAACGCACCTGCTCCTAGCCACTGATGATGTCGGTCGTCATCGTCATTCGTTGATGACGCCATGGTGGCACGCCTCCATCGCGCCAGCTAAGCCCTAGGTCAAGCGCTAATGCCAACATCGACCTCTTCACCCTTACACGCACACATAGTCGAGCCCTAATCGTCTCGCTTGCCTATGTAATCGTCGTTCTTGATTTTGTGTCTTCGTTCTCTTCTTTTTTTGCCGACTGGATTTAGAATTGGGCTAGAGCTTCAAACGAATAAAAGAGGATAAGAATGGAATATCCAAATATTTGAATTTCTAATTCAATTATCCAATTACATTCCCCAAATCCATTTTTAATATATTTATTTTATCTTAACTTCGAAAATTGATGTAACAAACTTCCCTCCTCGAAGAAATTGCGTCCTCACAATTTAATGAAGAGTATTGTAATCGATTTAATCAATAATATTAACTACAAAATATAATATACACATCACTTGTTACCGTGCTTTTGTTGCGTCACTCTGATAAAATCCTATATAATCTATACTGAATCAAAATTTTCTTATCATTTCAACTACATTCGAATGTATCATATAATATTATAGTCGTAGTTATCAATACATATATAGCTTTCAATAATTCCATTTAAAATTTATTAAATCTCAAAACGTATAAACTTTTCAAAAAAAAATTGTTTTTCTTTTTGAAGTGTCGAATATTTTTAGTCACTTCTGTAAGGAGAGACTTTCAAACGGTTACAATATGATAAAATACATATACATCGACCAAAACATGGTCGGAAACAATTTATACATCAAAATTTGTCACATGGCATAATAATCCACAATATATTTCTTTAAGTAAAAAGATACCTTGTTTTTTTAGCATTTTTAAAGCAATTTATTTAGATTTATGTAAGCAAAAGCGAGTATGCGCCACAATCCAATCCAAATAGCCTTCGTGTACCTATGCTTCACTCATACAACCATTGAAATGAACACATTAAGCATAACTATTTTATCATCTTCTACTTCCTATTCATATTAATTGTAAAGTTGAGTGTTTTTAACTGGGACTTCCATTTACCAACTTATCGAGGCATACTTACAAGTTTGATTAAAGTAACATGTCAGGAATCAGAAGAACTGTAGCTAACAGCAAACTAAATTTGGTGGATCATTTACATATCTGGACAGAAACAATAAATTTATGGCATAGATCTTGACATATTAATAAATAGGAGCAATGAATTGCTTCATTGTTAGTTTGGGAACAACCGGGTTCCACCACGAAGGCAATATGATTTAACAGGTAGGGTCTTGCTACAGAGGATCACAAATGAAATCTTCGCATATGTTAACCCAGAAATATCTCGTAAAATTGACAATTTGCAACTGAGTTCTAATGAACTAAATAAAGGAGAGTTTTTATAAAATCATTTATAAATAATGATAATCATAATACACTGACACTGAAAGAGATTATGCTTATTTGAAATTTTAAAAGATGAAAAGCACGAGATAAATTTGAAGTATTTGTAACAATGAAACACAGTGAATAGAGTTAGCCTTGTACAACGCTTTTCTGAAAACATTTAAATTGTGGTGATCTGCATTATTGATTTTCTTTTGTGCCCATAGAAAAGTGTTTTTTTATTTATATTGATCTTTGAATTAACTGACATTGAAATAGATTATACTCATTTGAAAGTTTAAAAGATGAAAAGCATGAGATAAATTTGAAGTATTTGTAACAATGAAACACTGTGAATAGAGTTAGCCTTGTAGAACGCTTTTCTGAAAACATTTAAATTGCGGTGATCCGCATTATTGATTTTCTTTTGTGCCTATAGAAAAGTGCTTTTTTTACTTATATTGATCTTTGAATTAACTGACAGATACTTGCCTATTGGGCAATTGCAAGAAAATGGAAAGATGAGTAACCCCAGTGCCTGACATTTTTGTAGAATACTGATGGAACACTTCAATTCATAATTTTGAACAGTGAAAACTAAAGAGTTTATTTGTATTTTCATGACACATAATTTTAAAGGGATCAACTCAAAAACTTATTAGTGGTGAAGGACGTTGCACTATATTACTGAAGTTAAATGAGTCACACACATGTCAAATAAAGTGACACAAGTTAAAATTCTATCAATAAACAACGTCGACAGCCTACATGTTCAATTTTTTATTTTTCCCTTGCTTTACACTAGTGTTGGCATCAGGAAAATACATTTAATTGAATTATATGCATTACAGACCATATTACAGCTATGTATTATGGATTATCATTAGGCAACTCCTGTTAAGCAAAGAAAGACCTTTTTTCTCATGGTTTATTGGTCAGACATATAATATTGATAAAATTTTCACACGCTTGCTTATCAACTTTACTGAAGTTTAGAATATCTCTGAAACATTTAGTAAAGTGAAAAATATTGCAAATTCCCATCAATATTTATTTTTCTTTTTTTCCCCAACTATGACCTTGCTGATGCAATTTAACAATCACATTCAGCACATTCCAAACTCCAAAATTGTCTAAATCGCTTTCTTTCTTTAAACGATACTTTTTATCCCTAAAAAATTTTACTCTTCTTTTCAAATTATTGTCACAAATTAATTTCCGAATTCTTTGAAAGTTAAAGCCATGCTTTTTTTGATATCATAATCACAAACTTATTTTTATAAAATCATATACAGCAGTATCAATCAAACATCCAAATAAACCATACAAATCATTAAGCAAGCATCTATTACATCCAAATAAAATTCATCTTAACATATCAAAATCGCACACAAATATTCACATCATACATGTGAATATTATTTTATTTTTCTTTCAAAAGTCAAATGACTTTTACTTAATAAATTTTTAGTACAAATATATATACACGTATATAAATATTATACTCAATGATCGACCCTTTCAATCATTCAACGACTCGCATATCTCATGTGAGAGTTGAATAAACATGGATAAACAGCCTAAGTCTCACTCCTCTAAGGCCAAAGTATATCTATATCTCTATATTATTCTAACCTAAGCTCGGAGACCAACTTGTGACGCCCTGGCTCCAATGACTGAAATATCAGAGGAAGCTTACTGTCTAATAACTCGAATCAATGGGCGCGTAAGAAGCAATCTCTCGTATACACTACTTTGGGTCAACATGAAAACGTTTCAATACCTGAATACATCTGAAATAATACTCTCGTCTTGACGAAAGGCAATGTACACGAATTATAGACTTGAAAAACACAGTATTAGAGACAGATAACAATTTCCCAACTAATAATTGGAGTGAATAAACATGATGAACTTTATATCATATCCATTAATGGTTATTCAAATCATTCATCACTAGAAATAATATATTCATATATTTATTTAAATCATTCAATTAATTTTCAAAAACCAAATGGTTTAGTTATATTCACACTTCATAGCTATTTCTTCAATCATTTCATAACAATCTAATTTTTATCAGTTGGTATCATGTTTATATTTCTATCATGAAACCATATTAATCAAAACAAGTATTCTTATTCAAATTGCAGCCATTAGCATCACATAGTTTTCAGTCGCAGTTCAAAACAGCAAGCTCATGACGATATTGCTTCATATAAAAATCAAATTATCATATAGATCAAGATATACTCACAGATGATCCATGTAAAACTTACTACCACCATTCCAAGTCCTAAATCAACGTCGCTTTCCTCCTCTTCTGCGCGTAAGCCTCCCATCACGCACAGCCTTCCCCCCTTTAACGCACCAGCTCCTGGCCACTGATGATGTCGGTCGTCGTCGTCATTCGTTGATGTCGCCATGGTGGCGCGCCTCCATTGCGCCAGCTAAGCCCTAGGTCGAGCGCCGAAGCCGACGCAGACCTCTTCGCCCTCACGCGCACGAATAGCCGAGCCCTCGTCGTCTCGCCTGCCTATGTAATTGTCGTTCTCGATTTGTCATCTTCATTCTTAGGCTTCGTTTGTTAAAATGACTGAACACTTAATGCTGCAGGCTGAAATGCTGCAGACTGAATGCTGAATGTTGAATAGCAGGTGTTTAATGCTGATTGCTGAACGTTGAAATATTGTTTGATTTGTTGCAGATTATAAATATGTTTTATGGTAGTAACTTGTTAGTTGACGTATTTGCCCTTCATTGCTAATATCATTTATTATCTGAATAGTACAATGGAAAATAAAGAATATCCATTAAAAGATATGGAAAATTTTAAATATCTAATGTGAAAAACATCGTAATTACATGCACAGAATTATCACATATACGTGTATAGAATTTTGACATCTACATTTTATATATCAAGTTAAACCAAAACCATATAGTACTAGAGTTGTGTAATAATGCATGTTATGACTCGTAAAGCTTTTCAAAGCTTTGCAATGCGTCTGCTCATTTTGACATGTCAAGTCGATCAACTATAGAACAAAGAATATAACACATGTTATTTTAGAAATTTATTACACTGATTTACCTGTAAAAAAATGGATATATAACACAATTTTGGACCTCATTCGCAATAAAAAATTTATAAAACAATTTAGTGTTATGTTATATTGGTTATATATCTTCTAAAGTTCAGTATGTTAATAGACATCATAATCGCTGGAAGAGTAATATTGTAAGCTTTCAGAGTAGGTAATCTTTGTAACCAAAATTTCAGTGGTCTAAATTCGAATCAATAAAATGATGTAACTGTTTTTATGAAACGCTATTTGTTTGCATAGTAGATAATTTATAGAATTAACATTTTGTGCTACAAAGTATGCAAAGCTGTCAAATTGGAGAAACGGTCTATTAGGCGTATTCATGGAATTCACCTCAAATTAAAAGCTTTTGCTCAGAACTGAAGTCAACTAACATCTCAGAGAAATACAATATCAAATCAAAAGAAAAGGGTTGTGCTTGCACTGCTGTTACAGCTACTGTTTATCACATATGAAATTAAACAATCCATACTTTATGTTATAAAACAATTCATACTTTATGTTATAAAACAATGTGTCACAACCCACTAAAATAAAAATACAACCCACTAAAATAAAAATATCAAATCATATGTACCTTACATTATTAAAAAAAATACATATTATCATACCTACGATGCTGCTGCCTTGGAATATGATGTTGAACCTGCTGCACAGAAGAATAAAATATATGCTGGAGCTGCATTGTACGCAAAGAAGAATCTGTGTTATTTAAAATATAAGGGTATCCATTGGAAATCATCTATATACTGATTCAGATTTCAAAAAGCATTAAAAATGAGCTGAATAAGTATTTGCTGGTTTGACTTGGTAAGACTGAATGAAATGGTAAAACAAACAACTACATAAATGCTGAATTGAATCAGCACTTCCAATCAGCGCTTCAACAAGTGCTTTTCGCTCAAAACAAACACTGCCTTAGTTTTTCAAACTATTGTCGGCTAATTCTAGAACTATTGCAAGTTTAGGCTCAGCTATGAGTTGACATTATTTTTTAAAAAATAATACGGGCACATCTGTGAAATGCGCCCCTTATAAATGCGCATCTGCCAAATGCGTCAGTGTAATTTTTTCACTCGAACTAGAAAACAAATGCGCATTTGGCAGATGCGCCAGTGTAATTTATAAGGAGCGCATTTCACAGATGCGCCCCGTATTATTTTTTTAAAAATAATGACCAGCTCATCGCTGAGCTGGCCAAAACTAGCCTAAACTTACAAATAGTTTTCAAACTAGCCTATTTACGCCAATAGTTTGAAAAACTAGCATCTTTTGAAAATTTGTCCTTCTTTTTTTTCCCGCCGACTTTGTTTAGAATTGGTAGGGATAAGGTTGGCTGATCTAAGAATATGGGTTATGATTTTGGGCTTTGAATGGTATTTAGGCCCAAAGGAGAAATAAACAATAGTTTTCATTTCAATTTTCAAAGTAATTACTTTATTTCAAACAATTTAAGACATTTAAATTCTTATAAAAAAAATCATTCTAAGCCAATATAAAATTTCCTCTCATTTTATTTCTACCCAAAATAATTTTCAAAGGTCGAACTAGCGCTTTTAAACGTATCTATTTATTTTTCAAATTAATATCAAAGTTCCACAATAATTATTTACAAGCGTTAGGGCATGCGTTTCGTGCGTGATAATGGCATGTGCATCGCGTATGAATTATTTTTCTACAGATTATATATGATTAACACGTTCAAGAAAAAATGATTTGCAAAGATATTTACCTATGTTTTTATGTTGAAATAATGTGTAGTCAATTTAAACTTTTATTTCTAAGTTGCAACATCTAATTTTTATCATTAGTTTGAATTTTATTTGTATTATTAATTAATAAACAACGAATTTGTAGTTAATTAAAGAAAAAATGTTTATTTATTAGATCATATTTTTAAGTGTATATGGACATTTTGAATTTGTAAAGAAGTTTAACTGTTAGATCCTATTTTTAGGGGATATTAAGATTTGTTAATATCGGGCAAGTTTAACTGGTAGATCCTATTTTTAAGGACTATTAAGATTTGTTAATACTATAGAGGGGCATTTTTGGTAGTTCACGCTGACATCAAAAAAAGTGTGACACTAAAGGTATTACAACTATTATTAAAGATTTTTCCAAATTAAATTTTCAACCAACTATTGGGTTTTTAAAACACAATTCATATTTCAAATTTGAATTTTATATCAATTTTCCCCTTTTATAGTCGAATAAATCCAAAATTCAATAAAATATTCAAAATAAATTTTTAAGTTTATTTATCCATATACAGCACTTATTTAACGTTTAAATTCAGTTTAAATTTCAAATCCAAATTTTATATTTAAATATCCAATTACATTCCCAAAATCCATTTTTAACATATCTTTTTTATTTTAACTTCAAACGAGTATGTTACAATGCGCTTATTTTTTTAACTAAAATTTCGAACATGGAGTTATCCCCATAATTTTGAAGTTCGACTCATGTTTAGTTCACAGTATTGGCGTCAAAATCTCAGTGTAGAATCATTCAATTCTCACAACTAGAAAGGTGTTATTTTCAATCTTTATTTTTCGACAACATTGCCGCCAACCCCTCCTATCTTCAGCCTATCAACATCTACTAGCATGTTATATGTGAAAATGTAAATTAATTTATTTATTTAAATTGACAAGATCTTCAGCCCACTCTTTATTTATTGATATTCCTCAAGCTAGATATGTTATGTGTAGTACTACTAACATATTGAATAGAGAGATAAGATACATGCACATATTTATTGATTTTCTACAAGGTACGTGCATTTATACTCATACCGTTATGAAATGGCAGGTACGAGTGAGTAATCTCTTTCAATTTGTTAATATTCCTTAAAGTCGAGATGAGATTAGGACAAAGATCATGGGTTGGGAGTTGTATATGATACAACCAATATAATGTTATCCATTGCTTATGGGCTTATGATTTGCTGATATTCCTTAAGGTTAGAATCCCAAGGTAAGCGAGTCCTAACACCGACTAAAGAAATCAAAAGATTTTTTTGTTTCCTCTTAGGGTTTTGAGAAACATAAAGCTTACTGAGAGCTTATTAGATATATAAAAGTGGAAATTAGTGGTAAGGGCCTATAAGTTAGGCTCATTTATTTTCTAGGACACGGTTTCGAATGGTTTAATTTGCAGGACAAAAACATACGTCTGGCCAATTTTTCAAATTAAATTGACTTGCGAATTTCTTAAATTGATCAGACGATCTTTCTAATTTGATCAGGCGGTCTTTCTACATTGATCAGGAGAGGTTATTTTGTTGATTAACTCAGGCGATCTTTCTAATTTAGTTTCATGCACAATTTGATATCGTTGGTGGAATAAGGTGTCGATTGGTGGAATAAGGTGTCAATTTGATATCGTTGGTGGAATAATGGGCTTTGAAAATCAATGTTCAAGAGATCATTTAATGGATTGTGGTGATGAAAGGTATTGTTTTTTTTTAAGTATCTGTTTTGTTTGGTTGTGATAATAATTCCTCAACTTATTATCTTTTTAGTCCACTCTTTTGACTTCCTCCTCAAATTATTTGATAAATGAATTTGTATTTTTGTTAAAAGCAGCATACAAATAAGGTTGATTATTAGTTGTTGCTTTGTTGTTTAGTTTTGACATTTCTTGTTGGGTTTTGGAAAAGATAAATGGTTTTATCTTTTTCTGAAAGTGGGCTAAAAAGGATTTGTCATGTAATTAGTTGTTAATTAAGATTAGATGTTTTCAAACATTTTCATACACATATTTATTTGTTTACATCTTTAATTCAGGTGTTATTCATCTGTTATGGTTGTGTTTGATTTCAATAAGAATTCTTTTAGTGCTCGTTTTGGATTGGATGCTTCTATTTCTTATGTTAGGAATAAGATTTGTGAGGAGTGGAATAATTTTACTCCATTATGCTTCGATATTTTTTATAGTCGAGAATCAAAGACCACCTTTGTTGAAACAAATAGTGATCTTCAAGCTGCATTATGCTTATCTTGGTTTAAAAAGGAAGAATATTTGATTTTTTTTTCTAAGGCCGAAGATTAATTTCATGGATACTGTTGTTGGTGAAAGTAGTAAATCTTATTCACTTGTTGTTGGAGAATCAAGTAGTAATATGTTAGAGTATGCTGATGATTTACAGTCCGGTTTTACACAAGAAAGGGATTTACATGAGCTGATGAAGAAGAATTCAAATTTGGAATTTTTTACTGGGGCAGGTCAACAATTTGATTCTACTCTTGGATTTCATCGAACAGTTAGTGCTTATTATTTGAAGAATGGGTTTAAAGTACAGTATATTAAGAATTGTAAGGAACGATTGACATTTCGATGTGCTGTAGATGGTTGTCCTTTTAAGATTCATGCTTCTTGCAAATTGAAGCAATTTGACCAATTGTTTGTTAAAAATATTCATTCAAGTCATTCTTGTGGTGGTGGATTTCGATCGACTAGTAGTCCAACTATTAATAGTGATCTTGTGAGAAGTTTAATTGTTAATCAAGTTCGTGATGAGCCAAAAAGAAAAACGAAGGATATTATGAAAAGTTTTAGAAGAGATTATGATGTGGATTTGAGCTATTATTTGGCTTATAAGGGTAAGAAAATGGCTATGAATGATATTTATGGTGATGAAAAGAAATCTTATAATGATTTAGTTGGTATTTGAAGGCAATGGAAAGAAATAATCCGAATAGTTACTCAAGTATGGAAATGGATTCGAATACTAATCAATTTGAGAGAGTTTTTGTTTGTTATGAGGCATGTATCTTTGGATTTTGTTATTGTCGTCCTATGGTGTTTTTAGATGCAACATTTTTGAAAGATCGAAGTAGTATTTTGATGGCAGCCACTGCAAAAAATGGGAATCAAGGTACGTTTGTTATCTTTTTTTGTTTTTAATGTATATGGGTTATACTTTGTAGTGTTTTCATGCTTTCCTTGTTATAAATTTAGGCTGTTGTAATTTATTTTTATAAATTTTGGTTAGATAGTTGTGCTGCTATAATTTATTGTTGCTGTATGGATTAACAGTGAATGTATTTTTCTTTTTTTTGTTTCAGGTTTTTTTCCATTGGTAATGGCTCTTGTTCCTAAGGAAAATGAAGAGTGTTGGAGTTGGTTTTTGACTCACTTAAAGAATGCTCTTAGTTGTGATAGACCATTGACTTTTTTAAGTGATAGACATTGGGGTTTGCTTTTAAGTATTCCTAAAAAATTTCCAAATAATTGTCATTCTTATTGTTTGCATCATATGCAAAATAATATTGCTAGTATTGTGAAAAGTGGAAGGGGTTTGTGGGTAGCTCATTTACTAGAACGTTGTGCTTTAGCTTCTAATTGTTATGAGTTTGAAAAGGCTATGTCAAAGTATAAAGAAATTGGAGGTGCAAAAGCTATTAAATATTTGAATGATAGGCCATATAACCACTGGGCTAATTTATTTTTTCATGTGAAAAGATATGGTGAAAATAAGTCTAATGTAGCCGAAAGTTTTAATTCTTGGATTTTGGATGAAATAAGTATACCTGTCATTTCATGTCTTGATGGTATTCGGGTTAAACTTATGATGCAAATGTCTAATCGAAGAGAAGAAGCGTCTAAGTGGACTAGTGTGCTTTGTCCAAAAATGGAAGCTCGTTTGTTGAAATTGAAGGATGAAGGATTTGGACGAAGTGTTTCTAAATCATCTAGGTATATGTTTGTATTTCATTACATGCTTCTCACAGTTTCTGAAAAAAATAAACGTATTTATCTTTTTTTCCATCTGCTATATACCCTGTGTATTATGTTTTGATTTTGTTGTTGCATGTTATTTTTGCATTAAAGAATTCATTTTGTTATCTGATACACTTTTCTGCACATACTTTGAGGTTTACTGGTTGTAGAGAATATATATAGCGTGAATAACTTTTGTTTGGAAATTCAACTTGTTTATATATATATATATATATATATATATGCAAGATTGTATCATATGTATGTTACAATATAATGGCAGAATCGGCAGTTGTCTTGCATATGTATGTTAGGATATTTCAACAATCATTTTTTAATTTTAATTCAACATTCTAAACGAGAATTGAATAGACATAGATCGATGATCATAAACTGAACCGCCACTCTTTTGCTAGAGTTTTTGTTATACAAATAATAATATGATTGGAAATTTAGATCCAACAATTGCGAATGATATGAAAGATGCCTTTATACAAGCATAATGAAAGCAATACTCTTTACAATGAAAACTCTCACAATATAACATCCCGTGAAAACTATTTAGATTTCATTTAAACTGGTTATCCGGATTCAAGCACTTTATAGGAGATGTGTGTTGAAAATTCAGCTAAAATTAACATCAACAGTTATGTCAACTCTGTCTCTGACATCATAAAGAATCTTCACTAGGCCAATGATATTTGACAACAAATGTAATAGTGGTGAACATCCTTTATTGCGTTTAGTCTTCATAGTTCTATTATGTTTCTCTTATCCCGCCCTTTGGCAAGGCCGTGACACAAAAAAGTTGACTGGGAATCAAGAACAGTTCGTCTAGAGAGATCGGTTATGCACTGTTTCGCTATGGATATTGACGAATTTTGTCTGGGTCCGGATCGAGCTACAATTGACGAGACGTGACAAGCAAAGATGTGAAAACCAACGTTCCAAATTTCAGGTCAATCTGAGTTCGTATGCTCAAGATATGATTGATACAAGTCAAGGAAAACAACACAATCACATCCATCACTTTGTATCCATCATGTTCATATCGATCAACGATGGCCTTCTTCGATCAAATATCGTGTCGGTCCAAGTAACCATACTTCGTATCCATCGTTGCCATCTAGTTCGTATCCAACAAGGGTAAGGTTTCGTTCGTATCCATCCATCCTGAGAATGTAGTTCGTATCCATCTGTCGGCCTTGTTCGTATCCATGAAAGACCCTGTTTCGTATCCATCATCTTGCATCTTCTTAATATCGATCGAGTATGCACTACACTCCCATCACCTAAGGTTACTTCGTATCGATCAACACGTATAGAATCGATACGAAGTACACCACTGGCGTCGATACGAAAATGGACACGAATGAAGTCACTTCGATGGATACGAACCAACGATGCGAACAAAGAGTGGAGCAGATGGATGCGAATGAAAGGATATGGATGGATACAAGTGGAGTTCGAAAAGGATGAAGGCTCGTTCAACACGGCATGGAAAATGGATCAAGCCTTGAAAATAGAGCCATATCACCAACGCGCACGTGCTTAGTATCGATACGAATAAGTATCGATGCGAATTGATCGATACGAACCAAGCAGCATAAAGAAAGTTCTAATTCGTGTCGATCATATCTTGAGATCTACAAGTCCAAATGCCACCAAATTTTCACAGGAGTTTTCGTACAACCTAAAGAATGTTTGTGATCGATCTCGGCTCAATTGGGCAAGATTTGGATCAATACGAATCTCGTTCGTATCGATCACGGTTCGAGTCAAAATCGTTCAAGATCGATCGCGTGGGCCCGCGCACGTGCCAGAAGAGGTCTCCCGAGATCTGAGCGAGATATTTGCAGCCTACACCTATAAATAGCATCCCAGAGCCTATAGAAAAGGGACCTTTGGGCTCTTCTACGTCCAAACTCTGTCGAAATCACCATTGTAATCGAATTCTACTATTGTAACCAGCGAGTAAAAATCAATAAAGTCAAATTCTTCAAAGTGGAAGTAGGTTAGAACGCCGAACCACTATAAATCTGTGTGTTTCCATTGTTCTCCTTTTAACTTTCTGAGCGTTCTTCATATTTTATTGTCTACATATTCGCTATCTATGATCTGTGATTGTGAATGGGTGCATACGTCGGCAATTGGGTGTTTGTGACCATTTTTGGCGCAAACATTTTGGTGCTTTCACTGAGAACCTAGCGCTCGGGGATTCTAAAGCTTGGAGTTCGGATTTGGAAAGCTAGAGGATCAGATCTAGAAGCAATTATGGCCAAGCAATCAACGAGAAGACAAAGAACCAAAAGGAGACAGCATGAAGGGAGTCAGGAGGCTTCCTCAGGAGCGAACCAAGCCTCGGTCTTCATCACCAGGGATGAGATGGAGACGATGTTGAAAAGACAAGAGGAGATGATCTAGAATTTGTTCCAACAGGTTGGGCAACTTGGAGCACAAAATCAAGGGAATGCAACCACAAGAGATGTTGGAGATAGGGATCGAGAGCCCGGAGCAACTAGAATTCAGAACGGAGCGGGACCATCAGGAGCATCCCCAAAGCTAGGGGGCATTCCCATGGAGTATGTTAATCCATCCTCAGGTAGGATACCAGACAGAACTATTCAACATGGCATTGATAAAGAAATGGATGCTAGTCCAGGAGAACAGATTCCGGAATTCCCTCGTGAACTCGGGTGGCAGATCAGAGGCAACGGACAAGGAACACTGCTCGGCAACAACGACAGACTAGCGGAGATGGTCAGGCAAGCCATGAGAGGTGGACTAGTGAATAGAGATCTGGAAGACGTGAACAGGAGCCCTTTCGCTCGCGCAATTAGACAGGCTAGAAATCCACCAGAATTCAAGCTACCAACACTGGAGACGTACGATGGGAGGACGGATCCTGCAGTTCATCTGACATGGTATATGAGGCATATGGAGGTACTGGGGGCATCGGAGGAAGTCATGGCCCGGTGCTTCCCATTGTATTTTACGGACATTGCAACACTATGGTTTAGACAACTGGAGAGCAGCTCCATTGGAACATGGACTGATTTGACGGAGAAGTTTATGAGGCAGTCAAAGTTCATATTTCAAGACCTAAGAATGTGATGAGTTTGGCAACACTGAAGCAAAGAACTGGGAAATCTTTGAGGAGCTATCTGACGCGATTCAATGCAGCGGCAACATCAGTGGATCGGCCAGATCCATCCATGGTTTTGATGGCAGCTGTATCTGGCATAGCTGATGGCATAGAATTCAAGAATTCATTGACAAGAGATCCCCTATGGATCCAGGAGAATTTTATCATGAGGCCGAAGAATTTTTACGATTAGAGGATGCAAATGCTGAAAGAGAGGAAGGAGAAGGAGTTGAAGTTTATGCAGTCAAAGGCGGAAATCCTTTCGGAAAATATTCAGGCAATGATAAAGGGAAACGGAAAGCCGAGGATAACGATGATGGACCAAAGCGACCACGAAAGGAACCGATATTCACCTCCTATTCGGAGTTGAATAAAACTTTGGAACGGATTTACCAAGACACCAGGGGGCAAATTCCTTATCGAAAGCCAATGAGGAGGGATCCGATCAGCAATGAGATAAGATCAAACAAGTATTGCTTATTCCACGAGCTAAACAGTCATAGCATACCATCCCGAACGGCATACGATCGCGAACGATCACTATTCACAATCACGTAAGGTTATTAATCTTTTTACAGGTCATTAATGGGATACGAACATCCAGCTCATCGAACTACAAAACACACATTCCTATCGCAAGGAATTTTTTGGGGGGCAAGTGTTATCCCGCCCTTTGGCAAGGCTGTGACACAAAAAGGTTGATTGGGAATCAGGAACAGTTCGTCTAGAGAGATCGGTTATGCACTGTTTCGCTATGGATATCGACAAATTTTGTCTGGGTCCAGATCAAGCTACAATTGACGAGACGTGACAATCAAAGATGTGAAAACCAACATTCCAAATTTTAGGTCAATCCGAGTTTGTATGCTCAAGATATGATCGATACAAGTCAAGGAAAACAACACAATCACACCCATCACTTTGTATCCATCATGTTCGTATCGATCAACGATGGCCTTCTTCGATCGAATATCGTGTCGGTCCAAGTAACTATACTTCGTATCCATCGTTGCCATCTAGTTCATATCCAACAAGGGTAAGGTTTCGTTCGTATCCATCCATCCTGAGAATGTAGTTCGTAACCATCTACCGGCCTTGTTCGTATCCATGAAAGACCCTGTTTCGTATCCATCATCTTGCATCTTCTTCGTATCGATCGAGTATGCACTCCACTCCCATCACCTAAGGTTACCTCATATCGATCAACACGTATAGAATCGATACGAAGTACACCACTGGCATCGATACGAAAATGGACACGAATGAAGTCACTTCGATGGATACGAACCCACGATGCGAACAAAGGGTGGAGCAGATAGATGCGAATGAAAGGATATGGATGGATACGAGTGAAGTTCGAAAAGGATGAAGGCTCGTTCAACACGGCATGGAAAATGGATCAAGCCTTGAAAATAGAACCACGTCACCAATGCGCACGTGCTTAGTATCGATACGAATAAGTATCGATGCGAATTGATCGATACGAACCAAGCAGCATAAAGAAAGTTCTGATTCGTGTCGATCATATCTTGAGATCTACAAGTCCAAATGCCACCAAATTTTCACAGGAGCTTGCGTACAACCTAAAGAATGTTTGTGATCGATCTCGGCTCAATTGGGCAAGATTTGGATCGATACGAATCTCGTTCGTATCGATCACGAATCAAGTCAAAATCGTTCGAGATCGATCGCGTGGGCCCACGCATGTGCCAGAAGAGGTCTCCCGAGATCCAAGTGAGATATTTGCAGCCTACACCTATAAATAGCATCCCAGAGCCTATAGAAAAGGGATCTTTGGGCTCTTCTACGTCCAGACTCTATCGAAATCACCATTGTACTCGAATTCTACTGTTGTAACTGTTTGCGCCAAAATTGGTCATAAACCCCAAGTATCGTGAAAGCACCTATGTATGAATACAAATCTACAAATATTCAAACACAAATCACAGATCTAAGCAAGCAACAAACAACAATCCAGAAATAATGAACAGAAACACGAGATTTATAGTGGTTCGGCTATCTCCGGCCTACATCCACTCCAAAGTTTTATCTTTTATTGATTATCCTTGCTGATTATAGTTGATTACAGCGATTACAATGAAGAAATTCAAGTTTAACAGCGATGATGAAGTGTAGAATTGAATCCGGTAGAGTCTGGGGGCTTCTAAATCCCCATCCCCTTTCCTGAATGACCTGGGGCTCTATTTATAGGTGTAGGAGGCTGATATTTCGCTTAAATTTAGGGAGACCACTTCTGGCACGTGAGTGGGCCTACATGCCGGCGTCCAGGAAATCTGGGCCCAATCCGGGATCGATTCGAACTCCATTTGAATTGATCAAGAACTCATCCAACGGAGCTGAAATTTGTTGAGAACATTCTTCAACATGTATGTAAGCTCCTGTGAAAATTTCATTGCATTTGGACTTGTAGGTCTCAAGTTATGATTGATATGAAATTGTATTTCCGGCAGCAACGCTCTGTTCGAATCGATGAATTCGAATCCATTGCTTCGAATCGATCCAAGCACGTGCTAGCAGATTGACTTGGCGCGCATCCTTCATGTCGATCCGCTCTTCACTCCGGTTTGATCGAGTCGCTCCGGAGATATTGCCGCGTTTGTATCCAAGATTTTCGTGTCGACCCAGGTCTTTCTGACTCGATGGATTCGAACTCATCAACGCACATGGATTCGAATGAAGGCCTTCTTCGTATCGATCAGAATGAGCTCCAGTTGATCGATGCGAGGTTGACGTAGTCGGATGGATTCGAACACGAACTTTACCGATGGATTCGAACAAAGCAAAACTTGATGGATTCGAATAGACCATCACCTCGACTCTTTGATGGATACGAATAACATATTTCTCTAACTTGTATCGATCATATCTCATCCATACGAACTCCGATTAACCCGAAATTTGAGATGTAGCCTCTCCTAGCATTGATCATCATCTCCGATTGATTCCGTCCGGATGACGACATCCATTGCAGCCTTGACCAAATGGTGGGATAACATTTGCCCCCCAAAACATGCCTTGTGGTAAGAAGGTGTGTTTTGTATAACTCTGAATTCGATATCCAAAGTCCATAGCCATTTCAATTTCCATCCGAACTCGATAACTGAGTTTTTAGTCCTTCCTTATCCAACAACCGAATCTAGGACCTCTCCGGGTCGATATCCAAATCCATAACCTCTCTAGGTTCTTGCCAAGCGCAATCCACACCTGACAACCGTGGTCTAGTGTCCCTGGACTTTGAGCTAACCTTTCCGGGTTCTTGCCAAGCGCAATATACACTTGACGACCGTGGTCCAGTGCCCCTAGACGTTGAGCTAACCTCTCCGGGTTCTTGCCAAGCGCAATCCACACTTGACGACCGTGGTCCAGTGTCCCTGGACGTTGAGCTAACCTCTCCGGGTTCTTGCCAAGCGCAATCCACACTTGACGACCGTGGTCCAGTGTCCCTGGACGTTGAGATAACCTCTCCGGGTCTTTGCCAAGCGCAATCCACACTTGACGACCTTGGTCCAGTGTCCCTGGAAGTAAGTAATGTCGTGGCTTAAGTCCTAAGCCAAATCCTAGTCGCTCCGAACCCTTGTTGAGCATAGTCCATACTCAACGACCTGAATGAGTCACTTTACCACGTTCGGGAAAAACGACTCACCCCTTGCTAGGTATAATCCATACCCGACGGTCGTTTATCAAAACCCATACAAAAATCCAGTCAAAATCTAATCCAAAATCCAAGTCAAACCAAAAAAGATCAGAAATCCAAACCAGCATCCAAAATAGAAACCAGTCATCCAAATAAAAATCCAAAACAGAAAGCAAACAAAACCAGGAGTTCAAACCAAACTCCTTAACCAAACCAGAAAACCAAGTGTCCAATCCAAAAACAAAAGACAGATTTCGCAAACCATGGCTTCGCGGTTTATCATCATTCAGAGCATGCCTAGGGGCTATCTCCATCCCCATACATGTGTAAACGACTTAGTTGCTCGCCAATGGTTTGTTACTTATTTCATATTACCCCGGTCAATTGATGACCAATCGACCATCATTCATGGGCCTCACACCCTCATGGCTTGAGGTAGACGGTGGTTGATCCTGCTCCACCGCTGCATTCCGAGCCCCACCATACTGCCTCAATTGTCCATTCCTCACATGCTCCTCAATTATGTCCTTTAAGTGCCTGCAGCTGTTGGTATCATGCCCGTCCAAATCGTGGAAGAGACAATGCCTTCCTGATGCTCTTTCTCGCTCGGATGGTTCTCTCCTAGCCGGCCTCCAGTAAGGAAGGCGATTCCGGGTTTCCATGTATATCTGCTCCAGTGTCTCGTTTAATCCCGTGTATGTGGAAAACTTTGGATCCTTCCATCACTTCCTAGCTTTTTCAGAATCATCATCCAACTTCCTTTTCTCTTTATCTTTATTCGAACCTCTACTGGATGGTCCTCCACCCTCAGTTGCATTCACTTCCTTCAACTTTAAATCTGCACATGCATCCTCTTGTCGGAGGAACCTCTCAGCCTCATGAAAGAATTCTTCGAGATCCAGAGGTGGGTCTCGTATTAAAGATACCTTGAAATCCGAATCCTCTCTGACTCTTGACACCGCTGCCATTAAAACCATCGATGGATCCGGCCGATCCACCGAAGCAACTGCTGCATTGAATCGAGTTAGAAATGTTCTAAGCGGTTCATCCGTCCTTTGCTTTACCGATGTTAACGTCATCACATTCTTAGGTCTTTTGATATGAACTCAAAACTATCCCAAAAACCTATCCACCAATTCCCTCCAAGTCCTGATAGATCCTTCTTCTAGCTGCCTAAACCACATTGCAGCTAGATCTATCAAATACAACGGGAAACATCTGGCCATCACTTCCTCTGATGCCCACAACACTTCCATGTGTCTAGTGTATCCCATCAAGTGATCAGTCGGGTCAGCCTTGCCATTGTATGCTTCCACGCTAGGTAACTTGAACTTAGGTGGATTCTAAGCTATCCTGATTTCCCGAGCAAACGGACTCCTGTTCACTCCTTCCAAATCTCTATTGGTCAAACCTCCATGCATAGTCTTCCTAATGATTTCCATTAATCCAGCGTTGTCTGTCAGGGGTTTCCCCCATGCTCCCGTGGGAATTCTGGCACATATTCTTCATGTGGCTCACTAGCAACGTTGGCCCTAGCCCGTTGAACTCCTTCCAAAGGTCCTCCTGTGTTGGATCCTGTAGGCCTGCCCCCAAGCCCTTATTGATTGCCTTCCGGCTCTGTATTCTGTCCTCTATTGGGTTCCATAACCCTAGCTCCTTGTTCCACATTAACAGCCGCTGTGGCTGGTCCTAAGTTCTGCATCCCTGCAGCTCTCATCTGCTCGAAGAAAGTTTGCATCATCTCCTGTTGGATTTTCATTGTTCTTTCGTGTATTGAATTCGCCATAGCCTCCATCTCGTCCCTTGTGATATAGACAGAAGCTTGTCCTTCTCCATCTCCGGAGGATGCCTCTTGACTTCCTCCTTGTTGGCTTCTCTCAGCTCTCTGTCTTGTTTGTCGAGTCATTTGTCTTTCAAATCTCAACTCTTCACGCTTTCCAAATCTGAACTTCAATCCGATGTAGCGAGTGCTAGTCGCTCTCAGTGGAAGCACCAAAGTGTTTGCGCCAAAATTGGTCACAAACCCCAAGTATCATGAAAGCACCAGTGTATGAATACAAATCAACAAATATTCAAACACAAATCATAGATCTAAGCAAGCAACAAACAGCAATCCAGAAATAATGAACAGAAACACGAGATTTATAGTGGTTCGGCTATCTTCGGCCTACGTCCACTCCAAAGTTTTATCTTTTATTGATTATCCTTGCTGATTATAGTTGATTACAGCGATTACAATGAAGAAATTCAAGTTTAACAGCGATGATGAAGTGTAGAATTGAATCCGGTAGAGTCTGGGGGCTTCTAAATCCCCATCCCCTTTCCTGAATGACCTGGGGCTCTATTTATAGGTGTAGGAGGCTGATATTTCGCCTACATTTAGGGAGACCACTTCTGGCACGTGAGTGGGCCTACATGCCGGCGTCCAGGAAATCTGGGCCCAATCCGGGATCGATTCGAACTCCATTTGAATTGATCAAGAACTCATCCAACAGAGCTGAAATTTGTTGAGAACATTCTTCAACATGTATGTAAGCTCCTGTGAAAATTTCATTGCATTTGGACTTGTAAGTCTCAAGTTATGATTGATATGAAATTGTATTTCCGGCAGCAACGCTCTGTTCGAATCGATGAATTCGAATCCATTGCTTCGAATCGATCCTAGCACGTGCTAGCAGATTGACTTGGCGCGCATCCTTCATGTCGATCCGCTCTTCACTCCGGTTTGATCGAGTCGCTCTGGAGATTTTGCCGCGTTTGTATCCAAGATTTTCGTGTCGACCCAGGTCTTTCTGACTCGATGGATTCGAACTCATCAACGCACATGGATTCGAATGAAGGCCTTCTTCGTATCGATCAGAATGAGCTCCAGTTGATCGATGCGAGGTTGACGTAGTCGGATGGATTCGAACACGAACTTTACCGATGGATTCGAACAAAGCAAAACTTGATGGATTCGAATAGACCATCACCTCGACTCTTTGATGGATACGAATAACATATTTCTCTAACTTGTATCGATCATATCTCATCCATACGAACTCCGATTAACCCGAAATTTGAGATGTAGCCTCTCCTAGCATTGATCATCATCTCCGATTGATTCCGTCCGGATCGGAGCCCGGTCAAATTTTGACGACATCCATTGCAGCCTTGACCAAAAGGTGGGATAACAGTAACCAACAAGTAAAAATCAATAAAGTTAAATTCTTCAAAGTGGAAATAGGCTAGAATGCCGAACCACTATAAATCTATGTGTTTCCCTTGTTCTCCTTTTAACTTTCTGAGCGTTCTTCATATTTTATTCTCTACATATTTGCTATCTGTGATCTGTGATTGTGAACGGGTGCATACGCCGACAATTGGGTGTTTGTGACCATTTTTGGCGCAAATAGTTTCTTTTGTAATAGTGGTGAACATCCTATATTAGGGTTTTCCGACAATGATTTTCCCAATATTTGTTTTGATGCTAAAATTCTCAGTTTTATTTTCTATTGTGGTTGCATAAATTTTTAGAGCATATCACTACTTACATTTTTTGCTTTACTCTGTTGATTTTTTTTATACTTGATACATTCAACACATTTTTGAAATTTTGTAGGTATATTTTTGAAGTTCATTCTCCAACGTCGCAAAAAGTTGATCTTAAAAATCGCATATGTAGTTGCAATCAATGGAAAGTGACGGGTTTTCCTTGTGCACATGCTTTGAAGTGTATTTCTTTAACCAGAAATTCTGTTTATGATTATATTGAGAATTACTTTACTGTTGAGTATTATCGAGCTTCGTATTCACATGTGATTAATCCTATTCCAACTTTTGATATGGAAGCAATCGAAGTCGAAGAATCATCTATTGTTCTTCCTCCTAAGCCTATTCGTGGAGCTGGTAGGCCTAGGATGAATAGAATTGAAGGGGCTGATTTTCATGCTAAGCAAAACAGATGTGGAAAGTGTAAAAAACTACGACATAATAGAAGGTGGTGTTTTTTGAATAATTGAGTTGAGTGCTTTAATCCAATGTATTTGATTGATTGTTCTTTGAATATTTTGCGTTGCATATTTGAATAATTGGGTATGTTGAATTATTGCTGATATTTTTCTGATTATTTTTTGTTTGAAGCAATTTTTATGTTTAATTGTTATTTGGTATACATTGTTGTTAGTTTTATGAAAAATATAAATTCATATATCTTTTTTTTATCTGTTATAGATTGAAAGATACATCAATCTACCAAGTGTCCTTTGCTTTCCAGAAATTATTTTTCTGTCATGTTACACTAATATTTTGGTATGTGTAAACTATTAGGTAAAAGATTGAATAATGCTAGCATGTTGTATGTTGTGATGAGAGTTTAAAATTTTTCCTTATGATCTTTATCTATAATTAAATGATTTTCAATCAGAACATATTGCAAGTATACAGAAAGAGTTATATGAGATACTAGGTGTTATATTAATTTCATAAAATTAAGATTCCATAGTAAAACTGACAGCAGCACCACTTGTATTATACTATTCTAGCCTAAGTTTTACTTGCATTAGTATGAGATCTGTAACCTTTTATTTGTGTAGCGATAATTTTGCCATAAATTCTCTAATCACTTTCTCCCTCCTAAACTTTCAGGAATGAACAAACCGAATTTATACATAATATGCTTTGAAAAGAATAAGTTGTATAGGATTTCTCTTAGGTTGTCGATTCTACAAATGTCATTGTCAGGGCGGTGACTTCAGTGCAACTGAGACCATGAATCTAATCAATGTTTTTATCTATATCCTGAATAATAAGCTAAGTTCTGTAATATTGATGGACCAAAAGGTAAGTAAAAAATGTTTTATTCCCTTATATGTAGTGTTTCTTCCGGTGTATCTTGCATTTTGCCAAACTTTTTAATTAACACCTATTATCTTACAACGTTAATTTAAAGTGGACATTGACATTTCTTTTGCTTTGTAACTATAAGAATCAAGTAAACATGGTGAAAATTTAATAGTTTACCCTGTAACAATGTCACATGCTTGTTTTCAGGCTGCTTGCTCTTATAAAGACATAGGAGAATATGTAGAATGTTAAATAGTACATGAAATAAAGTGAGTATTGCTATACATATAAATCTGAGAGACATAAAAATAGTGCATACTGTAAAAGATTGATACAATATATTGTTAATAACGTATTATTTTATGACATCAGAATATTATCAATAAAAGATAAATGCTTTTATCTTTCTTAACAGAGCATTAGAAACAAATTAGCCATTACAAATTCATGATCAGTTATCATAATTTCATCATCGAATTAACATCAGTTGTGTAATTACTTGCTAGTTAACATCAGCCATTATAAATTCATCATCAAATTCATCAGTAAATTCAGATATAATGCCTAAAATCTATCATCAAATAATTTTTTAACAAATGTATGATAAAAAGACTGTCAGACATCAAACAAATTGTTCCTATCATTCTCAGATTGAATTTTTTGCACTTGAAGCTGAGCTGCAAAAAATTTCAACTGTCCAGCAATATGGTTCGTTAGAGAGGATTTGTGCAGCTATTTGCGCTCTAAATGCATTGAGTTGTTCAAGACTGATTTTTGATGTAGTCTTCATTCCTTGTGCAATCTTTTGTATGAACATTATTACAAAAACTCCACGGTCGAACCTGTATTTGTTAATTTTAGTAATTTGAATATAATGATAAAACAGATTGTCTTTTGTTCATTTTGATAATGAATTGTATTTAGTAGTGTGTTTATCTAAGTAACAGTATGTGAATAATAATAGTATTTAATTGGCCTAGTTATCGTGTAACATGCAATTTTGTATAAAAATCTCCACTATCTTTAAAATTACCCATTGCTTTGTTGGGCACAGTCAACATTTTTAAGCAATGTAGACTTCCCAGAATTGTTTTCTCCCCTGCGTCTTGTAGCTCTTTATTAATGTTGTTTACTGATGCTTTCTGCAAAAAAATATAATTTTTTTAGAATAAAGATAAATCTATTTATCTTTTTTACTTTCTGTGTAGTTTTACTTACCACATTAATAGCATACTTTGAATGTCCACTTCTTAAGGTCTTAGATCTTGTGGTCAAGTGTAGAGAATCGTAATGGTTCCAAGTACATGATTCCACTACTAGTTCTTGCAAGCTACAATGTTCATTATTGTGTATATGAAATAATATATTGCAACATAATGGATTTAGAAGGGTTTGTTTAATAAAAGGATTAAACATATCTCTTTTGATATTTTCCATGTTTCCGTTTGTTGCACTTTTCGGTTGAAAAATAATTTCAGAAAATTCATCTTATAAAGAAATTTTTAATTTGACATTATAGTTCACTTAATGTCATTGTTGTGTTCACGTAGATAATGCTAGAACTTTGTTCTGATAATTTTGTTTTTCTAAACCAAAACCAATCAATAACCTACATTTCAAAAAGAATATGGATTAAGTATAGAATTTATAATGAAGCAAAGTATAGTTTTTTCTACTTACTTGACCAGAAATATATCCTCCGTAGAGAAGTTCTTCAATCATACCTTTTGCGATGGTGATGAAGTTTCCATCATTACAAGTGAATGCTTCATCACTGAAAAATTTGATGGTTGTTAATAGAAGAAATTAAGATTAGTATGTACTGTGTTGTTTCTATTTATTTGTTAATAAAAGAAAATAACAACCTTTGTAGAAGTTTGTATGAAAAGATAAAGATAAATTAATTCATCTTTTTTAGTTTTGTTTAGTTTTTTTATTTTATTTTATTTGTAAATCATCAGATTTTCATGCTGAAATAAAAAGCTTTATTTGAGTTATATGTTGTTAACATATTGTACCATAAATAATATGTTATTAGAATAAATCTATAAACAATATATGACTGTTTAAGTGTAAATTTTATGCGTGCCTTAATAATAAGGCTGAATTTAGAACTGTTGGAGATGCTCTTAGGTGAATTTGATACATATGTGATGGTGATCGAGTATTTTAAAAACCTTATCTGATGTGAAGTTTTGTTTATTATCGAAAATTTTGAGTAAAACATGGGTATTAAATCAGTCCTGCTTTTAAGGCACTTACAGTATAAAACATGGATTTGATCTCTTGCATGACCGCTGTTGGGGAATTCGTGGACAAAAAAAGTCCATGACTTCTATATGACAAAACAAATATAGGTCATCTTGCAAATTCTATAACTTCTATATGACTTTAGTAATATTAGCCTATACGTATCAACTAAACTTTTGCTATGATTTATATATGCATGTCATAAACCATGTTTGCCAAAGACATAACTAGTATGTTTATGAAAATACTAATTCTATTTGTTTATACTATTTTTCCTAAATAATCCGCAACAAAGGAATTCAGAGTTACTGAATTTGGAAATCCAAAAGAACATGACAAACCAATAAAACAAGTCATTGTTGATCTTACTAATTATGGTTTTTACTGTTAACTTTGGGTATATCTTCCATCTTTTTATTACCATTGCTTAAATTTGTGTAGTCTGTATCGTATATAATTAACAAACCTAAAAATGCATAGCATCAAACCTAAAAATGAAAAGATAAAGATAAATTAATTTATCTTTTTTAGTTTTGTTTAGTTTTTTTTATTTGTAAATCATCAGATTTTGATGTTGAAATAAAAAGCTTTATTTGAATTATATGTTGTTATCATATTGTACCATAAACAATATCTTATTGGAATAAATCTATATTTAAGTAAATTAAGTGAAAAGTAGTTTAGTTACTTACTTGTTTCCTCCAAGAATTTTGATTTTTTTTTGACATTTTCTTTCTGTTCTTCAGTAAGATATTTGAGGAGTGGACATTTCTCAACATTCCTTGGCTTCTTCTCTCTTTTTTTTTGGTTCTTTTAGGACAACATCGTCAATAACAATAGGATTTTCGGGAGCAGTTTCTTGAGCAGGTACTTTTAGATTGTCAGACTTTAAACTATCTTGTGTCTGCTCTTCTAGTATGAAATTTTGAGTTTGCATTATATCAAAAGTTGGAAAATTAGCAGAACTGTTTATGTGAATTATACCAACAATTTTTCTTTTTTTCTTACCTTTTTCAGCTTCGGTGTTTTCCTTCAAATCATCTTTTTCCTTCACATCTTGCTCTTCTAAATTTTCCAACTTCTGGAGCTTCATTTCAAGAATCTGGATTCTTTATTCAGCCATTTCTATTAAACGTCTTTCCTCATTTAATTGTTCCGCAACATTTTTCGTCTTAGTAGTCAAAAAAATGACTTTTGACTCTAGCTCCTTTATGCTACTAGCACATTCTTTGGCATATTTTTTCAGACTTATGACTTCCTGACGCTCGTCTAATTTACTTTTCTTGCATTGGTCTTCTTTCACCCCAATAGCTTTTATTTTATTTGAAAGAAATTCTTTCTCTTTTTTGTTATATTTGAAAAAAAAAAATCAACAAGGAATATATTTAAAGTTAAGCTTGCACATATACTGTCATTCAAGTACTAGACAAGTTTTTCCAACCAATTTTGAGATAGTATAGTCCTGAGCTAAATAATTAATGAACATAGTTATTTTCTAGAATCAAAGAGTTACATAATAGAACAGGGGTAGTCCCAGCTTCCTAGAACATAAGAAGTTGATTGTTTCTATTTTCTATCACGTCAGTTTCCTTACTTGTTATTATTATTAGCTATTTATAAAAATTAGCACCCTTAACTAATGGGAAAAAGTGTAATACCTCAAACTTATAAAGTGGAATTTGACTTCAGTATTTCAGCCTTTAATATAATATTGTTATGCAATTCACATAGAGGTACGATCATGTATAAGTACCAACTCAAACTAGCTTAGTTTCTATACTCATTTTGTTTTATGTTATTTAGGCCACTAACATTCCAAGAAATGACATTCCAAGAAATTTAAAAAAATGTACAGTAAAAAAAAACTAGCGTACCTTGTCATTGTCAACTTCAGTGAGGTCCAAAATTTTCAATTTTGATAAATCCCATTTTCCCATTCTTAGGATTTTGGTTTGCAGGTTTTCCTTCTCATTAATTATTTGTGTTCGTTCACAAAACCAGTATTGCAAGAAAAAGATAAATAGATTTATATTTTTATAATAAATATAAATTTGAATATATATATATATATATTTAAAGTTATGAAAGCATACCAGTAACACCATAGTACAGCCGAGTGTACTTTTTGGGTCAACATGATACTTTTTCAAAACATTTTCACATATTGCCCTTGGCCAGGAGATTGAATTCAAGTTTTTTAAATTTAACAACTTCGGCAAGAAACCTAATTGCATATAGCTTTGGTTGTTTGGAAAAAGGAAAGTTATAACCAACAATAATAATAACAATTTCACTAAATCTTCATTCCATTTTTCCTCTTCTAACATTGTATTCAATCTTTTTATTACTGTTTTTTGGCTGATTATGTCTTCTTCTTGAAAATTGGCACTTAAAAAATTAGAGAAACTTTCCATAGCTAAGGCTTTGTTAGAAGCTGGTATAGGAAATAAGTCTACTCCAGCTAATGGCATTCCAAATATTAGACTAATTTCTTCAGGACTTATTTTCAGAAATTTGTTTCCAATTCTGAAAGCATTTTCTTTTACATCAAAAGAAGTAATGATGTCATTTAAATTCGAAGCACTTTTTCTTAAATCTTGTCGTGCTATTGAAATCTCTAAGAAAAACATTGAAGAAGTTTTTGAATGGTGTTTTTTCTATTAAAGCTGTTGCTATAGGTGAAAGAATGTTTTTCTCCTTTATGATTGACAGCACTTTATAGATTACATCCAAATTACATCTATATGTATCTGTACACAGCCTTTTCTGCCTTTTGGCTATTTTTTAATTTCATACTGATAGACATCATCCGAATCAGTAGTTTCTTCAGCTAGTTGTTGTGAAATTGTTTTTTCTTCATCAGAGTTTTCTAATTGATTATGTTTGAAGTCCTTATTTATCAAGTCTTCTTTTTCATAAGCATCAGGTAGTTCCTATGTTGGTCCAGTTTGATTCTACATTTATGAAAATCATAAAATCAATTGGGAGGTAAAAATAACAAGTTCATCAAAAAAATATCATACTGCACAAAAATTTGAATAAAAAGATAATATGCTTTATCTTTTTAATTGTTTTGTACTTTTTTGGGATTAAGATATTTTGTAGTATATAAAGTACCTCTTTTTTCTAAAAAGAAAAAAGATAAAGCACTTTTTTAGTATATAAAGTACCTCTTTTTTCAAAAAAAATACAAATTAAACCCAACAGGTTTTTTTGTAAGGAACAAATGTTTGAAATTTATTTTACACCAGTTTCAATTTGCACAGTTTAAAATTTTCTTGTTATACATGACATGTAGACATTTTGGCCATTAAATATTGTTATTAATTTTAAGATCATTACGATGCAACATGTATATTGATATACAATTATAAGATAGGTTTCTAAGTTTTTTCCATTCATGAATCCATTTTTTTAACCAAATTATACTGATATTGTTTTTCTTCAATAAGTGACTATAGATAAAAAGTAGAAACAAATGGAATTGCTAAAGTAGAATGTGTACATTCTGAACTGTCACTTCATCCAACTATAAGTTTTCACATGAATAATAAACTGGTTGTTATAATGTTGTAATTTAATGTAGTGCTTAAGTTATGGATCTTCACTAGTTTATCAATGCATAATTGTTCTTTCACAAGGTAAATATCAAACATCTTAACTTAACATTATAGCGAATATTATTGAGAAAGTTTTTGATAATAATGGCTATGCTAAGTTAGTTAGCAAGTTAAATTAAATAAGACTAAAGGTGAAAATTAATAAAATAGAAAAGTGAATATTCACAACTGAAAATCAACAAGCATTATTTGATGAAATGAAAATTAACAGTTAGAATAAAGTGAAGAAAGTTTCAAAATTTGTCCACGGGAATTTGTATAGAAAGATAATCTGCTTTATCTTTTTTAGTTGTTTAAGTAATGGTCAATTAGAAATTTGAAAACTTAGAGAGAACCAAACACAAAATAGCCGATATTCACAATTAAGAACATGTTTTCAAATAACTAAACATGTTTGTTAACATTCATAGTTTAGAACAATCAACATTCAGAATCAAAAACATTTTTAGGGAGAAGTAATTTTGGTTGTGGTTTCAGTGGGTAGTTGTAAGGTCTAGTTGTAGATAGTTAAAGTTTTAGTGCAGTATAGCAACTTAATCGGTTCCGATGAGGTGTAATTGAGGGGAGAAGATTGAAGTGGTATTGAAGAGGGTGAGTGGATGATGTAATTTATTATTGAAGTAGTTGAGGTGTATTATTGAGGAGTTGTTGTCCTTATTTTAGGTTGTAGTTTGGATGGGGTATGAGGATGTCATATTTCAGGTAGAGATTTGTCTTCAAATGTATTGGATGGCGATTGGTACAAAAGTTGTTTGAGCAGTAATAGATTGTACTTTGTAAGGAAATTGAAGGATGGTGAAGTTGTGGTTGTAGAAGGTAGAGAAGAAATAGATGGTGACAGGGAAGGAGCAATGGGTGACAAAGATCAAAGGTTGTATAGATATTGGAAATAGGAGATAGAAATAAGAATAGCAATGATGAATGTACAACACTAAGTTGAAAATGCAATAACAACAGTAAAAAGACAAAAATGATCAATGCAACAACTCATGAACATTATAAAGTGAGTGAATAAAGATATTAATGTGCACGTATTAATGAAAACAGTGAATGGAAAACAGTGAATGGATATTGGAAAATTTCATAACAAAATGCAACACAATAACGATAACAAACAATGGATGAAAATAGTGAATGAATATTGAAAATTATGGTAAAAAAATGCTAAAATATCTCTATAGGAATTTTGACAAAAAGGTTATGTTTTATCTTTTTTAGTTGGTTTAAGTTTTTTTTGAAATATGCTACTTTATAAACACTACAAAGTGAATGAATAAAGAGTCTAATGTGCTAACAGCAAAGAAAAAAGTGAATAGAAAGTGGTAAATAAATTTGTACTTTTTTTTTGAGAAAAATGTGTGATCTTCTAGAAATAGAGGAGAGCACACATAAATTTGTACTTGTTATTAATAACTCTTAAAATAGAAGATGCAACATAAAAAAATAACAAATAGTGAATAAAAGTGGTGAATGGAAATTGCAAACTAGATTAAAGAAAATGCCAAAATATCTCTACAAGAATTTATATAAAATGATAATTTGGTTTACCTTTTTTACTTGTCATAACCTTTTTTGAAATTTAACTATTTTTTTATTTAAAATATGATCTAGCTTCCAATTTAATATGCATATACAAGTTGAAGTGTAAAACTAAATATTATAGGAAATATAAGTGGGAAAACAGTTACCAATGGAGTTAAATATAATGATGGTATCTGGCTATGTTCATCACAGAAAGGACTAGATATTGGTCTTATGTTTATGCATTGAGTTCCTCCTTCATTTATAAATATGCAAGTAGCTTTTTCAATGAATTACTTTGATTTGGAAGACCTTGTCTGCATCTTTATGCTGCATAAAAATTGTCATGTATAATAAAATGTTAGAGTGAAGAATAATATTTTGTACTAAAAAGTTGATTAAGTATGTTTATTTCACATAAATCCTTTAGGAAAACTACAAATGACTTAAATTCAGTATTTATTATGTTATATGTAGTAGCTAATATAAAAATTTATCTAGGATTTATTATGTATTTAAATGTTTTACATAAAAACATAAATGCTTTTATCTTTTCGACCTAGGGTTTAAATTAGTTGTATATTTTTTCTAATAACTTTAAATCATGAGAAAAACAAAAATATATCTAATAAGTATCAGTAATTATCAAACACGCCTAGGGTTTAACATGCAGTTTAAATTTTTGCATTAAAAGATAGATGCGTTTATCTTTTTTAACAGCTAAACAATAACTTGTTCAGTTTAACACCTAGGGTTTAGTATCATCTGCCATTGAATATTTAGGTATGCTTAATTAAACAAATGTTGATTATGTTAAATCGTAACAAGAACTAAAATACCTTAAATCCATTACAAAAGCTATCATCAGCATAAGTAACAATGAATATTTAACTATGATTTATCATCTAAGTAAAACATTTGCATCAAAATAAAATACAGCTTACTTGTTTCGCATTTAAGTTTGAGGTGATTGCAGAGATTGCTCGATGAAAGTATTTTAGTTTAAGCTGAAATCGATGAAGCAGAAATTGATGAAGCTGAAGTCGTTGTAATTGAAATGCAGCTCTGATAAATGATTTGTAATCGTTTTAGCAGAAATATTGGGAAGAGAAATCAATTGTTTGTTTTTTAAAACCTAGTTTTGGTTTTGGTTTGTAGCTCTGAAAAATAGTAGAAAGCGAAAGAGAAAATGGAACGGAAGAAGGGCATGAAGTAACGGATTGAAGGTCTGACGTAACGTGTATAAAATTTTATCCTCCAAAGTAATTATTTTAAAGTTATGTCCTACAAACTTATTGCTTGATGAAAGAAGGCCCTTACGGTAAAATTCCCCTATATAAAATGTAATAGTTTAACTTGTCTTATATTATTGGAATATATGCTATGTTTAATTTATCTTATTTTCCTTAAATTAAATATGCAAAAAATGTCCGCAGAAAAGTTAATTTAAGAAAATGACAAGCTTACTAGACCTAATTACATTGATTGGCTAAGAGTGATAAAATAGTGCCAACCTATGAATGCTTGTGGTCATCTATACACGAACCTGCAAAAAGAAAACTCGCCAAAGATGCTGATCCTGATTTAGTGATAGCTTATAACAAATGGCAGTAGATCTTGAAATTGGCCAAGTTTATGTACTATATACTTTAGACAAACCGCTGCTAAGACAACACGAAAACATGTATGTTCATTAAATCTTTGATAGCATCGAAGCTTTTTTTGGAGAGCAATCTCGTTCCACAAAGTACGAGATTACTAAGAAACTATTCAATATGAAGATGCCGAAGGGCACTCGCGTTGATGAATGTGTCTTATTGATGAAGGGCTACATTGATAGGCTTTCACAAGTTGACATCACAATAAGTAATGAGTTGCAAGTGTACTTGATCTTAGAGTCACTTACTCTATAGTTTGAGTCGTTCATATTAAATTACAATATAAACCAAATGAATGTGAGCCTCGTGGAGCCACTCAATATGTTAAGATCAACCGAGTCCTTATTCAAAGATCAAGGCATGGTGCTCGCTATAAAGGGAAAGACATCGTCTTTGAATGGTTCAAAAAAGATAAAGTGTGCTGACAAGAAGAGCAAGAATGTGACGACCACCCTACACCTCTGGTACCCAATGTACCTATATGATGCACCGTGGATGTACCCGACCGATGCAGGATGGTAGTCAAAATGCAAAGTAGAGAAAAATCCAAGCACAGAACCTGTAGAACATCCCATGACGTACAAACAAAATATAATATAATAACGTAGATGTAAAACAGACGAGACAGTGAAATAATCAAATGAACCATAAATAGAGTGCATCAGGTTCACGGACTATACAAAAATCGAAATAACAAGTTTATACATCCAAATCTCCAAAATAAACTCTATAACTGTCTCTCAAAGTATAAGTATTGTCATAGCTCCAAAGTATAAGTACTAAGTCCCGAAGTCATAACGTAATAAATCTATCTTAATATATTGTCACCTAAATAATAGAAAGGTTTATAAATTACAAATCATCTCAACAATTTTGAAATCTACTCCCCAGCCCCTAAGTTCATTCTAATTTTTTACTCCCTATTCCATTTTACATTTATCCAAAATGTTATTTTAATTATGTAATGACCTAGAATTTCATGTTAGTGGTGGAATTATGGATCTTAAGGCTACGTAAACACTAGAGGGGGGTGAATAGTGTTTTATAAGTTTTATAAATCTTTTTGAAATTCTTTCAAGTTTATTATTAATCGATACATAATGAACAATCACGAATGCAAACACAGATAAATATAAATGTAGTATAGTAAAAGTAGAGAATTAGAGAGATCACACCAGGGATTTTTATACCGGTTTAGAGTTATCCTACATCTAGTCCCGTACAATTGCTTGTACAAATTTCTTTTCAAATGCCAATCTTTCAACGGGCAGAAGGAAAACCCAATACAATCTCGATTCCAAGGCTACAAGACATACCCTCCAGATTTTTTGAGCTTTGGGGTGCAGTCACTTGATTTAAACGGGAAATAAGCACACCTACATGGATTTCTAGGACACCGAGCATACCCAATTGATTTAAACAGGTCACCAAGCGAACCCAATTGATTTGAACGGGCTAAGTCACACCTACATAAATACAACTAGAGTTTGATGGTTTTTCCAAAGAAAATTTCTTGATATTCGGTTACAATTGATCCTATAGCCTCTTGGACAGAACTTTGATCTTTGATTGAGAGAGAGATGATTGAAATAAAAGAGTACATTGTAGAGAATCAATACAATGAAGATTGAATTGATTCTGGTTTGAATTTGAGAAAATTTGAATAAATTTTCACTAGAAATTTTGGCAGAGTAAGAGAAGAGAAGAGAAGGTAATAAGAAAGTAATTATTAAAAAGTTCGTTTCAAACCCCTTATATATAGAGAATAAACAAACATGTCCACTCGTGAAGAGTTACAACGAATAGACACTTGTTTTCAAAATTTGAATTTCAAATTAGCGGCATGTATTTCGACATATCATCTGCCTATATGTCGACATAGGCTAGTGTATTTTTAAAATTTATTTTAAAATGCTTTGAAAATCTTACGCTTTGAAAAATATTTTAATACTTTGTAAAATAATTTAAACATAGTTTATAAACATTATAAACTTTAAAATACTTTTTAATATATTTTTAAAAATATACTTTGTTTTTAAAATATAAAGAATAACAAAATGAGAAGATAAAGATCAAAGATTGCTACCACAGACTTTAACAACATTCTTTGACTGTATATACTATACCATAACCTTGAGATTTTCGTATCTTAATCTTTATATTCATGAGTCTTTATGTCTGTTTCTTGAGTCACTATACTATACAGTCTTCAAATCAATACTTGTGTAATATCCCATGCTATATACTATATAACTTGATATAAACATTAGTATCCATATTTTATATGAAGGTATTATTGTTACTAAGGTTGTTATCATCAAAATCAATAATTGAGGAATTAACATTTCGAACACTTCATGTTTAAATATCTGAATTATTTAAATATTTTGATCTTGGATTTAATGTTATTAAAATGATTTAATAAGCCTGTTAACCCCCTTTTAAATCTTAAGCAATGATGGTAAACTTTTTTTTGGAAAAATGTCTACAAAAATATATACTTTGAAAAAATAATGATAATGTGACCGAGAATCGTTTTATCGATAAATAGATTTTTAACCATCAGAAGTTGTTCAGATTTTTTTTACATATGCTTATTTTCTTAGGATATCAATAAAATGGAATAAGAATTTCAGGAAATAAACTTTTTGAATGATGTCAGGGGTGATGTCATCAAAGATATTTAGGAAATGAGCTTTTATGGTGAGACTTGACTTTTAAGTAAAAAAAAAGAAACCTGTAAAGGTGCATGTGAGAGGGGGGCTCCTTTGAGACCTTCCATGGAAGGTGGACGGTGGAAATAAATTTGTTAACAAATACATTTCGCCAACACCTAAAAGGTTGTACCAAGTGGCATGTTTGAAGAAGTTCCAAGCATACCTCTTGGTTTTGTGATAATTCACAAGTTCGTTTAAATCATAATTGTAACACCTTGTATCTTGAGGCCAAAAGCTAAGCACTACAGATGCTGCAGTCATCCATAGTATTAACTTCTGGTAATGAAATACGGTAATGCTAATGGTATCCATAATATCAGAGACACATGAATATGAAATAAAATCATCAATAGATTAAAATAGAAATTTTGATTACATTACAAACAATATACTCAATTTACATAATCTCATAAACGTTTCCCAGGTTCAGGTCAACATATAATACATAAGTACGCCAAGAGTGATATATGATGAAGCCCCCTTGGTTGACCAGAGTATTATATAGTCATATCCCACTTAATACAACATAGCGGAATAAAAGCAAAACAACAATTCCTAAATAGCTATCCATCATCCACCTGCTCATCTTGGAAGCTTTATTCGCCAACCTACTAAAACCTGTAGACCTCAACCCTCAGCCTACTCAAATCAATTTTGAGCACCCGAGAGTTTAAGGGGAAAACAGAAACTTCGAGTCAGACATAAAGCATGGTATAAATAATGGGATGCATTCCCGTTACAGGAATTAATAGACTCGTTTAGGTATCCGGGAATAGCGAGGTTTCCATCAAGAAACTAATAGGGCAGGAGACGCCAGTATAAACATTCGGGAGGCTAGATTGACCTATTACATGGGGGCTATGAGTTTTCCGAGTTGTTCGAGATGTTACTTTCCCCGCCTTGTTGTTATTTTCTTACCCCGGAGAAAAACTCCTTTTAGTCCTTCCAGTACAGGGCTTTCTAGACATCTGATAAGCCAACAATCTTATTCATAGTAACCTCCAATGCAAGCATTCGTGCATTCATCGATAGGCATAGCGAATAGGCAACTAGTTCTTTCAGGGAGCAGTTACCAGTGGCTACAAGGCAGGAGCCAAGCTCTAAAGACGAGAGGCAAGCTAGTTTATACATCTCGGTTTACTAATATTAAGTGAGACCACGCCGCTTAGTGGAACGGATTTTCCCTCACTAATATCCCTTTAAAAAGATATATTTTGCAAATCAAAATCCTACAACTGAACCGGTTAATCAAACTGATTATATTAATAATAGCAATATTCATTATGCTAATAAATGGACTATCTGTCCATAAAACAGGTAATAAATGGACTATCTGTCCGAAAAACTGTAGTTTTTTTGGCTAACTTCTAACATTTGGCTGACTCTTGCCTACCAGACAAAAAATCAAATGGTCTAACATCTGTTAGACAAACTTCTGGACGGTTCGTCCTTAACTTACCTCTCCAAGGGTCAACTGATCCTAATGGTTTGGCGGGCTCACCAACAACCTATCTCTGTACAATTATATTCCTTTCTGTGTGTAATCATAATTTTAGTCCATCTGACAAAGCCCTACACACTGGAATTTTGGACTAAATTAGCTAGTAGCTGATGGCTAATGGATATAGGGCGCAATTCTACACTAGTCCCATCTGTTCTTCTAATATAAGTCATTTTCTTAGGGTTAACTACCCTTCACCATTTTCCTTAAAAACATTTTCAAAATGATTAAACCTTTTAAATCATACTTATCAAGGAAAATATATTCTTTGCTTTACTCTATGCTATTTGCCATGTTATATAATGATGAAATATAATGAGGATTACCTTACCTCTAAAATAAGTTAAAACCCATTTTAACTTAAAAACAGTTAGGCTATGTTACCAAAGTAACACATTCGAAACCTTTGTTTAAAACCTTTAAACAACCCTTTCGAAACCATTGAAAGTACCCCTTTCGTAACCCTTGAAAGTACGCCTTTCGAATTCATTGAAAAACCTTTCCTTCGAAAGCTTTAAAACCTTTGACATCCTATCTTTAAAGCACTTAAATATTGCCTTTTGAAAACATAGGAAAGACCTTCCCTTTCAAACCTTTCGAAACCATTGGGGAACCACCCCCTTTCGAAACCTCATTAAAACCTTTTGAAAGCATTAAACCATCAAACCTTTTGAATCCATTTGGGTTTAAGTAAAACATGTGGAACAACCTTTCGAAACCATTTAAAACCATCTCCTTCGAAACCTTTGGGTTCTACCTTCAATTGAGAAAAAGGGTCATAAAACGTTTAAGTCGAAAGCACTCTTTCGAAAGCTATTTCTAAGTAAAGAAACGATGATGGCGAAACCAGTCCCTTCGAAAGCATTGGAGAAGCGGCTCTAATCTTTAAAACAAAGGATCCTTTCGAAACCAAACTAGGTCGAAAGGTGTAACAACCCGCATATTTGTCGATTTTATATTTAAATATTTTATTTAAATATAACATCGTTCGTCGGATTTTAGTCCGAAAAGCTACTTTTTGCAAACAGTCGAATTGGGACTCGAGACCACCCCCATTGAGTCCAAAATGTCGTTTGCGATCTTTTTGAGTGTAAGCTTCGATATGTTTGGAGTTAGGAGAATTTTGCCACTTTTCACTTAGGGCTTTGGGTTGGGTTTCAGCCCAATAACCCCACTTAACCTCCTACCTCTCTAACTCTTCATCCATTCACTCCCATTTCATTTCATTTCCTCAAGCAAACTGAAAATGGTGGAGAGGAGGAGGAATTAGAAATTACAAAACCCTAGTTTCCACTTGCAAACTAAGTTCTAGCTCCATATTCAAAGAGACCCCATTGGTAAGCTTCATCTCCTTCTTCTCCAACTCTTTCTCTTTCCAATTTCAGTTTATTTCCTAAACCTAAATTTGGGAAATGCTTGTTTTGATCTTAGTTGGAGCTTCTTGTGTTGAGAGTGAAGAGTAATTGCTCTTGACATTGCTTCAAAGCTTCTTCTTCATTTGTTTGGGTTCAAAGGTGAGATTTTTATCTCACATCTAAGTCAATAATTATCTTCGATTGTTAGGTATGAATTCCTAACACTTATCCTTGTGCAATTCCTTAGTCGTTGTTGCTCGACCGATCGTTATCGATGTCGTTTGGCCATTTTTTGGCCTAGGTTCAGGGAATGCCCTGAATAACAGTTTCAGCCGTCTGAACGTATGGTTCAGACGTCTGAATGGGATACTGGGAATTTTCTTCTCCCAGCATTCAGACATCTGAATCAAAATTTCAGACGTCTGAATTGGTTCGTTTTGAACCAGAAAAGAAATAGGTTAAAAAGTGCCTATTTCAGACGTCTGAAGTCTAGGATTCAGACGTCTGAATTCTGTTCTGGAAAATAGTTTATTTTCCAGATTCAGACGTCTGAATTCTTGATCTCAGACGTCTGAATCTGCTGTGTTTTGCCTAGTTGTTTTTTAGCTTGAATATCCAACTCTAATCAAATCGGGTTGATTCCCTTTTTGTTGTTATCATTTATTATCGGCCACTTTGTTAAGTCGCCCGCCTTTTTAAACTTAGGTCGCTTGTCTTCACTAAGTCGTACCGTTTTGACGGGGCGCTGCCCCGCACCCCGCCGTGGGCGCTGCCCCCTGGACCCCCGCGACCTGACCGGGCAGGTCGAACCCCGTATAACTCTGCGTAGGCAATCTTATCCGAAAACCATTCAACGGAACTTCTTACTTTGATGGTTTTGGGAATTGATTTCTTTGGATTTTATTCACGTCTTCGAATGTGAACTTTTATAATTGATTATTTCTACAATCACTTCTATGACTTGTCATTTTAAAAATATAAAGGTTTCAATACTAGTAGTAAATATCAAAACTCTATCATCAAAACGATTTCAACTCTATTTTCAAATATTAAACTCGTTTATAAAACTGTTTTCCAATCTACTAGTATATACAAACCTTTACCTCATTCGTATGAGAAAATATAATTAAACGGCTTAGCAAAACAAGTGGTATGAAACACTTGCGTTTACTTCGTCGGTTAATTTATGGACTTGTTCGATTGAATCTCTAGTGACAATTTTCTAGTGGAGATCTACAATCTGTTCGTAAATATTTGAGTTAAGCAAGTGGTTATGGGACATGAAGCTAAACTCTTATATTTACTAGCTTAGTGTAATCGACACTTCCTTATGATCATGACGATCATTCTTGTGATTTAGACTAGCAATGTGCGATGTCTCTTTGTCCGTGTGAAGGACTGTACTTCATTTTATTGAGCTTCGACTCAATCAGGAGGAGCTTCGGCTCAAAGTCCGCAATGGGGGACTATACCCAGTCAGGAGGAGCTTCGGCTCATCAGGAGGAGCTTCGGCTCAAAGTCCGCAATGGGGGACTATACCCAGTCAGGAGGAGCTTCGGCTCAAAGTCCGCAATGGGGGACTATACCCAGTCAGGAGGAGCTTCGGCTCAATCAGGAGGAGCTTCGGCTCAAAGTCCGCAATGGGGGACTATACCCAGTCAGGAGGAGCTTCGGCTCATCAGGAGGAGCTTCGGCTCAAAGTCCGCATTGGGGGACTATACCCAGTCAGGAGGAGCTCCGGCTCATTTTTATAGGATTGGCCATCCTCTTTCTTGTGATTTCTGGATTTCTAATTATTGATTTCTGGAATTTTATGTTTCACCAGCTTTTACCATTGACATTGACGAGTATGTCATTTATTGTGGCTTGGTGAATTAAATTAAGAATATGACATTCTTTTCTCTGTTTTGAGATTATTGAGATATTGTATGACTTTTGTGGGATTTCTAATGTATACTTATCATAGTATGACACCTTTTTGTTATCATACGCTCTATTATCATATCTCATATTCTATCTCATTTTATCTGATAATTATAGCTAGACTGATCCGTTTATTATTTTCTTAAATAATACTCGGGTCAGACCGAGATGTTACAGGTGCTTCTGCTTGACTTCCTCCCGGGATTTGCTACTCTGACTTTTGGCACTACTTAGATTAGTAGTTTTTGGTTGTACGCATTTGAGATATAGACTCTATATGGTGTACTTATTCTTTTGTATAGCACATGTTGCTATTCTTTTGTATTATCGTGGATCTTACTTGACCACTACTCTGATGAACACTTTCATGTGTGTTATATATTCATATCTATTTCCGCCTCTGTGATATGAATTGTCTGAGACTGATTTGTGTTATGTTTATTTCTATATTTGTTTCCGAAGATTATATATAGCCACCGTGTGATAGCTTTGTGTTTGTATCGGTATGTTGGATTTCCTCTTTAAAAGATATGCATTCTATTCTATCTGACATATCGGTGCTCGCACAAAGAAGTTACACGGATGGTCGCCCCTCAACAGCCTTATTCTCCGTGCTAATTGACAGCACTACATCGTAGTGTTCTTGGTTAGCGTGGGTATAGAGGTGGGGCGTCACAAAAGGTAAAAGGCGGCAGTTAGGGGTTTCGACCCCTACGAAAGCATTTACTTAAAACAAAAGGCGAAACCCATTCGAAACCTTTTCCTTAAATCATTTTGACCCAGTCGGAAGACAACTAAGTTGAAGTCATTTCCATCGAAGACAAGGCAGGCGCATTTCCATTTAAAAGAAAAATAGCGCTTCGACCCCATCGAAACCCCTTGTTTCGACGGTATACCTTCCGCCTATATCCAATTTGCTACGCACCAAATCTTTGATGCCATGCACACTGGTTTCAATAGTGATGGTGGCAGGGGACATGGGCGAAAGCATGGTGCCGAAAGAGGCGAAACAAGAATAGTATGAACCAACACTTAAAATAGTTCTTTTCAACTATCCATCCTTGTTTGTCAAAATCTGATTGGTTGCTAATTTCTTTATTTATATATATAAGTACCGCCGAAACCACATCAGTAAACTATTTGAATTATATGCAAATTGCCCCTTCTCCTTTTATAAAGATATAAAACATTTAAGTCTTATACCTTAAATAATATTATATATCCCTTAAAACACTTAGGAAAATTCTACAAATATTCTAGAAAATCATTTTTAATATGTTTTCTAACATACATAAATTTCAGACCCGAAATATAAATAATTTAGCCTTAAATTATTTTTAACCCAAATAATCATTTTCCTCACTAGAAAATTCGTATAAAATCCACATTAATTCAGAAAATTCTGAAATTTTAAACCCATCTCTAAAATATATTTTTGATCTAAATATAAATTTGTAAGGCATTTGGACGTCATCTAATTGGGTTTTCACATTTAAAAGTATCATAAAATCCATATGAAATATCATAAATCATCAACAAGCATATATACTTATTTTAAATATCAAAATATGGAAAAAAATTGCAAAATATTTTAGATTTCATCCTATAAACAAAACATGAGATGCAGTCATTATTCACCTTAGCTTTGAGATTAAGGAGTTTGAGATTTGAATTGATTAGTCTTCTTCCTTTAGCTTTTCTCTTTCTCTAGCTTGTTAACGGTGGCCGACCTCTATTTTGAAATTTTAGATTATGAAATGAACATGTAGCATGAGATACGTGATGGTTATAGTTATGTCTCTTTCCTATTTTACCCCCTCTCTGTTTCATTTTAACTCATCTTTAGTTCATTTGTTATCATGGCATGGCTACCCCTTATTAATCACAAATCTCAATCCCCTAATCATCACATTATTTAATTTAATTTATCTAATTAAATATCCTAAGTGATGTTAACCAAATTTGGGGTCATTACAAACTCCCTCCTTAAAGAATTTCATCCTCGAAATTACAATAAGGTACACAACAAATCAATCAAAAAGGTAAAACATACCATCAAACAAGTAAGGATAAGTATCTCTAATCCTACTTTCAATCTCCCAAGTACAGTCTCTCTCATCCTCGCTCCATTGGACCTTAACTATTCTGACTGTCTTGTTCCTTAGCCTTTTGTCATCTCTTGCGACTATGCGAACTGGCTTTTTGACTATAGTCAAATCTGGTTCTACTACCAAATCCTCCAACATAGTCGGTGTTATAGTAGACTCCAGGTCTCTAACACATTTTCTTAGATGAGAAATATGAAATACATCGTGGACTCCTGCCAAACTGTTCGGTAACTCTACTTTATACGCGAGTTTCTCGATCCTCTCAATAATAGGAAATGGTCCAACGAACTTCAATGCCAACTTCCCCAATTTCCCAAATCTGATAACGCCCTTCATTGGCGATACTTTGACGAAAACACGATCTACAACTGATAACTCCAAGTCTTTCCGTCTCTTATCTACATAACTCATCTGCCTAGATTAAGCTTCCTTCATTCTAGCTCGAATTAACTCAATTTAATATGCAGCTTCTCTAACTAAATCTGGACCAAGAACCAACATATCCCAGGTCTAGCCAACATACGGAAGATTTGCATGGCCTTCCATACAATGCTTCAAACGATGCCATCCCTATACTAGTCTGATAACTGTTGTTATTCGAAAACTTAACTAGGTGTGGATGGTCTTCCCATGATCCCCCAAAATCCAATACGCAAGCTCTTAACAAATCTTCCAAGGTTTAGTTAATTCTCTCCGTTTGCCCATCAGTCTACGGATGGTAAGCGATACTCATCTTTAACTTGGTACGCAAAGTATCCTGTAGACTCTTCCATAACTCCCTAGTGAATAAGGAATCTATATCACTTACTATACTACTAGGAATTCTGTGAAGTCTAACCACATTCTTCATAAACAACCTCGCTAAAACATGCGCCGTTCTGGTTAACTTAACTGGAATGAAATGGGCACTCTTGGTCAATCTGTCCACTATGACCTATATACTTTCATTTCCTCTATTAGACCTTGGAAACCCATCAATAAAATCCATAGAAATAGAATCTCGCTTCCATACTGGAATATCCAATGGTTGAAGCAACCCACTTGGCTTCTGATGTTCGACTTTTACATGTTGACAGTTCAAACACTACTTTACCTATAAGCCTACATCCCTCTTTATGCCTTCCCGAGAGAAACTTCTCTTCATATCCTGATACATCTTAGTTCCTCCTGGATGAATAGTGAACTTTGAACGATGACAATCCCCAAGAATATCTTTCCTAATGCTTCCCACATTCGGAATACACAATCTTCCATTCTTTCACAACCACCCATTCTGGTCAAGACAGAAATCCTTTAAGTCATCGCTCTCTGCTCCTTTCCTTAACTTCTTGATCCGTTCAACTAACACTGAATCCTTCATCTGTTTAGAAGCAGTCTTCTCGATCATCACCGGTCGAACTTACAAACAAGAAAACATAGCAGCTCCTCTACTAGACCCAGCCTCAGATCTCCACTGCACTCTACAAGCCGACAACGCTTCCAAATCTTTCCACTCGGCTATCATCGCTAACACTGCATTCTAATGCTTTTCGCTAAGCGCATCTGCAATGTTTTTGCCTTTCCCCGGTGTGTACTCGATTCCAAAGTCATAAGCAGTAATAAACTCTAACCACCTCTGCTGTCTCATGTTCAGCTCCTTCTAAGAGAACAAATACTTCAATGACTTATGATCTATATACAGCTCAAACCTCTCTCCAAAAAGGTAATGTCTCCATACCTTCAATTCAAAAATCACTGTGGCCAATTCTAAATCATGGATCAGATATCTAACCTCATGTGGCCTAAGCTGTCAAGAAGCATATGCAATCACTTTACCTTTCTACATTAAGATAGCTCCTAACCCAGTTCCACACACATCTATATAAACTACCAAATCTTGATTCCCTTTTGAAACAACTAATACAGGTGCATGGGTCAGTAAGTGTTTCAAGCTCTGGAATGCTTCCTCACACTTATCGATCTAAACAAAATTCACATCCTTTCGCGTTAGCTTAGTCACTGACGCTGCTATCCACGAAAAATCCTTTATAAACCTCCGATAATTCCCACCCAATCCAAGAAAGCTCTTTATCTCAGTCACTGTCTCGGGTCTCTTCCAATTATTCACCGCTTCAATCTTAGTCGGATCTACAGGCAACCCTTCCTTTGAGACTATATGACCAATGAACTTCACTTCCTTCTTCCAAAAATGACACTTCAAAAACTTTGCCTTCAGCTGATGCTCTCTCAAAGTCTCAAGCACAACTCTAAGATGAACCTCATGCTCTCTTTCATCCTTAGAGTAAATCAAAATGTCATCTATGAAAACCAACACATATCTATCCAAGTGCTCTCGGCAGATCCTGTTCATCAAATCCATAAAGAAAGCTGGCGCGTTAATCAGTCCGAACGGCATCACCAACCATTCGTACGATCCATATCTGATTCTAAACGCCGTCAAAGGAATACTATCCTCTATCACTCTAAGCTGATGGAAACCTATAGACAAATCCTATTGAGAAAATATCTTGGCTCCACTCAACTGATCAAACAAATCGTCAATCCTAAGTAACGAATATCGATTCTTTATCATCCTCTCATTCAACATATGATAATCGATACATAACCTTAACGATCCATCCGCTTTCTTCGCAAACACTGCGGCTTTCCCCCAAGGAAAACTACGCGGTCTAATAAAATCCTTACTTTCCAAATCCGCCAACTACACTTTGAGCTCCCTCATCTTAGTAGGTGTCATCCTGTTTGGCGGCCTACTCACCGGTTCTGCTCCAGGCACCAAATCTATTTGAAACTCAATGGCTTGTTTCGGTGGCAAACCTACTACCGGCTCGAAAACATCTGCAAATTCTCTAACCATGAAAACTCGATTCAACTCAGCTTCTACTTCCATAACACCCAATAATGCATTCACCTCACGACTAGGTTTTTCTACGGTATAAATAATCTAATCACTACAGTTCGGGTGTCTAAGCAATATTTTCCTATCATGGAAAAATATCCTAGCATCGTACTTACTTAACCAATCCATACCTAATATAGTTTCGAACCCTATGAAATTAAACATATGCAAGCTGCAAACAAAGGTATGACCCAATCAAACTTTAGATGGTCACATCTCATCCCAAGAGTCGCATGCCCTCCTATCGGGTTTGCAACCCTTAAGGAAGTAACTAGGTATGTGGGTTCTAGGCTAAGCTTATCCACTAGAAAATGAGATATAAAAGAATGCAATGCACCAGTATCAAAAAAACGCTAACAGACATATCATGGATCTGAAGCATACCTCCCAACACTGCTTTTTCCTTTCTCCTGTGCTGTTGGTCCTGATGTAGTTGGTTCCAATGCATACACTTTGCCCCTTCCATCCTTAGCAGGATCTTTCCATTGGTTCTTATAATGGAAAATCTGATCGCAGTTGAAGCACCTGATACTATTCTTCCCGATCACTTCCTTCACCTTTCCTGCACGACATTCATTACGAAATGTCCTTTCTTATCGCACTTAAAGCAAACAATCTTAGACTTTCCCTTCTTAGCGGCTCCACCCTTCTGGGCTCCCTTCTTCGGAAAGAACTTCCTTTTCTGCACTACTGGGACTTCCTTCGATTTATTCCTCTCCATAACAGCAAGCATCTCCTCATGTCTTAAAGCCATTTCCACTACAACATCACCAGGATCCCTAATATGAGGTAATTTAGCCCTTGCCAACTCAGGCTTTAACCCCCTGATGAACTTTCATTCCTCTTCATCACAGTATCCATAGTGGCATACCCATATCTAGCCAACTCCTCAAACCTTCCAAAATATTCCGACATAGTCATCTCCCCTTGTTCCAACTCAGCAAACTTTCTGAGCAAAGAAGACTACGCCATCACAAACATGAACCTCCCTTGGAACCTTCTCTTAAACTCAGCCCATGTCATCGTTTCCTCATCCACTCCAGCCGTCATTCTATTCCACCAGAATAAAGCTGCTCCTTGAAGCTTTCTCGAAGCTAGCCTATTCTTCTTCTCATCATTGAGCCCCAACTCTACAAAAACCTCTCACTATGCAGCAACCAGTTCTCCACTTCAATAGCATCTTCAATTCCAATAAATGACTTCCCTCCAAGCCTCGAATAGTCCCTACTCAATGCAGCAAGATTTTTGACTACTGGAGCTTCCTAAACTCCACCTCCAACTACCCCAGCAGCAAATTCCGCCTGCATTATATTAACAAAGAACTGATACATGACTCCCATGTTAACTTGCGGGACTTCAACACCTGTATTCCCAGCTTATGCCTGACCTTGGTTCCTTCTAGTATTAGGTCTGGCATTTCCATCTGTAGTGGTGATTCTTCCTCCAACATTAACTCTTCAAGAATCCATATCTACATTCGAATCTTCATGAGATATAGAAAAATAACCTAACAGAGATAGGAGATTAGAGATAAAGTGCATACTTATATATAACAAATACAAGTACGTTACTATAGCGTTATCCCATACCCTAACCTTATCTCTAATTCCTTAGGATTATGTTTTCAAAAATCATTTTTTGTTTAAATTTTTTCATAAACCTATGCTCTGATACCAAGTTGTAACACCCCGTATTTGGAGGCCAAAAGCTAAGCACTACAGATGTTGTAGTCATCCATGGTATTAATTTCTGGTGATGAAATACGGTAAGCTAATGGTATCCATAATATCAGAGACACATGAATATGGAATAAAATCATCAATAGATAAAAACATAATTTCTGGTCACATTTCAAACAATATTTCATACTCAATTTACATAATCCCATAAATGTTTCTTAGGTTCAGATCAAATATAATTATTACATAAGTACGCTAAGAGCGACATATGATGATGCCCTCTTGGTTGACCAGAGTACTATATAGTCATATTTGACTTAATACAACACAAAGGAATAAAAGCAAAATCCATCAGCCACTTACTCGTCTTCGGAAGCTTTATTCGCCAATCTACTAAAACCTGTAGACCTCAACCCTCAGCCTACTCAAATCAATTTTCAGTACCCGAGGGTTTAAGGGGAAAACATAAATTTTGAGTCAGACATAAAGCTTGGTATGAATAATACTATACATCTTGGTTTATTGATATTAAGTGAGACTACACCGCTAAGCGGAACAGATTTCCCCTCACTAATATCTTTTTAAAAACATATATTTTTCAAATCAAAATCCTGCAACTGAACTGGTTAATCAAACTGATTATATCAATAATAGCAATATCCATTATGCTAATAAATAGACTATCCGTTCATAAAACTGGTAATAAATGGACCATTTGTCCGAAAAAACTATAGTTTTGTTTGGCTAACTAGACTTGGGCCTACCAGACAAAATATCAAATGGTCTAACATCTATTAGACAAACTTCTGGACGAGCTGTCCTTAACTTACCTCTCCAAGGGTCAATCGATCCTAATGGTTTTGCTGGCTCATCAATAACCTATCTATGTACAAATATATTTCATTCTGTGTGTAATCATAATTTTAGTCTATCTAACAAAGCCCTACACATTGGAATTTTAGAATAAATTAGCTAGGGCCTGATAGCTAATGGGTATAGGGCGCGGCCCTACACCAGTCCCATCTAGTCTTCTAATTTGAGTCATTTTCTTAGGATTAACTACCTTTCACCACTTTACTTGAAAACCTTTTCAAAATAATTTAACCTTTTAAATCATACTGTTATCCCACCTTTTGGTCAAGGCTGGAATATCAACAAACTAGCTGGAAAGTGAGGGATATCCGGATTGGAAATCGATTGGAAACAAGGCTTTGATCGATGTCGTCAAAATTTGACCGAGCTCAAATCAAGGCGGGATCGATTGGGAATGATGATCAAGGCTATGAGAGACTACGTTTCAAATTCCAGGTCAAAAGGAGTTCATTTGCTCAAGATAATTGATCGATTCGAACAGGGCGTTCATATCGATCGGCATGGATACGAACAGCGCATTCGTATCGATCAGGTAGGAAGGCCAGATGGGTTTCGACTCGATGATAGTGGACCCGGATTGGACAGAAAAGCGCGGCATGGTTTGTTCGACTCGATGCAATTCGAATCTATCAGGATGGAACACAGCAACATACTTCGAATCGATACTATTCGTATCGATCAACATTGGACACTTCGAATCGATACTGTTCGTATCGATCAGAATGAACGCTTCAAGTCGATACGAACAAAGGAATAGTCGATGGATACGAATAGAAGAGCGGCCGAAGGATACGAAAAAGACTGGGAACGTTAACAGATGGATGCGAATAAATGGTTACGAAGCTTGGATGAAATGTGCATGGTTTAAAGAAGGAAGCGTTCAACACGGCGCAGAAGATGGATCGAGCCTTGGAAGTAGCGCCACGTCATCGGTGAACACGTGCGCTGTATCGATACGATCTGGTATCGATACGAAATTGATCGATGCAAACGTAATACCAAACGAACACTACATTTCATATCGATCGTATCTGGAGATCTACAAATCCAAATTCCACGAATTTTCACAGGAGCTTACGTACAAGCTTAGGAATGTTCACACCAAGTTTCGACTCCATTTGACAAAATCTTGATCGATACGAATTACGTTCGTATCGATCACGGATCGAGTCGAAACTTCATGGGATCGATCGCGTGGGCCCACTCACGTTCCAAAAGGAGTCTCCCGAAGTTTGAGCGAGATATTTGCAGGGAATGCCTATAAATAACACCCCAGAGCCTATAGAAAAAGGATCTTTTGGCTTTTCAACATCCAAACTCTGCCCAATTCGACTTTGCACTCCATATCTGCTGTTATGCTCGAATTCTATCATTATAATCTGTTATGATCAATTGTAACTAGCAAGGAAAGTCAATAAAAGATTAACTTTTGGAGTGGACGTAGGCCAGAGATAGCTGAACCATTATAAATCTTGAGTCTCTGTCTGCTTCTTTCTGTTTTAAGTTTATTATTCTTCACTTTTTATCCTCTACATTACTTAGATCTGCTGATTTGTGTTCTTACACTGGTGCTTTCATGATATTCGGGGTTTGTGACCAATTTTGGCGCAAACACTTTGGTGCTTTCACTGAGAAGCAACTAACGCCCGCTATACCAGATTTGGAGTTCAGATTTGAAGGTTTAAGGATTCAGATTAAGAGCCATGACAAGGCAATCAAGTTGAAGACAAAGAGCCGAGAGAAGTCAGCATGAAGGAAGCCAGGAGGCATCATCAGGGGCTAATGAGACTTCGGCTTTCATCACCAGAGTCGAGATGGAGACGGTGATGGGAGCTATGCATGAAGAGTTTCTTAAAAGGCAGGAGGAGATGATCCAGAACCTCCTTAGACAGTTTGGGCAAGCAGGAACAGCCGGAGCTTCAGTAGTTCAGATCCACGGAGCTGGAGCAGAAGGACCAAACAGGCAATCAAATGGAGCAGCTCAACAAGGCACGACCCCCAATCAGCACACAACTGCTAACCTGGATGGATCTAGGCGTAGGGCCACACCGTCCGGCAACAATGGACCAATCCATGAAGGGATTCCAGGTGACACCACACAACAAAATCCTGTAAGGAATGTAGGAGCGCGGGATGAAGAGTATGTACCAGAATTCCCTCAGAGACTCGGGGGGCAACCCTTGATGGACGACGCTGGACTAGCTAAGATTATCAAACGAACTATGCGCGGAGGCTTGACAAACAGAGATCTGGAAGGAGTAAATAGGAGTCCGTTTACTCGTGACATCAGAATTGCTCGGAATCCACCAGATTTCAAGCTACCTACTTTGGACATGTATAATGGCAAGGCTGATCCAACTGACCACTTGATGAGGTACACGAGACATATGGAAGTGTTGGGGGGCATCGGAGGAAGTTATGGCCCAATGTTTCCCTCTGTACTTGACGGATATAGCTGCTATGTGGTTCAGACAGCTGGAAGAGTGATCTATTAGGACATGGACAGAATTGGTGGATAGGTTTCGGAAGCAGTTTCGGGTTCATATTAAAAGACTGAAGAACGTGATGACGCTAACATCAGTAAAGCAAAGGACAGATGAATCGTTCAGAGCTTTCTTAACTCGGTTCAATGCAGCGGTTGCTTCGGTGGATCGGCCGAATCCATGATGGTTTTAATGGCAGCAGTATCAGGAGTCAGAGAGGATTCAGATTTCAATGTATCTCTAATACGGGACCCACCAATGGATCTCAGGGAATTCTTTCACGAAGCTGAGAGTTTCCTTCGGCAGGAAGATGCATGTTCAAATATGAAGTTAAAGGAGGTGACCGCAGCTGAGGATGATGGGCCATCCAGCGGAGGCTCGGATAAATATAAAGCAAAAAGGAAGCTGGATGACGAATCAGGAAAAGCTAGGAAGCGGTGGAGAGAGCCAAAACTTTCCACTTACACGGTATTAAATGAGACGTTGGAGCGGATATTCATGGAAACTCGGAATCGCCTTCCTTACCGAAGGCCAGCTAGGAGAGAACCCTCGGAACGTGAAAGGGCATCAGGAAGACATTGTCTCTTTCACGATTTGGATGGACATGATACCAACAACTGTAGACACCTAAAGGACATTAATGAGGAGCTTGTAAGGAATGGGCAGTTATGACAATATGTCGGGGCTCGGAATGCGGCGGTGGAGCAGGAACAACCACCGTCTATCCCAAACAACGATGGCGTGAGACCCAGGAATGATGGTCGATTGGTTATCAATTGACTGGGATGATATGAAATAAGTAGCAAACCACTGGCAAACGGCCAAGTCATTTACTTATGTACGGGGACGGAGATGGCCCCTAGGCATGCTCTGAATGATGATAAACCGCGAAGCTATGGCTTGTGAAATCTGCTTCCTTCTTTTGTTTGAACATTTGCCTTTTTCTGGTTCGGTTTTGGAGTTTGGTTTGAACTCCCGGTTTTGTTTGTTTTCTGGTTTGGACTTTCGTTTGGATGATTGCTTTCTATTTTGGGTATTGATTTGGATTTCTGGTATGGATTTTTGGTTTTTTGATTTGATTTGGATTTTGGATTGGATTTTATCTGGTTTTTGATAAATGATCGTCGAGTATGGACTATGCTCGACAAGGGTCCAGAGCGACCAGGATTCGGCCTAGGACTTAGGCCCTATATTATCGGTTACTATTTCAGGTCGTCGAGTATGGACTATGCTCGACAAGGGTCCAGAGCGACCAGGATTCGGCTTAGGACTTAAGCCATGGCAATTATTTAACGCCCAGGTACACTGGGCTATGGTCGTCAAGTGTGGATTGCGTTTGGCAAGAACCCGGAGAGGTTATGGATTTGGATATCGACCCGGAGAATTCCTGGATTCAGTTATTGGTCATTAGATGAGGATAGATCAGAACTCGGCTGACGAGTTCAGATGGATATGAAATTGGCTAAAGCCGTGGTTACTGGATTTGGAATCGGACATCGACTCGGAGCAGTCAAGAACGATGCACTTGGATGATATGGCTATGGACTTTAGATATCGGATTCTGGACTATTCAAAACACACCTTCTTACCACAAGGCATGTTTTGGGGGGCAAATGTTATCCCACCTTTTGGTCAAGGCAGGAATATCAACAAACTAGCTGGAAAGTGAGGGATATCCGGATTGGAAATCGATTGGAAACAAGGCTTTGATCGATGTCGTTAAAATTTGACTGAGCTCCAATCAAGGCGGGATCGATTGGGAATGATGATCAAGGCTAGGAGAGACTACGTTTCAAATTCCAGGTCAAAAGGAGTTCATTTGCTCAAGATAATTGATCGATTCGAACAGGGCGTTCGTATCGATCAGCATGGATATGAACAACGCATTCATATCGATCAGATAGGAAGGCCAGATGGGTTTCGACTCGATGATAGTGGACCCGGATTAGACAGGTAAGCGCGGCATGGTTTGTTCGACTCGATGCAGTTCGAATCGATCAGGATGGAACACAGCAGCATACTTCAAATCGATACTATTCGTATCAATCAACACTGGACACTTTGAATCGATACTATTCGTATCGATCAGAATGTACGCTTAAAGTCGATACGAACAAAGGCATAGTCGATGGATACGAATAGAAGAGCGGCCGAAGGGTACAAAGAAGACTGGGAATGTTAACAGATGGATGCAAATAAATGGTTACGAAGCCTGGATGAAATGTGCATGGTTTAAAGGAGGAAGCGTTCAACATGGCGTAGAAGATGGATCAAGCCTTGGAAGTAGCGCCACGTCATCGGCGAACACGTGCGCTGTATCGATATGATTTGGTATCGATGGATTCTGGCAATGCAATGGAGTTGGACCCTCATGTCGATCCGAATGAATCAGTCTTTCCACAGAGGTCAATCTTTGCCTGGTAGGCAAGAGGGCAGCAAGTTACAAATTCTGTCTCGGTAGGACATGTATTTTCTATTACTATGAAATTCATAAATGAAAGATGCTTCTGCTTTTAGAAAGATGAAAAAGAAGAGTGGGTCTGATACGAAATTGATCGATGCGAATGTAATACCACACGAACACTACATTTCGTATCGATCGTATATGGATATCTACAAATCCAAATGCCACGAAATTTTCATAGGAGCTTACGTACAAGCTAAGGAATGTTCACGCCAAGTTTCGACTCCATTTGACAAAATCTTGATCGATACGAATTACGTTCGTATCGATCACGGATCGAGTCGAAACTTCATGGGATCGATCGTGTGGGCCCACTCACGTGCCAGAAGGAGTCTCCCGAAGTTTAAGCGAGATATTTGCAGGAAACGCTTATAAATAGCACCCCAGAGCCTACAGAAAAAGGATCTTTTGGCTTTTCAACGTCCAAACTCTGCCCGATTCGACTTTGCACTCCATAGCTGCTGTTATACTCGAATTCTATCATTATAATCTGCTGTAATCGATTGTAACCAGCAAGGAAAGTCAATAAAAGATTAACTTTTGGAGTGGACGTAGGCCAGAGATAGCCGAACCATTATAAATCCTATGTCTCTGTCTGCTTCTTTCCGTTTTAAGTTTATTATGCTTCACTTTTTATCCTCTACATTACTTAGATCTGCTGATTTGTGTTCATACACTGGTGCTTTCACGATATTCGGGGTTTGTGACCAATTTTGGCGCAAACACATACTTATACAAGGAAAATATATTCTTTGCTTTACTCTAAGATATTTGCCATGTTATATATACTTTACCTAAAATAATGTTGATGAAATATAATGAGGATTACCTATCCCTCCAAAATAAGTTAAAACCCTTTTTAACTTAAAAACACTTGAGTAATATTGCCAAAGTAACACATTCGAAACCTTTGTTTAAAACCTTTAAACAACCCTTTCAAAACCATTGAAAGTACCCCTTTCGAATTCATTGAAAATCCTTTCCTTTGAAAGTTTTAAAACCTTTGACATCCTATCTTTAAAACACTCAAATATTGCCTTTCGAAAACATAGGAAAAACCTTTCCTTTCAAACCTTTCGAAACCACTGGGGAACCACCCCTTTCGAGACCTTCATTAAAACCTTTCGAAAGCATTAAACCATCAAACCTTTCGAAACCATTTGGGTTCAAGTAAAACACGTGGAACAACCTTTCGAAATATTTAAAACCATCTTCTTCGAAACCTTTGGGTTCTACCTTCAATTGAGAAAAAGGGTCATAAAACGTCGAAAGCACTCTTTCGAAAGCTATTTCCTAAGTAAAGAAGTGACTATGTCAAAACCAATCCCTTCGAAAGCATTGGAGAAGCGGCTCTAATTTTTAAAACAAAGGATCCTTTCTAAACCAAACTGGGTCGAAAGGTAAAAGATGGTAGTTAGGGGTTTCGACCCCTTTGAAAGCATTTACTTAAAACAAAAGGCGCAATCCATTCGAAACCTTTTCCTTAAAACATTTTGACCTAGTCGGAAGCCAACTAAGTCGAAAGCATTTCCATCGAAGATAAGGCAAGCGCATTTCCATTTAAAAGCAAAATAGCGCTTCGACCCGATCGGAACCCCTTATTTCGACAACATACCTTCCGCTTATATCCAATTCATTGCGCACCAAATCTTTAATGTCAAGCACATTGGTTTTGATAGTGATGGTGGCGGGGGACATGGTCAAAAGCTTGGTGCCAAAAGAGGCGAAACAAGAACAGTATGAACTGACATTTACAATAGTTCTCTTCAACTACCCAACCTTGTTTGTCAAAATCTGATTGGTTGCTAGTTTCTTTATTTATAAAAGTACCGCCGAAACAACATAAGTAAACTATTTGAATTATTTGCTAATTGCTCTTTCTCCTTTTATAAAGATATAAAACATTTAAGTCCCATACCATAAATAATTTTATATATTCCTTAAAACACTTAGGAAAATTCTATAAAAATTCAAGAAAATCATTCTTAATATGTTTTCTAACATATATAAATTTCAGACCCAAAATATAAATAATTTAGCCTTAAATTATTTTTAACCCAAATAATTATTTTCTTCACTAGAAAATTCATATAAAATCCACATTAATTCAGAAAATTTTGAAAATTGAAAACCATCTCTAAAATATCGTTTTTGATCTAAATATAAATTTGCAAGGCATTTGGAAGTCATCTAATAAGGTTTTCGCATTAAAACATATCATAAAATCCATATAAAATATCATAAATCATCAACAAGCGTATATACTCATTTTAAAAATTAAAACATGGTAAAAACTTCGCAAAATATTTCAGATTTCATCCTAAAACCGAAAATAAACAAAACATGAGATGTAGTCATTTTTCACCTTAGCTTTGAGATTAAGGAGTTTGAGATTTGAATGGATTTGAATTGATTAATCTTCTTCCTTTAGCTTTTCTCTTTCTCTAGCTTGTTAATGGTGGTCGGCCTCTATTTTGAAATTTTAGATTATGAAATGAACATGTAGCATGAGATACATGAGGGTTTAGGTTATATAGTTACGTCTCTTTCCTATTTTACCCCCCCTCTGTTTCATTTTAATTCATCTTTAGTTCATTTGTTATCATGGCACGACTACCCCTTATTAATCACAAATCTCAATCCCCTAATCATCACATTATTTTATTTTATTTATCTAATTAAATATCCTATATAATGTTAACAAAAAATTGGAGTCATTACAATAATCCATAAGTTCAAAAGATAGAATATGCAAGTCTAATAGTCCATAGTCAAATAGGCAAGTTCATAAGTCAAGTATGCAAGTCCATAAGTCATATATGCAAGTCCATAAGTCATACATGCAAATCCATAAGTCAATTATACAAATAGGCACAAATCAAGTCCTTTATTAAAATAATGAATATGTTATAAGAAGTGCAAATATGCAGTTTCTTAATTGTTCAAGCCCTAATTAACAAATATGTCTCCTTCTCCATATTTTACCATTCTAAGAAGAAGGTATTAAGAGAGAGAGAGAAGTTAATAACTCATTTTCCATAAGGAGGTACATCCTTATTTATAGTGGTTGAAATGAGGTATGCTTGCTCCAACTGACGATGTGGGACTCATGGTGCCATGGAACTTGTGAAGAAATGTGAATGCTTTTGAGGCTTTGTGAAGGAAAATGCATCAAACCCTCTTGTATTTACTTTTGTAAATGACTTTAATCCTCTTTCATTGTATGGCTTTTGACATCATCATGCATGAACATTATGGGACTTCGATAATCATGTTATATCCATGAAATTCGGCATCGATTAATGGCTTACGATACGTGACATTTTTCTATATTGAAATGTTCTTGAATGATTGTCGATGGCATCTGTTGGAGGCAGTTTTAAACATCAATGATGAGTGGTGCCGATATAGTGTAGTATTGGCATAAATTGGCTCCACTACGCCTCTTATACCTTCGGTAGCTCGACTTCGACAGCGTCATCCTGGTATTATCTTCTTAGTTGAACAACATAGGTAGAAAGCAAAATTGTCTTGCTTTTAGTGTCTTCGACACGCATCATTATCAGCTTTGACGATAACATCGGTGAAAGCTTTGGCGATAATGTTGGCCGCCGCTTTGATGACTTCGATGTTGATCAAAATTAGGCTTTGTCTTCATTTCTTTAGTGGAGTCATTCGTCAATAAGGCACTATGGTATCAACCGGCTTTTGCCATGATGGTCGAAGTCAACTATGAGTTGATGTCGATATTAACTTGAATCAATACATGTATGAAGCATAAAAGCAACTTCGTGGACATTGACAGTGTTCACTATCGCTTGTATGGATGTGCAACGTCTTCGGTGTGCTGTATAAAGATGATGTGCGATGTAATCATTAACGAAGAGCGGCATAACTTTATATTCCTTTGACATCATCATAGAAGTGATACTCTCGAAGTGCTTGTAAAGTGCCACTTCGTTGTATTATTGATAGCTTCCATGACTATTGATGATGAGCCTCTTTAACACCAATCTATCCTCATGTTCCGGTTTCCTATTATTGATTGTTGGCGTCAATGGTATTTATGTCACTTTGTAAACCTTTGACTTTATCCATCATAGCTCTTATACTAATGTTGATTCTATTATATTGGCACTGCTTATTGAGGCGACGCCGAGGCTAAGCAACAGGTCGAACTCCTTTGATGACAATCATGGTAGTAACAAATCCAATGTAATATAGAATGCGACATGGTTGATCTACATGATATATGGCGATGTTGATCCTATTCCTTTGTTAACGGAATGTGATGTTGGAGAATCGCAAAGTGATGAAGTGCAGATGGTTAAGGGTCGACATCGAAGAGATATGTCACCAACTTTATATGAAGCGCAGTGAGGTACATCATTGAAGAGATACATTACCGAAGATATATGACCCCGAAGTGATGAAGTGCGGCACTATCGATTTTTGACATAGGACCCATCACTCATAACATTATTTTTTATATTGAAATTATATGGATAACATTTAGCCTCCACCTTTGTATGAAAGAAGCTTTTTACTCTTTAGGGTAAAACCAAGAATTCTTTTGCTTTGCCATCATGAAGCTTTCCTTTTAATCTCGTTTTCCTGTATAATACAAAATAAACAATAGTTTCCATTATAACATAATATTTAAATCTTCAGCGATCCTTTTCAGATCTTAGGCTATGAATCAACATGTAGTTGGAGAATTTCCCGTATTCTTTTACATGAGTCAAGATTATTTTCAATTTATGTTGAATGCTAGTAATTTTTCGAATGGAAGCTTAGGAAATCACATGGTGATCTAAATTTACCAAACATTTAAATTAGAAAGTTATCTGATAATATTATAGGATGGATGACCGACAATTCATTTCGAGCATGAGATAAATATAGTAGCCTAGATAATCATCTAGTAATAAGGGAAGACTAAAAAACCCTTTTGATAATAATAGAATATCAGAAAATTCGTCTAATAATAATAAATTCCAAAAATCCATCTAATAATAATAGAAGACTAGAAATCCATCTGATAATAATTAAAAAATGGACATCCGTCTGATAATAATAGAAGACTATAAAACCATTTGACAATAATTGAAAAGTGGACATCCGTCTGATAATAATAGAAGACCATAAAACCTTATATGGAAATAATAAAAGAAGACCAGAAAATCCCATCTGGAAATAATAGAAGATCATAAATCCACATCTAACAATAATAGTAGAAGATCGAAAATCAATATTCTCACAATAATAAAAAGAAGACCAGAAGCCTTTATCTGGTAATAACAAATAGAAGATCAGAAACCTTTATCTGATAATAATGGATAAAAATCTAGAAATCCATATTTGGAAATAATAAAAGAAGTCCAGAATCTCTTTTCTGGTCGCTACAAATTGCATTTGTTGGGAGGCATAAATAGCTCATATTTGATGGACCTTCCTTTAGAAAACTTGGTTTGATTCAAAGCGCTACTTGGCTCGATTTTGACGGATCCTCCTTTAGAAGATTAATTTATTTGGAGCTCTACTTGGTTTTGATTTTGATTGATTTGGGAGCACTACTTGGCTTTGATTTTGATTGATCTTCATTTTGAAGATTTTGGCACTTTAATAAGGCTTTTGATGACTGGCACTAAAGGCTTACTCCGTCCTCCCTCTAGTGGGCACTTCAACCAGGCCATGTAGACAATGATTGAAGGCTTTCTTGGTGATTTAGTGGGGCCTTTGATGATGTCACTAAAGGCTTACACCGACCTCCCTTTAAGAGGCACTTCAACCAGGCCACGCAGGTAGGAGTTGAAGGCTTTTCTGGTGCTTTAGTGAGGCCTTTGATGATAGCACTAAAGGCTTACTCCAACCTCCCTCTAGGAGACACTTCAGTGAGACATTTGATGATAACACTGAAGGCTTAGGGCCTTTGATAACCAGGGACCTCTTGCGGTCATGAGTCTTTAATAGCTGGGGCCTTTGATGGCCAGAGACCTCTTGCGGTCATGAGTCTTTAATGGCTGGGGCCTTTGATGGCCAGAGACCTCTTGCTGTTATGAGTCTTTAATGGCTTAGACCTTTGATGGCCAGAGACCACTTGCGGTCATGAGTCTTTAATGGCTTAGACCTTTGATGGCCAGAGACCTCTTGCGGTTATGAGTCTTTAATGGCTTAGACCTTTGATGGCCAGAGACCTCTTGCGGTTATGAGTCTTTAATGGCTTAGACCTTTGATGACTAGGGATATCTTGCGGTCATGTCTTGCGGTCATGAGCCTTTGATGGATGGGGCCTTTGATGGGCAGAGACCTCTTGCGATCATGAGCCTTTGATGGTTGGGCCCATTGATGGCCAGGGACCTCTTGTGGTCATGAGCCTTTGATGGCTTTAAGAGATTCCTACTTCTTTCTATGATCGAACCAATAAATTCTTTTTATTTATCCATTATCAGAAAATATGGCCGCAAATGTTCGACATTCCATGTTCTTGCTATAATGTTGCCATCCGGTTGCCAAAGTTTATAGGTCCCATGCAGGATTACTTTGTGTACGATTAAGAGTCATTTACAATTTGGTCCAAGTGGTCCATCCACAGGGTTCTTAGTATCCGCCATAACCTTTTGGAGCACTGGATTTCCTTTTCGAGATGTAATACTTGATTATTCTTCTTTGGTGTTTGGGCGTTTATTTGGTCGTGCTAGCGCATTAATCAAATCTAGGATTTTCCTTTTATTTTTTTAACCCTTTGATGGGATTAAATTTTAACTTCGATTAGAAGCATTACTTATTATGCATATGAAATCTATCATTTAGTGGTTTGATTTGTCCAAAGTATGAGTGGTAGTTATCTTATCCAATTTGCTTTGTAGTAAGAGCTGGGAAGTTCTCCTTTATATATGCAACTCTTTGCTGAATCCATGCCTTTTAGGAGTAATTTTCCTTTTCATTGCACTTGGTGACTTCATTAGTAATTTACACTCTCGGTCTTTTAAATGGAAACCCATAATTATACTGGATACTTTGCATTGGTCATGTGCTAAATCCATATTAAGATAGTGTTTGCGCCAAAATTGGTCATAAACCCCAAGTATCGTGAAAGCACCAGTGTATGAATACAAATCAACAAATATTCAAACACAAATTTCAGATCTAAGCAAACAGAATATCGTAATTCAGAAGTAATGAATAGAAACACGAGATTTATAGTGGTTCGGCTATCTCCGGCATACATCCACTTCAAAGGTTTTCTTTTATTGATGTTCTTCGCTGATTGCAGTTGATTACAGCGGATTACAATGGATTATAGCTCTGTTCTTTGAGTACAACGGTAGTAGTGAAGTGCAAAGTAGAGTCTGGTAGAGTCTGGGCGCTTCAGAATCCAGATCCCCTTTCCTGAATGACCTGGGGCTCTATTTATAGGTGTAGGAAGCTGATATTTCGCCTAAATTTAGGGAGACCACTTCTGGCACGTGAGTGGGCCCACATGCCCACGTCCAAGAAATCTGGGCCCGTTCCGGGATCGATACGAAGCAATTTCGTATCGATCAAGAAATGATCCAATCGAGCTGAAATTTGGTGTGGACACTCTTCAACACACACGTAAGCTCCTGTGAAAATTTCATTGCATTTGGATTTGTGGTTTGGGAGATATGGTCGATTCGAAATGTGTTTTCTCGGCTGGTCATCTCGTTTGAATCGATCCTTTCGTATTGATTCCTTCGAATCGATGGTGGCATGTGACTGTGATGACGTGGAGCGTATCTTTCATACCGATCCGCCTTTTCCGCCTTGTTGATCGAGTCGCCCCGAGTATTTCGCCGCATTTGCATCCAAGATTATCGTATCGACCCAGGTCTTTCTGACTCGATGGATTCGAACACATCGACGCGCATGGATCCGAACGAAGGCCTTCTTCGTATCGATCAGAATGAGCTCCAGTTGATCGATGTGAAGTTGACGTAGCAGGATCGATTCGAACACGGGCTTTACTGATGGATTCAAATAAAGCAAGACTTGATGGATTCGAATAGACCATCACCTCGACTCTTTGATGGATACGAACTACATATTTCTCTAACTTGTATCGATCATATCTCACTCGTACGTACTCTGATTATCCTGAAACTTGAAATGCTGGCTTCCATAGCTTTGCTTGTCATGTCTTGTTAATTGCAGCCCGATCCGGATTTGGACAAAATTCATCGATATCCATAGTGAACTTGCGATGCACAATCGATATTCATGACTAGTAATCATTGATTTTTAGTTAATTTTTTGGTATCTCGGCTTTTCCAAAAGGTGGGATAACACTTTGCCCCCCAAAACATGCCTTTCAGTAAAGGTGTGTTTTGATCAGTCTCAAATTGAATGCCGTGAGTTCATGTTTTATTCAGAGCTTATAGTATTTTCAATCAAGTCCATGGCTGTTCGAAGTCGAATCGTTATCAATTTCTTCCAGTGGGTGTTAAGAATGAAATTCTACAGTCTCTCTATTGATGGTCACTCCGGACCCTTGCCAAGCCCATTCCAAACTTAGCGATCGAATAGAAAGATCCCATTGCACTCCGGCGTTGCTTTCTATTCCTTGCACTCTGGCCCCAGTTAGGGCGTAAAGCGATATCTTGGTCGTTCTGGACCGATCGTAGCCTCTCCGGGCTCCTGCTGGATCCCATCCTGTCACTCTCCGGTGAAGGGGAAACAGCGTTAAGTGAGTCGATTCTGTCGCTCTCCGACTAAGCAACTCACTTCTTGCACTCCGGTTCAGTGTATCTGAACATTAAGCGATGTCATGGCCCAAATCGTGGGCCGATCATAGCCTCTCCGGGCTCTTATCGAATCCCGATCCAATCACTTTCCGATGAATGGGAAATGACGTTAAGTGAGTCGATCCTGTCGCTCTCCGGCGAAGCAACCCACTTCTTGCACTCCGGACCCTGTCTCTCCGGGTAGGGTCATAAAGCGATCATCTTTATATTAGTATTTAATACTCATCCTTTAACTCTCCGGTCAAAGGTTTATTTCAAGAGATTCAAGTTTATTTATTGAATTCAGGTCCTAGATGTTCAATCTCAAACACCAAGAAAAAGCTAAACATTGCCTCTCCGGGCAGATTGGCTTGTCTCCATCTAAGAGCATGCCTAGGGATCTCTCTGGTTCCCGTACATGAGTAAACGGAGTAGCCGTTTATTCTGAAAACAAATCTAATGAAATTATTTGACCGAAGTCCAAATCCTGAACTTGGCCCTTGTCACCTTAATCAGTTGATGACGAGTCGTGATCCCGATCCAGGATCGTTTCTGTTAGGTGGAGGCGGTAGCTATTCAGGCCTTACCGCCACTGCCCGTTCTCTGACATATTGTGGCAATCTTCCACTCCTGACATGCTCTTCCACCTCGTCCTTTAGGTGGTGACATTCGTCGGTTGTTTGCCCATCCAGCTCGTGGAATATGAAGTATTTTCCAGTTCTACGCTCCCGCTCTATGGGATCTCTGCTGGGTGGTTTTCGATAGGGGAGTTGCCCCCGAGTTTCAGTGTAAATTCGTTCCAGGCTTGCCGCCAAATCTGTGTATTGCCTGAATCTGGGCTCTCGGAATTTCTTCCATTTATCAGGACCATCATGTGCGTCATCCTGTTTTCTCTTTCCTTTGTCCGCCCTGGGCGGTTCTCTGGCGGTTCCTTCGCCTTGTACAATGTTTATTTCCTGTCTCTCGGCTCGTGATTCTTCTAATCGAATGAATCATTCAGCTTCATGGTAAAACTCTCCAAGATCTTGTGGTGGGTCTCTCGTTAAAGAATCTTTGAATTCGGTGCCTTCTCCAACTCCTACCACTACCGCCATCAAAATCATCGATGGATCCGGGCGATCTATAGAAGCCACCGTTGCATTAAATCGTAGCAGAAAATCTTTTATGGCCTCTCCAGTCCTTTGTTTTATCGATGCTAAAGTCATCACACTTTTGGGTCGCGTCATGTGGACCCTAAACTGTCTCATGAAGCAATCTACAAGCTCGCCCCATGTTCTGATCGATCCAGTTTCTAATTGCCTGAACCAAAGTGCAGCCAAATCTGACAAGTATAGAGGGAAACATCGAGCCATCACTTCCTCGGATGCCCCTAACACTTCCATGTACCTGATGTATCGAGTAATATGCATCGTTGGATCTGACTTTCCATCATAAGGATCCAACATAGGAAGTTTGAACTTTGGAAGGTTCCTTGCATTCCTGATATTCGGAGTGAACGGACTCCGACTGACTTCTTCCAACCCTCCGTTAGACAATCCTCCTCTCATGAGTCGTCGCACTAATCCAGCCATCTTTTCATCTCCATCCTGGGGTTGCCCTCTTGGTCTTGAGGGGTATTCTGGTACGTACTCTTCGTGTGGCCCGTTGTCATTAGCGTTGGCTCTAGCCTGTTGAGCCCCTACCATCGGTCTTCCAGTATCGGACCCAGAGGGTCTGCCCCCAAGTCCTTGTTGGTCGCCTTCTTGTCCTGCATTCTGACCTTGAGGTTGATCTCTGTTGGTTTCTGTAATCCCAACTCCCTGTTCAGCACTTGCAGTTGCTGTAGTTGGTCCAAGCTTCTGCATATTTGCTGCTCTCATCTGTTCAAAGAAATTCTGCAGCATCTCTTGCTGAGTTTTCATCATCCTCTCTTGCAATGAATTTGCTATAGCTTCCATTTCATCTCTGGTGATGTAAACCGAAGCTTGTCCTTTTCCAGCGCCAGAGGATGCCTCTTGACTTCCTCCTTGTTGGTTTCTCTCAACTCTTTGTCTGGTTTGTCGAGTCATTGTTGAATCAATCTGAATCCTTCAAACTTTCAAATCCAAACTTTGAATCTGGTGCAGCGGGCCTGAGTTCAGTTCTCAGTGAAAGCACCAAAGTGTTTGCACCAAAATTGGTCACAAACCCCAAGTATCGTGAAAGCACCAGTGTATGAATACATATCAACAAATATTCAAACACAAATTTCAGATCTAAGCAAACAGAATATCGTAATTCAGAAGTAATGAATAGAAACACGAGATTTATAGTGGTTCGGCTATCTCCGGCCTACATCCACTTCAAAGGTTTTCTTTTATTGATGTTCTTCGCTGATTACAGTTGATTACAGCGGATTACAACGGATTATAGCTCTGTTCTTTGAGTACAACGGTAGTAGTGAAGTGCAAAGTAGAGTCTGGTAGAGTCTAGGCGCTTCAGAATCCAAATCCCCTTTCCTGAATGACCTGGGGCTCTATTTATAGGTGTAGGAAGCTGATATTTCGCCTAAATTTAGGGAGACCACTTTTGGCACGTGAGTGGGCCCACATGCCCGCGTCCAAGAAATCTGGGCCCGTTCCGGGATCGATACGAAGCAATTTCATATCGATCAAGAAATGATCCAATCGAACTGAAATTTGGTGTGGACACTCTTCAACATGCACGTAAGCTCCTATGAAAATTTCATTGCATTTGGATTTGTGGTTTGGGAGATATGGTCGATTCGAAATGTGTTTTCTCGGCTGGTCATCTCGTTTGAATCGATCCTTTTGTATCGATTCCTTCGAATCGATGGTGGCATGTGACTGTGATGACGCGGAGCGCATCTTTCGTACCGATCCGCCTTTTTCGCCTTGTTGATCGAGTCGCCCCGAGTATTTCGCCGCGTTTGCATCCAAGATTATCGTATCGACCCAGGTCTTTCTGACTCGATGGATTCGAACACATCGACGCGCATGGATCCGAACGAAGGCCTTCTTCTTATCGATCAGAATGAGCTCCAGTTGATCGATGCGAAGTTGACGTAGCAGGATCGATTCGAACACGGGCTTTACTGATGGATTCAAATAAAGCAAGACTTAATGGATTCGAATAGACCATCACCTCGACTCTTTGATGGATACGAACTACATATTTCTCTAACTTGTATCGATCATATCTCACTCGTACGAACTCCGATTATCCTGAAACTTGAAATGCTGGCTTCCATGGCTTTGCTTGTCATGTCTTGTTAATTGCAGCCTGATCCGGATTCGGAAAAAATTCATCGATATCCATAGTGAACTTGCGATGCACAATCGATATTCATGACTAGTAATCATTGATTTTTAGTTAATTTTTAGGTATCTCGGCTTTGCCAAAAGGTGGGATAACAGATAGGAACCATGAATTCTTTTAGAATTTGGAGAATAATTTCAGCCAAATAGAAGTCAAAATTATGAGTACTTTGAAATTCGAAGCAAGCTGTGATTAAGCCATAATCCAAGGTGCCTTTTACTGCTTTGTAATATCAATATCCTTTTTCAGTTGGTCTTTATAGATCTTACTTGAATCTCGTAGTTTGAAAAATATCAATATTGGATATTGATTCTATTCCGAAGTTGTAAATTTACTTGAATCTAGTTAATGATCTCGATACATTGATCAGCTAGTCAATGAGCCATTATCTTTTGCTTTGCTCTTCTTGGTTAACATGATCCATAAAAATCCCTTCTTATATATTTCCTTGTTTGAAATAAGTTTAACTCCTTTTAGGATTTTTAATCCTCTTTGGATAACTATCTGCTTGATTAATTTGTCCATTTTAGCTGTTTGCGATCATAATTCTTAATAGAAGTTCTTTCACTTCTTAGTTTTCCAGAAGTTACTTGGTGTGTTCCAATGATCTAGATAAAAGTGTAACATCCCCCTACTTGGAGGCCCAAAAATAACGGCTACGGATGCCGCTGTCATCCATAGTTATTAATCTTCGACGACCAAATACGGCGATGCTAGATACATTGATAAATAGTTCACAAACATAAACATTAACAATTAAAAAAAAAATCATATTTCCACATTCAAATCAAAACATTTCATGTTCATTACATAATCCCAAAACGTTATCCACATTCAGCAAATTATAATTATTATACATAAGCCAAGAGCGACATACGAAGATGTCCCCTTGGTTGATTAGAGTATATAGCAAGGCTAATAAATCTGCCTTTACATCCAAATACACAGCGGAAAAGAAAACTGTAAATAACTAGCTGCCTCTTGCACGCCTCAAGAAGCTTTATTCATCTAAGAAAACCTGAAAACTCCAAATCTCAAACTACTCAAAATCAATTGAGTACCCGAGAGTTTAAGGGAAAAACGAAAACTTTGAGTCAAATATAAAGCCTGGTATGAATAAAAGTCTATCATCTCAAACCAAATAGATATCTAGTGCTATGCAGTCAATTCCTCGATATTGCCCCGATATATCTCCGATATATCCCGTAGCAGACTTTTGGGGCAACGATATTCCTATAAAGTGGCCCAATATAGCGGATCCGCTATTATCCCCAATATTGCGGCAATAATCCGCTATATCCCCGATTATGTTGCCCCGATATATCCCCCTTTTCTATAAATAAGAATTTTTCTTGATGTCTTGCTTTTATGTTTTATGGTAACTTCAAAGTTGATGTAACAATGATATACGCGGTTGGTTATTATAACTAGTTCTAACTTTTTAAGTGTCAACTTTGTTTATCTTTACTTTATTATAACTTGTTTTGCTTGGTGGGAAATAATAAGTAATACTTGTTCCTCTTTTTAATGTAGAATGTTCATCATTCCTCTTTTTAAAGTCATCCGCTATATCCTGCTATATCCCCAATATATCTCCGCTACAACTTTTCACACCTCAAACGCTATGGAGCGGCAGGGCGCTTTAACTGCACAGATCTAGTGAGACCACGTTGCTTAGCGGAACGGGTTTTCCCTCACTATTATCCTAAAACCTTTATAAAACCATATACTATGCTACTGCATCCACAATGGTTAAAAACATAGTATTTCAAAACATTATGATGATAGGAAAAACAAGCAAATCAAATCTGGATTACTCATCCCCATTCATTCTGACTATCTGTCTTAATTATAGTTTCTAGGATTTCTATTAACCTAATAGTTTTCATGGGCTAACTAATAACCGGTTAAACATTTAAGGACTCCCTATCCAATTACATAGTTTTCATTGGCTTACTATGTACTTGTCTATCTGACATTTTCATTTGCACATAGTTTTCATTGGCTAACTATGAACCTGTCTATCTTACATTTTCATTTGCACATAGTTTTCATGGGCTGACTATGAACCTGTCTATCTGACATCTTCGTTTACACATAGTTTTCATGGGCTAAGTACGAACCTGTCCATTTGACATCTTCATTAACACATAGTTTTCATGGTCTAACTATTAACCTATTGGCCCCTGCCAATATCACACAGTTTTCATGGGCTTACTGGAAACCTATTAGCCCCTACCAATATCTTTTCTTTATATTTTATTCATTCAGGAGTTTATTCAATATTTATATTCACTACTGGATTAACCTAACTGGTTCTCCTACCCTATTTCCCTAAAATGCAGTTATGGGTCCATTATAAAGTGAATATATTCATATTAGAAGAAGCAATTTAACAACATAACAATACCACTCATGTGGGTTTAATTTATCAAAGATAGAGTCTTCTCAAACCATTATAAAACCCCTTTAATATAGCCATGGTTTTTCCTTTAAAAATAAAGTTTGGTCATAAAACCTTTCGATAGCTTCGAAACCAAGCTTTCGACTTCATAGGGTAACCTCCTTCGAAAGCTCTTAAAAACATTAGGCTCCTGCCTTATAATACTTTAAATCCAACCTTTAGAAAATATAAAACTTGGTCAAAAGAAAATAATTTTACAACCCCTTCGAACGTATCTCCTTCGAAGGCAAAGAAAACCATGCAAACATATTCGAAAGCAAAGAAAACAACCCCTTTTGGAAATATAAAACTTTGTTTTATCCATAACTTTTTATAGGCGTAGAATTAAGGTCTCTAACTAATTCCATCGTGTTAAAATGATGGTTTGCCTTTCCATAGAGTGGTCACAAAGCAAAAACGGGCTTACGGTTAGAAAGTTACGCCTATTTGAAGTTTTACAAACAAAGCTAGAAAAAACTGCTACAAAAGGGCTTCCGTAACCTTTACAACTGCTACCGAAAGGTAGCTTCCGACAAGGTCGAAATGTTGCTTTCGGCAAGGTCGGAAGGTTCACCAAAAATGTTGCCGAAAGGTTCAGAAATGCTGCGGAAGGTTCTACGACGAAGGGTTACCTATGCGGAAGGTTTTTATGACGAAAGGTTCAACAAATATGCTGTAGAAAGCTACAGAATGCTGCGGAAGGTTCAAATGACGAAATGTTACCTATCCGGAAGGTATTTATGATCAAAGGTTCATCAAAAACGCTGCAGAATGATGCAGAAAGTTCAAATGATGAAAGGTTACCTATGCGGAAGGTTCAGTGACAAAGACGTAAATAACTGGAAAACTACCACACTTACACTTTGTCTAATTCCTATTGGTTAAGGACCAAGTTTATCAATTCTTTGTCAAATTTCTATTAGTTAAAGACATTTCTTTGCAGAAAATCTGCTACAGATCAGAATTATTATTTCTGAAATTATTTTGAAAATAATTAATTATATTAATATTTTAATATAATTATTAAGGCTTTTGTACTTAGAAAATTCATTATAAATCGAAATCACTTGGAAAAAATCTCAAAAATTCACCAAAATCTAAAATAATATTGTCTTCGTCATATAAAAATTTCAAGGCAAAAATCATTATTTTATTATTTTTAATAATCAAAATCCGAAATAAATGTCGTTTTCACCTTAGGAAATTCATAAAACATTCATATTAATTCAGAAAATTATGAAATAAAACAATCGTCTCCAAAATTTTGTTTTACACAACATATCCAAAAATCAAGCCGATTGGAGATCGTTTAATAAGGTTTTACTCTAAAACCCATCATTTTAATTCCATAAAAATTCAAATAAATCACCATAAATCATTATTCTATCTGAACAATGATTATTAGATCCAAACATGATCAACACAACAAAATGCTTTCGGTTACTATCTATAACCGAACCAAAACAAGTAAAAATGAGATGGTTACACTATTATTCACCTTGATTAGTTAATTGGAGAATGAGATAATTTCCTAACTTTAATTCCTTAGCTTTTATCTACGATTTTCTGTTCTTCCTTGAGCTTTTAATGGCTGGCTGAAATATAGTGAGGGGTAATGAATGAGAAGAGTAAAAGTTTATTAAGGTGGCGGGCGGGATTTATACTGAGGAATGTAGCCCCATTCCTAGTTTACCCCATAGGAAATTCCTCCTTCTTAATTTAGTTAAGTTTTATTTTAGTTCATTCTTTAAGACACGACCATTGGATTTATTAATCTCATCTCCCTAATCAATCACATTATTCTATTTAATTTATCTAATTAAATATCCTGAATAATGTTAAACAAAAATCAGGGGTGTCACAGGCCCCCCTAGAGAATTTCATCCTCGAAATTCAGTAAGGACTACAAACAAGCATAATAACTATGCAAATAAAAGCTAGTATGCCCTACCAGCTAATAAGTCTATATAAAACAAATATAGAGCATAACCTCAAAGCAGATCGGAATACGCATCTCGAACCCTGTCCTCTGTCTCCTAAGCATAGTCCTTCTCGTTAGCGCTCCACTGAACTTTCACCAACTTGACTGTCTTGGTCCTTAATCTTTTCTCATCTCTCCCTACAACCCAAACTGGTTGCCTAACAAAAGTCAAATCAGGCTCCACTACCTAGTCCTCCAAATATGTCTGAGGAATAGTAGCCTCCGGATAATGCACATACTTGCAAAGATAAGACACATGGAATACATTATGGACACCTGCCATACTGCTCAGCAACTCTGCTCTGTAAGAAAGTTCTCCAATCCTTTCTAAAATCTGGAATGGTCCAACATAGCTTGGGGTCAACTTTCCCGACTTTTCAAACCGTACCACGCCCTTCATTGGTGATACTTTAATGAAAACTCTGTCTCCCATTGAGAACTCTAGGTCTTTACGCCTCTTATCTACGTAACTCTTTTACCTGGATTGAGCTTACTTCATCCGTCCTCAGATTAATTCAATCTTTTCTGACGCCTCTCTAACCAAATCCGGGCCTAAGACCACTCTGTCTCCAGTCTCCAACCAGCATGTTGGCAATATGCATGGTCTTCCATACAAAATTTCAAAAGGCGTCATTCCTACACTAGTCTGATAGCTATTATTATAGGAAAACTCAATCAAATGTAGGTGGTCCTCCCAAGATCCACCAAAGTCCAATACACAAGCTCTTAGCAAGTCCTCAAGTACCTTGTTGACTCTCTCTCTGTCTGCCCATCTATCTGTGGATGATAAGCTATACTCATCTTGAACTTAGTACCTAGTACCTCCTGTAGACTTCTCCAAAATTCGCTAGTGAATAATGCATCCCTATCGCTGACTATGCTACTAGGAATCCCATGAAATCTAACTATGTTCTTCATGAACAACTTTGCTAAAATAGGTGTCGTCCTGGTTGACTTTAGTGGAATGAAATGGGAACTCTTAGTCAACCTGTCTACAACGACCCATATATTCTCATTTCCTCTCCTTGACCTTTGTAACCCATCTATAAAATCCATGGATATCGAATCACATTTCCAAACTGGAATATCTAGAGGCTGAAGTAACCCACTTGGCTTTTGATGTTCGGCTTTTACTTGTTGATAGTTCACACACTGCCTAACCAACAAGCCAACATCCCTCTTCATGCCTTCCCAATAGAAGCTCCTCTTCATATCTTGATACATCTTGGTCCCTCCAGGATGAATCGTAAACTTGGAGCGATGAAATTCCTCAAGAACTTCTCTTCTCAAGTTCTCCACATCGGGAACACATAACTGTCCCTTCTTTTTCAACTATCCTCTCTGGTCAAGATAATTTTTTTCAAATCATCGACCTCGGTTCCAACCTCAAGCCTTCTGATCCTCTCAACTAGATCCTCCTCTTGTTTAGAAACAATTCTCTCGATCAATACTGGTCGAACTTCTAAACAACATAACTTGGAAGTGCTCTGACTAGAACTAGAAGTCGATCTTAACTGCATACCACAACTGGTCAAAGCTTCTAGTTCTTTCCACTCCACCAACATAGCCAACACCACATTCTGATGTCTTCTGCTGAGGGCATCCGCTACTTTATTACCTTCCTTGGGGCATATTCTATATCAAGATCATAGGCAGCTAAAAACTCCAGCCATCTTTGCTGTCGCATATTCAACTCCTTCTGAGAGTATAGGTATCTCAAAGACTTATGATCAGTATACAATTCAAATCTCTCCCCCAAGAGATAATGCCTCCAAATCTTCAAGGCAAAAATTACCGCTGCCAACTCCAAGTCATGAGTAGGATACCTTATTTCATGAGGTCTAAGCTGCCTAGATGCGTAAGCAATAACTTTTCCCTTCTACATCAATATTGCTCCCAATCCAGTCCCACATGCATCTGTATATACTACCAACCCTTGGTTACCATCTGGAACTACTAATACTGGAGCATTGATCAACAAATGCTTTAACTTAAGGAATGCTTCCTAACATTTGTCGGACCAAACAAACTTCACTTCCTTCCTGGTAAGTTTAGTCAAAGGCGCTGCTATTCGCGAAAAATCCTTGATGAATCTCCGGTAATAGCCAGCAAGTCCAAGAAAACTTCTGATCTTGGTCACCGTTTCTGGTCTCTTCCAATTGTTCACAACATCGATCTTATCTGGATCGACTGACAACCCCTTCTCTGAAATCACATGACTAAGAAACTTTACCTCTTTCTTCCAAAAATGACACTTGGAAAATTTCGCTTTTAGCTGATTCTGCCTCAGCGTCTCCAACATCATTCTAAGATGAATCTCATGCTCCCTTTCATCTTTTGAGTATACTAAAATATCATCTATGAATACCAATACGAACCTATCCAAGTGCTCTCGGAAAACTCGGTTCATCAAATCAACGAAGAAAGCAGGAGCATTTGTCAATCCAAATGGCATCACCAACCATTCATATGATCCATATCTAGTTTGAAACGCCATCAATGGGATACTGTCCTCTGCCACCCTTAGTTGATGGAAACCTGTCGCCAAGTCTAATTGGAAAAACAATCTGGCTCCACTCAACTGATCAAATAAGTCATCAATTCTCGGCAAAGGATACTTATTCTTAATCATCCTCTCGTTCAGCTTACAGTAGTCGATATACATCCTTAACGACCAATCTGGTTTCTTAACAAACACCGCGGCCACTTCCCAAGGTGAACTACTTGGTCTAATAAAATTCATTCCCTCAAGATCCACTAGCTGCACCTTCAATTCCTTCATCTCTGTTGGCGACATTCTGCTAGGTGGTCTACTGCTAGGTACGGCTCCCGGTACAAGGTCTATCCGAAACTCTACAGCTCGTATAAGTGGTAATCCAGTGACTGGCTTAAATACATCTGCAAATTATCTTACTACATGAACCCGACTAAGGTCATCTCCTACCTCCAAGGCACTTAACAAAGCACAAACACTCTTACTGGAATTCTCTACTGAGAAAATGATTCAGTTATGACTATCTGAGTACCTCAACGATATTTTCCGATCCTGGCAAAATATCCTAGCCTCATACTTACCTAACCAATCCATACCCAAAATGATCCTGAAATCTACGAAATCAAAAACATACAAACTGCATGCAAACATGTGACCTAATAAATCAAGTTCTAACTGGTCACATCTCATCCCAAGAGTTGCATGCCTTCCTATTGGATTTTCAGCCCTTAAGGAAGTTATAAGGTATGTGGGTTCTATACATAACTTATCAACCAAATACTGTGATATAAATGAGTGTGATGCATCGGTATCAAAAAGTACTCTAACTGGTATGCTTTGAATCAAAAGCGTACCTTCCATCATAGTTTTCCCTTTCTCTGTGGCTGTAGGTCTAGAAGAAGATGGTAGCCCAATAGCAAACACCCTCCCTCTGTCCGCCCGAACTGGCTCTGGACACTGGTTCTTATAATGCCCAACTTGGTCACAGTTGTAACATTTCACATTCTTCTTCTCTACAGGCTTCTTTTTCTTTACTAAATCTGAACTCGTTGGCATAATGGCCCTTCTTATCACACTTATAACACACTAAATCAGCCTTTGCTTTCTTGGCAGCATCCCCTTTCTGGGCTCCTTTCTTCTTGAAGAATTTCCTTTTCTTTCCCCGAAGGCCCTGAAACTCAACTGGTTTCTCCCAAATAGACACAGCAAGCATCTCCTCATGGCGAATAGGCATCTCTACCACTACATGACAAGGCTCCCTAATATGAGTCATAGTCATTCTGCCAAGCTCTGGCCTCAATCCTCTAATAGATCTTTCATTCCTTCTGACATCAGTGTCAACCAAAGCATAACCATATCGAGATAGCTCATCAGACTTAGCAGCATACTCGATCACTGACATCCCTCCTTGTACAAGATCCATGAACTTCCTCATCAGTGCCGAATTGGCAAGCTTGGACAAGAACCTCTGCTCAAACCTTCTTCTAAAATCAGACCATGCCAACTCTTCCCCCGGAACTTCGACTGTCACACTGTTCCACCAGTGAAGCGCTAACCCTTGCAACTGTCTAGAGCCTAGCCTTCTCTTCTCTCCATCATCCAAGCCTAAATCTGTAAAGATCCTTTCACAGTTCAAAATCCAGTTCTCAACCTCAACAACATCCCATGTTCCATAAAAAGGTTTTCCTCCCAAACTGGTATAATCCCTGCTCAGCTTGGCATATTTATTTCTAACTGGGGTCATAGGATTGGCTCCTCCAGTATTCACAGCATTACCTCCAGCTACCCCTACAACTTCTCCAGCCTGCATCAAGTTGATGAATAATTGATACATCATCCCCATATCTACTGGCGGGGTTCCTGCACCTACATTGGCCTTTGCATTTGGATTAGTATTAGCCTATCGACCTTGGTTCCTCCTGGTATTAGGTCGAGCATTACCATTTGTTGTGGTACTTCCTCCACCAAGATTCCTCTTCCGTTTCTTGTTTCCATATCTTCTTTCTCGCAAATCTGCATAAGAGCCTTAGTAAGATACAAGAACGGTCTAAGAGAGAGGGGAACACATACTTATATATATATATATATAGCAAATAAAAGTACGTTACTATAACGTTAACCCAAACCCCAATCTCATTCTTTAATTCATTAGGATTATGTTTGAAAACGTTTGGTTTATTTTATGTTTTATCACAAGCCTATGCTTTGGTACCAATTTGTAACATCCCCCTACTTGGAGGATCAAAACTAACGGCTACGGATGCTTCAGTCATCCATAGTTATTAATTTTCGGCAACCAAATACTACCGTGCTAGATATATTGATAAACATATCATAAGAATATTGAAAAATTTAACAATTCAAAAAAAAAATCATATTTCCACATTCAAATCAAAACATTTCATGTTCATTACATAATCCCAAAACGTTATCCACATTCAACAAATTATAATTATTATATGATGTGCACGTAAATGTGCATATTTTTACCATCATATTTAATCTAATTAAATTAAATAAATGATCATATTGGGTATTTTAACATGTTAAACCAAAATTCAAATTATTTTCAAATCATCACATATTCATCTTAATCCAGGGGTAAAATGGTCATTTTTATGCATATATTAATTTGAGAAAATTTAATTGGAAATTTCTATATTATTTTGTAGGAATTTGAACTCAAATACAAGTGGTTTCATAAAAATATATGCATGCACAAAGAAGATACAAAGGAATGAAGATGAAAATAATTCAAAGTCATGGATCATGGAGGACCCCACCTACCCACCTACCTTAATGTACAAATTAGAAGCTAATACACATGATAATGGCCATTAAAGCTTCATGCACACTTAAATGACAATTATTAAATGCTAATGATTACTTGGCCAACACACTTCCTAAGAGGGTAATTTGGGTAGTTCCCAAAAAATGAATTAGGGTTTCCAAATATGTATAAATACTCCTTATCTTTATGTAATTAGGCTCTCTTCTCTTAGGCTCTCTTCCTCTTAGTTAGTTTAGTTTAGGATCAAAAATAAAATGAGAGCTCTCTTTCTTTTCACGGCTACTTAGCCATTTCTTATTTCATGTATTTTCCTTTTATGCAATTTTAGTATATGTTTTTTTCTTATTTATTTCCTTTCATGCTAGTAGTGTAGTTTATTTTCCATGCAAGTATAACAGTTTTGTTTCTTTTTAATTAGCTCTCTATTTACTTTGCTCTATTTTCCTCTTCTTTTTGTTTCATGTTGCAATCTATATTTGTTGATATGGTAACAAATATGAGAGGCTAAACACCTTCAATTTAGGGGTAATGAAGCTCTCTAATTATATAGATTCAACATAATTTGTTAATATTTGATCTCTTTTTGTGCTAAATGAAAAGTTTTGATGTTGGTAGAATTTTGTTGTTTAAAATTGAATTTGATTGTATATGTTGTTGACACCAAATAAGCAATGCTTAGTCAACATAAACATAAATTACCTCTTCATCTAAATATGATTATGGTAATGAAGTGGAATTAGAATAAAAATTCTATGGTCTATATTTTTAATCAATAGTTAATAGGCCATGCTTAAAATATATTCTATTTTCAACTTGTTGTCATTTTTCATGAGAGTTAGTAAGTGGTTTAAGGGATGTGTTATAGTTTGATGGCTTATGTTGAGCTAATTAATAGCACAAATAGGCCATACTTATGATAGACGCATCAATTAAACTCACTAATGACCAAAAAACATAGATCATAATTTCATATTTTGTTGAACTATGTGATCTAGAGAGTTGATTTATCTCTAAATTGCCTTCACACTCTCATATTTTTATCACTTTCTTTTTTTCATTTTTTTTACATTTTTAGCTTAAACAACTCTCAACTTTGGTTAATTTAATTGAATAGGAAATTTTAAATCTAACAATTCTCTGTGGATCGACACATACTCGCCACGTACTAACATTTGTACGCCGTACGCTTACGGTAATTTTTATTATAAATTCATTCGGCCGTTTTCTAACTCGATAGAGAATCGGTCGTCGAACAAGTTTTTTACGCCGTTGCCAGGGAATTACTTTGATTTTGATTTTCTATTCTTCGAATTATGTTTGTTTGATTTTTGTGTGATTTTATTGTGCGTGTGTTTGCAATTATATAAAAAAAATATTGTGTGTTTGTGTGATTTTTGTTTGCATTTGTTTGTGTGCATGTCATTGTAGCTTTTCTAGTTGTTTTGCATTTCTATTTATAAAAAAATACATAATTTCATTTACAAAAAAAAATTATTTCATATACTTTTTTACATTTCATTTTTGCATTTACAATTTAAAGAAAAAAACTACTCTGTTTTGTTTTATTATTGTTACTGCTCTCTGCACACCTCTTCTCTGTGCAAATCTTTAAACTGTTCCTTGTCTGATACTTCCCCTCACTGCTCATCCATCCAACCTTGCCATTGTTTTGCACTACAAACATTCACACTCACTGCTGGAGCCTTCATACTACTTCCAATCAACCACCATCCCTATCAAACAAATCCGACACTCATACTACTGCTGCAATCAGAACTCGATAACTTCAAAATCACTCCACGGACAAGCCACACAGCAATACACAACCACTATCATACAACTTAAATACACATCTGACACTCTAAGCTAACATATCCACTTGACAGTATCACCTCCCTCCATCACCCATAACTCCACCATTATTCATACCTGACCAGACACCCAATCTCCTACCCTTTACATTTCATCAACCCAGCCACAACCAACTCACTGTCACCAAGTATACAACTTCATTGAGATAATCATTCAATTGCATAAACATCACAACTGATCATAACTTCATTGAGATAATCGTTCAACTTCAATTGCATAATCATTCAACTTCATTGCATAATCATTCGTTGAGATAATCATTCAATTGCATAAACATTCATTGAGATAGTATACAACCTCAACCTCACAGCCACCTGATCATAACTGACAAATTCCACAGCAAACTCAACCATTACCGAACTCCTACAAACTCCACTCCTACAAACTCAACCATTACCCAACACTACTTCATTTGACACAGCAGACCAACCCACTCCTCTCTAACTGCCAAAGTTCACAACTTTTACAGAGAACCATTACTGAACACGCAACCGCAACCTCACAAAAAAAATTCAATCTTCGAATCAAATTCCACAGCAATTCACCAATCGCACCTCAACTGCAAGCAGTGACCACCGTCTCCCCAGATCACTCTCAAATCGAACTGTCGAACTCCATTTCATCAACGTCACGAACCACCGACCACCCTCCACAACCCATCCCTAAATCGCCTCCATACCTATACCTTCCAAATCTCCCCATCGAATCAGCAACCATCTCCGCGAGAATCCCTAACACCACCCAGAACTCGCGGCTACTCAATTCGCCGACCACTAGCCAACCACCACGAACCAAATTCAAATCGCCTTTATTTGTTATTTGTGTTGATTCGGTGTTTGGGTTGATTTGCTCTATATCGGAATCGGTGTTTGGGTTTTTTTTAAATCACGGTACTTGATTTCTGAGTTTTGCAAATAAAATTTCTGTGTTGTTGAGTGGTGTGTGTGCGCTGAGTGTTGAGTTTCGTTATTTGTTGATAAATTTTTTTTGGGCTTAAGTGGGTAGTGACCTTTGCAATTGGGCTAGGCTAAAAAGAAATTTGTCTTCATTTTTTTGTCATTTTGGTTTATTTTGTTTAAGGCTTTTGTTTCTTTGTTTCAGCCTTTGTTCTTTGTCTGTGTTCATTTGATTTATTTAGTTAGTAATTTATCTTTGTTTTCATTTTTCTTTTGTTGTTTTACAAAAAAAAAAGAAAAAAAACGAGTTTGAATTTGTTTTAAGTTCCATCCTTAAAAAAATAAAAAATATTTATATATATCTCGTTTTTATTTTCAAGTTGCAGAAAATAAAAGGAAGAATGGCTTGTTGAAAACTGCCGCTCCGCTTGCCAAATAAATTGCTTGCTTATAAATTTTTTTGTGTTATGCTTGTTGTTTGATTTTTGTTTGCATTTTGTTTGTGTATTATTGTTTTATAGTGTTTTGTTCATTTGCATTTGCATTAAAAAAATTCAAAACCAAAACAAAAATAAATTTCATCATAGTTGCGTTGTTAATACACGATTAATTTTTGCTTTGCATTTCATCTTATATTTTGATTAATAATAACGGTTAGACATCGATAACCATTAATTTTATATTGACAAATTATCTTCTTTGAACAATTTAAATTCTTGGTGTCTAGGTTACGGCAGAGCAATAACCATTTATAAATATTACAGTGATTTGTAAATATTATAGTGGTTGTTTCTCTGAAGGTACTTAAACCTTTGGCTGCATTGCTATGGTGATTCGTGGTGCACCGATAAATCCTGCCTGTTACTTGATTGAGAACAATCTTGTTGATTTAAGACAAAGTGTGATTATACAATTTTGGGTTAACTTAGGATAAATAATTTGTAATTAAACCCTTGCATTCACTTAGTTGCATTAGTTCATGCATATTATTTTTTTAAATTTCAAAATCAAAACTATAAAAAAAATTGTAAATATTTCTTAACTTAGTTTTTAAAACCTTTTTTTTAATCAAAATCAAAAATCCAAAAAAATATTTACTCAGTTTTTTTTAGAAAATCAAAAATCCAAAAAAACTATAAAACCTTTTCAAAAACAAAAAAAAATTGAAAAACTAAAATGCAAAACAAGAATCAATTTTCCATTTTGAAAAATAAATTCTATTTGTAAATATTTTTTCCTTTATTAAAAAAACCAAAAACATTCTTGAAATTATCCGAATTTCCTTACTCGCATGAATTTTACGATAGTTGTGAAAATCAATATAATCCATATAATTTCACTTCAAATTCTTATGGATATTTCAATAACTATTGCATAAAAAATTCGAATTTTGAACCACAAAATTTTCAAAATTATGAACAACCCTCAACTTTTGAAAAAAGAATGAAATCTTTACTTGAAATTTTAACACAACAAAATCAAGTAATGAATGATTTGTGTAATTCATTTCCAAATAATCAAAATTTTAATTCACTTCAAAATTCCAATGATTTTGATTATAACCCATGTCAAAACAATTTCGAACTCCAAAATGAATTTTCAAAATCACAATGGAAATGTGAATCACTTTTCAAATGATTTTGGCAATGGGAATGGTTTTAATTTTGGTGCAATTGATAATTTTTGTTCTTAACAAATTCAAATTGAAAATTCTCAAACTAATAATCATGAATTTGATTTAGTTAAGCAAATGGAAAAGGACTACGGGGATTTGTTACTTGAAACCCATAAAAAAATTTGTGAGAAACAAAATCAAATCCCAACTTATGAAGAATCAAATAATAACCCACCATTTATCGAAATTGACGATACTTGTTCTCAACAAGTCCAAATCAAAAATCCTCAAGTTAATAATTATAAATTGGATTTTGTTGAACAAACGAATGAAATTTACGATGATCACACGGATTTATTGATTGAAACATACAAAAATTACGTGATAAACAAAATCAAATCCCCATATGTGACGAGTCAAGTGATAATCCACCTTTTACCCATGTCGACGATTTTCAAATAACAACTTTTGAAATTGAAAATGATGACCTTAATGAAGTTGTTGAAAACACGGTAATTGAGTTGGATTTTAATTCTTTTGAGGGTGAGAAACTTGATTTAAATTTCGATCTTCCTTTTCCCGATTTTGAAAAATCAAATACAACAACTTTGGATATTGAAATTGATATATACAATGAAGTTGTTGACAATCCAACAAAGGAAGACGAATTCAATGAACACGATTTCTATGGACCTTTTGAAGATGAGTTGTTAAATTCTAAAGGGGAAGATTTAAATCACCATTTTGATTTTGAAATTAACAATTTTGAAGAAGTTTTCAATGATAAATTTGAATTTCAATTTGGTGAAAATAAACTTGAACTTCAATCAATCGTTTTATCAACCCTGAAAATCATCGAAAAGGAAACAACTCGTATGATTTTTAATAAAATGACATTCGTTTTTCCAAATCAACATTTAACTTTAAAATTATTTATGGTTTGGTTTTTCGAGCTTAAGCTGTGTCTCGCATACTTTACGAGACAAATGAATCAGTCTTTGGAAGACCGTTTCATTTACTTTTTAATGATATACTTTCTGATCTCGTGTAAATACCGTTCACTTTCATGTAATATAGGTCAAAATTTTATTTTTTTGTTTTATTTTTCTCCTTTCACTTGGGTAGACTGTGGGGACACGGTCAAAATTAAGTGTGGGGGGAAGCTCATCTTCATTTTTTCTATGGTTTATTTCTGCATTTTCTTTCCAATACTAAAAAAAATTAAAAGCATTTTGATTTATTTTTAAAGAAACACTATATAGGATAAATATATGGTTTTTGTTAATTAAATTGAAGTTTTTGAAAATTTATTTGTCTTAACAAAAATAAAAATGAAGTTTGATTAGAAATAATGATAGTTTAACTAGTATATAGGAAGGTTCATACGTGATAATTATGAAATATATCCTAAACGAAAATCTTTGTTTTAAAAAGTGGTTGATTTAAAGTAAATGATATAACATTTTTTGTCTTCTAAGTTAAATGGTGTTAAGATGATTTTGCGAAACTCTCTCTTCAAAAAAACAAAAACAAAAACAAAAAAATTCTTGTATGTATGTATGTAAATATATATATATATATACACATACTTTTTTTTCTTAATAAACACCTAGAGTCATGTGTTCACAATCGTGTGTTCACTCGCCATGCTCTGTACCCTTCTCACGTAAGTCCGAAGGCAGTGAACGACCGGTATATCTGGCCTCAGTTTATCTAAGTTAGTGTATGTATATAAAAATTCTTTTATTAATAACGCCTATAGTCGATAGTGTTCACACTCGTCTGTTCACTCGCCACGCTCTGTATTCCCCTCACGTAAGTCTGAAAGGCAGTGCATGAGTGATATATCTGGCCTTAGTTATCTGAGTTAGGCATATTTAAATTTTGTTAATATCAATAAAAAATTTCAAATAAGAGAGAGTAAGCATATGAAATCCAAGCACTATTTTAACTTATTTGATTTGACTTGTTATTGAAAAGAAATGAAAACACCACTTTGATAAACTTTGATAATCAACTAAGGATCCATTTTATAATTACACTGTGTTATCAACCGAACTAACGAGTTAAACTATAGTCTATTTGTTATGATAACTTGATTTTTATTGGAAATTTTGACGAGTAAATGGCTTAAATTTTCAAGATAATAACTGAAACCTATATTTAACTTATTCGTGTCAATTTGAAAGTAAATCCTTTATTTGTAAATATTTTCAAAAACTTGCATTCATCACTTTGTAAATAAATCTTGTATTTTGTAAATATTTTCGTATCGCATTTGGATTTTATGGGTAGTATCCGCTGAAAACCCTCACAAGACAACACTCATCCTACTAGGAACACCCAGAGGTTTAACATCATGTTGCATACACTTAATGCAATCATGCTCTTTACGAAAACGGATTTATCTTAGTTTTTCTTTATTCGAGGAAGAATAAAAAGATAAGTGTGGAGATATTTGATGTGCACGTAAATGTGCATATTTTTACCACCATATTTAATCTAATTAAATTAAATAAATGATCATATTGGGTATTATAACATGTTTAAACCAAAATTCAAATTATTTTAAAATCATCACATATTCATCTTCATCCAGGGGCAAAATGGTCATTTTTGTGCATATATTAATTTGAGAAAATTTAATTGAAAATTTCTATATTATTTTGTAGGGATTTGAACTCAAATACAAGTGGTTTCATGAAAATATATGCATGCACAAAGAAGATACAAAGGAATGAAGATGAAAATAATTCAAAGTCATGGATCATGTAGAACTCCACCTACCCACCTACCTTCATGTACAAATTAGAAACTAAATGCTAATGGTCATTAAAACTTCATGCACACTTAAATGATGATTATTTGATGCTAATGATTACTTGTCCACCACACTTTCTAAGAGGGTAGTTTGGGTAGTTCCCAAAATGAACTAGGGTTTCCAAACATGTATAAATACCCTTTATCTTTATGTAATTAGGCTCTCTTCTCTTAGGCTCTCTTCCTCTTAGTTAGTTTAGTTTAGGATCAAAAATAAAATGAGAGCTCTCTTCCTTTTCATGGCTACTTAACCATTTCTTATTTCATGTATTTTCCTTTTATGCAATTTTAATATATGCTCTTTTCTTGTTTATTTCCTTTCATGCTAGTAGTGTAGTTTATTTTTCATGCAAGTAGAATAGTTTTGTTTCTTTTTAATTAGCCCTTTATTTACTTTGCTCTCTTTTTCCTCTTCTTTTTGTTACATGTTGCAATCTATATTTGTTGATATGACAACAAATATAAGAGGCTAAACCCCTTTAATTTAGGGGTAATGAAGCTCTCTAATTATATAGATTCAACATAATTTGTTAATATTTGATCTCTTTTGGTGCTAAATGGAAAGTTTTGATGTTGGTAGAATTTGTTGTTTAAGATTGAATTTGATAGTCTATGTTGTTGACACCAAATATGATATGCTTAGTCAACATAAACATAAATTACCTCTTCATCTAAAGATGATTATGGTAACGAAGTGGAATTAGAATAAAAATTCGATGGTCTATATTTATAATCAATAGTTAATAGGCAATGCTTAAAATAGATTTTATTTTCAACTTTTTGTCATTTTTCATGAGAGTTAGTAAGTGGTTTAAGGGGTGTGTTATAGTTTGATAGCTTATGCTGAGCTAATTAATAGCACAAATGTGTCATACTTATGATAGACACATCAATTAAACTCACTAATGACCAAAAAAGAGAGATCATAATATCATATTTTGTTGAACTATGTGATCTAAAGAGTGGATTTATCTCTAAATTGCCTTCACACTCTCATATTTTTATCACTTTCTTTTAGTCATTTTTTTACATTTTTAGCTTAAACAACTCAGAACTTTGGTTAATTTGATTGAATAAGAAATTTTAAATCTAACAATTTCCTACGGATCGACTCATACTCGCCACGTACTAACATTTGTACGCTGTGCGCTTGCGGTAATTTTTATTATAAATTCGTTCGGCCGTTTTCTAACTCGATAGAGAATCAGGCGTCGAACATTATACATACGCCAAAAGCGACAAATGAAGATGCCCCTTTGGTTGATCAGAGTATATAGAAAGACTAATAAATCTGCCTTTACATCCAAATACACAGCGGAAAAGAAAACTGTAAATTACTAGCTCCCTCCGGAAGTTTATTCATCTAAGAAAACATGAAAACCCCAAATCTCAAACTACTCAAAATCAATTGAGTACCCGAGAGTTTAAGGGGAAAACAAAAACTTCGAGTCGAACAAAAAGCCTGGTATGAATAATAGTCTATCATTTCAAACCAAATAGATATATAGTAAGCCACGCCGCTTAGCGGAATGGGTTTTCCCGTCACTAGTATCCTAAAACCTTTATAAAACCATATACCGTGCTCATGCATCCACAATGGTTAAAAACATAGTATTTCAAAACATTATGATGATATGCAAAACAAGCAAATCAAATATGGATTACTCATCCCCATTCATTCTGACTATCTGTCTTAATTATAGTTTCAAGGATTACTATTAACCTAATAGTTTTCATGGGCTAACTAATAACCGGTTAAACATTTACGGACTCCCTGTCCAATTACATAGTTTTCATGGGCTTACTATAAACCTGTCTACCTGACATTTTCATTTGCACATAGTTTTCATGGGCTAACTATAAATCTGTCTATCTGACATCTTCGTTTACACATAGTTTTAACTATGGGATAACTGTGAACCTTTCTATCTGACATCTTCGTTTACACATAATTTTAACTATGGGCTAACTGTGAACCTTTCTATCTGACATCTTCATTAATACATAGTTTTCATGGGTTAACTATTAACCTATTGGCCCCTGCCAATATCACATAGTTTTCACGGGCTTACTGGAAACCTATTGGCCCATGCCAATATCTTTCCTTTATATTTTACCCATTCAGGAGTTTATTCAATTTTTATATCCACTACTGGGTTAACCTAACCGATTCTCCTACCCTATTTTCCCAAAATGCAGTTATGGGTCCATTATAAAGTGAATATATTCATATTAGAAGAAGCAATTTAACAACATAACAATACCACCCCTGTGGGTTTAATTTATCAAAGATAAATTCTTCTCAAACCATTATAAAAACTCCTTTAATATAGCCATGGTTTTTCCTTTAAAAATAAAGTTTCGGTCATAAAACCTTTCGATAGCTTCGAAACCTAGCTTTCGACTTCATAGAGTAACCTCCTTTGAAAGCTCTTAAAAACATTAGGTTCCTGCCTTATAATACTTTAAATTTAACCTTTCGAAAATATAAAACTTGGTCAAAAGAAAACAATTTTACAACCCCTTCAAAAGTATCTCCTTCGAAGGCAAAGAAAACCAAGCAAACATATTCGAAAGGAAAGAAAACAACCCTTTCGGAAATATAAAACTTTTTTTTAATCATAACTTTTTATATGCGTAGAATTAAGGTCTCTAATCTATTCCATCATGTTCAAATGATATTTTGTCATTCCGTAGAGCGGTCACAATGGAAAAACGGGTTTACGGTTAGAAAGTTATGCCTATTTGAAGTTTGACAAACAAAGTTGGAAAAAACTGCTACAAAAGGGCTTCCACAACATTTACAAAAGGTTGGGCAAGGTCGGAAGGTTCACCAAAAAGGCTGCCGAAAGGTTCAAAAATACTGGGGAAGGTTCTATGACGAAGGGTTACTTATGCGGAAGGTTTTAATGAAGAAAGGTTCATCAAGAACGCTGCAGAAAGCTGCATATGGTTCAAATGACGAAGGTTACCTATGTGGAAGGTTTTATGACGAAAGGTTCATAAAAAATGCTGCGGAAAGCTGCAGAATGCTGCGGAAGGTTCAAATGACGAAAGGTTACCTTTGCGGAAGGTTCAGTGGCAGAGTCGTAAACCGTTACATTTTGATTAAAATTTTGATGTAAAATTTTGATATGTATATAGTCGTAAACCGTTACCATCAAAACTTGAATTACATGTATTTATATGAACCAATGTATATAGTCCTAAACTATTACATTTCGAAATCAGTGGCAGAGTCATATAATAGTTCCTATGTGAAACAATAATCATGTATGTTGAATCATACGTTTTGGAACTGGTATGCATTTAAAACCCATGTGTACTAGTGTGTAACCCGTGCGTTACACACGGTAATGTTGTTAAAAAATAATTTTTAAATTTTAATTATTGTTAAAAATTGAATATTTTTAAGTAGTATATGATAAATTTATTGAAATAAAGAAATTTATAATTTAAATTGACATGCAACACTCAGATATAAGGTAGAGGGTCACCAACCACATATTCTCGTCGAAATTATTGTCCTAACTCGGTAATAGCAATATATATGTGCGTGCGCACGTGCATATGTGTTTCTATTACTATATATATGTAAATAGTTGATGTTATGTGATACATATATTTTTTATATAAATGGATGAAAAAATTGAATTTTCCATTTCTATTAATATGAATATTATATATATATATATTTAAGGATTTATAATGAAATAACGAATATTAAGTAATTGAATGTATTGAATATTTTAAATTAATGATCAACTTAACTAATTAAATATATGTAGCTGAATGTTAGAAAGTAGGGTAAAAAATGAGAAGAGCTTTGTATGTAGTCGTAGTTGAGAAAAACATCTTACGATCAACTTATCTGCGCATGAACTTTTATTCATTATTTGAGATTTCAATTAGTAAACCTTTTTTTAACTTAGCTGTTAATCATAAATTTCACGTTGTTGTATGAGTGTCATGTTTACAACTTCAATATTTGCAAAATAATAATAATAAATCTGTAGCGTCTTTGGGTTATGAGTTGGGTAAGTTTTAATATCAAGTTGAGAATGAAACTGTCTACATAACTTAATTTGTATTAGAGTAATCTGTGCTTTCACATCCTAATATTGTAAAATATAAATTTATCCTTTTAAAGTTGTAATAATATAATGTTGAAAATGAGAATGTCTACGTAACTTAATTTGTATTAGAGTAATCCGTGCTTTCACATCCCACTGTTGTAATATATAAGTTTATTATTTAAAAGTGGTAAAAAACGAAATTTTGTACTACAATGCATGATTTTTTTAAAGATAAATGAATGATGAATTAAAAATATATTATTGTTTATGTTTACATTTTATGTTATGTGATCCATATACCTTTATATATGAATAAAAATAACAATCTTAACATCTTCGCTTGTATATATGAGTGTTGTATACCTACTTAAATCGGTATATTTTAAGATTTATTAAATGAATTAATAAATATTAGTTAATCAATTTATTTGAATGACTTAAAATAAAGGTTACATAATTGGTTAATACATGGATATGAGTAAAAATATATAAGGAGGGAATTGATAAGGGTTTGTAAGTAACTATAGAAATTTAAAATATAGGTGTGTAAAGCTAAAAATATAATTTTTCAGTGCAATGCAAATAACTTCAGTGAGAAAATGAATTAGGAAATAAATTTGTTATTATTGTTGATGTATATAATTTATGTTATGTGATTTACATATCTTTGTATGCAAATGAAATTTTTTTTACCAGTTTGTTGATGCTACTTTGGTATTTTAAGATTTACACGACGTATCTAATATTAGTTAGGTCAACTTATCAAATGGTTTAAATTTTGAATTACATAATTAATTTAAATATATGGACTTAAATGTAAAATATTAGATGAGAACTAAATTTTTTTTCGAATAATTATAGAAAATTTTAAAAGTATGTATTTGATTATAAATTGACATTAGAAGTTTAGTAGAATAATTATAAATTGATAAATTATAAAAATTTGAAACTAAAATATCTACAGAGAGAATTAAGGAGAGTAGAGAAACTCCTACAATTAATAAGAGAGCTTGAATTTCTTCCGCTTTACTATTATTTAATAGATTAGGATATGAGTTAGAAGACTTTGTATATGTTTGAAATATCATTCCAGATTCACATAGGAAATTCGAACTCAACATTCTCAAAACTGCGATATTTGAAGGCTGGGCTTATACGAAGTCGGTATCCACAAAATCATTTATACTCGAAGCCTGAAACTTGTATATTTGAACACTTATAGATTCATAAAAAATTCCATATTTTTTCAAAAACTCGGTGTACTTGCAACTAGGCCAAACGTGAAACCACTTACATTTGGAAACTAGAAACTCTTTATATTTGAAACCACACGCACATACATATGAAATAATACATACTCGAAGTTATATATACTTGAAAAGACACACACTTGGAATCATATATATATGTACATGCATTTAAAACTATATACATGTTTGAAGGATAATGATATATATATATAATGATATATACACACACATATAATGATATATATGTGGGTGGGTGGGTGGGTGTGTATGTTTGGAAATCTTATGACATGAAATCAATATGTATGCTTAAATCTTAATATATCTGAGGCTTTGAAAACACATACTGAAAGCTAATGATTTTATGAAATCCATATTTCTTTGAAAACTGGATAAGCTCAGAAACTTTTATATCAAAACTTGATACCTTTTGGAAACCAAATGTACTTAAAGCCTTAGAACCTTGTATACTAAAAACTGTTATATTTGAAGTCTATATTCAAAGCCTTTATTTGTGAAACCAAGCATATGTGAATGTCTGGGACTCTGGAAGTAATATATTATCAGGAACTTATACAAAACTTATATATATATATATATATATATTTCAAAATCTTTACACATATGAAATCTGTATATTCAACAATTCACATATGTATATTTGAACTCAGGCACTAATAAAATCCCACATATCTGAAAATTATAGACGTTTAAAATCTGCACTTATCAAAATCAAAACCATATACATTTTAAGCTCTATGATTCTCTATATATCCAAAACTATGTACATTTAAACCTTCGTATAAAATTTCTTTTTAAACTAATATATACTCGAAAGTTTATATACTGAAAACTTAAGTGTATATGTTTGAAACCTTGGGAATGTATGAGACTGTGCTTATCAGATACCATACCCAAAACTTTAATAGTAAATATACTCAAAATCGGTGTATTTAGAACCACCATTTACGAATCCACATGTGTGTTCAAAACCATATTCATATGTATACACATACATGTGTGTGTGTATTTGGAGCTATAAATATTCATAGCCTTATACATACATACATACATATATATATACATACATACATACATATATATATACATATACACACATATATATGTATATGTATATATGTGTGTACATATATATGTATATATATGTGTGTATATAGATATACATGTATAGGTATATATATGTGTGTACATATATATGTATATATATGTATGTGTAAGTATATATATATATGTATATATATGTATGTATGTATATATTTGTGTGTGTATTTGAAAATTGATAGATGTTCAAAATCGTTCGGATATGCAAGATTTATTAGATTTCAAAAAACTATATTACTGGAAGATCATATTTTAAAAATCTAATATGTACAAAACAATCAACTCCGCAACTATGACTTCGGCTATCATGCCGCAGCTTCGACTTTGAACGTGAAAACTTAGGACTTCGACTATGAATGAGAACATGGACTTCGTCAATGTCGATCAGACTTCGACAATGAACAGTGTAACCAGCGCCTTTATCAAACCAATTATTGGCATCATTTATTTTGAGATTCAAAGTCAAAGTTTTTGGATTTATAGACTCGAAGTCATTCGACTTCGTTGTGAGTGAAAGAAATATTAAGGGTGATTGAAAATCAATTGGTTTATGAATTGCGGATGGATCTGATTTTTTATTCTTTGACGTTGAATTGCTTGCTAATAATGAAATAGAGCGGATGAAAGGAAGGAGCAGGAAGGAAATAATACGAAGTCATGAAAATATCGAAGAAAAAAATAAGCAGCTAAATAATAGAGCAGTGCTAAATGCACCATGCTGGGAACTTCAATTTACTCATTCCGTTCATTCGGCAGTATGAGTTAGGTGCGGCTTCACAACATTCGGCAGTATGAGATCGATGTCGTTTCATAGTCAATCGACAGTATACCGTCGATTGAAAAATTCTGCATAAAATGAAGTTCCAAGCGTGGTGCATTTAGCACTGCTCAAATAATAAGCCATAGGACCAGATATTAAATTAGGCATGTGATTTTGGTTGTGTAAGTAAAATTGATTTGTGAAATAAGAGGTGGAATTCGTGTGCCTATTTTGTAGAGAATAAAGTTAGAGGTTGCCGCACTTTGTTAATCAACGAAGCGAACCTCTTCGTTTATCACCTGAAAATGTTCAAAATAATAAGAGCTGTCAGTTTTTAAAGTTTAAAATTCGAATAAGGATCGGATATGAAAAAAATTCGATTCAAAATCCAGGGTATCTTGGTCATTTTTCGAACACGCGGAGGTCAAGCCTTTCTTTTAACGTTAAAATGTTAACGAATAAATTCACCACCACCTGAAAGGTTGGACAAAGTGGCATATTCGAAGAAGTTCCAAATATATCTATTGGTTTTGTAATAATTTATAAGTTCGTCTAAATTATAGTCCATACGTTCAAAAGATAGAATATGCAAGTCCAATCGTCCATAGCTAAATAGGCAAGTTCATAAGTCAAGTATGCAAGTCCATAAGTCGTATATGCAAGTCCATAAGTCATATATGCAAATAGGCACAAGTCGAGTCCTTTATTCAAATTATGAATATGTTATAAGATGTGCAAATATGCAATTTCTTAATTGTTCAGCCCTAATTGACAAAGGGGAATTAATTTAAAGAACAAAAATTTGTATATTTTTAGCCTCAAGAACACGACCTCAATATTTTAACCACAAGGACAAACATTCTCCTAAAAATTATTCATAAGGACAAACATTCTTCCAAAAGTATTCATAAGGACAAACATTCTTTCAAAACTGCTACCGAACTAAAAATTGATACCTAAAAACTGCTACCGATAACTACAAACTGATACCTAAAAACCGCTATCAGTAATTAAAAACTGATACCTAAAGAAAGTTGTCCTTCAGGCTAAAATACTGAAGGTCCGTCCTTGAGGCTATAACGCTGAGAAATTTTGTCCTTGACAATAATTTCCTGATTGACAAATATGTCTCCTTCTCCTTCTTTTACCATTCTAAGAAGAAAGTATTAAGAAAGGGAAAGAAGTTAATGGTCTTTTTCTATAAGGGGGTATGTCTCTATTTATAATGGTTAGAAGGATGTATGCTTGCTCAAATTGGCGATGTGGGACTTATGGTGCAATGGAACATGTGAAGGAATGTGAAGGCTTTTGAAGCTTTGTGAAGAAAAATGCACCAAATCCTCTTGAATTTACTTGTAAATGACTCTAATCCTCCTTCTTTGTATGGCTTTCGACTTCGTCATGCATGGACATTGTGGGACTTCGATAATCATGTTATATCCATGAAATTCAACATCGATTAATGGCTTATGGCACATGGCATTCTTATGTATTCAAATACTCTTGATTGATTGTCGACGGCATCGGTTGGAAGGAGTGTTAAACATCAATGACGGGTGGTGCCGATATAGTGCAGATTGGCATAAAGCGGCTTAACTTAGCCTCTTATATCTTTGGTAGGCACGGCTTCGACAACGTCATCCTAGTATTATCTTCATGGTTGAACAACATAGGTAGAAGGCGGAATTGTCTTGTTTTCAGCGACTTCGATATGCATCATTATCAGCTTTGATGATAGCATCGGTGACAGCTTCGGCGATGATGTTGGCCACAGCTTTGATGACTTCAATGTTGATCAGGATTGGGCCCCGTCTTCATTTCTTTAGTGGAATCATTCGTTAATAAGGAACTATGGTATCCATCGGGTTTTTCCATGATGGTCGAAGTCAACCATGAGTGGATATCGATACTAACTTGAATTAAAACATGTATGAAGCATAAAAGCAACATCGTGGACATTGTCAGTGTTCACTATCAACACCACTTGTATGAATGTGCAACATCTTCGGCGTGCTATATAAAGATGATATGCGATGTGATCATTAACGAAGAGTGGTGTAACTTTATATTTCCTTGACATCATCGTAGAGCGATACTCTCGAGGTGCTTGTAAAGTGCGGTGTCACTGTATTATTGATAGCTTCTGTGACTATCGACGATGAGCTTCTTCGACACCAATCTATCCTCATGCTCCAGTTTCCTGTCGTTGATTGTTGGCATTAATGGTATTCATGTCACTTCGTAAACCTTTGACTTCATCCATCACAACTCTTATACTAGTGTTGAATTTATTATATTAGCACTGCTTATTGAGGCAACGTCGAGGCTAAGCAACAGGTTGAGCTCCTTTGATGACAATCATGGTAGTAACAGAATCCATTGTAATATGGAATGTGGAATGGTTGATCTACATGAGATAAGGTGATGTTGATCCTATTCCTTTGTTAATGGAATGCAACACTAGATAATCGCGAAGTGATGAAGTGCGGAGTGCTCGAGGGTCGACATGGAAGAGATATGTCGCTAACTTCATATGAAGCGTGATTAGATACATCACCGAAGAGTAGTATCATTAGCCTGGACATTTATAATTGCATGTCCTCAAAATGCTGATACATCAAATAGTAATGCAACGGAAATAAGAATACCATGGTAGGTGAAACATCTAGGTCGTCTCCTCAAGCGTCAACAAATGTTAATGAAAACCTGTCTTTCTCAAACCACTCGAAAGAGCACACGAGGAATTTAAGAAAAAATAAAAACCATGTGTCAAACATAAGTCTGATATGAGAAACTCAAGAAATATGTAACTAGCATATAACGGTACTTTTGGGACCGCATGGAATGCCATAACGGTTATTCCCTCAAAAGAACCACAATTTAATATAAGTACATAAGGTGATATATTTGGTAATGTATAGGGTGAAGAATATAAATATCATAATATAGTTGGAATGGTTACATTGGTTACATTCAACAACATATTTAGGGTACAATCAAAATCGATAAGGAACGTTCGCATAAAGGTTTTTCTATGGAGATCTCTCCGGTAGATCTGGATCCAATCTCCTACACACGGGTCGGAAAGTACCTTCCGAGCGTCGTATATCTCTGGATAAAATATACCATTAAGATAAACACAAGCAACCCAACGTCCAAATATAAACATAAACAATGTGAACCAAATATCATCAACTCCCGCCGGCTAACAATCGATAAGTACCTCTACATATGGAGTTGATAACACCTGACTCGGGTTAGTTAAAGCCTAGGTTATGCATCCTATTCCATTTTTAGCTATTTCCGATGTAGAGGTTATGCTCGACATCTTTCACACGAGTCTTCATCACTCAAACAGAACACAACTCCTCAATTGGATTCCCACATCTCGAACAGATATCGAAACCACACATGGATTCCAACATCTCGAATAGATCCACTTCCAAGAAATAGAACACATATCTCAGTCTTGAAGTGGTTTTCGATAAGTAAAACACTTACTGATCCCGGTCTCTTCAAGACTGAATCGATGAACTTGGTTATTCAATGATAATGAGAGCGATCACATATGGAAAGCAAGTCTCATATATTTATCACGTTTCCGATATTTTAACCTCACATTATCCATCGATCAAGAGTAAAGCCGATAGGTTATAGCTTTATTGCTCATATCTCTACACAAACATCAATCTTAATTCCCACTGATAGACAAGCCTAATTCATCGGTTTTTAGTGCTAAGTGTACAACCAAATGTTTTCCATGAATGAGTAAACATACAAAGCACGATCAAGTCATACAAAGCATGATCAAGTCACTTAAGCATGATTAAGCCGCCGCATTGAATCTTGTTAAAAAAAACTTCTGAGGGTCTCTTCGGCCCTCTGCTTCATACTTACTAACGTTATTACATTCTTGGGTCGTGAGATATAGATCCAGAATTGCTTCACAAATTTATTCATTAACTCGGGCCATGTGTTAATGGAACCACTCTCCAACTATTGTGCTGCCAAACTTGTCAAATATAAAGGGAAATACCATCCCATTACCTCTTCAGATGCACCCAACACTTCCATGTGTCGGATGTACCCCATCAAATGAACTGTTGATTCATCTTCCCATCATATGTTTCCAACGTTGGTATCTTGAAATCAGGCAGATTCCCAACGTATCAAATATTCAGAGTGAATGGACTCTTGTTCACATCTTCCATGTTCTGATTTGTCAATCCACCCCTCATGACTTGCCTCTCCATCTCAGCAAGTCTATCATCGTTATCCAAAGGGATTCTAAAGTTAGCATTCTCAGGCTGCCCCCCGACTCTATGAAGGAATTATGGTACATACTCCTCCGATTGTTCTTCTACATTCTGATTTGCATCCAAACACTCCACTTCAGCTTCAAACTGTGTGCCCTTCCTTTCAAGGCATGTACGACCAATACCCCTAAGCCCTTGGGGGTCGGTACCGATCCGTGCTTAGGGATCGATACCAACCCGCACGTTTGGCTTAGGTTCGCTCCGGGTCATTCTACTCCGTCTCCAACTATTAGTGCACCACCTTCAGCTCTTTAATTTTGAGTTGCTGCAACTCCAGTGTTTCCCATATGTCCCATAATTTTAAAGAAATTCTCCATCATTTCTTCCTGACTTGCCATCGTCCTTTCCTGCAATCCATTCATCATAGTTTTCATCTCATCCTTGGTTATGTAGATTGATAGGGGGTGAGATCCTGAGGATGCCTCCTGACTGCCCCCTTATTGATTTCCAGCAGTAACGACCTTTCTAGTTGATTGTCTAGCCATTTAGAACCATTTTCAAATCTTAAACTAGCAAGTTCAAGTGTTTCTCGAAGAAAGCACCAAAATGTTTGAACCAAAAGTAGCATAAACACCCAATAGAAAGTAGAAGAGAATAAAAAGTGAGGAAAACAAATTAAAACGAGTAAGAAATGAACACACAGAGATATATAGTGGTTTGGCAAACTCTGGCCTATGTCCACTTAATGATTTATTGCTTATCTTCTAACTTGAGGGCAGAATTTCTTAAGGGCTGGTACAACTCCGACACTTAGATTTTCAAAATTACAAGAATATAGAGTAGAGCAGAGCTAGAGCCCAAAGATCCTGAAAAATGAGTCACGCCCCTCTATTTATAGAGGCAAGGAGCCTAAAATCTCGTCCAAAATATATTCAGGCCATTCTCCTTGCTATAGACCAGTTCTTCATGAAAATAGAGTGCCAGATAATCAGGTTGGATGGGTCGGTACGACTCCAAGGGTAGAGGTCGGTACCAACCCCTAAGATGGCCAATTCGATCATCATGAACTCTTTGCTTCGGCTCGGCTTTGTGGTTAGCTTCATGATTCCATAGTTGTTTACATCAATAATAGCTTGTTTTTGAGTCCAGATGATGAAGTTGAAGAACAAAGTTGCTGATTCAGGAGTTTGTGGAGACCGATAGAGAATTTGCATTTAATCAACAAAACAACACTTGAAATAGGCTTTTAAAATCAAATATGGCTTATACGCAGAAGATAGGCTCCCATGGAGGAGTGTATATGGGTCGGTACAGACCCATGGTTAGGGGTCGGTGCCGACCCCACACTTGTGGGCTCAGGCCTTTGTCATTTTGTAGTGGTTTTGTGTTTGAGTTGTGATCCCGGTTGTACTTGAGTTTTTGGCTTCGTAGTCACCTCTCCGGGCTTCTTGCCTTAATATCTTCAAAGTCTGGTTCGTCGGGTTCGTCCGTATTCTATCTGGTAAAAAGGTGGGGCAACATCACTCTTATCATTTTTTTACTAATTAGGATATGCTCCAAGTTCTCTTAATTGAGAGCTCGAGGACAATTCTAATGGTAAAAAGGCTAATGAGGGAGAAGATGGTATACTTGTGAACAAGGGCTTGAACAATTAGATATTTGCATATTTGACTTGATTGTAACATGCCTATATTACCTTTTGAACTTATGAATTTTATTTTAAACAGATCCGTGAATGATTATAAAACCGAGAGGTGTTATTGGAATTTTTTTGAACATGTCTCATTTTATCTTTTACACATACTTCGAACATTGATCCAAATTTAGGCTTAACATTTTGATGCTAAAAAAAGGGTTCGAATTTCCGCATGTTCGAAAAATGACCGAGATACCCTAAAATTTGAATCTGGAAACTAATCACTGCCAATGTTTAAACGTTTGCAGGTATGGTCAGCATAGGGCATAGATCTGGTGATAAACAAAAGAAGTTTCAGATCACGCTTAATAAATTTGTATGCCATATACCATCTCGCACACATGCGACATTGATTTGACTAATCACAAGATTAGCCTACACCCCTCTTACGTGCTAAGAGCATCTTCAGTGCGGATGTATTTTTGAAGTCATTTGCAGTACACCTCAACAATCAAAATTGTGATTTAAAAGTAGGTCTCCAATGCTAGCTTTTTTATGGTGACGTGTCAAAAACAATCTTCACATTATCTTTTGGATTGTCCAGTTCTACACATTCTACATCACAGAATGGTTAGGACATATCAGTAAATATTTTTCTTTTCTACACATTGTCTGTACTTTCCTAAAGATATGCATTGTTTTTTGTGGAAAAGTTGCCGCCAATTTAACCATATTTGTATTATTTAATTACATAAATAATTAAACATCAGCATATCATGATTTTCTCACATTAAGCATTGGAGATGAGCCTTTTATTTCACTGTCATTTGATATCACATTTACTTTACAACGTTAGCCATGTAGATCTGAAATGAAATTACATAGAGTATAGGTTGGAGATGCTCTAAGCACGGCATATCCTTTAATTCACGGCATCACGTTATCATTTTTTTTACTCACCCAGCATCCTTTTAACTTTCAAGCCATCCGACATTAACTTTTCTTTCTCAAACAACATTAGATTTCCTACCCATTCAATGTCGATCTTAATTTGACATCGATTTTTACTCTCAATCCATAAGCCTTGCGGCATCAGTCCCTCTCATTCGACATCCTTTTCTATTTAAGAGAGAAGATGATTATCCCTTAATTAGTTTTGTATCTGGATAATAGTGAATTTGTAGATCTGGACATCATCAAAATTTTAATTCCAGACGATATCAAGTTTCTAGATCTGAACGATATTGAGTGCAGATCTAGATGAAGTTGGATTTTGGATCCAGAAGGCCTCATATTTATAGGCAAGTGCTCGATATTGAAATAGCAGAGAGAATCGAAAATAATGATGCCAAAGTTTCTGATATTGGCATTGAAGTTAATAATGCCGCAAGTGCTTGATAGCGCAAGTTTGCAATGCCGTAGGGTGTGTTATCCCGCCTTTTGGCAAGGCCGAGATATCAAGAAACTGACTGGGGAATATGGGTTATACATCCTCGACATCGAGTAGCCACTGGATATCCACAGATATCGATGAATTTTACCCGAGTCCGAATCAGGCTGCAAGTGGTTAGACACGTCACGCAGGGCCAGGAAAAGCAATGTTCCAAGTTTCGAGTCAATCCGAGTTCGTACGCTCAAGATATCATTGATGCAAGTTGGAGGAAGTGGCCCTAAGTTCGACTCCATCAAGGTTAACTCCATCCACTTCGTATCCCCCGGAGAGCACTCTGTTCGAATCCATCGGTTCGACTCCACATGGTTCGCATCCATCAAACAAACATTCACTCGAATCGATCCAGATGAGTTGCTTCGAATCCATAAAGCTACAGACCGGTGTCCTTCGACTCCATCAAAATAAATTCCTTCGAATCCACAAAGGCTAATCACTTCGTATCCATCCGGTGCCATTACTTCGAATCCACCCTATTGAGACAACTTCGTATCGATCAACTATTATATACCCTGATCGATATGAACGAACATCTTTTCAAATCCATTCCCTCGAATCCACTACGTCAAAGCAGCTAGAAACATGGATTCGACCCAGTCAACTCAGAGATAAAGTCAGATCAATACGAACAAGGCGCACCACGTCATCACGAAGGCACGTTGAAACATCGATTCGACCCTATCGATTCGATAAGAATCGATTCGAAGCGATCGACTCGAGTGAATCGATTCGAAGGGAATCAATTCGAAGGAGCTTTTCAACCGATAACATTATCTTGAATCGATCATAACTCAAGTTCTACAAGTCCAAATGCTATGAAATTTTCACAGAAGCTTAAGCACATGATGAAGAATGTTCACACCAAATTTCAGCCCGATTGGATGATTTCTTGATCGATTTGAATAGACTTCGAATCGATCCCAAAGTGGGCCCGGATTTCCTGAAAGTGGGCATGTGGGCCCCCTCACGTGCTAGAAGCGGTCTCCCCGAATTTTAGGCGAAATATCAGCCTCCTACACCTATAAATAGAGCCCCTTGTCATTCAGAAAAGGATCGGACAATTTTAAGAGCTAAAGAGCGCCCAGATTCTGCCAAATTTACTCCAGATCACCACTGCTACTTTAGATTCAGACTTAGCATATAAAATCAGTTGTACTACATCGTAAGAAATTGTATTCTTCAAGTACCAAGCAATAAAATCATCAAACTTCATAGTGGACGTAGGCGAAATGCCAAACCACTTTAAATTGTTGTCTTCTGTGCAATTTACTTTCTGTTATTTGGAGTTTTTGTTAGATAATCCTCAGTTTTAATTTTCTTTCTTCACTTTTATCTCTTCAAAAACTTCCGAAGAGTGTTGTGCCCATTTTTGGTACAAACACTTTGGTGCTTTAACTGAGAAAAACCAGCTTTTTCTCCTGCTCCTTGGATCTACCATCGATACCGGATTGCATAAATCCAAGAGAAAGATCCAAATCCCAAATTTAGAATCCTTCCATTCTACTCAGATTTGCATAAAGTCTAGGAAAGGAATTCATCATTCAAAATGGTTAGTACAAGAACTGCCTCTACAGCTGCTGGTCAAGAAGGTAGGGATGGACAGAATCCTACACAACAACAGCCATCCAATCAAGACAACACTGCTCATTCAGACCCGTCTGGGCCAGTCACCAAACAAGAGTTCCATGTGTTGCTTCAAGAACTGACTCAGTGTCGGCAATAATTGGCCAAACAGTTGCGTGCTAATATTAAATTGACAAACCAACTGAACCGCCAAAGCCGCAGAAGGTCCAGGAGAGATGATATCTCCCGCTCATCTACTGAAAGTTCCGCCTCATCTGACTATCATCACATATCAACCCGTCCCCGATTAGACGGAAGTCATGCACAAACTACCGGATATCAGCCCGCCTTGACTGTTGGGCAGTTGAGGGCAGGACCATCGACCAGCTTCCAGGCTGGGCCCTCAGCACGAGGAGGCCATACTCCACAGTATACCATGGACAATCATGCCACAACTGCCACAGTAGAAACAAGAGTTGATACACGAAATCTTCCAGATCCAATTAATCAGCAGCGTGGACGTACTCCTGAACCATACGTCCCAGAAGATGCTGAGCCAAGGAGGCGAAACTTGGACCGTCGACAGCGCCCGGTCCAAACTCACGCTGTGGAACCCGACCACACCTTTGCTCAGCATGCTCAAAATGTAGCGATGCCCGATATTTCAACTATGATACGCCAGATGATCCACGAAAGCCAAGGCCTTACCAACGACGATTGGGGAATCTCTCATAGTCACACTCCTTTCACAGATGAGATATTGTACGCTGAACCTCCTCGGCGATTCAGAATGCCAACTCTCCCTATGTACGAAGAAAATTCTGATCCCAATCAACACATTTTGAAATATGAGTGGTCGATGAGTGCCGCAAGGGCTGACGATGTAGTAAAGTGTCGAAGTTTCCCCATCTCTCTGGGAGGAATTGCAACGATGTGGTTTACAAGATTGCCACCTAGATCTATCTCTTCATTCGATCAACTGGCTAAGAAATTTGTCGAACAATTTCGCATGCATGTCGCTAGACCTAAAGATGTTAACACCCTGTCTAGTGTTACCCAAGCTCATGGGGAAACACTTAGGCGTTATTTGGAGAGATTCCATGCGGCATGTGTGGAGATTAGTAATCCCAACGATAACTCGATTTTGATGGCGTTAACAAAAGGAATCGATCCCGATTCTGAGTTTGGAAATTGGTTAGCTGGAAAACCACCCGCATCGTTGGACCGTTTCTACTCCAAAGCCGCTCAATTCTTACGGTAAGAGGACGCGAAACAGTCTAGGAAGCAGGACGATGCGAGGCCCAAAAGTGAAGGAATACAAAGTAATGTAGTAGTTAAACAGTCCGGTGACAATTCCGGGAAAGTTCAGTTGAATATACAGAACAAACAAACTCAGCCAAGAGGCAACAGTGGTCAAGATAAGAAGAGAGATCCAAATCGAGGCCCACGGCGTAGGGCCCCAATGTTCGATAATTACACACCATTGAATACATCATTGGAAAATGTGTACCTACAAACTTGCAACACTGTGCAGTACAAGAAGCCCGCTCCGAAACAGTCATCGGAGAGGCAGATTCAAACAAGGAAGTTTTGTAGATTTCATGAAAGTTATGGCCACAATACTAATGAGTGTCAACATTTGCAGGACCTCATAGAAAAGTTGTTCAGGGAGAGAAAGTTAGATCAATTCGTGCGCGCACCGCAGTCTGGTGGTGCGGGCCCTTCAAATCAAAATCATGCACAAAATCAAGAAAGACAAAAGGAACCCGCTCGTACAGGCGGGAGGCTAGTTATAAATACCATAAGTGGTGGTCCCCATCCAACAGATAGAAGCTGGAGGGAAATGGAGTCGTATGCTAGCTCTATCAGGCACGCGAACTTCGAATGCTGCAGTAACTGTGAGGATGGAACTCCGGCTAAGCAACAAAAGACAATGTCTGATGACATCATATTTAGAAGCAGAGATGCTGATAAAATCGAAGCCCCAACAATCGACCCACTGGTCATATCCGCCCTGGTTGGTCCTGCTTGGATGAAGAGGATCCTGGTTGACAGTGGGAGCTCTGTAAACATTTTTCTCAAACGAGCTTATGATTTAATGAAAATGGAAGCAAAGGACTTGAAGCCTTGCCAATCTCGAGTTCACGGCTTCAATGGGAGCGCTACAATACCCACTGGAGTAGTGGAACTACCAGTAGAATTGGGAGTTGGAGAGCGCCGGAGAGTCCGGCTGTTGTAGTTTGTTGTTTTAGACATCGATTCACCTTATAATGCATTCTTGGGCCGACCGGCCCTTGCTGAATTCAGGGCAGCCATTGCCCCATGGTGTCTGACTCTGAAGTTCCCCACTGATCACGGGATTGGAGTCATTCAAGGAGATCAGGCAGCAGGAAGAGCCTGTTATGTTGCTGAACTGTGCGAGGCGCAGAGAAAGGAGAAAGGAAAGGGCGTAGAGGAATCTCTCTGCGTCCGTTTTGCTGATGATTGACAACTAGCGCCTGGGCCCCGGCCCGGGCACCACTACCAATTCCTTAAAGATCTTGACCCTAGAGACAACGAGGATAAAGACGAATCTAAAGAGAATCAAGCTTCCCCAGCCGAACTGACTGTGGATGTCCCGATCAGTGAGGATGACGATTCAAAAGTACTAAAAGTTGGATCTCAATTGGGAAAACAGATACAATAGGAATTGGTTGAATTTATCCAAGCGAATCTCGATGTTTTCGCCTGGACACACTCTGATATGTGCGGGATCTCACCAAACATCGCAAGTCACTCCCTGAATATTGATCTGCGACATGTTCCGATCAAGCAAAAAAGGCGTGGTATGGATCCAGAGAGATCTGCCGCCCTTAAAGAGGAGGTTGACAAGTTACAATCAAATGGGTTCATCCGAGATGCTTTATACCTAGAGTGGGTATCAAATCCAATGTTTGTTCGAAAACCGAATGGGAAATGGAGAACTTGCGTCGACTACTCTGACTTAAATAAGGCTTGTCCAAAAGATAGTTTTCCACTTCCTCGAATTGACCAGCTCGTAGATTCAACAGCTGGCCATGAATTGTTATCTTTTATGGATGCTTATTCTGTTATAATCAAATACCTATGCATTTACCCGATCAAGAACATACCAGTTTCGTGACCGATTTGGGACTCTACTGCTACAGAGTCGTGCCTTTTGGTTTAAAAAATGCCGGAGCAACATACCAATGCTTGTCAATCGGATGTTCGCCGACCAGATCGGGAAGACCATGGAGGTTTACGTAGACGACATGCTAGTAAAGTCCCGATTTTCCACAGATCACGTCAGAGATTTAAATTCGATGTTCTGCGTTCTTCGAGAATATGGAATGAAGCTTAATCCATTAAAGTGTCATTTTGGCGTCACCTTCGGAAAGTTCCTCGGATTTATCGTTAACGCTCGAGGGATAGAAGCAAATCCCGAAAAGATCTGGGCAATAAGGAACTTGCAAACTCCAAGAACCATAAAGCAAGTCCAGATTCTCAACGGGAAGGTAGCAACACTAAGCAGGTTCATTTCAAAATCCACTGATAAATGTATTCCTTTCTTCGATCTGATTCGAAAGGGAAAGCGAAACTTTGAATGGACCATGGAGTGTGAAGACACATTCCGATCGCTGGTTCAACATCTCTCCACACCACCGATCCTGTCAAAGCCGATTGATCACGAATAGTTATACCTTTATCTGGCAGTATCGGAACATGCAATCAGCGTTGCTTTGGTTCGAGAAGAAGACCGAGTGCAGAAACTAGTCTACTATGTTAGTAAATGGTTAACGGGAGCTGAAAGAAATTACCCAAGATTAGAGAAATTGGTTTATTGCCTGGTCATTGCTTCAAGAAAGCTTCACCCTTATTTCCAAGCTCATCCTCTTACTGTGTATACCGATCAGCCGTTACGACAGGTCCTCACGCGGCCTGAGACGTCTAGTAGGTTACTCAAGTGGAACATTGAACTGAATCAATTTGATATCACTTATGCTCCGCGGAGAGCCATTCAAGGACAAGTCCTAGCTGATTTCATAGCCGAATTTACTGTCCCAGAAGACTTACCCGAAACCAGTGAATCCCCCGAATACATCTAGAAACTGTATACTGACGGTACATCAAACGATCGGTGCTCGGGCGCTGGTGTTGTACTTGAAACTCTTGAAGGCCGATCTATATGTTATGCTTTGAGGTTCGATTTTCATGTAACCAACAATGAAGCTGAATTTGAAGCCCTCTTAACTGGACTAAGATTCGCCAGAGATTTGAGAGTTATCGATGTGGAGATTTATTGTGATTCACAGTTAGTTGTGTGTCAAGTACGGGGAGAGTATCAGGCGAGAGACCGAAGGTTGGCTGCTTACTTGGCTCGAGTTCAGGAAGTATTGAATCAATTTGATTATTATGCCATTTATTATATACCTCGAGATCGCAATCAAAAGGCCGATTCATTGGCAAAGTTAGCCAGCACAGGTGAAGCACAGCAAATGGGGCTTGTCCCCGTCGAAACTTTGTCTTCCCCAAGCATCGATCAAATAGAAACGAATTATGTGTTTGAGACCGCTCCCAGTAGAGAATCATGGATGACTCCATATCGAAATTACATTGAGAATGGAATATTGCCTGAGCATAGAAATGAGAAAAGGAAAATTCTACGAAAAGCTTCACGGTTCGTCATTCAGGACGGAATCATGTATAGAAGAGGTTATTCTGTTCCTCTCCTCCGGTGTATCGCTCACGACGAAATCAAACGACTGATACATGACGTGCACGAAGGAGAATGTGGCGATCACACCGATGGACAAGCTTTTGCTAAGAAAATACTCCGATATGGATATTACTGGCCGACAGTGAACCGAGATGCAGCCAACTATGCCAGAAAGTGCGATAGGTGCCAGAAACATGCCCGAATCCCAAGAGCCCCACCTACCGAGATAACTCAAATGGTCAGTCCCTGGCCATTCGCTATGTGGGGGATCGATATCATCGGCGCTCTACCCCTAGCAAAAGGTGGTGCGAAGTACGCCATCGTCGCCGTTGACTACTTTACAAAATGGGCCGAAGCCGAAGCTCTCGCAACGATCACAACAAAGAAAGTAATAAACTTTGTAGTTCGCAATATCATCTGTCGATTTGGACTCCCGCATACCATCATCACCGATAATGGAGCCCAATTCGAGAGTTCAGAGTTCAAGAATTTTTGTCAACGGTTTCATATCCACAAAAAAATTTCAGCAGTTGCATATCCACAGGCAAACGGTCAGGTCGAGGCTGTTAACAAAGTTATAAAATCCATCCTAAAGAAACGACTGGAAAAGGCTGGGGGAAAATGGGTTGATGAACTTCCTATGGCATTATGGGCTTATCAAACAACTCACAAGATCGCAACCGGACACACCCCATTTTCCTTATCTTACTGCTCGGAAGCCGTTATTCCAGTCGAAACGGAAGTATTTTCCCACCGCTTGACTTATTATGATCCGAAAACAAATGCTATATTACTTGCTGAATCTTTGGATTTATTGGATGAGAAACGGGAAGAGGCTGATTTGAGAGCGGCCGCATATCGAAGTCGAGTCGCCCGGTTGTACAATTCCAAAGTTCGGCCTTGAACTTTTGAACTCGATGATCTAGTCCTCAAAAGAATCTATCCGGTTCCTTCACACATGAAACCGAATTGGGAAGGACCATACGTGATTACACAAAGACTCGGAGATGGCACATTCAAACTATCGACCGTTGACGGTCTTGATCTGCCAAGGGCCTGGAACAGCGAGAGTCTCCGTCGCTACTACATATGACAGGCTTTATTTATTTTATTATATTTATCCATTTAGCAATTTACTTTTGCATTTCGAAATTAGAATTTGTAATAAGGCAACTAACTTTGCCATATTTTCTTATTTCAGCAATAAAATGCCATCTCTTCGAGCCAGAGCTGTGATTCATTAAATATAATGTACAACATCACGATGCACGAAGAGCTAAATTCCATCACGCAGTGGAATTTATTCAAGAAGGGAGTGGCTGTGATACGACCGGCCACTCACTAAATGAAACCCGAGCTCGGGGGCAAGCCATCACATCGGGCTAAAAATGGGTTGATACACGACAATCCTCTACTTAACTCCATACTCCCAGAGCGCGAGACGGAGTATAAACATTTACTTAACTCCGTACTCCCAGAGCGCGAGACGGAGTATAAACATTTACTTAACTCCGTACTCCCAGAGCGCGAGACGGAGTATAAACATTTACTTAACTCCATACTCCCAGAGGGCGAGACGGAGTATAAACATTTACTTAACTCCGTACTCCCAGAGCGCGAGATGGAGTATAAACATTTACTTAACTCCGTACTCCCAGAGCGCGAGACGGAGTATAAACATTTACTTAACTCCGTACTCCCAGAGCGCGAGACAGAGTATAAACATTTACTTAACTCCGTACTCCCAAAGTGCGAGACGGAGTATAAACATACGTCAACTCCATATTTATCCCCAAGACTGGGGGCAGAACCAAAACACATATCGGGTTGAAGACAAAAGGGAATATATTTTCATTTCCATTATCAACAAAAAGAATCCGATTAAAAAATGGTTCAAAAAATTCCTACTAGTGGGAGCCAAATCCACATCTATACACGGCTATAGAAAAATCAACAAAACACTACCCCCGAATGCAACAGAAAACTAAAGAAAGAGTTCAATCTTTCTTCTTCCTTATTTTCTTCTTCGGGGTAGCCCCACTGGATCCGCTACCCGACTTCCTCCTCACTCTCTTGCTCTTCTCCGGTTTGTCCTCCGATTGTGACATAATGTCAACATCTTCCTCAGAACTTGAGGCAACAGAGATTCTCCTGGAGGGTCGAGCTGGAGGCATAGAAGCAGTAACAAGAAGTGGGACAGGAGCGTCTTCAATAACCACAGTGCCGCCCGGTGATATCATCATTAGCGGGGCAGGCCTAGGCGGATTCATACCAGTAGTAGCTGCTGCCATCTCAGCACTGATCTCAGCTAAAACTTCATCCTCACGAGATACTTGGGCCGCGCTGGATGTGCCAGTGGTTGGCATAGAAGAACTAACAGATGGAGCGACCCCACTCATGGCATAAGATGGATCGGTGAAGGGATCGTTGGGTTGACTGAGAAGTTCCTCAATCATCTGAGCGTCGAAAGACAACATGCTCATTTCTCCTTCTTCGCCGACCACGACATATGTCATAATGGCTTCGGTGACAATAGCCCCCTGCGCTTGATATGAAGCTTGAGATGCAGGAGGTGCAGAGATAACGACTTCGGTCACTGAAATGTGAAAAGACGAAGATTGTTAGCTAAGTGTATTACTTCATGATCATCACACTAAAATACGGGAAGCGTTCAAATACCTTCCTTAGCCTGACCTGGAGCATGGACAGGAACAGAGGCAGGAGCATCGGCGGAGGACAATTGCGGTTGGTCCGGATTATAAGCAGGGATGGGCTGGAGATCGACCGCACCAATGGCTTTGGGCAATGTCGAAATTACGGCTCCAACACTTGCTTCGTGATGCTCGATGCATGAACCCTCACCTGTCTCCATATGTTGAGCACCAAGCCTCTCTCTCACCATAGAAATCACCGCCTCGTGGAGAACTTTCCTCTCATCCTCAGTGAGCAAGCGCATCTCAAGCTCAAAATCATCGAGTGTTTCATCTGGATGCGCCGCTTTCTTTTCCTCCACCAGCCTAGTCCAGGCGTTGTATAGAATCATCTCCCAGCCACGATAAATTTCTGTGCTCTATCACATTAGCATTATATGTGACCAGCAGATCATCAAAGTCAGCCTCCATCCTGGACCGCTCCACCATAATCTTTTCTTGAATTTCTGCTTCCGCAGACTTAGTCTTGGCCACCGCCGCAGCAAGTTCGGCTCTAAGGGATACAGCTTGGTCGCACGCCTCCTGAGCGGTGGTGTTTGCATCGTCTTTCTCTTTCACCACTTCAACGAATTTGGACTTGAGCTCATTCAGCTCCTTAACGGCTGTATCTCGCTCAGCTACGACAGTGGTGTAACGGTGGCCCATCCCTTCTACCAAGGCACAGTGTGCTTGCTGCATCCTCGCCATTTTTGCCACAGCATCATCATGCTTTTGAAGTGCTTGGAGTTCTGAGTTTCGAGACGTTTCCATCTCAGATTGAAGAACTTGAATGATGCGATTCTTCTTAACAATGTCAGCATCGCGCTCCTCAATAATCTTCGCCCGGTCAAAAGCTACCTTAGAAGCCTTCATGGCTGCTTTATACCACTCCTTATATTGGGCATAGAAATCGCGGATGTAGTCATGAGCGATGTTCTCAGCATCCGGAGGAATTCTTTTGAGATGAGGAGGGAAGACATATGCATCCAAGCAAATTTCCGGGAAGTCTTTTTTCATCTGGGCGAGTTTAATGGCTCCTTCACTTGTCAATTCAGCCGAAGCCTGTTCAACTATAGCAGCTGTTGGTGGTTCAACTCTGGGCCGCTGAATCTCGGGCCTTGAAGATTGAGAAGGCTGTTGCTGCCGTGAAGACCCAGGGAGATCTACGGGGGCCCTAGGAGGCGGGGGAGAACGAGATCGAGATCAGTACTGGTGGCCCCAATCTCTGTCAGTACGATCATGGCTAGAACGACCGCGCCAATAATCTATATCCCTGTCGTAGCGCTCCTGGCTAGTGTAACCTTGCCCGTGTTCCCTATCTGAATCCCTCCAACGGGACTCATAGTAAGAAGAAGATCGGCGCACATTGCGGAGCCTGTCCAAAGTAGATCCTTTGCCTGACATCTCACCTGAAATAAGAAGAAACTGCAGTTTAGAATCCTACAAGAGCGATGTTCAATATGCGGAAGTCGTGTAGTGCTGTGGAAGTGTGTGTAAATGTGTAAACCCCCAAACCAACCGGAAGTGTTGACCGCACTTAAAGGAAAGGGCTCGTTCATATTTAAGACATCTTGAAATTCCTCCAACCTGGGATTATGAGGAATCGGTATATAATCCGGGATGGGAATATCGTCAAGCCCTTTAAAAGTATCTCTCGAAGGAGAAGAGGCGGCCCCAGAAATTATGGCTCCGGAAGTGGGAGGAGACACATCTACAGATTTCCACCCTTTAGACTTGAGTTTTTTGGAAACGACGGCCTTGCTTTTCCGTCTATCTCCCAACTCTTCGAAGTTGCCCGAAAGATCAGCCATCGGCTCCACATCTGTATGGGTCCTTTCTTTATCGCTCACTTCAGTTATTGTGACTCCGAGCGTTTTCTTCGCCATTTCCTTTTTCTTCTTCTTCTTGTTTTTCTTCTTCTTTGAGGCAGGCTTTGACATCCCTTCGATGACTATGCTCTGGTTCATTTCAATCAAGCCGAGAGCTCTTAAGTTATAGTCATTCAGCACCGAGTCAATGTATCTCAGCTCGCTCGAAACTTCTTGGAGACTTCGAGCTATGCCCTTGTAATACCCGCCATCGGGTCTGGAGATAATGGCTGTAAGAGAAACAAGATGTCAATACCAATGCCAAAAAACTATTGATCAAGGAAATCATCGACAGGTTACGACACTTACGTCTAGACAACCATCGCCTGGCAAAACCTGGAGGACATCGGACATAGAACCATTCATTCTTAAAGTAACTAAGTCTGGTCCAGGCTCCAGTAATAACTTGACAGTTTCTAACTGCCTCCAAAAAGGTGAAAGATGGACTATCGCCTCTGCTCTTGAAGTTAAATAGATATCTTATTTCTGTTGGCATTGGTGGACGAAAGAGACAGTCCATAAATATGACGAAGGCACTATTCAGCAACGCATGTCCGTTGGGATGAAGTTGCGAGGGAGCAATTCCTAAGTATGACAGCATCTCTCTGATGTATTGATTTAAAGGAGGGAGAGTTCCAGCCGCACAAGCATGGCGGTAGAAGGCAGTGTATCCTTCGGGCGGATTGTGAGGTCTGTCACCAGCACCAGGCAATAACACATCGTCTAAAGAAATATGATGCCTTGTGCATATCCGGCCCAATAAAGATTTAGAAATATTAGACTGGACAGAATCAACGGGGTCCTCGATAAATATAGCCTCCGGCAATTCATCTGGAGCTGGGTCGATTACGTCAGTAGGAATATTGGGAATATCAAGCATCGGAGGAGGCGAACTCTGTACCTCTTGTTGTTGGGAGCTCGAAGATTCCATAACTAACTAACTCATCATAAAGCAACATTAAGTACATAAAGAGCCCATGCATTCCCCAGTGTAGAGTGTATGAACGTGTCGTGCAGTGCAAGTGTTGTGCATTACTTAAGCAAATTCTATAGAATGAAACAAAATGTGATAACAACAGAACTCTGAAAATCAGACTGGAATTAACCGTCATCGCTGACCGTCACAACCATGCCAACCAGATGATACCGGTCGGTTCAAGTATAAGTCCGTTATATTTTGATTAAGCTACAGTTCCATCAACGAGCTTCAAAGGGCAGTCAAATGTGTAGTCTTACAATTCAGTCCAAATATGCAAAGGAGAAGCTCGTCGGAGTCATGCCAATAATTATGTGAAATTCTCGTATACATGGAAGCTTGTTCGTATCAATAAAGGTTCGAATCCATGAAACTTCGAATCGATCAGAGAGGTGTGCCTTCAAATCGATACAGTTCGAATTGATACAGTTCGAATAGATCTTGAACGAATCGAAACTGTTCGAATCGATACAGTTCGAGTTGAAATGGTAGGAGGTTTTTTTTCTTTTCGAATCCAGTACAAGTTTATCCTCCGAATCGATCTCTGGAAAAACAACTCCACAAGTGTCGAATAACGTAGCCTCGTATCGATTGTAGAAGTGTAATCTTCGAATCGATCGTAGGTGAGTATACCACGACTCCTCAGGTCGATCATATCGAATCGATACGATCGACCAAACCACCCATGATCGATTCGATCAACATACCTCCTCGGACCGATGCGAACGCCACGACAAATCTTGTCTTCCGAGATCAATTCGATGACCACCATTCAAGATCAATACGAAGAAGACGCTTTTCTTTTCATCCCTGGATTCGATCCTATTCAGATCGACACGAATGCAAGCAAAAGAAGTTTTCATCGATCCCAGAGTTTAAAATACTTAGTTGAATCGCCTACCTAAATGAGGGATGAGATTATGAGGGGTTGGTTCGATTCGAAGAAGAGTAGATAGTTTCGATTCACGCAAGTGCAAGACCGATTCGAAGATGCAGGAATTCGGAGCGAAAGTAAAAAGTGAAAAAGTGAATAGGACCCCGGTATATATAGGGATCATGCGACGATTCGCATCTCGGTCAAGAGCAACCGGCCATTACGGGTCTACCACATCGATTCGAACAGTACACTTGAATCGAACACTGGTGGTTCCCATCGATTCGAAGCGGCGAGTTCAAGGCGAATACATTCCTTCGAGTCCATCGCATCGAGTCGGAGCATGGTGTCAAAAAGGACAGGAGAACATTCGACTCCATCGATTCGAGGAGCTCATCGACCTACATCAATACGAAGCCTGTCGATACGAATAGTCATTTCGTACCCATCGATTATCATCAATATGAATCATGATCCGCCATCGCATCGAGTCGAACAAGGCCCTTCGAATCCATTACCAGAGAGTTCCATCAATTCAAAGATCACGTTCGACTCTATCCACTACATATCGATATGAACGAATATTTCGTATCCGCTGAATTCAAAATTCGCCAGTACAATGTCAGTCCTTCAACCTTCTATATTGGTTCAGGAGAGGATCAATACGATGAAGCTTCCTAAAATAACTGACGGATATTGTTACGACTCAAATTTCGCATCGGTTCAGGAGAGGATCGATACAAGATGCAGTACATGAAAACAAACAGCTAATCACTACTGTACGACAGTCAGCTACAACAATACAGAATACAGCTTTCAACGAAACATGTGGTAGTTGGTCAACATGAAGCTGCGGCTTTTCAAAGCACGTCATGTTTACATAAGACGTACTTTGGGGGGCAAATGTTATCCCGCCTTTTGGCAAGGAAGAGATATCAAGAAACTGACTGGGGAATATGGGTTATACATCCTCGACATCGAGTAGCCACTGGATATCCACAGATATCGATGAATTTTACCCGAGTGCGAATCGGGCTGCAAGTGGTTAGACATGTCACGCAGGGCCAGGAAAAGCAATGTTCCAAGTTTCAAGTCAATCCGAGTTCGTACGCTCAAGATATCATTGATGCAAGTTGGAGGAAGTGGCCCTAAGTTCGACTCCATCAAGGTTAACTCCATCCACTTCGTATCCCCCGGAGAGCACTCTATTCGAATCCATCGGTTCGACTCCACATGGTTCGCATCCATCAAACAAACATTCACTCGAATCGATCCAGATGAGTTGCTTCGAATCCATAAGCTACAGACCGGTGTCCTTTGACTCCATCAAAATAAATTCCTTCGAATCCACAAAGGTTAATCACTTCGTATCCATCCGGTGCCATTACTTCGAATCCACCCTATTGAGACAACTTCGTATCGATCAACTATTGTATACCCTGATCGATACGAACGAACATCTTTTCAAATCCATTCCCTCGAATCCACTACGTCAAAGCAGCTAGAAACATGGATTCGACCCAGTCAACTCGAAGATAAAGTCGGATCAATATGAAGAAGGCGCACCACGTCATCACGAAGGCACGTTGAAACATCGATTCGACCCTATCGATTCGATAAGAATCGATTCGAAGCGATCGACTCGATGAATCGATTCGAAGGGAATCGATTCGAAGGAGCTTTTCAACCAATAACATGATCTTGAATCGATCATAACTCAAGTTCTACAAGTCCAAATGCTGTGAAATTTTCACAGAAGCTTAAGCACATGATGAAGAATGTTCACACCAAATTTCAGCTCGATTGGATGATTCCTTGATCGATTCGAATGGACTTCGAATCGATCCCAAAGTCGGCCCGGATTTCCTGAAAGTTGGCATGTGGGCCCCCTCACGTGCTAGAAGCGGTCTCCCCGAATTTTAGGCGATATATCAGCCTCCTACACCTATAAATAGAGCCTCTGGTCATTCAGAAAAGGGGTCGGACAATTTTAAGAGCTAAAGAGCGCCCAGATTCTGCCAGATTTACTCCAAATCACCACCGCTACTTTAGATTCAGACTTAGCATATAAAATCAGTTGTACTACATCGTAAGAAATTGTATTCTTCAAGTATCAAGCAATAAAATCATCAAACTTCATAGTGGACGTAGGCAAAACGCCGAACAACTTTAAATTGTTGTCTTCTGTGCAATTTACTTTCTGTTATTTGGAGTTTTTGTTAGATAATCCTCAGTTTTAATTTTCTTTCTTCACTTTTATCTCTTCAAAAACTTCCGAAGAGTGTTGTGCCCATTTTTGGTAAAAACAAGATGGTTGAAGCCGCAAATAGGCAATGCCATTAGTAGGTGATGTCGCGGCTATCTAATGCCATCACTACAAGATTAAACGGCTATTCCAACGGCTACGAGCCGTTGGCGGCCGTTGGAAGCCGTTGGAATAGCCGTTGGAATATAATCAATGCTTTCCAACGGCTTCCAACGGAACCAACGAATAATTTCCAATGGCAATTCCAACGGCGACCAACGGTTAATAGCCGTTGGAAACCGTTACTAGCCGTTGGAATAAAATGTCCAATAAGCCGTTGGAAACCGTTGGAAATCTGGGTTCATTTTGCTGTACAACAGCAAGCCTATTAACCTTCCAGCCACACTATTTCCAATCCATTCCATTTCCAATAAATTTCCAATACATTTCCAATCCATTCCACACATATATATCAATATCAATATAAACAACACATATAAATCAATTAAACACAAATATAAACAAACCAAACCATTCAAACATCATAAACCGTACCATCAACGTAAATACCAACAAAACATGTCAACAAACCACGTACATACCATCAAAATATCGTTCTCACCCACTCCGTACCAATATATACAACATTAAAACACATTATAACCATCTCCAAGTCAATATATACATCGTTCAAACACAAACAATAAAAAGCATACCTCCTCAAGCATCTTCGTCGTCGCCTTCGGAAGCACCAGACGACGAAGGAAAGGTACCATGATTCTGCACATACTCCGCAAGCTTTTGATTCAGCTGCTCCATCTGTACAGCTCGCAGACGATTCTCCTCCTGTAGCTGCTCAATCATAGCTCTAAGCTCCTTAATTTCTTCTTTGTCTTGGGCCTTCTGAGTTTGTCGAGCCTGCAAATAGAAATAATAGCAAAAGGGTTGGAAACGCTTATAAAATATTATAGCACTATATATCTAAACGCTAATTTGTTGTAAATATGAAAAAGGATCAATTACCGTTACGTTCCCGAAGCCATAACGTCTACTCCGCTGCGTCGGATCCATAACAGCGTCAAATATGTTATCTTGCTCCTCCCATGTCAACTCATCACGACCAGACTGCTGAAGTGCATATGCCCGTGCCTCCTGTAACCTTGACTATAATGGAAAAAAAAACAATTTCAGTTGAAAAATAGTAGAATGTAATTTTTATTTTACATAGCTAGTAATTAATAAACTTATTGATGTAAGTATTAGAAATTAAAAAACGTATACATATGCCTCAGTCGCCTTATCCTGATCACCCCACTGATATATGATTTTGCCAGACTCGTCTACTTGCTTAGATGCGTGGGTGTGAGCAAATAAGTCCACTAAGCGAACGGGATGTCCATAAGCTCGTTCCTGCAATTGATAATTTGGATAATTTAACTTCACATAACTAATTACTGAACTGATCAATATACAAATGTGATAATAGATAAATTTACCAAATCTTCGCGGTGATGCTAGAAAGATTTGGAGCCTCCACGATGAGTTACTGGATTCCTGCTCCTGTTTGCTGAGTTCCTTTCTGACTCCTCCTGCAAATTTACAATGAATAATTATTTATTAAACGTTAAAAAAATTACCGAGATTCATTATAGATTTACCTTGAACTCCTCAGAGTTCCACCAGTCAACCCACTTATCCCATACAGCCGCGCTCATCCACTTGTAAAATAAACTAAGTTCTGTTATTACCATCCAAACTTTTACCGGTAACAATTCTTTGAAAGCGATGGGTAACAAATTTTCCATCATTACATGACAATCTTGGCTTTTCATTCCACTTAGTCTTCCATTATAATAGTCGACACATCTACGAAGATTAGAGGAAATTCCATCGGGAAATCGTAATCCTTCCACCCATTTTAACAGTACTTTAACTTGGTTGATGTCTAGTTCGTAGCATGCTTTGGGTTTTTTACTGTCATTGGACTTCATATGAAGCTCAGAACGATTGCATATTTCCTCTATATCATGTCTAGATTTCAAATCGTCCTTAGTCTTGCCCTTCACATTCAAAACTGTATAAAACACATTATCAAATACGTTTTTTTCCGTTATGCATCACGTCAATGTTATGACGGATTAAGAGATTTTTCCAATAAGGCAATTCCCATAATATACTTTGTTCGCACCAATTATGAAACGTCGATTTACCTTGAATTTCAATTTTTTGTCAGGTCTCATGTATTTTTGGATAATCTTTTACAAGTTCATATATATCCTAACGTTGCGGCTCTCCGCTGCGAAATCGAGATATTTCTTGTCAAAATATTTCCATGCTTCTCCATCGGATGGGTGTTTCAACGTACCTTCTTGAGGTGTTCTCACACTGTGCCATCTCATATGATGCGCTGTTACAGATGATGCATATAACCGTTGAAGTCTAGAGGTGATGGGTAAATAATGCATACGCTTGTACGGAACCTCTTTTCCCTTCTTTTTCCTCGGTTTGTATCTTTCTTGATTACATATTTTACAATTTCTAAGATTGATGTCTTCTTTCCAATACAACATGCAACCCTTTAAACATGTATCTATTTTTTGATATGGCAAACCGAAAGATGACATAAGTTTTTTCACTTCATAATAATTTTCGCACATTAAATTATCGGGTGGCATATGACGTTTAGCAGCTTGAACAACAGCCGTAAATCCAGCTTTTGTAAGGTTGTATTTTGATTTCATTGCAATGTATTCTGCAGTTACCGATAATTGAGAGCCGCTTAAACATCCATTCCAAAGGGTCTTTTTAGCATGATCCAATAAATCATATATTTTTTAGCTGCAACATTTGGTTCCTCTTCGATGTTAACATCGTCGTTATCAATTTCAACGGTAGGGAACATTGATCGTGCTGCATCTTCGACCATATGTTCTATGAGATTCGTACTAACTTCATCACTAATGACCTCCACTGACTGTTCTTGATTATTAGGGGCTACAATTTCTTCATGACGATCCCACAATAAATAATTGGGTACGAAACCGTATTGGTGCAAATGAACCTAAACTATATTCGGTACTAAATAGTTCAACAATTTGCATCTACTACATGGACAACGAATTTCTTCATCGTTTGCAATATTACTTATAGCAAATTCGATGAACACTTGTACCCCTTTCAGAAAATGTTCACTTATTGCGCCATTAATTTCCCTTCTTTGATACATCCAGCTCCGATCATTAAAGTAATTGATCATTTTTCCTACTTGAAAACCTATGATAAAGTAAAAAAATTATAAATCATTCATTTTATATTTTGTTTAAATTTTATTTACTGATTTAGTAAACATGTACTATATTTTATATTTTTTCTGAAAAATTTATTTTAAATAAACAACTATTGATTCATTGCCACTTATGTGTCTTCTTTGATGGTCGGTCATCCTACTTCCCATTACAAACACAATAGTAATTATATTCCATAAATCATATCATTTTAAATGATTTCACAAAATTTCGGCAGCATTTCCCCCGTGTTCCTTGTATCGTACACAAATGCGTGTACACAAGGAACGTAAAGGAAATGCCGTCGAAATTTTGTGAACCGTTTAAAGTGATATGATTAATGAAATATAATTACTTTATAGTGTTTGTAGCTTGTCCAATACAGGGACAAATCCGACAAATGATGTATCAAATGAATAGAGTTGTCCGTTTTGTGGAAAAAACGAATATCCCTAAAATGATCATATACAACACTTGTCAGACGAGGCCAAATATATCTAAGGATTTAAATATTTGTTTATATTAAATTTAAATATATAACTCGTTTAATTAATATTGGTTTATATTTTACCGTTTTATTACATAAGTACTAAATTCATTTATACACAAAATTTGTACACAAAATTCATTTATTATAAATTCATTTATACACTAAATCAATTCGCGTGTTCGCACAAATACAAAACTCGTGTTCGCACAAATGCAATATCCTTTCTAACGGTTTCCAAATGCAATAAACTCTATCACACACATACGTTCAATACTAACCAAATCAACATAAATTAATGAAATATCCTAAATTACAAAATTTCCAATCGGTAATAACTTGTTCATTATGGGATAATAGTTGCAATTAGGGGATAACATGATGTAATATGCATACAGTAACAAGTAGGAATCAATCACAATTAAAAATTAAACCCTAAATCAAAAAAAACCTAAATATTAGGTTTAGCAAAATTACCGATTTGGAGAGCTAGAACGGTGGAGATGGGCTGGAGCAGCTTCTAGATGGTGTCGGAGGTGGTTGGGATGGTGTTTGGGGCGGCGACAGCTGGTTAGGAGGTGGTGGAATGGGGGAATTGGGTGAAAATTGTAATTGGGAAGAAGATAATGAGTTGCAGGTCTGGTCTCGGTGAGTTATGTAGGAAATTTTCCAACGGCTACCAACGACCGCAAACGGCGTTATTCCAACGATTTCCAAAGGCTTCAGACGGTTACGTCAAAATCCAACACGCCGTTGAAAGCCGTTAGAAATGCCGTTGGAGGCCGTTGGAACATCGCCGTTGGAATACACTGTATCTCTAGTAGTGCATAAGTTAGTGATGGCATAGGTTAGTAATGTCACAGGCTATTTAATGCCGCAAGAATGATAATAGCGCAAGTCATTTGATGCCGCAAAAATCAATGCTGTAAGAACATTAATGCTGATGGGTATTCCATGTCGCCAAGTAGACAACGCCACCGATTTCGTAATTTAAAGACCAGATCCATGTTAAAGTTCAGATTCATATAAAGGTTCAGATCTATGTCGAAACTCAGATCCATATCGAAGCTCGGGTTCATAAAAAAATGGAGGAGTTCATACCCAAGTCGGGAACTTCATGTCATAGATCATCAAAACTTGTTTTGAAGTCATTAGACCCCATGTCGAGATTCAGGTACCCATGCTGGAGCCCAGTTTCATGGAGAGGCTCAAGAATCTACGTCGAAGGTCTGTAGATCTCGGTTGCGCCTCATTTTGAAGGTCACTAGAGTTATTTTCAAAGATTATCAAATCTCATTTCAAAAATTATCGGGCTTCAAAAGATATAGCACTTCAAAGCTGAAGCTTTCGAAATTTTTTAGAGCTTCAAGGAGATATATATAGTGATTACGTAAACTAATAATTTCGACAATGGTTTCATAAATTAGATATTTCAAAAGTTAATGATTCCATAAATTAAGGGCTTTGGAAAATTGAGGGTTCAAAAGTTTGAGATTTCGTATACATCTGACTTAACTAGAGGGAATTAGAGAAAAAAACAAACTTTAAAAAAATTTAGGCTGAAAGACACAAAGTTTCATTTTTAGACTGAAGGACAAATGCTAGTTATAATTAGCGTTATATTAAACTTTTACACTATATAAAATGCTATTTATATCTAGCATTATATTCAATTTTACACTATACAAAATGCTAATTATAACCAGCATTGTCATTCAGACTAAAAAACAAACTTATTGTCCTTTAGTCTAAATTTTTTTCTAAGTTTGTCCTTGTATTTTCATGTCTCAAATATATATAAAAGTTTCATATTTTAGAAAAGCATACATTTTTATATATGCCAAATTTTGAAAATATAAGGCCTTGAATATATAAATAGTTTTGGATAAGCGTATGGTTTTGTACAAATATGATATAGATTTTATGATGATTTTGTATATAAGAAATTTTAAATATATCAAGTTTCTGAATATTTCAAGTTTTGAAAGAGTAAGATTCAGATATATATATATATATATATATATATATATTCGGTCCTAAAGGAATAAAGATTCAAATATTACAAAATGTGGGATATATATGTTTCAACAATACCAAGTTTCGAATATGGCTTTGTAAATGAAAGTTTTACATATTTATATATAAGTCTGTTTCAAAAAATGTATATATATAGTTTCATATTTACATACATACATACAGTTCCAAAATATGTACAGTATCTAATATATATAAGTTCTGAATATATCATGTATAACAGTTCTTAGTAAATATGAGCTTTAGATATATAAGTTTTGCATGTATATAAATATTTTCAAATATGTACAGTTTTAAGATTTTGAAAAGATAAGCTTCAATGATTTCGAATACTAGCCTTTGAGTATCAATTATCTCACATATCCGGGTCCCATATATACAAGCTTTCAATATACATCAGTTTTCAAGTATATTATGTACGATATATATTTGGTTTTAGAGTATATGTCAGTTTCAAATATATAGAGTTTCATACATATATATATGTGTGTCGGAATTTGTATGTACCTGAGTTTTGTTAGTATAGAGCTTTAAATATATATAGCAGGATTCAAATGTATAGAGCTTCGAATATATATATAAGTATCAGGTTTGGTATATATGTAAGGTTCTAGAAATATATTAGCTTCAGACATTTACATGTATTGGTTTTCGAAAATACAACAATTTAGAATATGGAAAACTTTTTAAAATATGCAGATGGTTTCATTTATGTGTAAGTTTATGAATAACACAGGGTTTTAAATATACAAGTCTAGTATATATACACGTGTATATGGTTTTGAATATAAGTAAGTTCCAAGCATGTGTCAGTTTCAAGAATATATATTAGAATTCAGATATTAAACAGTTTAATACATATACAATATTGAATATATACATATAGAGGTTTTGAAAGCAAATAATTTCGAATATATAAAGTTTTGGATAATACCATGTTTCACATATATTAAATTTTACATATACACGGTTTCAAAGCATTTAGTTTCAAATACATATGTTAATAAGAAATCTTGTCAACATCCCTGAAACCACGTGAAAGGCAATTAAACTCAAACGAAACCATATTGATGGAAAGATCTCTTCCTTCGAAGCATACCTTTCGACCAGATTGTCATAGTCGAAAGGGTTTAAAAAGACTGCTCTACCTTTCGATCTGGTTGGTTTGATCGAAAGAGTCTAAAGAGCTATCCTCACCTTTCGACTGGGTTGACTTAGCCAAAAGGATTCAAGGAATCAGTCTAGGGAGATAGTACCTGTTTGAATTCTTTCCTTTGAGTAGGTCGAAAGCAATTGAACTTTTTGCATTTCATTCCTTTTGACCATGTTGAAAAGTACTTTTATGGTCCTTTCGATCATGTCAAAAGGGATGCATATTTCATTAATATGATACAACTGCTTTCGACTTCGTGGCTTTGTTATTTTTGATGTGAAACCACTTCGAAAGGATTACAGGTGTGTCTGGGAATAGATCCTTTCGAATGAGTTCCTCTCCCAATAGTTGTTAGTCAATCATAAAATGAAATCCCCTTCGAAGCACCCCTTTCGATCGTGTTGAAGGGTGTTCTACTCTTTTGAAACGGTCTTAGCTTATAATTGCCTAAGATTCACTCCATTTTCCATGTATAAGATCGACTTGGGTGTTTCCCAGTTTCATAAATTCGTCATGGTCAAAGCCTTATCATCATTCTTATTTCTGGTGTCAAATGCAGGTTCCGATGATGATGTATTTCGACCAAAGATTCCCAAGTCGATCCTATACATTTCATAGACAAAAAGAGATTAAGAAAATATGTTAGAATCATGTGCAATTGATCATTAGACCAACTAATGATCTAAATGATCTCCTTATTGAATAAGCCATCACTCCTTTATTCATAATCCAAAATGAGTTACAAGAAATAGAGCTTTTTCCCCCAATTTGATTTAGGGTTTTAATCAGACTTAATTGCAATTAAGAGAGTGGAGTAAAATAAATGAATTTAGGATTTCAGAATTCGATCCCCAAAACTGGACCCCTTGGGTCTTATTTATAAATGCAGGTCGGCCCCTTTCCACGTCTATGCTTTCGGCTCGATCGAAGGGACCCCTCTTTATATGCCGCTCCAACCCTTTCGACTTAGTCGAAAGGCCGTGACTCCTTTCGACGCTGTCGAAAGGAATCTTTTTTGCGCTCATTGGTCTACTCTTGCGCTTCCTTTGTCTTCTCCTAGACCTTTCGACTGAGTCGAAAGGGTCTTTGACAACCTTTCGCCTTTATTGAACTTCAAGCACTGCTTCCTTCATAACACCTTTTGACACCGTCGAAAAGTTTCCAAGCATGCCTTTTCTTTCATGTTGTCTTGTTGCTACTGGAAATAAGACAGAAGCCTCTAACTCTGTCGATAGGTTACTCATACCGATTTCGAAGATATTGAAATGCCAATGGTTGCGATGATGTTGGGTAGCCTTTGAATGCATGCCTGAGAATTGAGGCGGAACCTTCCTCTAAAATTATTGGCTTGACCGGTTCGAAAGGCTTGTCAATTCTTTCGAAAGGGTTATGATAAGGGTGAAACCTTCAGATCCGAAAGGTTTAGCGCGTAGTGGGAGATTATCATCCATTGCCTTCGAAAGGGGGTTCCGAATATGTCTTTACTTATTTATCTGTGTCGAAAAGTTGGAAATGGCGGAAGGGTATTCCTATTTCCATCTGAATTGAAAGCCTTCATACTCTAAGAGCATTTGGCGCCTTTGACTCCTTCGAAACCTTCTTAATGCCTTCGAAACATCTTCTTATGACCTCTGTCGAAACCTATTCCGGTTACTTCATCGAAACCTCACTCTCATTAACGTTCTTTCATACTTCTGCCTTTGAGTTGATTTTATGGCTAACATTTTCCCCCTACCCCCGTATGAAAGAAGCTTTTATTCTTTAGGACAAAAATTTCGAAGCTCACTTACTCTTTATAACTTTATTTTTTCAATGCACATCATAGATGTAGTCTACGAACTCCCTGTGGGCAACAACCAATAGTGCAAATAAGGACAATGAGTTATTATCAGAAAATAAGCCTTTGTAGCTCATCCACCCTAATACGTATCTGGAGACTTTCCCATAAATTTGAATGATCCTGAAGCCTTTATTTGGATGTTGGTGACCATCATTTAGAGTTATAAAACATCAACTCCAAATTAGGCATTAAAAAGATCAGCTCGGAATTTTCGGTTGTCTGTAGCAATCTTAATTCTATTACATCATATACCCAATTTGGGATTGAGGAATACTGAAATTTAACCTAGATTAGGGTATTAATTTGCGAAGTTTAGAAGTTGATAATGAGGTATCCAGAATCCAAATAATAATATCCAAAATATAGCCCTTCATGGGGCATTTCTATACTTAGATTCGGGCTTTTATGGTAAATTAAAGAGAAATTAGTAAATATTGTCTTCATATCAAGATCTGAGCCCAGATCAGGGCATATGTTGGACAATCATCTTTGTAAAGGAACCTTCAAACCAGATTAGGGCATATGTTGTGTAAGCAGACATCCATAGTAATTGTTGCCAAGATAGAAACCCTTTGCCCAGATTAGGGCATATGTTAGACAACCAGAGATCCATGGGAATTATCTTTATAATATGATCCATAAACCAAGATTAGGGAATTAAGGCGAAATCAAATAATAGTCTCGAAATCCAAATTCGAGTATAAAAACTATAGGTGATTACCTAAATTCGAGTATAATATAGATAGTTAGTAATTGATAAAGACCCGAAACCCAGATTCGGGTATTAGTAAGTGAAGCCGTGAAACGAATGTCCAAAAACCTAGATTTGGGTATTAATCGATGAAATTCAAATATGAGAAACCCGAAACCCAGTTTCAGGTATTTAATAGATGATGTCTAGAAACAAAAGTCCCGAAATCCAGATTCAAGTATTAATAAGTGGAGTTATGTTCTGCTCCTTTGATGCATGAACCCTTTAGGTCTTGTTTATATAGAAATAATATGATTAGCTGCCTCTTGAGCTTGGACGTCTCAGTCCATAATCGGATATGTCGTTTCTTTGGCTTGGACCTCTTAGTCTCTTGTAGATATGCCATTTCTCAGGCTTGGACATCTCAGTCCACTACTTGATGAGCCTTCTCTTGGGCTTGGACGTCTTAGTCCATTATTTGATGAGCCTCTTCTCGGGCTTGGACATCTTAGTCCATTGTTTGATGAGCCTCTTTTTGGGCTTGGACATCTTAGTCCATTGTTTGATGGGCCTCTTCTTGGGCCTGGACGTCTTAGTCTGTTGTTGTCCGGTGCTCTTGGTTAGTTAATCTTAGAGGCTGAAACCAAGGACTTACCCGACCTCCCTCCAGGAGGCGCCCTGCCCTGGCCCTTTTGCGGCACAGACAGAGGCTTGTTCGGTGCTTTACCCTGGCCATCTTATGGCACGAATAAAGGCTTACTCCGTCCTCCCTCTAGGAGGTGTCTTACCCTAGTCATAGCATGGTGCGGATAAGGGCTTGTTCAGATCTTTATCCTGGCCATCTGATGGTGCAAATAATGGCTTACTCCATCCTTTCTCTAGGAGGTGCCTTAACCTGACCAGAGGCGCGGTCACGGGCTTGTTTGGTGCTTTAACCTGGTCATCTCATGGGACGGCTAAAGGCTTACCCGCCCTCCCTCTAAGAGGTGCTATGCCCTGGCCATCTTGGCGCGGATAGAGGCTTTTTACCATCTTAGGTAGACTACCATCTTAGGTAGTATCCAAATATAAGGAGCATTTCACTCCCAACCATGTAGATTTTCTTTTTGAAGAAAGAGATGCTTTATTCATTCATCATTGGAAAATATGGCCTCAAATGTTCGGCACTCCATGTTCTCGGAACCATATTTCTGTCTGTTCGGCATAATTTGTAAGCTCCCGAGGGGATTACTTTGCAAACGATTATTGGTCCTTCCCAATTCGGCCCTAAGGGTCCATCTGCGGGTTTTTGGTATTTGCCATCACTCTTCGAAGTACCAAATCTCCTTCGTGAAATGACCGACTTTTCACTTTTGAGTTGTAGTATTTTGAGATTCTGCTTTGATATTCTGCGGTTCTTACCACTGCTTCATCTCTTAATTCATGTATTAAATCCAAGGATTCTTTTTTCAGCTCTTGATTCTTATCAAATGCGTAGGCGATTCTTTGGTGTGAGGGTATCACAATCTCAATTGGCAACATCGCCTCACACCCATATGTTAAAGAGTAGGGATTATGTCCCGTTGCCATTTTGGTGGATGTTCGATAGGCCCATAACACAAGCGGCATTTCTTCTACCCAATTTCCCTTTGCCTTGTTTAGCCGCTTTTTCAAAATAATCTTTATGGTTTTGTTCGTAGCCTCAACTGCCCCATTCGCTTTGGATGTGCGACGAATGAATTTTTTTTTAATGATTCCATTCTTGTGGCAAAAGTGGGAGAATTCTTTACTCTCAAATTGTGTCCCATTGTTAGAAATTATCTTTTGGGGAATCCTAATCTAGTTATGATATTCTTGATAACGAATCTAAGCACCTTCCCAGAAGTAATCTCTGGAAGCGGCTCCGCTTCTACCCATTTGGTAAAATAGTCTAGGGCAACTACAACATACTTTGCCCTTCCTTTTGAAATTGGCAATAGGCCGGTTAAATCTATTCCCCATACATCAAAGGGCCATGGACTTGTTATGGGAGTCAACTAACTTGGGGGAAATTTGGGAACCTTTGAATATTTCTGACACTTTTTGCATCTTTTTACATATTCGATGGCTTGGCTTACCATATGCGGCCAATAAAATCCCTACCTCATTATTTTCTTTGCCAACTTTGTTCGATTTGATTGATCCCCATAAAATTCTTCATGTGCTTCAGCCATTAATTTTATTCCTTCATTCATACTTACACATCTTAGATAGGGAAGAGCATATCCTTTTTTATAGAAGATTCCATCCATTATTATGAAGGTTGGAGCTTGTCTCTTGATTTTCCTTGCCTCACCTTTGTCCGATGGGAGTGTTCCTTTAACAAGGTATTCTACAATGGGTGACATCCAGGTGTCATCATATATGTTATTTGGACTAGGTTGGTCAACCCTTTTATATGATATTTCTTTATCACTTTCTCTTCTCTCTTTCCCTTGAGATTTTTCTTGAGACCTTGTCAGAGCTAACAATTATTTCCCTTGTTCGGATGCCTCCTCTTCAATACTTGGAATTTCCTGATATCCCACTGGAACAATATGTGTCTCCAAGGCTCCTTTTGAGCTTGCCAGTTTTGCTAGGGAGTCCGCTTGTGAGTTTTCTGCTCTTGGGACTTAGTGTATTGAAAAGTCTTCAAACAAAGCAAGCATTCTTAGTATCTTTTTTTTACGTATAAGGATAACTTGGGATCCTTTGTTTGATATTCCTATTTCACTTGGTCCACAATTAGTTGAGAATCACTAAAGATATGTATCCGTGGAATTTTGAGTTCTAATGCCAAGGTTAATCCCACTACCATAGATTCATATTCTGCCACATTATTTGTTGCGGGGAATCCCAATTTAATGGCGTAATGCAAACGGTGTCCATTTGGTGTTATGATTACATATCCTGCACCAGCCCCTTGTTCATTTGATGCACCATCAACAAATAATTGCCACATGGGCTTCTGATCTTTTTCCTTCTCTGATTGCTCCTTAATGAAACTAGTGCACTCGTTAACAAAGTCCGCTAATGCTTGTCCCTTGGTTGCAGCTCGTGGTTGAAACTTTGTCATATTGACTGAGCTCAATCTCCCATTTTACCAATCTTCCTAAAGTTTCTGGTTTACTAAAGACTCGCTTTAGGTGGAAATTGGTCAATACCCTTATCGGATGTGCCTGAAAGTACGCTCTAAGCTTTCGAGCTGTGAGAATTAAGAAATAGGCTAACTTTTCTATAACTGGGTATCGAATCTCTGCATCCTTTAACCGCCTACTTACATAATATACTGGTAGTTGTGCCCCATTCCCTTCTCTAATCAACAGTGAACTAACGACATGCTCTGAAACTGCCATATATAGGTATAAGGTTTCCCCATTCTTGGGACTTGAAAGTATTGGAGGTTTTTCCAAGTGGCTTTTTAGTTCCTGAAAGGCTTTTCTACAATCTTCCCCCCATTCAAAGTTCTTTTTCTTCTTAATTACATCAAAGAAGGGTATACACTTATTGGTAGCCTTAGAGATAAATCTGCTCAAGGAAGCCACCCTTCCATTCAAACTCGTTACTTTCTTGCTGGTTTTAGGTTCGGTCAAGTCCTTAATGGCTTGAATTTGATTCGGACTGGCTTCGATTCCTTGGGCACTCACAAGGTATCCTAGAAACTTTCCAGAATGAACTCCAAATGAACACTTTTGTGGGTTTAGTTTCATTTGATATTTCCGCAATACCTTGAACATCTCTTCCAAATCTTTAAGATGATTTTCGGGTTCACCAGACTTTACCAGCATATCATTCACATAAACTTCCATGTTTCGGCTGATTTGCTCCTTAAACATTCGGTTGACCAACCTTTGATATGTTGCACCTGCATTTTTCAATCCAAAAGGCATTGCTTTGTAACAATAAATCCCCCCCTTAGTTATGAAGCTAGTGTGCTCCGTATCTGGTTGGAACATTGATATTTGGTTATACCCTGAATAGGCATCCATGAGAGATAACAACTTGTGTTCGCTTGTGGCGTCTACTAATTGATCTATTCATGGCAATGAGAAACAATCTTTTGGGCATGCTTTGTTCAAATTTGTGTAGTCAATGCAAGTCCTCCATTTCCCGTTTGATTTCTTTACCAATACTGGATTGGCTAACCATTTTGAGTAGTATACTTCCTAAATAAATCCATTTTCGAGGAGTCTGTTAACCTCTTTTTTCAAAGCTTCTGACCGAACTTTGTCCATTTATCTCTTTCTCTACCTTACGGGAGTTGCTCCTGGATTAATGTTGAGGACATGACACATAACCGTTGGATCAATTCCCATCATATCGGAATGTGACCAGGCAAAGAAATCTTTGTTGACTTTGAGAAATTGTATCAAATCCTTTTTTAAGTTATCGTTAAGATCCTTTCCCACCTTAACCACTTTGGTAGCATCATCTGAGTCAATGTACGCTTCCTCAAGATCCTCTATGGGTTTTATCCTTTCCGTTTCTCCTCGGCAATCAAATTCTATGACTATTGGACCTTCTTCCGCTAAGTTTGCATCAATTCTCTTCCTATTGCCTCCAAAGGGAATGTACCTTTGATACATATGTTTTTTAGATTTATTAATTTTAATCTTTGCTTCGAATGTTGGATGTGAAAATCCACCATCCGAACGCTGTAAAATAGTAGAAGAATCAAAATACGCAGAATACTTCCTTTTATACTGATCAAGAGTGGCAAAATACATTTCCCGAGAGCAAAATGCCCTCCTCGGACAGTTCCCTAGCCTCGCTTTGTCAGGAATTTTACCATGAAATTTTTCGGGGAGACAAAGGCATCTATCTCATCAAGACCTGGCCTGCCAAAGGAGGCGTTGTAGTAGGAGGGTTATTGATTATCACAAAAGTTAATTCGAAGGTTCTACAGGCTGGCGGCACCCCATTTGTACGAGTAGCTTTATCTATCCCACTGGAGTTGATCCTTTGTTTTTGAATCCAAATATGGGCTCCATGCTTGGCTCCAGCTTATCCTTAGGAATGTTCATCTGATCGAAGGCGAGCTTGAAGATTACATTGACTGCACTGCCTGTGTCAACCATAATTTTTGAGAAAATAGATAACCTGCAGTAATCATCAAGGGATCATTATGAGGATGGTGAACCTCTTTTCTTAGCTCTTGTGGAGCGACAACAAGGTTAGGCATCTGAATGTTGAGACGTGGGTTCTTCATTGCAGGTTCCTCTTGGACAGAGTATGTCCCTTCTTTAGCTTCTTTAATATACATGCTTCGGACTCCCTTGTTGTTTTGTTGGATGAGGCCCACCGTGGATTACATCAATTCTGTTTATTGGCGAGCTCAAGCTTAGGGGGTCCTCATCTTCCAACACATTCACAGCATTGCTTGGATGTTTCTGTGGACCATTTTTTGTTCGGTGGGTTTTCTGCTGACCTTAAACAAACACCTTCAAATGACCTTCCCGAATCAGCTTTTGAATAATTCCAGCCAAAACCCTGCATTCATCAATTTTGTGGCCGTTGGCTTTGTGATAAGCGCAATAATCTCCTCCCTTTTCTGTTCAGGGTTGGTTTTGGCTTTAAAGGAGACCGGACAATTGACTCTTTCCTTGGCTATTGCATACACGTAAGATAGCGCCTTGTTTAAAGCAACTGTGTTAGCTATTGGTTCTTCCCATCTCGTTCTTTTGTGGCCACGGTCTTGGCCAAATCTTCCCCCTTCTTTCTTGAGGATAATTTTCTTCTTGGCATAGTAAATCTCATCCATCCGGATGAACTTGTCAGGTTGAAATGGAAGTCTTGCAAGCCTTTGCAGCCTTTCACAAAGAGTTGCTTCCAGAAGGGGGTGTTTTCAATTAAGCAAGACTGAAAGGCTATAAGCTTATCTCGATCGTTCATGTCTTTGGCTTTTAAAGCTTTAGCATTAAACCTCCTCAGGTAATCTCCCAAGGACTCTCCCTGTCTTTGTTTTATATTAACCAAAACTGTGTAGTCGATCGTGGGATCTTTGCAGATGCAGAATTGGGCAGAAAATTCATAAGAAAACTGCTTCCATGAGTATATAGTTTTTTCTGATACTGCCTGTACCATTTTGTTGTCGCTCCCTGGAGAGTGTCTGGGAACAAACAACATCTGACAGCTCCAAATGCATTATACAGGTCCATTTGGCTATCAAAAGCCATCAAATGATCATCCGGGTTTGTAACCCTGTGATATTTCATTGATGGGATCTTGACATATGATGGGATAATTATGGGCATGATCTCATCAATGAAGGGAGGCACTCTTTCATTGTCATTAACATTCTCGCCCATTGTTCTCTTTCCTTTTTAATTCATAGCATCTTTTATCGCCTTTTCAGCGACATCTTTTAGGTAAGATTCAACATTGCCATAATTCTTCTAGTTCGGGCAATATTCCTTTGATGTTGAACTCCCAGACTGTTCAAGTGATTTATCGAGAATCCTTCCCTGATGGTTAGCTTTCGATTAAGGGAGTTCTATCTTCTTTAAGGACGTCAGATCCACTTTGCCTTTATACGCATTGAAATTAGCTTTTAGATTCCTTCTGGGGGAGACCACCTCTTCCCCTTGAGTTGGCTTCAGAGTCTTGGAAGATTTCTGAGATAGAGCCATCTTAAGTAGCTCCTACATCTTCTATAGCTACTATTCCAAGTATTTGATTTTAGCCGTATTCTCGTCTTGTTGTACCGGTGATGAAGTTTGCCCAGGAACAGCCCCATCAGCCCCATCAAGATTAAAAGATGGAGCTATATTCTCCTCTAAAGCAGTGGTATGGGAAACTCCCTCTTCAATTCCATTTAACCGTTTTGATCTTATTTTTCAAGAAATAGATCTTTTAACCGCGCTCTGAAGACAAATATTGATGCAATCGATGATGCAGACAAGATCAGGAAGAAGGAAAAGAAGTTGAAAGAAGTTTTATGTGCCATAATTCGTCACATAATTGATCCTTCTATTGCTGAGAATCTCAACAAAGCCACCAAAGACTTATGATATATCTATATCTTTGAAATTTATAAACTTATTTTGCGTGTGAATAACTCCGTAGTTCTGTAAATTATTTCATGACTTAGGTAAATCATATAAAATTTGTAAATATCACCTGATTTGTAAACCTCTTTTGTAATGTCACTTCTGAAATGCTTTTTGATAGCTTATTCATCATTTTGTTCTCGCTGAATCTTTCATTTCCCTGTGCCGATCTCCCTGAAAAGTATAAAGCAAACAATATTTCTAATTGTTAGCTTGAAATTGACATACCAGTCTATGGATATCATTTTCCTAAATTAACTAATCATCTTGTTAGTTGCATGAAAAGTAGTTTATATTTAATGTCTAAATCCCATCTTCAACCTTGATGAGAAATAATTAAGAAAACAACTTCAACCATCTAGCTGGAAATTCCAAATCATGTTGATTAGACATCCTACCCTCAAACATGGGTACAAATGTTGGAATGTAATCTTCAAGACGTATTTAATAAAGAGTAAAATCCAGAAATCATTATTTGAATATCTGTAGTAGGAACCCATAGACCCATTTTTAGGTATTAATAAGATTTGAGAGCATAGAAATACGAGGCCCAAATTCGGGCATTAGCAGAAACATATAGTAATGATCTCTACCTTTCAACTTGGTTGACACCATTTTAAGCAGAAGTCAGAGAAGGACAAGTGAAGAAGGTTCCAGCTAAACCTTTCGAAGGATTCGAAGGGATGCTACTGTCAAAGTCTGGAAGCTTCAAAACCTTTCGAAGGCGTCGTAAGGTCTCTACAACAAAGGTCTAGTGAGTTCATACCTTTTGAAGGAGACAAAAGAGTCAAAAGCATCCTTCTGCCTTCAATAGCCACCCTTCGACTGGGTTATTTCATATGCATGATGACCTTTCGATTGAGTCAAAGCAGCACCTTTCGAAGACAATGAGAATAGCTAGCATATGCGCCAAACCTTTCGACACCAAAGGTTTCACCTTTGTGTAAACTATGCAAAAGCAAGCATTGTCTAGGAAAACCCCTTCGAAAGCTATGGTAAGCCTTTCAAATCAGTCGAAACCAGTGTGATCCAGGAGGGTTCCGCATCAGATCAGAAACAAGTGCTCAGGCGTAACCAACATCATCGAAACCATGAAACAATACCTATCGACAGAGTCGGAAGCACTTACAAGGAAATACAAAGTAGAGAGGCACAACCCTTCCTTTCGACAAAGACAAAGGATACTCAAGTCATTCGGCAGCCACCTTTCGACCAAGTCGGAAGCATCAAGGTCGAAAGGTGCTGACCCACATCTATAAATAAGACCCAAGGGGTCACATTTAGGGGATGCGATTCTTTCTAATCTAAACTTGTACCTCTTTAATCAAAAGTGTTGTAACCCTAATTACATAATTAATTTGGGGATTTGATGCAATAAAGCCATCTTTTGCTTATGAAAGGGAAGTTTCAACTATTTTAGATTACTTATCATTTTATCAAAGTTCTTGTCAGATTCGCTCTTGCGTTTCAGGTTTCGCCTTCGTCGAAAGGCCACTGTCGACACAATCGAAACCTAGTAGATTCAAACAACTTCAAGTGGCCTTCCTCTGATTTTTAGCTTTCGACAGGGTCAAAACCGAGTCATAACTTTCTTAAACCTTCAACTAGTACAAGGAGCTCGAGGATCAAGCTTTTGACAAGGTTGAAACCCTTCACCGAAACACTGTAGTTTGAGATTACAAGTTCAAACCCAAGAAAGTTAAGCTCACTGCTTTTGACATGGTCGAAACCCCTATTTATGATCTTTAACCTAAAGTCCAAGTCATTCAACTGCTTAAGGTCGACATGGTCAAAACCAACTGAGGCGAACCTAATTCAGGATATTCCAATTGAAAGGAAGGTTTACGAAAGAGAATTCACACTGACTCGATAGGGTTGAAAGGTCATTAAGCATAGAAACCAACCCTTTCGATCGAGTCGAAAGGTCAGTTTGGAAAACTTTTGCCTACTAAAGCCTTTTCGAAAGGAAATTCAAGAAGGATACATTCCTTCCTTCCTACTTTATTTTCCTAAAGAATAATCTTCATTCCTTAGCACTACCTTGGGGTGTTGGCAAGAAATCTTGTTAACAACATACATACTTGAGCTTTGAATATCATAAAGTTTCTTACATATATGAACTTTAAATAAGTATATAAAGTTTTACATATACTTAGTTCATAAGTATATAGATTTCAAAAGTACATGGATTCCAGTACATCGATTTCAAGTACACATCATTTTTAAACGTATCTAAAGCTTAGTAGACATGGATTTTAAATGCATATGGGTCTCAAAGGTACATAGTCTTGAACATAAAGTTTCACATGTGTATACTTTCAAAATTTTATAAGGTTAATTTTGAAAAATGTATCAAGCTTCGAAAATATATTGAGTTTTTAGGCACAGGCAGTTTTATATACACTAGGCTTTCAAAAATTTAGACAATTTCTACATACAGACATATATGTATATATATATATATATGTGTGTGTATAAGTTTTCAAATACATGGGTTTTGAAATGAACAAGCTTTGAATAGATAAGGCATCATATACACAGTTTTAAATATGTATAAGCTTTTGAAAATATATTGATTTTGAATATGTATATTAGCTTTGAGGCGATATTTGGCTTTGAATATATATATAGGTTCTAATGTATGACAGGCATTGGAAAATGTAAATATACATGATTTCAAAAACGGGTAGTTGCAAGTATGTATGGCTTCATACATATATGGTTTTAAGTATATAAGTTTACCTTATATATATTTAGTCTCATAAATAAAGCTTTTGATCAAAAAGCTTCAAATACATATGTCAGATTTTTAAAGAGTTTTGAGTATGTCATGTTTTAAATAATGTATAGGATTTAAGTGCATACTGGCTTTTAATATATATATATATATATATATATCATCAAAATTTCAAAAATACAAACCCTTATATGAATCATTTTTTGGAAAATAAAGGTTGTGAATGTACAGATTTCAAAGAATAAAGGGTTTAAATTTGTAAGCTCTATATATGAATGATAAATGTGTGATTTCAAAAACGTAAAATGTTATATGTGTATCGGTTTTAGAAAATAGCAAGTATCATGAGTCAAAATTCTCAAATACATATCAACTTTTGGATATATACAAAAGTTCATAAAGTACATATGGTATTAAATGTAGATAAACGTTTAAGTAAATGATTTTTAATATATAATTAGACTTTGAATGTATCAATAGGTTTTGTACGTATCCAAGCATAGTGAAAAGATAGCGGATGAGGCTACATATTTTATTAAAAAAATTATAGTAATGATATTATAAGATCAATAAGAATGTTGCTATATCACATGCAAAAATTGTGGCTTGCAGTACATGAGCACATGCTTATTCATACTTATTGCTATCCACATGGACAAGCATAAAAATAGTTAATAAAAAGGGGTACTAAACACTGAGTTGTCAAGCGTTAACTGTTTAAGAATGGTGATTTTCCAAATTTAAGGCCTTTTTCTACCCATATGGGACATTTTCAATGCACATACCAAATAAGAAAAAAAAGAATAAACAAGTATTCTAATTATGAATTTTACTTGCCTGTGCACTGGGTTTACTGTTACTTGGCAAACATGACCATATTGCACTTTTATTTCTAATCATTATTATTGTTGCTTTTAAGTTCTAAAAGCTAACATTTTGTAGACATGTTATATATAAGCTTGCAATTTAATGAGTTCAACCGTGAAGTATTGTAGCTATTATCCACCTTGGACCAACTTTACTCATCAAAATTTCTAATTCTTTGAGTTTATACATAAAATTTATCACATACTAACACTGAATTCAAGCTTATTTACAGGATAAAATGAGGACCAATCTACTATGAGTAAACATCCAAAAAGCTCTAAATTTTCTTGTCAAAGTGTAACGGGAATCTCCGTTAACAAATGGGTTTTTGGACTTCTTATTGTCAGATGAATTTCTAATTTATGGAATAGGATATTTAATATCCAAAATAAAATGGTTCTCTATCTCAAAGCCTAGATTTATACGATATAATGAATTTCTTTATGGGCTTCTGAGTCATCATCAATCCTTCGCCATTGGACAGTTATCAGAAAAAGATAGTATTCAAAGTCCTCTTAAAAAGAAAATGATTCTTAAAGAAAAGTATGTTCTGGTCCATAAAGTCTATCAATTCATTAATCGTGACTTTTCAGACTTACAAACAAGACATTTCTTTTTCTAAACAAAATCTGAAGTGGTACAATTACACATATCATACAAAGGTGAAGTAATAAACACCAATATTATTTTCAACAAGCAGTTTTACTCAAAAAAATTTACCAAACAAATCTCTGAAGAAAAAATACTTCAAAAGTCAAAAGGATTATTACCAATTACCCTATGAATTAGGGAAAACATATATTTCAAGGATGATTTAAAAATATTTAAAAATATGTTGTTTAACACCAGTAATTTCTTATAAAAAGTTTTGAATCTGAAATTTGTTGACAAGAGCATTCTTAAAGCTTTCAGAAATCATTAAAAAAGAAAAATCTATACATATTTTTCAAAAACGTTTTTGGAACTATTGAGGCTTAGTAGTGCCACTAAAACTCTAATTAGAAGAGTCTTTTCTTGATTAAAAATCTAATGGTTCATGAATCATGACCACTCAGTCTCATATTTGAGATTTACATTTCTATCATGAGATTAGCACAAAATCTCTTCTTGATAACAACGCTAAGAAGGGGCTTCTCCACCAAAGGATTCAAATAGCCAAAAACTTTTCAACTCATTGACTCGAAATCCAAACCAACAAAAACTTTTTAAGAACATCGATTTAAGGAAATATTTCCCAATTTATCGAAGTTCTTTTTCAAAAAATTCTTTAGGGAAATTTCATATCATAAAATTTGAAGTTTTAGTTTTCGAAAAGGGTTTTCCTAAATATATTAATTGGCTAAAAAGGCATAAGATTATTTTAAGAAACAAATTTTGCAAAGATTTCCTTAGGACTAGTGGGCAAGTGGGCAAGATTCATGATAAGAAAAGCCTCCTCAAAAAATCATTAATAATAATAACTTGCTATCCCACCGAGTATAAACAAAGGACGACCCTTGGTGTGAGGCGCACTATGCTTAATGAAGCTTTTGAACCGACGAGGTCAATAAAGAATCTTTGAGAAAAGGCATACCTTATACCCAGCCAATGTTTCACCTGAATAAAATATTCCGGGAATGCCTAACTACTGACGTTGGAAGACTGACGCAAGAGTCGGAAGGAGACCTAAACCACAGTAAGGGGCCTAAATAACTAGTAAGGTAAGGGGCGAAAGAAAAGCTCAAACGACTAAGTAAGAAGCCTAAATCACTAAGTAAGGGGTCTCCAAAATCCTAATAAGGGATGGAAAGATAAAGCCTAAATCACTAGTAAAGGACGTAAGAGTCTAAAGACCTGAGGCAATCAAAGAAAGGGGACGTAAGAGTCCAAAGCCTAAAGACCATCTTCTAGAGGAAGATCAAATACAAAATCAAATAAAACTAGATCCAAGAGAGAGATCGAGGCAGCCTTCCAAAGGAAGATTAATCAAATTCAAAAGCAAATCAAACTCGATCCAAAAGAGAGATCGAGGCAGTCTTCTAGAGGAAGATCAATCAAATTCAAAAAACACCAAAACTCTATCCTAGAGAATGAATCAAAGGCGAAAGCAAAATCAATCTTCTAGAGGAAGATCAATCAAGAACGAGTCATTTGTACACCCAAGCAAAAGTCTAGTAATTTTCTAATAGGAAAAGTAGTCAAACACGACCAATTCAGACCTAACTCAATAATAGAATAACCTTCAAAGGAAATTCTGGATAATGAATATCAACAAAGTAATCGGGCCTTTTATGATCTGAACAACTGGACGGTAGAACGACTGAATGGCTGAACAGTTCAATGACTGAACGTCTGAACGGTAGTAATACCCATAATTTTGATTAACATTATTCAGAAGACTTAATTAGGTAAATTAAATAGACTTATATGATGTGTAGTGTGATAAGGAATTGAGAACAATTAGTAAGGTCGAGTCAAAAATTAATTAATTAAAGGGTTACTAGAATGCATGATAAGGCTAGAATAGGAAGATCCATCCATTTTAGCTCATAAACCCTCTCCCTTCCTCATATCATTCTCATTCTTCACAAACTAAAACAATCAAAATAATTATTTAAGGGGAAGCCCGACCATAACTCAAGCTAGGGTGAACGAAATCTATGGAGGAATCAAGCAAAGCTTAGGGATATTAATGTATAATCAAATCTCAAGTCCATTATCAAACCAAGGTGAATAATAATCTAAATCTGTCTCATTTTCATTGTTTTATGATTGATTTGATTCGGTTTAGATTTAAAAACGAATGTATAAAGGTCTTGACGATATTCCATGATGAGTTGGCCATGTATTGAATAAGTGATAATTTATAAGGATTGAATGAGATTAAATAATTCAATTTAAGGCTAAATCCATAGTTTTCGATCTCCAAATGCTATGATTTTTTTATATGATGTGTAAAAGATTAATTTGAAGATGGCTTTTTAATTTCATAATTTTTTGGGTTAAGATTAATATTTTATGAATTTCCTAAGGGGAAAATGAGTTTAACTCGGGTTTAATTTAGTTAAGTAATTAAATGGTGATTTTCAACCTGAAAATTTTATATGGCGAAGAAAATAGTATTTTAGAATTTCTGAGAATTTTTGGGAATTTTCTCATGTGATTTCATATTATTATGAATTAATTAACTTGGAAAAGCATGTAAATGGATAATTAATCAAGAAAATTAATTAATTGGTTTAACACATGTTTTGGGCTTGAGAAATTTGGTGCGGTAGCAACGTCTAAAAAGAAATTGTAAAGCTTTGTTGAATCTAATCATATTTTGACAAATAAAGGAGGTTTGGTAATAAGTGTATGCTTTATTAAGTAAAAATACAATTTTTGTGTTAATAACGATAATGCCACATTATCCATATTGTCATCGCGCCTATTCCTTAGCCTATTCTCCCCATGATGATCGACGTCGATGAGGTGAAAAGCACAAGGCACTACTTCGATAGTGTGGAGTGGTTTTAAGCGCGTCGGCGTCAAGAAAAGGCGGTGGCATATATACCATGCAACAAATTTTGAAACATAGGTGAGAGGAGTCGTCGAGCATTTGATAGCGTCGACATGCTTCATGATGCCACATTATCATGATGCCGCATTATCGAGTTGCCACATTACCATGTCGTCGAAGTAGTCGATGATGTCGATGCAAGCAAGAAAGTAGCTGGCTAGCTTATGTTATTGGAGCTCGAAGTCGTCATCGTCGACAAGGTGCATAATGCCGAATGTTTTTGTTTTAACTGAGTTTTCAATAAAGGCAGCGAGCCTAAAGCTTCTTAGTCGACACCATATTGTCATCGACAATGATTTAAATCTATCTTTTAAAGCAGCAACCTTATATCATTTTCAAACATATACATGGAAATACAAAAGTGGTTTATAAAATGGCATGAGACTTTGATTATATAAAGAGATGTATTTCCTTGTAAAAAATATAGATTATGGGTATCCATTATATATTATTATAAAAATGGTTTCAATGATTTTAATAATGGAAATAACCAAGTTTTGAGTTAAAGATTTCCAAAGAGAAGATTATGATTAAGTAATTATTAAATGATGTATATTGTATGTTCTTGTTTTTATTGATCAGTTATTATGCATATTTAACATACATCATCACACTCACATCATCTATGATCCATAACTGCATTTTGGGGTGTTAAGTGGCAGAATAACCAGCTAGGTTGACCCAGTAGTCGGTATAAAAAATAACTTCTATGTGAGCAGAATTGCATCTAGGAGATTAGGTAAACCAGAATTTAGGATGCCCAAAACTGATCAAAAGATTATTGAGTTAGCCAGGTTCTTAGTTAGCCCATGAAAACTATGTTATGAGAAATATTATTGGTAGGGGCCAACAGGTTCTTAGTGATCCCATGAAAACTATGTCTGGAATATGTTATTGGAGAAACCAATAGCTTCATAGTTAGCCCATGAAAATTATGATTTGAGAGATGTTACTGGAGAAACCAATAGGTTCATAGTTATCCCGTGAAAACTATGATTGGATAAAGTTATTGGTGAAACCAATAGGTTCATAGCGATCCCATGAAAACTATGATTGGATAAAGTTATTGGTAGAAACCAATAGGCTCTTAGTGATCCATAAAAACTATGAAATTGGATAGATATTCCGTAAGATTCGAACAACTTATTAGTCAGTCCATGAAAACTAATAGGTTAATAGTGACCCTAGAAACTATAAATTGAGACAGATAGTCAGGTAAAATGGGATGGGATATCCAGGGCATAATGTAGTTTTGAATATCATCATATTATGTTATGTTTTAATCATTGTGGATGCAGGTGCACAATATATGTTTATTGTATTATGGTTTAGGTACTAGTGAGGGAAAAACCCGTTCCGCTCAGCAGCGTGGTCTCACTAGATATCTATTTGGTTTGAGACGGTAGGTTAGTATTTACACCAAAGTTTTTGTCTGACCCAAAGTTTTTGCCTTTCCCCTTAAACTCTCAGGTACTCATTTGAGTAGGTTAAGAGTAAGGGCTTTTCAGGTTGTCTTTAAATGAATAAGCTTCCAGAGATGTGTAGGAGACAATCTAACAAGTAGGAGCTATATATCTAATTTTTGCTGTGTTTTGATTCTGCTTTTGTGTTGTAATGAAAAGTTGTATTAAATGCTAGATATTTGACTCTGATCATCCAAGGGAGCATCTTCGTTTGTCGCTCTTGGAATAAGTTGTAATAATTATATTTTCTCTGAATGTGGTTTACGTATAGGATTATGTAATGAATCTGCAATGCTATCATGAAATGAAATATGAATTTTTTTTTAAATTGTGTTTGAAAATTTTCATATTCATGTGCTTCTGCTATTATTAGTGTATCTAACATTACTCCTTTTGGTCATCGAGAATTAATAACTATGAATGACTACAACATCCATAGCGATTAGTTTTGGGCCAACAAATGAAGGATGTTACAAGTTGGTATCAGCGCATTGGTTTATGTAAACTTAAAGGAAGCAATTTAAACCTAAAAGATTTTGAAAACATAATCCATTGAATCAGAGAATAGGATTGGGATTTAGATTACGCTATAATAATGTACTTGTATTTTGCTATATAGAGGTATGTATTCCCCTCTCTCTTAGACCGTTCTTCTGTATCTTACCAAGGCTCGTATGTATATTTATGAGAAAGAAGGGTATGGAAGCAGGAAACGAAAGAGTGAATCTAGGTGGAGGAAGCACCACAACTAACGTAAATGCTCGACCCAATATCGGGAGAAACCAAGGTCGACAGGCATATGTTAATCAAAAAGAAAATGCCAACGTAGGTGATGGAATCCCACCAGTGCATATGTAGATGATGTATCAGTTCTTCGTTAACTTGATGCAAGTTGGAGCTGCTGTAGAAGTAGCTGGAGGAAATGTTGTGAATGTGGGAGGAGCAAATCCCGTGGCGCCAGTTGGCAATAACCATGCCAAGCTGAGTCGAGATTATGCCAGTTTGGGTGGAAAGCCTTTTCTTGGAACAGAGGATGTTATAGAAGTGGAGAATTGGATGTTGCATTACGAGAGAATCTTTGTTGATCTCGCTTTGGATGATGAGTAGAAAAGGAGACTAGCTTCGAGGCAGTTGCAGGGAGTAGCATTGTTCTGGTGAAATGGAGTCACTGTGGGTGTGCCTGAGGAGGATTTGACTTGGGCAAAATTTCAAAGGAGGTTCGAAGAAAGATTTTTATCTGAAGTTGCCAAGTCAGTTTTGCTAAGAAAGTTTATGGACTTGGAGCAAGGAGCATTGTCGGTGATTGAGTATGCCACTAAGTTTGATGTGCTATCCAGATATGAATATGCTACCATTGATACCATTATTAAGAGGAATGAAAAGTTTATTCGGGGATTAAAGCCAGAGATTGCTAGAGCGACCATGCCACATCTTCGAGACTCGAGTAATGTTATGGTGGAGATGGCAATCCGGAATGAAGAGTTACTTTCTACTTTTGGAAAAGAGAAGTGGGGTGAAATTCATGATTCTCACGGTAAGAAGAGAAAATTATTTAAGAAGAAAGGAGCTTAGAAAGGAGGAGCTGCCAAGAAAGGGAAGGCTGATCTGGTTTGCTACAAGTGTGATAAGAAGGGACATTTTTCTCATGAGTTTCGGTCTGGTAAAGGAAGAAAATTATTGATAAGAAAGGAGTGAAATTCTTCAACTGTGACCAGATAGGACAGTACAAGAATCAGTATCTAACCAGTAAGAGCGGACAAGGGAAATGTTTTTGCTTTGGAACTAGTATCTTCTAGACCAACTGCTGCTAAGAAGGGAAAATCTGTGATGGACGGTACACTGTTGATCCATAGTATACCAATTAGGATACTATTTGATACTAGTGCATCGCATTCATTTATATCTCAGTGTTTGGTAGATAAGTTATACTTAGAACTATCATACCTTGTTACTTCCTTAAGGTTGTGAATCCGATAGAACTTTATTTGTTAAGTCATGATATTATTTTTGACCGGTTAGAACTTGATTTGTTAAGTCATAAGTTTGCATGCAATTTGTATGTCTTTGATTTCGTCTACTTCGAGATCATATTGGGTATGGATTTGTTAGGTAGATATGATGCAAGGATATTTTGCCAAGATAGGAAAATATCATTGAGACACCCTAACAGTCAGAACTGAATCATATACTCAGTGGAGAATTCTGATTTGAATGTGTTATCCCAACTTTTGGCAAAGTCGAGATACCCAAAGATTAACTGAAAATCAATGATTATTAGTCATGAACATCGATTGTGCATCACAGGTTCACCATGGATATCGATGAATTTTGTCCGAGTCCGGATCGGGCTACAATTGATGAGACATGTCAAGCAAGGCCAGATGAAACAACGTTCCAAGTTTCGAGTCAATCTGAGTTCGTATGCTCAAGATATCGCCAAAAGAAGATGGATAAGGTGGTATAAGGTCGAATCCATCAAACATACGTTGCCTCGAATCCATGAGAAGTCAGCTTACTTCGAATCCATCTATCAAGCCTTTGCCTCGAATCCATCACGACGAGCCTTGCCTCGAACCCATCGGAATACGCCTTGCTTCGACTCCATTGAGCATGCATTAGTTCGACTCCGATAGTTTGAGTCCACCCTCACATCCTCACCTTCGAATCCGTAAATGAGAAACTCTTCGAATCCATATAGTTAAAAAGCTTCGACTCCATCCCGCGAGCATCTTCGAATCCATTCAAGCAAGAAGCCTTCGTATCGATTAATCTACCTCGATCGATTCGAAGAGAACGTTCATCCAATCGATTCGATGAAGTCATAGCTTCGAATCCATTACATCGAATCCACCAAGTTATAACAGCTGAAACCACGGAGTCGACCCAGTCAACTCGGCATAGAAGTAGGATCGATACGAAGAAGGCGCTCCACGTTATCGCAGAAGCGTGCGCTGGATCGATTCGAACGAATCGATTCGAACTAGATCGATTCGAACCAGGCTAGTCAACCAGAAATGCAACCTTGAATCGATCATAACTTGAGATCCACACATCCAAATGCTATGAAATTTTCACAGAAGCTTGAGCACATGTTGAAGAATGTTCACGCCAAATTTCAGATCGATTGGACACTTTCTTGATCGATTCGAACCAAGGGTCGAATCGATCCCAAAGTGGGCCCGGATTTCCATAAAGCGGGCATGTGGGCCCCCTGACGTACCAGAACTGGTCTCCCTTCATTTTAGGCGAAATATCAGCCTCCTACACCTATAAATAGAGCCCCTGGTCATTCAGAAAAGAGGTCGGACAAATTTGAGAGCTAAAGAGCGCCCAGATTCTGCCAGAGTTACTCCAGATCACCATTGCTGCCTTAGATTCAAACTTAGTTCAGCAAATCAGTTGTAATACAACATACGAAATTGTAATCTTCAAGCATCGAGCAATAAAATCATAAAAACCTTGAAGTGGACGTAGGCCGGAGATAGCCGAACCACTATAAATTGTGTGTCACTGTTCATTATTTCTTAATTGTTGCTTGCTACTTACTTAAGATCTGTGATTTGTGTGTGAATACTGTTGATTCGTATTCATACGCTGGTGCTTTCATTACACTTGGGGTTTGTGACCATTTTTGGCGCAAACACTTTGGTGCTTTCACCGAGAAGAACTAGCACCCGCTACACCAGATTGAAAGTTTAGATTTGGAATTTTAAGGATTCAGATCTGACTCTACAATGACTCGACAAACTAGACAAAGAACCGAGAGGAGCCAACAGGCAGGAAGTCAAGAGGCATCCTCTGGTGCTGGAGAAGGACAAGCTTCGATCTACATTACTAGAGATGAGATGGAGGCTATGAATAACCTAATGTAGGAAAGAATGATGAAAAGCCAACAAGAGATGCTGCAGAATTTCTTCGAGCAGATGAGAGCTGCAGGGACACAGAACCTTGGACCAGCTACAGCGGCTGTGAATGTGGAACAAGGAGCTAGGGCTGTGGAACCCAACGGAGGACAGAATGCAGAACCGGAAGGCAATCAACAAGGGCTAGGGGGCAGGCCCACAGGATCCAACGCAGAAGTACCTTTGGAAGGAGCTCAACCGGCTAGGGCCAACATAAATGCTAACGAGCCACCCGAAGAGTATGTACCAGAATTCCCTACAAGACTCGGAGGGCAAGACAGAGACATGACAAGGGGGCAACCCCTAGATGGAGATGAAAGAATGATCGGCTTAGTGAGACGACTCATGAGAGGAGGGTTTTCAGGAGGAGGATTGGAAGAAGTTAGTCGGAGTCCGTTCGCCCCGAATATCAGGAATGCAAGGAACCCTCCGAAGTTTAAACTACCAACGCTGAATCCTTATGACGGAAAGTCAGACCCGACCATGCATATCACCAGATATATCAGACACATGGAAGTGCTGGGAGCATCCGAGGAGGTGATGGCACGATGCTTCCCCTTATTCTTATCAGATTTGGCTGCGCTTTGGTTTAGGCAGCTAGAAACCGGATCAATCAGGACATGGGGCGAGCTTGTGGATTGTTTCATGAAGCAGTTTAGGGTTCACATAACGCGACCCAAGAGCGTGATGACTTTAGCATCAATAAAGCAAAGGACCGGAGAGTCCATAAAAGATTTTTTGTTACGATTTAACGCAACGGTGGCTTCTGTAGATCGCCCGGACCCATCGATGATTTTGATGGCGGCGGTGGCAGGAGTTGGAGAAGGCACCGAATTCAAAGACTCTTTGACTAAAGATCCACCTCAAGATCTTGGAGAGTTTTTTCATGAAGCTGAAAAATTCATTCGATTAGAGGAATCACGAGCCGAGAGGCAGGAAGTAAATGTTGCACAAGGCGAAGGAAACGCCAGGGAACAATCCAAGGCGGACAAAGGAAAGAGAAAGCAGGATGACGCGCATGATGGTCCTGATAAACGGAAGAAATTCCGAGAGCCTAGATTCAGGCAATACACAGACTTGGTAGCAGGACTAGAACGAATTTACACCGAAACTCGGGGGCAACTCCCCTATCGAAAACCACCCAGGAGAGATCCCACGGAGCGGGAACGTAGGACTGGAAAGTACTGCCTATTCCATGAGCTGGATGGGCACACTACCGATGAATGCCGCCACCTGAAGGATGAGGTGGAAGAACATGCCAGGAGTGGTAGATTGCCGCAGTATGTCAGAGAACGTACGACGGCGGTTAGACCCGAACAACTGCCGACTCAACCAAACAGGAATGATCCTGGATCGGGATCACGACTCGTCATCAACTGATTGTGATGGCAAGGACCAATTTCAAGATTTGGACTCTGGTCGATTAGTTTTCTTAGATTTGTTTTCCAAAATAAAACGGCTATCCCACTTACTCATGTACGGGAACCGGAGAGATCCCTAGGCATGCTCTGAGATGGAAATAGACCGCTCCGCCCGGAGAGGCATTATCTTGTTTTTCCTGATGTTTGAGATTGAACATTTAGGATTCGAATTTAATAAAGAAACACTTATTAAAATAAACCTTTGACCGGAGAGTTAAAGGATAATCATAAAATATCAATATAAACATGATCGCTTTATGACCTTACCCGGAGAGGCGGGGTCCAGAGTGCAAGAAGTGAGTTGCTTCGTCGGAGAGCGACAGGATCGACTCACTTAAGCATCGTTTCCTATTCACCGGAGAGTGATTGGATCAGGATTCGATAAGAGCCCGGAGAGGCTATGATCGGCCCACGATTTAGGCCATGACATCGCTTAATGTTCAGATACACTGAACCGGAGTGTAGGAGGTGAGTCGCTTCGCCGGAGAGCGACAGGATTGACTCACTTAACGTTGTTTCCCCTTCACCGGAGAGTGACAGGATGGGATCCAACATGAGCCCGGAGAGGCTATGATCGGTCGAGAACGACCAAGACATCGCTATACGCCCTAGCTGGGACCAGAGTGCAAGGGATAGAAAGCGACGCCGGAGTGCAATAGGATCTTTCTATTCAATCGCTAAATCTAGAATTATCTTGGCAAGGGTCCGGAGTGACCATCAATAGTACAGAGAGACCATAGAATTTCATTCTTAACTTCCACTGGAAAAAATTGATAACAATTCGGCTTCGAACAGCCATGGACTTGATTGAAAATGCTATAAGCTACGAGTAAAACATGAACTCACTGCATCCAATTTAAGACTGATCAAAACACGCCTTTTACCAAAAAGGCATGTTTTGGGGGGCAAAATGTTATCCCAACTTTTGGCAAAGTCGAGATACCCAAAGATTAACTGAAAATCAATGATTATTAGTCATGAACATCGATTGTGCATCACAGGTTCACCATGGATATCGATGAATTTTGTCCGAGTCCGGATCGGGCTACAATTGATGAGACATGTCAAGCAAGGCCAGATGAAACAACGTTCCAAGTTTCGAGTCAATCTGAGTTCGTATGCTCAAGATATCGCCAAAAGAAGATGGATAAGGTGGTATAAGGTCGAATCCATCAAACATACGTTGCCTCGAATCCATGAGAAGTCAGCTTACTTCGAATCCATCTATCAAGCCTTTGCCTCGAATCCATCACGACGAGCCTTGCCTCGAACCCATCGGAATACGCCTTGCTTCGACTCCATTGAGCAAGCATTAGTTCGACTCCGATAGTTTGAGTCCACCCTCACATCCTCACCTTCGAATCCGTAAATGAGAAACTCTTCGAATCCATATAGTTAAAAAGCTTCGACTCCATCCCGCGAGCATCTTCGAATCCATTCAAGCAAGAAGCCTTCGTATCGATTAATCTACCTCGATCGATTCGAAGAGAACGTTCATCCAATCGATTCGATGAAGTCATAGCTTCGAATCCATTACATCGAATCCACCAAGTTATAACAGCTGAAACCACGGAGTCGACCCAGTCAACTCGGCATAGAAGTAGGATCGATACGAAGAAGGCGCTCCACGTTATCGCAGAAGCGTGCGCTGGATCGATTCGAACGAATCGATTCGAACTAGATCGATTCGAACCAGGCTAGTCAACCAGAAATGCAACCTTGAATCGATCATAACTTGAGATCCACACATCCAAATGCTATGAAATTTTCACAGAAGCTTGAGCACATGTTGAAGAATGTTCACGCCAAATTTCAGATCGATTGGACACTTTCTTGATCGATTCGAACCAAGGGTCGAATCGATCCCAAAGTGGGCCCGGATTTCCATAAAGCGGGCATGTGGGCCCCCTGACGTACCAGAACTGGTCTCCCTTCATTTTAGGCGAAATATCAGCCTCCTACACCTATAAATAGAGCCCCTGGTCATTCAGAAAAGAGGTCGGACAAATTTGAGAGCTAAAGAGCGCCCAGATTCTGCCAGAGTTACTCCAGATCACCATTGCTGCCTTAGATTCAAACTTAGTTCAGCAAATCAGTTGTAATACAACATACGAAATTGTAATCTTCAAGCATCGAGCAATAAAATCATAAAAACCTTGAAGTGGACGTAGGCCGGAGATAGCCGAACCACTATAAATTGTGTGTCACTGTTCATTATTTCTTAATTGTTGCTTGCTACTTACTTAAGATCTGTGATTTGTGTGTGAATACTGTTGATTCGTATTCATACGCTGGTGCTTTCATTACACTTGGGGTTTGTGACCATTTTTGGCGCAAACAGAATGTTTGTGCCTTGTTGGGTGCTATGGGAGTAGAAGACGATTTGAATTGGGTTTTGGTAGCAAGAGAGTTTGCAGATGTTTTTAATCAGTTACATGACTACCACCGAAATGAGTTATCGAGTTTCGAATAGACCTTGTGCCAGGAGCAGAACCTGTAATTAGACCACCTAGCAGGATGGCACCTACCGAGATAAAGAAGTTGAAGGTGCAGCTAGTGGAGTTAGAAGGAAAGAGTTTTATTAGACCAAGCAGTTCGCCTTAGGGAGCAACCGTGATGTTCATGAAGAAACCGGATGGGTCGTTAAGGATGTATATCGACTACCATAAGTTGAATGAGAAGACAATCAAGAATAGGTATCCTTTTCGAAAATCGACGACTTATTCGATCAGTTGAGTAAAGCCAAAGTGTCAATTGGATTTGGCTACAGGGTTCCATCAACTAAGGGTGGTAGAGGACAGTATTCCATTGATGGCGTTTCGAACGAGATATAATTCATACGAGTGGTTAGTATGCCATTCGGATTAACTAATGCACCAGCTTTCTTTGTAGATTTGATGAACCAGATTTTCCAAGAGCACTTGGATCGGTTCGTATTAGTGTTCATAGATGACATTTTGATATATTCTAAGGATGAAAGAGAGCATGCGGTTCATCTTAGAATAGTGTTACAGTCACTGAGACAACATCAGCTGAAAGTGAAGTTTTCAAAGTGTAATTTCTGGAGGAAAGATGTAAAGTTTCTTGGCCATGTAGTCTCCGAAGAAGGGTCATCAATTGATCCAGCTAAGATTGAAGCAGTTAATAGTTGCAAGAGACCCGAGACGGTGATCGAGATAAGAAGTTTTCTTGGATTGGCTAGATATTGATGGAGATTTATCACGGACTTTTTGCGGATAGCAGCACCCCTGACTAAGCTAACTAGAAAGGATGTTAAGTTTGTTTGGTTCGACAGATGCGAGGAAACATTCATTAAGTTCAAGCATTTATTGACCAATGTGCATGTGTTAGTTGTTCTAGATGGGAATCGAGATCTAGTGGTGTATACATATGCATGTAGGACTGGATTAGGAGCTGTGTTAATGCAGAAGGGTAAGTTAATTGCATACACTTCTCGACAGCTTTGACCGCATGAAGTAAGATATCCGACCCATGATTTAGAGTTGGCAGTGGTGAACTTCACATTGAAGGTGTGGAGACATTATCTTTTGGGAGAAAGATTTGAGTAGTATACAGATCATAATTCTTTAAGGCATTTATCACTCAGAAGGAGTTGAATATGAGACAGCAGAGGTGGTTGAAGTTTTTAGCAGCTTATGATTTCGGTATAGAGTATACACTGGGAAAAGGTAATAAAGTAGCGGATGCTCTTAGCAGAAAACATCAAAATGTGGTGTTAGCCATGTTGACAGAATGGAAGGATCATGAGGCATTGATTACTTGTATTGTGCAGTTAAGATCGACTGCTAGTTCTAGGCAGAGTAAGCCTATGTTATCATGTTTGAAAGTTTGACCAGTTTTGATCAAAAGGATTGCTTCTAAACAGAGGGATGATCCATTGTTGGCAGAGAAGATTAAAAGGCTAGAGGTTGGAATTGAGATCGATGATCGGAAAGATTTTAGTCTTGACCAGAAGGGATAATTAAGAAAGAAGGAATGATTGTGTGTTCCAAATGCTGGAGACCTAAGGAAAGAAGTTCTTAGGGAATGTCATCAATTGAGGTTTATGATTCATCCTAGAGGAACCAAGATGTATCAAGATTGTAGGATCGTTTTCACCCTAGAGAGGGTGGTGAATAGGGTGAAACTAATAATAATAAAATTTAATGCAGAAATAAATATAATAATTGCAGCACAAATAATAGTAGAATAATAAAAGCAGAAATAGAACAACACATATTTACCCAGCTTCGGCAACAACCTGCCTACGTGCTGCCCCCAAGGTTTCTGCTAGAAATTAAGTAGTCAAACGCTTACACACGTATACTTGCGACACCCGCTAACGATTAATCTAACTCTACGCTCAAAACCTTACCACAACTCAGCCACTGAGTTGCGAATTCTCAAACTACGCCCCGTAGTTTGTACCCAGTCACACGACTAGAAGGTTACACAATTTAAAAAGAAATTACAAATAAAAACTAAAAACAAAGACAAAAACAAATCAAAAACCAAAACCCTATTATTTAAATTAAGCCCAATAATAAAAAATTAGACCGGCCCACTAATAAAAATAAAAAACGTCTTCCTCCTTTTCCTTTTCACTTCGTAGCTCTAGCCATTCCTTTTTGTTGCTCTTCTCAAATTTAGGGTTTTGAAGATTTCCTTGAAGCTGCCACTTGACTGTCTTTCCTTCTTCAATTCGATTCGCTTGCTTCTTCAATTTTCTTATATTGCTTCAAGGCCGAGTTCGAATTTGTATTGTATCGGTATGTGATTTTTTCCCCTTTTGATTTTGATTGTGCTTGACTTTATGCTCTGTTTGTTTACGGTTTGTTTACTTGGGCTCGAACTCGATTGATTTTATGTCGTTGATGATTATTGGGTTATATAGGGATGAAAACCCTATTTTCTCGTTTCTGGTTTGAATTCGTCTATTAATTTGCTCGGCCATACGATTATCACTTGAATGATGCGATGAATTCTTGACTTGTTCATGTTACTGTATATTTTGAATTTTCGTGACTTGCTTTGGGTCAGTTTCGTTCATTACTCCTTTGACTTCGGCTCTTTGAATTTTGAGATCATGTATTGGGCTGATGTGATTTTTGACTTCGACTTGTTTATTCAATTAGTGAATTCGAATATTGCTCTGACTTGTTCATCTGTTCCTTATCACTTCTGATTTTGTTCAAAACTTTACTCACGGCTTCACAGTAACTTGCTGACTTTATTCTTGACCCACGACATGCTTTTCCATATGAACTTTTTATTGAAAGTATTTGACTTTGTTTTGAACTGCAGCTTATTGCTCCGCTTCAAGTTAAATCGGTCCTCTTGCTGCTTTGAGTTGTCTGGTGGTTTCATGAGTATGTTTTCATCCCTCAATGCTTGCATACTTGCTGTCTCCTTTCGAGTTGCAGTCTTGTTATTGTTTCTGGACTTGCATTCTTGTACATTTGGAGTTTTCTGCATACTTTGAGTAATGATGGTCTCCATACATACATATATGTATGTATATATGTTTGTGGTTGACTTGATTGCACTTGTATCAATTTGTGGTCATGTTGTATGCATATGAACTTGTCGTGTCTTCTGTTTCATATGTTTGTCACTGTATATATGCATGTATACATGTATGAACATGCATGTATATATGTATGCTGTGATGAAAACTTTCCATTCATGTTAGTGTTGACCATTTCTCTGATTAGAGTCTTGCATTGCATTGCATTGCTTTGACTCATACTTGCCTTCACACACTAGAATGCTTGTTAATAGTCTGTGTTTCATATGTATGCATACCCATGTTGATCTATTGATGTCTGAAGCTTGTTAACTTAAAGTGGTCTTCTCTTGTTTTTCAAGTGTGTTTATGCATTGAATAAACTGCATTGAGTTCACTAATGTCTGGATCAAGTATGAAGTCTTTGTTGTTCTGAATCTGGTTTGTGGTTGGCCTTGGCTCTGGTCTGGTGAATGTTAAAAACTGAATGCATGCATTTATGTTTGGTTGCTTTGAGTAATTGATCTTCATGTTGCACTGGCTTGTTCTTGAGTCATGTATCATGTGGAGTTCCTACTTCTTTGTACATCACTTTATACATGTGCACTATATGTTGCTCTGTCCATTGTGGTCTGGTTGCATTCACTTGTGTTTGTACTTGATCAAATGTGCTAGTTGTTGTATGAATTTCTGAGCCTCTGAACTGTTGTGCTCATTCATGTATGAGTCTGCACTTGGTTCAAGCATGTTGTTTGGTCGAGGCTTGTTGTAGTGTTGTCAATGCATGTTGAAGTCTGTTGAGTTTTGTATTCTTGAGTCATGTGGTCTTTTTGTTCCATGATTTGCGTTGTGCTGGTTGCCTTGAGTCTAGATGTTGTTGACCTTGTTTGGTTGCCATTCACTTGTTTTCAGTTGTTTATGAACTTGCTGTTGCATTTGATTCTTCAAGTGTACATTTGTATTCATGTGAATCTTCTTGATCCTTTGAGTCTACCACTGCTTGTCTCTAAACAGTCTTGTTCTGGTGCAAGGCCCTGATTTGGTCTAATATGTTTTAGTGTGATTGCATATTCATTGTGCCTCTAGTTGTGATGGTCTGTTGGTCTTGATGTGTCTGGTGTTGAGTCTTGTTGCACTGAACTGCTAGCTCGATCTGGTTTTGTCCTCTTGAATTTTGGTCTTTGGTATGTGTGGGTTGTTGCAGTTTCTTCGAGTCACCTGAGTTGAATCCACCATTTGGTTGGGTTAAACCTTATGCTCACCTATCCCTGTAATTTTATCAAGTGTATATCGGTGTGCACGGCCTTGTGGCATGTACAGTGATACACTATGCATGTCACAAGTTGTTCGTGTATGATGGATTCAAACAAAAATGATGATGAACAACTCAAATAACCAAGGCAAATAACATTTTCAAAACACACACTTTATTGTACACTGCAAAAATATTTCTTTTTTAATTTTACTGCATTAATGTTTATTTTGCAGATAATTCAGATGTCTGAAACAGGCTAGAATAGAGTTGAAGATAAAAATACGAGTGTTGAGTGAATATGTAGTGAGGAGTTATATGTAAATTGAACTTTTTGTTGTAATCAAGATTGTAATGTAAATGAAAATGTATATATGTAGTGAGAGCTCAAATTTGTACTATTTGAATTTGTAATAAAATATTTGTTTGAATAAAATATTTGTTTGAATTTGAATTCTATATTATTTATTTTATCCATCAAATATTTATTTAATTATGTGAAAAATAAATAGTACAATAACAAATACATTTAAATGAATATATATATATATATGTTTATTATCATCAAACAAAAATCATGTATTAGCATATTCAACAAGGATATGAAGAGAAGTTTCTTCTGGGAAGGTATGAAGAGGAATGTTGGCTTATGGGTAAAGCAATGTTCGCATTGCCAACAAGTAAAAGCTGAACATCAAAAGCCGAGTAGGTTGCTTCAGCCTTCAGATATACCAGTTTGGAAATAGGATTCAATATCCATAGACTTTATTGACGGGTTGCCAAGGTCAAATCGAGGAAATGAGAGTATATGGGTCATAATGGACAGATTGACCAAGAGCGCCCATTTCATTCCCGTTAAGTCAACTAGGATAGCACCTCTTTTGGCTAAGTTATTTATGAAGAACATAGTTAGACTACATGGGATTACTAGTAGTATGGTCAGTGATAGAGGTACATTGTTTACTAGTGAGTTCTGGAAGAGTCTATATGAAGTGTTAGGTACCAAGCTTAAGATGAGTGCCGCTTATCACCCTCAAACAGATGGGTAGACAGAGAGAGTTAATAAGGTACTCAAGGATTTGTTGAGAGCTTGTGTACTAGATTTCAGTAGATCATGAGAGGACCACCTACACTTAGTTGAGTTTTCCTATAATAATAGTTATCATATTAGTATAGGAATGACACCTTTCGAAGCTTTGTATGGAAGGCCATGCAAGTCACTAGCATGTTGGTTTGAAACCGAAGATAGGTTAGTCTTAGGTCCAGATTTAATGAGAGAAGCAACAGAGAAAATTGAGTTAATCCGAGGTAGGATGAGAGAAGCTCAGTCTAGATAGGAAAGTTACACGAACAGAAGGTATAAATGATCTAGAGTTCTCGGTTGGAGATAAGGTTTTTATTAAAGTATCACTGATGAAGAGTGTGGTACGTTTTGGAAAGTCAGGGAATCTGGCACCGAGATATGTTAGACCGTTCCCAGTTATAGAGAGGATCGAAAAGCTCGCATATCGAGTAGAGTTACCGACCAGTTTGGAAGGTGTCCGTAATGTTTTTCATGCTTCTCATTTTCGAAAGTATGTGCATGATCCAGAAACTACTATCACTCTGACTTCATTGGAAGATTTAGTAGTAGAACTGCATCTGACTTTTGTTAGGCAACCAGTTTAAGTTGTAGCAAGAGATGAGAAGAGGTTAAGGAACAAGATAGTCAAGTTGTTGAAAGTTCAATGGAGCGACAACGAGAAAGACTATACTTGGGAGACATAGGATATGATTAGAGATATCTATCTTGATCTGTTATGTGGGTATGTTCTATATTTGATATATATAGATTGTTTGCTAGTCAGATAGGCTAGTATTAGTATAGATAATGTTACAGATGCTTGCATGGTTGATATGCTTAGTATTTAGTCCTTGCTGAATTTCGAGGATAAAATTCTTTAAGGAGGGGAGTTTGTAACACCCATAATTTTAATTAACATTATTCAGGAGATTTAAGTAGATAAATTAAATAGAATAATATGATGTGTAGCGTGATAAGGAATTGAGATTTGATAATTAGTAAGGTCGGGTCAAATATTAACTAATTAAAGGGTTACTAAGAGTTGTTTTAAAACATAAGAAAATGCATAAGAAGGGTAGAATAGGAAGATCCATGCATTTTAGCTCATAAACCCTCTGCCTTCCTTATATCATTCTCATCCTCCATAAACTAAAACAATCAAAAGAACTATCTGAAGGGAAGGCTGACCATAAATCAAGCTAGGGTGAACGAAATCTAGGGAGGAATCAAGCAAAGCTTAGGGATATTAAAGCATAATCAAATCTCAAGTCCATTATCAAACCAAGGCGAATAATCTAAATCCACCTCATTTTCGTTGTTTCATGATTGATTTGATTCGGTTTAGATTTAAAACGAATGTATAGAGGTCTTGATGATATGCAATGATGAGTTTGCCATGTTTTGAACAAGTGATACTTTATAAGGATTTTATGAGGTTAAATAATTCGATTTTAAGGCTAAACCGTAGTCTTCGATCTCCAAATGCTATGAATTTTTGATTTGATGTGCAAAGATTAATTTGGAGATGAGTTCTTAATTTCATAATTTTCCAATTTAAGGTTAATACTTTTATGAATTTCGAAAAATGGATTTAATTTGAGTTTAACTTAATTAAGTAATCAAATATTGATTTTCGACCCGAAAATTTTATTTGATGAAGAAAATAGTATTTCAGAATTTCTGAGAATTTTTTAGAATTTTCCCATGTGATTTCATATTATTATGAATTAATTATGTTGAAAAAGCATGTAAATGGATAATTAATCAAGAAAATTAATTAGTTGGTTTGACACATGTTTTGGACTTGAGAAATTTGGTCTGACAGCAAAATATGAAAAGGAATTGTAAAGGTTTGTTGAAACCAATCATATTTTGACAAATAAAGGAGGTTTGGTTAAAAGTGTATACTTTATTAAGCAAAAATACAGTTTTTGGGTTAACAACGATAATACCACATTACCTATATTGTCGTCGCACCTATTCCTTAGCCTATTCTCCCCATGGTGATCGACTTCGATGAGGTGGAAAGCACAGGGCACTACTTCGATAGTGTGGAGTGGTTTTAAGCTCGTCGAGGTCAAGAAAAGGTGGCGGCATATGTACCATGTTGCATGTTTTGAAACATAGGGGAGAGGAGTCGTCGAGCATTGGATAGCGTCGACATGCTTCATGATGCCACATTATCGAGTTGCCGCATTATCATGTTGTCGAAGTTGATGATGTCGATGTAAGAAATAAAGTAGGTGGATAGCTTATGTTCTTGGAGCTCGACGTCGTCATCGTCGACGAGGCATATAATGCTACATGTTTTTGTTTTAGCTGAGTTTTCAATAATGGCAGCGAGCTTAAAGCTTCTTAGTCGACACCATAGTGTCATCGACAATGATTTAAATCTATCTTTTAAAGAAACAACCTTATATCATTTTCAAGCATATACACGACAATACAAAAGTGGTTTATAAAATAGCATAAGACTTTGATTATATAAAGAGATTGTAATGACCCTAATTTTGACCAACATTATTTAGAACATTTTATTGGATAAATAAAATAAAATAATGTAGATACTTAAGGGATTGAGATTTGTTAACTAAGAAGTATCCATGCCATAATGAGTGTATTAGTAAAAGAGAATTAAAAATAAGTAAGTAGAAGGAATATGGCAAGGGTAAAATGGGAATAGCCTTTGTTCCTATACCTTAAACCCTTCTATCCTTTATTCCTTATTCATTTTAACTTTCACAAATAAAACGAAAACCCTATTGAACTCAGCCGGCCACGGTTAAGAGGATTCAAGGAGAAGAAAAGCTAGGATTCATGTAGAAAGCATAAACAAATCAATCTAAAGGCAAACCTCAACCTTCTTAACACAAAGAGAAGGTGAATAATTAGTTTACATCTCTATTTTTGATAAATTATTTTAGTTTAAAGGTAAACCTGATTTCTTTTGCAAGTATATGCCATGTTATAGGGATTTAATGATTATATGCTTTAATTTGATGATTTATATGGTTTCATATAGATTTTATGATATGTTTAGATTAGAAAACCTATCAAATGACATCCAAATTAATTGTGTTTTTGATATATGGTCAAGAACATTATTTTGGAAGTGGGTTTCAAGTTTTATAATTTTCTAAGTAATTGTGGAATTATTATGAATTTTCTATGAAAGGAAATAGTTAATTTTGGGTTTAAATTATTTAAGGAAATTAAGTAATGTTTTTGGGTTTGAAATTTATAGATATTAGGAAACATATTTAAATTGAATTATTGGGATTTTTGAGGATTTTTCCTAAGTGTTTTAATATGGATAATAAATTATTTAAGTTAGAGGACTTAAGTGTTTTAAATGTTTTAAGAAGAAGGGCTTATTTGCTAAAATGTTTTCAATTGTTAATTTTGAATTCGGTAGCCTTTTTAGAAAATAATTTTGATAAAGGATTGGCAACCAATCATATTTTGACAAATTAGGCAAGTTACGTGAAAAGAAATTACTTTGAAAGGCATAAAATAAGTTTTGTTTCGAATTACAACTTTGCCACTTCCATTGCTTGCTTCCGTCACTATGCCCAGTGAGCCTTTCGTACCCATTTGAAACCAATGCACATAATATCAAGCAATTGGTACATAGTGTATTGGAGAAAGGCGGAGGGGGCTGTGTCGAAGGCATTCTTTCGAAGGGGTTGCTTTTATTAGCTTTTAAACCCATTAACTTGTCTTTATTCTAATAAAAAGAAGCTTTCGAAAGAGTTGCCGATTGTCTTTGTTTTAAAAAGAAGCTTTTGAAAGAGTTTTTGTTTGTCTTTATTTTTAAAAGGAGCTTTCAAAGGAGTTGCCGCTTTTGAACCTATTCGATACCTGGCTGCCGCATTCATACCTTTTGAATCAGTTAGAGGCCCCTTTTCTTTATAACCTTAAATCGATGTATTCAAAAGGGAAGCTTTCGTTCTTTTAAATTTTAAAGTCACTTCCTTAATGCTTTCGAAAGGGTTGTTTTAGCCACTTTTAATTAGAGTTTCGGAGGCAATGGTTTCGAAAGGTTGGTTTCGAAGCTATCCTCTTCCCCAATTCTTTTATTTGAGATCAATGCTTTTGAAAGGGTTACTTTCGCTTCTGTTCTCTTTGACCCTATGGTTATATTAAATGTTGAACCTAATGGTTTCAAAAGTAATATTTTTAAATGGTTTCGAAGATATGTTTCCATAAATTCTTACTTGAACCCAATGCTTTCGAAAGGTATGTTTTAAATGTTTCTAATGGAATGCTTCCAATGCTTTTGAAAGATATGTTTAATGGTTTCGAAAGAGGATGTCTATGGTTTTAAGCAAGGATTTCGAACGGGATGCTTTTAATGATTTCGAAAGGGATGCTTTCTATGATTTCGAAAGGGATTGTTTAAGGTTTTAAACAAAGGTTTGAAAGGTGTTGTTTTAGCTTTATAGCCTAAAGTTTCTAAGTTAAAAAGAGGCTTTAACTTATTTTGAAGGGATAGACAATCCCATTGATTTAGGTTTCATCAACATTGTTTTGAGTAAAGCATATATCATGACATAAGTATTTTGAGTAAAGCAAAGAGTATGATTTCCTTGTTTTATAAAGATATGATTTCAAGATTAAATCATTTGTAAAGATTGTTTTTAAGGAAATAATATTTGACTAGGGTAGTTAACCCTAAATATATGACTCAGATATTAGAAGACCAGATGAGACTGGTATGGGGTCATGCCTTATACTTTAGCTAGTAGCCCCTAGCTAATATAAGTCCAAAATTTCAGTGTATAGGGCATTGTCACAAGTAAGACTAAAAAGAGCTTACACACATAAAAGAATATACAGAGTAAAGATAGGTTATTGGTGAGCCTGCAAACCATTAGGATTAGTTGACCTTTTGAGAAGTAAGTTGAGGACAGATCGTCTAGTATTGTATCTAACAGAAGCTAGAATATTTACTATGTCTGGTAGGCCCGAGTCAGCCAGAGGATAATAGTTAGCCTAATAAACTATATTGTTTGGACAGATGGTCCATTGATTACCTGATTTATATGCATATATGTTATTGTTATTATTGTTATAATCATTTTGATTGCAGGATTTTGATTCACAAAAGATGTGATTTTAAAAGGATATTAGTGAGAGGAAACCCGTTCCGCTAAGCGGCGTGGTGACACTAAATATCAGTAAATCGAGATGTAATAGAATTATTCACACCAGGCTTTAAGTCCAACTCGAAGTTTATGTTTTCCCCTTAAACTCTCGGGTGCTCAAAATTAAATTTGAGTAGATGGAGAGTTAAGGACTTTTTAGGTTTATTAGGTTGGATGAATAAGCTTCCGAAGGTGTGCAGGAGGCAAAGCTAGCTTGTAGAAACTATTTAGCATTATTTTCGTTGTGATGTATTTATGACTGATATATCTATCTATTTAGTACTCCGATCATCCAAGGGGGCATCTTCATATGTCACTCTTGGCGTAATTTGTAATAATTATATTTGATCAAAACCTGGAAATCGTTTTAGGATTATGTAATTGAATATGAAATATTGATTTGAAATGTAATCAAAAAAACTGATTTTTAAAGCTGGGTTGATTTTATTTCATATTCATGTGTTTCTGGTATTATGGATACCATTAACATTACCTTTTTTGTCACCGGAAGTTAATACTCTAGATGACTGCATCATTTGTAGCGCTTAGCTTCAGGCCTCAAAATAGGAGATGTTACAGAGATGTATTTCCCTGTATAAAATATGGATTATGGGTATTAATTGTATATTATTATGAAAATGGTTTCAGGGATTTTAATCATGGAAATGACCAAGTTTTGAGTTAAAGTTTTCCAAAGAGATGATTACTTGAGATTAAGTAAGTTTGAACATATTAAATGATGGATGTTGCATGTTCTTGTGTTTGTTGATTAGTTATTATGCATATTTAACATACATTATCATAGTCACATCATCTATGATCCCTAATTGTATTTTGGGATGTTAAGTGGCAGAATAACCAGCTAGGTTGACCCTGTAATGAGTATAAACAGAATTAACTTCTGTGTGAGTAGAATTGCATCCAGGAGGTCTGGTAGACCAGAATATAGGATGCCCGGAACTGATCAAAAGATTATTGAGTTAGCCAGATTCTTAGTTAGCCCATAAAAACTATGCTATGAGAAATGTTATTAGCAGGGGCTAATAGATTCTTAGTGATCCCATGAAAACTATGTTCGGAATATGTTATTAATAGAGATCAATAGGTTCATAGTTAGCCCATGAAACTATTATTTGGGAGATGTTATTGGTGAAACCAATAGGTGCATAGTGATCTCATGAAAACTATGATTGGATAAAGTTATTGGAGAAACTAATAGATTCATAGTGATCCCATGAAAACTATGATTGGATAAAGTTATTGGAGAAACAAATAGGTTCATAGTGATCCCATGAAAACTATGATTGGATAAAGTTATTGGTAGAAACCAATAGGTTCTTAGTGATCCATAAAAATTATGAAATCAGACAGATAGTCCGTAAGATTGGAATATGTTATTAGTCAGTCCATGAGAATTAATAGGTTATAGTGACCCTAGAAACTATAAATCGAGACAGATAGTTAGGTAAATTTGGATGGGAAATCTCGGGCATATTGCAATTTTGAATATCATCATATTATGTTATGTTTTAACCATTGTGGATGCAGGTGCACAGTATGTGGTTATTGTATTATGGTTAAGATACCAATAAGGGGAAAACCCGTTCCGCTCAGCGGCGTGGTTTCACTGGATATCTATTTGGTTTGAGATGGTAGATTATTATTCACACTAGAGTTTTTGTCTAACCCGAAGTTTTTGTCTTTTCCCTTAAACTCTTGGGTACTCATTTGAGTAGGTTGAGAGTAAGGGCTTTTCAGGTTGTCTTTAGACGAATATACTTCCAGAGATGTGCAGGAGGCAATCTAGCTAGTAGGAGCTATATATATTGCTATGTTTTGATTCTGCTTTTGTATTGTAATGGAAAGTTGAATTAAATATCAGATATTTAATGGAAATCTTCATATATCGCTCTTGGAATATGTTGTAATAATTATATTTTCTCTGAACGTGATTTACGTGTGGGATTATGTAATGAATCTGAAACGCTATCATGAAATACAATGTGAAATTTGTTTTTAAATTGCATTTGAAAATTTTCATATCCATGTGCTTCTAGTATTATCAATGTATCTAACATTACCCCATTCGATTACCAGGAATAACTATGGATGACTGCAACATCCGTAGCGGTTAGTTTCGGGCCTCCAAATGGGGGATGTTACAACGGCTGAATGAGTGATTAGTAAGAATGCCTGAACATCAACTTCGAGCTATTTTTCTCCAAGGCAGAACTAAAAGTATAATTGGAAATAAGAACCTTAAAGATCACGCATCTTTTAGTTAGAAACGTTCCATTAAACAACGAGAATATCAGTTGCTATTTAAAGTATCAGTCTCTAGTAAGTTGAGATTTGCTGAAAAATCTCTGGTCTCCTATTTCAAGTAATCTTATTGCCAGATATAATTTCTTTTCTTTTATTTTAGATAAAGCTGTATATTATTACCAGATAATTTTCTAATCTTTTACACAAAATATTAGCAGATAATTTTCAGGTCTTCTATTGAAGTGATATTATTACCAGATGGTTTTCTGGTCTTCTATTATTACCAGATGGTTTTTTGGTCTTTTATTTAAATTATTATTGCCAAAATGGTTTTCTGGTCTTCTATTATTGCCAGTTGGTATTCTAGTCTTCTATTCAGATTATTATTGCCAGAATGGTTTTCTGGTCTTTTTATTATTACCAGATGGATTTTCTGGTCTTCTATATTGCCAGATAGATTTTTTAGTTTTATATTATTGCCAAATGAATTCTGATCTTCTACTATTATTACTAGATGGTTTTCGGGTCCTCTATGGTTTTCTGACCTTCTATTATTACCAGATGATTTTCTGGTCTTCTATTATTATCTTTTGATAAAACTGGTAGTGTAATTCCTTGGAGAATTTCCAGGTAATACACGCCATATTTATATTCAAAATAAGCATAAACAAGTACAACACACGCCAAGTACCACCCTTACAACATGTACACATATCACAAATCTTACAACACGTACACCCCATATCACAACACCTTACATACAATACAACACGAACAACACATACCACATCTGATCTTCTATTATTACCAAAGGGTTTTTTGATCCTCTATCATTATTGCCAGACAGACTTTTGTTTTTCTATTATTGTCAGATGATTTTCGGGTCTTATATTCAGAAATTATTATTATCAGATGGATTTTCTGATCTTCTATTCAGATGATTTTTTGGTCTTCTATTCAGAAATTATTATCACCAGATGACTTTCTAGGCGGATTTTTGGACTTCTGTTCATGATATTGCAGAAGGGTACCTGGTCCTCCCTCTATGATATTTCCAGATGGTTTTCTGGTTTTCTATTCAAAAAATTATGATTCATAAATAACTTTCTAGTTTTCTATTCATAAAACCATTATTTCCAAATAGTTTTCTAATCCTGATTCTATGGGATTATATTCAAGAAAATTGCTGCCAGATAAATTTTTGGCATCTTTAAGAAAATGTATAGATTCCAAATGTACTAGAAAGATCCTTTATGATCTTGTCAAAATCCTGAAAGATTTGCCCAAAATCAAATTTAAAAAGTTAATAATGAATATCATGGCTTGCTTTGTGTTTTGCAAGAAAACATGGTTAGAAAGAAAACTTTGCAAAAAATGAGAAAAGATGGCGAAATTCTTGGTTTTACACTAAAGTGTAAAAAGCTTCTTTTATACAATGAGGAAGGCAAATGTTATCCATATATTTTGTAAGGGAGGCAAGCAAAGGAATCAATGTCGAAACTAAATATTTATGTTGAAATTTAAGGCTTCATATGCTAAGGCAAGGGAATAATTGATATTAAAGGCCTACAACAGATAATGGCGCTGCACTACTTCCATGTCGTATAATATCTATGTCGCACTTAATCAATGCCGCATTGATTTCATGTCGCACTTAATCAATGCTGCTTAGATTTCATGCCGCACGTCATCAACGCCACATGCTACCAATATCGTGTGTAATCCATAACACATCATATCAATGCCACACTCTGTCAATGCCACCCTTCATTGATGCTGCACTCCTTTGATGCCGCACTTCTTCCATATCGCATTCAATTGATATCGCTCTTTAACCATATCGCGCTTCATTGATGTCAAAAGCCAACAAATGAGAAGGAAATCATAAATGGTCAATAGATAAAAGAATATCGAAGGGTTATGAAGAAGTTATCATATCAAAAGTTGCTACATGATAATAGGCATCATATTTAAATTGATGCCGCATTTCATGAATATTGCATATTATTGATGTCGCACAACATAAATGCCGTGGGAATATCAAAGGCCATGCAAAGAAAGAGGATTAAAATCATTCACAAAAGCAAATTCAAGAGGATTTATTGTATTTTTTTCCATAAAACTTCAAAGACATTCATGTGGAAGTCATCACCAAGATAGCAAAGAAAGTCCTACATCGCCAATGGAAGCAAGTCTACCTCCTTTCAACTATTATAAATAAAGATGCACCACTTCATGGAAAGTGGTCTTTAACTTCTTTCTCACTCTTATCACTTTTTTCTAATTATGATCTTCTTCAAGTTCTCTTCATTGAGAGCTCGAGGACAATTCTAATGGTAAAAAGGCTAATGAGGGAGAAGATGATATATTTGTAAACAAGGGCTTGAACAATCAAATATTTGCATATTTGACTTGATTCTAACATGCCTTACAATGGAATAAAGAATATGACTTATGCATATTGCCTATTTTTCCTGTTGACAATAAATAAAGGACATGGCTTGAGCATATTACCTATTATTATTTGGACTTGCCTACTTTACCTTTTGAACTTATGAATTTTATTTTAAACAAATCTGTGAATTATCATAAAACCAAGGGGTATTATTGAAATTTTTTCAAACATGTCTCATTGTACACGTACTTCGAACGTTGAACCAAATTTCGGTTTAACAATTGTTTTCTATGAAGTCATAAGCTATGTGAAAGATGTTGGTACAAAGATGAAATGCTGGCCTATAACTACTATTCTATTAAATATCTGAAATGTTACTCCAATAAGATGTAGTTGAAGAGTACATAAATTAGTGGCATTTTCAATCAATGATTGACAGTATACAATTGTTTCTTATATACTACACTGTTTGTAGTGTACGTAGAAATGTTATGATATGTTGCTTTCGAACTTCAGCCTTCATTCCAATTACATAAAGCATAAACAAAAATATTATCTTTGTTGATGATAAGAATCTTAGTCATATTATAGACTGACTAACATGCGCTTGATTGTTTTCTCCTTACACCATGCATGGGTTCAACTCCCGTAAGTGGTCCATCATATTGTTTCGCTGATCTTTTAGCCAAGTTGGTCGAGCTGTCATGTGCACTAACTAACACTTGTTTCGTCACTTCTCCAACGTTTTGCTGACATAAGATTAAAATAAGACCAAAAGATTCAAAAAGCATTCTGCCTCCTTAATATGTCGTTATTGATTTGAGCTTTTTTGAGATTAGATCACCACAAATAAGTATAATATGTCATTGTTATCACAAAAGTCAAGGTTGAATCTACAAAACTAAAATGGTTAAGATAACTCTCGACTCTCTAAATTATTGCTACAGTCCTTTTTCATATTATTTAGGGATACATCATAATCTACTTACAATTTCGTAAATCATTTGTACGGTTTGTAACATCAACAAATGAATCAAAAAGCTTGAAAGATATTAACAGTATCAGAATTGGAAGACTCTAACAGATAAAGCAAAAATGCTTCAAGGGATACTCTAAAAGATAAAGCAAATTGATATAATTTCCAAAGTTATGCATCTTAAATTCCTAGTTTATCATGTTGGAAAGAATGTGAACTACTTGTTTTATATGGCATAATTTGAATTCTCATACTTCATCATTTCTTCTAGGACAATTTTTTGATCAAGGCTTTGCAGAAAAACTTAATGTCAAAATAAGCATGTTCAAAAACTAATTAGCAAAATAGGCCTGGTTTACATTTGTACTTGCGCAAAAACGGAATGCGCAAGTATATATTTTTTTATAAGGAGCTTGCGCATTCCATTTTTGCGCAAGCTATATTTTTAAGCTTGCGCAAATATGGAATGCGCAAGCTATTTTTCGGGCATCAAAAAGACAGAGAGCTGATTCTGGGGTCATTCTTCAACCCTACCCCCTTTCTTCCCAAAACCCTCCCCATTTCCAACTTCAAACCCATTTCAAATCCAAATATCTTAAGTCAAAATCATTTTTCTCATCTATTTCTTCAAACAAACACTCTATTGCCCATAAAATGGAAGCTAGCTCTTCATCTACGTTGATTAGAGGTAATTATAATTCCTTTTTTGAAATTTGAATACTACTTTAGAAATGATTGTTGTTGTTTGCGGAAGAGGTAGTGTTGATGATGTTGATGTGAATGTACTCACATTGTTGGTTTCTTTGATGACAATGCAAAAGGATTTGAAGTAGTAATATAGCAAAAACCCTAACTTTGTACATAGTTTTTATATTGATAAACGGTTGTTGTTGTTTGTAGAATTGTCTCCTGGGCCCGAAGATAGAAGTGTTCTCTATCTTCAAGAACACCATAGGAGCCAAAACGACACATTAATCGAGGTAAATGTTCGATATTGGTAAACCGGGGAAGTCAAATATGAAGTCCTAATTATAATTTGTTTATATATTGAAGGGTGTTGAAACTGTGAAGATATGCGATCATTCGAGCAAGCTCAAGGAGATCGATTTTAAAGATCCAAGATTGGAGCCGAATCTACGAATCTCCAGATTTTGGAAAGCTATGCAAATCGACTACATTCGGCTCGATCATCACCTTCTTACCGCTTTATGCGATAGATGGAGGCCGGAAACAAATACGTTTCACATGAGAGTCGGGGAGATGACAGTGACTCTAGCGGATGTGCATTTTCTTTTCGGTCTTAAAGGAGACGGTCGTCCAGTATGTGTGCAAAATTTAGATATCGATTACATCGAATTGGCTCATGACTTGCTTGGTATTTTTTCGCCAAGAGAGGCGGTTAAGTCTAAAAGTGATTTGTCAATGACTTGGTTTAAAAGCGAATTTTCCAAACCACTACCCGACTGGGCGACCGATTTAGATATACTTCGCCGCACTCGTGCCGTGATATTGTATTTTTTGAGTTGCCGATTATTTCCCGATCATTCAAAAGGGAGATTAAGTTTGAAATTTTTACCATTTTTGGATGATTTGGCTGACTGTGGTTATCATTCTTGGGGTAGTGCTGTTCTCTGCTATTTGTATAGTGAGTTATCGAACGTTGCCTTGCAACGTCGAAAAGGTTTAGGGGGTTCTGCAACGTTGTTGCAACTATGGTCGTGGTCGCATATTGCCATTGGACGGCCATCTATTAGAATTCCTACCGACTTAGATCTGTATCTTCCATTCGGGGCTAGGTGGAACTGTGCTAGGAGTTGGCGTGAGACGCCAAGAAATGTATAGTTTTACCATAATGAGTTGGATTTGATGGCGGATGATGCGGTTACATGGGAACCATATTCATTAGTGTATAAATTTGGACATCCGGAAATTGAGTATTCGTTCGCCGGTTGGATTACTAAGAGCCGACTGATTCTATTTCTGGACTTTGAGTTGTATGCACCCGATCGGGTGATGAGACAGTTTTCCTTTGATTATCAGCACATTCCCGATCCTGTCGTCCTCCTTGACCCAGAACCCACTAGCAGGATGGCATTTTTGCAAGAAAGTATTGTTATTTGGGAATCAAGAATTGATCTTGCCGAACGAGCACGCGACCCTCCGACACCTTTGAGCGAGTACGAGTATTGGTATTGGCGAATTACTCATTGTTATATCCTTAAAAAGTCGGCAAGGAAGTTGGTTGCGTACACTCCCCGTGCTCCTCTAGAACGTGATGTGGTAAGTGTTGTATTTTCAAATTTTGTATAGTTAAATTTTTATGTCATATTGATGCATTGTTATGATTTATGGTTTAGGTAAGCGGAATATACAGCGCTTTGGATGTGGTGGGCAAAATAGAAGAAAGTTATATGGAGCCGGACAAGGTCAAAAGCAAGTGCATTGACCTACGACGAATACTTGACACGATTTTGGGTCGGAACAAGCTAAGAAGGCTGGCCAAGCTGTTGCGCATTGTAGAAGAGCCACCGCGTTGTACAGAGGAGACACATACCATAGTAGCCGGTGGACAAGGCCAATGGGAGGAGGCACATGCAGAGGGGGAGGCTTCACAACATCCCGGTGGCGAAACTACAGTTGGATGGCCTGCTTGGCCCGAGGTAGAGCATCAATACACCGGCGGAGAAACTCACGCTGAATGGCCGGTTTGGCATGAAGGAGAACAACAATTCGGCTATGTTGGACAGTCGACATACGAGCATACGCAAGAGCCACCGCAGTGGGAAATTCAACAAGAAGAACTCTTTTTTGGGCCAAGTCAACAACAAGAAATTCCGCTTCCTACACCCGCTCCAACATACGAAGAAGGCCAAGGATCGGCTCCCATCGTGTACAAGCGGAAGAAGAAGAAAAGAGACACCCCACTTGAGTTAAGAAGGATTCATGATTGACGGTGTTGGTCATATTGCTGTTGTTTCTTTTGGTTGGGTTAGGTTAGGGGTTGTTGCCTTGTACGTGTCTATGTTATTGTACGACTTGTTATTTGGATGATTTTAAATTGTCAGTTAGTTCGTGTTATTGTACCACTTTGAATTTTTTCTTACCGAAAGGCTAGCATGAACTCGCCAAGGGCATGTTTCTTCCACAGCACAACGGACCGTGTATTGATTTGCACGCGATTTCAGAACTTGAAACGAAACTGAACATTTAATCGACCATTCACATAACTGTTCAACAAGCTTCTGCTTACTTTCAAAAATTAACCCAACTCGTGGACCATTCTCTGCACATTCTCTTCCAAAAACTTCCACGTCTTGATGACAATTTTGCATTATCGATTTGGCCATCATTGATGTCGTGCATAAATCATCGGCTAGAGCCTCTTCATATGTGATTTGTTCTTCTTCCGCATTTACATCATCAGCCTCCTCAATGTCTGCATATATGATTGCATCATTGCTAACTTGCATTTAATGGATCCAAGTTCTATCCTCATCATCCGCACAAGCTACTTCCATGCTATCCAATTGTCCACAAATCTCGTGTGGAGTAAGAACATGATCATCGGCACCATCGTCTTGACAACCAGTAAATGCATCTTCGACACTAGGAATACAAAAAACAAAGGTCATATATTTAGCATTAACGTAAGTCAAAATACAAGAGCAAACGTATAATAGTACTCACTTTTCAAATGCCTGCGACTGATTTGGATTTATATCGTTCTGCATCATATGTTGTTCCTGACTAGAAGAGACTCCAACCACTCCGTTGTACCTTTGAAGTAAGTTTGTAAACTCTCTACCTTGATGGCTTGAATAATACGACGGATACGCCGAACATTGTGTTTCTTGTAACTGTGTAGTGTGCATATACTCATCCCCAGACATGACTGCCGCTTGTGTTTCAACCACATTTTCATGTTCCACTCTCACAACGTATATTTCTATCACTCTCATTCCAACTGAAAAGGTGGAGTTCAAATCGTCGTCGTCTTCCAAATCAATAGCGGATGCACCATCATCCCGAACCCATTTCACCGCTAATATTAAATCATATATCACAGGATTTGCTTTTGTCACTTCAAATGCCCTTTGTTTAAGCTCTTCGAAACTACAATGATTTTTTATTGTCGATCCTTTTCGCCTCCCGCCCACATATCTAGGTTTACCTTCATCATCAACCAACAATTCGCCATTAAAGTAAAATATAGTCGGAACCTTTGACATTATCTGCAAAATAAGTTCCAATACTACATTTATAGTTTTGTTCAGTGACATAAGTATAAACATCAATTTGATGAATTATTACCTATTTTTTCTAAGTAGATTTTGCTTCCGCATGCAATCTTCAACCAAAAGCAGTCAACTCAATATTTAAAAAAACCGAAACAAGCAAATCAATATAATAATGTAACCAATATATGTTGTCATTGAAGTCAACACTATCAAATGAATTTCAAAAACATAATAAACTATCCACCATGCTCACAATACGGGTTACAACAAATACAAATATTTTCGCAACAACTCAATACAAATCCAACGGTACAACATAAAATCCAAATATGACAACTTAACCAAGCCACAAACATCTACCACATTCTAGGCCTTCCACTGTTCGTCCTTAATTCTTCATTCACAATTTTCAAACGACTTATTTCGGCTTGCAATTCGTGGGCATACTCAAGTCCCCTTTCGCACAGGGGTTGATCAATCCATTTAAAACAATTGCAACAATCATATTCACGAGGATTCAATCTATGTTCGTTATGAACTACATTCGAAAAACCTTCGTCCAGCATTCTTTTCCTTTCTGCAAACAACCACTACACACATAACTCCACAATAACAAGTTGGATATGATCGTTGTCCCCTTGGTACGGATGGACCAACAGGATGTATAGGCGTCAGCAAATTTCCACCAACTCTATGTTGATGGCCGGGCATTTCTGCAGAAACAACTTCACATAAACGACCATGTAAGGTTGATGATCCTGAATGAAATTTACGCGGTACTGGCTCAAACTGTGTTTCCGGAACATGATCGACATCAAAGTCAATATGACTTGAACTTGCAACTCCAATTTTCTCTTCAAGCTCATCAAAATGTTTCATCAATGTTTCGTCGTCTATCTCCCAATCATTAATGTCTACCGTCATCATAAACAATAAACAATTAAGGTGTAAATTAGGGTTTTTAATTTACTACTATTTAAATTATGGTTTCCTAATTCATCAAACACTAACAACTAATTCAACAACAACATCATTGTCTAATAATTAACACCACCACCACCAATAACTCTTCATTTTCAACAACATCAACAATAGCAAAATTACATCTTAATTTTAAAAAAAAGGAATTATAATTACCTCTAATCAACGTAGATGAAGTGCTAGCTTCCATTTTATGGGCAATAGAGTGTTTGTTTGAAGAAATAGATGAGAAAAATGATTTTGACTTAAGATAGGGTTTGAAGTTGGAAATGGGGAGGGTTTTGGGAAGAAAGGGGGTAGGGTTGAAGAATGACCCCAGAATCAGCTCTCTGTCTTTTTGATGCCCGAAAAATAGCTTGCGCATTCCATATTTGCGCAAGCTTAAAAATATAGCTTGCGCAAAAATGGAATGTGCAAGTTCCGTATAAAAAAAATATACTTGCGCATTCCATTTTTGCGCAAGTACAAATGTAAATCAGACCTATTTTGCTAATTAGTTTTTGAACATGCTTATTTTGACATTAAGTTTTTCTGCAAAGCCTTGATCAAAAAATTGTCCTTTCTTCTATTATTCTAGTGGATCCTACCAAGTTTTAATCGTAATTTTATAGATATCATATGATAACTTTTCATGTCTTTATTCATCAACCCGAAAGTAGCAGTAGACACACTAACTTTATTTTTGATAAAAAAAGCCTCACCTCCCAGAGCAGCTCCATACTTATTCACGATTTTACCTTGTTCACTGATCTCCTACTTACATGTCAAAACATTATAACTATCAAGCAGCCTCATTATTCGATCAATAATTACAGGAAATTGTGGACTCTCCGTAGGCAATTGAGAAGCAATTTCTATAGAAAGGTAAGCATTAGGCCCTACTTTTACAATTATTTCAAAAAGATCAAGTTCAATTGTTACTTTTAGAATCTTTGGTAGTACGTACTGAGTAACTGCATAGTTGCATTGCATATAAGCATGCTTCCTCATATGAATTGAACCGATATTGTATACTTCTTATATTTTAGAAGATGTGGCATGAAGTTACGTGGTATTAAGCAAGTTATATACATGTCAAGAGGGTCCATTATGCTTGTCTTCTGCACTAATCACAGTCATTCAATATACAGTGAATAAAATAATAAAAATATTATTTCATTTCTACTATGTGCAAAATTTTATTCTTTAACTTCTTAGTTAATATTAATAAACAAAGCATTTTGCTAATAATGCACCTTATTTGTAAAATTTCTCTTTAACGATGATGAAAATATGTACAATCTCTAAATTTTTGATTACGTAAGCCGAAGAATTATTTATTTATTTTTGCCCCTAATTTTTTTTGATAAATGCAATATTTGGATTTTTTGTGAAACAAAAGACGCTTAGTTCCACCACGAAACTTGTAAAGAAAAAAGGGGAAACTATACTATATGCAAGTATAAAAAAATGAATGCCAAGTTTAATACTTCTAGTTAATGTGAGTTGAAGATAAAAAAATCTTCACTAATTCATTGACATTTTGAATATCTTACAAAATATGCATATGCAAACCATAAACCAATACCTTATGCAACACATAAGTTTTCAACAAATATTAAAGCAACATACTAGCAATGCATTACAAACTGAGTTGACAATGAAGTTTCAAATTTACACCTGTAACATGATTTCTAAAAAGAAATTACACCAAAAGATGAAAGGGTTTTGATGTTTTCATTGATGAGTAAATTGATAAAATACAAACTGATACATTATATCATATATATGTATGTATGTGTGTGTGTGTGTGTATATATATATATATATACAGTTTAGTCGAGCAAGTTACAGAGCGATATAACATATATTTTGTATTGGGCTTTTGATGGGCCGAAGTGCTCCTTTTACCCGCCTTGCATTTGCTTGTGAATGAGATATATTGCGTACTGATACTTTGAGCCACATATCAAACATTATTTCTCCCCTTCAAACCTAACTCTAGGGTAAGGGTTTGCGCTTTGAAAATTCCCAAATCGATTTCAATAAAAAATCTCTCGATCGATTCAGATCTTGTCTCAAAGCTATCTAATTGCCTAATGTCTTCGTTATTTCCCTTTGATAGTTCCTAAGATTGAGATTTGACGTTTTGAGAGGTTTCCTTGCTTTGGCGAGTAGAGATGTGAGAAAGCTTGCAGCTTGAGCTTGTATTCTCTTAACTCTTCAGGCTATTGTTCAGATCTGAAGCAGAAGAGTTGAGATGGTTCTCGCTGTTCTCGATTTTCAGGTCAGATCTGAACTTGTTAAAGTTCCTTGCCAACAAGGCTTTTGTGAGGATGCCTGCTCATTGGTAAGTAGCAGGTATGTGACTGATTTGAAGTTTTCCACTCGAACAAAATACAAATATATCTCTATATGTTTGGTTCGAGAATGCAATATAGGATTTGCAGACATGTAGACCGTACTATGGTTATCACACCATAAAACTGGCATAATTTCCGAGTTTAACTTTAGTTCACTCAGTATGGATTGTAGCCAAATAATTTTTGCAGTAGAATTTTCTATGCTTCAATATTCAGCTTCTGTACTCGATATTTGGAGACAGTTGCTTGTTTTTTCGAACACCATGATATTAGATTGTTTTCAATATATATACAATAACCAATGACTGATTTCTTGTCATCTGGGTCTGAAGCCCAGTCTGCATATGCATATCCTATTATGTTTAGATTGTTGCATGCTTTGAGTGATAAGCCATAGTCTATTGTTCCCTTCAAATATCTGAGAATCCTCTTAACAACTCTCCAATGCTCGTCTAATGGGTTCTGCAAAAATTGAGAAATCTTGTTAACACGGTAAGCAATATCAGGTCGTGTTATAGTTGCATAATGTAATGCCCCTACAACACTTCTATATTGTTTAACATTAGTTATGGCTTCTCCGCTGTTTTTAGAGAAATGTTGACGCTTTCCTTTTAACCTCTATGCCTAAAAAGTAGTTGATGTCTCCAAGGTCTTTCATAGAGAATTGCTTGTTTAGATAAGAAAAGATGTAGCTGACTTCATCACTGTTGTTACATGTAATAATCAGATCATCGACATATATTAGCATGTAAATAGTTGATGCATCCCGATAAAGAGTGAATTATCTGATTTGGTAGAGTGATATCCTAAATCTATTAATGTTGCTTTTAGTCTATCAAACCAGACTCTTGGAGCTTGTTTAAGACCATAGATGGTCTTATTTAGTTTACACACATAATTTTCATTTTTGCTGTAACCATGTGGTTGTTCCATATAGATCTCCTCCTGCAAGATACCATTTAGAAATGCATTATTGACATCCAATTGTTTTATGCTCCATTTTTTATGTAATGCAATAATGAGGATAAGTCTAATGGTGGATGGTTTGACCACTGGGGAAAAAGTTTCATTGAAATCAAATCCATATTGCTGTGTGTATTCCTTTGCAACTATTTTTGCTTTATATTTATTGATTGTACCATCAGGATTTCTCTTGATTTTGTATGTCCACTTGCATCCCACAATATTGTTATTGTTTGGTGGACATACAAGATCCTATGTCCTGTTTTTTATGAGTGCATTGTATTCTTCACTCATGGCTGCTCTCCAGTTCTTATCTTTGATAGCTTGTTCATATGTAGTTGATTCATGAGTAATTAAACTTGCTGTATATATTTTTGGTTTAAAGATACCACTCTTGGCTCTTGTGATCATTGGATGGCTTGGTCTTGTTTGAGCATCAGTGTGAGGTAAATTCTCTAAATCATTATGATCTGTACTTCTCTGGGAATTATCTTCATGACTCTTTACTTCATCTTGCTCTCTATCTTCTGTTGATTTTATAAGTGAAGGACCAGCATGAATGAGGTCATCTACCCAATCTAGATTTTGTTGAACAGATGCTCTGGGTTGTGTAATTTTATCCTCATTAGCCTTCTTTGCCTCCACTTGATGCTCAACTTCAGAATATACAGGCAGGTCCGGTATCGATGTTTTTGGATTGTAGACTTTGCTTGTTGTTTTCATTTCTGATTTGCTAAAGGGAAACACACTTTCATTAAAAACAACACGCCTACTCACAAATTTTTTACCATTATCATCTAGACATTTATATCCTTTCTGATTTGTAGTGTATCCCAAAAAAGTACATGGTTTGGACCTGAAATTCAATTTGTTTGCATTGTATGGTCTAATATAAGAAAAACAAAGACATCCAAAGGTTCTTAAGCTAAAATAGTCTAGCTTAATCTCATACGGTTTTTCCATAGGACTAATTCCTCTAATAACCTTTGTTGGCAGTCTGTTTATTAAGTATACAGCTGTATTAAATGCATCAGGCCAGAACTTTAATGGCATTGATGCATGAGCTAATAAAGTAAGCCCTGATTTAACAATATGTCTATGTTTTCTTTCAACTAGATTATTTTGCTTAGATGTGTAGGGACATGTAGTTCTATGTACTATTCCCTTTCTCCGAAAGTAACTACTGAGAGTTTTATATTCTGCACCTCCATCGGACTGAATGATTTTAAACTGAGAATTAGTTTGTTTTTCAGCCATTGTTATAAAATTTGTGACTGCATCGTATGCTTCAGATTTTGTCTTTAAAAAATATATCCAAGTATATCTTGAATATGCATCAACAAAGGAGATATAGTATTTAAATCCAAAATCTGAGCATATAGGTGCAAGACCCCATAAATCAGTGGCAACTAATTCCAATGGTTTAGAGTATTGTGTTGATGAATCATTAAATGCTAACTTATGACTCTTACCCATTTGATAGTAAGTGCATATATAAGGTAAGGAAATATCATCAAATTTTACTTTATTTTCAACAAGAATTTGTCTTACAACTTTAGTACTTGGATGACCAAGTTTGTAGTGCCAAAGATCAAATACATCTCTACTATTTATTTTCATACTCAGATTACAGTGATTTTTCTCCTTTGTGACACTGCTAGAGTTAGCAGATCTAAACTTATAAAGTCCTTTTTCTGTGTCACCCTGTAGAAGAATATCTTTACTTAGTATGTCTCTGATTAAACAGTACTTAGGATAAAATTCAAAGTATACATTATTATCAAAAGCAAACTAAGATACACTTATAAGATTCTTTTTTATTTTTGGCACTCTTAATAAGTTATGTAAAAATAAGTGTCTCTTACCTCTGATAAAAGCATTACCAGTATGTGAAATTTCGACACACTTACCATTCCCCATGCAAATTGTTTGATTACCTCTATATACCTTACATCCAAGATTCAAGTTATTAAGATTGTTAGTGATGTGATTAATGGCTCCTGAGTCTGGATACCAACACTCATCTTGAACATGCTCTGCCCTTGCAATGTCACTTGTGTTCTGACCTTTGTTATTATTGTTTGTCTGACTGTCGTTGTTCTGTGCCATATTGACATTATAGTTGCCGCTTCTTTGATTATTGCTGTTTTGATTTGAATATCTAAAGTAGCACTTTACAGCAATGTGTCATATTCTTTCACAGATTTGACATTTTGGCCTATTACTATTGTTGCGTCCACCTCTTCCTCTTGATCTATTAGGTAACCACCTCTTTGTGTTGATTGCTCTGTACCATGAAAGAGTTTTGATGTTTTATTGATGAGTAAATTGATAAAAATACAAACTGATACATTGTATCATATATATATAGTTTAGTCGAGCAAGTTACAAAGCGATATAACATATATTTTGTATTGGGCTTTTGATAGGTCGAAGTGCTCCTTTTACCCACCTTGCATTTTCTTGTGAATGAGATATATTACGTACTGATACTTTGAGCCGCATATCAAACATTATTTAAAGAATTCATCGTCTTTTCTAGTTTACTGATCAACATTGATAAACTAAGCGTCATAATGTTTATTTTAGGGTATTGACTAATAAGCTATAAAAAAATCAAAAACAAGTAAACAAAACCTTGTAATTAGCACAAATTAATTTATAAAGCCTTGGTCACTAGAACTCATATATACAACAAATACTATCTCAAGAAAAATAGGACTATTTAACAATGCTCGAATCTCTTCTAGCATGAAAATTATTATAACATTATAAGAGCAACATTGATAAATAACAACAAAACAAGAAGTTACTAAAGTGTAATTTTTCAAACTAAAATGAATTATCAAAATTGCTTCAAATAGCAGCTAATCAATTAAACAACCATTTATCATTACTTAAGCCAGAGTACTAGACCATTAAATATGAAATTAAAAAAGTAGAGAATTAATTGATTTGAATCTATAAATAAGTAGGAAAAGGACTACAACGTCATTTAAATAAAAATTAAGTGTAATTGACTCAAGCATCAATCAAATAACAATTTTAGAAATTTGATTTTCTCACATATTACAATCTCGGGTGATATGGAAAATCAACCAATTCTCCAGTATGGGTCAAACTTTAAAGAATTGAATAGTTACATGATGTTGATATGGTTGCCGTATTATAGGTGGAGGGGCGATGATGGAAACTACCATATAGACTGTGCAACTCGTCAAATATAACTTTGCATACCCTTCATAGATTAGCTACAAACAAAAATATTTTGCTGCCCCTCAGGTTTTTTATTAAACGGACATAAACAGGATTCCACAAAATTGGTGTCGTGCTAAATACAACCCCCTAAGTGCTCCACTTTACCCATCTATTTCAATCGGGAGTATATTATCGGATGCACTTGATGATATACTGCCGAATGTAGTATAATTATTTTTTTACCAATTTCGATCGGCAGTAGATGACCGATCAAAATTGGGTAAAATTGAGAATGTAGCGGGGTGCATTTAGCATGACTCTAAAATTAGGGTGTTTGGAGAGAAGACAGATAAAATCAAGAAAAATTGAGACTTATAAGCAAAATAAGAGGGAATACCAATATTTGTCTGCTAAACTTTTCAGTTATAGGGTAATTTAGGCACGGAACACCTCTGAACGTCCCAACGCTATAATTATTCAAGTGTTGTAATATATATAAATTATAAGGGTGAAAATGTTATATGTTTGTAACGACCCGCCAATCCGTACAATTCAAGTTGACAATAACCCACACATGTCCAACCCTAAGTGAATGGAAATACTGATAGTTATGGGAAAGAAGAAGGAAGAAGAAGAGAAGAGAAGAAGATGACAGAAGAAATTAAAACAACATAGAATTTCACAATCGCGGTGGAACAACATATATAATACAATATCAAATTTCTTTACAAAAGAGAAACTGCCATATACTAACATTCACCAGAGTACAACAACAATCATAATAACCAGCTTGGACAGTTATAACAACCTGTCCTCGTAATTGCTGATGATTTCAAGAACAAAACAGCGGAAATAAAACATATACGTGTATACAACTTGAAGACCTCCAACTCGTCTCCTGAGCTATAATGCATCCAAAGCATTCTGTAAATATGCTCAGTCTGACCCGAACATTATAATAAAATAACATCCAAGTCAGTGTGGAAACCAGCGTGAGAAAACACACCCAACTGGATTTTTAAATTCTACGAAACCATTTGAAAATCAAAAGTATCTCATAAGACCACGTCGCACATAAACACGGATGGGTTTTTACCTTATGATAACCAAAACATTTTATACGAAATTCTCTGATAGTATAATAGTGTCTAGATACAAATACTTATTAATCTTAGCCGAAATTGTTACATTAATTAAATTCCAGCAAGATAGGTATACAACTAAAACCATAAAGGCTCGTACTGGAGAATGGATTCCATACAATGACTAGGCTATTGGGGTACCGCCCGTCACGGTGCATCTCTAGATAAAATAACATTGAGGTCGAACCTATCGACCCCTGCCAACACAGGACCGGCCTACCCCTTACTGGATAGTACCGAATATGATCACCCCACCGTTGATGGGCCCCGAAGCATACCAATGAGAGATAATAGCGACTCTAGATAGGGATGATCATATCCTACTTGGGAGTGACCCATTTAGCCCTGCTGCATTTCCCTTGTTTTAGTCATTCCCGGTTGATGAGGCTTGAGGCTACGTTTTACCTTTAATATAGCACTTTCCACTTGGAATGCTAATATTGCCTTCCAAGCAATAGTGCAATACCAGCATTCGTCCATACAAGTTCGTTTTGGGGTTGAACGAAACACTTGAGAGCTCCATCTCCAATTCCACCATCTTCAAGACGTCTTCACTTAGAAACGCATTCATTGCATCAAAGTGGTTTTCAGATAACATACCCGATCCTGATCTCTTCGAAACAACTTTTCGATAATTCTCGGTAAACTCAACCCCGGTTCTTTAGGAAATGAATAGTCAAAGATAAGAGTAGAGATCACCTCCTAACCGTAAGTGGACGGATTTCCATATCATTGTCCTAGAAGAATGAAACAAGATTTATATGCACAGTACAGCATCATCGAAGATGAAAGTGCCATATAACTCACATGTTTCTCCTAGATATTTCTAATGTTACCTTTTGGGTCCAATTCCGATAGTCGATTATCTAACTATCGACTAACAAATTTTCAATCAGAAATTTAATTCCATAGGGAAAACCAGCATTGGTTAAGCACCAAGCAACACTAATCCCCTATTAATTAATCTTTTATTAATTAAAACTCACTTTGTAAATATTCGTCCCAAAATCCTTTTACAAATATATATATATATATATATATATATATATCCACAATCCTTATATTTTCAATACTTCGAGAATATCCGCATACTTATCTCAACGCTATAAGTATATTCATAGAACTGGGAAAGTTTTTCCTTTTGATACAATTCAAAATCATTTACAATTCCCTTACCAATCCCAAAACCATTTATAACCTTTTTATAAATCCATGCAACTATTTATAAAGCTCTTCTTATAAACCTATAAACCCATTTATAAATTTCCTCTATAATTATCTAAAATCATTTGCAAAGCCCCTTTCATACGCTATAAATGAATCTCCTTTATGTCTCCAAAACATTCTACAAATTTCTCTTATAAAGCCCAAATCTATTTATAAAACCTAATTTATAAATCCCAAAAACATTTATAAATAAATAATAATCATTTACTTTAAACACTACCATATATAATAATAAAAATTATAAATAAATAAGTACTAACTTTAAACATCATAAAAGTAGTAATTGGTAATTTCAAAACATTCTTAATAAACAACAATAAATTATCTTCAAAAATTTTATAATTACTTAACTAAATTTCCAAATCTTTACTGATAAATAATTATAATCAATTTCAAACCATATTAATATTTTTAAATAATTAACCTTTCAAAATATTAAAATATTGATAAACCACTTTTAAACGGTATTAATATAAATAAACAATTTTTAAAACATAATTATGTTTCCTTGATAAAATCCATACTTAACTTTCCACATAATTGTTTTCATATTTATAAAACTATATTTATAAATCTCTTTTATTTTACGAAACTTCCTTCCATAAATCTCTTTATTTATGAACTCCATTTATAACTCTAATTCCTTTACAAATCTAACTTATTTATAAAGTCCCATTCAAAACATAATTTTAATCATTTTAACCTTACTTCAATAGGAATAAATTTCTTTTATAAATTTCCTTCAGTTTATAAAATATCGTTTAACAATTCCAATTCTTACCTTTACCTTAAATTTACAAAATAGAATCAATTATTTCTAAAATTCATTTCTCGTCTTATAGTAAATCCACTACTTGATTTATCTCACCAATTTGTTAAATGATAATAATTCCCTTTCGATTTATAACACCGTTTATAAATCCATACTTTTATTAACAAAATACGATTTTACAAACCTTCCTTTTGAAAAATATCACTTTTATAAATTCAGCACATTTATAAATTCCATCTTTATAAATATAAATTACAATATATATACCTATATATATATATATGGTTAATAATATTTATATAAAAATATTTCTATTTTCTTTTAAGACCATATCCCTTTATTTTAAAGACTGAATTATTTTCCCAGATTTTAAAAATCTTTACTCTCGTTTTTTAAAAATCTATTTAAAATGTTTTATAAAACTATTAAATTATAATATCCACAAAAATAATATTTTTATTTTAGAAAAAATATTTAAACACAAAATTATTTTCAAATCACTTGAAATTTATTTTTAAATCAAAACACTATTTTATAGTAATTTAAAATACCAAAATTGAGGCCTAGTGCTACAAAAGCACTAAATAACCAGAATCGTGTCCATGTCATCATTTATAACATCCAATATATCATCTATCAATTTATATGAAAATAAATCAACTATTTGAGGAATCTTGTTGGATCCATCCAACTCGTCCCCTTGCATCACATACAATATATAATAAAAAAAAATTAAATCAACAGCTTCGAGGCGGGATTCGTATACAAGGGTCATCCGCTCTTACACGGAAACGTAATTGGGTCTCATCCGCTCCAATAGGCGGGAATATATCCAAACCAATAATATAATTTAGTATATTATCTAAACAATCAATAACGATCAGAAATAAATATCCAAACATCCAATAAATAATATTTATTGACTATATAAATTTTCTGATTAGCCAAAAAGGTGAGATTAACTCACATTGATTTTAATAGTTTCCAAATTCTTCCGTTTGAATTAAAATTGAACGAACGTCCAATTTTAACCCAAAATTCTAACTAGCTCCGAATTCGTTCAATCCAATGCCATAGCGTAGCCTTCATTGATACGATCGCAATGTGACTCGTCGCGTCCAATTCCGACCTTGTATGGAAAAGTTATATAATTTATAAACATTCAAATCAAATAATTATAATTTATTTCTGTTAATTACTATTCAAAACCAAATCCCTCGTTCATTTGTTCGCTTCTAGAAAATCAAGCTCGACCGCGACTTCGATCACCCGCGCCTATCTCGTTTGCCGTCGTCGCCATCTCAACGTCAAAGACCGCCGCCCTCTCCCACACTCGTGCCACCCACGCGCGCCGCCCATACCCTCGTCAACGCTAGAAAATCGAGCTCGAACTATGTGCGTTCGAGCACCTGTACCTACCATCGTTGATGATCGTGCGTCCCCTCGAGCTCGGTGCCGACTGCCGCCACCACGCCGCTCCACCTGCCACTGATGCCGCCTCGTTTGACTTCGCCTACGACGAGAAAAACTGAACCCAAATCAGCTGCGAACACGGCCAAACCACCACCACCTCGAGCCACGCCATCCCAATCCAGCCGTTCAATAGCTTCACCTTGCCGAGATGATTAAGTTTGCAGTTAGAGGCGAGGGCTGATAACGCTCCTAGCGGCGCTGAAGTATGGTGGTCGTAGGATGGGTGAGGAGGATTTGAATTTTAGGCGAACTAACTTCTGGTTACGAACGCGAATTGTATAGGAAGGAGGGTATGGGTATGTCGTTAAGGAAGTATGGTGCATGTACTTGGGTATGGAATAGGTATGGCTGAAAAGAATATATATATATATATATATATATATATATATATTATTAAATTTTAAAATATTCATTTTTAACGTTCGAAAATCCCGAACTCCAAATGAGGCGTGCCGCCTGGCGTTCTATATGTTATACCCCTATTCCGAACGCAATGGAACTAGTCCTGAGGCCTAATTCTATCATATGGAGAAGATAGTTTTTTAAACCCAATTATTATATAAATTTATGAATTTAATTTCGACACGATTTGATCCCGCACATCCAAATGATTTGTCTGATCGCCATGAAATTTGACAACGTACTATAATATACTATTCCGGATCCAATAAAACTAGTTTCGTTGAAACTCGAGACAATCCCCCGGAAGGCTGTTTTTACACGTTAATTAAAATGAGCAATTTCCAAAATCAATCAAATCACTTTTAAACCCAATTTAAAAGTTTACTATCTTCATTCTTATTTAAATGGAATTTAAATCAGCTTTCGAAATTGTTTCAATCATATTAAATTCAAGATTTAATTATTTAAACAATTCCAATATTAAATTCAACAATTTAATTATCAATTAAATCGCTATATTTGAAATTCAAGTTATTTAATTTATAAAATTATCTTTTCAATATCAAAAATCAATTAATTATTCCAAATTCAAATGACTAAAATTCTGGGTCGTTACACTCTCCCCCTTAAAAGAATTTCATCCTCGAAATTAGCAAGTAAGAAAAATGCCCCAACCCGTTAACTTTTCAAAACCGATAGGTAAAACGTATTTCTAAATCCTTCTAAGTCGTTTGACTTTTCAAAACCAAATAGTTGTAACTTCTTATATAAACTTTTCTATGTTTTTCCAATTCATTCATAGTTATTAACTAATACTATACCACAAATCAACTAATATTAATTCAAGTTATAACTCCAACCAAAACTTTAGTTATCAAAAATATTTTCAAAATTATCAAAAAAATTCTAACTCTTAAATTTACGAAAAATTTCGCCAGCGTCTCCTTTGGCACTTCGATCGTAGTAAATCACAATATATATATATATATATATATATATATATCACAAATATACATCTCATCTTTAAGGATGAGGCATCCTAGGGAAAAATATAAAAGTACGGTATGTAATTCGAGATGTGAACCTTATTTTAGCATTAGCAAAACATTTACAACGAATATAACGTGAAAGCGAGCTCCAAATATGTAAAGACCTGAAATTTTCAACCATTCGCATCCATACATGTCGGATTTGAATTGCTCAAAATATCATATTGTTAATTTAAATTTGGCAAAACTCATCATACACGGTAAATAAACAAATCATAGAATCACAAACACAGAGTAATATAAAATAATGCAGCGGAAATAAAAGGATAGTAGTTCATGAAGCTACTATATATATACATAGTTAAACAAAATACAATAGAAGTCTCGAATACATAGATGTCTCAATAAAATAGTCAAATACAAGATCCGAATACATCAATGGAATCAACTGAATAACTGATAGCAGAATCGATAGATAGCTGGATCTCCAAGCGAAGCTCCAACTCCAAAGGTGAGTCTCAAATGTTGTATCACTCAGTCTGAGCCGAGCGTAAAGCAAAACACAAAACACTCGAGTCGGGATTAACCTTCTTATATCAATAAATCCAACTCAAGTGAAATATCAACTGAAATACAAGTAACTCAAAGGATGTTTGGGATAACCATCCTCTAAGGATCTGTTAAACTATCTACTATGTAGTAATATTCTCTATTATAATAATGTCTATAATAAAATAAACTTACTTTAAAATAGCATTAAGGAGTGACCCAATATTCCCCTTAACACGTAATAGTCCCAGTAGTCTATCCAGTATTAGCATACTCCAAGATCGGGGGCTACCCTCAATACTCCACAGGCTACGGGAGAAATCCAAACTCGTAGTAAAGCTCGATATGGTAGGTGACACGGCACAACTAGGCAATGCCAGGGTAGATATACCAATTACGCATTTGGGCTGGTGGAAACGCATAGCAGCCACTACCGCCCACCTCGGAACACACTCCCAATCAAAATCGAAGGGTGGCCAGCAAATCAATCATAAAGTAATAGAATGGTATCGAAGAAATGTGTCCGATCAGAGGTGCTACCTCATTGGCCCGTCAATCGCTCCTGTTTTAGCCACCTTATGCCAACTCACGGGAGTTGGGTCCACGTTCATACCTCAATAGGATCGTCGCCACCATCCTACTTTATTCTGGAATCTCCACAGCGTACACAGTTGTTAAAGTGGTTTTCGGTATCGACAAAGAGTATGCCCGTATCCGATCCCGGTCTCTTTAACAACCAAACATTATTATAACACCGCGGTCATTTCAAAATAGTTTATACTTCAAAACCAAAATATCATTTCCATTTCAAAACCCAAATCAATACGATATCATTTCCATTTCAAATATATCCATTTCCAAAAACAATATCACTTTCCAAAGTTATAACGCTTTCGAAATCATAGCCTTTTAAAGATCAAAACACTTTGGAAATCACAGCTTTGAAATCATAGCATTTTGGAAATCATAACACCTTTCCCTTAAACAGTTTAGATATTAAAATTAGTATATATAATAAAATAGTTTATAAATAAAATAGTTTATATAAATAGTTATAAGTTAAAATAGTTTATAAATAAAAATAGTTTATATTAAAAATGATTTATATTAAAATAGTTTATATTAAAATAAATTTATAAAGTAAAATATCAATAGTTTTAAATATAATTTTAAATTACTTTATAAAATAAAATAGTTTCCTCGACTTTCACAAATCGATTCAAATCAATTCGAATTCCAAATTCAAATTTAATCAAATCTAAACCATCAATTTCAATTCCAATTCAATTAAACATTTTCAAGTTATATCGATTCCAAATACCGATTTGAACCATAAATAAACCATTTCAATTTAAATATATATCCAAGTTAATATATTCAACATTTCAAACTAAATTCGATAATTTTATATATATATCAAATTCACTTTACTATTGTTAGTTTTGAAATATTTACTTAATCATTTCAATACTATCTAAATACAGCTTTAATTTACAATTTTAAATAAACAAAATATCCCATTTAAATTTATATAAATTTGAAATATTCATTTAAGTCACTTTTAATCAAATTCAAGTTATAAAATCATAGCTTTAAAATTTCAAATTTACTAAATTTCAAATCAAACTTATTTAAGTAAAATTCGTAAATAAATATAATTTCAAATCAATTTCGAATCATTTTAAACTCTATATTTGAAAATATATATATTAAATAAATACTTAAACATATTATTTATCAAATTTATTAAATCAAATTTAATAAATCTTTAGAATCGATATTTATTAAAACTATATATTTCTTTTCAAAACCATAGAAATCATTTTCAAAATATTTATATATAGACCAACGGTGTTTGTATATAATTTTCTATCCTATGGTCAAGTGATACGGATATTTATCATTTCAATCCGCAATTTAAATATATCTACGGGTATATATCTTTTCAACCCGCAATCCCAAATTCAATTCAATGAAAATCGCTTGGGTTTATCATTTCAACCCATAACGATTTTCCCTTATTTTACAGATCGTTCGGGTATGTATCATTTTAACCCATAGTGAATTCTATACTAACAGGGAACTTGCAGAGTGATAACAATAATGATAACAATATAACAATCAGTAACATGCATATATCATCGGTATAAAATAACAGATAATGGTGTCGGATGCCATAGGTGAACAGATACAGATAACAGTATATATATAGCTATATATATATATATATATACAGATAACAGTATATGGCCAAACTGGACCGCTTCCTATTCAATCCAGCCTGGGATGATTTTTACTCGCTTTCCGCAGTATCAGGTCTTGCCACAATCATCTCGGACCACTGTCCACTCCTCCTAGACACTGGCTTATCCACCTGTCCTACTCGGCCCTTCCGCTTCGAACGACTTTGCTTCTGGAGCCATCATTTGATGATTTCATCAGAAATATTTGGTCCCAACCCTCCCCTATCCTCTCGGCCTCAGCCCGGGTTGTCTCCAAACTTAGATCACTCCGTAAGATTATTAAACCATGGGCTAAGACGATTTGGGGTTCCATTCGCACGCGTATCTCAACTATACAAAAGGAAATCCTGGACCTCAACATCCTTGAAGAATCGGGCCCCCTTTGTGAATCCGATCGTACCTGCCTTAGAAATCTGGAAGAGGATTTGGCCAGATTGTCTCTGCAAGAGGAAATTGGTTGGAAACAACGTTCCAAAGCAAAATGGATTGATGAGGGTGATAGAAACACAGCTTTCTTTCACCGACTTGCTAATTGCAGGCGGAGATCCACCTTTATCCTGGAAATCAACCACGATGGCTCTTCTGTCACTGACCAATCTGCTATTTTGAATCTATTTTCCTCATATTATCGCAACATATTGGGTAATCTCCATCCCCCACTCCCCCAAATTGACTGGAACCTGCTTTATCCTGACTGCTCTCCTATCCTCATTGATCAACCCTTCACAGAATCGGAAATCTGGGCTGCGTTGAACGAAATGTCGGATGACAAAGCTCCTGGACCCGATGGCTTCGGGCCTTTTTTCTTCAAGTATTATTGGGAAACTGTCAAGTTCGATATTATTGAGATGTGTTCAGAATTCCATGCAGACCCTTCATTTGTGGCTCGCCTCAATTACGCTAACATCATCCTCCTCCCCAAAACCCCTGGTGCTTCTTCCCTCCCTTCCTTCCGCCCTATCAGCCTTCTGAATACCACCTTTAAAATCATAACCAAGGTTCTCGCCAATCGCCTTCAATCTGTCATCTCCCCTCTCATCGGAATGGAACAATCTGCATTCATCCTTGGTCGTAACATCATGGACTGTGTTTCATCCACTCAAGAGGTCATTTCCTTCTGTCATCAAACTTCAACACCCGGCCTCCTTCTCAAATTGGACTTCTCTAAGGCATTCGACATGGTTAACTGGCAATTCATCCTGAAACTTTTGGAACATAGGGGATTCACCACTAAGTGGTGTAGTTGGATACAATGCATCCTTCGATCTAGCCATTCCTCAATCTCGATCAATGGAGCCACCGGAGACCTATTTAAATCTGCTCGTGGTTTGCGGCAAGGAGACCCGCTCTCCCCACTACTCTTCGTCCTTGTTGCAGACGTGTTTAACCGAATGATCAAATTGGCCACTTCCCATAACCTCTTTGAAGGCATTAAGCTCCCTAATTCAGACATCGCCATATCCAATCTCCACTTCGCTGATGACACTATTCTCTTTGCATCTCCCATTATCAATCATATTCATTGCCTCAAAGTTGCCCTTTACTCCTTCGAACTCATATCTGGCCTGTCCATTAATTTCAGCAAGAGCTCCATCATCATGCTTGGCGACTCCGACCATCTTGGCCCCACATTTTCAAACCTTCTCAACTGCAGCATCGCGAAATTTCCTATCTCGTATTTGGGCTTCCCCTTGCATCCAACCAGGCTCCATAGGGCGGACTGGCTCCCCCTCATCACCAAAATTGAAAATAGACTTCATTCCTGGAAAGCACACTCTCTCTCGTCTGCAGGCCGCCTGGTCCTGGTTAAATCGGTCTTGTCAGCTATCCCTTCCTATTGGATGTCGTTTTATAAACTCCCATTATGGGTCATCAAAAGAATAGACATGCTCAGAAGCTCTTTCCTTTGGAATGGAGGAAATGTAAAAAAGCTAGTTAATTGGAAGACCGCTTGCTTGCAAATTTGTAACGGCGGGCTCGGAATTGTTAACTTACACCACTTTAACCTTGCGCTTCTAGCAAAATGGCTATGGCATTTTCTCTCACCTGGCTCCTTCATTTGGAAATCCTGGATCTCCGCCCTTCATTACCAATCTAATACCCACCTCGTCCTTCACGCCTCTCCTCCCCTCAAACCTTCTGTATTCTGGTCTGGTGTCCTATCCACCCTTCCTCATGTTAAACCACTCCTTCAAGTCAAAGTAGGCAATGGTGCTAACTGCATCTTCTAGATGGACATCTGGCATGATCACTTTCCTCTTTCCTCCTCCCTACCCAACCTCTTCTCCCACTCGACCTCTGCCCATGCCACCATATCAGAATTGATCAATCTGGGCCCCGACCACCTTCTCCCCCAATCCTATTTCGACCAAACTACCTTAGCTGAGTTTCACCGAGTTGCTACCATCCTTCGGTCCTTTCAACTCTCCCCTATGCTAGATAAGATTCTTTGGGCCCCTGACCCCACAGCTGGTTTTACCGTCGCCTCTTTCTATGCTCACCTGAACAACCCTGGGCGCCTCTTCAACTTCCCAAGATTTTGGAAATATAGGCTCCAACCTCGCATGTTATTTTTCCAATGGTGCCTCATCCTTGGCCGAATCAATACCAAAGACAGAATGTTCCGCTTCAACATTGCGCCAGATCCTTATTGTGTCTTTTGTACTGAAGAGGTTGAAAGTATACATCACCTCTTCATGGAATGTGACTTCTCTTATAGAGTCTGGGCTGCAACATCAGCATATCTTCTTGGCTTCGTCCCGTCATTCACCTCCTTTTTCGACTACTGGCAGTACAACCCCCCGAACAAGCTCCTAGATTCCCTGGTGATTATCTTCAGTTGGTGTGTTTGGATCGAGCGTAATGCTCGCGTATTTAACAAAACCGCATCTCACTTCGACGGAATATGTAGACGCATTATTCACTACTTCTTATCCTTTTCAGGACATAGTCTCTCAGCACCGTTTACGCTCAGGCTCCCGCGCCCTAGTTCTTCACCAACTGAATCGGCTGGCAGCACTTCTGCAAACCCAACCTGAAGGTATCATGGTCGTCAACCGCAGCTTCTGTCTTCACTATTAACTGTGTACTGTACTCTTTTTAAGCGGTATATTCTGTATGTCTGTTTTGGAACTCCTTATCTATTTTGGCCAGCGATCAGGCTTGTTGATCGTGCTATATGCTTAGTTTATTTAATATAACCGGCTGTGTAGTTGCGCGCTACACATCCGTCTTTCTCCAAAAAAAAATTTCAGTTGTCGTTTCAATTGAAATCAAATTTAATAAATATAAGAACATTAATCGTGAGTGATTGCTCACCTTTCGAGGCTAGATAGATTTGACAAAGAAATGAGCTACAAATTCCAAAGCAGATCAAGGTTGCCACAGATTCGATGGAAAAGCTGATAAATAAGGGATTGGCGAAATCAAATTAGAACCGATCGATGGTGATAATGGTATAAGTGAACTCGTATATATATCATATATAAAAAAAATCATATTTTAAATTCAAACGTATGTTAAATTAAATATATATATATGATTTTTCAAAAATCATAGTTTTTAAATTAAAGTATATATATAAATCAAACATATGCACTCTATATATTTTTATTTTAAAACGACTATATAGCCAAATACTGACGAAATATATATTTTATCATTTCAAGATGTCCATATTTAATTAAACCCATATATACATCAAGATATCTACACCCATATAAAACATGGCTACCGCCAAAAATGAATTTGCTACAAAAGTCAATATAACTAACTTCACTGTAAACTCATTTAAGTGCAAAACTGACGTACAACTAATATATTGATACCCGTTTACAACTTATATTATATATATAATATGTATCATCACTTCATAAACATTAAATTTATATAATCTTTAGTACAAAAGTATACAGGCTAACATATATCATAATGTAAGCTAACAATTTGTACAAAGTTTGGAAATATTATTTTGTGAACAGATTTGCCGACCATCCAAAATAAAATAAACCTTTATAACAATATATACTCTTATAAATAACAATATATATATATAACTGTTTCAAAACCAATATAACTATAATACATATATGTAACTTACGTATCAACAGATGCTAGCACATTAAAATATATGCATGTGCTCCCTGATATATAAATGGACGTTGTACATATAGATGAAACCTTTATATAAATGTACCCTTCCTTTAATTAATAATATATATAAGCACTGCAGAATATAGATAGAAAAAAACATATACTAATATATATATGAATATATAAGACTATCATATACCAAATCTTATAACAGAACAATTTTAAACAAAATATATATCACTATGCTTGTCAACGGAACATATATTAACTGACTATATACATCCTATATAATATAACACTCTATATAATATAATATATACGCACGTTCCAAAATCAAAACCTTGGAAATCTCATTTTCAAAATTATATATATAGTCAGATTCTTATTTTTATGAACTGCCAGTATTTACATAGGTAAACACCAGATTAACTTTATATGCAAACTGATATACAATCTTTGTTAACCGCATTATATAGCATATAATTTACATATATATATTGCGGTAAGATCAATTTCTATTATGAAATCCAAATATATACAACTCTTATAACTCTATACATAGCTAACCGTTCTAAAGCAAATATTACAACTTTAAACCCAACTGCAAATAACAAAACTATATAACAGCTTTATAATATAATATATAATACTCAATATATGCACTAATATACATAAACTGCCACCATGATGTAGGACTAGCAAAACAAAATATTTACACAAACCAATACATAAATAAATAAATATATATATATATATATATATACCTACACACAAACTGCAACATAGGAGGAGGAAAGGAGTTTGGAAGATCGGAGGCCGATCACGGAGGGGTGTAGGCTATGGCGATTCTAGGCGAGTGTTGTTGTCGGGACTTGCACAGCAGAGAGGAAATGAAGATGTTACGGTTGGCCTGGGTGTTGAAAGCTTGGGCAAGGTGAGAGTAAGTCACGGCCTTGAAGGGGGATGGGGAAGAAAGTAAGTGGGAAGGAAGAGGAAATGGCAGAGAACGAAATATACATATTAATTTCCTTTTTTTTCTCAAGCAAATGAATAGACAAAAAAATTTATTTTGAATGCCATAGGTAAAGTTGGAAAGCAAAAGTCACAAGAAAGATCTGAGAATTTTAAAAGCCAATGGATATTGGGTTTTTCTATGGAAAATAAAAAGGCACCAGAACCCAAAAGCTTTCGAAATCTTACCGACACGGTTATCCGTTTCATGGACTCTACTGCATATCGGACTTCAAAACATAGAATTGAATATAACGTAGAGATCAATAGGACGAGATGATCAAAACGGTATATAGATATCAGCGATACGATTATCCGTTAAAAAGTCGATACGGACACTGATATACGTTGTTATCCCATACGGAAAAATCCAAACGGAGCTAGAAACATCCAAATTTCGTGAAACGAATTACGTAGCCTTATTCAGAGTGTTCTAAATAAATTTTCTCACGTTGACATATTTAGGTTTCGGAACACTTTTATTATTATCAATTTTAACTGATATAAATTGAAGTAAAATTACACTAGAAAATAAACTTCCAAATTATTTGATGAAAATTTACCAGTTGCTATGTTAAAACAGACGCATTCCAAATATCAAATTTAAATTTCAAAATTTTATCATTTAAAATCTCATAAAATTTCAATTAAATATATTAATAAACAAATTAAATTTATTTAAAATTTACGGGTCGTTACAAAATACGAAGCATACGCCATCTGCACCTACTAATCACTCAACAAACAATGAGAACAAGTATATAGAAAGTAACATCACTATATAACATAGAATAAACAATAACCATATGCAATTTATAACAATGTGACAGAGAATCCATCAACCAAATAATATCCATCCAATTTATTCATCATGTCAATTTGCATTTCCAAATGTCAACATCATATACTTTCATTTCTTATTAACATTCAGTTGACTCACACTCAATTTATTTTTATTCAATTGACTCTCATTCAATTTCTTTACTTTCAATTGGTTGACATCCAATTAATTAACATTCTTTTTATTCTCATTCAATTGATTGACATTGAATTTAAATCAAATTCAATTATTCACATGTACCCATTTATTCTCATTCACTTGAGTCTCAATCAATTATTAACTTTCTTATTTACATCCAATTCACTTACATCCATGCCCAATTAACGTTTATCCAGTTAATTCACATTCACTTAATCTGTATTCAATTAATTCACATTCATTGGTTCACAATGAATTATTCACATTATTTTTAACAACATTTTATTCCATATTTAATTCATTTTACACTTAAAAATGAATTTTATTTTACAACTCAAATTCATATTTCATTTCACTAAATTACTTCATTAATTCATTTCATTAATTTACATCCAATTTAAATCAAATCCAATTATTCACTTTAATTTCACTTTCATAACTTAAGTTCATTTTTAACTCAAATTCCCATTCACTCTATTACTTCACTTAATGCATTCCAAATCGATTCAACTTCATTTAACCTTTCCTTAAGTTAAGCTTCATTCCTTTTAATTCATTACTCAATTTTATTTAACTTTATTAAAGCCAAAATTTTAATTTCATATATCACTTCTAATTTTATTTTCATATCTATACTATTTTCAAATTTTAAGTTCAAAAACTTGTTATCTTATGTTTCTCAAAACATTTATATAGAAATTTCAGGATTTTAAACACCCGGTTTATTTCAAATCATTTTGAAATATGTATATATATATATATATATATAACTCCTTTATATTTCTAATTACACTTCTGGAATCTAAAAAAAATTACCAAAATAAAACTTCAATGGTAGCAATCCCTCACTTAGTAACTCAAAAATGAACGCCAATGATGCTACAGTCATCGCCAAAATTATTTTCCAACGACTGAAATGAGTTTAGTGCTTTCTATCTCTTTTAAATCCCATTTAAAATATTTCTAGTCAAAACACTTCCAAAATAATACTATTAAAACCCTTTAAAAACAATTTTTTTCAAAATCTACGGGATTTTAAATTTCCCAATTTCTCAGCTTTTAAATCCACTTAATCTACAAATCATGTTTATAGATATACTTATGCAATTTTATTTACAAATGTTGATTATTTTAATATCAATACTCTATAATTCATACTTATAAATTTTCTTTCTTATATAACTCAATTTACAATTGTTTATCTTTGTTCAATTTATAATAATACAACTTTTACTAGATCAATAAAAAACAAACGATAATAATCAAATATTATCATCCACTAACAACCAAACACACCATATATAGCTATAATAATTTTTGAAAAATTATTCCTTTATATAAAATATAATTTAGGTAAAATTATTTCATTTACCTAGTTTTCAAAACAATATTGGGTCGGCTTGCCTTGTATAAGCGTTTAGAAATCCCTATCGATATCGTGGCGACCCACGTACCGACCAAAATTCATAAACCACTCAACAGATAAATTAACATAATATAAAACATTTTTATAATCACTAAAAAATACACGCTCATATATATATGCTCAAACTCATCCTAGGGTCTTGCTTACGCTATCTCAATGAGTAAATTCCCACCAAGCATAGGTGTTCACTCAACCTAAGCTATGATACCAAGCTGTAATGACCCGCCAATCCATACAATTCAAGCTGACAATAAACCACACATGTCTAACCTAAATTGAATGGAAAGACTGATAGTTATGGGAAATAAGAAGAAGGAAGAAGAGAAGAGAAGAAGAAGAAGAAAGAAGAAATTAAAACAACACAGAATCTCACAATCGCAGCGGAACAACATATATAATATAATGTCAAATTTATTTATAAAAGAGAAACTATCATATACTTACATTCATTAGAGTACAACAACAATCATAATCATCAGCTTGGATAGTTATAACAACATGTCCTCACAATTGCTGATGATTTCAAGAACAAAACAGCGGAAATAAAACATATACGTGAATACGACTTAAAGACCTCCAACTCATCTCCTGAGCTCCAATGCATCCAAAGCAATATGTAAATATGCTCGGTCTGACCTGAGCATTATAATAAAATAACACCCGAGTCAGATTGGAAAACCAACGTGAGAATACACACCCAATTGGATTTTTAATTTCTAGGAAAACATTTGAAAATCAAAAGTATCTCGTAATACCACGCCGCACATAAACACGGACGGGTTTTACCTTACGATAACCAAAACATTTTATATGAAATTCTCTAATATTAGAATAGTGTCTGTTTGTGCCAAAATTGGTCACAAACCCCAAGTATCGTGAAAGCACCAGTGTATGAATATAAATCAACAAATATTCAAACACAAATCTCGGATCTAAGCAAACAGAAAGTCGCAATACAGAAATAATGAACAGAAACACGAGATTTATAGTGGTTCGACTATCTCCGGCCTACATCCACTTCAAAGTTTTATCTTTTATTGATTATCCTTGCTGATTACAGTTGATTACAGCGATTACAATGAAGAAATTCAAGTTTAACCATGATGATGAAGTGCAGAATTGAATCCGGTAGAGTCTGGGCGCTTCTGAATTCAGATCCCCTTTCCTGAATGACCTGGGGCTCTATTTATAGGTGTAGCAGGCTGATATTTCGCCTAAATTTAGGGAGACCACTTCTGGCACGTATGGGGGCCCACAGGCCCGACCCTAGGAAATTGGGGCCCGCTCCGAGATCGATTCGAACTCCATTCGAATCGATCAAGAAATCATCCAATGAAGCTGAAATTTGGTGAGATCATTCTTCAACACGTACGTGAGCTCCTGTAAAAAATTCGTTACATTTGGAGTTGTAAATCTCAAGATATGATCGATACGAAATTGTCTTTCCAGTTGTAACGCTCCGTTCGACTCCATCACTTCGAATCGATCCCTTCGAATCGATGGTGGAAAATGCTAGCTGGTTGACGTGGCGCGCTTTCCTCGTGTCGACCCGCTCTTTTCTCCGGTTTGACCGAGTCACCCCGAGTATTTCGCCTTGTTGAAACGTTTGCTTCCACCTAGTATTGTTGCATTCGCACCCATCGATTCATGTTGCTTTGATGGTTTCCTTCGTATCGATCAATACGAATATGATCGATACGAACCACATTGCTCTTGAATCCTTCGTATCCATATGCATCCATTTATCTGTAATGCTTTTAATCTTCCTCGTATCGATCCACAAGTTAGTCCTTCGTATCGATTCCAGCCCCGATCGATACAAAACGCATTATTATCCTTCACCGTCCCATCGATATGAAGTGTATCGATACGAAAGCCATAGTCTGAATCCATCCTGACCGACACAAATATGTCATCCCAAAACAAGCGACTAAATCCAACTGCATCGACACAAATTGTATCGATACGAAGCGTGACAAACCCTTATCGATGCGAACATCATCGATTCGAACCAATATCCATGGATACGAAATGTATTGATTCGAACTTATCCTTACGCATTTCAAACCATTCATATCTAGCGCATATGAACTCCGATTGTCCTGAAAATTGAAATGTAGCCACTTCTAGCATTGATCGTCCTCTCCAATCGATTCCGTCCCGATCGGAACTCGGACAAATTTTGACGACATCCATTGCAGCCCTGCCAATTTGTTGATATTCCTGCCTTGACCAAAAGGTGGGATAACATTTACCCCCCAAAACATGCCTTATGATAATAAGGCGTGTTTTGAATAGTTCTGATCCCGATATTCGAAGTCCATAACCAATTCCATGCCCATCCGAACTCGATGACCGAGCCTTTAACCCATCCTTATCCATCAGCCAATAACCGAATCCATGACCTCTCCGGGTCAATATCCGAATCCATAACCTCTCCGGGCTCTTGCCAAGCGCAATTCACACTCGACGACCGTGGTCCAGTGTCCCTGGACGTAAGTAATGTCGTGGCTTAAGTCCTAAGTCGAATCCTGGTCGCTCCGGACCCTTGTTGACCATAGTCCATACTCAACGACCTGAAAATAACAATTGATAATGCAAGGCCTAAGTCCTAGGCCGAATCCTGGTCTCTCCGGACCCTTATCGAGCATAGTCCATACTCGACGACCGTTTATCAAAAACCAGAAAAAAAAATCCAATCCAAAATCCAAATCAAATCGGAAAACCAAAAATCCATATAAAAAATCAAAATCATCATTCAAAACGGAGAACAATCATCCGAATGAAAGCCAAAAACAGAAAACGAGCAAAATCAGGAGTTCAATCCAAACTCCAAGACCAAAGCAGAAAAATGAGTGTCCAATTCAAAAACAAAAGACAGATTTCGCAAACCATGGCTTCACGGTTTATCATCATTCAGAGCATGCCTAGGGGCTATCTCCGGCCCCATACATGTGTAAATGACTTGGTTGCTTGCAAATGGTTTGTTACTTATTTCATATTATCCCGGTCAAGTGATAATCAATCGACCATCATTCCTGGGCCTCACGCCATCATGGCTTGAGGTAGGCGGTGGTTGCTCCTACTCCACCGATGCATTCCGAGCCCCAACATATTTCCTTAATTGTCCATTCCTCACATGCTCCTCAACTATATCCTTTAAGTGCCTGCAGGTGTTGGTATCATGCCCGTCCAAATCGTGGAAGAGACAATGCCTTCCTGATGCCCTCTCCCGCTCGGACGGTTCTCTCCTAGCCGGCCTCCGGTAAGGAAGGCGATTCCGGGTTTCCATGTATATCCGTTCCAATGTCTCGTTTAATCCTGTGTATGTGGAAAACTTTGGATCCTTCCATCGCTTCCGGGCTTTTCCTGAATCGTCGTCCAGCTTCCTTTTCTCTTTATCTTTATTTGAACCTCTATCGGATGGTCCTCCACCCTCGGTTACATTCACTTCCTACAACTTTAAATCTGTACATGCGTCTTCTTGCCGAAGGAATCTTTCAGCTTCGTGAAAGAATTCCCCGAGATCCAGTGGTGGGTCTCGTATTAAAGATACCTTAAAATTTAAATCCTCTCTGACTCCCGACACCGCCACCATCAATACCATCGATGGATCCGGCCAATCCACCGAAGCTACCGCCGCATTGAATCGAGTTAGAAAAGCTAGTGATTCATCCGTCCTTTGCTTTATCGATGTTAGCGTCATTACGTTTTTCGGCCTCTTGATATGAACCCGAAACTGTCCCCAAAACCTGTCCACCAAGTCCTGATAGATCCTTCTCCCAACTGCCTAAACCACATTGCAGCTAGATCTGTCAAATACAACGGGAAACATCTGGCCATCACTTCCTCCGATGCCCCCAGCACTTCCATATGTCTAGTGTATCTCATCAAGTGATCAATCGGGTCAGCCTTGCCATTATATACTTCCACGCTAGGTAACTTGAACTTAGGCGGATTCTGAGCTATCCTGATTTCCCGAGCGAATGGACTCATGTTCACTCCTTCCAAATCTCTATTAGTCAAACCTCCACGCATAGTCTTCCTAATGATCTCCGCTAATCCAGCGTTGTCTGTCGGGGGTTGCCCCCCATGCTCCCGAGGGAACTCTGGCACATATTCCTCATGTGGCTCATTAGCAGCAACGTTGGCCCTAGCTTGTTGAACTCCTTCCAAAGGTCCTCCTATGTTGGATCCGGAGGGCCTGCCTCCAAGCCCTTGTTGATTGCCTTCTGGTTCTGTATTCCGTCCTCCATTGGGTTCCATAACCCCAGCTCCTTGTTCCACATTAACAACCGCTGTGGCTGGTCCTAAGTTCTGCATCCCTGCAGCTCTCATCTGTTCGAAGAAAGTTTGCATCATATCCTGTTGACTTTTCAGCAACCTCTCATGCAACGAATTTGTCATAGCTTCCATTTCGTCTCTGGTAATGTAAATCGAAGCTTGTCCTTCTCCAGCTCCAGAGGATGCTTCTTGACTTCCTCCTTATTGGCTTCTCTCAGCTCTTTGTCTTGTTTGTCGAGTCATTGTCGAGTCAATCTGAATCCTTCAAACTTTCAAATCTAAACTTTGAATCTGGTGTAGCGGGTGTTAGTTGTTCTCAGTGAAAGCACCAAACTGTTTGTGCCTAAAATGGTCACAAACCCCAAGTATCGTGAAAGCATCAGTGTATGAATATAAATCAACAAATATTCAAACACAAATCTCGGATCTAAGCAAACAGAAAGTCGCAATACAGAAATAATGAACAGAAACACGAGATTTATAGTGGTTCGGCTATCTCCGGCCTACGTCCACTTCAAAGTTTTATCTTTTATTGATTATCCTTGCTGATTACAGTTGATTACAGCGATTATAATGAAGAAATTCAAGTTTAACAGTGATGATGAAGTGCAGAATTGAATCCGGTAGAGTCTGGGCGCTTCTGAATTCAGATCCCCTTTCCTGAATGACCTGGGGCTCTATTTATAGGTGTAGCAGGCTGATATTTCGCCTAAATTTAGGGAGACCACTTCTGGCACGTATGGGGGCCCACAGGCCCGACCCCAGGAAATTGGGGCCCTCTTCGGGATCGATTCGAACTCCATTCGAATCGATCAAGAAATCATCCAATGAAGCTGAAATTTGGTGAGATCATTCTTCAACACGTACGTGAGCTCCTGTAAAAATTTCGTTACATTTGGAGTTGTAGATCTCAAGATATGATCGATACGAAATTGTCTTTCCAGTTGTAACGCTCCGTTCGACTCCATCACTTCGAATCGATCCCTTCGAATCAATGGTGGAAAATGCTAGCTGGTTGACGTGGCGCGCTTTCCTCATGTCGACCCGCTCTTTTCTCCGGTTTGACCGAGTCACCCCGAGTATTTCGCCTTGTTGAAACGTTTTCTTCCACCTAGTATTGTTGCATTCGCACCCATCGATTCACGTTGCTTTGATGGTTTCCTTCGTATCGATCAATACGAATATGATCGATACGAACCACATTGCTCTTGAATCCTTCTTATCCATATGCATCCATTTATCTGTAATGCTCTTAATCTTCCTCGTATCGATCCACAAGTTAGTCCTTCGTATCGATTCCAGCCCCGATCGATACGAAACGCATTATTATCCTTCACCGTCCCATCGATACGAAGTGTATCGATACGAAAGCCATAGTCTGAATTCATCCTGACCGACACGAATATGTCGTCCCAAAACAAGCGACTAAATCCAACTGCATCGACATGAATTGTACCGATACGAAGCGCGACAAACCCTTATCGATGCGAACATCATCAATTCGAACCAATATCCATGGATACGAAATGTATTGATTCGAACTTATCCTTACGCATTTCAAACCATTCATATCTTGCGCACACGAACTCCGATTGTCCTGAAAATTGAAATGTAGCCTCTTCTAGCATTGATCGTCCTCTCCAATCGATTCCGTCCCGATCGGAACCCGGACAAATTTTGACGACATCCATTGCAGCCCTGCCAATTTGTTGATATTCCAGCCTTGACCAAAAGGTGGGATAACAGTGTCTAGATACAAATACTTATTAATCTAAGTCAAAATTGTTACATTAAATAAATTCCAGCATAATAGGTATACAACTAAAACCGTAAAGGCCCGTATTGGAGAATGGATTCCATATAATGACTAGGCTACTGGGGTACGACCCGTCACGGTGCATCTCTAGATAAAATAACATCGAGGTTGAACCTATCGACCCCTGCCAACACAGGACCGACCTACCCCTTACTGGATAGTACCGAATATGATCACCCTTGCGTTAATGGGCCCCGAAGCATACAAATGAAAGATAATAGCGACTCTAGATAGGGATGATCATACCCTACTTGGGAGAGACCTACTTAGCCCTGCTGTATCTCCCTGTTTTAGTCATTCCGGGTTGATGAGGCTTGAGGCTATGTTTTACCTTTTATATATCACTTTCCACTTGGAGTGCTAATATTGCCTTCCAGGCAATAGTGCAATACCAACATTCGTCCATACAAGTTCATTCTGGGATTGAACGAAACATTTGAGAGCTCCATCTCCAATTCCATCATCTTCAAGATGTCTTCACTTCGAAACGCATTCGTTGGATCGAAGTGGTTTTCGAATAACATACCCGATCCCGGTCTCTTTAAAATAGCATTTCAATAATTCCCGGTAAACTCAATCCCAGTTCTTTAGGAAATAAACAGTCAAAGATAAGAGCGGAGGTCACCTCCTAACCGTTAGTGGAAGGATTTCTTTATCATTTCCTAGGAGAACGAAACGAGATTTATACGCACAGTACAGCATCATCGGAGATGACCGTGCCATATAACTCACGTGTTTCTCCTAGATATTTCCAAAGTTACCTTTTGGGTCCAATTCTGATAGTCGGTTATTTAACAATCGACTAACAAACATTCAATCGGGAAATTTAATAATTCCATAGGGAAAACCAGCATTGGTTAAGCACCAAGCAACACTAAGCCTCTATTAATTAATCTTTTATTAATTAAAACTCACTTTGTAAATATTCTACCCAATATTATTTTACAAAGTATATATATATATATATATATCCACATTCCCTATATTTTCAATACTTGGAGAATATCCACATACTTATCTCAACGCTATAAGTATATTCATTGAACTAGGAAAGTTTTTCCTTTTGATACAATTCAAAATACAATTCCCTTACCAATCCCAAAACCATTTATAGAACCATTTATAACCTTTTAAAACCATTTATAACCTTTTTATAAATCCATGCAACTATTTATAAAGCTCTTCTTATAAACCTATAAACCCATTTATAAATTTCCTCTATAATTATCTAAAACCATTTGTAAAGCCCTCTTCATACACTATAAATGAATCTCCTTTATGTCTCCAAAACATTCTACAAATTTCTCTTATAAAGCCCAAATCTATTTATAAATCTCGAAAACATTTATAAATAAATAATAATCATTTACTTTAAAACACTATCATATATAATAATAAACATTATAAATAAATAAGTATTAACTTTAAACATCTTAAAAATAGTAATTGGTAAATTTCAAAACATTCTTAATAAACAATAATAAATTATATTCAACATTTTATAATTACTAATATTTAATTTCCAAATATTTACTGATAAATAATTATAATCAATTTCAAACCATATTACTATTTTTAAATAATTAACCTTTCAAAATATTAAAATATAAATAAACCACTTTTAGTCGGTATTAATATAAATAAACAATTTTTAAAACATAATTATATTCCCTTGATAAAACCCATACTTAACTTTCCACATAATTGTTTCCATATTTATAAAACTATATTTATAAATCTCTTTTATTTTATGAAACTTCCTTCCATAAATCTCTTTATTTATGAACTCCATTTATAACTCTAATTCCTTTATAAATCTCACTTATTTATAAAGTCCCATTCAAAACATAATTTTAATCATTTTAACCTTGCTTCAATAGGTATAAATTTCATTTATAAATTTCCTTCGGTTTATAAAATATCGTTTAATAATTCCAGTCCTTACCTTCACCTTAATTTTCTGAAATATAATCAATTATTTCTAAAATATCATTCCTCGTCTTATAATAAATCCACCACTTGATTTATTTTACCAATTTGTTACCTCACCCAACCCAGAAGGTCTCGCATCACTAACCTCTCTTTTTAGGTGTGGGTGGTCCGTCAGCTTCGCTACCTCTGTTGGAAAGAAAAGACACATCTCGCACTTGTCCGATTAGGCTCGACACCTTAATGATAATAATTCCCTTTCGATTTATAACACCGTTTATAAATCCATTATTTTATTAACAAAATACAATTTTACAAACTTTCACTTCTTTTGAAAAATATCACTTTTATAAATTAGCACATTTATGAATTCCATCTTTATAAATAACTTACAATATATATACCTACATACATATATGGTTAATAATATTTATATAAAAATATTTCTATTTTCTTTTAAGACCATATCCCCTTATTTTAAAGACTGACTTATTTTCCCAAATTTTAAAAATCTTCACTCTTAGTTTTAAAACTATATTTAAAATGTTTAATAAAACTATTAAATTATAATATCCACAAAAATCATATTTTTATTTTAGAAATTTTATTTTAAATACAAAATATTTTTCAAATCACTTGAAATTTCTTTTTAAATCAAATCACTATTTTATAGTAATTTAAATACCAAAATTGAGGCCTAGTGCTACCAAAGCACTAAATAACTAGAATCGTATCCATGTCATCATTTATAACATCCAACATATCATATACCAATTTATATGAAATAAATCAACTGTGTGAGGAATCCCGTTGGATCCCTCCAACCTGTCCCCCTGCATCACATACAATATATAATCATAAAAATATAAATTTACCGCTTCGAGGTGGGATTCGTGTACAAGGGTCATCCGCTCTTATACGGGAACATAATAGGGTCTCATCCGCTCCAATAGGCGGGAATATATCCAAACCAATAATATAATTTAGTATATTATCTAAACAATCAATAACGATCAGAAATAAATATCCACACATCCAATAAATAATATTTATTGACTATATAAATTTTCTGATTAGCCAAAAAGGTGAGATTAACTCACATTGATTTTAATAGTTTCCAAATCGTTCCGTTTGAATTAAAATTGGACGAACGTCCAATTTTAACCCGAAATTCTCACTAGCTCTGAATTCGTTCAATCCAATCTCATAGCGTAGCCTTCATCGATACGATCGCAACGCGACTCGTCGCGTCCAATTCTGACCTCGTATGGAAAAGTTATATAATTTATAAACATTCAAACCAAATAATTATAATTAATTTCCTTAATTACAGTAATTAACTTTAATTACCATTCAAAACCAAATCCCTCATGCATTCGTTCGCTTCCACAAAATCAAGCTTGACCGCGACTTCGATCACTCGCGCCTATCTCGTTTGCCGCTGCCGCCATCTTAACGTCGAAGACCGCCGCCCTCGCTCACACTCGCGCCACCCATGTGCGCCGTCGAGACCCTCGTCAACGCTGGAAAATTGAGCTCGAACTATGTGCGTTCGAGCACATATACCTACCGCCGTTGGTGATCACACGTCCTCTCGAGCTCGGCGCCGACTGCCGCCACCACGCCGCTTCACCTGCCACCGATGTCGTCTCGTTTGACTTCCCCTTCAATGAGAAAAACTAAACCCAAATCAGCTGTGAACGGGGCCAAACAGCCACCACCTCGAGCCATGCCATCCCAGTCCAGCCGTTCACTAGCTTCACCTTACCGAGACGAAGTTTGCAGTTAAAGGCGAGGGCTGATAACGCTCCTAGCGGTGCCGAAGTATGGTGTCCATAGGATGGGTGAGGAGGATTTGAATTTTAGGCAAACTAACTTCTGGTTATGAACGCGAATTATATAAGGAAGGAGGGTATGGGTAAGTCGTTAAGGAAGTATGGTGCATGTACATATGGAATTGGTATGGCTGAAAAGAAAAAAACATATTATTAAATTTTAAAATATTCATTTTTAACGTCCGAAAATCCCAAATCCAAATGAGACGTGCCGCCTGGCGTTCTATATGTTATACCCCTATTCCGAACGCAATGGAACTAGTCTCGAGCCTGATTCGATCATATGCAAAAGATAGCTTTTCAAACCCAATCATTATAGAAATTTCTGAATTTAATTTTGGCGCGTTTCGGTCCCGCGCGTCCAAATGATTTGTCTGATCACCATGAAATTTGACGACGTACTAGAATATACTATTCCGGATCCAATGGTACTGGTTTCGTCAAAATCCGAGACAATGCCTCGGAAGGCTATTTTTACATGTTAATTAAAACAAGTAATTCAATCAAATCACTTTTAAACCCAATTTAAAAGTTTACTATCATCATTCTTATTTAAATAGAATTTAAATTAGTTTTCGAAATTGTTTCATTCATATTAAATTCAAGATTCAATTATTTAAACAATTCCAATATTAAATTCAACAATTTAATTATCAAATAAATCGCTATATTTGAAATTCAAGTTATTTAATTTATAAAATTAACTTTTCAATATTAAAATTATTCCAAATTCAAATGACTAAGATTCTGGGTCGTTACAATGTTACATGGGCATTATTGTAATTTTCATTTTCTATGACATGCCTATAAATAAAGCTCCATTATATTGTATATTTACATCTGTAGTGAATAAAGTATCTCCTCTCTCTTTCTCTAATGGCTTCTTATCTTCTTATAGTTTACAACACGTTATCAGCACGATCTCTAAATAAAAAATTTATAGATATAAAGTTGTGATAATTTAGAAGATCGAATCCATCCTATTTCATGTAGATCTTTCTCTTCCTCTTATTAAATTAATGAAATCAGGTATTGCTTTTGAGATTACTTATTTAACATTTCTTCCAATTGAAACCAATGTTGTTTATTCTTTCAAAATTTGTAGTTGATCAATAATTCATTTTGAATTGATTCAAAATTTCTAACAAGTGGTCTTAGAGCCACTTATCATTGATTTCATTTAGAATTTTTAATTTTTATATTTAAGTAAGTTTTGAATGGATTTTGTTTATAAGTTAGTGAATTCATGTAATATCTTACCCAAATTACATATTTATTTGATCTATGTATGAAAGATTTTTTTGTGATAATTTTGGATTTGATCTGGTACTAAAGTTGTTCTTCCCAGACTAAAAGGTAATTTTATTATAGAAAGAAAGATCTAAATGATCTGTATATGGTCTGTGTAATGAAACAAAATTTTGAAATGTTTTTATTTTTGGGAAATAATCTTAATTCCTTAAATTTCTGAAATAACTTGCGTTGATTTAAAGATCTACATGTTTGTTTTGATATATTTGGTAAAGAATTATGGAATTAATTTTCTTATAAGGGAAATAATTATTTGGATATGAGAAGTATAGTTATTTTTATTTATGTTCATGAATGATATGGATAGATCTACATAATTTAGAGCCATTTATGTAAGATAATATAAATATTTTTTTCTATGGTTACATTATTTTACTCAATTCTTTATTGAGCATGATATATAAGATGTATTTTGGTTATTCTAGAAAATTTGGTTATTGAGTAATAAAGTTTGTTCTTTAAGGTATTTATTTTGATTTTATTATTGAGTAACATTGAACCGAGATCTGAGATGGAATTATGTTACTTTAAGTATCGTTGTTTGGTTGATTCATATATTTGTAATGAAATCATTTTGTTCTGAAAGTAGTTTATAATTTAGAACACATAACAGTTAATTGCATTCAATTTTGTCATAAATGAATTAAATGCAGTCATTATGGTAATAAATTAAATTACCTTAGTATCATAAATGCACTAAATGCATTAATTATAGTAAATTAAAGGATGTTGTATGTTTATGTTTGGAATAAGAATAGACATATGGTTTATTATTTGGTGTATTTATATTGGCCAACAATCTTTGGTATAATGGAAGAAATAAGTTTGAACAACAACCTGAAGTTGTGCAAAGAAATTTTTTGAACCAAAATTTATATAGCTCAAAATCCGAGACATGAAGTCTTGAATTATGAAAAGATTTGTTGATAAAGTCTATAGACTTCAAATCTTATTAATATTATTTTAGCAGTTACTTCAAGAGCGAATATTTCTTCTTTCCTGTCCCAATGGCTTCAACCGCCTCTGGTTGTCTGGACATAAGTCTCCTCCTATGAAATCCTTTCTACATTTGATTTTTTATCCAAATGCCTAACTCCTTTTCCATATCCTTCATAGATCTTCCCAATCGAGACACCAATAATGCACATGTTGACACCTTGGAGCTCCTACAGGGAGTCGATTTTGAGTTTCGCACCACATCTTTCCTTCTCACCAATTAAAGGCTTTGCCGGTATAGCCTTCTACACCCTGACAAACATTCCATTCCTCTCCATCTTCCTTCTAAGAAATCTTGAGCTGTTGTTGAGACTTTTGCCCCTGTTCATGATTCCAATCATGACAATCAAGGGGACGACAAGGGCCAAGAAGGCAAGGCAGCCATAGGTGAAGAAGGAAAAGGAGGGGAAGAGAACATAGTAGAGGAAGGAGGCGAGGGAAGAGAAGAAGAAGCAAGAGAAGAGGAAAAAGAAGAAGGAGATAATGACAAAGAAGACGATGAAGATAACAGCGAAGATGATTATGGCATGTTCGACCATAAGTCGCATGGGGAGGCGTCTTTGGAGGGCGCAATAGTTCCAACTCCATTTGGTCCTAAGAGATTGGTTACCAAATCTTTCCAACAAGCCCCTAGCCCTGGTTTAGCACCAATCGGAGAGTCGACACCTTCTACGGGTTCCTCCGTAAACATCTTTGGCTCATTAGGCGATCTAGAAATGCTTTCAGCCTTAGACTCTAGGAGAATTAGATTTGAAGACTTTATCAATCTAGGTCCCTGAGAATTCAGCTTCCCGTCTGAGGATATCCTTGCTAAGGGTGATGAAACCCCATCCTTACAAATCCCCGAACAACGGCCCATAGAGTACTTAGGAAAATACCAGCACTTCACACACTTCTTGGATAACAAACACTAACATTATGCACTCGTTTGTAATCCAGTACCTTAGTTTTGATATATCCCTTCTTTATTTTAGGTACTATGGGTAGAGATCCACTCGTCAACTCCAGACATTTACATGCAGCATCCAGGCTTACACCAGGAGTCTGAAGGCGAGAGAAGGAGAAGGAAAGAGAAAAGGCATCGAGACTAAGAGGAGACACTAAGGCTCTGGGAATAAGAAAAGGAGCGTTGTGATGTGGAAAGGAAACAACGCCATCATGAGGAACCGTGAGGTTCTCGTGACCACTTTGGGTGTGATTAAGGTACCTCTCAGGTGTGTACCCACTCTCAAACTCCCCAACAACAGCTTCCATCGACTCAATCCCTATCTTTACCATTTCTACCTCCCAAAAATCCAAAGAATCATCAGTTCATGCTGCTCCAATTTCGCCCCTACAGGCTCATCTACAGTTATATGTACTTGGATTCAGGTAGCTTTACCTGACTAGTGCTTGACGGGGGTCATGTTAGACTACAACATCAAAGATCTCTTGCCAGGAGGCTAACCAAAAGGTTGATGAAGTCAAGGAGATCATAGATTAACTTTTTGAATGGAAAAAGCACACTAAAGGTCTCTATGATGTTAATAGAATTAATTAGACCCTCATCCAATCTTTCAATTAGAGAGAGCCGATAGAACAGGATAGTGATGGGCTATAAAACAGAGCCCGTTGACCTTACTAAAGGAAGAGATGATGCGTCAAGATCATCCAAAAATTCGAAAGAGTTAATATATGAAATGCCAATAGCCACATGCGGGTTATCACAGTCTTGAAGGATTAAATCAAGACTGCTCGTCAAGAAAATTTTGAGCTGGTGGAACAAATTAGCGTGAAAGAGGAAAAAATAAAGACTTTCTAGACTGAGGTAGATAGTCCTAGGGCTAATCTAAAGACTAAAATAGATACCAATGCCTGAACCCAAATTGACCTTGTTGGACTTGAAGAGGAAACTAAAGAGCTTAAGACGATGACCACTCAAATCAATGAGGACGTGAATGCTACTCTCCGGCAATTTTTCGCCAACGTCATAGAAATAAAATCTAAAATGGCTGGGGAGAGTTATGTTGTCACATTAGCGGACACATGGGAAGAAATACTCCACAAAGCTGCAGCGGTCGGCAAAGGCGTAACCGAATAAATTTTAAAGACAGCCCTCCTAGATGAAGAGGACATTGCAGCCTTGGAGAATGGCAAAGCTGTTCTGACTACTCAAGATGCAACTATAAGAAAGGCAGCTATTGAGGCTTCTGTTGATTTCAATGCATTGGACCAAGCAGAATCATCTACTCGTAAATCGAAAGAGTCTGCAACCATGATTACAAATTTTACGGTAGCTACTTCTGAGGCTGCCCATTTTGAAACTCCAATCCTACTAGTATCAAGCGTTGATGCTCCTCATCTTCCTCCTTCTGTCACTTGACTAGCTTGAGCATCTATTGAGGAGGTTGAAATAATCATATCATCATCCAAATAAACTATGTCTATCCTAGGTATTTCTCTTCTCTACCGGTGTTCAATAAGCTTCAGTTCTCACTTGAGGATGTCTCTAATCTTTACTTCACTGCCTGTCAAGTTATAGGTAATCAATCGCTACATCATCCACCACCTACAACTCAGGGCCTGGGTTAGAGCGCTATCACTAATACTTCGACCTCTGTCGTCTCAAAGTCAATCGTTCCAAATCTCCCTTCTAGCTCCGGCCTCGGTCCAGACTCGTGAAAAAATAGGGGTATTGGAAGGGTTAGAGGACATCAATCTATCCTAGAAATAAGATGTCATAATCTTGAGCACAAAGGAACCGGACGATCATACAACAATGGTGGAGATACTGAAAGCAAATTTTGATAAAATCAAGGTTAACCTTAAGCCAGGAATCAAAAAATCTACCACTGGCTTTGGAAAATCGAGCCCTACCCCTAAGCTTCCTCCTTTGAAAATTAGGTCTCCTTGGGGTCACGACGATGGCACTCCCAAAGGTTCTGATTCCTCCTTGAAAAAACCCGAAGAGCCCCTCAACTTGACTACTGATGAAGATTTATCCCTTTTCAAGGAAGGCTCTTCAAAGGATGATGGGAAAAAGAAGAAGAGAAACTCCAGGAAGCGCCCCGCTAAGCTGGACATCAACAGTAGTAAACACAGAAGAGGGAAGTAGGTGCTCTGCTCAATTTTTGGATGACATTTTCTTTTTTTCTTTTTGATGTACTTTTGTTTCTTTCTGTATATAAGCCAACATTGTGTGGGAGCAGGAACAGCCCCCGCGACTCTTGTACAAAAAGTTGTAAATAAAAACTGTTTTTTCTGTACAATCTTTGTCGTATTTAAATTTCTACACTTTTTTCTTTACTTGCCTACATATCTATCTGCATATATAATATAATCATTTGTAAGGCTATTTCATTTATATTGTACACATCTGTGTCTGTGCAATCCATTACTCACTGTAACTTGGTAAATATAAGCAAAGTACTGCAATTGCTTTGTAATATTTCATGACTTAGTTATGATTATCATTGCCAACAATATCTTTCTTGGCTAAACAAAACTTCTTATTCATTCAACCAACTCTGTGGCATGCCTTGATTATTTTCGGCTATGTTCCGTTCGACCGTAAACAAGGTTATAGTTGAATAAGCATTTAGCTTCTCACTGTTTCTTATCTTTGAGAAACAATGATTTTTACATCAATCTTCGACGTCCATTATCGATCCTGCCTATCTCTGGGCATTGCTCGGGGGCAGTCATTGGCTATCATCACTTATCATGGCCAGGCATATCTCATTAGGCCATTAGTGTGGCCATACCTGCAAAAGGTTCAATTATACACTAGCCCAATCTTTGGGATCCAATGTCTTAGATGCCTATCTCTAAGCATCGAACATTGACCTTACCTTTCTCTGATTATGGGTCAAAGACTAGATGTGTAAGGGGAATCGTTCGATCGACCCCAGTACGATTATACTCCTCTGTCCCGATTATGGATAAACAAAGTTCATCAGTACCTATCTTTAAGTAACTAGACATCTGGTTTTTCAAAACATAGAATGTCTGTTTCTGCCACTAATCATGTGGCATAAAGTCAGACCTTTAAAGAACGTGGTTCCATTGATTCCAAAAGCTAACTTTATTTATAAATGAACAGATGGAAAATTCTAACTTATTACATCTCATCCTATAAATCAAGATGGTTTATTTGCAAAATAAATTATTAAATCTAAGTGAAATAGCATCGTAACCGATCACTATTCCATGCCCGTGGAGTTGGGATCTTATCCACAGTCGATAGCTTAAAATTTCCATCTCCAAGCTTATATTCAATCACATAGGAACCTTCCTAATTTGGACCAAGTGACCGCATACCATGGAGAACTCGTTACAAAATGAGGTCCTCTACCATAAAGGTATGTTCCTAAAATTAGTGTTGAAATGCCTTGCTGCTCTTTTCTGGTGAGCAACTACCCTCAATTCAGCCTCTTCTCACTTTTCATCGACCAAGTTGAGAGATTCAAGCAGGAGTCCTTATTCATCTTGGGATCATAATGGTTTATTCGGTGAGAACAGACTTATAGTTCTATCGAAATCATGGCCTTAACTCCCTAGGCCAAAGTGAATGGAGTTTGCCCAATCGTAGACTTGTGGGTCATTTTGCAAGCCTATAATGCAAGTGGCAATTCATTGACCCAGTTTCCTTTGGCTTTCATCGATCATTTTTCCAAGATGGATTTGATGACCTTGTTTACCGCCTCCTCCTGTCCATTCGCTTGCAGGTGTGATACTACCAAAAAACTCTTCTCAATTCGATACTAGTTGCAGAAATCCTTGAACTTAGTACTCTCGAATTAGGTTCCGTTGTCAGTTATGATCTTCTTTGGAACTCCAAATCTGCATACGTTATTTTTCATCATAAAGCTAATCACTTTTCTCATAGTGATCATAGCTAGAGTTCCACTTCAGCCTACTTTGTGAAGTAGTCCATAGGTACGATAGAATACTTTGCTCCTCGTTTCGACACCTTAAGCACACTGATTATGTCAATTCCCTACACCGCAAACAGCCATGGGCTAACCATTTGTGCAAGCTTTGTGGATGGGGTTCTTGGTATCTTCGCAAACCTCTAGCATCTATCGCATCATTTAATGTAATCAGTAGAATATGATTATCGGCCAGAAGTATACATAGCGAATAACCATCTTTGTTGAACTCTGCCCCCCGAAGAGATCACCATATGTTCCTTTGTGTATATCCACAAAGATTTTCTTTGCTTCATCCTTGGTGACACATTGCAACAGGGGGGTCAAGAAGCCTCTCCTATATAGAACTCCTTCTTGCATAATGAATCATGGCACTTTACGAAGGAGCTTTTGCAGTTCATTCCTTCCATTCGGGAGAGTTTCCTTCAGCAAATAGTCTTTGATGGAAGTCATCCATGACTCATTTTCCTCCTTGGTCTCTATGATCCAGTCCGCATCCATCTGATTGATGCTCAGAGCCGATAAAACTTCTGCTAGAACAAATCCCATAAGATGCGCATCCCTAGAGCTAGCTAGTTTGGCCAGTGAATCGGCTTTCATATTCTCGTCCCTGAGAATGTGTGTGACTGTGTAATGTTTAATATCATTTAACAATTCCATTGTCTTTGTTAGGTAAGGGAAAATCTTGCTCCTTAGCCAGAAACTCCTTCTTAACAAGGAAAAATACCAACTGAGAGTCACTGAATACATGTAGTGTCTTGACTCCTAGTTCTTTCACTATTTAAGTCTGGCAACCAACACTTCATATTCAGCTTCGTTGTTTATCGTCGAAACCTATAGATTTAATGCGTAGCATACTGTCCGTCCTTCCAGAGTCACAAGAACCACTCCTTCCCTGAAACTACGTTTATTGGAAGCTCCATCTACATATAAATTCCACTGGGAAAGTTGGACGATATCTTCCTCTTCTTCTCCATCTCGGATGGTGAACAAAGCGATGAAATCAACTAACTCTAGTCCTCGTATCGCCCTCCTAGGATGATGGGCTATATCGTATTGGCTCAGCTCAATATTCCATTTCAATAATATTCCCAAAGTTTCGGGTCGATGTAGTACTTGCTTTAGGGGCTGATCAGTTAGCACCTTTATCAGGTAAGCTTGGAAGTTTGGTCGCATCCTCCTCAAAATAATCAACAAGCAATAAGCTTGTTTCTCCAACTTTGGATAATTATTTTTTGCTCTGGTAAAATGTTTATTGATGTAGTACATGGGTCTATGGATTCTATCCTCCTCATGTATAAGGCTACACTCGAAGTGTAAGTAGATACTACCAAATAGATGAACAAATCTTCTCCTCTCACGGGCTTTGACAAGACTGATGGTCTTTCCATGTGCTCTAACAATTCCCTGGAAAGCTTTCTGGCATTCTTGCTTTCAAACAAACTTCCATTTTCTTTCCTGAAGGCACAAAAGAATAGTATACATTTATCTTTTTTCAAATGAATCAACTCAATGCAGTGACCTTCCAATTAAAGCTCTGCATTTCCCTCCTTGTCTTTGGGTTGGTAACATAATTCAGTGCGTTATCTACTCTAGGTTAGCTTCAACGCCCCTTGAGTTTACAATGAACCTCAAAAACTTTCCCGATGAAACTCCAAAGGAACACTTCAGTGGATTAAGCTTCATCCTGTACCTACGAAGCACATCGAACATTTCAGAAAGATCATCCATATGGTTCATCAATAGCCATGACTTCACAAGCATATCGTCAACATATACTTCCATTGTTCGTCTGATCTGATCTTTAAACACATTGTTTACCAATCTTCGGTAAGTAACTTTATCATTCTTCTAACCAAACGGCATCACTTGTTAGAAGTACAGCCCCAGATCTCATGTGCATCTGATCCAGAACGTGCATTTCTATCTGGTTATAGCCGGAATATGCATCCATAAAGAATAACAGTTCAGGCTCGGTAGTTCCATCAACTAGCTGGTCATCCTGGGCAACAAAAAGTTGTCCTTTGGGAATGCTTTATTCAAGTATGAATAATCGATGCATTCCCTCTACTATTCATTTGGCTTCTTGACCAGCATAGAGTTCGATACCCATTCGGGGTACAATGCATCGCTATTGATGTCAAAAAGCCACCAACACCCAGTTATGTGAAAGCACCAATATCCAATCACAGATCTCAGATAATACAATGTAGAGGATATAAATTGAAGATTAATAAAGTTAAAATAGAAAGCAAGTAAAGAGAGATATAGATTTATAGTGGTTCGGCTAACTCCGGCCTACGTCCACTCCAAAGATTTTCCTTTTATTAGGTTATACTGCTGTCACGGTTACAAATCCATCAAATCCAAGAATAAAGTTGGTAGAGTATAGCCTAGGTAGAAGATGAAGTCAAGCATAAAGATGATCACTTTGTTGCTGTCATGCCTACTGTATTTATAGGAGAATACGTGAAAATATCTTGCTCAAAACCCGGATCTGGAACCCTGAAGCCAAGACGAGCCTACCTAAAAAGTTTGGGGCTCACCGGAGCCCATAATAGGGATCGGTGTTGATCCCTATTTTGGGGGAATCATGGGGTGCGATCCTTATGGTGGTTCCCCCATGATGTTATCTTCTTGCTCTCCAAATTTCATGTCGATCAAACTCACGGATCTTGAGATATCGATCGATCATTACTGCAAATTCAACTAAATCGATCCCTGAATAGGGATAGGGGCCAATCCCTCCAAGTTGCTCCATTGGAGTTGTGATCCCTAGGGTATGTTCCTTGTGTTGTAATATGCTTGTACTCTAAGTTTCATGTTTATAGCATCTGTATATTTTGAGATATTGATCGATCATTGCTGCAAATTCAACTAAACCGATCCCTAAATAGGGATAGGGCCGATCCCTCCAAGTTGCTCCTTTGGGGTTGCAATCCCTAGGGTCCCCTCTTCTTGTTCTTAAAGTTTCACTTCAATCCACCTTGTGGTTATTGAGTTATGGAGGGATCATCGTTGAGTTGTGTCATGTGCATCCTGTTTAATCCAATCCCTTTATTCCGATCCCTCTATTCTGATCCCTTTTTGTAAAGTGAATATTCTAATCTGATCTCTCTCCTAGGGGGAGTGCTAGTTCCATAATTAGCCATTTTTTATGAGTGACGTACATCTGAATCCATTCAACTATAGTCCATAGTATCAAATATAATCGATCTCCAATCCCGGTAACCATTTCTCTGGGCTTTCTGCCTTGATGATCATGAAGTCAGTTGGGTTAAATCCTCTTTTTTGATTGTTATTATATTGTTATTTCCCACATTCATTGCAATGTTACCGACACACTCACTGGTCTGCTTAATAGTGATATTGCTTTACAAAAATTAGTTTGATGATCTTTCTCCTACAAGACCAGTGGCCAGGTCTACCACTTCGAATCGTAGAAACTAGGATGTCTTACCATAGAAATCCTTCATGGTAGGTGGTTGCTTCCTCTTTAGCCATCTACCAAACTCTGTATTCAGATATATCCCTGGATTAACGTTATTTGCACAATATCCTCCTTAGGATTGCTCACCTCCATCACGGTAGTATTAAATCAATTTAGAAAATATTTTAGGGTCTCTCCGGCACCTTAATAAATACTCGACAAGGACATCACAGCTTTTGACTGAATAGTGTGGAGCCTGAACTGTTCCATAAGCTTCCTTCCCAATTGATCAAATGAAGAAGCAAATTTTAACGCGAGCCAAGTAAACCGCATCGTTGCTAACCCATCCAAATTATGAGGAAACATCAGCATCTCACTGCTTCTATTGCTCGAGCACCATCCATGTGCTATTTGTACTTTAATAAATGTTGTCTAGGGTCTATTGCCCCCGTTATACGAAGGCATGTAGGATAACAAACTTTTTAGGACATCCTTCCCGTAAAATGTCATCTATAGATGGGGTCCTGCTTGGCATCAATCCTCATTCTTCATTTCTCCTCCTTTAATTTTCTTTCAGTAACTCCTTACCATTTCATCAATATATTCTTGATTGACTTGATTACACAGATGACGACCATCAAGAACAGCCCCAAGTGCTTAATGCTGCAAACGCCCTTGGTTCATTCAATGACGTCTAGATTCTCTTATTCATAGAAGAGCCACTCATTAGGATATATGGCTCATCGACACAACATAGTTGTTGATGTTTTATGTGCTTAAACTTTCCTTATCATATTTCTTGTTTTGCAACTTTTTGACATTCCTATTTGGACAATTATTCCTGAAAGAGTTCGTTTTGACCATATTGCACCATGTATATTTTGATAATACAAGAAAAACCTATTATCTCTGGTTTAAGTGGAAATTGAAGTTAATGGAAGAATTACAAGGATATTTAGAAAAAATGATCTTGGCAACAATATTCCTATATCTGTTACTCTTTCAGGAGTATATTTTTGCACTTGCTCATGATCATAGTTTGAATTTTTATGAACCCATAGAAGTTTTTGGTTATGATAATAAATCTAGCTTATGCCTTATTAGTTCTATGGTGTTCGTCTAAGCACCAGCATTCTGCGTTCCAGCGTTCTGCCCAGCGTCTATAACAACCCACACTTCCCAACACGAATCATGTCGAGCCCTTGCTACCCAGGGACTTAGACCCGTTTTCTGACTCGGTTCGGTTCTCAGGCGTTATTTGTTAATAATAGGGAGCTTTGATCACCCTTATGAACTGCTCTGCCTAGATAATAAGAGAGTGCCTTGATTGATACCAGGTTCTCGGGCTTCATTTGGCTTAGGTAAACACTTCTCTGACTATTCGAATATACCCGTACGCGCTGCTATTACTCGATTGGGACCCCTCGCTTTCTCTTCTATGGCTGCCTAATATACAGGGGTCTCGGAAGGCCTTCATGTTGATTCCAAGTTGATTCTATATCTGCTTTATGGTATAAGAATCATTTAACCAAGATAATTATTGAGAGTGAGGCATATTGGACGTGAATCTAAACTATGTTTCCTTTTCCTTTAGTAGCATACTCGGCTCGCTTAGACATAGGTAGAGCAAAGCATGAGTTGTTTTAACTCCCACAAGATTTTCTCTGGCTACGCACCTCCGGCTACACCCTGTATATACTTGGCTATACCCTTGGAAGGATTACGAGGCTTTCGTATGCTCATCTCTCTACCTGTGTGATGACTTTCCAGTTTCCGGGTTCACCTACTTCACTCATATGAGTTGTTGGATTTTTTAAAGTACTATAGAGCATAATTATAAGGATAGAGTTCTAAGACATTCTACACTTTCAGATCTCATAGCGGAAGGAATTAAAATATAAATACAGAAAATAAACATTTTAGAAAAACAATCTCCAAAATACTTGATTTACAAATATATTGTTTCCAAATTACAATACAAGCTTTACAAACTTCGAATACAATAACTAACTATAAGAGAAATAATAGATAGCATTACAACTCCATCGTTGGGCTCCTTTCTCCTCCATATTATGCCTAATTCAACTACTACCTTGTCATCATGTGGTGGGAGAAAATGAAAAGAATGGGGTGGGTCAGACAAAATTCTGGTGAATGAGAACAAGTTCAATAAGATGATTAAGTGAGACTGACTTTAAATCTACTATAAGTGATATAGAGTGTAAATCCAGTGTCTGTGAACTCCTAAGGTCCAATAACTAAGGATTTTTTTATCTAACATAATGGGTCAAACCTACTGACTGAACCTCACACTAACGACTGGCCAAAATGGGAACTACTCTCCCATCATAACTACCATCAACACTACGCCTGGAGAGGGAGAATATCGTAATGCAAACTCGCAAAGTGACTCATCATATGCACCCATGTTCGCCTCTCGATCGTAGTGTAAAAATGCCTCTTATCGTACTGCACCAGTGTACACCATACGTGAACTCTCGTTAGTACCGAGCCCTAATTTGCTCAATACCTATAGCCACTTATTGTATTGCACCGACATCCTCCCATACCATATTTGTGCAAGAAAACATACATGCCTGGATCTCCCATTAGTACCGGGCTCTCTCAGGAAGCATTCTCGCTAATGCTGCGCCCACCTGAACATAACGCCCCTAAGCCTATGCGAAATGAATCACCCCTACAACTCTGTATATGCGAAATGAAATTCGTTTCCCTCCAATACCAACAGTTGCAAAGTGAACCTTCGCCCAAACTAATACAATCATTGCGAAATAAAATTTGCCTAAACTAATACTTATCGTTGTGAAATAAAATTTTCCTTAACAGCTACGATAGGGAACCAAATTTCCCTATACTCTCTCGCATGTAACTTAGCCCAAATTAGCTCAACCAAACAGTTTGCTAATTACATAATTTCAACTTAAATTATATAATTTTTATCCATTAACTTTGGGCCTTAGGCCAAAATTCAAATTGCCAGTTTTTAATCTGGATGGTCGACCCTAGACGTCATCAAGTCGACCGCTATCGGTCGACTTAGGAATTTTGATGGTCGACTGTACGCTTGTAAAATGTTAGGGTTCCGTTGCTTTTGAACGTGGATTAATTTATAACTAGCATCGTTAATTCTAGTCGATTAGCAATTCTAATTAGCCCTAATTTCCAGTTTAATTAATTTTCCAATTTCAATTAGTTTTAGCATTTGTGAATTAAGGTTACAAATTAGCATTAACAAGAGACCAATTTACCCAATTTCATACTCTAATTTCAATTTAAATTATAGGGTTTAGCCAATTCAATTTCAAATTAACAAGTTAATTATAGATTTTCAACAATTTTAATCACTTAAAACGGTTCAAAATCAATTTTATTTACCAAATTATTAAATCTGTGCCCACTCACCTTTTAACCAAAGCTCTAGATATTGAGAAATTGGCCTCCAACAATAGCTCCTTCCCTACATTGCCTTAATTCGCTTTGATTTAATCTCTTCTATTCTTCTAGATTGGGTTTATTTGATTTTTGAGGATTTTAGAGTTTAGAGTTGAGGGAAATTTTTTGCAGAGTTTGGTTGTTGTAATTGTTTATGTGAGAATTAGGGTTTCATTAGCTTAGTGTTTATAGGAGTAGGGTTATGTTTTAGGCCATTAGATTAGCTTAGGTAATATTTTTAGAAAAATCTGGTTCGCTCATCTTATCCTTCATTCCTAAGCAAAGATATTTGATTAAATTTAGGCTGTTCGATTAAATACATTGAACCTGGACGCTTTCCTAAACAATAAGTTATATATATATATAAGCCTTCCTTTAAGGTTAATAATATTTGTGCATTCCATTAACATTAATCGATCGATCGATCAATTTATATTTACTTTCTTTTACTATGCTAAATAAAATCTTCTCATTATCCTTATTTGTGTTACTCTAATCAATTCATTAATTTATACATATACATACATATATTGTTAACTATTTAAGCAATAAATACACACACACACACACACATCTTGATAATGATTAATAAATTTACTTTTTTTTTCTATTACTTAACTAGCACTTAACATTCCATATCCAGGTTATAATGTTTTCCCCTTTTTAATGTCATTAATAGCCATTTATTCCAATCTAGTCGATACTACCCATTCATATTTTACATTCTTATTAGTATTGAATGTGGCTGAGAACCATATACTCATTTTCAAAAATATACCTATATGTATATATATATAAGATATTTATTTGCCCTTTTATTTATTGAAGGAATTTAAGTGAAGATTTATTTATATAAAAATCATTCCTTCAATTTATGTTCTCTTACCTATATATAAATAAACTCTTCCTTTTTCCTTATTAATGTAACGGTCACATTGCCTTAATTAGCGCAATTAATTATAATTTAAGTTTGTCAACTAAAGATTACAATCTTAATTAATATCCTTAATTGATCTTTTTTATATACATATACATTATTAACCTTTGTAGGGAACTATTACCCAAAATTTTGGGTAAGAAAAAACTTCCTGGAGAAGCTCCCAAAGTCGGTCCGTCCTTCGGATCCTCGCTTGGCCAGCTGGTTGCCCCCGTCAGCGGGCGATCAGTCCGACGTCTTCAACGACCAACCATGCCTACTTCGCATCCGGAGACACCGTGGATGGAAGCTCAGCCCTCAGCCGTCACCACTTCCTTTAGGATCCCGAAATAATGGCGGGCCCTAAAGCATGTCTGCCCGATTAAGCATGGCCTCCTTCTGCATCCTCTCCAGAAAGTCCCGCGCATGGCTCCTTCGGTGTCGTTCCCGCATACCAGGATGACTGCCTCCTCAGACGTCCCCTGCTCTTCCACGTGGAATGGCCGGACGAAGCCCTCAGACAACCCGCCTTCCTCAACAAGGCATTGAGCGCTTCCAACATTCTGACGATCCTCTGAAGCCGGTCAGCCAATCTCTCCTAGAAGCATAAGCCCAAGGGCACACTCTTCCGGTACTCCTCGGCGCCCCTTCGGTTTGACCAACCTCGACCACTCCTCAAGGCATAAGCCCAAGGTTGCGCCCCCGGGCCTTCCTTGGCATCCTTTCCCTTAGCAGCCAAAGCCACCCCTAGCCTATTCGGCACCCGCCCGATCTGGACCTTCATCCCAATCCATGCGCCAAGTACCACACCTTCCATGCAACGCCATTCCTTAGCGGCCTTCCTCCCCCTCTAAGGCCCGGGTCTGCCCTCGGCGCGATCCTAGTATCAGAAGTAGCTCTGCTCTCATGTAACCTTCCATCGACTAAGCTCTCCCCATGGCTGCAACCGGGCCCTGCATGTCCGCCCTCCGCTGGATGCCCAGGTCGTTCGGAGCCGACAACAGACTGACTATCTCGTGTGGTCCAACTACCCTTACACAGGGATCCACCCGACCGCGGTGGACCGACCTCCTTATGTCCTTAGCGACTCTAAACCTACCAGCTAGGATCACCCGCCTAACTCGAAACAGCTTACTTCAAAGTACCGTAACCATTCTCAGTCCAACTGCTCTGAAGTATATGCCATCAGAGAAAAGTATTGTTCCTCTGCCAATAGTACTCTATGCGCAGCCCTTTCATCTCCCCCACCTTTCCAATAGCCAATCAGAATGCCTACACCCCTACCTCCTAAAGCCTGTCGCCTTTCCTAGGTCTTTCATAAACCCTTCTTTCCAACTGGTAAGCAATCCGAGTCGTGGGCTCGAATCTGCTTTCCAGCTGGCTCCCCTCCAATCCACGGCCCTCCCAGTGAGTCTTCTCTCAGGTCTCCTCCCCGTAAGACCCTTAGACTAGGATATTATACTCTTGTAATATTTGGTCTAGTCTCCTTTATTATTCTCTTGCAACAGTTTGTAAATTGTAAGAGGTCGACATAGTAAAGGAACATCACAGTGGATGTAGGTCACACTGGGCTGAACCACTATATATAATTGTGTATTTACTTTATGTACCTAGTTCTCCCTAGGATCATCCTCTGTCATCTCCTGCCATGGGCAAGTCTCCTTGTCTGCTCCAGCCAGCCGTACTCCCTACCATGGGCAAGCGCCTCCGTCTGCTCCAGCCTATCTCAATCCATGTTCCCTCCAAACAATGGCCCAATAGCAAAGTGCCCATCAAGCCACCCTCCGTCTGGGGTGGTTGGCCCGCAACCAAACTTATAGCTCAAACGGGTTCGCACCCTCCACCAACGGAGAGCCTTCCCTCCGGGGTCGATCGTCCAAAAAGTAAGCCTAGCGTCGGTGCGATGGTATCCTAGTCGGCGCGATCGCATTTCGAGTTTCGGTCGGGTTTTTTGTACTCGCGACGAAAAATCGGGTCAACATTCTGGCACCCACCGTAGGGCCCGATCCTACGACCACAAGGTTGAAAGCCTCACAGAAGTGACCTTATCCCGCATCAGTCGACATCCCAGCACCAATCGCAAAAATCTCCTGGTCCTCTTCCTCCATCCAAGAAAAAGGAAGACCGGCCAGAAGAGAGAGAAATTCAAATTCTTGTTCTACAATCCTGTGTTCTCCGGAGAGAAGAAGCCACGGTCTTATGTTCCCCCGAGATGTGGTCCCGTCCACATCCTTCAACCCTCCTACATCCTCACAATGCGCTCCACGGAGCTTCAAGTACTGCACTGGTCGGTAGAGCGCCTCCCCCCTTCACTGCTTTCTTCTCCCTTGCAGTACCTGCAAGTGACCAGAGGGTGGTACCTTTCGACCTGAAGGACGGGACAGGGAGTCCGAAACTAAGGAGCATCTTCCATGCATCACCAACAGCGGCCTCGAATTCCAACCCTTGGCCTTCTCTTGAGACCATTGGTAGCGGATTCGAACATCGAAGGGAAACCCTAGAAAATCCCCCGTGTTTGCAAGCATCTCCTCTCAGTCTCTCACGACACTCCCCAAGAGCGACATGGCGAGCAGCAGCTTCTTCGCCCTCTCTGACGGGTCGCACGACCTTCCTCCAAGGCTGGCGTACACGCCCTACACAATCCGTAACATTCTGGCATCTGCAGCCGCACATCCTACTTCAGTCAGAGCTAAAGTCCTAAAGCAGAGTCACCTCTTCCGCCATTTCATCCAAGCAACTCGGGTAGCAACAACATTCTTGCACCCTCTGTCAACGTCCTCCTCCGGACCCAAGGGAATCCACCACTCCCTAGGAGAGTCAGATGAAAGCAAGCCACTGCACATCCGGGGTCTCACGAGGACTGCCCGAGATTATGGAATGCATCCAATCATGCCCATCCTATTCACCCGAAATAGTAAGTGGGCCACGGCGCTCCAGTTCGGCACGAGTTTGACTCGGGCTCAAGATCGTATCTTCATTCAATCGACGGTGTGTCCCCATCGCAGACCCTGGAGGCGGCCAGGGGCTTCAACTCAGGCCAAGAAGTTCTGAACCAGTAAGGCGCCCACAACGCGCATTCCGACTACAACCCGATGTTCGCTTGGAGCCGGCACGACATGGATCCCCTTAGACAGGTCCTCCCTCAGCACTCCTGCAGCTGTCTCCATTTGCGGACGTCCTCCGTCAGCTCTCCAAATGCCGCAGCACCAGGACACCCGAACCCACCTAGAGCAACCAGAGAATTTAACGGGCTGCATTATTAACTCTCGCCGAATCGAGCAATGCCCAACCGCTCCGAGCCGGGCAAGGGAAGTCCTCCTGGTGTCCACCCCTAATCTGCAGTTAGCAAGAAGGCGAACACACCAGCTAGCCTCTCAATCAGTACGCCCACGGCTCAGGGGCTTCCATCTTCGAAATCTAGAAAACTGCAAAGAAAGCCCCCCGAGTCTGCCCTTCAGTTCCCGACTACTCATTTCATCAACAAGCCATGGTCATTCTTCCTCATCATTCCAGGATAAACCCAGAAGCAACCAGCGTCGCCTCCAGCGACCATCTCCCAATTATGGCCGGATAGCGTCGCCTTTTGCACGAGCTCTTGTCAAAGCCTCTTCTAGGGACGATCCTCCCGGTGGGTCTTCCCTCGGATCCGGATAGCCCCGAAGCATTCAAGTCAGCCCTTGCGAGAAAGGACAAACTTCGGGGGCAAAATGTTATCCAAAATTTAGGGTAAACAAAAACTTCCTAGAGAAGCTTCCAAAGTCGGTCCATCCGCCGGATCCTCGCTCAGCCAGCTGGTTACCCCCGTCATCGGACGATCGGTCTGGCATATTCAACCGCCAACCGTACCTACTCTGCATCCGGAGACACCGCGAATGGAAGCTCGGCCCTCATCCATCACCACTTCCTTCAGGATCCTGAAACAACGGCGGGCCCCAAAGCACGACTGCCCGATTCAACATGGCCTCCTGCCACATCCTCTCCAGAATTTCCTGCACGCAACTCCTCCGGTGTTATTCCTGCATACCAAGACGACCGCCTCCACAAACGTCTCCTCCTCTTCCATGCGGAACAGCCTGATGAAGCCCTCAGTCGACCTGCCTTCCTCAATAAGGCACTAAGCACTTCCAACATTCTGACGATCCTCTGAAGCCGATCTGCCAATCTCTCCTAGAAGCAAAAGCCTAAGGGCAGACTCTCCTGGTACTCATTGGTGTCCCTTCGGTCTGGCCAGCCTTGACCACTCCTCAAGGCATAAGTCCAAGGTTGCGCCCCCGGGCCTTCCTTGGCATCCTTTCCCTTAGCAGCCAAAGTCGCCCCCGGCCTCTTCGGCACCCGCTCGATCTGGACATTCATTCCAATCAATGCGACAAGTACCACACCTTATGGCTGCAACGCCATCCCTTAGCGGCCTTCCTGCCCTTCTAAGGCTCGGGTCTGCCCTCGGTAGGATCCTAGTATCAGAAGTAGCTCCGCTCTCACATGACCATCCGTCGACTTCGCTCTCCATATGGCTGCAACCGGACCCTGCATGTCCGCCCTCCGCCGGACGCCTAGTTTGTTTAGAGCCGACACCGGACTGGCTATCTCGTATGGCCCAACTACTCCTACACAAGGATCCGCCAGACCACAGTGGACCGACTACTTTTTGACCTTAGTAATTCTAAACCTACCAGCTAGGACCGTCCGTCTAACCCGAAACAACTTACCACGAAGTACCATAACCATTCCCAGTCTAACAGCTCTGAAGTACACGCCATCAGAGAAAAGTATTGTTCCTCTGCCAATAGTACTCCACGCGCAGCCCTTTCCTCTCCTCCACCTTTCCAATAGCCAATCAGAATGCCTGCATCCCTACCTACTAAAGCCTGTCACCTTTCCTAGGTCTGCTATAGACCCTTCTTTCCAGCCAGTAAGCAATCTGAGCCGTGGGCTCGAATCTGCTTTCCAACTGGCTCCCATCCTACGTCCCCTCTAATCCATGGCCCAGTGCCTCCCCTACGTTGTTGTTCTACAATCTCGACCATCCATTCACACCCCACATCCTCTATATATAACTGATGCTATACCATATGGCAGAGAGACGGACAAAATGATTTCTCCAACCCATCTCCCTCACCAACTCTCTCCTCCTCCAAAGCCTCTCTAATGGTGGCTTCGCCCGACTTCCGTCAGAGAGAGCCTCTATTGAACTCTATCACTCAACCCACCATGCTCTACCCACTGAGCTCTACCACCATCATTGCCTCCAACAGTAAGCATATCACTCCAGCTAGTGGAACCTCCTTCTAGCGCCTACCTTTCGACCACTGCCAGCAAATCCTCCTTCAAGAACTCTTTCGTCTTCGAGACTCCTCCTCAAGGGACGGCCCTTCGGGTGGGTCTTCCCTCAAGTCTCCTCTTCGTGAGACCCTTAGACTAGGATATTATACTCTTGTAATATTTGGTCTAGTCTCATTTAATATTCTCTTGTAACAGTCTGTAAATTGTAAGAGGTCGATATAGTAAAGGAACATTACAGTGGGCGTAGGTCGTGCTGGGCCGAACCACTATATATCATTGTGTATTTACTTTATGTACTTAGTTCTCCCTAGGATCATCCTCTGCCGCCTCCCGCCATGGGCAAGTCTCGTTGTCCGCTCCAGCCCGCCATACTCCCTACCATGGGCAAGTGCCTCCGTTTGTTCCTGCCCATCTCAATCCATATTCCCTCCAAGTAACGGCTCAACAGCAAAGAGCCCATTCGGCCGCCCTCCACCTGAGGGTTGTCGGCCCGCAACCAACCTTATGGCTCAAACGGGCTCACACCCTCCACCAACGGCGAGCCTTTACTCTGAGGTCGACTCGTTCAAAAAGTAAGCCTAGCGTCAGCATGGTGGTATCCTCGCCGGCCCGATCGCATTTCGAGGTTCGGTCGGGTTTTCCGTACTCGTGACAAAAAATTAGGTCAACAGGAAACCTGGATTTTATTCAAACGTGTAAACATATGTACTAATTAAAGGCTTATCCTTTACAAATAAAGGAACACGTATTCTTTTTTCTTTTTAATTAACGATTCATTACCATAATTTATTACCTTTATTTTTATAACATTTCATGCAGTCTTATCCTTTTTTAAACATATTGTTGTATCTCTGTTCTAACCCGAACTTTCTATGGTTGGTATTTAATCTCATTATTAATTAGTATCTTTATTTATACACGTCTTTTAAGATAATCTTTTACTTTCATATGTATTTATCTTTCAAACACACAAATTTTAAACATACCTTTACTTTTCAAAATATGTAATTTTTTATGCATACACTGTTATACTTACTTTTCAAACATATATGAAATAGTTGTATTCTTTCCTTTTTAAAGTTTTTTGATATATTCTCTTTTTAACACTTGTAACGTATATTAAATATAGCATCAGCTTTTGTTGTAAATTCACTTATTTGATTTTGAAGTGATTTTATAAAAGAATGTAATTCAAAAAAAATCTTGCTAACTTAACATTCTCATTTCTTAATCTTTTGATTTCATTGTTAAGCCCAGAGACTTGAGAAATTGGGTTGTCACAAAAAGTTTGTGATTCTTGTAATTCCTCCTCGAGAATCACTTTTTCATCCTTAAGCGTAGCAATTTCTCATCAACCCTATTTAATTTTCCTATTGTATATTTACGTGTTTTCCTAAGGGCTTTAAATTTATCATCTAATTCCATAATTATTTCCATTAAATCAGCATGGGAAAAGTTAGAATCAATGTGTACCTTATTGTCGCTTGTAGTTGCTTTTTTAGTAGCAATGTAGGAGAAATGTCTTTCTTTGTTGTTTGGAATGCATCGACCGAAACTTCTTCTCTTGTTGGCTATAGTTTTAAAATGTTGTTACGATCTGTAGTACAACATGTTTTGATACCAATTGTAAAATTGAGGTGTCGGGAGCAAATTGGCCGAATGTTTATTATCAGAGAATATAACTGAAAATTCGACGGAATAAGTAAAGTAATCGCAATTTCGATTTATATTGGTTTGGACCTCCCATCCTCATCCACTCACAACTCCTTTTCTGGAATTTCACTAAACAATCCACACTTCACCAAGAGGAACATGTTTCTACAACTGGCATAACAACTACTGCATGAGGACAATAGAACGGAACTTCAAATTTACCGACTTCTCGGACTTCAACAAGAAGCAAACAATAATTGACTTGACTTCACTGTGTCTCAAAACACTGATATACAAACATTGTAGTACAAAGTACTTATGACTTGCACAAATGATATTGAGTGGACGTGTAGAGGTTTAGCAAGTTATTCAAGCAGAATCTGAGAATATGAAGTTAAATGATCGTTGGTCGGAGATTAAACAGTAATCAGAATATTTATTTTTATGTATAGAACAAAATTATTAAAATCGAAGAAATAAAAGCATAGAGTGAATGTTGTAATTGCTTTGGAGTGATTTAGGGTATTTAGAGATGATATAGGGATGTCTTTGAATGGCTGCATCGGTTAAAAATGAGGAAAAGCAATTTCTAGAGAAGAGGAAAAGGGGCGAAGCAACCCATTTTAAAACTTCACATTCCGGAAAATTTTCAATTTCCCTTGGGGAAACACCGCGTCTGCTCCAGATCAGACACGGGAGAGATCTGAAGTGGCGCTTGGGGTTTGGCTCGAGGATGAAGGGTTTTGGTGCTCTAGGCCACACACAAGGAAAGTTTATCTACAAGAGGACGGCGTCAATAGGATAACGAAAAAATTCGAATTCATTTTTTTTTAAAATAAAGCCTATTTTCATTTTAGTATTGTTTTAAACCAATTTGGTACTTAAAATGATTTTGAAAAACATTCGATGAAGTTTCAAATGATTTTTCAAAACTTGAAGTATTTGAAGGTCGGTTGTGAAGTTTTTTAAGTGGCGCACACACTTTTGTATGTAGTTTCAAATGATATTTGATGAAGTTTCAAATGATTTTTCAAAACTTGGAGTATTTGAAGGTCGTTTGTGAAGTTTTTAAGTGGCGCATACACTTTTGTATATCAACTAAAAACAAGTGTGATCAAGAACCTCTAGCTCAAGTGGTTAGGATGTGACGCTTTAAACAGAGATTCTAAAGGTCAAGAATTCGAGCACTCGAGACATCAAAAATAATGCTCTCCTTGAATAAAGGATCACTCATGTTATCAAAAAAACTAAAAACAAGGGTGAGGCTTAAGTGCCTCAACAACTGCAGCTCACCCACTTACACGCAAACTGATTCACAATTACAATACCAAGTCATACAACAGAAAATAACCAAGGCAAAAAATGGATGTACAAATTACAGAAATATCAACAATAAGAAAATATACTCATTATCCCTTGTTTGATACAAATGTTTGTACTACTTTCAAAGCTTTAATAGAAATAAAAACCATTAATGTATGGAACAATGCATCAAAGTTAAATTTACAACATAACTAGTGTGAACCCGTGCTCCGCATACGGACATTATGAAAATTTGACAGTGAAATTCGCAGAGTCGTGTATGCGTACGGATTTTAAATTTTTTAGATATGCATCGATAGATCCATGAGTAAATGGGAAAAAATCAATGATGTAAAACCAAGGGAAAAAGATGTTTCATTTAGTCAGAGCAAATCAGTATTATATTGGTATTAGTTGGTAGATAACGCATCACGATGAAGAATGCTAGTTAACGTGCATAGTATTGAAAATTTCAAGAATCGCATATGGCTGTGGCAAGCAAGCGGGAACAAATTATAACTTCTAATCAGTGTTTCGTACTGTTGAATGAATAGAGCAAAACGAATTGAAATTTTGGACAGAGTTTTGTAACAGTGGACATTATATAGTCCAGCATGTAAAAAAGAATAATCATTATTAACTGACAGTACAAAACAGCTGCAATTGCAGCAACAATAATATAGTGCCAATGTTTACAAATATATATGTTTACAGAAGTCTTAATATTCACCAACAAATAGCATAAGAGAATTAACAGTAGTACATGGGCATGTAAACATGATGAAACAGCAAAAACAACGAATATATATATATACAACATAGGCTGGTAAAATGCAGATGAGGTCAACTTGTTGGCATTATTCCTTTCATCAACATGATGTTGTTCTAGAATGTGGACCTGCAAATAAAATTTGACCATGCACATGAGTGATTAATTTCAATATAGAGCTTGTATTTGAGATAGGAGGACTGGGTGCAGTATGGCTGTATGCCAATATATAATGGGCAATGAAGAAATAAAAATATTAATTTCATAATCTCGATTTATATTTAATACAAAGGGATTAACTTGAAACTTAGACAACAAAAATACTACAAAGATCAAATTGAAAGATATTAACAAAAAATAACCAACTGTCTTCGATTCACACCCAGTTTAAAAGCTTAACATATTTCCATGGAAAATAGAAGATTATCAAAAAGGGTGTATATGTGTACGCGTGTTAAAAAAATCTAATATATGGTATAACAATAAAACTATGTCTTGCATTTCATAAGGACTGACAAATATATGTAATTCCAAACATGTTAGAAAGAAAAACAAAGATATAAAACACAATTGGTACTAAATTCTAAAATCTTACCGGAAAACATTAAATAGAAATAAAATTAAATATTGAATCTAGTTACATGAAAATGTTGGTTGAAAATGAACGCTTTTGCTCGATCAAGAATCGCGACCTTTAATTGAACAAAATTAAAACAAATGGGAAAACACAAATAATTTATATCCAGTGATCTTAAAAAGTAATCAACAAAGAAATAAAAACATCAATTACATAATCTCCATTTATATTTAACATAAAGGTCTTAACTTGAGACTTAGAGACCAAAAACAGTCCCAACACCAAATTGAAAGATATTACCAAAAATTAACTAATTGTCTTCGATTCCAACCCAATGTAAAAGATTAACATATTTTGATGGAAAATATAAGATTATCAAAAGGGGCTTGTGCATGTACGTCTGCTACAAAAAATCCAATATACAGTTTAACATTAAAACTAAGTCTTGCTTTGATATGAACAGATAGACATGCAAGAGGAAAACAATAGAGGGAAAAAATTTGCATGTTGTTTTTAATCTTTTTTACTATGAGAGAATCATGCCATGATGTTGCTGGCGAACAGAATATAACTTGCAAGGGCAGTAGTGCAATGCACTTTTAACTGGTGGTTTGCTTGTAAAACCGTTAAAAATATCATGTATTGTCAGTGTGGTTTATGTAGTTCGTAGTAAGATACATGCAGCTAGACAAATGTTACAATAGACAGAGGGCTGTTTGTTATAAAAAGTCAACATAGCGATAACAGGCAATGGCAAAACATGAAAAAATAAAGCATAATATAGCATTAGCTACCAAGTAGCTTACAGGCAATTATGAACTGGGCCATCAATAGTTAAGTGAATACTAACTATTAATACTATTATATCAATAAAAATCTGTTTTATTTTTCCCAGTTTTCTTCTAAGAACCATGAAAGTCTAAGTGTTAGTTATTGAATACTGATATGGTAAGATTTGATTACTTTTCTGCAATGTATATTGGAAGGTTAAATACTGAAAATTGTGATTCATTCCGTTGGAAAATAATATTGTAATAACCTGTTTGAAGAAAATAATACAAACTATAAACATCTCCTAAAAATTATAAACCTCTAGGTACTATGGTTTGCCTAAAAAACTCGATCTCGTGTGTTATTTCAGATTGTTTTAGCAAGCCCTTAAATCTTATTCTTCTCATTTTAAGACCATGGTCCTTTGTGATTATAGGCATGTAAAAATGCAATATTTAATAAAAAGTTACTTTCAAATGCTCAAAGCAGCAGTAACTTTCCAATATGAACAAATCAGTCACGTAAGCATGAAATATCATGTACCCGAGTAACTGGAAATTTCAGTGAATATAAAGTTTACTCAAGGTTGTCATCCGAGTAATCTTCGTTGTTTCTTCATGATATATAGGGTAACAAATGGTTTTTTCCCCTCATTTTTGTCCTGGTTTGATATAAAATGACCCATTCATAGTCTAACAGCTTTTGTAAAATAAGTAGGATTGTCATATTGGAAATATAATATGGTTGAAAGACATATAAAAAAATAGCTGCGAACATACAAATAATGTAAAAGTTTTCAGTCCAACCATATAGCTAACTATTTCCACTAATTCGTATGAAAGGCCAATAACTAACTATTTTACACCAATTTACAGTAAACAAACATGTACTAATATATTTTTACACGTGAACTGAACCAAATATATGATTTCTTATTCTATATGAAAAATTAATTTGTAATATGAAAATGGTTCAATTTATATCCATAAAATCATGGTACTAATATCAAACGTAGGCAACAATTGAAAGAGGACATCAGAAATAAAACAACATGTTTAATAACTATTATGAACATTATCTTCATCATTTGTCTCAACCACTTGGACATGGAAAAAAACATAAAACAACTTTGTTAGGTAACACAATAAATGCTGATAATATTTTTTTTTTGCTTAGTCATCAAAATCTTATTCCCATTTTCACCTAGAGAAATAAAAATAATGAAAGTACAATTAAATACTATGTAAGGATAATTATTATTATCTTTCGATAACGGTTGTCCCATTTGGCTTCAAAAATAAATTAATTCAGGTTTAGGAGTTGTCATATCATGTTAAAGACCTAATCAAAGCCTCGCTACCCATAACATCACTGTTAAATCATCGAGTAAGAAAATGTTATTGTTGGATCATCTTCTATAAACCCTTTAATTGCAGAATATTCATTCCTTTTATATGGATTAGGAGGCATAACAATCTTCAAATTCGTACGTAAGCTCTAAGCATAGCAAGAAAAATGGATATGTTGTTTCTATTACTTATTTGTTTAAGGAATTAGTCCCAAAAAATGACCTAGCATCAGATATAAAGGAAAAGAAAACAAAATTGTTGTGCATGAATAAACATTACTAAAAAATACAACAAAGTTAGAGACGATAAAATAAGCAAGAATTTTAAGTTTAAATTACTTTTTCGATGTTACCTAAATCTTCCTTATTAGCTTGAAATTATTTTCCCATCAGTGATAACAATGGAAATATTGCTACCTCAAAATAATAAGTCTTCATATGAAGAAAGTTTAGATCAAGTATGACCATAAAGTGATGATTTACGCAATTCAAGTCTAAACTCATAAAGTTAATGCATATCAAAACTAAGCAGCTTATTAAAATGATAAAACCAATTATAACCAATAAATATTTCATACTTGATGATATCCAACAACCGTTAAATATACTACTCACCTATCTAATTATGATTTACACAATTCAAGTCTAAACTCATAAAGTTAATGCATATCAGAACCAATCAAATTAATAAAATGATTAAATCGATTACCAATAAATATTTCAAACTTGTTGACGTCTAACAACCCATAAATGTACTACTGATCTATCTGAATGTGTGCTTACAAAGCATTATGATGCCTAAAACTCATGCTAAGTGAAAGGTATGGTTGAAATATCAGGTAGATAGAAACTGGGGGGAGAATATAGTTTAAATACACAAAGTTTCAATGCATAAAAAATTGAACCATGAAAACCAACAAATTAAGGTTTTTACCCAAAGTGGGATCAATGATTGGGCAACAAAGGCAGAGTCAGCTCAACAAACAAAAACACCAAGCTGCCTATCGGACGCAATTGATGCAAGGGCACCACAGCCAAAAGAAGTTATAGCGGGAAAAGGAGGAGAAATCGTCACAACAAACACGAGCATTTGCGAGTGGAGAAATTTGACAATTACTATTTCAATACTCCTGGTTAATTGTAGAGTAAACTTTGGGTCGAAAATTAATTATGGCTTGGATTAGCCATGAAAAAGTTATATCAGATATGGTATCCTTTTAATCATACGAAAAGAAATCAAAATACATATGGCATAATAGTGTATGTTTTAGCTATGGATATGTACTATTATGTTTTATCATATGTTTTAATGTCATATGTTATATTATTGATAAAACATGTCATATTATTGATAAAAATATACTAATTTTCGAAAAAGGAAGAAAGCAAATAATATTGTATTTAATCATCATAGTACATGTCTGAAGTGATTATTACTTAAACTGAAATATTGTTTATGAAAAAGATCAGGATTGTCCGAATTTTCTGACTATCGCTATGGATCAGGATCAAAACGACTAAATTTAAACATCTTCTATGAAATAAATTATATGTGGATATCAAATTCTAAAAGGAAAACGTACAAAATTTTGGTTTTCTTATTATCTTCTAGAAGTAATTTAAGAAATAGTGTCGAAATAGTGGTGTTCAAATCCATCATCCTATTGTAATATTGAAATTAATTGAAAGTGTTAAAATCTTTAGAAAGAAAACGGACATTGTTTCACGTATCCCAAAATTTGACACTGCTAGATCGATTGTGTACTCAATTTTTCCTTATTAGCTAAATATCGTTAACATTCAATTCATTAAACTACCAAAACGAACAAAGCGCTGAAGTCACTGGAAAAAAGGAAAACATAAAATAAACCTTTTTTAACATCGGGATCGATGAAAATTCATTCGACGTCAACCATTTGCATCTATGATAGAAAATTAACAATTTTACTCCTAACCCCACAAATTGGAAAAAACATGGACAATAATTTTGTCATTATATATTGAATGCTGAATGGAGCTAAGAGGAAAAATCAGTATAATCGTCATGTCTTTTTCCACTATCATCAAAATTACCAGTGGTGCTAAATTTAGAGTATAAACTGTAAAAAAATTACTACCATGTTGGAAATATAACATTAGGTGACTGACTCATCTGTTTCATTTGGGCAGACTTAAAACTGGAATCGGTAATTAGAATATCATGTAACAAATCAAGTTCCACTCAATCAGTGCCAACTTACGGCTGCAAAGAAACCAAATTATGGGAATCTTAAGTTTGAAACTGAAAACCCCAAACCAAACTAAAAAAGGTATTAAACATTTTTTGCTAGCAGAAAGTGGTAAATAAACTAAAATTATCAATAAAATAGCTTGTAGAAAATGATAGGAATTACCATCAAAAATTAGAGAAGTAAATCAAGCTGCCAAGGATAGACGCATCATCTGTATCCAAATCAACCTAGATATAAAAGAACCCAAATAAGACTTCATCAAAATTTGATTTAAAACTTGAAAAAATGAACAAAAATCAAACTGAAATCAGTGTCGAAAGTAGGTCGAAGGAAGATCCATGTTGTATGTGTGCCGATAGTAGCCGCTGTACCCGATGTCGGTAGCTGCACTATCTGTTGTGGTCGGTAGCACAACGAAGGCAGATCCATGCTGTACTGATGCCAATAGTTTCCTAGGATTATAGTCAGGTGTAACCGTATTAGAAGAAACTGGGTAGAAGAATCAGTTGGAAACCTAGCATATTTTATTTTTAGTTTAGGCAAAAAGATAAAGCGGAGAGCGGTAGAAAAAAAATAAGGAAGTATAAAATGTGCGACTGTTGGTTTCTCAAAATAGCAAGGAGTCTTCTGCGCTCTTGAAATGCAACTCAATAATAATATAATAGTATAGTTATTATTAACATGCTCATTTGAAACTTCATGATATCCATGCAAACATCATTGGCGTATGCTAGGCACACCATAATTTACAGCAACTATAATATAGAATAGTGTGATGTAATGATTTTTTTTGGACTTGACATTTGTTTTATAAGAGTTTATATAATATTTACAAAAGACTTTTCATGATATTTGCAAAAAAAATGGATTTTAATTTTGTTTAATAAGAGATCTTATAGTATTCGTGAAAGTGTAAGTATATATATTATCAGAACTACTATATATTACTTGTGTCATTGGTAGATGATGGAATAACTTTGCGTGGTTTGATTTTATGTAGATTCATTACTTTATTTCCCCTATGTTCAATTTATATTCATATTTGGTACACATATATACTTATGGTACAACAGTTTCGTAGAGAAAAACGAAAATGTGATCTTTCTTAGTTAAATTATCTATCAACAAAGGATGTTTTAATGACCGTTTTCTTAAATATCCATGTTTTTTCTTATAGATCTATGAGCGCTTATTATGTAGATTACTCTAATTGCATATAGTATAACATACTATGATACCATTAATTATCTATGAATGTGATTTGTCAAGCACACTAACACAAGGTTTAAGTCCAATGCATAGAAAACAACTTTAGATAATGTATAACAGTCAAAAATGTTTTTTGAGCTTCTTTTTTCCCTTTAGAACTATTTTGACTTATAAATTATATGCTAAAAAGAAGAACAAAAACAAACATGAAAAGTTGTATGCAATCAAGATTCACGTGTCATATGAACTGAGGTCCATGTAATTTCACATAAACTACAAAAGCAATGTAGTAAGAAAATTCATATAAAACCATGCAATAAAATGGACACATATCTGAGTATACGATTTTACTAAAGCAAAATCATCACGTACTACACAATTATATCTAAGTAATTTGCCATTAATATTGGTTAGGGCCTAATTAAACATACAACTTAATAAATAAACAAATAAAATCATAAAACTGATAAAAATGTAAAAGATAGGTTCAAATGTGTATTTAAAAAAAACGAACCCGATTGTGTGATTGCTTTTGGCAACATCAAGTATGAGTTGAGAAACAGCAAATGAGTTTGCATCCCTAACCAAAACCCTTCCAAGTAATGAACTTTTGCATTCTTTAGCTTTAGATCTACCTGACAGTTCGAAAAATACAAAAATTGAATGCAATAAGAAGCCAAATATCTTAACAAATTAGCAATCAATATTCAAATCAAATAATTACCTATTTCAAATTATATAATTTTTCATACGCAACCAACATGGATTCAAAATCCTTATCCATAGAGTTCCCATCTAGGCCATAACAAACACATTCAAAAAATTATAAAATCTATAAAAAGAATAGATTTTGTAAGGAAATTTTCAAAATACCTAATGCATAATTTGATGAACGGAAAGGGAAGGAGAGGCGTATCCAATTTTCAATCGTTCTGGAGTTGATTCTGACTTGATGTGTCTGGCGGCAGTAGTTGGAAGAGCGTAGAACGACGATGAAAACGGAGAATGTTCAATTGGAGGGAGCTATAATTTTTTCGGTTGGAAGAGGAGACATAAAGAAGAGAGTAGCAGATGGTTATGGAATTCGTAAGAGGGATGTCAATATCTAGGGTTTGGAGGATGACGAAGAAGCGGAGAGCAAGGAATGACGAATATAAGAAAATGAAAAATGCAACCTTTCAGTTGCCAAATTTCAAGGAGACCTGTGTGAGCTTGAAATCTAACTCACTAATAATAATATAGTATAGATTTCTTACGTCAGAGTTTTATTTCCACTTCCCAATATTTTTTAATCCAGATACAAATGTTAGTCAGACCTTTAGTTTTTGATGTGTCCTCGCAAGAAATATCTACAATTCAACGACACAGACACGCATATAGGGAGAGAGAAACCTAGTAATTGATCAAGAGCACGGTAACATATAACAATCATGTAAGTAAATGTAACAAGAAATTGAGAGTCGTAGTAGTTTATGATACATCAACCAAATGTGAAAATATATATTGCATAGATTATGGAGCATCATCAATTCCTTTTACTCTTCGTTATTGCCGCTTTCTTCTTCCCTTTCTTGGAAGCAATACCACTCTCCTGCAACAAATCCATATCATTTTATCAGTGTATATAAATATATGTGTTATGTGTATGAGCATGTGAATGTGATTTGTATAATAAAAAACTTAATATAATAAGTCGGAAGTCAATGATGATATTAACGAATAACAGCCCACGGAAGGATTATAACAAAATATATGAGAAAATTGGGAAATAAACTCACCCTTCTGTACTGCCTATAAGCAAATTGTCCTGTCAACTCCTGTCCACTCTTAGATACATAAACCTACATCATCAAATGATTGAGCTGATATTAAAATACAAAATATTTGGAAATTCTAACTGTTAAAATATAACCGTAAGCGCCATATTGCGTACATGATTAATTACATTCAAATACCCAACATTTCATAATTTCTACAATTATATACAAAGCACTTCTCAGTTTGCTACTCCTGTTTCGAATTCAACTCCAACCATTTGGATTAATTATGCAATCATTAATTTAAAATATTATATTATAATTCAATTAACTAACATACATTCATTCTTATATAATTCATTTATCTTGATGAATTCATCGTGCATTGCATAATAACATACTACTTTTAACAATATTTATATTATAAATGCTATGTTTTTAGTTTGGCAAAAACTATTAACACCCTGTTAATTTTCTCTACCACTTCTGTTGTTGAAACTTAAAAATAGTAATTCCTCAACTACCCTTATATACCTATAGGGTATGCCAAACAATCTCTCTCTTCTTCCTTGTCACAAATCACAATGAAAGAATTGTACAAAATTGTATGTTTACATCAAATTTCATTTTAATTCCATTTACTAAACCCAACGTGAAGAAAACATTGATTTGTTTCTGCAAATTCCACACAAAGCTTAATTGATGTGAACAAAATTAAAACTATTATAAACTCCAACCCTAGAGGAAGAATTTTGCTTTTTCCAATGATTTAGCTACCAATCTCCTTTGTTCATTTTAACAAAGATTTATGATAAACACTATATTTAAACTTTGATTCTAGCTTTCATGAATTGGAAAAGATAACAAAGATGAGAACTGAAAGAGATTGAAAAAGTCAAATGAAAAGAGTGAGACAAAAATAGGTATAAAAAAATGGAGTGGGAAAAGAAATATTCGGGAAGTAACTTTTTTTAAGGAATGTCAGGTTGGGAAAGGAAAATAATGGGGTGTTAATAGATTTATCATTTTAGCTTTTACATCATTACCATGTGCAATGCACGGATTACGCATTAGTTAATTTGCATAAAACAAATCAAAATATAAATAAAATAATAGATACCCTTCTCCCATCCTGACCAGTAAACCAGCGACCAGCCTGACTTCCTTCAGCTGAGACTCGCCTCTTTCCTGCGTCTCTTGGCACCGAAGCACTATTTCTCGGATTTACCCATTCTCCAGTGTTCTGTGTAGATGCTTTTGCCTTGGAAGCGCTTTTTGGTTTTCTCTGTTTTACTCCTTTTGTGTTGGTACAAGAACCAATTTTATTGTTTTTGTTGCCTTGACTCTGATTAGTTCCACTGCCAAATTGTCCCCTAAAAAATTACAAAACAAGAGAACTGTTGCATTAAAAAATGTATTACAGACTCAAAATCATTTAGTGGTCTAAACAACTATTGTAATTGTGTTTTTATTTTAAAAATATAAATAGTACAAAACTATGGAGTTTAGAAACAATGCTATACTCGTATTGAAATTCCAGTGGATGCAATCGATGTTCTCGAAATAGAATTCAACTTGTGAATTGTCAAGAACAAGTTTTTAATTGAAACTGGATTTGAATGATGACTGATAGATTCAAAAGTTCGGATCTTAGTTTATGTAACTAAATGGCATTAACTATGTCAATGCATCAATTGATTCAATTCATCCTTCCGCAGTAATAATTTATGTTTCTGAATTGATTTTGATGCTTGAGTTCCTAGATCACAGTATGAAACTTTGTTTTCTTGCTTGTTCCATCATTATTTTGCTTGAAAATCATAAAATTTAAACTGTAGATTCAAATTAGTATTTCCATTATTATTTTATTTAAGCATGGATTGAATGGAGATTGCAATAATTATGCTTTGAATCAGAATTTGAAAATCAAATCAAAGTTGGAGAGATCTGGTTTGAGATGTGATTCAAAAAGTAAATTTTAAGATTTTGTAATCATTGGAGAAACTTATATTACAACTTACCAGTATTTTGGCACATGCAACGCACATACTTACAAAATAAAATAATAATGTCGTCATTCAAAATAAATAAATAAATCTTAATGAAAATCACAATAGGATTTAACCACTTCAGTTTTTAGTGGATATAAATTCAGTATCAAATAAGAATAAATTAATATTGAAGTGCCGATAAGAGAAAAATTGGGCTAAAATAAGATTTAGACCTTTACTTTTGTGATTAGAAAGAAGCATTAAACTTTCATAAATAATTTATGCTAAGGGTACTTTGCATATTGCAAAAAATCAACACCAAGGTGAAGTATTTTCATTATTAACCCCACACCCAAAAAAATAGAGCTTTGGAGTTTGGTTTGGATGACAAAATGTTATAAATCCAACTGCATAGCTTTATATGACGTAACATAGTGATAAGAAGAAGCTTTTAGTGGTAAGTCTTACATGTAATTAATATCCTCGTCATACTGTGGAAGACTTTCTCTGAGATTGTCGATTCCATTTGGAACAAAATGTGGTAACCGCTCCCTGACAAAGTTCCTCACTCTTGCATCCTCGTGAAAGAAATATTGATATGCAGGAGGTTTAGAACTAGGGAAATTCCAGTTATGATCAGATTTTTCACTGCCACTTTTTTGCTTAAATAAGGTTTCGAAATCTTCTACAGAATCTTCAGGATCGATTACTTTAGAATTGCATATGCTTGGAGTATTACTTTTTGAAGATTTGAAATACTCATTACAGAAATCATCTAAAGCAGGAGTAGATATCTTAGTTATTGCAGGAGTTGGTATCTTAGTGATGTTATTTCCCTTTGAACTAATTTCTTTCCAGAACGTATCTGACTGGAACTGAACACTTTTCTTCTTTTTAGCATCACTTTTTATTTTGCTAGAAGAGGGAACATCTGAATCTGAATCTGAAATTATTAAATTGATTCTTCTTACTGGGCTAATGGATGATTTTTTAAACGAAATTTTGCTTGTGCTTGCTTCAAAACTTGAAGGAATTGATGTGTTGTGAGCTTGAGATATTGCAGAGGTTTTCATTGTGCTAGATGGTTGTTTATTCTGTAGTGATGCAGAAATTTCTGCATTTGCAAGAAAGAAAATCTGATAAATAGAATATAAAATACAAATGACAACAAACTAAAATCTCATACGTATCATTCAACACTTTAGTACATTATATAAACAGGGAAAGGAAAAATTATATAGAACTTCTGTTGAAGTAGACAAGACAAGCTAAATATTGTAATACATTTTTGCGAGATGTATATTGTACTTAATTTTGTAAATGATTTGCCTTGTTCACTATAATGAATACTTTTGCATTATTGAGCTTTGACACAATTAGAAGACATGGGAAACAAAAACAGCTTTGCTTCTGTGTTATTACCTGATTTCGTGAAAACTATCGACTTAAACAAGCTACTTTTTGGCTTTTTGAAAGCCAAAACCAATACAATTTGGCTTTCAAAAAGCCAAAAAGTAGCTTATTTAGGTCGACCCAAACAAATACAAATAGTGGCTATTGATACCTATAGTTTATTAAATTAGAGTTTGGACTGTAAACTTCTGATGCTCGACTCATCCCCATTAACTCATGTTATATCAAAATAAGTAGTTGAAAGCAAATAATTTCGTAAAAAATCCCCTATTGATATGCAATATAATCCATTGTTGATACACAGTATGTTAGAAAAACACTTGTTTTTACAAAGTTCATCCTTGAAAATTTCAGGAAAACCTCAACTAATATATAATTCAGTAAAAACAAAAGCCTAAAATAAGTTCAGAAACTTTAAAGCAGCAGTAAATTAACCTGGATGATGAGTATCTGCAAACTCTTGAGATGAGATATTCTCAATGTCCGCATTTATGTTCTCATGTTTAGGTACAGACGGAGTTGATTGTGCTGCACCCCGTCTCAACCCTTTAAGAACAGGACGATTTTGAGGCTGTTCAACGTCGTTATCTACTGTTTCACGTAACGGTTGTTCTTTATTTCCATTTCCATCATCACCAAAGCCAAGGGAAAAGGAAGGATATGATTCAAATAAGTTGAGTTTCCTTATAGGGCTGATAGTTAAGCTTGGAAATGGATCCTTGTTGCCAATTGCAATGGAATTACCCAAAGTAGATGTATTGCATGTAGGTAAGATATTAATCTTTGATTTACTTGTTGATTGACTGCTCAAAATACCACGAGAATGCAAGGGAACCTTCAAATTGCTGCAAGGATTAAAATGAGGAGAAGAATGTATATCTGCATATATAAGGTCAAGTATTTCAGTGCTTAGTATTAAAACTGTTTTGAAAAGCATAGATAAAACATGTTATACCAATAAACATCAGATAACTTGTTACATCCATTAATTTTGTAATAAGGTGCAATATGCATAAATTTTTTGTAAACAAATATAAAACGAGACGTGTCTTTTACTATCAATGACATTTTAGTTGGCAAAAGACCAATAAGAGTGAAGCATCATTCTTCTTTTTTTAACAACATTGGTTGATGATGCCATTGGGATTGGTTAAAGAAAGATCGCTCTTCTTGATGCTTTCTTTTGTTTCATGAAAGTGGTGTATACTACTACTGTGTATTCATGTACATAAAATGGTTTCAAACGAGGAAACGTAAAGCTTCGTTGAATCACTGTTAATCTGATACATAAATCAAAATTCGGTGGGGTTGGCTAAGAGCATTGTAGATACTGAAAAATAATTAATGCAACCTCTTATCACCTTGAAATCAAGTAGATAGTACAATTACAGGGTCTAGTTTGAAAATTCTGATGAATTTCCTACTATAGCCAACATTAAATCCTGTATATAACTCGAATAAATTGCATGGGTTTTCTCTCAAATCAGCTCACATAATTAAGGTTGTCCACTTTAAAGTACTGTACTTCTAGAGGTGTCCACCCAAAAGCAATTTTCATAATCGCTTTTTCACAAGTTCTCTTGCATATGTCTAACTTTGTTTACTAAATGAAAATAAGAAAAATTGTGATATATTGGTATATGATGCTGAAATTAACTTCAACATAGGCACTTAAAAAATTGTGCTGTTTAGAAAAACTAATCTGCCTGCATGTAATCAAATTTCAATGAACTTTACCAAAAAGAATAAAATTATGATAAAAAAAAGTGCATCAAATTAATCGCCGAAAGCAATATTAATCATATTTCATTTTACTACACAAAACGTCTTAACATATTTTAATACAACGTTTCAAGCTTATTAACTTTGCACAACGTATATTTTCAAGTATAAAAGTTAATATCAATCTAATGGAACGGATGTAAAAATATTTTCCATTCTAAAGCTGTAAACTAGAAATTAATGCATCTCATTAACTAAATTGGTAGGAAGTAATAAAACTCATTATAGTTATGCTTGCAGAGGCATCACACACACACACACGCACGCGCACACGCTCTAAATTGGCAGGAAATGATAAAAACTTGTTATAGTTATGACATCGAAGGCATCGCCAAAGCATCAAGCATGTGCGCACACGCACATGTATGCATATGTGCATGTACATATGTATAGATAGATATGTAATTTAACTAGTGTTACGTAAAAATTATACAATAATACTTATATAACTAAATATTCACGCTATAAGAGTCCACAAAATTTATGTCAATAGAGATTATGATATAATACTTATATAATTAGATAACTAAATATTCACACTATAATAGTTATGTATACATACATATGTGTGTGTGTGAGTGTGTGTAAGAGAGAGAGAGAGAGTGTGTACACGCACACCATAAGAGTACAAAATTTTATATCAAATAGATATCAATAATATAATACTTATATAATTAGATAACTAAATATTCACGCTATAAGAGTCCAAAAATTTAGACTAACTCTGGGTTTCAACCAGAATCTGCCTAGACTCCAGCTACACACTTGTCATATAGAGATCCGTTCAAATTCCTCTATAATGTATTCAAACGAAGTGCAATGCTGTTTAGTGAGAACAAAACGCTATTGCTTATATGAATGAGATGTGTGTGTAATATAATGTGTAGCAACCAATGAGAAATATTGTTTTATTCATGCTAAGTGAGAACGGAATTGCACCCAGTCGAATGCAGTTTCTGTGCACAAACTCACCTGACAAAGCTCAAAATTAATACCCATCAATCTCAACTCATCTAGTCAAGCCAAAAGAACATGCAAAACACAAATGAATTTTAACCTAGCAAATGATGTTATCTTTACATTACCTATCCGTAAATCCATTCTTGTAATTTAGAGGACAGAAGCCCTAAGATCAGCATGATAACGAGTTACAAAACCTTAAAATGACTAATAGATTATCAAACTAGAGAACAAATCAACTACCATCTTCTTCAGAGGAAAAACTCTCGATATCGTCATCTTGATCCAGATGCGAAGCTGATTCAGGTGGCGGCGGAGGCGATGGCGGAGGCGGAGATGTTCCCCTCCTTAATCGCTTGAGTGATGGACGCGGTTGAATTTCTTCAAAATCGTCATGCTCGTCGTCTTTAACACCAGTGGTGTTGTCTAGATTGGGATTTAGGGTTTCGTTTTCTTTATCATCGTCGGAATCGAGGTCGAGACCGAGTGAGAAAGAAGGAGCTGAGAAATCAAATGCCATTAGAGGATTTGAGATTTTGATGCTTTTTGGGGATTTCAATTACATGGATTACTAAGATTCAGCTTAAGGTTTTAAAAAAATGGAGGGATTATGAAAATGAGCAAAATTGAAATTTTGGGAATTTTGCGCCACTTTTTGGACTGTTCAATTTTGATTACTACGGACTACAGTCTCGTGCCGGGAGTAGGCCTGTCAAAGGTACGGTGAGTAGGCTGTGGACGGTACCGGTTTTCGGAGCCTGATCCGAACATGTCATGTTAATACGAGTACGGATTTTGTTCAAAACTATACAATTCCGATCTGGTTACTGTTAGAGTCGGGTACGGTTATATCAAAACTTGATTCGGTTTGGATTCGACTCGGTTATTAGTTTTTCATAGTATCAATACATGAGTGTCTATGTTATTTGTTTAACATCTTGTTTGTTTGCATGTAGATGTTTTTGTTGTGAATTTGGCTACATAATTACCGGTTTTGTATGTTAACATTATATATGTATATGAATTTTACAAAAAATGCAAGTTTAAAGTATTATTTTAACATAAATATTATGAGTGCAGACCCAACGGACTTGGAAAAGCCGACGGACCGGGCTCGGGTATCAGTTTTGAAATTCCCTATGGGTTCGGGCCGGGCTCGGATTTTGATTATTGTAATCAAACTCAAGTCCATGTTTTAAGATACTCATAACGAACTCGACCCATTGAAAAGCCTGGTCGTGAGGATAGGCGGATAGGTAAGTGTATTTATTTACAAGAAATCGAAAAAGGATAAAACCCTTGCACCATCCAATAATACTTTTATTCTTCCTGAAAACCCATAGAAGCTCTTTTATTTAAACTATACTTTGTCGAAAAGAGAAAGTCTGAAGAGTAAAAAATAACTCCATCTATCGTCATATGAATGGCAAAGTCAAACGAATGTCGAAATGTTGCTTATGTCATTGAAAGAATGATCTGAAATGGGAACTTTAGAATTTTAAAAAATAAGTTTTAACATTCTGCTTTAAGTGCTTTTCTTAACTTCATCCAGATTGTATTTTTGAAAAAGAAAAAAGGGTGGCAAGTTATCACATTCTTTTGAAAACTGGATATTCTCATATGATTATTGTCAGGTTTCGCATTCTCAATCTTCTTCGAATTTCATATTGATTCTCTCATGGGCCTTCGATATTCTCTGGTTTTCCGTAAAACATTCTTTAGCAATTGCACGTTCTATACCTGAGGGGCACTCATTGGACTTATTATCGAGATTTCTTATATTTCTCTCGGTATTTTGGGATTCACTATATATGATATTCGACAAATGCCTTTAAGCCAAGTTTATACATGGGCTCACTTATTGGATTTCTTATTCGAACTTCTAATAGATTTATGGGTATGTCCTAAGGGCAATTATGTAATTTGTTACATATATCTAACTTGATAACATATTATGTTCGAAATAAAAGGTGTTTTCTTTCTATTATATATTTGATATGATGTGTTATATTAATTAATTAATTAAATTAAAAGTATATTTAATAAAAAATCCATAAATGGTACATTTTGTGATAATAATTATAAAGTGTTGTAACCGTGAGTAATTTATCACAATGAAAATAAATATATCATTTTAAATGTTCCTAATCAAGATGCATCGAGATTGGATATCGATGTATCCGTTGAAATTGAATTACGTAATGCTCTCCAAATGTAGGTCAATGTATTACTCATGGTTGTTGGGGACACCTAGAGGTTACGTAATGGTAGTTATTGGATAACTATAGAACGACTCACTCGACAGTTTTCTGTTAATTAATATAACTAAGGTCAAACAAAAAATATCGATGTGACTGGTTTACTCAGTTCTTTCGACTTGAGAATACCGTGGATCTTCAATATGAAAGCTTCGCTTTAATTGAGTCAAATCATGGCATGACGTCTATCGAGTGACTGTAGTTGGGTTGAGTGAAAATATTGGAAGTGAAGCATTATTCAAGGGGACTAGTATCACGGTCAACTCAAGTCAACTCAAAATCAAAATCAAAATCTTCGGCCAAAGCATTTCGGTTAATAATAAGTGTTATTATTGAACCAAAGACTTTGTGTTTGGACTATAGAGTTGAATATGGATGATATTGAAATTTTGACCATTACCAAATTTCATAAGTCCATGATATAGTTTTGATGAAGAAAATCGGTATAAAATAAATATCGCAATCAGGTAACACTTAATAATGTAAAATTAGATTTTACCGAAACTAAATAAACGATAAATTTTGCTAAAATATCACACCCCCTGCTAAATGACGTGTGAACGTTTAACATTCAAATAGTTCAATGTTAATCGCTGACAAAATTTACACCTGACCAATCACACAACCGATATAATGAATTTTCTTTAGGCCAAACGATTTAATTAGTTTATAATTATTGTAAATTAATTAATATTTATGAAACAATAATTATAAAAATTTGAATATGATTTGAGAAATAAATGTTATTGTATGTTTAAAATGCAATATCGATATGCAATTAAATTATATCTCATTAATATTATTTGCTTGGGCTTAAAATGGGTTTAAAGCCCATGAAAGGGGCTGGAAATTTAAAACAAAAGGATGTAAGGGACGGCTAAAAATGGTCTATGGGTATTTTAGATGGTTGGCTCGGATTTAGGGAGAATGGATAAGAGATTTGATCCACCTTTCTCTCCATTAGCAGCGTCGTCGAACATCACGGCCAGCATTCTTATGTTCACATGGCTAAACTCCGACATTGGTTCAATAGAGTTGATACTCGGTATCTCTAAACTCGACGTTGATATTCTCTTCTTCATTGATCGACTTTCATTACCACCACATATTAACATTGATGAAAGGCGACGTTAGTAAAAGCGACTTCGATAACCCTTTTGGATATATTGATGGTTCTCGACATGGCTAATGAATGTCGACGTTGACGGCTCCATAACTTGTAACCTTCTTTGATTGATGGTTGGCGTCATTATGGCCATTGAACGTCAGTGACATTGATGACCCTTTATGTCGATATTCAATAACTGACAAAATGCGGCATTAACAACACCTGTGGACATTGATGATGACAGTCATCAACATCACATATGTAGATTTGCGGCATCTTCGAAGGGCATATATGAGAGTTGATGCTATAACAATATTGACCTTTGGTGACATTCATACCTTAGGTTCCTCTTTCAAAATGACTTTAATGAATGTCGTCGTCTTAAGAATATATTATCATTATTTAACAACTTTGATCACACGCGGTGTAAAGCATGGATGTCATTAGCAACATGGTGTTGATTAGAGCTAGCCTTATTCAACATTACCTTCAGAATCGTGACTCTCGACGTTAATCATAGTACCACTCGGCAGTCATCGTGATTCATGGAAGACGATGTTCACAGTTCATAGTTCTAGGCTTTATCGAGGTAATAGATTTCATGTAATGTTGCTATTCTTTGGCACTATTTCTTTGAACATCTTCGACGACAAATGATAGTAGTAACAAACGGCATCAACGATGAATAACGTTAATGAAGTGCGGCAAGGTACATAGTTTTTTTAGGTAGCTAATGTGGAGGAGTGACACTATCGACAAGCTTGTATAAGTGAATAATGGCGTAGACAAGGCTCGGCACTAATGAAACGTGTCTTGGGTCTCATCGACGCTCATTGATGGCTAATGATATTGATTGAGCTAGATACATAAGTCTTCGACATTAATCCATCTTTGTGTTCCCGATATTGATCATTGGCGCTATGAGTGTATTGTTGGTTGTATGTCTTCGAGAACAACGATGGAAGGCGACGTGGTCAAAGAATGGTTCTCCATCATGAAAGTTAACATCATTCTGATATCTTATGACATCCATCTTTGCATTTAACGCTTGTCATCATAAAGGCTTAGACACTTCTTCTCTTGCGATGAAGTTCGACATCATCTTCTTGAAACTTTGAATTAGAAACCATATCCTCTTTAGAAATTATGTGGATAACAAACAGAATCTGTTTTTTTAGTTTAATCCATCAGGATAAAAATATGGTTTCTTTTTCTATTTTAAAGTTTCTGTATGGTTAAAAAAGTTGATTTTTTTTAAATGATCAGTTCTGCATAAAATTTATCTTATTATGTATATAAATATACACACATGCACATTGACCAATTATAATTTAATACTTTTAAATTAATTAATAGTATTATTATATTTCGGTTGTAAATAACATATGTTAAAATAATTATTTTAACATGTACATACATACAAAAATGTATGTATGAAATTTGTTAAATTAATTTATAAATATGTGTGTATGTATGTATTTTACAATAGTTTTAAAATTCAAATTTAATTTAAAATTGTTTTAAAAACTAGTTTCACTTTCGATTTTTTTACTTGGCTAAAAGTATAATACATATATACAAAAAAGTAACTTTTTTAATAATATATGCATATATAAATCAACAGCAAACAAATATATGAAGTCATGATATAATTCTAACATACTCACATATAATGGCATAAATGAATATGTAAATACATTGATATAAATTGGATATCACCTAAACTATAGCCTTGATGTAACCCTTCGAATGTCGAATCAAAGAGACTCCTTGAATCAGATTCAATCACTTCTAGGAAAGCCACTAGCCTAAGAGATCACCCACTTTTAGTTTAATTTGATTTGATTTTTGGTTTGAAAATGAATAGGGGAGGAGGGCTTTAGCTTGCAGCTATGACTTAGGATGGAGGCTAGAAAAGTGTAACGCTTCAAGTGAAGGAGGTATTGGTTAGGATAGAAAAGAGGAGATATGGATCTCAGCTTTTCATTTTCTTCCTTCACAAATTCAAACCTTGTTTCAAAAATAACACACCCCCTCCTACCCTATTATGGCCGACAACCCTTGGTAGGCTCATGAGCCTACATATATTTCCAAACCCAATCGGTAATTGCACAATTTAAATCCAATTCAAATGTATATCGATATCGTATATTGATGCATACGTACTTTTATATGCGCACTGTATTCAATACCGATTCAAATAAATCAAATAATTCTTTTAAAAAATAATAGTTCATAATTATTTATTAATTTATGACAATTATAATTTAATTAGATCATGTGGTATTTGTAGTATTTAACATTGCGGTTGTGTGACTCATAAGTGTAAATTCAGTTAGCAATTAATACCGAATAATTTGATTATTAATATTCACACCTCACCTTAACTGATGGTGTAAGTTTGGCTAAATTTATTGTTTACACGGTTTTGATAAAAAACTAATTTTACCATTTTAAGCGGTCGCCGGTAGTAACGATTATCTACACTAATTATCTTCGTCAAAACTATGTCACATTAGGACTTATGGAATTAGGTATTGGTCAAAATTTCAATATTGTTCATATTTATATTTCATAATCCAAACACAGTCTTTGATTCAACAATAGCAATTATTATTAATTAAACTGCTATGACCAGAGTCTTTGACTTTAAATTGACTACAGTTGACAACGATACTAACCCTATATAACCGAGGAGATGAATTCTCTGTTGAATAGTGTTTCACTTTCAATACTTTAACTCAGACTCAACTATAGTCATTCGATGGACGTCGTACCATGATTTAACTATAATTAAAATGGAGTGTCCATGTTGAAATTCAACAATATTCTTAAGCCGAAAGAACTGCGCTTGTCACTTTAATATTCTTTTTTGACCTTATTTATATTAACCAATAAACTTTATAATTTCTCCATGAATTTGATGTTTTGATAACAAACAAACGTTATGCCAAACATTAGTAATTTCTCCATGAACCTAACGCAGTAAATCGCACGTGAAATGGATTCCACATGCAAAAGTTATTCGAGTTAGAGGTGTAGGGGTTACTGTAATTAAATAATTCAAATTATTATGCTATAATACCTTCTTCTCCTCGATATAATTCATGCCACCGCATCAAATCATCATCGCGTATAACCCCTCTCGTCACAACCCCATCGCATGCCACCGTCGGTGTAACGACCTGTATTTTTAACACTTTAAAAATACGAATTAAAATAAAAATTTTGGATAAAAATCCAAAGGAAATAAAATTTTGTGTTGTTAAATGTGAATTACAAGTTAAAATGCAAAACTGAATTCTGAAATAACTTATTTGTAAATTAAATATGGATGTTAACCTGTATTGAATGTAAGTAATGAATTGAGTTTGATTGTAAACCAAATTGGTTATGATTGTAAACAAAGAATAAATAAAACGGTAGATTTAATAGTGGAAGTTTATGTTATTGAAACTAATATAAATAAATATAACTTAATATTACAGTTGATTGAAATCAAATAATAACCGAAACTGTAATTTGATAAAGATGTTAACTGGTAATTGAACGTAAGTAAAGATTTAAATTTGAATGTAACAAGAAATTGAATTGAATTGAATTTGATTGTAAACAACGAAATAAATAAAATGTACATTTAATATTGAAGTTATAATATGGAAATCAACGTAAATGAATGTAATTTAATATTACTGTGAATTTAAATAAGATGATAGCTGAAGAAAATGAAAGTAAATGAATTATAAACTATTGATAATAATGTATAAGTAAATGGTCGATGCAATAATGAAAGTGTAAATCGAAATAAAAGAATTCAATTGGAATTAAATAACTTGAATTTGAATTACAATATAATTGAACGCTGAATCTAATGTAATTACTGGATTTATAATGGAAAACTGCATTGTAAAAGATTGTTAATTACTGTGAAATTAAAAATAAAATTTGTGAACAATTGAAAATTTGATTTAAAAGTTAATAATTTAAAATTGGGAATTTTATATTGAAATTAAACAGTAAAAATAGCCATTTTTACAACTGTCTCGGATTTCGACGAAACTAGTTTCATCGGATCCGTAACAGTGAATTATTGTAAGGTTTCAATTTTCGTAGCAATCGGACTTGTCGTTTGATCGTACGGACTCGAAACGCCTTGAAATAAATGCAATTATAATCAATTAAAATCAATTTGAAATTTTGATTTTAGCATAACTTCTTCATACGATGGAATTTGGACTTGAAACCTTTTCCATTGCGTTTAAAATATTTTAAAACACCTATTTTGATATATGGGTTTACCCAATTCCATTCCGGAGTCAGAACGGGCTTTTCGGGCCATAGTTTGTTCCGCACGTTCATCTATCTAGTCTATCTACTCTATCTCTAACATACCTATATAAACACAGTTATAAACCCTAGCCTCCCTAATCTTCATTTGTCTGTACGTACAATTCATCTTCTTCTTAGCTTCTCATTCCAATGGCAGACAAAACCTAATTCCCAAATTCCAAAATCAAAAAAAAAAAGTTTCGAGATTTACGCGCTTCGGGTCGCGCTTGGGGTTTCAGGAGGAAAAACCCTGGAGCTACTTCGAGTCGGGAAGAAAACTACTCGGGTCATCGGGTCGATTTTGCAAAAAACTCCAAGCAGGCATCGGGTATTTGAGGCGGGAACTCGAAGTCGACTCTGCACCAGAATTTTCCAATCTTCAAATTTTCATAACTTTTGCATACGGACTCGGATTTGGGCGAGGTTTCTTTTGTTAGGATCGTATCGAAATTCCGGACACTTTGATGCTAGTTTGGATGGATTTGGAGACTGTCAAATTTTTGGGTTTAAATTGAATTTAAATTCAATTTAAATTCAAAAGGTGAGTGTTTTATAACGCTAACAACGTACTGAATATCTTTATGGTAGTTAAATTTGAAATTATGAAGTGATATGGATTTATTTGTCGTTGTTTGATAAAAATTTAATTGTCATATAGATTGTCATTTGAATTCACCGTTGAAAATTAAATTGACAGTCAAATTTAAAGTTAAATTTTAATTGCGATCAAATTTCCTGATATTGATAATTATGAAGTTGTTGTGAATGTTATTGGCTTTATGGTTGATTGGTTGTGATGGATGCTATTGGTCGATATTGGTTGTTTATTTATTTTGATATATCATGCTATCATCATGTATATTGTTTATTGCATATAAACTGTAAACCGAATCATTTCGAATAAATTAAGAAATAGGTTGAAATGATATACCTATGACATCTATTTGGATTGAAATGATATATGTCCATCCTTGAAATTAAATTTGAAATAATTATCTACTTGGCCATAGGTTAGAAAATTTTATACGGACACCGGGTTGGTTAAATTAAATGATTTTAAAAGTTGTTTTGAAATTATTTAAATGAATTGATTTTTAGAATAAAATCGAATTTATGGAAATTGAATTATTTTGAATTGAAGCTCAAGATGTTGGAATTTAAACTTGGTAAATGAAATTGTTTAATTATTCGAAGTTTAGATTTTTAAGAAATTTTTTGAAATACAGCGTAAATTTTCGAAAGTTGATTTGTTTTAAAAGATTGGACTTTTAATCGAACTCTAAATATTTCTAAGAAATTTTTTATGAAATGATATTTCAAGTTTGAGTTTGGAATTGAAAATTTATTTAAAATTGAGATTTAATTGATTTGGAATTTAATTGAAATTCAAAGAAATTTGTGAATTGGACTAAATTGAAACTATTGAATTATTTAATAATTAAATAAGGTTAAATATTTAATGATTAAATTGAATTGAAATTCTTTAATAAGAAAATTTTGAACTTTTGAATAAGTGAATTTTTACTTCATAAATAATTGAAATTGAGTTTCTTTATTAATTAAGTTTTGGAAAATTATTTAAGAAAGTAAATAAGTGAAATTGAATTTTTTTAACAAGAAATGAAAATGTGATATTTTTGGAATTAATGTAAGACTTGTAATTGGAAGAATTGATTTGACGAATTTAATTTAATTTAAAAGTGTAAGTTTAGATTTAATGAAGTTGAACTTAAAAAGGTAGTGTAATGGATTTGAAATTTAATAGAAATTGTTTTGAATGATAAAGTACCTTAACGGATATTAAATGAAATCGATAAATGAATTTAAATTGATTTGAATGTTGAATTAAATTAATTTAAATGATTTCGGAATGAAACTTATATACGAACTTGAATCAATATTTGAATTGTTTAAATTGAAATTGAAATTGAATTATAAGATTTTGAAATTTTGATTTGGAAGTTTTGAAACGTAAATTGTGGAAATTGATTTAGAAAGACAAATGAAATGTTGATTTATAAATTTTAATTGAGATTGTAATTGATTTGGTTTTGAAATAAATAAACGACCAATCGGTGAAATAATTTCGAAGTTATTAAAGAGACCGGAATCGGTTATGGATATACTCTCTATCTAAACCGAAAACCACTTTAATAACTATATGCGGAGTGATGATCCAGAATGAAGTGGTTGGAATGATGTACGTGTTGACTGAAGAAAGAGAACGATAATGGATAGCCTTGACACTTGTGTCAAATTGGAAATGACTAAAACAGGAGCTGTGCCGGGCCAATGGAGGATTAGCTACCTCAAGTGGACACACTTCTTCGTAAACTATTCTTTTACTTTGTGATTGATTGGTGCGCACCCTTGATTTTGGGAGTGTTGTCTCACGGTGTTGCGGGCGCTGCGGCGTTGCGTTCTCACCAGTCCGGATCAGGCGAACGGTAGTATCACTACCTTGGGTATTGCCTCATGTGCCTTGTCATACTTGTATTCCATTTATGCGCGACCACTACGATTTTGATTTGTACCTTTAGTATATGGATTGCCCTCTGGTGACTTCCGGTTTTGGGGAAACTACGGTCTTGTATATGCTCTTGGGAATATAAACTGTGTTAAGGGTGGAATGGGCCATGGCTTAACGCTATTTTAATACTTTTACTTTAATGTAGACATATTATAATAGCGTATTGTACTACATAGTAGATAGTTTAACGGATCCTTGAAAGATGGAAAATCCCGTAACATCTCTTAAGTTATTGCACTCACGTTGACACTGGATAGGAGATGTCAAAACCCGTAAACATCTCTGACGCCGTCACACTCATATTTTCTTATTCGATTTGACTTACATGAGATATTTTAGTCCTGACTCGAGTGTTTTACCTTTTCATTACGCTCGGGTCAGCCTGAGCATTTCAGATAAGGTTGAAGATCTATTCTGGAGGACGAAGACGGAGTTTGGTATTACATCATTTGTATTCTACTACCATATTATTTTTCCGCTGCATTATTGTATTATCTCTGATATGTATGTAACTCTGATTTATGATGTATAATAATAATCAAATTTATTTATTTAACAGCTTCATGAACTGTTATTTTATTATTATATCTTGTTCCTTCCGCTGCGAGATTCTGAGTTTGTTTTTGTTCTTTCTTTTCCTTTCTTTTCTTATTTAACCCATTAACCATCCGCCCTTTTTAATGGTTTAGAATCGGCATGTGTGTTTGATTTGTCGATTTAAACTGTCCAAAAAGGCGGGTCGTTACAGTTGGTATCAGAGCTTTGGTTTAGATTACCTTGGCTCTAGTGGGGAATAACTCATTGAAATAGGGTTAAACCTTATGAATGAGTTCGAGTGTATATGAGAGAGCGTATTTGTAATTTTGATATAAAAATGATTTTATATTGTGTTAAATTGTTCCGTTGAGTATTTATGAATTCTGGTTGGTACTTGGGACGCCAAGGCATCGATATGAATTTCTAAACACTCGAATAGGACAGATTGACATAATATTGTTTTGGACTATATTTTTATATAAAAGAACTATCTTGAAAATTTATAAATTTTGATTGTATTGTTTGTTAGGAGATGATAACATTAGATTATCATCGTTTATTGTTGATTAGTCAATATTTCTAACTATTGACTATTGGACGATTTTAAGAAATGAAACTTGTAAATATGATTGACAATGAATATAAATGGTAAATAAAATAAAATAAAAATGAATTTAAATTAAGATGGAGAATTTAAATTCCGGTGTTTTGAAAATTTATTAACAAAAATTCGAAATGTATAATATAAGTATTATATGATAGTATATTCGATTAGAAATTGTTTTCAAAGGATTTTCAAATGAAGTAAGTGTTATACTCCCCACTTGACACTAGAGAATGATTTCGGTGATGAGTGCACGCATCATCGACGTTTATTTTCGAGAGTCCAAGTGGAGGAGATCACTTAATAGTTTTTCTAAACCCTGTTTTGATTAAAAAAATTGAATTTTATTTTGTATTCTCTATAGTATGATTTGATATATAAATTATATAAGTATATATTATTTTAAAACTTGATTTGAAATGAAACCGGGATTGGAATTCTTGAGTTCTTTAATAATTAATGATTTTTTCTTTAATGGTTGAAATGAATTAATACTTGAATCATTACGGAACTTCTGAATTGCGAAATAAGAAATGAACCTAAGAGCTAAGTGAAATATCAATTGAAGTAGAAATCCTTAGAATTAGGAAATTATGAATTTAAAATAAAATTGAAACTGTAAAACTCGCATAGTATTAAATTTCATTCTATAGCATAGATATAACTTACCAAATCATTTAAGAAGTTCAAAAATGTTATATGAATTGTTAATTGGATAATATACAAGTATAGGTTTGAAAAATGAAATATGCATTTAATTAATGGTTTGCAAATATAAATAAAATTGTTAGTAAATAATTGGAATTTAAATTAACATAATGGTGATTCACCATTATGTTAATTTAAAATGGAAATACTATATGTGAATGTAAATGTGAAATTAAATTATAGTGAAATTTAAGTAATGACTTAAGAATTAATTAATTGAAAATTCAACTTTGAATGAAAAGAGGTTGTATGTTGTTTAACTACATTCTATTTGCATAACAAAAACTTACCAAATACTTAAAAAGTTTAAAATGCTAATAAGGATAAGTAGAGGAATAATATACCAGTGTGAGATTGAATAATAAAATGTGAAAATCTATTGATAGTTGTAAATATAAAGGAAATTTAAGTTTTAAAATGAATTAAATTTAAAATTAATTAAATATAGAATTAGTAAATGGAAACTAATTAAATTTGAATAAAATTAAATGTCAATAAACTTGGAAGTGTATGAAATTAAAATTTTGACTTGGAAATGTATAATTGATTTATTATAGATTTGGATGGATGTTAATGTTTGATATGCATTGGTTGTTAGATGGATAATAATTGATTAAATAGAATTCATTAGTGTTAATGGAATTGAATAAACGGAATAATTTTTTTTTAATAATTAAATTCAAATTTGAAGCAAAGTGGAATTAAATATAATTGATTTCAAATTAAATTGAAGCAAATTGACTTGAATTTAAATTATGAATGAAACAAACTTGAATAAATCGGAAACAAATCGAATGTAAACTTATTTCATGGATAAATAAGAAAATAAACGACTTTGGGTTTGTGATTGATCTTTAGAAATTTGAAGTTTGATGGTTTGTACTTTGAAATAATAAAAGCAAAATTTTGGAAAAAAAAAATCCAAAATTGTCCAATATATGCTGAAACGGAAATAAGCATAACTTTTAAATGGATGGACGAAATTCAACGATATTAGACTTTTCGGAAAGCATAGAAACTGTAGCACGACTTTTGTTTAGACTGTCTTGAGAAATTCCTTCATTTACTTAGTTAAAAATTTGAATCTTCTCGCTGGCCTGTGTAAAAGGGAAGCAAAATCAGTAGCATATACTCTTAGTATTTTTGCCATAACTTTTTACTGGTGTATCGGATTTTGATGATCTTGCACTTTCTGGAAAGCTAAGAACTTAAGTTAAAACTTTTACTTTAAGTGTTTTGTGTTTTGCTGTCATTTAGAGGGTCGAAAACGTGACCAAATGTCGCTGACCTGCGCAATTCATTGCCAGGCTGAGGCGTTCCTATTTAGTAAAACGGTCGTAACTTTTGAACAGGAGGTCCGAATTCAATGATTTTGGACATTCCGGAAAGCCTGAAACGAATGCAACAACTTTTGTTTAGATTCCATTGTCAAATTTTATCGTTTAGGTGACCAAAAACTGAGATTCGTTTGCTGTCCTGGAATTGGAATTTCAGTTTTGAAGCTAAACATGTTATATGTGTGTTGTTTATGATAAGTATATCGATCTATCTTTATATGCATGGTTCTAACTTGGTTATTGAGCATTTTAGTAGGTAGCAAAGAGGTTGCGCTTCGCTTGTGGAGCTCGCTTCTGCGCTTAATGCAAAATGTAAGTTAAAATGCTAATAAACGCTAAATAAAAGGTATGTTCTCGGATTACAGTTTATGTTGTGGTATATTATTGTGTTCCCCATGTTTTGGGATGCCTCATTTTTGTAATGAGATGTGTATCATGCAATTATTACCACTGTGAAATTTTTCGGTCCTAGCCGCGCAAAGGAGGTGCTGCCGAAATTTTTCAAAAATCTGGGAGTTAGAAAATTTTGAGATTTTAAAAAAAATCCTATAACTAAATTTTGCAAATAAGTCGAATATTTTGAATGAATTATATCTAAATGATGGTTTCCCCTTCTCCGTTCCTTTTCGAGGACGAAAAGTTTTAAGTGGGGGAGAATGTAACGACCTGTATTTTTAACACTTTAAAAATACGAATTAAAATAAAAATTTTGGATAAAAATCCAAAGGAAATAAAATTTTGTGTTGTTAAATGTGAATTACAAGTTAAAATGCAAAACTGAATTCTGAAATAACTTATTTGTAAATTAAATATGGATGTTAACCTGTATTGAATGTAAGTAATGAATTGAGTTTGATTGTAAACCAAATTGGTTATGATTGTAAACAAAGAATAAATAAAACGGTAGATTTAATAGTGGAAGTTTATGTTATTGAAACTAATATAAATAAATATAACTTAATATTACAGTTGATTGAAATCAAATAATAACCGAAACTGTAATTTGATAAAGATGTTAACTGGTAATTGAACGTAAGTAAAGATTTAAATTTGAATGTAACAAGAAATTGAATTGAATTGAATTTGATTGTAAACAACGAAATAAATAAAATGTACATTTAATATTGAAGTTATAATATGGAAATCAACGTAAATGAATGTAATTTAATATTACTGTGAATTTAAATAAGATGATAGCTGAAGAAAATGAAAGTAAATGAATTATAAACTATTGATAATAATGTATAAGTAAATGGTCGATGCAATAATGAAAGTGTAAATCGAAATAAAAGAATTCAATTGGAATTAAATAACTTGAATTTGAATTACAATATAATTGAACGCTGAATCTAATGTAATTACTGGATTTATAATGGAAAACTGCATTGTAAAAGATTGTTAATTACTGTGAAATTAAAAATAAAATTTGTGAACAATTGAAAATTTGATTTAAAAGTTAATAATTTAAAATTGGGAATTTTATATTGAAATTAAACAGTAAAAATAGCCATTTTTACAACTGTCTCGGATTTCGACGAAACTAGTTTCATCGGATCCGTAACAGTGAATTATTGTAAGGTTTCAATTTTCGTAGCAATCGGACTTGTCGTTTGATCGTACGGACTCGAAACGCCTTGAAATAAATGCAATTATAATCAATTAAAATCAATTTGAAATTTTGATTTTAGCATAACTTCTTCATACGATGGAATTTGGACTTGAAACCTTTTCCATTGCGTTTAAAATATTTTAAAACACCTATTTTGATATATGGGTTTACCCAATTCCATTCCGGAGTCAGAACGGGCTTTTCGGGCCATAGTTTGTTCCGCACGTTCATCTATCTAGTCTATCTACTCTATCTCTAACATACCTATATAAACACAGTTATAAACCCTAGCCTCCCTAATCTTCATTTGTCTGTACGTACAATTCATCTTCTTCTTAGCTTCTCATTCCAATGGCAGACAAAACCTAATTCCCAAATTCCAAAATCAAAAAAAAAAAAGTTTCGAGATTTACGCGCTTCGAGTCGCGCTTGGGGTTTCAGGAGGAAAAACCCTGGAGCTACTTCGAGTCGGGAAGAAAACTACTCGGGTCATCGGGTCGATTTTGCAAAAAACTCCAAGCAGGCATCGGGTATTTGAGGCGGGAACTCGAAGTCGACTCTGCACCAGAATTTTCCAATCTTCAAATTTTCATAACTTTTGCATACGGACTCGGATTTGGGCGAGGTTTCTTTTGTTAGGATCGTATCGAAATTCCGGACACTTTGATGCTGGTTTGGATGGATTTGGAGACTGTCAAATTTTTGGGTTTAAATTGAATTTAAATTCAATTTAAATTCAAAAGGTGAGTGTTTTATAACGCTAACAACGTACTGAATATCTTTATGGTAGTTAAATTTGAAATTATGAAGTGATATGGATTTATTTGTCGTTGTTTGATAAAAATTTAATTGTCATATAGATTGTCATTTGAATTCACCGTTGAAAATTAAATTGACAGTCAAATTTAAAGTTAAATTTTAATTGCGATCAAATTTCCTGATATTGATAATTATGAAGTTGTTGTGAATGTTATTGGCTTTATGGTTGATTGGTTGTGATGGATGCTATTGGTCGATATTGGTTGTTTATTTATTTTGATATATCATGCTATCATCATGTATATTGTTTATTGCATATAAACTGTAAACCGAATCATTTCGAATAAATTAAGAAATAGGTTGAAATGATATACCTATGACATCTATTTGGATTGAAATGATATATGTCCATCCTTGAAATTAAATTTGAAATAATTATCTACTTGGCCATAGGTTAGAAAATTTTATACGGACACCGGGTTGGTTAAATTAAATGATTTTAAAAGTTGTTTTGAAATTATTTAAATGAATTGATTTTTAGAATAAAATCGAATTTATGGAAATTGAATTATTTTGAATTGAAGCTCAAGATGTTGGAATTTAAACTTGGTAAATGAAATTGTTTAATTATTCGAAGTTTAGATTTTTAAGAAATTTTTTGAAATACAGCGTAAATTTTCGAAAGTTGATTTGTTTTAAAAGATTGGACTTTTAATCGAACTCTAAATATTTCTAAGAAATTTTTTATGAAATGATATTTCAAGTTTGAGTTTGGAATTGAAAATTTATTTAAAATTGAGATTTAATTGATTTGGAATTTAATTGAAATTCAAAGAAATTTGTGAATTGGACTAAATTGAAACTATTGAATTATTTAATAATTAAATAAGGTTAAATATTTAATGATTAAATTGAATTGAAATTCTTTAATAAGAAAATTTTGAACTTTTGAATAAGTGAATTTTTACTTCATAAATAATTGAAATTGAGTTTCTTTATTAATTAAGTTTTGGAAAATTATTTAAGAAAGTAAATAAGTGAAATTGAATTTTTTTAACAAGAAATGAAAATGTGATATTTTTGGAATTAATGTAAGACTTGTAATTGGAAGAATTGATTTGACGAATTTAATTTAATTTAAAAGTGTAAGTTTAGATTTAATGAAGTTGAACTTAAAAAGGTAGTGTAATGGATTTGAAATTTAATAGAAATTGTTTTGAATGATAAAGTACCTTAACGGATATTAAATGAAATCGATAAATGAATTTAAATTGATTTGAATGTTGAATTAAATTAATTTAAATGATTTCGGAATGAAACTTATATACGAACTTGAATCAATATTTGAATTGTTTAAATTGAAATTGAAATTGAATTATAAGATTTTGAAATTTTGATTTGGAAGTTTTGAAACGTAAATTGTGGAAATTGATTTAGAAAGACAAATGAAATGTTGATTTATAAATTTTAATTGAGATTGTAATTGATTTGGTTTTGAAATAAATAAACGACCAATCGGTGAAATAATTTCGAAGTTATTAAAGAGACCGGAATCGGTTATGGATATACTCTCTATCTAAACCGAAAACCACTTTAATAACTATATGCGGAGTGATGATCCAGAATGAAGTGGTTGGAATGATGTACGTGTTGACTGAAGAAAGAGAACGATAATGGATAGCCTTGACACTTGTGTCAAATTGGAAATGACTAAAACAGGAGCTGTGCCGGGCCAATGGAGGATTAGCTACCTCAAGTGGACACACTTCTTCGTAAACTATTCTTTTACTTTGTGATTGATTGGTGCGCACCCTTGATTTTGGGAGTGTTGTCTCACGGTGTTGCGGGCGCTGCGGCGTTGCGTTCTCACCAGTCCGGATCAGGCGAACGGTAGTATCACTACCTTGGGTATTGCCTCATGTGCCTTGTCATACTTGTATTCCATTTATGCGCGACCACTACGATTTTGATTTGTACCTTTAGTATATGGATTGCCCTCTGGTGACTTCCGGTTTTGGGGAAACTACGGTCTTGTATATGCTCTTGGGAATATAAACTGTGTTAAGGGTGGAATGGGCCATGGCTTAACGCTATTTTAATACTTTTACTTTAATGTAGACATATTATAATAGCGTATTGTACTACATAGTAGATAGTTTAACGGATCCTTGAAAGATGGAAAATCCCGTAACATCTCTTAAGTTATTGCACTCACGTTGACACTGGATAGGAGATGTCAAAACCCGTAAACATCTCTGACGCCGTCACACTCATATTTTCTTATTCGATTTGACTTACATGAGATATTTTAGTCCTGACTCGAGTGTTTTACCTTTTCATTACGCTCGGGTCAGCCTGAGCATTTCAGATAAGGTTGAAGATCTATTTTGGAGGACGAAGACGGAGTTTGGTATTACATCATTTGTATTCTACTACCATATTATTTTTCCGCTGCATTATTGTATTATCTCTGATATGTATGTAACTCTGATTTATGATGTATAATAATAATCAAATTTATTTATTTAACAGCTTCATGAACTGTTATTTTATTATTATATCTTGTTCCTTCCGCTGCGAGATTCTGAGTTTGTTTTTGTTCTTTCTTTTCCTTTCTTTTCTTATTTAACCCATTAACCATCCGCCCTTTTTAATGGTTTAGAATCGGCATGTGTGTTTGATTTGTCGATTTAAACTGTCCAAAAAGGCGGGTCGTTACAGTCGGCTTGCCTACGATGGCCCCCGGTAGATCTGATCGTCCCCGACCCCCTAGATCAAACACCACTGCCATGAAATTCCAGCCGCCACCAAAATTTTCGAACCCTAATCCAATTTTTCCGATCACCATGCCCATTATCTCTTTGATTGATTTTCCACAAATGCACTCCCCTTTCCGTCGTCGAGACAACCATACCAACGACACCGGTGTTTGCGCCAAAATTGGTCACTAACCCCGAATATCGTGAAAGCACCAATATATGAATACAAATCAACGGATCTAAGTGATGTAGAGGATAAAAAATGAAGAATAATAAACTTAAAACGGAAAGAAACAGACAGAGACACATAATTTATAGTGGTTCGGCTATCTTCGGCCTACATCCACTCCAAAAGTTAATCTTTTATTGACTTTCCTTGCTGGTTACAACTGATTACAGCAGATTATAATGATAAAATTCGAGTATAACAGCAGCTATGGAGTGTAAAGTTGAATCGGGCAGAATCTGGACGTTGAAAAGCCAAAAGATCCTCTTTCTATAGGCTCTGGGGTGCTATTTATAGGCGCTCCATGCAAATATCTCGCTCAAACTTTGGAAGACTTCTTCTGGCACGTGAGTGGGCCCACGCGATCGATCCCATGAAGTTTCAACTCAACCCGTGATCGATACGAACGTAATTCATATCGATCAAGATTTTGTCCAATGGAGTCGAAACTTGGTGTGAACATTCTTTAGCTTGTACGTAAGTTCCTGTGAAAATTTCGTGGCATTTGGACCTGTGGATCTCGAGATATGATCGATACAAATTGGCATTCCTCGGTGGGCTGTTTGGTTCGAATCGATCATTTCGAATCGATGGTGGCACGTGCCCAGGTGATGACGTGGCGTGCGATTTCTGGATCGATCCACTTTTTATGCCGAGTTGATCGAGTCGTTCCAGGGCTTTCGCCTTGTTCGTATCGATGGTTCGTGCTTCATTTCGTATCGATGAAAAGCATTGACTTCGTATCGATCGCCTATAGCTCTGTTCGCATCGATTATTTTGTCTTGTTCGTATCGATGTTAGTGGTCTGTTCGTATCGATTGTCACCGATTCGTCTGTCTCGATGGATACGAACAGAGGATTGGATGCGAACGTATCGATACGAACGGTGGATACGAATGCGAACGCATCGATACGAACGATGGATACGAACGGAGGAATGGATGCGAACGCATCGATACGAACGATGGATACGAACTCCACGGATGTGAGGCGAAGTCACTCTGATCGATACAAACTCAATCGATTCGAACAGATCGATATCATGGCTACCTGATGGATTCAAATAGTGTGACTGTGGATCGATTCGAACGTGATCGACTCGAAATTATACGTTCCTGATGGATACGAACAGCGTATCTTTCCTAACTTGTATCGATCATACGAACTCCGATTGACCTGAAATTTGAAACGTCGTCTTTCATGGCTTTGCTTGTCATGTCTTGTCAATTGTAATCCGATCCGGACTCGGACAAAATTCATCGACATCCATAGTGAACTTGTAATGTATAATCGATATTTTTGATGAGTAATCATTGATTTTCAGTTAATTTCTTGATATCTCGACTTTGCTAAAAAGTGGGATAACACCTACCATTGTCGTTGATGAAACGATAAAACCAATGATCGAGATTTATTCACCAATCCCCGACCAATTGATGCATCCAATCAAAAAATATAAGACGTCTCTTTATCCTGTCGAGACGAACAATCTGATATATAATTTATGGAGGTTTAGATATTGTTTAATTTTAACATGTTTTGGATTGTGGAGACTAATTGCCATTAAAAATGTAATTAGGAAGAATTTCGGGATCAAGGAGAAGAAATAGATATGGTGACGAATAGGGTTAAGGTAAACACTTATTTGTAACAATTGATGTCTTCAAACCCTAACATGTTATATATCAAAATTCAGTTTTTGAATATTCCGAGAAATTTCCAAAAAGAAAACCCTGCTCAAAATCGTCTTTTATCGTCAATTTAATTTAAATGACTGTTGATAATTAATTAATAACAAATATGTCAAATTTGTTGGTCGTTACACTAGCATTCCTCCATTTAATTCAACATACATTGATTCAATTTTTTATACCTCCTTTTGTCTCTCTATCTACCTGTACCTTGAAACTATATATGCATCTAATTATGTTTTTTTAATTATTTGATCTTGTACATTTATCGTATTATCATCTCCATTTTTTTACTAAAGCTGCATGCACGTTTTAAATCTTCTGTATCTCGTCTGAAATCTCCTTCGAGGCCTCCTTTCCATACTCAAACGAGAGGAGACATCAAATCTCATTCATATCTCGTCCGATACCCATCTCTTCCAAAATAGTCCAATCTCAACCGCAATATGGATCAAAATCTCAATTTAATTCCCATCCGAAATTGTATGTTTTTTATTTTACATAAAATTTTCTTTTGATAGTAAGTGTGTTACTTTTTCCAACTAGAGCACTCATTTTGATGTCTCAAGGGTTCAAATCCATGATATGTAGAACCCATGTCTAGGGCGTCATACCACTAACCAGTTGAACAATTGAGCTAGTGGTCCTTGACTTCTACATAACATTTTTTTCCTTTTTCATCTAGGTGCAAAAGAAACTACACAATCTAAAACCATTATCAACTTCTTGAACATACTTTTTACTTTATATCTTGATGAGTCAGAACAAAATATTTTATTTTTCTAATGTTCAAATAAGAAAATATTATTCAATCAATATCAAATTAGTTAAACTAATCTGCCACTCTTCTACAAAGATTAATTTCAGTTTCTTTTCTATCCAAATCAAGTATGTTACAATTTTTATTTTTACTTCGAAAATTATAATTGTTAAATAAACCGCTAAAACATCAATTTTAGATACATAAGTTGCACCGAAATATTCTCGACATGTTAATCCGAGATGTACATCCAAGATACATTCATCTCGTCCAAGATTTCCTCCAATACGAGATAACTTATGTGAAAATGGCGAGATGAAACGTGGTGGAAATCCGAGATTTAAATTCTTGGTTGCGTATCATGTATAATGCTTTAGTCGTAAAGAGAACAATTCAACCATACTTGAATGGATCAATCAAAGTCCTCTAGCCTTTTATGTTTTTGGAGAACTTATAGTAGGGGTGGGCACGGGTCGGTTTGGTTCGGTTTGAAGTCCAAACCGCTTCCGCACCGCATCAAACGGTTAATGAAAAATACAAACCATTATACTAACCATTTAAACGGTTCGGTTTCAGTTCGGTTTAATATAATATGGTCTGGTTTTGATCCGGTCCGGTTTGAACCCATATTAAATATGAAATAAGAGTATTACTTCCATCAACAATCAATTTACGAAGGCAACTGTGTGAAGCTTTTATACTTAAAAGTTAAAACACACAATGTTACACAGAAATGAAAGATTGGTTCTTAATTGTATGAATATTTCAATTTGACAGTTAGCCACAGATGAGATTTTTTAGTAGATTAACCAATCATCAACGTTAATTAATGCATAATCATTAAGCAAAAAGACTAGAATAAGATTATAATTAACATTTATCCAAAAATGAGATGAAAAATATCATATTAAAACTACAACTTTCTTCCTTTATGACAACGATTATCATTAATATAAGCTGAAAATAAAATATACATCGTTATAATATAAAATAAGATAGAAGTTGCTTATATTTTTATCCTAAGATTACTAGTGTAAATATTCGGTCCGGTTCGGTTTAATATGGTCGGCTCAATCATCCAAACCGCAACCGAACCATATCGATCCGGGTCGGTACGGTTTGAGGTGTTTGTTTAGTTAAAAAATTCAGTGCAGGTTTCCACACCGTTTTTGCGATTCGGTACGGACGGTTTCCGTATAGCGGTGCAGTTTATGCCCACTCCTGAGTTACAGTCATCAAAGAGACGCTATGTGAAGCAAAAGAAGAATCGATCCATCTTTCTTCCCGTTAGATTATTAGTATTTTACAGCATATAATTTAAAACTAATAATTTTTACAAATAAATTACGTGGGTAGGCTATTTTCTATTGATTTTAGTTGGTCATGGAACAGATTATTGGGTAAAACTTCCATACTATTGGCATTCTTTTCACTTTCATCTGACACCACCACAATACTATTTAAACCATTTTACTCCCAACCCCCTATCTCCAATGCTTTTCAACAACGTCCCCAAACCATGGAACATTACACAACGGGCATTAAAACCTTAAAAGAAAGAGGGACCGAAATCATCTTCTAACGACCAGGGACTTATAAAAACATTGCTTTTATACTTTGTAAAGTTCACTCAAATAATATGTTTCCTCTTTTAGTATTCTGATACCATATATATTAATTCTTTTCCTTTATTATTGCGTCCTCCTTTCCCATTTCCTTTTTGAGCAGAAGTTGAAGTCTCTCTCTTCCTTCGATTTTTTGGAGGAATTTCAGCAATGGAAGGCGATTTTTCAGGTTAGATCGTTCTTCGGTTTTCTAGTTCGTATAATCTTCAGTAATTATTGTAGATTTTGTAGTTAAATTATTTTTGGAAAAAAAAAACTATGGTTTTGGAAGGAATTTTTTGGTTATTTCTTCAGCAATGCTTAAAATCATGTTAGTTTTAGTTATTTGTTTATGTATTGAGTGGAAAGTTGCTATTTTTAAGTGTATAAGTTCATGGTTGTTGCTGAACTGGTTAAAATCCATCTGTGTTTTTCTAACTATGCATAAATGTAAAACTGTTACGTATGCATATACATGGACATGGTATTACAAATGAAAAACGTTAAGGTTTAACAGATGTCATGTTGCTGCATTGGTTATATATTATCTGTTTTACAATGTTTTAGAATAGGCATGATTGCAGATTTCAAATAATATACATGGCCATGAACACTTAATTACATCGTCAAAGTGGACTGCAACAAAGCAATAAATCATCATATCAACTACAACTGCTACTAATAATTTTTCATAGTTTTAAAATTATGCATGATAACTTAATTATCACCCAGAGATTTAAAGTAGAGAAATAAGTGATGAAAGTAAATTAAAATGAGGAAAAGCAAGATACACAATCGTTGCCTATGTCCACTTAACTTTGTTGCTGATTTGATTGCTGTTTACAAGAGGTGTTCTTATGGATTGATAATGATCCCCGAGAGTACATGAACAATATGTAAATTCGTAAAATAACTGAAAAGATCTCAATGTATTACAACCATTTTTTTCTTTCAATATTTGTAATCAAACAAGCACTTGCCAGTCATCTCCCATATCATTATAACAATTTTTACTACTATCAATGTCTGTAAAATGATAAATGTTTAAATATTCTTCTTACCTACAAAAAGCACATTCAAAATAACACAAGCTATCTATCTATTATGTAGTGCAGAATAGGACTCCAAAATGTTATCAAACAATATTTGTATGCATAATAAGAATATATATTTTACATAAGAACAATAATTGCAACTAATTTTTTAAAATTAGGGGTCCATAATATTCTCATTTGATACACAGTATCCCTCACCAAGTCTCTAATTATCGCATCATGCATTTCTTGCATGATGTTCTGAGAAGAGGCAAAACCAGTTAGATAAGTTTGTGAAGAGGATAAATGTTTAAATATTCTTCTTACTACAAGGACGGCAGCAGATAGTGACGACTTTTAGCTGTCGCCGGCCGTCGCTAGCCGTCGCCGGCCGTCGCTAAAAGTCATCGCTATTTGCCTCGTCGCCCAATAGTATGGCGACGGCTTTAGCGACGGCTCCGTCACCAAAATAGCGACGGCTCGCGACTGCAAATATGCCACGTGGAATTTTTCCAACGACTAAATAGCGTCGCTAAACGACACAAATTTTTTGCAAATTAGGCGTCGCTAGCCGTCGCTATATGGCAACCTACAGGCCGTCGCTAGCCGTCGCTAATCTGAAGCAAAATTCTTGTGCCAGCACAGCCCATACACACTTCAAACAACAACCATCAAATAACATCATCACAGCCAATATATACTATATTCATCAACTATAACCATCATATATCCATCATATAACATCACTATACATTCAAACAATATAAAATCCAACCAAATCTCATTTTCAAATCCAACTAAATCAAACAATATAAAATCCAACCAAATTCATTAACTAGAATATGTACATAGTAACCCGAAATTTCTACATAACATCCTGACATATATATACATAATAACCAACCAAATCCATCAACTAGAAGTTATCAAAATATGTACATAATATTCTGAAATATATATACACCAAATGTAACGATCCGGAATTTTGGACCATTCGCATCCATTATAAGTGTATAGGCAGACACACATGTCGGAGCTGAATTGCTCAAGATACCGCGTTGTTAATTTAAATTTGGCAAAACTGAACATATACAGTAAATAAAATAATCACAGATCACAGACACAGAGTAATAAGTGCAGCGGAAATAAAAGAGATAGTAGTTCATGAAGCTACTATATGAATATATAAAAATACATTAGAGTTTACAACAGAAGAGTAATACGATACATCAGATACAAATCAGAATACATCACTGAAATCATCGAATATCTGAAAGCTGGATAGATAGCCGGATCTCCAAGCGAAGCTCCAACTCCAAAGGTGAGTCTCGAAAGCTGAACTACTCAGTCTGACCCGAACGTAAGGAAAAGACAAAACACTCGAGTCAGGATTAACATTCTTATCTTAATAAATCCAACTCAAGTGAAATAGCAATCGAAATACAAGTAACTCAAAGGATGTTTGGAATAACCATCCTTTAAGGATCCGTTAAACTATATACTATGTAGTAGTGTACGCTAAGTAGATAATGTCTATCAGTAATATGTAAATATATCAAAATAGCGTTAAGTCATGGCCCATTCCACCCTTAACACATTTTTATTCCCAAAAGCATATACAAGACCGTAGTTTCCCCAAAACCGGAAGTCACCAGAGGGCAATCCATATACTAAAGGTACAAATCAAAATCGTAGTGGTCGCGCATAAATGGAATACAAGTATGACAAGGCACATGAGGCAATACCCAAGGTAGTGATACTACCGTTCGCCTGATCCGGACTGGTGAGAACGCAACGCCGCAGCGCCCGCAACACCGTGAAACAACACTCCCAAAATCAAGGGTGTACCAATCGACAACAAGTAATAAGTAGTTCGAAGAAGTGTGTCCACTTGAGGTAGCTAATCCTCCATTGACCCGGCACAGCTCATGTTTTAGTCATTTCCAATTTGACACAAGTGTCAAGGCTATCCATCATCGTTCTCTTTCTTCGGTCAACACGTACATCATTCCAACCACTTCATTCTGGATCATCACTCCGCGTATAGTTATTAAAGTGGTTTTCGGTTTAGATAGAGAGTATATCCATAACCGAATTCCGGTCTCTTTAATAACTTTCGTAATTATTACACCGATTGGTCATTTGTTTATTTCAAAACCAAATCGATTTCAATTTCAAATAGAATTCGTAAATCAACATTTCATTTGTCTTTCAAAACCAATTTCCAATAATTTACGTTTCAAAAACTTCCAAATTATCATTTCAAAATCTTATAATTCAAATTCAATTTCTATTTAAAACAATTCAAATATTGTTCCAAGTTCGAATATAAGTTTCAATTCGAAATCATTTAAATTAACTTAATTTTAACATTCAAATCAATTTAAACTCATTTATCGATTTCATTCAATATTCGTTAAGTTACTATGCCATTCAAAACAATTTCCATTAAATTTCCAATTCATTAAATCCATTATTCAAATTCAACTTCATTATATCAAAACTTACAAATTTAATTAAATTAAATTCATCAAATCAAATTCTTTACATTTCAAGTCTTACATTAATTCCAAAATATCACATTTTCATTTCTTGTTAAAGAAAATTCAATTTCACTTATTTACTTTCTTAAATAATTTCCAAAACTTACTTAATAAAGAAAACTCAATTTTCAATTATTTACGAAGTAAGATTCACTTATTAAAAGTTTAATTTTTCTTATTAAAGAACTTCAATTCAATTTAATCATTAAATAATTTAATCTTATTTAAGTATTAAATAATTCAAAACTTAATTATTAAATAATTTTAAGGTTTAATAATTTCAAACTTAATTATAATTTCAAACTTAATTATTAAATCATTTCAAAGTTTAATAATTTCAAACTTAATTCAATCATTTCTCAAATTAAACATCGTTCTTTCATCAATTACATTGTTAATATTCTGTTTTCAGATTATTAAATATTAACACTTTCCTTTAAATAAAAATTCAAATTTTCGACTTCATTTCAAAACCATATTATTTATTCAAATAAAATATTCGTTTATTTTTAAATCAAATTATTGACCAATCGGGTTTATTTAATTTCCTATCCTAGGTCAAATACATTTGGGTATTTATCATTTCAACTCGATTCCAATTCAATTCAAAATCAAACATAGCAAAGGGAACTTGCAGTGTGATAACTGGGATGGTGTTAAAGTAAATAAACAAGCAATAACAACAATCAATATCAATCCAATAATCAATTCAAATAATCCCGAAATAACCGTATTAATTCGCGTTGTTATTTGTACGAATTAATATAATTATTTCTAGAATCTACACTATCATTTTATGTAGATTAAAGATTATTACATTACGGTTTTTCACTTGTCATCTATTTACAATTTCATACATCATAAATTTAACAACATACATTCAGTGGTTCAAAGTGTAATTAAACAAATCCTACGTGTCAATAAAGTTAACAGTTAAAGGGATCATATTATACAAATGTCAGTTAATCAAATTTAACATTTAACTATCCTATATCAAGTTCAATTGCATACTATTTATCATTTTAACATTAACAATTTAACGTCCAATAGAAACATCAACAATAAATCAATTATCAGCCAAACTGTATTATCATCGCATAAATAATTAACAGATAATGGTGTCAGATGTCACAGGTGAACTGATACAGGTAATAGCATATATAACAGTGTAATTAACTAACAGCAGCATATTTCAATTGTCGTTTCAATTGAAATCAGATTTAATAAATAAAAGAACGTTAATCGTGAGTGAGTGCTCACCTTTCAAGGCTAGAGAGAATAGACGATGAAATCGAGTTACGAATTTCAAAGCAGAGCCCGATTGAACGCGAATTCGATGGATAAGCTGATACAGGAATTGATAAGAATGATCAGTCAGTTTGATAGAGACAGAGACAGAAAATAGATGTATTATTATTATTGTTATTATTATTATTATTATTTTTTATAAAAATCAATACGACAAATATTACAATACTATATATATATAATTCAAACCCGTTACATTTTAAAACCGATTAAAACCCAAATCACAAAACAAATTATAGATGTGTATACGTATTTCAAAATTTCCCCACAAAAATTATATTTATGCATATATATCAACTTTCAATATGTCATTATAATCGTAAATAAAATACACTACATCAGCGTACACAAATTTTTCAAAACATACATACATACCCGAATAAATTTCAATAAACTTATATAAAGTATAATAATATATATATTTAAACCGCAACCTATACAATATAATATAGCTTGTATATATTTCCAACATAAAATAAACAACCCATATAACTCTTCATATTTAAAACCAACTATAGCAATACACAGTAGAATAATATTTAAGTAAACTGTAAACTTTATATACGTAAACATGTATAATAACAACTAGCACTTAAACAAAGAGAAGGCTAAGGCTTCAGATCCAACTCTAGTCTAACAACAAGTAGGTACTAACTTAACAGAGTTATTTTTTTTTTTATAATATATATCACTCGCTAAAAAGAACTGCTGTTTGCTTTCCAAATATGCGAAAAACTTTAATGAACAAGTATATATAGTAACATACATCTATGTAAAACAACAGCAAGTTGAATATAAACTATATATATATATATATATATATATATATATTTATACAAACTCATACTGATACATAATCTACATATTTTTACTTTGCCATACACTTTCTAACATACGAAAAGTATAACCTACTATTCTTTATAATATATAACTTATATAACATACGCACATTTGAAAACTTTGTAGCTTTAAAACTAACCCATATATATAACATATAACAGATTCTAATTTCTAATATAATACAACTTGTATAGCCATATTACAAAGTGGATAACTTGCCATACTCTATAAAAATAAGCAACTCAAATATAAGTATATAGGCGCATGTTCAACTTGTATGCCTACTATAATATGCCTACCATTCAACAGGTGCAAATTTATATTCAACTTGTATTTTATTTGCAAACTATATATATAGAAGCTAAACAAAATAATATGCATTATTATATGTATACCAACTTACATCAGATGGAAGAAAGGGGAGAGAAGAGGGGAGGGGCCAGAGCAGGTGGTGGATGCTCCGGTAGTCAGGGCGGAGGTTGCGGTGTGGAGACTGGCCGAGTGGAAGATCTCAGGTGGTAGGCAAGGTGGAGCATTTGGGTTCGGTGGTCGGGATGCTTTGCGGAGGAAGGCTAACAGTTCCAGGCCAGTCGGAGCTGCTGCGTTCGATGGGGCCAAGGGAGGAGGCGGTCGTGGGTGTTTCTGGTGTGTCGCCCTGGCGCTTGGCCAGTGGGTGGTTGATGGTCAGGTGGGGAAGGTGTGCTATGGTGATCGACTGTTGAGGAAGTGGGAGGGACAGGCGAGCATAGGTGGTTGTGGTCGATGCCGCGGGAAGTGATGTGGTGGATCGGAGATGCAAGCACGTCGGAGGGAGAAGAGGGGAGTCTCGGTGCTTGGGTCGAGCGGAGGCAGGGCGGATGAGCTTGGTCGAACGGTGGTGGGTGAGTGATGAGAAGAAGCGGGAGAGCAGAGGAAGGGTAGACGTGAAGTATGGAATTGAAGAACGAGAGAATGAGGCGAGCAAGCTTCAGCAAACCAAGATATATATATAAGGACATGGTGTTATATTTTTTTTTCCCATCAGAACGAAGAAAATAAGCAAGAGGGGAGAAGATGGAGAGCTTGATTTTCGGCAAGTCATATGGGAGAGTAGTGGAGTCAGATGGGAATGAAGAATAAGAAAAGAACGTGCACCGGGAAGCCAAAGTTTGAACGCCTAGGAATATGTACAGCACAAAAAAAATGAATAAAATAATGGCCATGTATTTGGTTATGGGATAAATGGCTGACAGCTTTACAGCAGGGTAATGAATAGGCAACGAAAACGAAAGGACTCATAACGAAAGGGCTCAAACGGGTACCGGTACGGTTATCCGTTCACAGATATCGCCGGGTACTGAAAATTTAAAACACAAAATGAATAGACCGCAGAAATTAGCACGACAATATGTTCAAAACTGTATACAGATAGCAGTGGTACGATTGAATTATAAAAATTCGAATTTTTCAATAGCGGACAATGCAAGAAAAACGCTGAAAAATAAGATCGACGAAGCCAAAGATGTCCGAATTTGGAAAAACGACAAACTGATATCTTACTCAGAAGATGTTTTAGAATTTTTCTATGTAAAAATATTTTGGTTTCGAAAATATTTTATTTTCATCGCTTTTTAACTAATTAAATTGAAGTGAATTTACGCGCGAAATAAACTTTCATATTTTCGGACGAAAATTTACCAGTTGTTATGTTTAACTAAACGCATTCCAAATATCAAATTTATATTTCAAAATTTTATCGTTTAAAAATTTTACAAAATTTCAACTAATTACGTTATTAAAATAGTTGAAATTTACGGGTCGTTACACCAAACCAACCAAAATGTGTATATACCAAACTATAACACGAGCAAACAAACATACCTAATCCTCGCCATCGTTGCCGTCCTCTCCAGGCATCGTCCCATGCTGTTGCAAATAAGCCGCAATCCGCTCATCCAGCTGTTGCTCAAAGAAACTCTTCCTCCAATCATTTATTTCTTCCACTGTCGCCCTCAACTGAGCAATCTCCGCCTCTTGCTGCGACCTCCTGTATGCACTCTACATTCTCATCGCCTGTAAAATAGTTCATAATTATTTATATATTAGTATATATATAATATTATTAAAATTATTTGGCTATTCAAATGCATGAGTAAATTTATATATTAGTACATGTCAAAATTTACCTCCACATTTCCATAGCTATACCGTCGACTGGTCCGAGAAGGCGGGTCAATAATAGCATCCCAAATATGGTTCTCCTCCTCTAACGTAAGCTCTTCCCGACCAGTGGACTGTGCTACACGAGCCCGCTCTGCTTCGTACCTCTTCTGCGATTACAAACAATTGTTTTACACGATAAAAACCTAATTTCAAATTTTTTAAAATAAAATAAGACAAAATATTGTTATTAACAATAAATTAATTTACCATTACGGATTGCGATTTGTCATCCGTCCACTCGTACGAAACATTGCCCTCTTCGTCAGTCCTCTCTACGACATGCGTGGCCTTGAACAGCTCAGCCATAGTGGGCTCGCGGTTGTATCTCGCGGCCTGAAAATATATAAATATTATTGCTAATCTGATTATAAAATATTGTAATAAAATGTAAACACATTTTATAAATTTAATTACCAGCTCTCTCTTGTGCTCCTGAAAGGATTTGGAGCCACCACGGTGCAATGCAGGATTTTTATTCCTGTTTGCCCGGTTCCGCGCAGATAACTCCTACAAATTAAGATAAATTATCACGTATATATCTTGCGAGATTTATATTAGATTTAAATATAAAGAAAACATATTTTACTTACTTTTACTACCGGACTGTCCCAAAGCCGAAGAAATTCATTCCATACATTCTCACCCATCCAATTCGGCTTTTTCCCTGCATTCTTAGCCTTAGACAATGTATCCCTGTAATTTTTTCTCATTCGTTTGTTCCAATGATTTAAAAAAATGTCCAAGTCGTCAGGGTCAACGCGGACTGCAGCCTATAAATTAAAATTATTTTAAGTTATATACATTATATTAATTTACAACTAAAATTCAAACTACTACTTACAAGTAAATCCGCCTGTATTGCGTTTTTGACGTGACGGGGGATGTCGTCCCAGCGAGGCCAACAACCATCCATGCGACTCTGAAATGCCTTTCTCGAAACCTGTAAAATATAATCTGATGGTTCCACCTCAAAGCCACTGCAAAAGTTATGATATACATGTTTAGTGGATTTTAAAACTTATACTTTAAATAAAATTGATACTTACCCAGCACTTCTAGGAACAACTTCTGCAATCGGACGTAAGTCCGGTGCAGTGCCACTACCACCTGCACCGGGAGATGGGGATGGCATGACATTACCACCTACACTCCGTCTCCTGCCAGACATATCTGCTATAGAAAAACAATATCATCAGAGAACAATTATAGAAATTCACTACTACATAGCATGTTTCAATCACTTTCACAGAAACAATTATAAAAATTTACTAGTATAAAACATGGATAAAAATTATATAAATAATCATCACAGAACCATAATAGAAATTCACTACTACATAGCATGTTTCAATCACTTTCACAGAACAATTATAAACATTTACTAGTACAAAACATGGATAAAAATTAACTAAATGATCATCACAGAACAATTACAGAAATTTACTATTACATCGCATGTTTCAATCACTATCACATAACAATTATATCAATAACGATCAGTCTTCATCGTTTTCTGATTCAGACTCAGTCTCGTATTCTATCTCATTTTCTTCGGTACTTTCGAATGCATCAAATAGGACGTTCGATTCATCATTCAAAGGCCCAACATCAATATCATCAGTTATTATTATTTTTGTATTTGTTTCAAGATCGGCTTGATATGCTGCTTCATTGGAAATATTATTTCCATCAAACGTAAACCTTGGTTTCGTTTTGAAAACGGCGGACCAATCCGCTTTATCTCTTTTCAAAGATGATACGGAGCAAAATAAACTTGTAACGCTTGCTTGGCTAATACAAAAGGATCGTACTTATAGTAGTGTGATGTATGCCTTATTTCAATAAGTTTGTACTCTTTATGCACGTTGATTCCGGAACCAGGAACGTTACTAAACCAATTGCACTTAAATAAAAAAACCTTTTCTAAAGGTTCAACATAATATGTCAACTCTAGAATCTGTGTTAAGACGTCGTAAAAATCTTTTAAATGCTCATCTGGATCATCACTGCCTTTGACAAATACCCCGCTGTTATATGTTAATTTTTCAGCACCGTAATCTTTCGTGTTGAACTCAAACCCGTTGACGAAGAATATTGGATAAGTCTTCACATTTCTTTTCGGTCCAATCGCAAGATGTCTTAAGCCTTCATCAACGACATAGTTTCTTGGCTCATAAACATAGTTCAAAAACCATTTGGCAAATTCTTTACTGAGATCGCCAGATGGATACTGTGATTCGTAGATACTGCATATATGTAATATGTGTTATTATTATTATGTACGTACAAGTAAATTACAAGTGAATTAATTATTACCTGACAAATGGTGCGACTTCGACACAATTTAAAAGAACATACGTGTGTGCTACATGGTGGTCTCTATCGTCCAACCATATTTCCACACATTTTCCACCAGGTCTACCATGTTGTCTAAAAACAGATAACATTGTTTGAGAAGAATTTTGTTCAACGACTTCCTCATTTCGAGGAACAGTTACAAACGATAAGTTCACATCGTCCTTGAAGTAGTGAGAGAAAAAAAATGAGGCTTCTTCTTCAAGATACGATTTGCATATCGAACCCTCAACTCGGGCTTTTTGTCGAATCTTCTTCTTCAGATGATTCAAGTACCTATTAAGATATTTATTACATATTTAGATATACAAATTTGAATTTGAAATTGACATGAACATTGCACATGTTTTACCTCTCAAACGGATACATCTATCCATATTGCACAGGACCTCGAAGAAGTGCTTCGGATGGAAGATGAATAGGTAAATGCTCCATTACGTTAAAGAAACCATGCCGAAGTATTTTCTCCAGTTTGCATAGCAGTATGGGTATTTCTACTTCAAGTTTACGTATACGATCCACCTTTAATGTTGTCGAACAAAGTTGTTTATAAAACAAACATAACTCTGTTATAACGTTCCATACTTTTACGGGCAACAGTTCTTTGAAAGCCACGGGTAGTAAATATTCCATCATGATATGACAATCGTGACTTTTCATTCCACTCAGTTTACTATTTTTGAAGTCAACACATCTACGAAGATTGGAAGAAATCCCATCGGGAAATCTTAAATGTTCCACCCACTTTAGCACGAGTTTTACTTGCTTATTGTCTAGCTCATAGCATGCTTTCGGTTTTTTATTGTCATTAGGCTTCAAATGAAGTTCCGGCCGCTTACAATAGTTTGCTATATCAAGCCTTGAATTCAAATCGTCCTTGGTTTTGCCCTTTACATTCAAAATTGTATTAAACAGATTATCAAACACGTTCTTTTCGTTGTGCATCACGTCAATATTATGTCAGAGTAAGAGATCTTTCCAATATGGTAACTCCCAAAATATACTTTGTTTGCACCAATTATGAATGTCCGACTTTCCTGGGATTTCAGTTTGGACTCCAATTTCATGTATCTTTGGATAGTCTCTTACAATTTCGTATATTTCCTCGCCTGACCAAACCTTGGGTGGTTTCAGATTCTCTTCTCTGTTAGCTATGAAAATTTTCTTATCTCTTCTAAAAGTATGATTGGGATGAAGAAAACACCGATGACAATCAAACCACGAAACTTTCTTCCCATATTGTAACGAAAATGCTCGTGTTTCTTCCATACAATAAGGGCATGCTAGACGACCGGCCGTACTCCAACCAGAAAGCATCCCGTATGCAGGAAAATCATTAATAGTCCATAACAAAGAAGCGAACATACGAATTTTTTTTTCTCTTGATACATCGTAAGTTTCGACTCCTTCATACCACAGTTTCTTCAACTCTTCGATCAATGGTTGTAAATAAACATCAATTCCTTGGGTTGGATCATGAGGGCCGGGAACGACAGTGGTGAGAAACATATATGGTGTCTTCATACACATCCATGGAGGTAAATTATACGGTTAACGATAATTGGCCAGGATGAATATTTACTACCAAACTGTGAAAATGGTGAAAATCCATTCGTACATAAACCAAGTCTGACATTACGGCTTTCCGCAGCAAATGCGGGATAAGTCTTATCGAAATGTTTCCATGCTTCTCCGTCGGATGGATGTATTAAAGTTCCTTCTTCCGCTGTTCTCACACTATGCCATCGCATATGACAGGCCGTAGCAGAAGATGCATATAATCTTTGAAGTCTGGGAGTGATGGGTAAATAATGCATTCTCTTGTACGGCACTTCTTTCCCTTTCTTCTTTCTTGGTTTGTATCTTTCTTCGTTACATATTTTGCATTTTCTGAGGTCAACGTCGTCTTTCCAATACAACATGCAACCTTTCACACATGCATCTATCTTCTCGTACGGTAGACCGAAAGCGGACATTAATTTTTTTACTTTATAATGACTATCGCACATCAGATTATTGGGTGACATGTGTCGTTTTGCAGCTTGTACAACTGCTGTAAATGCAGCTTCCGTAAGGTTGAATTTTGATTTCATAGTAATGTATTCGACGGTTACTGAAAGTTCAGTTCCGCTATTACATCCGTCCCACAACGGCCTCTTAGCAGAATCTAACAAATCGTATATTCTTTTAGCTCCCGCAGTCGGTTCTTCTTCGACATTTTCGTCTTCATCGACAGCTTCAGTTGTAGGAAACATTGATCGTGCTGCATCATCCACCATATTTTCTATCAGATTCGTCATCATATTACCGTTCTTTAATAGTTCAATATTAGGTGTAGGTTCAACAAGTTCTCCATGACGATCCCAGAAATAATAATCAGGCACGAAACCATATTGATACAAATGTACTTCAACTATATCCGGTTTCCAATGCTTCAAATGTTGGCACTTACTACACGGGCAACGAATTTCTGTGTTGTTTCGGTTATTAGATTTAGCAAATCTAATAAATTCGTGTACACCGTTGTAGAAATGTTGCTTTATTGATCCCTTCTTTCCAGTTCTGACTTCATACATCCAAGAACGGTCGAGAAAATAATTGAACATTTTTCCTGATTTGAAAATGTATGTTAGACAGTTTAAATCATTAATTTTCAACCATTCTCCATTGTAAACAGTTCACCGTTGCAGAAAATTCAAAATAAAAACTTCACTTTATTTTTTAATTTTTTAGTATTTTGGTTTTCACTTCAGTGGTCAGTCATCCTACTTCCCATTACAAACACAATAATGTAATTACATTTTATAAATCATTTCAGATTAAACGGTTCAACAAAATTTCGGCAGCACTGCCCTTCTGTTCCCTGTATCGTACACAAATGCGTGTACACAATAACGTAAAGGAAGTGCTATCGAAATTTTATAACCGTTTAAAATGAAATTATTTATAATATGTAATTACTTTATTGTGTTTGTAACTTGTCCAATACAGGGACAAATCCGACAAATATTGTATCAGATGAATATAAATGTCCGTTCCGTTACCAAAACAAACATCCATATAACGATCATATACAACACTTGCCAGACGGGGCCAAAACCAATCTAAGAGATAAAAAAATTTCTTCAAATTTTATCAAATATTGTTGTTCTTTTCAAATTTTGACAATGTTTCAACTATTTAAATTTTATTTAATAAATTTGTATATTTAAATTTTAGTTCAACATTCAATTAACAATTTTAGTTCAATATTCATTTCTTTATTTTTTTACGACATAGATTTTAGCGTAATCTTTGTTGTTATATTCATTTCTTAATTTCTTTACAAAATAGATTTTAGTACAATATCAGTTGTTTTTAAAGTCATTTCCTAATTTTTAAATTTTTTTTAGACATTTGTAGAATTTTTAATGTTCTTATATTCATTTTTTAATTTTTTGTATAAACTTTATTTTGTACAATACTGTAATTTGTAATACTCATATTTGCAGAATTTAGATTTTAACAACTTAAATTTGTAATTTATCAATTTCATAAACTATGAAATACTTTCATGTAAATTTATCAATAACCAAGTTAATCATTAATTATATACACTATTTTTTCACCTAAAACAACTAACCATGTTAATCGCCAACACTAATCATCTACATCAACCATTTATTCAACTTGATCATGTGCTAAACTAATTAATGTAATACTAATTAATTCAAGTTCATGATAATAAACTAATTAATCTACCAAATCAACATACAACACTACTAATACCTAATTTAACAACACAACTAATACCCAATTTAACAACAAATCTCAATCTTACAACAAATCATAATTGAATTAGGGTTTAAACTAACCTAAAAACATCAAATTTACATTCAAACAAGAGATTATAAGCATACCGACGTAAATTTGGATGATTTGGAAGCGTTGAAGGCTGGGGTGACGGCTAAGGGGACGGGGGGCGACGGAGGGGGAAAGGAGGAAGAAATTTGGGGGAGAGGAAATGAAGAAACTGTTGCTTTCGGCCAGATCTGTATATTGCGTATAGCGACGGCCGCTTTTTTTAGCCGGCGCTAGTCGTCGCTAAGCTCTGCCGCTATATGAAGCCTTTCTAGTAGTGTTAGCTACAAAACGCACATTCAAAATAACACAAGCTGTCTATCTAAAATGTTATCATATTTGTATGCACAATAAGAATATATATTTTATATGAGAACAAAAATTGCAACTAGTGCAAGGATGTGTAGTATTCATGGTAAAATAAGAGGACCATAGTCTTCTCATTTAATACACAATATACCTCACCAAGTCTCTAATTTTAAGTGCAACTGGAATAGCGTAACATTGATACTCCATAAATCACAGTTTAATCACCTATGGTGACTGATTTTGTATTAGTTCGTTGTTGAATATGAATGAATTTGCGGCAATAGTTTATTGAAATGTAGACTTAGGATTTATTCCTTTTTTACCCCTTAAAACGTGCAGGTGTGTTTTTACCAGACAAAAAAAATTGACAGATAATTGTGGATAGAAGTTGTAATGCTTTATTAGATAAACAGAAGGACACACACAAAGAACATGCATTACAACAGTAGACATAGGTATAGATAGAGAAAGACAAAGTAGGGTTCTTAGTCCGATGTTATACGATTTTTCTTTCTTGCCGATCCCTTCCCATGTGTACCCTTGCTTGCAGCATTTCCTTTAACCTGATGTTTGTTGTTATGTTAGCCCATTGTAAATTGATGTAGATATTGATTGATTTTAGTAGTAGAAAGAAGATTGATGCTTAGTTGGTTAAAAGGAAGCAGTCCTGTGTTTATTTGTTTGATGATAAATCAAAATCTACCTTTGTATTGTTCAGATCAGTTTTAGCTTCGAAGATGTCGTTTCCACGTGCGACAATCCTTATTGCAATCAGTTTTTTTTAAGTGCAACTGGACCATTAGTTCCTATACCTTATCTTCATATACTTTTTATTTAATTCTAGCTTTTATTTGGTCGTGATTTGTGTGGTTAATGAAGTTATTATTATTTGTTTGGTGACCACAATGTTCAGTACTTATATGTAACTATCTATAATCTAATTGTTATTCATTGATTTTATCATTTAGTTGTTTTATTGGGTTAATTTCCGTAGTATGTCCAAATGCATGGTTTCAAAAAACTCTAAATATATAGAGTATAGCATAATGCTATTTTACATTCATGCATTGGATGGATGAGTTTTTTTTTAATGTCAAATTATAGCTTTAGCACCACTTATAACACTGCATTGGACTTGCTCTGTTGTCTTCTAGGTCTTAATAAAGAAAAGTGTGATAGATCAAAAAGTGGTTGTGAGAGTGTTGGAGATAATTTTGAAACGCAATATAAGCCTATTACAAATCCGAAGGTATCTGTACTTTTTTGTTTGAAACGTTTGCTTCTTTTGTGTTTAGAGTTTTACATATAAATTTAAATTAATTGCATAATCCAAAATTTAAACCGTTTGAAAACTCAATTAACTTGTATTTAATCCATGAAATAAATTCTAAAAGATGCCAATTTCAATATGTATACATACCATAGTCGCATCACAAATTGGTAAAATTAAATTTTCATTTAGGTACAAAGTTATATAATCACATAACCCAAGTTACATATATTAACAATTAACAATAATAATAAATTTATTTTTTAATTCGTTTATCTCAATGAAGTTATCATGCATTGCACTGAAAAATTCTGTTTTTAATTTCAAATACCTACATTTTAAAATTTCTATAATTACTTACAAATTCTTATTTGTTATCTTCTAATATTTTATATTAAGGTCCGTATATTTAACTAGTTATGTGATCTTAAAGTTAAAGTATATAGATAAATTCAATTAACCAATATCCATTAATTCATTAAATGAATCCTAAAAGCAAACAATTTGAAAATGTATACAATACTCATATATATGAGCAAAAATGATATATTTATTTTTTTATTTAGATATAAAAAATATATAAATCGCATAATATAAAATATATTGATAAACAATAATATTATTTTTTATTTATAATTCATTTACCTCAAAAATATTATCATTCATTGCTTGACAAAATTTTCTTTTTAATAACCTCTAAAGGATAAATTTGTATGTTTACAACAATGCAATGTGAATGCGAGGATTACACTATAAAAATTAGTTTATATAAGATTTTTGTTTTCAACGTGATATTAAAACTTACCTAACTCATAACTCGGCTAGATGTTACAGAACATTTATTTGTAATTATCAAAGTTGGAAACATGACCCTCTCATAACAAAATTAAATCCATGGTTAGTAGCAAAGTTAAAATTGTTTAATAATTAAAATCTCAAAAAATGGATAAAGGTTCGCGTGTAGAAGATGCTCTTCTCATCTACGATTACGTAGAGAACTATTCTCGATTTTCTCCTACCATTTTACATTCAACTACATATAAATTATTTAAATAAATTCAATTATGTAATATTCATTAATTAATTTATAAATCCTTCAAAAACAATTCAATATATATACAACATCCATATTAACAGAAGTAGTCAAGTTTTTTTTCATTAATATATAAAAAAAGAATATCACATAGCATTAACTATTTACATATAAAGTGATAACAATCACACACACACACACATCAGTTTAGACATTAATTCCCACATAGATATGTAGTTAGAAAAGATTGAATCATTTACCTTACATCGTGGATAATGAAACTTTTATCATATGTTGGATAATGAAATTCTTTTTTTAAAAGTAATTAAAATATAAATATTATTTTTAATAACATTACCATGTGCAATGCACGGGTTACATACTAGTATTTGTATAAAAGTCGTATATTCTTAGCGACAATTTGAGCTTTAATAATTCAGATACTTCAATGCTGCTTTTTTACCCTCTAAAATTCATTGTTCAATTGTATTTGTTCATTTTTCTCCAGATGACATCTTCTGATTGTGCTTCTGATGAACCTCTATGGTCAACCAAGAATATGGGAACCCTGGTAAACAGTTACTACAAGATTCTATTGGAAGGTAACGATATTTCTCCTACAGCCACCCTGAGAAGGTTGAAAAGGAGGTTTACTCAAAGTTTCACACATAAACGATTGGGAGCGAGACTCGCATATATGCGCACAATATTTGCTACAAGGGAAGATGTAAGTTGTTTTCTTAGTTTTTTTTCCTAGTTGTTTTCTTTGTCAAATATATGTTGCTCATCAACTTTCCATGGTAATAATACAAATACAGGAGCTCTGTAAGAAAACGTTTCAGAATTTTAAGAACAAATATGAAAATTTTGATTTTTGGGAAACATATCTGCAAATGGTTCAACATCCAAATTTCCATACTTTTGACACTGGGACTAGCAGATGCAAGAGTGGGACTAGCAGAGATAGGTCTAAGAGTTCCATGGATTTGTCTGCAGGTCCAAGTTCTGTGAATTTGGATATCGAGCCGGATCAATATTCAATTGAAAATGTGATGAATATCATGAATAATATCGGTTTGGATGACGATGACTTGGTTGTCAAAGCAGCGATTGGGTTCCAAAATAACGAACTCCGGAAGACCTTTGTGCTATTTGAAAATGATAACCAAAGACGTCTATTCCTGTATTCTTACTTTATTGGGTAGATTTCAGTGTGAGCATCTTCTTCTCATGTTTTTCTTCTGTACTTCACTTGATTGTGTATTTGACTGGAAAATATTTCTTTGTTTGATCATGCTATTCTAGTATGCTGTATTTGGGTTAGTAGTTGTTGGAGTAAATTCATCTCTATTTGAATTTAATGTCAACTTTGTATTTAATATTAACATTGTATTTGTGATATTGATGCTGCTGTAAACTCATCTGTACTTGAATGCTCTCACTGTTGTATTTTGTGTAGCATCTTGCTTGATTGAATTCTGAACAAAGATTGAATGCGTGCTGTCATGCAAATTTGTATTTTCATGGCAAATATTTTCCCGTCAAATATCATTTCGACAAATATTTGCCTGATTAATCTTGACTGTCAAATCTTCGGATTTGTTTTAATATTTTGTTAATCACTTCCTAGGAGTTGGTTCGGTGTCGCTTCCAGCAATTGTAGTGAAAATCTAGGTTTGACAATTATAATCTAATAATACAATAGTTTCAATGATAAATTGTAAAAAATGATTACTGTACTCGTGTGTCATAAATTCATACAACTATTTCCTTCGATCTAATCTAATTTTACACAAGCATCTAACCTAATCTTACTGCCTGCAAACCATCCTACCATATCCTTTCGAGGGCTGATGATGGAATATTGAATACAAGAGTAAGGTGTTGAAATATAAACTTGATTTATTAGTTTTTAGAAAATTCTTGTATTATGTTTAAAGGGGGGTGAGAGTTCTAGAATTATGTTTTCTTTGTAACAAAGTAAAAGTATTTCTAGAATTATGTTTTCTTTGTAATCAAGCAAAAGTGATTCTAGAATGATCTATTAGAGACTATAAATAGAGGAGCTCTCCTCTTATTTGTAATCACGCAATAAAGCAAAGGAAAAATAATAATAAAGCATTATTTGTGAGAACAAGTTTCTTCTCTTTGTGTGTGAGTTGTGTGGATTAGTGAGAACAAGTTTATTCTCTCTAGTCTCCAACCTTTCTTTTTTAATTTATATTCCAACAAAGTGGTATCGGAGCAAGGTTTAGGGATGACTTCCAACAATATGTTACAACCTCAACTTCCTCGTTTGACGGGAAAGAATTACAATCAATGGAGCATTCAAATGAAGGTCTTGTATGGCTCTCAAGATCTTTGGGAGATTGTTGAAAATGGATATAAAGAATTGGAGAATCAAGTAACACTTTCAACACAACAATTGAATACTTTGAAAGAGATTCGAAAGAAGGACAAGAAGGCTCTTTATTTTACCTATCAAGCGGTGGATGAAGCAATTTTTGAAAGGATCTTTCGGCATCAACATCAAAGGAGGCATGTGACATCCTCAACAAGGCGTTCAAAGGTGAAGAAAATGTAAAGATGGTAAGACTTGCTCTAAGAGGTGAATTTGATTTACTCAAAACGAAAGAAAGTGAATCGGTGGAGGAATTTTATAATAGAACTATTTCTATTGCTAATCAACTTCGAGTCAATAGTGAAGAAATTTCGGATAAAAGAATTAATGAAAAAATTCTTCGAAGTATGACAAGGAAATTTGAGCATGTTATTGTTGCTATTGAAGAATCAAAAGATTTGAATACTTTCTCTCTTGAAGAATTGTTGGGCTCATTACAATCTCATGAGCTTCGCATCAAACAATTTGATTCCTCTCCTTCCGAGCAAGCTTTTCAAATTCGAGACACCAACCGTGGTGGTTTTAGAGGAAGATGTGGAAGATCAGCCCGTGGTAGAGGACAAGGAAGAGGCCAAATTCAAAGTGAAAATTCAAGCCCATCTCAAGGAGGAAGAGGAAGAGGTCGTGGAGGATACAGTGGAAGAGGAAAAGGTAACTCTTATAATATTCAATGTCATTATTGTCATAAATATGGGCATATGAAAAAGGATTGTTTTAAAAGAATTAATGATGAAAAAGATAATTCTAATTTTCTACATGAGAATTTGGAGATACAAGATGAAAGTATGCTTTTTGCTTGTAATGTTCAAGAAGCTTCTTTTGATGATATATGGTATATTGATAGTGGTTGTAGTAACCACATGACTGGAAATAAAAATTGCTTTATGAATTTTGATGAAAGTGTCCAACGAGAAGTCAAGATAGGTGATAACAAAAGGCTCATTGTCAAAGGCAGTGGTGATATTCCGATACGGACAAAGCAAGGTACAAATTATATTTCTAATGTTTATTATGTTCCCGATCTTAAACACAATCTTTTGAGTGTTGGGCAACTTTTAAAGAAGGGACATAATGTGAATTTCAAAAATGATTTATGTGAGATCAAAGACAAAACTGGTGTTCTTATTGCAAAAGTGAAGATGACACCAACAAAAATGTTTCCGTTGCAAATTAAAAATGAAGCATTTCCATGTTTTTCTAATATTGTTAATGACAAGTCATGGCTTTGGCATCTTCGTTATAATCACTTGAGTTTTAGCACTTTATCCAAGATTTGCAAAGATCATATGGTGAGAGGCATCCCAAATATTAGCAAACAAGATCAGGTATGTGCAAGCTGTGTTTTTGGCAAGCACCATCGAGATCCATTTCAAAAAGAAAAGGCACGGCGAGCAAAGAATCCTTTGGAGCTAGTGCATTCGGATTTATGTGGACCTATGCGCACAAACTCTCTTGGAGGTAATCGGTACTTTCTCACTTTTATTGATGACTATAATCGCAAGATGTGGATTTACTTTCTCAAAGAAAAATCTCAAGTATTTGAAGTGTTCAAGAATTTTAAAGCACTTGTGGAGAAGCAAAGTGGTTTTTCTATAAAGACACTCCGATCCGATCATGGTGGAGAATATATATGACGCAGCACGGAAGTAGATCTGAACCAGCGGTCAAATCTATCCAGGATCCAATCACGAATTGCGGAATAAATGAATCAATGAAACAAGATAAATTGATGAATTGATTATACCCAAGTGCCCAAACCCGTTGATCTCTCGAGATACCGGATTCTAGCTATCTTCAACACGTTGATCGCGCACGATACCGCGTTAGAAGATCTACGATTCTTCGACGTTGATCTCACGCACGAGATTCCGTGAATTGGCTTCAAAATCGTTGATTCGAGCGCACTCGAATATCCGAAGATGGAGAAAGGAGATCACACTCAACTTCCAATTTTAATGGAGGCACAAAACTCTCAAACAAATTTTATTCAAAATTCAATTCCTTTTAAAATGACAACACACCCCTATTTGTAGAAAATTACAACACATACAACTCAACACATGCGACTCACGACTTAACAACATACGAGTTACAAGTTACAACACCATACGACTTAACAACATACGACATAAGAACAATAACGACATAACAACAATGCGACTTAACAAATACAACACAAACGACACACGACTTAACAAATGCGACATAACAAATACAACACAAACGGCACACGACTTAACAAATGTGACATAACAACTTCGGCATCGACATAAGAGACTTTGCGACCTACTAAGGATTTGCTTGCGACCAATGTCAGACGACTTAGGAATTCTGGAGCGACCTTCGATGGAAACGCCTTAGGCTTCGCGACTTATGGTATGTCGCGCTGCATTCTGGAGTGACCTTCGATGGAAGCGGATTTTCTTGTGACTTAAGGAATGTCGTTCGCGATCTAGGGTTTCGCGACTTAAGCAATGTCGTTCGCGACCTAGGTGGAGCGACCTAAGGTATGTGCTGCATCATCCTCCCCTGGTTGAAAAGAATTTGACCCCGAATTTACACTTTCCTGTTCTTCGACATGCTTATTCTCATGGTATAGAATCAAGTGTTTGACGTTGAAAACGTCGGCAGTATGGATATGATCCGGCAATCTTAACCGATAAGCATTCTCGTTAATCTTCTTTATGATTTCCAAAGGGTCAATCTTTCTAGCAACCAGTTTGTTGTAAGTACCAACAGGAAATCGATCCTTAGTCAATACTGCATATACAAAATCTCCTTCTTTGAACTCAACATTTCGTCGCTTAATATCCGCGGATTGCTTATATTTCTCATTCGCCTTAAGCAATCGCTCCTGCATGACCTTGTGGCACTCTTGCAATTCATTCACAAAATCACTAGCTCGTTTGATCACTCCTTTCTGTTGTGGCACTGTAGATAAATCTAATGGTCCCTTAGGCATTGTTGAGTAAACGACTTGGAATGGACTGAACCCAGTGCTATGATTAACTGCATGGTTGTGTGCAAACTCAGCTTGACACAGCTTAGAATCCCAATTCTTCAAATTGTCATTCACGAGGCATCTCAATAGATTATCTAGGGATATATTCACAACTTCTGTTTGTCCATCCGTCTATGGATGATAAGCACTACTTAATTTCAGCTTTGTCTCGACCATTCTCCATATACTTATCCAAAAATGACTCAGAAAACGAGTGTCTCTATCTGATACAATAGATTCAGGCAACCCATGAAGACGATAGATCTCTCTGAAATATAACTGTGCGACATTAACTGCATCTGCCGTCTTCTTGCATGCGACAAAATGTACCATTATTGAAAATCGATCAACCACCACGTAGATAGAATCATTGCCACGTTGCGTTCTCGGCAATCCCAATACAAAGTCCATACTAACATCCACCCATGGTTTAGTAGGTATAGGCAACGACATATATAAACCTGCATTTGTTGCGATCTCCTTTGAAACTTGACAAATATGACACATCTGAATGAACTTTTCAACCTCCTTCCTTATTGACGGCCAAAAATAAGACTTTGAAATCAACTGCATAGTACGGTCACGGCTCATGTGTCCTTCTTCATGTAATTCTTTGATGATTTTCATTCGCAGACTGCAATCTGGAATACACAACTGATTTCCTTTGAATAGAAAACCATCAACCAACATATATCCATCCATAATTCCCTGCTTGACTTTGTCTAGGATCTTGGAAAAATATGAATCTGAAGTAAGCAAATCTGGAAGTAAGTCAAAACCCATCACCTCTACTCGCATGGTTGTTAGTAAATTATTCCTCCGACTTAATGCATCGGCGACGCGATTAGTTACTCCGGACTTGTGCGTTATGACGAATGTAAATTGCTGCAAATAAACTATCCACGATGCATGCCTAGCTGCAATTTTATTCTGCCCTTGTAAATGTTTCAATGCTTCATGATCCGTATACAAAACAAATTCTCTGTGGAACAAGTAATGTCTCCAATGCTTCACGGCCTGCACAATAGCATAAAACTCCACATCATAAGTACTGTATCTCCTCTTTGCTCCAGAAAGCTTTTCACTGAAATAGGCAATTGGACGACCCTTCTGACTCAACACTCCAATTCCAACTTTGGACGCATCTGTATGTAACTCAAATAGTAACTGAAAATATGGCAACACTAGAATCAGTGCCGATGTTAAAAGTTCCTTGATCTGTTCAAAAGCAGATCCTGCCTCTTTCGTCCATGAAAACTGCTTTCCTTTCATACAATCAGTAACAGGAGCCATCACACTACTAAAGTGCGGTATAAATCTTCGATAAAATGAAGCTAACCCTTGGAAACTTCTGACTTCTGTTATAGTTTTGGGCTGTGGCCAATTTCTGATTGCAGCTACTTTACTCTGGTCCACTTGTATCCCTTCCTTGGACACTACAAAACCCAGAAATAAAACACTCGGCGTCATGAACACGCATTTCTTCGTCGCTGCATAGAACTGTTCTTGACGAAGAATAGTTAACACCTTTCGCAAGTGTTGAACGTGCTCCTCTGTGCTAGCACTATATATCAAGATATCATCAAAGTAGACTACAACAAACTTTCCGATGTAAGGTCTGAAAATTTGATTCATCACCCTCATAAATGTACTTGGTGCATTAGATAGACCAAATGGCATGACCAACCATTCATATAATCCTTCCCGAGTCTTGAATGTTGTCTTCCATTCATCACCTGGTCTTATGCGAATCTGATGATAACCACTCTTAAGGTCGATCTTAGAAAAGATTACAGACCCACTGATTTGATCCAATAGATCGTCAAGTCTTGGCATAGGAAATCTGTATCTGACAGTTATCTTGTTGAGTGCCCTGCTATCTGTACACATTCTCTACGAACCATCTTTCTTTGGCACCAACAGAGCTAGTACAGCACAAGGACTGAGACTCTCTCGAACACGCCCTTGCTCAAGCAACTCCTCAACCTGTCTCCTCAACTCTTCATGCTCAACTGAAATGACCCTCCTATTTCTACCTTAATTTCATAAGGTTTTTTTTTACATATATATATAAATATATATACATGCATATGTACATTTAATTTATATGTATCTGGATGTCCACCTATATTCATTTGCACTTTTAAGTTTGATTTAAACTTCCTTTGAATTATCAGAGTCATTTTTCTTTCAAACAATTCAACCAGGATTCAAAACTCATTACCAATATAAATATATCAGTGTATCCCTAATAATAAACACATCATACGATAATGCGGCCTATGCGGTAAAACAACACCTAGCACTAGATCAATTTGATGTTGTATGTCCCTTAGTGGCGGTAATCCTTGGGTAATTCCGCAGGAAAGACATCTTCAAATTCATTTAACACCGGTCTAACCTCCGCAGGAATTTCAAGATCTTCACTTGTTTCATACCCAATCAACATAAACAATTCAGCACCATCTTCCACTTCTTTAACAAATTCTCTCGAAGATAATAGACTAGTTGGTTTCACTTTCTTCTCTGACTTGCTTTCACTTTGTTCACGCTTCTTAGGAACTAAGGTGATTTGAGCACCTTCGAACATGAAACTGTGGTTGTTGGTGCGACCATTATGTTGTACAGCTCTATCATATTGCCATGGTCTTCCCAATAGTAGATGACACACATCCATATTGACAACATCACACCATATTTCATCTTTGTACTTCTTCCCAATAGAAAATGTAACAAATGCTCGTCTTCCCACTGTCACTTCTCCACCTTTCTTTAGCCATGCCAGTTTATAAGGTCTAGGGTGTTTTTCAGTCTTCAACCCTAACTTCTTGATAGCTTCTTCAGAAATAATGTTATCGCAGCTTCCCGCATCAATAACAAATCGACAAACCTTTCCCAAGATAGTACATGTAGACTGAAAGATATTGCTCCTCAGCCAACTAGAATCATCCTCATGCTTTGGCGTTAAACAAGACCTCCTCATCATCAAGTTACACCCTTCGTCTCCTGACACAACTTCTTCATCTTCATCAAACTTCGGTGGATGAGAATAATCAATTTCAGCTTCCACATCCTCACACTCACATTCCTCTGCAACTAATGCTCTCTTCTTTGGCTTTGTACATTCATTACTTTTATGGCCAAACTCCTGACAATTATAGCACTTGATACTGTTATTGACCTTTGCTTTAGCGGCTTCATTGACAATTGGTTATTTGACTGCCTTGGAAACATTAGCACTGCTACTAGCACCCTTATTCTGGTTGTTGGAACTCGTAAACACACCACTTCCTCGTCTTCCTTGTTTCTCCCAAGCTAGATATTTCTGATGTGCTTCAGCAACAGACATAGGATTAAACATATTAACCATGTATTGAATTTGCATTCGTAACCCTCCAACATATCTAGCCGTTAGCTGTTCCTCGGTTTCCATAATATCATTCCTTGCAATCAATTGATAGAATTCATCTGCATAGTCATTCACTGTCTTCGTCCCTTGTCTCAAATTCTGCAAACGTTGATACATAAGAGATTGATAATTGTACGGCAAGAAAGTTTCTTTCAACATCTTTCTCATCTTCTCCAAAGTAACCACTTTTGATTTTCCCATTCTCTCCCGAGTTAGTTTAGTTAGTTGCCACCAAGCCATAGCTCTTCCCCTTAGTCTTGTAGCAATTAATTAGACTCTGTGATTCTCAGGCACATCCTTGAATTTTAAAATTTCTTCAACGTTCGACAACCAATCAAGAAATTCTTCTGCTTGCATACCGCCTTTGAATTCTGGAATTTCCATCCTCATACCCGACTCCCATTTACGATCATTTTCTGAATCCCGAAATTGATTTCACACTTGGCCTTGATTTCGATAATGAATACTACCTCCATCACCATCTTCCTCAAAATCAGATGTATTTCGATATCGATCCTGACCATCTACATCCCTACGACCACGCATGTTCCTTCTACCTTGTCTTTTAGCATCACGATATGGTTCATTTTCGAAGCCACGTTGAGTTCCTCCCTCTTCATTTCGGTACCCATTGTGGTCTCGCATCATCGAAACTGATGATTCTCTCCTATCTCGATAAGACTGGGGTGACATCCTCCTTTCTTCCGAAACCAATGGCGAAACCCTGTTTCCACCCTGGTTCGAAACTGGTGACGTTCTCCTTTGATTTTGATTCATGTCGATCATCAATTTCTCCAATTTTTCAATACCCTCGTTGAACTTTTCATTGATACGCTGCTCCATCTGCTCAGCTTCTTGTCTTCTATATAAATCTTCAACATTTTGATGGCGGTTAGCACGTCTCGGAGGCATGATCAAATCTTCAACAAATCCAAACACAAACTTCACTTTGATCCAAAAAATCTCGAATCAAAACTCCCCAACTTGTTTGAAATCTCACGAACACCCAAATGAACAAATAACTCAATCCGAACTCCAAAAACTTCAAATCTCGAAACTTCACACCCAACGAACTTGGAAAAGTTCGTCTCCTTGCTCCGATACCAAAATGACGCAGCACGGAAGTAGATCTGAACCAGCGGTCAAATCTATCCAGGATCCAATCACGAATTGCGGAATAAATGAATCGATGAAACAAGATAAATTGATGAATTGATTATACCCAAGTGCCCAAACCCGTTGATCTCTCGAGATACCAGATTCTAGCTATCTTCAACATGTTGATCGCGCACGATACCGCGTTAGAAGATCTACGATTCTTCGACGTTGATCTCGCGCACGAGATTCCGTGAATCGACTTCAAAATCGTTGATTCGATTGCACTCGAATATCCGAAGATGGAGAAAGGAGATCACACTCAACTTCCAATTTTAATGGAGGCACAAAGCTCTCAAAAAAAATTATTCAAAATTCAACTCCTTTTACAAATGACAACACACCCCTATTTATAGGAAATTACAACACATACGACTCAACACATGCGACTCACGACTTAACAACATACGAGTTACAAGTTACAACACCATACGACTTAACAACATACGACATAAGAACAATAACGACATAACAACAATGCGACTTAACAAATACAACAATAACTGCACACGACTTAACATATGCGACATAACAAATACAACACAAACGACACACGACTTAACAAATGCGACATAACAACTTCGGCATCGACATAAGAGACTTCGCGACCTACTAAGGATTTGCTTGCGACCAATGTCAGACGACTTAGGAATTCTGGAGCGACCTTCGATGGAAACGCCTTAGGCTTCGCGACTTATGGTATGTCGCGCTGCATTATGGAGCGACCTTCGATGGAAGCGGATTTGCTTGTGACTTAAGGAATCTCGTTCGCGACCTAGGGTTTCGCAACTTAAGCAATGTCGTTCGCGACCTAGGTGGAGCGACCTAAGGTATGCGCTGCATCAATATGGCGGAAGAATTTGGAAATTTCTTAAAGGATCATGGCATTCATCATCAACTAACGGTCCGCTCAACCCCTCAACAAAATGGGGTGGCCGAAAGAAAAAACCGTATCATTATGGAACTTGTTCGAAGTATGTTGAAGACAAAAGGATTGCCTAAAATATTTTGGGCCGAAGCTGTAGCATGTGCATGCTATGTTCTCAACCGTGCGACAACTAAAAGTGTTCAAGGAAAGACTCCACAAGAAGCATGGAGTGGTCACAAGCCATGTGTCTCCCACTTCCAAATTTTTGGAAGCATTTGTTACTCTCATGTGCCGGATGAAAAGAGAGGAAAACTTGATGACAAATCTGAAAAGTGCATCTTTGTTGGCTATAGTGAAAGATCCAAGGCATATAAATTATATAATCCCATCACAAAGAAGACTATTATTAGTCGTGATGTAATTTTCAATGAGGAAGAAGCATGGGAATGGAAAAATGAGAAAAAGAGTACAAGTACCTTACTTGATAATGATGCATTTGAGCCAATTGAAGAAGAAGGATCGACTCCACCTACTCCACCATCTAATTCTCCTCCAAGCTCATCATCTTCAAGTTCAGAATCAACACCTAGAAGGACAAGACCTCTTGCGGAGATTTATGGAGAAACAAGGAAGAATTTTAGAAGACGAATTTGTTGATTTTGCTTTATATGCAATGCGGATCCGGTTGATTTTGAAGAAGCCGCCAAGGAAGACAAATGGAGACAAGCCATGGATCAAGAAATTGATGCAATTGAAAGGAACCAAACATGGGAGTTGGTTGAAGTACCTAAAGGGAAGAAACCCATTGGAGTCAAATGAGTTTACAAGACAAAGTTGAATGCACAAGGTGAAGTTGAAAAACATAAGGCACGATTAGTTGTGAAAGGCTACAAGCAAAAGTATGGTGTTGATTACAAAGAAGTTTTTGCTCCCGTGGCACGCCTTGAAACAATTTTTTTGATAATTTCATTGGCCGCTCAAAATAAGTGGCAAGTTTATCAAATGGATGTTAAATCTGCTTTCTTGAATGGAGTACTACAAGAAGAGGTGTACATTGATCAACCTTCCGGCTATGTGATAAAGGATAAAGAGCATAAAGTCTATGGTTGAAGAAGGCATTGTATGGCCTTAAGCAAGCCCCTCGTGCATGGTATAGTCGCATATATGACTATTTTGTGAAGATGGGATTCAAGAGGTGTCTATTTGAGCATACTCTTTACATCAAGGAGAACAAAGGAGAAGTAGTTGTCAAGCATTGCAAGACGCAAGATCAAATTGCCGATATTTTAACGAAGCCTTTGAAGTTGGAGATTTTCAAGGAGTTAAAGAAGAAACTTGGTATGCGTAAAAGTTTAGCTCAAAGGGGGGAAAATCAAGTTTAAAGGGGGGTGTTGGAATATAAACTTGATTTATTAGTTTCTAGAGAATTCTTGTATTATGTTTAAAGGGGGGGGTGAGAGTTCTAGAATTATGTTTTCTTTGTAACCAAGTAAAAGTATTTATAGAATTATGTTTTCTTTGTAATCAAGCAAAAGTGATTCTAGAATGATCTATTAGGGACTATAAATAGAGGAGCTATCCCCTCATTTGTAATCACGCAATCAAGCAAAGGAAAAATAATAATAAAGCATTATTTGTGAGAACAAGTTTCTTCTCTTTGTGTGTGAGTTGTGTGGATTAGTGAGAACAAGTTTATTCTCTCTAGTCTCCAACCATTCTTTTTTAATTTATATTCCAACAGAAGGGGATACAACTATTTCTTCAGCGAACAAACCGATGATGGAATATTGAAACTTAGCAAGAAAGCCATCAAATCATCGAGCAAGATAACTCCAAGCTCCAAACTGATGATAAAACAGTAATGATATTCATAAACTGATGATACAACACTGCTAATAAAATTGGTGAACGCTCTTCAACCTTATGTAAACAATATGCTTTTTCCTGACCATTCTTCCATCACCCAAGCGACACTCATTAGCATATTATCACTGAAATTTTCTAATAGAGAACGCGGTAGTTGAAAATTTGTACGTTATATGATTTATTGTAACTATGATTTATTGTTTATACCACTGAAATTTATTGTAACTATAATTTATTGTTTGTACCATTGAACTAAACTAAGTTAACAATAAACAACATACAATTACTGAATTACATTCATAGTTTGATAATGCATTAATATAAATGGTTTAGAGATTGAGCGCTAGTGAGCTTTAAGTCCATCCATTTCCACTGCAAAATGCAAATTTGTAGAACTATATTAGTATATTACTGTAAATAAACATGAACAGAGCTATAAACTATAAACAAGTAAATGTTGTAGCATGTATTATGAACTGAGCTACATACATAATTACATACGTATATCAGAATGCTCACTGATATGAACTGAGCTATAAACTATAACCAACTTCACATGATGGTTTACTAAAGCACATACAAACTATATTTGGGTAAATGCAGTTATACCATAGACAAAAGGAATTATTCCATATTTGGGTAAATGCAGTTCAAAGTATATTCATTTACTCCACTTGTTAAAATATTATATCAAAAATAATGTAGCAAGAAAAAGACTTTGATCGTTCGTTTGATCCATAAAAGATCACAAACACCAGGGGAAGAAGAGCGAAAGAAGATGTTATGACATTGGAAAGGAAGAATTCTTTGCTTTATAGTTACTGTCAGCTTCAATCTTTTGATTAGAGAGCCATTTTCTTAAAGCCATTAGAATAATAATTCAAATTCGTGCCTTCAATAATCATTTGGAGACTACTAGATCATTGTCATTGAAGATTGTGCATTTCATTTATATAAGAAAGAGAAGAGCGAAAAGAGGGCTAAGATGATAGTGGCCAAGCTAATATCAAAGAGTTAAGTTGGGGTTTAGAAGAAGCGAGCCGGAGGGAAAGGGTGGCTAAAGTGAGTTAGAACCATGGGCCATGGTTTCTAAAAGATTTTAACTTTTGGAAAACTGGTTGTACAGAAGGTGCGTAGCGGGAGGATTAATTAAATATAATTTTAATTATATACATATATGTATCAGTTAATCAGACGGATATTTTTCGGATACGGATACCACTATAACCATATCCGTATTCGTAAAGCATTTTGGATATTAGATATCCTTATCCGCTTTTCGGATAATGGCGAATAACAGATATTTTCATATTTTCGGATACAGATTCGGACGGATATTAGATTTTTCGGGTACTCGTTGACAGCCCTAGATTTTGATTTGATATAAATCCTTGATCCACAGGCAATATTTACCAGGCAAGTATTCACTAGGCAAATATAGACTTAATGCAAAATGGTTGATGTTTCCCAGACTTGACATTCCTCTTTTTAAATTACTATTTCCCAGACTTCCATTGAAAACGACATTACTCGATTTCGATTTCATCACTAGTAACCCTAGAAATCGTAGAAACCCTACTCGACGAGATGGCTATTCAATGTAGATTCGTAGATGGAGTAGTAGCTTGCGAACAGATTGCAACTACCAATGGATACTGCGAGGAACATTTTTTACAGACTAATGGGTCTGAAAACAATGGAGAAGAAGAAATAGAATCACGCAGTGGAATGGAAATCAACAAAAAAAGGTAAATAGTTCAAAATTTTAACATATTTAATTTTGAATGTTGGTTACTTGAATTTAGAAGTTCATTTAAATGTAAAATTGATAACGGCAAATATTTGACATATCCAATTTTGAATGTTTATTGTTTGAAATCAGTATGTTTGCTTGCATATAAAATTGATATGGCAAATATTATGTAACTTTGTATATAACTTAGATAACTGTACAAACACAACAATCAAATCAATGCAGGACCATAAAAATGACCAGGAAAATATTGGCATGGACAATATTGGCAAGGAAATTAATTGCCTGGCAAATAATTTTCTGGCAAATAATTTCCTGGCAAATAGTTATCTGTCTAATAGTAACATGGCTAGTTTTTACCCAAAATATATTACATATATGGAACATGAATTAATTATACCATTTGTGACATATTAACTAAACTAGCGTGTGGTCCGTGCTACGCACACCGGCAACGTTGGTAACCATATTGATGTAATAGGCTCCAATGTATAAATTTTCAAATAGTATGTCGTGTAAAAGAAAACAAAGTTGATTATTTCAAAGTTATTTTTAATTATGTATGTCATTGTCGTAAAGATAGGTTTAATGTAAGAAGTATATAATTTTTTATCCTATTATTTTTCCATAAATATGCCAATTGCATGTTGACTTGAGCATCATATACTAAAAAATATGCCAAATATTAGTCATAGTGTTTCCTCGATAACTTTAAAAAAACATGGATAATACTAAATTACTTATCACATCATGTATGCATTAGATGCTGAAGCATGCACAGGAAGGACACAGAGATGCGAGTTTACCAATTTATTTTAAACATTTCTATAACAAATCAAAACCCAAGTGCATGAATCAAATATCACATAACCAATGAATCTAATTATGCAATAATCAGTAATGGCTTAGTACAAATTACGTCAATCTTGGACATATGCATTTGTCATGCATTAAAAATAACAGGGAGCATTTTCGTTCTTAACTCCTAAAAACAAACTACTGTGTTAAAGTTATGTGATAGTTTGCCTAGTAGGATATCTGTATTACAAATTTAAGATCCATATCCCAAACAAATTAGGAATACCAAATAAATTAATATGATGTTTTAGCAATAATAAATAAGGAGGATAAAACTAAGTGCAATAAAATGATTAACTTCGGATTCAAAGATATTGTGATAGTGGAAATGAAAAAATAAATTTTGTAATCAAATTAGCATAATTTATTTACAAATATATATTGTGATATTGAATGTACATAATAGAAAAAATGGGAACAATGAAAGAGTATTCATTTGAGCTTAGTTTCTCATTCGCTTCTCTCCAAATTTAGTTGCACTTGAGGGTTGGTTAAGTAGAGATTTATCAACATCCTGCGACGATAAATATAATTGTGGATTAGTAAGAAATTTAGTTATTAAGTTAATATGTTGAAAATTCTTGATTATATGTTGTTGAGTGCACAGTTTAGAGTTGTAACATTTGTTTTGGTCAGTAAAGTGGAGTGCAGAACTGGATTTGAACTTAAAAGTGTTAAAAATAGCGTGGTTTAGTGTTTTATTTTAAAGAACAGCATTGAAACCGGTTGTTAAGTTTTGAGATACTGGAATTGTAATGTTAACCTTTTACAGGGTAAACATAATTTCAATGAAGGGACAATGGTTCAGTGTGCGCTTGCGTTAACTTTTGAGTAGGTAAAAGTTCTCATTATTAGTACACATATAACTATAAATTGCTGATAGCAGTACCGATTGATTTTTACCTGGAAATATCATAATATAATGGCAATGTATAGTTACAGCGGTTAATTAATTGACATTTTTATACGTTAATTTATTTCCAAAAATCAATAAGAATTAATTGTTAATTCCACCCATTCTATCCTAAACTATATATTAACAAAATAAGGTAAATGATATTCTTAGTTAAAGAACACCACCTGTCCGTTGCACATGTAGGCATGACAGATATCATGTATACCGTTACTGGCTCAGCTATGTTCAAATTCCCAAATCAACATTTTGTTTACGTGCATCAATTTTTAAGAAATAGTAAAGTAATGCTTAAACAATTGTAAAGTCTGTATGTACAATTTTTTTAAAAATAAGGTTATGATATTCTTAAAGTAAAAAAAACCACTGCAGAACAAACGTTGAAATTGAAGTTTAACATATAAGGTTGTGAATCACTTCTCATCTCAGTTACATACATGAGGCAATTAACACACATAATTTGTGCGATGACATGACAAATATATGTATATTGCATGATATTTGACCACTGCAAAACAAATATAATGCTATCAAGTGAATTAAGTGATTTAAAATTACATCTAAATTTGAGATAAAAATATAAAGGTTGTAAAAAACAGGTTATGTCATAATCAAAAACAAAATGTCGGTTCAAACTTTCTTAGGCATGACACATAATAATCTACTTTCATATATAAGTAATTTAGTAGTGTCCACTCTTCTCTTTGTTTAATATGAAAGTAATACTCATAGTAATTAAACAACACATGTCATATTATAGCAGTGGAAGTAGTATTATGTGAAGTAAAATCTCATTCATTCTTTATTTTCTTATCATCACATATCCATCATCAATTCATGACATCAACTTGACTGAACTCAACAAAATTTATTGCATCTTTTAATCTGTTCGCCTTGCTACTTTCTATAGAAAACTATTATGTAACTAATCTAAATATAAATACAAAACCACAGTGAATGGTAATGTGAAATTATATCAGCTTGAAAACCCAAAAAACTAATAGAGTGAACAAATCCTCAGTCTATTCTAACATTACACAAATTATCTCCAAAATGAACACTTGTATAGATATTTTCAATAAATTCATTAGTATTAATTTAGTCGAAGCTGAAGTGTTCATTTTCTCTTCAACCTCATTTATATGTTCCCTATGTATCCATGGTACATGCATGTGCATATACTGATACATTTGACTATTATGGACACATAACTTTTCTTGGTATCTCTTAGTTGCATTAAATAATTTGATTTTTACGTTAATTTGGTTCAAATGACCTACGTTATTTGAGAAAAAAAAGTAACTTGTAGAAAGAAAAATGTAATCAATGCTTAACAAATATTACCGCCCTTAACTAAAGGTCATTAATATTCATATTCATAAATCATGGTCTTGGTAAAACTAAATGACCATCATAACAAAATTCTGTGATAATTTACAAATTTCACCCTCAATTTATAATGCTATCCATAAGATTCACTGATATAAATTAAAAGATAGCATATTGATTCTTATGGAAGGATCCAAAGTACCCAGTTTTAATTCCTTTCCATTAGAATTCAAGATATGTCTACCCCCACATTTCCAAAAATACATATAATTATATGTAGCATGTATTAATAATTGGGTCAAATTATTCATTGAAACTAAAACCATCGGATCCAAGTTCGATGAACTTCACACCAATAAAATTTCTAAAGGTGTTAGCAAATCTACCACCATCAACTTGCTTCTACTCTAATTTCAAAAAGCGATGCAGTTAGGAACTAAGGAGACATCTCCATTGACTGGCCAAATGAAAGAGCACAGAACAGTGGATAATGAATATTCAACAACGTGATTTAGTCAAATTTGTTGGTCATGGTAAATTACACTGACGACCGAATGAAACCAAGATATAGGAAGAGTAAGGTTCAGACTCTAGGATGAAAGGGAGGTTAGAATTTGAATGTTGCAATAACTATTGCCTCTAATCAAAGAGACATCTCCACTAACTATTCCTTGACCTAGATGATTCTCGGGGAAAACGATAAGCAAAAATAGTAAGAAGGGAGAATCCTACAAAATGATTGGACAGTCTTTTAAGTAAGTTGATTAATGCCCATAGGTTCGGAGCCTTACTTCAGGCTTGAAGGCATCAGTGCATTATTCCAGTTTCATTATACTACTACACTTTGAGTTAATTCTACTGCACATCAGTTTCCCTAACACTAACCCTACATCTGAACTTCAGTTTTAGTCCTCCACTGTGCACTACACATGTTATACACATTCCCCTGCACATCTAAACATCCGTGCTCATTCAACTTCACTATATATATTACTGCTACCGTGTCAGGATATAGCTCATCAACATGTAATTCCACTACTTCAAGCTACTGCTGCATTTGATTTGAGGAAATATTAGCTTGGCTCTATCATCATTTCAACTTAATTATGCTATTACAGGACCCATCACTCATTTATTTTAATGCTTCACTTCACAATTACTACCTCATCTCAATCTTACTGCTTCATCTCAACGCTGATTTACTCATTTACTGGCTCTTTGATTCAAATACACTCAACATTGACACTCAGTTCACTTCTAGTCTTGCTTGCCTAAAGCTGTTTGAATTGCCATTGGTTAGGTTATGCGCATGTGCCTTAGTTTTCTATTGTAGCCCACTACCAATCATCCTCAATTTGCATGACATCTGAAATACCATAATAGGCCCACTTATACTATACATTTTGGAATGATTATGATATTTTGGGTGGAGTTATAACTGGCAGTCAATGTGCACCATACCAGGCTTCAGTTGATGTGCATCATCACCCTGCACTCATGCTCTTCATACCTTGATCAAGCACCACTTCTTTTATTAGTAAACAGACGGAATCAACATTACTTTAATACAGTTATGCTAACAGTTTCGTATCAGCTCAATTATGTAGATATATCACTACGTTCAATTTGTAATGTTTCTTCTTGTTTAGAATTTCACCTTTGGTGTAACTGTGCTATTTTTGGTTTGATCATCAATCTAATAATGGTTTGGTTTCACCGGATTCTTTGTACTACCATCTATTTAACCTAGATGTATAATATTCAATAGTATTTCCAGCTACCAGGCATGTTGGTACCCATTTATTTACCTATGATACTAAGTAAGTTTGAGTGCTCTCCTTATATTGGGGATCACACTTTTATCCAAAAATATTACCATGCAAATTGTCTTATCAATGTTTAATACATATGTATTATGTGCCTAAGTTTGTGAGAAACATTGTGAAAATTATACGGTGTCCACTTATACTTTTCGGATTAATTCATCGATATACCTAGCAGAATCACTCTTTGTAACTAATCATGCTACATTCAAATAGCTCCCACTTTCTATATGGAATAAATGTGTGCTTAAAGTAACCACCTAAAATTATATGATGTAAGAAAAACAAAGGAATAATTGAAATGAAATCAACAGTAAATACATCATGTCAAGGAAACTACAGTTGACTTTGAATTAAAAATTATACTACCTCATCTAAAACTTATGAATACCTACTCTACGCAAAGATAATATGATTTTGTTTACATTACCCATCATAATATTTAATAGTCAAATTAAATTTTTCAGCTATGACAACCATAGTCAGATCATGGTTTGGATTGTAAAGTAAAGAAAACGATTATGGTTTGGAGAATAAATAACCTTCTGCAGTCCGCCTATGTATTCTAACTTCATTGTTGCTTATAGGTTCGTTATCCCTAAACTTGAAACATTGACGTCCTATAAATCCAAAACTACAATTAAATTACTTGTTATTTAAATTAATAGTTGCAAATAATAGAACTCCTAGTTTGAAATACAAATTCAGATGTGGTGCCATTGGGTTGATATGTTAGGACTAAAAACGATATATTTTTCATAAAATATGAATTTTATGTCATAACTAAAGACAATAAAAATCTGGTTAGCATTACTCAACACTGCTTGTTTATTGAACATTTTTAATATTATTTGGAAATGGATATGAATATATGGTTCCTTCTTTGTTGTATTCATACAACAATACATTCCCACAAAAAAGGACCTTACTTACTAATCTTTAAACTTTATAATCTTGTTTTATTAGTTTGAAATCCAAATCCATGTAAAAAAATTCAAGCAATGATCAAACTATTTCTTATTTCCTATTTGCTAATACTAATATGTTATTCTATGTAGATAACTATATCTGGATGGAAGATAAACTTAATAACAAACTTATATAATTGGAAAATGAAATCCAACAAACCAAATTCATGGCAATAAGTCAAATGAAAGGATAGTGTGCTTGAAATATGTAAGGAGCATGACCATCCTTCTTTAACAGTTAGTAATATAGGTTATAACAAATTCATAGTTCATTTTTGGATTTTTTAATACCAGGCTCAATGACAATTTTTTAATAACAGGCCCAATGACAAAATGAATTGCACGAACAACAACAATGACTCACTATGAACATAAACTTGTTAGAAATATAGATTATTCTAAACTAATGCAATATTAAATTGGAAACTGAAACTGACAACTTAATATTTAGGTATTTAAGTATTTGTCCGGTAACTTAATTCCATACTACTCAACTATGAGTTTATTTTCAAACTAAAATTCATTTGATCCCCGATAATACCAACTGATCATCGTACAAAATCTAATCCAAAACGTAAAAGTTATGTAGCAGTTTAGAGAAGTTGAACGAAAAAGTTGCAAAAATAGGAAATGAAACCATTGAAAATGGAAATTACCGTTTTTGAGTGTAGCGATGGATATTAATTAGTCATTGGCGAGGTTTAATGAGATCGAACCATCAATGATGATTTTTGAAAATCAAAATGGATTTGGGATCTTCGGAAAAGGAAGGATCGATGGTTTGTTGGGAAGAGAGGTTAGAATTAGTGAGTCATAACTGTTGCCTCCAAATAGAAAGGAAATGATAACTCGATAAGAACAATGTGTAAAAGGACACGTGTAATTCTATAATAAGTTTGGATTCTCCTTTCCTATTTAAGTAATAGATTAATTTATATATATTTCGCTTCACAGATTCAATAGTACACAGATTTGTGGCAGCCAAATATTGGCCAGACTAATATTTTCCGAGTTATTATTTGTCTGGGCATTATCATTAAGCTTTATATATAATAATACACTGATAAATTTATAACATTGCAGGTTAAAAATGATGAATATGAATCTACTTCAGAAAGTGAAACTGATGATTGTGATCCAGAAAATGAAAAAAATGAATCATCTGAATCTACTTCAGGAAGTGAAACTAATGATTGTGATCCAGAAAATGAAAAAAATGAATCATCTGAACCTACTTTAGAAAGTGAAACTGATGATTGTGATCCAGAAAATGAAAAAAATGAATCATCAACACCTGAAACAGAAATTTCAGATATAGTTCTTTTAGCACTTAAAAAAAGAAAGTACCAGAATATGACAACCAGTTCCTCTAAACAAGGAGCTATAAAGAAACGAAAGTTAAAGAGTATAAAAGCACCAATGAAAACAATTCTGGAAACCTACCGAACTAGCTTCAAAACTTTCTCCAACCTCTTCCAAAAATTGAAGAAGATGGATTATCTTAAAAATAAACACATCCAACAACTCTCTGTTACTCCATTTTGCAACATCATCAAATCTTTCCATAATGATTCTATAACAACTGAAGACTTAAGCAAAAATAATGCTTTCATTGATTTAATAATAGAATCATTTTCAGTGGATGAGAGCTGTTTTCGTTTTGGAGACATGAGAGTAATAATAAGTGCAGAAGATGTTGGTAAAATATTTGGATGGGATACCAACGGTATAACAGTAGCTACAGGTACTCATTTGAATAAAGATGAAATGAGTGCTGATATAGAACGCTTCAGAAATCAACATTTTCCTGGTTTGGAAAAGATCAAAGCCCAACAGATGAAAATAAATTTAATGTTAACTTTGAAAGGGAAAAAACAAAAAGATATAGAAGATGCTACAAGATTGATGATAATGTATATAATTTCAACATATTTGCTTCCTAATGCATACTCATCATTCCCTTGGGTGCTGCTGCCATATATGAACTCAACAAACGAAATGATAAAAGTTTCATGGCCAACAACGGTTTTGGCACATTTAATGGACCAAGTCAGGAAATATAAAGATACCCCAAGAAAAATTAGAGCGTGTGTGACTGTTTTGCTGGTAAATTCTAATAACCAATTCTAAGTTTTTTTAGATTGTATTGTTTTGAAGTACTGGTTGAGTGAATATAAACTAAAATATAGTTTGCTATTGTTTTGCAGTACTGGTTCTGTGACATATCACAAGTGATAGATCCAAAAGAAAGTTACAAAGAAAACGATCCGACATTCGCAAAATGGAATCTGCAGGAAGTTACTCCGACAAAAATTAAGTCATTCATCAATTGAAGGGTAATAATACTTCTACATAACAAATTTCAGTCAAATATTTACCAGTACATATATTCCAGAAGTACATGTAACTACAAAAATTAGATATATGGATATATACCTGTTTGGTATACTAAACTGAAACTGTAATTAATTTGTTTGTTCTAATTTGCAGAAAAACAAAGGAAGTTAAAGCAATCGTAGAAGCAAAATTCAAAGGAAAACTTTCAACTTCTGTACAGATTGATAACAGATTAGAAGAAAAACTAAAAGATTTAGAAAAGCTAGTGCATGATTTAAGAGAAGAAAACGAGTCTTTAAAAAAAACAAAGAATTTGAAGAAGAAAATGAATATCTGAACAGAAGGACACACAAAGAAAATGACAAAATTGATGAAGAAGAAGATGATAAAAATGAAGATTCTGATGATGACGATGAAAATTCTGATGAAGATGAACATCAAATTGAAGGTTCTTATTTGTTGGAAGGGGAAAATAGTGAACAAATAAAAGCTGCTGCTACAGATTTTCAAACATCTGAATCAAACTTTGAAGATCGTGGGGTTGTAAGAACAACAAATGAAACAAATAAGACCGAGATAATTAACTACAGAAAATTTACTGATATTAGATATTTTACAGGAGGATGAGGCTCCAGGTATTTTGATGGGGGGTAAATTTGAAGGCTTATCTTTGGCGGAGAAAGCAGAGGATGCAACAGCTGAAGCTTACTCTTCGGTCGAGATAGCGATTGCAGCTGCGCACCAGTCTGTGAGGAGGAGGTCAGAGAGGATAGCGATTGCAGCTGCGCACCAGTCTGTGAGGAGGAAGTCAGAGAGGAAATCAAAGCCCGTTGCCAAGTTAATTGATCAGATGAGTGGTAAAAAGTCACGACAGAAATGAACTTTGTATTTGGGTTTGAGTTTGATGTATTTTATGAATTATCTTCTGAATTAGAGGACAGCGGTATTGATGTTGCTTTGTTGGAAATGAACTTTGTATTTGGGTTACTTAGAAATGAACTTTCTAAACTCTTCTTTATTTGAATTTGATATGTTAACTGTGTATTTAATATGAAAATTTTATTTGTGATATTGATGTCGCTGTAAACTTATCTCTACATTTACATCAGACGGTTATCTTTTTAAGTTTTAATTTCTTTTGGCTGTTAACAGTAATTCAGTAAATAGATGCCCCGCAAATATTTGCCGTCGTTTATTTGAAGGGCAAATATTTGGCCGGCAAATGTTTTTGTCTGATCCATATTTTTTTTCTTTTGCTTCAATTACTGAAGAACAAAGGTGTATTTGACAATGAAGTGATTGATTCTACTCTATTGAATGCTGTAAACATCAATATTTAGTTGCATGTTTTTTGCATTTTTGTTTTGATATGCACTTTGTTTTTGTGTTAGAATAGTTTGCTTTAATGAAGTTTATTTTTAATGAACATTATGAGAATATATCAATGCAGTTATAAGAAATGCAGTTATCTGTCTGGTTAACTTGTAGTATATCAATGTAGTTTGCACCAACACCAATATTTGCGAGGCAAATATTTGTCACGAAAATATTTGCCCCCATATAAATTAAAAATATAAAACAGCTCGCAAACAGTTAAATTAGCGAGTAAATCCAACCTAACCCGCTAATTTAAATGGGTCAAACCAATCCGACCCATCAAACCCATTTTGGATAAAATTGTTGCAAAAACTATAAAACCGACAACATTTGAAGATATCATTTCATTTTCATCAGTTTCACATGCAAAACTGCTACATATAAAGTGAAAATATCATTCCAAACTACAGTATTTAATCAGCATCAACTGTAATATCATCCAAGAACTACAACATTGCATTACTTATTGTAACAGTAACCAAAATATCATTCAAAAACTACATAATAACATGAGTGAATTCAAAAATTATCATAACAACAAGCAAAAGTCAGTTCTATGTCTTATATGCAATATCCCTAGAGTTCGAGTTGGTTTTAGAAGTGATAATCTTCCTAAAAATCCACTTTTGCCTGCACATTACAATAAATAAATAAGTTAGATTAAAAATTAAAGTATTTTAACAGTACATTACCTGTAAACAGTAGCAAACTAGTACTGTACAAGTCACATATAAGTTTATACTTGAAATTCACAATGGTATATGGACCAACTATGTACAAAATTGCTTCTCCAGTAATCCATTAATATAGCGTACTTCAAGACAGAACAGTAGTAACCAAATAAGAGGGGAGCATATTTTATATGTATCCAAAAGTCATATTCCAAATTAACACGGGACAGTAACGTGAACTAGCTTGAAGCCATAAACAAATAGGGGCACACGCTGTAGAATTTAAATTCATATCTGAATCACGATGTCAAACAAATAGACATCAGTAAAACAGTTAAATACATAATATGTTCTTTATTTCATAAGTATCCACCAACTAAAAACTTCCAATAAATCAGAACCAAAAAGTGCATGTTCTGGAACTTGGAATCGCTGATTTTATTTGAACAGTCAATGACACAAGTAAACTAAAAGTTTGAGTAAGGAGACTATGTTTTGCTTTAGAATAGAATGATACGTTTAACCATTTGATATTTAGTTTTACCTAATACTGAAATCAGCGACTCAAGTCACACTGTTACTGCTTCCCCCTGCTACTGCTGCTGCTACAATCACTATAATATTGTTTGCAAAACTAGCAAGATTAAAGTATTATATGATAAAAAACAATTCAAACGAATATCATGGCCAAGAACAACTTACTCAGCTATTGGAAGATCAGCAAAATCTCGAACAATGTTGTTCAAAGCAGTAATATAGTCTTGAGATAATTCTAAAGTTTTCTGTATTAGTTCGTTCTTGGTAGGGGTTGGGGATGTGGTAGGGGGTAGTGATAAGTGGGGTGGTGGATGTGCCAGGAAGGGTAACAATGAGTTCCTTAAACCTACAAGCGCCCTTGTTTCCCTGCTCAAACACAAATTACTAAAACTAACCTCGAACAAATTGAAAAAAAGAAAGATACCTCGAACAAAAAAAAAACAAAAAACACACATGCATGGCACACACTCAATATTTGTTTGACGATTTGAACATTGTGCGACAATATCCTTGATTACAAGGACACATCTTAAGTTCATCAACAAATGAATAAAATCCACATACGTCCTACGGAATAATAACAACCAAGACAAATTTCAAATCTAAAATTTATAAGTGGTAACACAAAACAAACTTACTTAAAAAATAAAAAACTTACATCGAGACATTTGACGTACGCCCTTTCGTGATTTTTCCCCGGTTTCTTTGTTACATAGAAGGCAAGTCTTTTACCACAAGGACACGGATAATTGTTCAAGTCCATGAATTAAATCTGAAAATACTGAATATCAACAATTTCAACACAATGACAGTCTATATAATATCAAATAAGCAACACAAGTTCAACAGAATATCAAATTATCTCAAATAACCTACCAATTGTAACGAATATAATGAATAATCTCAAACATCTAATCGTGTCCAAATTCAATATAAAATGAAATTACAATGATTCTATAAATATAAAATTAAATTAGTATTCATAATGTCTTATTGCCAATGTTCATACATCTATTCAATTTTATCTCTTATCAATAGGATTAGCATTCCATTTTATATACAGCAATAACCATGTTAATTTGGCATATCTGGTTAGAACATAAATCAAGAGTTTTCCAACGCATAGAACCAGCCCAAATCAGACTGGAACAGCAACTCACGGATTGACAACACTTACTGAAACATGCAAACATCAGAATGGAGGAAACGAAGGGATTATAACTTACCATTAGGGAATTTGGGATTGGATTTCCTACAACACAGCAAGGTGGAAACTGACCACGTGAACCCCCAGCAAGAGTTTAGATGTGAAAGCAAGCGAATTTGAAGGGATCATTCACTTGGGAAATAATCAAGTGGCTTTAGGAGGGTTTATATGCTGCAGTTTTATTTGAGTGAGTTTGTAAATGCGGCATATGTTCCCGTTTATGCCAGTTGAACTCAAGATCAATAATTGAACATCTAACCGTGTCCAATTTCAATACAAGATTATCAAACAAAGAACAACTTTAAGCAATTTATCAAAACCTTTACGGTTCTTCAGATTAAATATTACCAAATTACACACAAGCCTAAATCTCAAACCTAACCCTCAGACTATCATTTCTTCTCATTTCCGCTACCATCACCCCACGCGCCATCGCCTAAATCGTGTTTAAATAATAAATACAAGCCTAAGATTACCAAATTACATACCGTGAGAGAATCCAAATTGCTCACAAGGGAACAACAGTTAAACAATTTGCAACAGAGGGAGGGAAGCGACGGCGGCGGTAACTGCAATGGTATCACCAGCGTGGGCGAGGGAAGCCATCATATTTATATCCCTACATGCATTTACAATTGAAATCATTACCACACTGAACCAGTTATTTTTAACTTAAATAGGTTGTCAACTTAAACTTGAGTTGATAAATTAAAGCGACATGGTGGTCTCTAATTCTTTTGCATGGTTCTTTAGTTGATGCATTAATAATTCCATTGCCTTTAAATCAGATCTGTAACCTGTACACACACATCTGTTGATGTTTGTTTATATTTAGGACAATGTTTATTTTACATTGTTACAAACATTATATTTAACAACTTTTGATTGATGTTGTTAATTCTCATATTTCAAAAATATATTAGTAACATTGACATAATTATGCTTTATAACTTTTATATGGTATTGTTAAAGGTCATAATAAAGACAACAAACTATAAATACTGTAAAAAAACAAAATGTTTAACAAATTCAACTTGATGTTGTTATTTTTTGTATCAGGCAAAAACATTTTAGTAGTATTGTAAATATTTTGAATTTAATGATGTTTGTTTGATATTGTAAAGGTACATAACATTTTATAAAGTTAACTGATTGGTAAAATATTTTACTAAGGATGTTTTATTATTAATTTGAATAGCTCATTGTGCATTTTCGTGTTTAAACAACCTTTTAACATTAGCTATCCAAATCGTAAATTTTATAAGATGTGCATTGTTAATACAATAAATATAATTTTCAATTTCATAATTTTTTGAATTGTATTTTTAACTGCACTGGGCCAATGTAATTTTAGTTGCATCAAAGTTATGCAGTTAAAAGAGCATCAGTCTGATGTAGTTTAACTTCTTCTAAACGATGCAGTGCCAATATTTATTTGTTGTGATCCACATTAACACATACGCTAAGTTAACTTTTATAAAGTTGATCATTTAACTTTACATTATTGTAGTGGTATATAACACAAACTACAAATAGATGTTGAGTAATGGAAAACTTCATATTCGTAAGGATTCAATTATGAATTATTATTTTTAGAATAAGAGTGGTAATTCATTTAAGTAGCGCACTTATTTTAATGTTACAACGGTTTGAATACATGACATTTAAAATCTCAGTTTAGTGCGTCTTTCCACTTGCACTTAAGCTAATGGTCCTTGACCAATTTACAATTCTAATACTCAATTTTTTTTGAAGAATTCAACAATATATTTTATAAAGAAAATGTCAATATGGTGGGGATCGAGGAGTGGCAACCCCTAGGTTAATCAGGTAACATCATAACAACATACTTATTGGTGCAAAATGAACATATTTGGCGAGGAATAAGTGTTTGTTTATATTGCATTTTTATTTTTTTTAAATTATTTTAATTATTTTGAGTAAATATTGATGCAACAGTAGTGTAATTGATTGCAATGGAGACACTGAGAGGTGGCATTCTGAACATGGATATAAGGGTACTAACCTTGAAAGGGGGCCTGTTGTATCTGTAAACGTTTGTAAAACGTTTGTAAAATCAATAAGAAGAAAAAGATATTTCATATTATTCAGCAAAACAAGACGGCTGAGCAAAAAGATTGATTACATTAGGGTTACAAGGATAGGTTTATATAGATAGAAAGCATAAACAAGAAAAGGCTAAAAAGCCCAAACAGGAAATGGATCAATATGCTAACATCCCCTCTCAAACACGCAATGGTACGGCAAGAAGCATCGAGAGTTTGCCAATGAAAAATCTATGACGTTCGATAGTGTGAGCCTTCGTGAAGAAATCAGCAAGTTGAGTCGATGACGAAGTAAAAGGCAGAGAAATAGTTCCATGCAGCAAGTGATACCGAGTGAAATGACAGTCAATCTCAATATGTTTGGTGCGCTCATGAAAAACAGTATTGTGAGCAATTTGAATAGCGCTCTTATTGTCACAATACATAGGAGTGGGAGAAGAAATAGAAACACCCATATCCTCTAACAGCCAACGTAACCAAATAATCTCAGATGTAGTGGAGGCTATAGCACGATACTCTGCTTCAGTGGAAGACCGAGAAACAACATCCTGTTTCTTGCTCTTCCATGAAATAAGGGAATCACCTAAAAATATACAAAAGCCAGTTGTGGATTTTCTATCCGTTGAATCACCAGCCCAATCTGCATCAGAGAAAGCACGAAGCTCCAAAGATGAGGTCGATGGGAACAAAAGACTCTGATAAAGTGTTCCTTGCAAGTAACGAAGAATGCGCATAACAGCAGCCCAATGAACAGAGGTAGGGGAAGATGCGAACTGGCTAACAATGTGAACAACATAGGCAATATATGGACGAGTGATGGTCAGATATACAAGACAACCAACAATAGAACGATATAAAGTGGGATCAGAAAGAGGACTTCCATCGGTCGGAGTATATCGGGCATTTACCTCAAGTGGTGAATCAACATGACGTGTATCAGTAAGACCAGCACGATGAATAATGTCAGTAGCGTATTTGGACTGGGAAAGAAGATAGCCTTTTTCTGAGGAAGCTACTTCAATGCCTAAAAAGTAACGTAGATGACCCAAATCCTTCATATCAAAACAACGAGACAATGTGGCTTTAATGCTCACAATACCATTACTGTCATCACCTGTAATGATCATATCATCTACATATAGTAGAAGAAGAATACGGCCTGCAGAAGTCAATCTGATAAAAAGTGCTGAATCATGGGGACTAGAGGTGAAACCAAGTGATGTAACAACATTCGAAAATCTCTCATACCAAGCACGTGGTGCTTGCTTAAGACCATATAGAGCTTTCTTAAGCCTACAAACCTGACCTGGAGCATGAGAAACACCAGGTGGAGCAACCATGTAAACTTCTTCCTTAAGATCTCCATTAAGAAAAACATTTTTAACATCCATTTGAGAGATGTCCCACTGACTACTGGACGCAACAACAATAAGAACCCGAACAGATGTCATCTTAGCCACAGGAGCAAATGTCTCCTCATAATCCATGCCATACTCTTGAGCAAATCCTTTAGCAACTAAACGAGCTTTGTATCGCTCAATAGAACCATCTGACTTGGTTTTAATTTTATATACCCATCGACAACCAATAGTTTTCTTCCCAGTAGGAAGGTATACAAGATCCCAGGTACCAGTTTTGTCTAAAGCATACATTTGCTCAGACATAGCACGTTGCCACACAGGAGAACGAACAGCCTCTGAGTAAGAAGAAGGCTCATGGAAAGTGTCAATGGAAACAAGAAATGAAGCAAAAGCCCGAGAGTAACAAGAGTAAGCAAAATCTGATAATTGAGTAGATTTACGTGTGCGAGTGGGATAGCGAGGTTGAACAGGATCTGTCATCACAAGAGGTGTTTGAACAGTCGTAGTAGCAGGGGATAAGGTGTCACCTGCAAAGGAGGAGGAACAGAATGTATGGATGACGGTGTATCAGTGGTAAGAGGTGGTGAATCAGAGGAGTTATCAGCAGGAAATGGATCAATGTTAATAAGATCAGACCTAGTCATACTATGAGGACTAGCTGGAATAGAGTAGAAGGGAATATGCTCAATAAAGGAAACATGATAAGAAACATACAGTTTATTTGAAGAAGGATCATAACAGCGATAGTCTTTTTGTCCAATTCCATACCCAAGAAAAACACATATAGCAACACGTGAAGATAATTTTGTACGCTCTACGTGTGGACGAAGAACAAAACAAGTGGAACCAAACACTTTTAGGTGAGAGTAATCAGGAGTTTGACCAAACAACTTGGCATGAGGAGAAATACCAGAGTTATGAGAAATCGGGTTCTTATTGATAAGATAAACGGAAGTAAGAACAGCTTCTCCCCAAAACTCTTTTGGAACGCTAGCCGAAAGAATCATAGAACGTGCAGTTTCAACAATGTGTCTATGTTTTCTTTCAACAACACCATTTTGTTGCGGGGTATCAGTGCAGGAAGACTGATGCAAAGTACCATCAGCCGTGAATATGTTAGAAAGGTCTCCCTTAGTATATCCCCCCCTAAATCAGAACGAAAGCATTTAACAATAGCAGAGTGTTGTGTTTTAACATATGCTTGAAAGGCAATATATATATCAATAAACTTAGAACGACGTTTCATCAGAAAAACCCAACAATAACGAGTATAGTCATCGATAAAAGAGACATAATATATGCACCCACCTTTTGTGGGGATGGGTGCTGGACCCCAAACATCAGAGTGAACTAAATCAAAAGGTGCAGTGGAAGTAGAAACATCATGAGAACGTAAATCTCCCAAAACATGAGAACGTAAACCCCAAGTTTATGACCACTACAATCTGAAATATCATGAGAACGTAAATCTTCCAAAACACCAGAATTACACAATAATTTAAGACGAGAGCTTGAAATATGACCAAGTCTAGAATGCCACAAATAAAACTTAGAAGACAATGGAGTTAAATGAAAAGAAGAAAGGTCAATACTAGCAGCAGCAGCATGACTTGGGATGTGCAGGTCATCCAAAACATAGAGACCGCCCTGCCTACGGCCTGTCCCAATCAACTTCTTGGAGTTGGGATCCTACACAGAGCAAGTGGTAGAAGAAAAATGAACAAGATATCCAAGATCACAAAGTTGTCCGACCGACACAAGATTCATAGTTAGTTTAGGAATGCAATAAACATTTGGGAGGGAAACGTGTGTGGTTTGAATTGTACCGATTCCTGTTAATGGCAAAGGTGTGCCATCAGCAGTCAAAATAGAAGGTGAGCGAGAATCAAAGGACATAGATATAAATGATGAACAATCATGTGACATATGATATGAAGCACCAGAATCCAAAATCCACAAAGGAGAATTCAAACATGACATGGAGGGAGCTGACATGGCAAAGTGCTGAGACTGAGGAGCAGTCATGTTTTGAGACAAAGACTGGCTAGCAAGGAACTTCTGAAATTGCTCTGCAAGAGAGTCCATAGAGGAATCCACAACTGATTCACCAGAAGGATGTACCAATGCAGCAGTCTTAGGCTGGAAACTACCACGTGACTGTCTATGTCGTTGTGTAGTAGAGAAGGACTGTTGTTGGCTACCACGTTGTTGCTGTTGTGATCTATCACCTGGCTTAAAACTTTGATTTTTTTGACGAGCCAATAATTTAGGACATTGATTTTTCCAATGGCCTGGTTGTTTACAATAATTACAATCACGACCATTCTTGATATTTATCTTGTTGTGTTGAGATGAGATTGGTAAAATCCCTGTTGCAAAAACAGACGCAGAAGAAGTCTGTGCAACTTTCTCAGTTTGAGACTTCAAGCGAGTTTCTTCAGCTAATAATTCATGTAGAACAGAATCAACAGAAGGTAAAGGAGTGCGATGTAGGATGGACGCACGACAATGCTCGTACTCTGGTCGAAGAGCCATCAACAATTGAACAAGACGTTGTTCCTCCCTACGAGCGATATATGGAGCAAATGACCTAAGCTCAGCAACCTCAGTCATAGCCAATTGATCCCAAAGAGCAGTAATTTCATAATAAAAATCTTGAATATTTCGATCATTCTGAGACAATGACCGAATATCAGCCTCTAATTGATATTGAACGGCAAAGTTAGAACGCACAAAAAGTCGCTCCAAATAGTCCCAAACTTGCTTAGCAGTATCATACTTAGCCAATTGCATACCAATTTTATTCTCAACAGAATTATTAATCCAAGTGATGATCTTTGAATTGTTGGTATCCCATTTCTCCATCGATTCAACATTAGCAGCTTCAGGAGCCACAATAACACCAGAAATATATTCCCACATCTGTTTTCCTTTCAGAAAATTTTTCATGACATAACTCCAATAAGAATAGTTTTTTCCATCTAAACGAACACTAATGGCCTGTAATGAATCATCACCTCCGGCCATATTTTGAAGTCAGCAACTATTTTTCGAATCAGACTTATTTGTTTCAGGTCGAGACAAACAACAGCTTCAGGTCGAGCCTGGTATTAATTGGGCTAGGGTTTCGGGGAACTAGGGTTTCGGCAGGGAGATCGGCAGGCTGGGGACTAGGGTTTCGGCAGGCTGGGGTAGGCTGGGGACTAGGGTTTCGGGACTGGGAGATTGGCAGCCTGGTTTCGGGGAACTAGGGTTTCGGCGAGGCAGGAAGACAGGGAGATTGGCAAGCTGGGGTAGGCTGGGAACTAGGGTTTCGGGGACAGGGAGATAGACTGGGGACGGGGCTCTGGGGTTTTGGGACAAGGTAGCGACGAGGCAGGAAGACAAGGCTAGGGTTTCGGGCTGAGGCAAGAAGACAAGGCAGCGACGAGGCAGCGACGACGAGGCAGCGGGCAGAAACAGGAACCTTGCTCTGATACCATGTAAACGTTTGTAAAATCAAATAAGAAGAAAAAGATAATTCATATTATTCAGCAAAACAAGACAGCTGAGCAAAAAGATTGATTGCATTAGGGTTACAGGGATAGGTTTATATAGATAGAAAGCATAAACAAGAAAAGGCTAAAAAGCCCAAACAGGAAATGGATCAATATGCTATCAGTATCAACAGACTATTGTTTTCCTGAAACGCCTGAAACAAATATCGAGTAGGCTAATGAACCATGGGTTGTTTCTTTGCTTGCTGATACTCATAGTGCAGCAATGAACTTGTACTATTGTAAGTTAACAAATATTAAGTAGACTATAGCTTTCATCCTCTATTTAAAGAAAATTAGATGCAATCATTAAAATCAAAAGCCAAACAGTTTGGTTATATAATATTATGTCTACCACTTCCTGAATAATTAAATAGTTTTTGTTCTCTATATCAACCAACACCAACAACCTGGTAAGTATAACTTGAGTGACTTTGTCACTAAACTCCACTAAATACTGGGTTAACATAAAATTAAAATTAATCCAAAAGGTTTTTGGAACTCATGGACCCTATAAGCTCTTGAATTCACGTTCAGACATGTTTATGGAAAAATGCTAGAACGGTAGAAAGATGACCGACTTAGAGACTGCATTTAGGGGTATGCTACGAAATAGATACTATTTTTATGTTCAAAGGAATCTTTATCATATAACTTATAAAGTTGGATATCACTACTGGTTTTAAATAACTAGTTTAAGTTAAAAGACAATGCACACATCAATCAAAAGTTGTAGCTCCTTAACAGTCGGTTTCAGGTTTCCATAGTTTGCATGGATCAAACTATGGTTCCTTATTCGAATTCAATCAAAACGTGGGACGAATTTGTTAAAGTTTTCTTAAAGAAATTTTATCCCCTCGAAAAAACAACCAAAATTCGAAACGAAATTGTAAATTTTCATCAATTCGGGGGTGAATCTTTTGGAAAATACTTTGAACGATTTAAGGAACTTTTAATCAAATGTCCTCATCACAATTTCAAAAAATGGACTCTTTTCCAAATTCTCTACGATGGTCTTGAAAGTAGCTCACGAACGATGCTTGAATCCATGTGCCAAGGAAATTTTCTGGCACAACACCACGAAGCCGCTTGGCAGTTTCTTGAAGAGTTGGCTGAAAAATCAACTCAATGGGAACATTCTAACGAGAAATCAATCTATTCCCGATCAAACCCTCATTCGATAGGATCATCTTTAGCCTTAGAAGCGAAAATCGATGCGATGATATCCAAATTCGATAACGTTCTTTCATCCAACCAAATGAATCAAACTTCTCAAATCTCGTGTTTCAAATGTAGTGAATCGAATCACATCGCCAATCAGTGTCCATACTCGTTAGAACAAATCAACGATTTCAATAAAGTTAGGAATGATCTGTTTTCTCCAACGTACAATCCCGGTTGGAGAAATCACCCTAACTTCTCTTATGATTCTACTTAAACAATGAGTTTTTGTCTTCGGAAATGCTTGAAAAGAAGGTCGAGTCGGATTTTAATTTAGTTAAATAACTTTAGTATTTATGAACTTTAAGCAATTACTGTAGGTGCGCACGAACATACAACTTTATAAGTTGGTCAAGTGATATAAATATGATTTCAATTAAGAATAACTGGTTCAGTGGGGTAATGATTTCAATTGTAAATGCATGTAGGGATATAAATATGATGATGGTTGGTGATCCTTCAGTTGCTAAGTCTCAACTCTTGAGAGCAGTGATGAACATAGCTCCACTGGCTATTTCAACTACTGGTTGTGGTTCTTTTGGTGTTGGGTTGACTGCTATTGTTACTTCTGACCAAGAAACCAGTATGTTGATTACTTTTTCACGCAGTTATTGTGTCACAAATTATTATGTGATTATCTTGGCGATTGATTTTCAGTCTCTCTTTTTTCAAGAGAGAGAAGGCTAGAAGCAGGTGCAATGGTTCTTGCTGATCGTGGTGTTGTTTGTATTGATGAGTTTGACAAGATGAATGATCGTGTTGCGATACACGAAGTTATGGAACAACAAACAGTAACAATTGCCAAAGCTGGGATTCATGCATCACTGGATGCTAGATGCAGTGTTGTTGTTGCAGCAAATCCTATCTATGGAACTGTGAGTTTAGTTACCATTTGTTCATTAATATCAGAATATAAACATGTTTTCTTTACTAACTTTTCCATCAAAGGGTTCTCCACCCATGTAGGTCCGACAAATATTAGTCAGGCAAACATTTGTCATGCAAATAATTGGCGAATGTTTCTAAATGTTAACCTTTCTGCTATTTCAGCGGGTATGCCAATTTGATCTACACCCGTATACGTGTCGCCTGTAATAACACTCCTTGAAGAGAAACCAGAACCTTTTCTTATAAACACAGTTTTCATCTTCTCTAGCCACTGCTTTGACGATGACTTTTTCATGACGATCAACCACCGAATAACGGTAGTTGGTAGTTGATGGCCGTGGAAAATAGTATTGGTCGGCTGTTGTTCGCCGTGCAAAATGACTTTACGCGATGATTGATTATTATATGAAATGATTTTGGTATTATAAAGTGTACAAATTCTATTGTAGTTTTTTCTATGGTATTAGAAAAAACAAAACTGAATGCTCTTAGCAATACTCTAAATAAATTACATGGTTAAATTACGAAGAACTTTGTCTTAATAATCCTCATCTTCAAACACATTCGAACGTAAAGTTTATCACCTGACCAACTTTTAAAGTTGTATGTCCACGTGCACCTACAGCGTTTTTATTTTTTGCAGCTTTTTTCCCATTCCCTGTTTCTACAGCATTATCAAACAACGTATATATTTGCAATAACAAAACACATTCAAAATAATCACTAAATTCAAAAAACACAAACAAATATAGTCATTAACAAGCTAAAATTTTTGCTGACCAGTGTGAGAGCTTAACAATATTTGTTTAACACAAAATAATTCCATGGCTTCAGCTTTTGCTGCAAGAGATTGGGGATAAAATATATGCACACAGTCACCATCAAAATCCGCACCTAGAGGAGCACAAACTAGTGGGTTGATTTTTATGCAGCGGAAATAAATATGGCATTGTATCTAATACTCCACTTCGTAACATTCATCCTTACCCATATGAGTGCTTGCTTAATTTAGAAGTATGTCTGTGGAAATTTGAGGAGAAAGAGAGAATGATGAATAATTTGATTTTATTGCTAACTTCTTATTTTTACATGCTCTTTGTACATGGTTATTTATAGCATAATCCTACTAGCCGTTGGGGCATTTTTCCTAAATTACAATTATTGGATTCTTTACCTAATTACATCCTAATTATAAGCTAGGTACCAAATATAGCTATCACAGCTGTATCATAAATGCTAGCCAATTATTTGTTTCTATTTGCAGCCTATGATGAATATTCTGAGGCTATCTTTCCCTTCTTCTTTTTTTATTTCTCAACACTCCCCCTCAAGTGGGGTTCGAATAAATTTATTGAACCCAACTTGTCGAGTATGCTCAGATGGCTGGTCTTGTCGAGTGCTTTTGTGAAAATATCTGCTAGTTGCTCTTTGCTTCTGACAAATGGAGTTTCTATTTCCCTTGACTGCACTTTTTCTCTGACAAAGTGACAGTCTACCTCTATATGCTTTGTCCTCTCGTGGAAGACTGGATTTGATGCAATATGCCGTGCTGCTTGGTTATCACAGTACATTTGCATAGTTTCTTTGCACTCCACCTTCATGTCTTGAAGTAACTGTTTGATCCAAGTAAGCTCACTTGTTGTGGATGCCATAGCTCGGTATTCTGCCTCTGTGCTTGATCTTGCCACAACATTCTGCTTCTTGCTTTTCCAAGTTACTAAGTTGCCACCTACAAATGTGCAAAATCCTGTGGTTGATTTTCTGTCACAGCTTCCGGCCCAATCTGCATCAGAATAACCAACCACATTGTTAGTATTGTTTTTCTTCATCCAGATTCCTTGACCTGGAGTGCCCTTAAGATATCTTAATATTCTATCAATGGCACTCAAGTGACTGGTGCGTGGAGCATGCATGAATTGGCTTACAACACTAACTGCAAATGCAATATCAGGTCTGGTTACTGTAAGGTAGATTAATTTTCCTACTAACCTCTGATATTGTCCTATGTCAGGTAGTGGTTCACCATCTTGTGGTCCAAGTTTAATGTTGGTTTCCATTGGGGTACCGGTTGGTTTTGCTCCTATCTTACCAGTCTCTTTTAACAAGTCAAGGACATATTTTCTTTGAGATAGGAATAAGCCTTTGCTTGAGTGGGCTATTTCTATTCCAAGAAAATATGAGAGTTTTCCAAGGTCCTTGATATCAAATTCATCTTTCAAGGATTGCTTAACTCTTTTAATTTCTTCATTATCATTTCCAGTAATAATGATATCATCTACATAAACAAGAATGATAGTGGTGGAATTTTGTGTATGTTTGATAAACATAGAGTGATCAGCTGTACTTTTAACAAAATTATTTTTTAAAAGAGAAAAGTTTAGTTTGGCATACCATGCTCTTGGAGATTGTTTTAGGCCATAAATTGCCTTCCTTAGCTTACATACCAGTGATGAGTTTGATGTATTTTCGTGACCTGGCGGAAGAGTCATGTAGACTTCTTCTTCCAAAGTTCCTTGAAGAAATGCATTTTTTACATCCATTTGGAATAAGTTCCACCCTAGGTTGGTAGCGACTGATAATAGAATTCTAACTGTGCTCATTTTAGCTACTGGTGCAAAAGTCTCTTGGTAGTCAATACCATAAGTTTGGGTATATCCTTTGGCGACCAACCTAGCTTTATATCTTTCAACTGTACCATCACTATTGTATTTAATCTTGTACACCCACTTGCATCCTACTGGTTTTTTTCCTTTTGGTAAATGTACAATATCCCATGTGTTATTTTTCTCTAAGGCTTGAAGTTCTTCTTTCATAGCCTTATACCAGATTGGATCTAGGTTAGCTTCCTCAAAACTAGTTGGTTCAGTTTGATTAGTTATCTTACCTAAGTAAGCCCGGTATTCAGGAGATACCTTTTTATAAGAAAGAAATTCTTGAATTGGATACATCACCTGATGAGATACATAATCTCTTAATTTGACAGGAGGTCGTGTTTGTCTTGTAGATTTTCTTCTCAGGTCAATCTCTTCTTGAGTCACTTCTTCACTTGACTCATTTTCCTCATTGGTACCATCTCCCCCTGAAGAGATTGCGCTTGCTTCACCAATTTGTTCTTCTCCCATAGGCTTAACCTGTTCTTGATTTGCTTCTTCAGGGAACATAAAATTATTTGAAAAAATTGGTTGACCAAGGGCATTTCCTTGTTCACTTGTTTGGTAATATGGTTCATTTTCAAAAAATGACACATCTCGTGAGATATAAAGTTTATGATTTTTTGGGTCGTAACATTTATACCCCTTTTTTTCCGAGGAATATCCTAAAAAAATGGCTTTAACTGAATTTTTATCTAACTTATCTTGTCTTTTTATGTGCACAAAACATGCACATCCAAATATTCTTATATGGTCAAGATCAATTTTTCTACCTTTAAGAATTTCTAATGGACTCATATCCTTAAGCCTAGCACTTGGTAATCTGTTTATAAGGTAAGTTGCTGTTAGTACTGCATCTGACCAATAACCTTTTGGAACATTAGTTTGAAAAAGAAGTGATCTAGTGACCTCAAGCAAATGTCTATTTTTTCTTTCTGAAACTCCATTTTGCTCGGGTGTATTAATACATGTAGTTTGATGCAAAATTCCCTTTTGTTTAAAGAATTCTGAGAAATGTGTGTTTATATATTCCGTACCATTATCAGACCTAAAAATTTTAATTTTTGCATTATATTGAGTTTCAACAAAGTTATAGAACTCTTGAAAATATGAAAAAACTTCATTTTTTCCTTTCAAAAGATAAACCCAAGTTGTACGAGAAAAATCATCAATAAATGTTACAAAATATTTATAATGATTATAAGAATCGACAGAGGCTGGACCCCAAACATCAGAATGAATTAAATCAAAACATTTTTCTGACATACTAACAGATAAGGGAAATGGTAGTCTAGTTTGTTTCGAAAACTTACACACATCACAATTTTTTGAATCTAAATTATAACAAAAAAGTTTATTTAAAACATAATCAGATGGGTGACCAAATCGAAAATGTAGTAATTTGTCACGATTTACTGGATTCAATGACAAAAGACATTTATTGGTATTTTCTTCAAGATAATAGAGACCATTTTTCAACCATCCCTCACCAATCGTCTTCTCTGATTCTCGATCCTGAAAAGTCACTTTATTTGGTGAGAATATGACATTACAATTTAATTCTTGGGTTATTTTACTAACCGATAATAAATTTGAGTTAAAATCTGGTAAATACAAAATATCCTTCACATTTTTTGTAAGGAATCTGGTTGTACCAATACCATGAATTTTAACTATATCTCCATTTGCAACAATTACATGTTGAGGATTATGAACTTGTGTAATATTTTCTAATTTATTTTGGTTGCATGTCATATGGTCAGTGGCACCCGAGTCAATAATCCACTTATTAGTGTTGTGACATAGGTTTGCAGCTTTAAAACTATTGTTAATCTTGTAAGAATTAAAATTAGATTTAGATTGAACAAAACCTGAAGTTTGCTGGTGTAACAAACTGTTTAATTGAGTTAACAATTCGGTCAGCTGCGTAGATTGAGCCACAGAGGGTCCAGAGGCTTCAGATGGAGTGTGGCCAACATTAATTGGTTCGGATCTGACCTCTTCATCCGCCCCTTTCACCATTCCTCCGTATTTTTGTTCTTTGCCCCCTTTTCTACCGCCGCCCCAGGTGCTCCTTTCTCCATTCCTCCGAGTCGGCCGGAGATGAGGATGAAGCACCCAGCAGCCTTCTCGGTTGTGCCCGGAACGCTTGCAGTGGTCACACCAATCGGCTGCTGTGGTGCCCTTCATTTTGGCCGTGTCTCTAGGATTCGGATTTCGAGCGGCGGCATAGGCTTTGTTCTCGGTGATGTCGAGGTTGTTCATGCTGTGACGCCGTGTTTCTTCCCTTTGTATTGTCGCCATTACTGAGTTGATTGAGGGGAGTTCGGTTGAGCACAGAATTTGGGATCTTATGGCTTCATAACTCGAATCGAGGCCTCCAAGGTACGTATAAATTAAATCTTGCTCTGCCCTTCTTTGGATTTCGTCTGGGTCTGTTGTAGGTGGGAGGTAGAGTTGAAGTTCCTCCCATCTTGTCAGTACTTCAGTTCCATACTGCGAACAAGTTTTGCCTCCTTGTCTGATTTGTGAAAGTTCCTGTTTAAGATTAAACACGTGAGCAAAATTTTGTTGTTGGCCGTGTAGTTGTTTTACCTTGTCCCATATAGCTTTGGATGAATTTAGAAGCATGCATAGGCGTGCAATTTGAGGATCCATGGTGTTTATGAGCATTGACATGACCAAGTGGTCTGAGGTTTGCCATTCATCTATTTTTGCTTGTTCGTCAGGTGTTGCTTCATTTGGTTTTGCTGGTTGTGGTTTTTGTAAGGTTCCATTGATGAACCCTAATTTTCCTCTGCCACTGAGGCCTATTTCGATTGACCTAGACCATGGAATATAGTCTTGGTTTCCTGTAAGTGTAATGGTGGTAATTTTAGAGTTAGGGTTGTCAGACATGGCTCTTGACCCTCTCTATTGTTGTGAGATTTTTGTTGCGGAATTTTTGAGTCAGGGTTTATCCTGCTCTGATACCATGTGGAAATTTGAGGAGAAAGAGAGAATGATGAATAATTTGATTTTATTGCTAACTTCTTATTTTTACATGCTCTTTGTACATGGTTATTTATAGCATAATCCTACTAGCCGTTGGGGCATTTTCCTAAATTACAATTATTGGATTCTTTACCTAATTACATCCTAATTATAAGCTAGGTACCAAATATAGCTATCACAGCTGTATCATAAATGCTAGCCAATTATTTGTTTCTATTTGCAGCCTATGATGAATATTCTGAGGCTATCTTTCCCTTCTTCTTTTTTTATTTCTCAACAGTCAAAAAAGTTCTTTTCCACCTCCCCACTCCCCTCACTCCACACCAGGCCACTTGCACTACCATTTTAAATACGTAAAGGGTTGTTAAAGCTCCAAAAGTTGTTGCTGATATCGTGAAAGCGATCATTGCTGCTATTTTCGTTGATTGCAATTTTAATCTCGAGTGTTGTTGAACTAAGATTAGAAGACTACTTGAACCTATCATAACAGCAGAAAATATAGATGAGCAACCTATCACTACTTTACTTGAATATTGCCAGAAGAAGGGCAAACCCCTACATTTTTAAGCTTGGAAAACAGAGAATACGGTTGTGATGAATATTGCTTTCCACCTCCCCACTCCCCTCACTCCTCACTAGGCCACTTGCACAACCATTTTAAATACGTAAAGCGTGGAAATATTGCCCTTCTTCCCAAACCAACATTTAACCCCTACTATGAAAAGAACCCATACTAACATTTAACCCCTACTATGAAAAGAACCCCTACTAATATTTAACCCCTACTATAAAAAGAACCCATACTATGAAAAGAACCAATACTTATCCCATATTGATTGCTTGGATGGATTGTATTATATTTTTATAGATGTCTATCGACTATTATAGGCATCTCTATGCATGTCTGTTTTTGAGCTATTTCCCCCAATTGACAGATTCGAACCGAAACTCATAGATGTGGTAAACTTTTCTTTCATGATTCACTGGTTTGAATATTGTGGATTATGCTCGTGTCTTCGCCAGTTGTTAATACAACATATCCACAGTTAGAATTTATATTGAACTTATAATTTGCTCATGATCGTCATTTATACTTGAATATTTAATTGTAGTTTTGTATTTTGTAAGATTCTTGTTTTTAAATAGGGTCATGGTTTAGTTCTTGCTTGAGAATTTGATGCAAACATGTTTTAAAGTAGGTTTTTCCTTTTTGGTAGGGATTTTTATAATAACATGTTGATTTTTTGTGAGCGTACCCTCTCTTTAATAGTCGGTTGAGAGCGTAGGATCGAATGTAGGGCTAGTTGTTCAAGACAAGGAGAAGGGACCCGAAGAAGTGGTGAAGACTCCAGCTGAGGAAAGGTGTAGTGGAGCCGGAGTGAGGCCAAATTGGAGAGCCATCGGAAGAAGCTTAGATCAGGCGAGGGCCGAAAATCCCTCATTTGTTGGTAATCGGTGGAATGATATAGAGGTACGCGGTTTTAGGTTTCCATCATTGATGATGTTTCCACCGATGGAGCCTGAGGTCATTGTGATCTCGGATGAGCCATCGGAACAACTAGCCCTACATTCGGGTCCCTTCTCCTTGTCTTGAACAACTAGCCCTACATTCGATCCTACGCTCTCAGCCGACTATTAAAGAGAGGGTACGCTCCCAAAAAATCAACATGTTATTATAAACATCCCTACCAAAAAGGAGAAAATCCTTTAGCTAGATGAGGATGTAGCCAAGTGGATCAAGGCAGTGGATTGTGAATCCACCACGTGCGGGTTCAATTCCCATCATTCGCCCATCACATTATTTCAAATTCAATTCGATTTTCAATATTCCTATTTACGGAGATTTCCGCCATGATTATTAATAATATAATCCATTTATTATGCATTCCAAGGAATGCAATTAGATAACTTATAGGCATTCTAGGAATGCATCTCTCTGAACTTAAATGCATTCCATGGAACGCATCTCACTCAATCGAAATGCATTCCAAGGAATGCAGTTGGATAACTTATAGGGTAATTCTCACCTTGATTGTGAAGTTAAATAAGTTCGTAAAATCTTTCCAAATATAAAGGACGATCATTGTTCAAGGTGATCATTGTTCAATGGTCACTTGTTCAAGACATGGAAATAGGTTAGCATGACTGATGCTACTAATGGACCTTCTTGGCCTTATCTTCTCGCTAGTGCATAAGCATTTGGACTCGTGACACTTCTACAAATCGTTTAACTCGAACAAACGAACCACCAACCGTGGCCGGTGAAAATCCACCTCGAACTCTTATGGATAGAATATTCCCCGATCGAGTTTCTATCTCTTCTTGCATCACGTTGCCCGCTCTAACGGGTAATCACTTTGAAATTCGTTCGAATCACATTAACACGCTTCCAAAATTTGGCAATCTTGAATATGATGATCCTTACATTTTCTTAACCAAATTTGAACAAGTTTGTGCAACCATTAAACTCCAACAATTAAGCGACGATGGAATCAAACTATAAATATTAAACATGAAACTCCAACAATTAATTCGTGGGGTGCGATGCCTATTCTAACATATTTTATATGTAACCGTTTTGCCTAAATTCATGACGATTAATGGCAAGAGGAAAAACCGACCTTATTTAACTCCAACCACTTTCTTCCATTTCTCTCCGTCTCATATCTTCAATTTCTATGAACACAGATGGTGAAAGTGGAACTTCCAAACCGCATCTAAGAAATATGATTTCTTCGGTTTCCAAACCTTCTGATTTGTTAGGACTCATTAGTTTCATTTTGTTCTTCATGTACAATGTCTTTTCTGCATCATCATTTAAGTATTTAAACATGTTGACTTTTCTCCTCTTCAGGCTGTCAATTAGTTGTTGCTAGTGACCTTTAGTATGTTGTTGGGAATTGCTAGCTTGCTTCATGTTTTCATTGTTCGGTCAGTATTAGATCTTGGACAGACTTGTCGCTTGCTAATATAAATAATTATATTCATATTCAGTTCATTAATATGTTCATTAATATTCATATTCAGGTCAGTATTCATGGTCATTAATATATTGAAATTCATATTCAGTTGCAGTGCAGGTTTGCTAATATAAATAATTACTTTTATTTGGACAGACTAGGAGAATAAAAAGTGGAGACTGAAGACTAAAGTAGTGCAGCTGAAGAATGGGGAGTGGAGACTATAGACTAGGAGTTTGACTTTGTAGTTGTTGGCACTTGACATGTTGTATTATTGTAATGTAATTTGAATTTGAGTTACTATTTTAATGTAATAACTATGAACTTATTAATGTATAAAGCAACTATGAACAGAGACTGATAATGACTAAGTGAGAACTTAAGTATGTGGAGGTAGACTGGTAGTGATTGATTCAATCATTCAGTGTATCATTGCATTGTAACTGACTATATGTGTGTTAATGTATTGTGTAATTGTAATATGCATCACTGCATTGGATGTGTACTTTACTATTATTGTATGTGTGTACTTTATAATGTGTGTAAATGAATGTATGTGATTCTATGCTGTGACTATGTGTGTAATTAATCATCACTATTTAAAAGTTTAAATGAGGATAATAGGTTGTTTTAGTCGGTTAACTGGTTTATTTAACCGGTTAACTGACTATTTTGAATGGTTAACCGAATCGTTCAAATTAGTCGGTTAACCGATTAAATAAACCGGTTAACCGCGGTTAATTTTGACCGGTTCGATCGGTAGACCAAAACCAAAATTAACCGAAACCGGTTAACCGAACCGAATCCTCTTTAGTGGTTAACCGAAAATTTTAACCGATTGAGTCGGTTAATCGACCGCGTCCACCCCTATTGCATACTGAACTTGCATATGCCATCTTTCTTTACATTTTTTTAAAAGAATTAGGCTTACCTTGTTGAGCTATAAGTTAATTTTGATGAGCTCCTTCAGCATATCCAAAGCATAGTTCTTCAATGATAACATCAACACTTCTTGGTAATTGACTAGGAGCTGAATTTTCAGGGACTTCTTGCATTGATGATGTTTGGTGATCTTTGTACTCACATAATCCATATCCAGTGACTAGTAGATTTCCATTGTGGAAGAACTTATGGTTTATGTTTCGAAACTAATCATCTAAATGTTTGGTGATCTAAGTTCATCTAAATGTAAATAGTGCTTAGTTCATCTAAATGTTTGATGCATCATTATCAGCCTTGCGCTTCATTTCCAGTTCTCTTTCATTTTCACAGTCTTCCATGTCTGTCAATATTTTGTGATATATTGCAAACTTTAAGACTTTAAGCAATAATAAAAACGCTTCAAATAATTGTCTCACTGTACATTATAGCTTGCCTTGTTCAGCTCAAATTTTCAACATTAAGTTTCTCCTTGTTCAACTCAAAGTTAGAAAGTTTTGAATGCCTTTTGATTATTTATCTGTAGGATAGACTAAAAAACAATATGGTAATGGTTCCTATGCTCTAAAGCAACAAGTGAATGTGATAGTAAGACAGTTAAAAAAACAAAATCAACCAACAAACGTTAAGAGGCGTTTTTCTAAATACTGCAAGGTTAACTAACAAATTAAATGAAATGAAAAGCAAAATTTAAGGTGGGTGGAAGATGTAAGTACATTTAGCGGCAATGCCTTCAACACAGACCATGGAACCAATGAAAGAGGCCATTAGGTCTCTTGGGGTAACCTTGTGAAATCCAACAGGTCCACTAAATCCAAGCAGTACTCAAATCATCAATATGATGGTTTGCAAGCAGTAAGATTAGGTTAGATGCTTGTGTAAAATTAGATTAGATCGGAGGAAATAGTTGTATGAATTTATGACACACGGGTACAATAATCATTTTTTACAATTTATCATTGAAACTATTGTATTATTAGATTATAATTGCAAACCTTTCAAATAACCTTAACTTATATGTATACATTTTATCATTGATTTCAGTATTAGGTTCATAAATTAGCTTATATGTAACTATACAATAGACTTATTTAACATGTCAATATTTATATTATAGTTAATTAGCTTAATTAATCATTGGACATAAATTTTTTGCTAAAACTTATGACAACCGACTTTATTATTTTTTTTGGATGTTTAATTCCTATAAATGCATTGTTGCAATTTCGATCCATGTAATATAACTTTGACATATGTAAGCATTATGTTTGAATAAATGACTAAGCTAAAGTTGTTTTCTTCCTGAAGGTTGATACGCAGTCCATCAGAATATATGCAGCCAATCTCTGATGGATAGTAACGAGTGGGAGAAGAAGCAGCAAAAACTGAGAGCATGGAGGATGAGTAGAAGTTGGATAGTAATAAATAGCAAGAAACGTTCATGTGATTCCGAAAGAACTGGTAAAACTAGAATATGAAAGGATTAGTATAACAGTTGTCAAGCCTATTTTCAAAGTTAAAACGACTTGTTTAAGGTGTCAATAATAATACGAATCCCTGCTAGCATAGGGAGTTAACCATGTAATTATTTAGAGTATTGCTAAGAGCATTCAGTTTTGTTCTTTCTAATAGATAGAAAAAACTACAATACAATTTGTACACTTTATAATACCAAAATCATTTCATATGAAAATAATCATCGCGTAAAGTCATTATGTACGACGAACAACAGCCGACCAGTATTGTTTCCACGGCCATCAACTACCAACTACCGTTATTCGGTGGTTGATCCCATGAAAAAGTCGTCGTCAAAGCAGTGGCTAGAGAATATGAAAACAGTGTTTATAAGCAAAGGTTTTGGTTTCTCATCAAGGAGTGTTATTATAGGTGACAAATATACGGGTGTAGATCAAATTGGCATACCCGCTGAAATAGCAAAAAGGGTAACATTTAAAGAGAGGGTTAATCAACACAGTAAAAAAAATTATAAAAGTTTATAAATGATCGACTTTTTATAACATACAAAGACGGTAATTGTACTTAAGCAATAGTTGTAGGTACGCACGGATATACAACTTTAAAAGTTGGTCAAGTGATAAACCGAAATGTAATTGATGGAGACATCATTTTTGTTAATAGACATCCAGTAACACATAAGCATTCATTACAAGCTTCACTGCTTATATTCACGATGATCATACTATAAAAATCAACCCACTAGTTTGTGCTCCTCTAGGTGTGGATTTTGATGGTGACTGTGTGCATATATTTTATCCCCAATCTCTTGCAGCAAAAGCTGAAGCCATAGAATTATTTTGTGTTAAACAACTATTGTTAAGCTCTCACACTTGTTAGCAAAAATTTTAGCATGTCAATGACTATATTTGTTTGTGTTTTTTGAATTTAGTGATTATTTTGAATGTGTTTTGTTATTGCAAATATATACATTGTTTGAAAACGCTGTATAAACAACGAATGGGCAAAAAAGCTGCAAAAATTAAAAACGCTGCGATAAGTGAACTTTAAAAACGCTATAAGAAAGATGATATCCTAAAACAAAAAACATTGTAGATTAGATACCAGGACAGTAAAGAAAACGCTGTTGAATGGTCAACAAACAATGAAGAAACGTCGTGAAATCACATCATACTATATAAAATGCTGCAAAATATTTGATAGGAGAACCAAGAAACCACTGCGATAGACTGTACAAATGTTGTTGATAAATAAATAACAGCATTTTGAAAATGATGCGATAAAAAACTATTTTTGTACAGATGAAAAACAACGAGAAACTATTATAGCAGGGTCTTCTAATTTGTTGTCAAACTATTATAGCAGGGTCTTCTAATTGTCAAACTATAATAATATAGTAATAGAACATCATAATGCAGTATTGAAGACTAATGTAGTAGGTGTCAGGTCTTCAAATGAAACTTTTATAATTTTTTTGTACTGTGTTGATTAACCCTCTCTTTAAATGTTACCCTTTTTGCTATTTCAGTAGGTATGTCAATTTGATCTACACCCGTATATGTGTCGCCTATAATAACACTCCTTGATGAGAAACCAGAACATTGACGTCGAAGCTCCACTAGAAGTGAAATTCAACAGGCATTTGAGATTTAAAACAGTGCTCAGATTATGTCCATCTTAGAGGTATTATATTGCTTACAAGGTTTTCTAATAAAATGATAAATTTATTTTCTAATATTTATTACAAGTTACATTGCTTACAAGTTCTCTATGCGCCTTGTGTTGTACAACGAATGCAGGATAACAACAGGATCATGCTTAGTGAAGGAATCGTTCGAATCATATAAATGCAATATATACAGCTGATCGTCAACTGTTACTATTTTTACTGATGCGAATGTCATTGTTTTTTAGATTGTTGAGAATTAGTTGTTGTTTCGAATATTTAGTTGTTATGTAGACATGATTACTGCCAGTTTATTTCTACTGAAACGTTGTAAGATTTGTTGTAACGACAAACAAGTTATCTAAGGTATTTGCTATTGCATTAGTTGTTATTTGCTGACCATAAACATGTACAAGAGTAAATAATAAATAAAATAAAAATATATAATTAATACGTAATATTTTACCACTGTCTGTACAATATTTATGCATTCTAGCAACATGTTCTGAAATTTGACGATCTATTTCTGGATCCATTTGATCAAGCACAATGAATAGCAAGTTAAACCGAGAAAGCAATGAATCAGGAAGATATCTTGTAGAGAACTTGATATCTTTCGAATTTCAAATACTTATACCAGTAGACGTCCTCGGAGGTTTGAATATTTTATAAACTGGTTTAATGTAGTATGGTTGAGGATATAGAAACACAAAAGCTAACATGTTATAAGAAATAATTAAAATGCTTCAAATAATTGTCTCACTGTACATTATAGCTCGCCTTGTTCAGCTCAAATTTTCAACATTAAGTTTCTCCTTGTTCCACTCAAAGTTAGAAAGTTTTGAATGCCTTTTGATTATTTATCTGTAGGATAGACTAAAAACAATATGGTAATGGTTCCTATGCTCTAAAGCAACAAGTGAATGTGATGGTAAGACAGTTAAAAAACAAAATCAACCAACAAACGTTAAGAGGCGTTTTTCTAAATACTGCAAGGTTAACTAACAAATTAAATGAAATGAAAAGAAAAAATTAAGGTTGGTGGAAGATGTAAGTACATTTAGTGACAATGCCTTCAACATAGACCATGGAACCAATGAAAGAGGCCATTAGGTCTCTTGGGGTAACCTTGTGAAATCCAAAAGGTCCACTAAATCTAAGTAGTACTCAAATCATCGATAGGATGGTTTGCAAGCAGTAAGATTAGGTTAGATGCTTGTGTAAAATTAGATTAGATAGGAGGAAATAGTTGTATGAATTTATAACACATGGGTACAATAATCAATTTTTACAATTTATCATTGAAACTATTGAATTATTAGATTATAATTGTCAAACCTTTCAAATAAACTTAACTTATATGTATACATTTTATCATTGGTTTCAGTATTAGGTTCATAAATTAGCTTATATGTAATTTTACAATAGACGTATTTAACATGTCAATATCTATATTACAGTTAATTAGCTTAATTAATCGTTGGACATAAATTTTCTGCTTAAACTTATGACAACCGACTTTATTATTTTTTCTGGATGTTTAATTCCTATAAATGCATTGTTGCAATTTCGATCCATGTAATATAACTTTGACATACGTAAGCATTATGTTTGAATAAATGACTAAGCTAAAGTTGTTTTCTTCCTGAAGGTTGATACGCAGTCCATCAGAATATATGCAGCCAATCTCTGATGGATAGTAATGAGAGGGAGAAGAAGCAGTAAAAGTAAAATAACAGCAATGAATCAGGAAGCCCGATATTTTTTGTTGGAGTCAACGAGCGGTCATATTGTTTTGGACCCCCACCAAATCAATTACAAAGAAGAAGGAAACATGTTTATATTCTAATATTAATGAACAAATGGTAACTAAACTCACAGTTCCATAGATAGGATTTGCTGTAGCAATGAATCAGGAAGCCCGATATTTTTTGTTGGAGTCAACGAGCGGTCATATTGTTTTGAACCTCCACCAAATCAATTACAAAGAAGAAGGAAACATGTTTATATTCTAATATTAATGAACAAATGGTAACTAAACTCACAGTTCCATAGATAGGATTTGCTGCAGCAATGAATGAGGAAGCCCGATATTTTTTGTTGGAGTCAACGAGCGGTCATATTGTTTTGAACCTCCACCAAATCAGTTACAAAGAAGAAGGAAACATGTTTATATTCTAATATTTTGGGAGTTACATATGATGCTTTCTCGATTTGACTTGCTATTCATTGTGCTTGATCAAATGGATCCAGAAATAGATCGTCGAATTTCAGAACATGTTGCTAGAATGCATAAATATTGTACAGACAGTGGTAAAATATTACATATTAATTACATATTTTTATTTTATTTATTATTTACTCATGTACATGTTTATGGTCAGCAAATAACAACTAATGCAATAGCAAATACCTGACACCTGCTACATTAGTTTTCAATACTGCATTATGATGTTATATTACTATGTTATTATAATTTGACAATTAGAAGACCCTGCTATAATAGTTTGACAACAAATTAGAAGACCCTGCTATAATAGTTTCTCGTTGTTTTTCATCTGTACAAAAATAGTTTTTTATCGCATCATTTTCAAAATGCTGTTATTTATTTATCAACAACGTTTGTACAGTCTATCGCAGTGGTTTCTTGGTTCTCCTATCAAGTATTTTGCAACATTTTATATAGTATGATGTGATTTCACAGCGTTTCTTCATTGTTTGTTGACCATTCAACAACGTTTTCTTTACTGTCCTGGTAACTAATCTACAACGTTTTCAATGGTCACTTATCGCAGTGTTTTTAATTTTTGCAGCTTTTTTGCCCATTCGCTCTTTCTACAGCGTTTTCGAACAGTGTATATATTTGCAATACAAAACACATTCAAAATAATCACTAAATTCAAAAAACACAAACAAATATAGTCATTAACATGCTAAAATTTTTGCTGACAAGTGTGAGAGCTTAACAATAGTTGTTTAACACAAAATAATTCTATGGCTTCAGCTTTTGCTGCAAGAGATTAGGGATAAAATATATGCACACAGTCACCATCAAAATCCACACCTAGAGAAGCACAAACTAGTGGGTTGATTTTTATAATATGATCATCATGAATATAAGCAGTGAAGCTTGTAATGAATGCTTATGTGTTACTGGATGTCTATTAATAAAAATGATGTCTCCATCAATTACATTTTGGTTTATCACCGGACCAACTTTTAAAGTTGTATATCCGTGCGCACCTACAGCAATTGCTTAAGTACAATTACCATCTTTGTATATCATACAAAGTCGATCATTTATAAACTTTTATAATTTTTTTGTACTGTGTTGATTAACCCTCTCTTTAAATGTTACCCTTTTTGCTATTTCAACGGGTTTCCCAATTTGATCTCGCAAGTATATGTGTCGCCTATAATAACACTCCTTGATGAGATACCAGAACCTTTGCTTATAAACACTGTTTTCATATTCTCTAGCCACTGCTTTGACGACGACTTTTTCATGGCGATCAACCACCGTATAACGGTAGTTGGTAGTTGATGGCCGTGGAAAACAGTACTGGTCGGCTGTTGTTCGTCGTACATAATGACTTTACGCGATGATTGATTGTCTTATGAAATGATTTTGGTATTATAAAGTGTACAAATTCTATTGTAGTTTTTTCTCTATTAGAAAGAACAAAACTGAATGCTCTTAGCAATACTCTAAATAAATTACATGGTTAACTCCCTATGCTAGCAGGGATTCGTATTATTATTGACACCTTAAACAAGTCGTTTTAACTTTGAAAATAGGCTTGACAACTGTTACACTAATCCTTTCATATTCTAGTTTTACCAGTTCTTTCGGAATCACATGAACGTTTCTTGCTATTTTTTACTATCCGACTTCTACTCATCCTCCATGCTCTCAGTTTTTGATGCTTCTTCTCCCTCTCATTACTATCCATCAGAGATTGGCTGCATATATTCTGATGGACTGCGTATCAATCTTCAGGAAGAAAACAACTTTAGCTTAGTCATTTATTCAAACATAATGCTTACATATGTCAAAGTTATATTATATGGATCAAAATTGCAACAATGCATTTATAGGAATTAAACATCCAGAAAAAATAATAAAGTCGGTTGTCATAAGTTTTAGCAGAAAATTTATGTCCAACGATTAATTAAGCTAATTAACTGTAATATAGATATTGACATGTTAAATACGTCTATTGTAAAATTACATATAAGCTAATTTATGAACCTAATACTGAAATTATTGATTTCTTAATTATACCAACATATGATTGGTGATTTTATACTTAATCTCTAATGTTTTAATAGAATATTGTATAAAACACCTCCATAACTTTTAAACTGAGTTAGAAAATCATTTGAATATATATTATTAGTATTTCTTTGTAAAATGCTTTTATATCAAAAATATCTTTGATAACTCGATGCATCACAAGTTTATAGTCGTTCTCAGAGGCTTTTAGTCACACGCTGATCAAGCGCGAGATTGAAAATCTCCAAGTACTAAATAGACCCGTTTCAACATCTAGTGAAAATACTTGGATAAATTTAGAACAGAAAAGCACCACTCACAAATGCCTCATAGATCGCAATCACTACACAACAGTTACGTCGCTTGTCTCAGCGACACCATAGCAGAGACTGAAGGCATCACACCCCACGAATTACGCTAACGATAGGCATATCAAATCAAATCAAGAAGATCAAACCCTGCGGATCGCAGATGCTACACAACGGTTACGTCGCTTATCGCAGCAACACCGTAGAAATGACTGAAGGTATCGCACCTCCCGAATTACGCCACTCTATGCGGGTAGATCATATCAACTCCCGTAGATCGCAGTATCTGCATAATGATTACGTCGCTTATCGCAGCAACACCATAGCAAATACTGAAGGTATCGCACTCTCGAATTTCGCTACCGTCGAGCCAATCATAAGACCATGGGTTACGCCAAGGAATTCAAAGGACTACTCGAGTATCATATCCGGAAAACCCAAAGAGAGAATAATAAATCAATACTGAAATGTAATACGCAATATCTAGAATAACTGCCATTGTTTTTGTAAGGCATAAGATTATGATGCGTAGTATATTCATTCAATACAAGGCGGGCTAATATTAGACTGGAAAATGTTTGCCCAGCCAATGTTAGATGTAGGCACTCAGTATATTCATCCAATATATGGCCACAAACATTTGCATGGAAAATGTTGTTGTTTATAGAATTAAAGTAGAGATGAGTCCATCACTTCATTATCAAATACATCTATATTATTTAGTAATTGAAGTGAAAAAAAATGGATCAAAGACCGAAACATTTAAGTGCCAAAATTTTCCGTCAAACATTTGTCAGGCAAATAATTGCCTAACCTACATTTGTCCGGCAAATATTATTCAGGCAAACATTTGTCATGCAAATAATTGGCGAATGTTTCCAATTGTTACCCTCCCTTTAAATGTTACCCTTTTTGCTATTTCAGCGGGTATGCCAATTTGATCTACACACGTATACGTGTCATATGTAATAACACTCCTTGAAGAGAAACCAGAACCTTTGCTTATAAACACAGTTTTCATCTTCTCTAGCCACTGCTTTGATGATGACTTTTTCATGGCGATCAACCACCGAGTAATGGTAGTTGGTAGTTGATGGCCGTGGAAAACAGTATTGTTCGGTTGTTGTTCGCCGTGCAAAACGACTTTACGTGGTGATTGATTGTCATATGAAATGATTTTGGTATTATAAAGTGTACAAATTCTATTGTAGTTTTTTCTATAGTATTAGAAAAAACAAAACCGAATGCTCTTAGCAATACTCTAAATAAATTACATGGTTAAATTACGAAGAACTTTGTTAAAGTTTTCTTTTCATTGTATAGGTTCCTTAAATCGTTTCTTTAAGAAAACTAATTGGCAAGAAGATTATACTCACGTTGGTTTACCAGACTGACCCGGGCGTTATTCTATGTAATGCTCGGGTCAGACCGAGCATGTTTTTATAGGTTTAACTGGTGCTTTTGTTCGCGATCGGCGATTTTATTAATTAAAATGCCGTCGGAATTGAAATAAAATATCGCAAGCACACGGCGTACAATTGTAGTACGTATGCGAGTACGGGTCGATCCGCAGGGAAAGAATTAATTTTAAATTCTACTCAATCAAATTAAACCGGAAAGTTTGAAAGTGTTTTAACTAAAAATTGTAAAACAAACGAAATCAAAAGGCTTTATAAAGACGCAATCGAATGCACTCACTTATAGGAATTCATTGAAATCATTCCTAAAATTAATGGATGATTTAGCGCTCAAGGATGAACATAAAACGTGTTGAAAGAATCACTGTTTTGGAATTTTATTAATTTTGTACTTGAGAAAAAAATCATTGCCCTAGATGTATGGAAAAATGCTGCAGTTTTAGATGAAATTATAAGTACCTTTGACAAAGAAAAGAATGTCTTCGTGACCAACGAAAAAGAGTTGGTATTTGAAGCAAGAGATATTGCTGGCATTTTTGGCTTGCCCTTAGCAGGAATAAAAGTTGACCCATCGAAACATATTGAAAGGACAAGTCTAGGTAAAGATGAACAAGCATTCATGTTAAGATGCTTCAAAGAACATAAAAATAGAATTAATAAAAAGTGTATTCCAATTGCTCTTGAAAAATCGATTTTGGGAATGGCGAAGAAGATCACAAAGATGTTGCTAGACTGGTTAATTCTTATCTTCTGTGCACCTTCTTCCTAAGCACCAGCATGAATGTCTTGCAAATAGGTATGTTGTCAAGGATAGTCGACTTCTCATACTGCAAAATTACCCTTTTCATTTTTATTTGCTTTTTTCATTTGTTTAATCTGGTGATGAGTAGCCAATATGATGGAATGGAACCGTAGGTGAGAGGAGGAAAGATTGAAGAAGTGAAAGGTTATATATAAGGAAGAGAAAAAGTAAATTACTAAAATAGCCTTGTCCTTTTCCCTCCACTAACTTGTTGCCATGTCACCACCATTGTCCCTTCCATGCTCCTCATGTTAATTATGGTCCCCTTCCCCCCAAATCAAGGAAGCTACATGATGGTGTACTTTAAAACATGTTTGCATCAAATTCTCAAGCAAGAACTAAACCATGACCCTATTTAAAAACAAGAATCTTACAAAATACAAAACTACAATTAAATATTCAAGTATAAATGACAATCATTAGCAAATTATAGGTTCAATATAAATTCTAACCGTGGATATGTTGTATTAACAACTGGCGAAGACACGAGCATAAACCACAATATTCAAACCAGTGAATCATGAAAGAAAATTTTACCTCATTTATGAGTTTCGGTTCGAATCTGTCAATTGGGGTAAATAGCTCAAAAACAGACATGCATAGAGATGCCTATAATAGTCGATATACATCTATAATAATATAATACAATCCATCCAAGCAATCAATATGAGATAAGTATGGTTTCTTTTCATAGTAGAGGTTCTTTTTATAGTAGGGGTTAAATATTAGTAGGGGTTCTTTTCATCGTAGGGGTTAAATGTTAGTATGGGTTCTTTTCATAGTAGGTGTTAAATGTTGGTTTGGGACTACCCCTACTACGAAAATAACCCTCTGTCATAGTGAGTACTTATGTATTTAGTAGGAGAATGCAAATAATAGCCCGACCTACATTTTTCCGGTAAATATTACTCAGGCAAACATTTGTTATGCAAATAATTGGCGTGAAAGTCTTTGCTGAAGCAAAATGTTTACAGACCAATAATTTAAAAATATTTTACTCAGATGAGCAAATATTTCAAAAGTATGGGTGGAGAACCCTTTGATGGAAATAAGTAGCCATTGGAGTGTCGTGATGGAAATAAGTAGCAAAATGTTTACAGACAAAAACTCATTGTTTTAATTAAATTACTTGTTTAAAAAACTCATTTTTAATGTTAGTTTTTGTCTGTTGCATGTTTTAATACATTGTTTGATATCAATTTTTGAATGTTGAAAGTATTTTTTATTGAAATGTAATATGCAATATCTAGAAAAAATGTCGTTGTTTTTGTAAGGCATAAGATTATAATGCATAGTATATTCATTCAATATATGGCCACAAACATTAGATTATATTATCAATTACTGAATAATATAGATGTATTTGATAATGAAGTGATGGACTCATCTCTACTTTAATTCTGTAAACAACATTTCCCATGCAAATGTTTGTGGCCATATATTGGATGAGTATACTAAATGCCTATATCTGCATACTAATGAAGCCACTTATGTTGTTCTATTCAATATTGATAATTATAATTACTACCCTTAGGAATTACTACCACTCCATAGCTTCCATAAATGTAAGATTTAGGTTCAATATTGATAATTATAATTACTACCCTAAAGGATTACTTAATTTAGCTGAAATCAAAGAAAAAAATAAAATCAGATTTGACCAAAGATTTGATGGTCAGGATCCAGTGCCAGCTAAAGAACTCGAAAAAATATCAGTAAATGGAAAATACCTAGTAAAACGGTTAAAATTGGGACAGAATTGTATGCACTGAATAATATAGATGTATTTGGTAATGAAGTGATGCACTCATCTCTACTTTAATTCTGTAAACAACAACATTTCCCATGCAAATGTTTGTGGCCATATATTGGATGAATATACTGAATGCCTACATCTAACATTGGCCGGGCAAACATTTTCCAGTCTAATATTAGCCCGCCATTTATTGAATGAATATACTATGCATCATAATCTTATGCCTTACAAAAACAATGGCAGTTATTCTAGATATTGCGTATTACATTTCAATAAATAATACTTTCAACATTCAAAAACTGATATGAAACAATGTATTAAAACATGCAACAGACAAAAACTAACATAAAAAATGAGTTTTTTAAACAAGTAATTCTATTAAAACAATGAGTTTTTGTCTTTAAACATTTCGCTACTTATTTCCCTCACGACACTCCAATGGCAACTTATTTCCATCAAAGGGTTCTCCAACCATACTTTTGAAAAGATAGAATTTGAGAAAGATTTGATGAATTCAGAAATGTAATAGATGAGAAGAAAGTTGTATATCTTTTTATTATCTGTAAACTGAATGAATACAAGTTATATTGTGACAAGCAAGAGCAAGCTCTTTAAATACAGACTCAACAGCAAAGTGGGCTAGGCCCAGTACAAAACAGATCCAATACAGAAAAGATAAAATACGGAGAGTAGTTCTGGTTGGCAAAATACTCTTTCATTTTACTCTCCCCCTCAACCAGAAGCTAGGGTTAGGGTTAACTTCGAGAGCGAATCTGAAAAATGGCGGAGCAGATTTATCTTTTGAAAACTCAAAAACTCTTCTCTCCAAATTTACTTTGTCTTGAATCTCTTTATTATGATGAGTTCTGAGTAAATGATCTGCTTTGACCAGATCTGAGAAGAAGACTACTGCTGCTTTAAGTTGTCTTCGATGCTTGATCTAAGAGTTGGTGTAGAGAGATCTGAGGAGCTGAGCTGAGAGATGGGTTCTTTGTTGGACTCTTCAGTGATTTCTTCGATCTTTAACTCTTGTCTGAATCGATGGAAATTCTTCGCAGATAAGGCTTTTGTAAGTATATCCGCGCGTTGGTAAGTTGATGGTAAGTGATTCACTTGTAGTTTTCCTTTCTGTACCAACTCGCGAACAAAGTATAAATCGATCTCTATATGTTTAGTTCTTGAGTGCATGATTGGATTTGCTGCCATGTAGACAGTACTTTGGTTATCACACCATATTGTTGGCTTTATCTCTAGTTTGATATTCATTTCTGATAGTAAAGACTGAATCCAAATAATTTCTGCAGCAGCACTAGCTATACTCCGGTATTCAGCCTCTGTGCTGGATCTAGAGATTGTAGTTTGCTTCTTTGAGCACCATGAGATAGGACAGTTACCTAAGTAAATATAGTAGCCTGTCACTGATTTCCTGTCATCAACATCTGTAGCCCAATCTGCATCGGCATAAGCTGTGATGCTTGGTTGTTTCCACTTTTTTAGTATAATTCCATAATTTGTTGTGCCATTCAGATATCTGAGAATCCTTTTGACTGCTTTCCAGTGTTCTTCGTGTGGTTCCTGCATAAATTGTGAAACTTTGTTAACACTGAAAGATATATCTGGTCTTGTGATAGTGGAGTATTGTAGGGCTCCTACAATACTTCTATATTGCTTGACATTAAGTATAGGTTCCCCCCTGTATTTGGACAGATGTTGATGACTAATCATTGGTGTAGGCTGAGATTTAGCACCATCCATTTTTGCTTTAACCAGTAACTCCTTGATATATTTCTTTTGGCTTAGGAAAATTTCTGAGTTTGACTTTTTCTTTACTTCTATACCCAGAAAGTAGCTTAGTTCACCCAAGTCTTTGATTGAGAATTGCTTGTCCAGATACTGTATTATCTCTTTGATCTCATTCTCATTATTGCCTGTTATAATTAAATCATCGACATAGATTAGTATGTAAACAGTAAGATTATTGCTAATTTTAGTGAATAGAGAGTTGTCAGATTTGGTAGATTGATAGCCTAAATGAACTAATGTGGCTTTCAATCTATCAAACCATACTCTGGGAGCTTGTTTTAACCCATATATGGCTTTATTTAGTTTGCACACTAGATTAGTGTTTTGCTTGTATCCCTGTGGCTGCTCCATGTAGATTTCTTCCTGCAAAATACCATTTAGAAATGCATTGTTTACATCTAACTGTCTCAAGTTCCAGTTATTATTTAAGGCAATAGTGAGGACTATTCTGATGGTTGTTGGTTTCACCACTGGTGAAAAGGTTTCACTGAAATCAAAGCCATATTCTTGTGTATATCCTTTGGCAACAAGTCTTGCTTTATGTCTGGATATTGTTCCATTTGGGTTTCTTTTTAATTTGTAAGTCCATCTGCATCCTATAATGTTTTTGTTGCTTGGTGGATGAACAAGACTCCATGTATTGTTTTTCACTAATGCCTGATATTCTTCATCCATTGCTGCCTTCCAGTTTTTATCTTTAGATGCCTGTTCAAATGTATGTGGCTCTATAATGCATGCTGTTGTAGTATATACTTTTGGTTTATAAATCCCACTTTTTGATCTGGTAATCATGTGATGTCCAGTTATGGTCTGTAGTTCAGCATCAGATGATTTTGAACTGCTGTTCTGAATAACAGTATCATCTGGTTGATCTCTATAAGTATTCTGATCTTGATTGCTTGATTCTACAGGTGACTGAGGATGAGTAGCAGGTTGATCAACTGCATCATGACCTGGTCCAGATGGCATTGTGTGTTGTGATCCAGTGTCTTCTGTTCTTTCCTCAGTCTCACTAGCATGCCATATATGTGGCAAAACTGGTATGTTTGGTATGGAAACCTTTGGGTTATAAACTTTATGCGTAGTTTTAATACTTGCATTGCTAAAGGGAAATATTTTCTCATTAAAAACAACATGTCTGCTTATAAATATTTTTCCAGTATCATCCAAGCACTTGTATCCTTTTTGTTTAATTGGGTAACCTATAAAAGTACATGGTTGAGATCTAAAGTCTAGTTTATGATTGTTATAAGGTCTCAGATAAGGAAAACACAAGCATCCAAAAGTCTTTAGGTTTTGATAGTCTGGTTTGACACCTGAAAATTTTTCTAAGGGACTAATTCCATTCAGTACTTTAGTTGGAAGCCTATTAATTAAATAAACAGCAGTACTGAAGGAATCTGGCCAAAATTTTAAGGGTAGTGATGCTTGTGCTAGTAAAGTCAGGCCAGTCTCAACAATATGCCTGTGTTTCCTTTCTACCAGACCATTTTGTTCAGAGGTGTAGGGACATGTTATTCTATGTGTTATCCCATTATCAAGAAAGTACTTACTAAGAGGCTTGTATTCTGTGCCCCCATCACTCTGAATGATCTTAACTTTATGATTAGTCTGCTTTTCAACTTGAGTAATAAAATATATAACAGCATTATAGGTTTCTGCCTTGGATTTTAAAAAATATATCCAAGTATACCTAGTACAAGCATCAACAAAAGATATGTAATATTTGTACCCATAATCTGAGCAGATAGGTGCTGGACCCCACAGATCTGTTGAGATCAATTCAAGAGGTACTTTGTATTCTGTAACAGAATCTGAAAAAGCTAATTTGTGGCTTTTGCCCATTTGACAGTAAGAACATATATAAGGCAAAGTTATATCATCAAAAGAAATTTTATTTTCTTTAAGAACCTGTCTTACAACACTTGCACAAGGATGACCTAATTTGTAGTGCCAAAGATCAAAGTTATTTTTACTAGTTTCACATGACTGCAATTCAATGTTATTACAATTTGCCTTTCTCTGATTTGAGCCTTTGCTATTAGTCAGTGTGAACTTGTATAGGCCATTTACAGCATTACCCTGCAACAGTATTTCCTTAGTCAGAATATCTTTAACTAAGCAATGATTTGGATAAAATTCAAAATAGACACTATTATCATGGGCAAATTGAGAAACACTCAACAGGTTCTTTTTAATGCTGGGTACTCTTAACAGATTATTGAGATATAATTGTCTTTTACCTTTGATAAAAGCATTACCTGTGTGTGTGATCTCAATTGCTTTGCCATTTCCCATAATAATAGATTGTTTACCTCTGTATTCTCTGCTGCCCAAATTTAGATTCTCTAGGTTGCTTGTTAAATGATTTGTTGCCCCTGAGTCTGGATACCATGACTCATCTTGGACATGATCTGCATTAGCAATTTCATCCTGATTTTGATTTCTGTTGCCACTGGACTGTTTGCCTGTATCCAGTTGAGCTTGTGCCATATTTGCACTGCCATTGCCATTTTTCTGATTGCTTTGTCCCTGACCTGACACATAATTTGTATTGAATCTGAAGTAGCATTTTACAGCTGTGTGACCAAGTCTTTCACATATCTGACATTTTGGTTTGTTATTCCCATTGAATCTTCCTCTGCCTCTTCCTCTGGCAGTCTGACCTCCTCTTTGTGATTGCTGATCTGATCTCCCATAGTTCTGATTTCTGTTTTTATTGTTAGATGCATAGTTGACAGACATGTCTGTATCTGAGGGTTTCTTGTAATCTAGTCTTCCTTCATGAGCTAGCAATATTGAGTGGACATAGTCAATGGTTGGTAAAGTTTCTTGGGATGCAATGACTGCCACTACTGCTTCATATTCATCCCCTAACCCACTCAGTATTGTTAAGACATGCTCTGTATTTGACATCTTATGTCCTGCTGCCTCAAGTAGATCACAAGTATTCTTGATCTTGTAGAGGTACTCTTTCATGGATTGACTGTCTTTCCTTATGTTATGTAGCTGCCTTTTATAATGCATTATTTTTGCTGCTGACTGTGTATTGAAGATCCTTTCAACTGTTGTCCAAATTTCATTTGCTGATTTACACCCTATAACTTGTGGTAGCAACTTTACACTGATTGAAGAAAGCAACCAAGAACTTATTAAACTGTCTTGTCTCACAAATTTGACATATTCCTCATTACTCACAGTTTTGTTTTCTTGATTAGTGATAAATTTGGGTGGAGTGGCTATCATGCCTAGGATGTATCCATCAAGACCATATCCCCTGGCTGCAGTTTCAACTTGCACTTTCCAGAGAAGATAATTGTCATCTTCAAGATGTGCAGTTATCAGATTGGAGTGTGGGCTAATCACAGTCTTGATCAAACTGTCAGTGATATCCGTAGATTGAGACGAGGTGCTAGTATCATTTCCTGATGTTGCACTACTTCCTTCAGCCATGAAGAAACTTCTTGAAAGAAAAGAACTAAGATAGAAAGAACTTTGAAATTAGGAGATTAAGAGATTCTTTCTCCAACAGGTAAGATGCAACCGAGCAATATGATGAGACTTCTCTGATTGCTCCTGGTATGGCACTTACTTTGCTTTTGAGAGATGGGTTTCTGTTCACCTTTTCTGATTGAATTTCTGATTCTCTTTCTTGATTCTTGAATCTGTTTTTATGGAAAACTTCTACAGCCGATTGCAAATCTTGGCAAGGCAGTAGATTCTTGAACAGATTCTTTGCCCAGATGATGAGTAAGAACTCTGATGGGTAAGCTGATCCAAATGATGAGATTTCTCTGATGGATCAGTCTTTGTACAAAGCTGTTAAGCTAGAAGATGATTCTATTATCTGTGCTCTGATACCAAGATAGAATTTGAGAAAGATTTGATGAATTCAGAAATGTAATAGATGAGAAGAAAGTTGTATATCTTTTTATTATCTGTAAACTGAATGAATACAAGTTATATTGTGACAAGCAAGAGCAAGCTCTTTAAATACAGACTCAACAGCAAAGTGGGCTAGGCCCAGTACAAAACAGATCCAATACAGAAAAGATAAAATACGGAGAGTAGTTCTGGTTGGCAAAATACTCTTTCATTTTACTTGAAATATTTGCTCATCTGAGTAAAATATTTTTAAATTATTGGGTTGTAAACATTTTGCTTCAGCAAAGACTTTCACGCCAATTATTTGCATGGAAAATATTTGCCGGTCTAATAGTAGCCAGACAAATGTAGGTCGGGCTATTATTTGCCTTACCAATGTTTGAAGTAAAACTTTGGTAGATAAATTTTTCGGCCTTTGATCCATATTTTTTTCACTTCAATTACTGAATAATATAGATGTATTTGATATTTTTTTTCACTTCAATTACTGAATAATATAGATGTATTTGATAATGAAGTGATGGACTCATATGTGAGCTATTTTACTAGGCTTTTACACTTTATCAATGTTACCATGGCTTTTACCTAGTTCAGATTATTTTCCTGATATTCCCGACTTTTGAAATATTTGCTCATCTGAGTAAAATATTTTTAAATTATTGGTCTGTAAACATTTTGCTTCAGCAAAGACTTTCACGCCAATTATTTGCATAACAAATGTTTGCCGAACTAATATTTTCTGGACAAATGTAGGTCGTGCAATTATTTTCCAAGCTAATGTTTGACGGAAAATTTTGGCAGCATTGCTAATAATGCCTTCATGGCCAATGCCAGAGTTTTGGAAGAGTAGTTAGTCCGATAAGAAAGACAAAATCGGAGTATCATCTGGTGAAGCTTGCACTTCTTGTCAACAGGTTTCTTATATTAAGTCCTAATAACCACGAGTACCTAGAAGACTATACCGGTATACTAAATGGGCTTTGCAGAGAGAAGGACCATTTCTTTCGAACATGAGGAGGGTACTTTATTACTCGGTGTCATTAGCTGACTGAGGGAATGGGGTTGCCGGACTCCCCTATAGAATTGATTTCTTAGTGATAGGGATTGATCTCTAATCTTTTAGTACTACATAACATGCTGAGATTTTGTCAAAGAGCTCTACCAATACATAAATCAATATGGAATTCTAAGACTACTCTAAGATAAGGAGTCCGGATTAGACACGAAATATCCTCCTTAGCTATCCAAGACCCGGGAACAAGTGATTATTTGCTTTGCTTAAAGCCCGAACTGTGATTTCCATGGTCAAAGAAGGACGTTAGTCTATCCTATAGTTTGAAAGGACAAGTCTAGGTAAATATGAACAAGCATTCATGTTAAGATGCTTCAAAGAACATAAAAATAGAATTAATAAAAAAGAGTATTCGAATTGCTCTTGAAAAATCGATTTTAGGAAATGGCGAAGAAGATCACAAAGATGTTGCTAGACTGGTTATTTCTTATCTTCTGTGCATCTTCTTCCTAAGCACCAGCATGAATGTCTTGCAAATAGGTATGTTGTCAAGGATAGTCGACTTCTCATACTGCAAAATTACCTTTTTCATTTTTATTTGCTTTTTTCATTTGTTTAATCTGGTGATGAGTAGCCAATATGAAGGAATGGAACCGTAGGTGAGAGGAGGAAAAATTGAAGAAGTGAAAGGTTATATATAAGGAAGAGAAAAAGTAAATTACTAAAATAGCCTTGTCCTTTTCCCTCCACTAACTTGTTGCCATGTCACAACCATTGTCCCTTCCATAATCCTCATGTTAATTATGGTCCCCTTCCCCCCAAATCAAGGAAGCTACATGATGGTGTACTTTAAAACATGTTTGCATCAAATTCTCAAGCAAGAACTAAACCACGACCCTATTTAAAAACAAGAATCTTACAAAATACAAAACTACAATTAAATATTCAAGTATAAATGACAATCATTAGCAAATTATAAGTTCAATATAAATTCTAACTGTGGATATGTTGTATTAACAACTGGCGAAGACACGAGCATAAACCACAATATTCAAACTAGTGAATCATGAAAGAAAAGTTTACCTCATTTATGAGTTTCGGTTCGAATCTGTCAATTGGGGGAAATAGCTCAAAAATAGACATGCATAGAGATGCCTATAATAGTCGATATACATCTATAATAATATAATACAATCCATCCAAGCAATCAATATGAGATAAGTATGGGTTCTTTTCATAGTAGAGGTTCTTTTTATAGTAGGGGTTAAATATTAGTAGGGTTTCTTTTCATCGTAGGGGTTAAATGTTAGTATGAGTTCTTTTCATAGCAAATACTGAAGGTGCAATGATTACGATCTATGTGACTAAAAGCCTCTGAGAACGACTATAAACTTGTGATGCATCGAGTTATCAAAGATATTTTTGATATAAAAGCATTTTACAAAGAAATACTAATAATATTTATTCAAATAATTTTTAACTCAGTTTAAAAGTTATAAAGGTGTTTTATACAATATTCTATTAAAACATAAGAGATTAAGTATAAAATCACCAATCATATGTTGGTATAATTAAGAAATCAATACTTTCAGTATTAGGTTCATAAATTAGCTTATATGTAATTTTACAATAGACGTATTTAACATGTCAATATCTATATTACAGTTAATTAGCTTAATTAATCGTTGGACATAAATTTTCTGCTAAAACTTATGACAACCGACTTTATTATTTTTTCTGGATGTTTAATTCCTATAAATGCATTGTTGCAATTGATCCATGTAATATAACTTTGACATATGTAAGCATTATGTTTGAATAAATGACTAAGCTAAAGTTGATTTTTTCCTGAAGGTTGATACGCAGTCCATCAGAATATATGCAGCCAATCTCTGATGGATAGTAATGAGAGGGAGAAGAAGCAGCAAAAATTGAGAGCATGGAGGATAAGTAGAAGTTGGATAGTAATAAATAGCAAGAAACGTTCATGTGATTCCGAAAGAACTGGTAAAACTACAATATGAAAGGATTAGTGTAACAATTGTCAAGCCTATTTTCAAAGTTAAAACGACTTGTTTAAGGTGTCAATAATAATACGAATCCCTGCTAGCATAGGGAGTTAACCATGTAATTTATATAGAGTAATTCAGTTTTGTTCTTTCTAATAGATAGAAAAAACTACAATAGAATTTGTACACTTTATAATACCAAAATCATTTCATATGACAATCAATCATCGCGTAAAATCATTATGTACGACAAACAACAACCGACCAGTACTATTTTCCACGGCCATCAACTACCAACTACCGTTATTCAGTGGTTGATCGCCATGAAAAAGTCGTCGTCAAAGCAGTGGCTAGAGAATATGAAAACAGTGTTTATAAGCAAAGGTTCTGGTATCTCATCAAGGAGTGTTATTATAGGCGACACATATACGGGCGAGATCAAATTGGCATACCCGCTGAAATAGCAAAAAGGGTAACATTTAAAGAGAGGGTTAATCAACATAGTACGAAAAATTATAAAAGTTTATAAATGATCGACTTTGTATGATATACAAAGATGGTAATTGTACTTAAGCAATTGCTGTAGGTGCGCACGGATATACAACTTTAAAAGTTGGTCAGGTGATAAACCGAAATGTAATTGATGGAGACATCATTTTTATTAATAGACATCTAGTAACACATAAGCATTCATTACAAGCTTCACTGCTTATATTCATGATGATCATATTATAAAAATCAACCCACTAGTTTGTGCTTCTCTAGGTGTGGATTTTGATGGTGACTGTGTGCATATATTTTATCCCCAATCTCTTGCAGCAAAAGCTGAAGCCATAGAATTATTTTATGTTAAACAACTATTGTTAAGCTCTCACACTTGTCAGCAAAAAATTTAGCATGTTAATGACTATATTTGTTTGTGTTTTTTGAATTTAGTGTTTATTTTGAATGTGTTTTGTTAATGCAAATATATACACTGTTTGAAAACGCTGTAGAAACAGCGAATGGGGAAAAAAGCTGCAAAAATTAAAAACGCTGCGATAAGTGAACTTTAAAAACGCTGTAAGAAAGATGATATCCTAAAACAAAAAACGTTGTAGATTAGTTACCAGGACAGTAAAGAAAACGTTGTTGAATGGTCAACAAACAATGAAGAAATGCTGTGAAATCACATCATACTATATAAAACGCTGTAAAATACTTGATAGGAGAACCAAGAAACCACTGCGATAGACTGTACGAACGTTGTTGATAAATAAATAACAGCATTTTGAAAATGATGCGATAAAAACCTATTTTTGTACAGATGAAAAACAACGAGAAACTATTATAGCAGGGTCTTCTAATTTGTTGTCAAACTATTATAGCAGGGTCTTCTAATTGTCAAACTATAATAACATAGTAATATAACATCATAATGCAGTATTGAAGACTAATGTAGCAGGTGTACAAAATCTCTCTCTTCTTCCTTGTCACAAATCACAATGAAAGAATTGTACAAAATTGTATGTTTACATCAAATTTCATTTTAATTCCATTTACTAATCCCAACGTGAAGAAAACATTGATTTGTTTCTGCAAATTCCACACAGCTTAATTGATGTGAACAAAATTAAAACTATTATAAACTCCAACCCTAGAGGAAGAATTTTGCTTTTTCCAATGATTTAGCTATCAATCTCCTTTGTTCATTTTAACAAAGATTTATGATAAACACTATATTTAAACCTTGATTCTAGCTTTCATGAATTGGTAAAGATAGATGAGAAGTAATTGAAAGAGATTGAAAAAGTCAAATGAAAAAAGCGAAAGACAAAAATAGGTATAAAAAAGTGGAGTGGGAAAAGAAATATACGGGACGTAACTTTTTTTTACAAAATGTCAGGTTGGGAAAGGAAAATAATGGGGTGTTAATAGATTTGTCATCTTAGCTTTTACATCATTACCAGGTGCAATGCACGGATTACGCACTAGTTAATTTGCATAAAACAAATCAAAATATAAATAAAATAATAGATACCCTTCTCCCATCCTGACCAGTAAACCAGCGACCAGCCTGACTTCCTTCAGCTGAGACTCGCCTCTTTCCTGCATCTCTTGGCACCGAAGCACTATTTCTCGGATTTACCCATTCTTCGGTGTTCTGTGTAGATGCTTTTGCGTTGGAAGTGCTTCTTGGTTTTCTCTGTTTTACTCCTTTTGTGTTGGTACTAGAACCAATTTTATTGTTTTTGTTGCCTTGACTCTGATTAGTTCCACTGCCAAATTGTCCCCTAAAAAATTACAAAACAGGAGAACTGTTGCATTAAAAAATGTATTACAGACTCAAAATCATTTAGTGGTCTAAACAACTATTGTAATTGTGTTTTTATTTTAAAAATATAAATAGTACAAAACTTTGGAGTTTAGAAACAATGCTATACTCGTATTGAAATTCCAGTAGATGCAGTCGATGTTCTCGAAATAGGACTCAACTTGTGAATTGTCAAGAACAAGTTTTTAATTGAAACTGGATTTGAATGATGACTGATAGATTCAAAAGTTCGGATCTTAGTTTATGTAACTAAATGGCATTAACTATGTCAATGCATCAATTGATTCGCTTCATCCTTCCGCGGTAATAATTTATGTTTCTGAATTGATTTTGATGCTTGAGTTCCTACATCACAGTATGAGACTTTGTTTTCTTGCTTGTTCCATCATTATCTTGCTTGAAAATCATAAAATTTAAACTGTAAATTCAAATTAGTATTTCCTGTTGGGATCCCTCCTTAATTGGAGAGTTTCTAGAAAATTCTAGACGTTTCTAGAGAAATCTAGAATTTTCTAGAATGTTCCGGAGAACTCTAAAAAAATAGAACTCTCAAGAATCTTGTGGAAGAGTGTGGAACCCTCTGGAATATTCTAGAGATGTGTGGAACCTTCTGGAACCTTGCGGAAGAGTATGGAAGAATAAAGAAAGGAATGGAAGAGTGTAGAAATTCCTAGAGAGTGTGGAGCATTCTAGAGAATCAATCTCTACCGTCGGATGCATGTAATCTCCACCATTCCTTATGGAGGTTGAGTAGTATAAATAGGAGAAGGAGCCCTATTACTAGTCATCCAAGAATCCAAGGAAGAAGCCACTTCTTAGAGTGAGAAAAAACTTGAGAGTTAGAGAGATCCTCTTTGAGAGAAAAGAGTGATAGCTTGAGAAACATTTATCCTCAAGCTTGAGTGAGCCACCAATTGTGAGTTACTTTTGTAATCATATTATTGTAATCCTACTATTCTTTTGTATAGTGGAAGAATCTCCATATTGGAGAATTATAAATTCTTGTGCTTCCATTGCTACTTTTAATCTTAAAGTGCCTATCTTAACTTCACGAAGCGGGGAAGACCGAGATTCCCCAACATTTCCATTATTATTTTATTTAAGCATGGATTGAATGGAGATTGCAATAATTATGCTTTGAATCAAAATTTGAAAATCTAATCAAAGTTGGAGAGATCTGGTTTGAGATGTGATTCAGAAAGTAAATTTTAAGATTTTGTAATCATTGGATAAACTTATATTACAACTTACCAGTATTTTGGCACATGCAACGTGTATACTTACAAAATAAAATAGTAATGTCATCATTCAAAATAAATAAATCTTAATGAAAATCACAATAGGATTTAACCACTTCAGTTTTAGTGGATATAAATTCAGTATCAAATAAGAATAAATTAATATTGAAGTGCCGATAAGAGAAAATTTGAGCTAAAATAAGATTTAGACCTTTACTTTTGTGATTAGAAAGAAGCATTAAACTTTCATATATAATTTATGCTAAGGGTACTTTGCATATTGCGAAAAATCAACACCAAGGTGAAGTATTTGCATTATTAACCCCACACGCAAAAAAAAAAATAGAGCTTTGGAGTTTGGTTTGGATGACAAAATGTTATTAATCCAACTGCATAGCTTTATGTGACATAAGATAGTGATAAGAAGAAGCTTTTAGTGGTAAGTCTTACATGTAATTAATATCCTCGTCATGCTGTGGAAGACTTTCTCTGAGATTGTCGATTCCATTTGGAACAAAATGTGGTAACCGCTCCCTGACAAAGTTCCTCACTCTTGCATCCTCGTGAAAGAAATATTGATAAGCAGGAGGTTTAGAACTAGGGAAATTCCAGTTATGATCAGATTTTTCACTGCCGCTTTTTTGCTTAAATAAGGTTTCGAAATCTTCTATAGAATCTTCAGGATCAATTACTTTAGAATTGCATATGCTTGGAGTATTACTTTTTGAAGATTTGAAATACTCATCACAGAAGTCATCTAAAGCAGGAGTCGATATCTTAGTTATTGCAGGAGTTGGTATCTTAGTGATGGTATTTCCCTTTGAACTAATTTCTTTCCAGAAAGTATCTGACTGGAACTGAACACTTTTCTTCTTTTTAGCATCACTTTTTATTTTGCTAGAAGAGGGAACATCTGAATCTGAATCTGAATCTGAAATTATTAAATTGATTCTTCTTACTGGGCTAATGGATGATTTTTTAAACGAAAGTTTGCTTGTGCTTGCTTCAAAACTTGAAGGAATTGATGTGTTGTGAGCTTGAGATATTGCAGAGGTTTTCATTGTGCTAGATGGTTGTTTATTCTGTAGTGATGCAGAAATTTCTGCATTTGCAAGAAAGAAAATCTGATAAATAGAATATAAAATACAAATGACAACAAACTAAAATCTCATACGTATCATTCAACACTTTATTACATTATATAAACAGTGAAAGGAAAAATTATATAGAACTTCTGTTGAAGTAGACAAGACAAGCTAAATATTGTAATACATTTTTGCAAGATGTATATTGTACTTAATTTTGTAAATGATTTGCCTTGTTCACTATAATGAATACTTTTGCATTATTGAGCTTTGACACAATTAGAAGACATGGGAAACAAAAACAGCTTTGCTTCTGTGCTATTACCTGATTTCGTGAAAACTATCGACTTAAACAAGCTACTTTTTGGCTATTTGAAAGCCAAAACCAATACAATTTGGCTTTCAAAAAGCCAAAAAGTAGCTTATTTAAGTCGACCCAAACAAATACAAATAGTGGCTATTGATACCTATAGTTTATTAAATTAGAGTTTGGACTGTAAACTTCTGATGCTCGACTCATCCCCATTAACTCGTGTTATATCAAAATAAGTAGTTGAAAGCAAATAATTTCGTAAAAAAATCCCCTATTGATATGCAATATAATCCATTGTTGATACACAGTATATTAGAAAAACACTTGTTTTTACAAAGTTCATCCACTGAAAATTTCAGGAAAGCCCCAACTAATATATAATTCAGTAAAAACAAAAGCCTAAAATAAGTTCAGAAACTTTAAAGCAGCAGTAAATTAACCTGGATGATGAGTATCCGCAAACTCTTGAGATGAGATATTCTCAATGTCCGCATTCATGTTCTCATGTTTAGGTACAGACAGAGTTGATTGTGCTGCACCCCGTCTCAACCGTTTAAGAACAGGACGATTTTGATTATGCTTTCTTTTGTTTCATGAAAGTGGTGTATGCTACTACTGTGTATTCATGTACATAAAATGGTTTCAAACAAGGAAACGTAAAGCTTCATTGAATCACTGTTAATCTGATTCATAAATCAAAATTCGGTCGGGTTGGCTAAGAGCATTGTAGATACTGAAAAATAATTAATGCAACCTCTTATCACCTTGAAATCAAGTAGATAGTACAATTACAGGGTCTAGTTTGAAAATTCTGATGAATTTCCTACTATAGCCAACATTAAATCCTGTATATAACTCGAATAAATTGCATGGGTTTTCTCTCAAATCAGCTCACATAATTAAGGTTGTCCTCTTTAAAGTACTGTACATCTAGAGGTGTCCACCCAAAAGCAATTTTCATAATCACTTTTTCACAAGTTCTCTTGCATATGTCTAACTTTGTTTACTAAATGAAAATAAGAAAAATTGTGATATATTGGTATATGATGCTGAAATTAACTTCAACATAGGCACTTAAAAAATTGTGCTGTTTAGAAAAACTAATATGCCTGCATGTAATCAAATTTCAATGAACTTTACCAAAAAGAATAAAATTATGATAAAAAAAAGTGCATCAAATTAATCGACGAAAGCAATATTAATCATATTTCATTTTACTACACAAAAACGTCTAACATATTTTAATACAACGTTTCAAGCTTATTAACTTTGCACAACGTATATTTTCAAGTATAAAAGTTAATATCAATTCAATGGAACAGATGTAAAAATATTTTCCATTCTAAAGCTGTAAACTAGAAATTAATGCATCTCATTAACTAAATTGGTAGGAAGTAATAAAACTCATTGTAGTTATGCTGACAGAGGCATCTCTAACTAAATTGGCAGGAAGTGATAAAAACTTGTTATAGTTATGACATCGAAGGCATCGCCAAAGCATCAAGCATGTGCGCACACGCACATGTATGCATATGTGCATGTACATATGTATAGGTAGATGTGTAATTTAACTAGTGTTACATAAAAATTATACAATAATACTTATATAACTAAATATTCATGCTATAAGAGTCCACAAAATTTATGTCAATAGAGATTATGATATTATACTTATATAATTAGATAACTAAATATTCACACTATAATAGTTATGTATACATACATATGTGTGTGTGAGTGGGTGTGTGTGTATGAGAGAGAGAGTGTGTGTGTGTGTGTGCACACGCACACCATAAGAGTCCAAAATTTTATATCAAATAGATATCAATAATATAATACTTATATAATTAGATAACTAAATATTCACGCTATTAGAGTCCAAAAATTTAGACTAACTCTGGGTTTCGACCAGAATCTGCCTAGACTCCAGCTACACACTTGTCTTATAGAGATCCGTTCAAATTCCTCTATAATGTACTCAAACGAAGTGCAATGCTGTTTAGTGAGAACAAAACGCTATTGCTTATATGAATGAGATGTGAATATAATATATAAAATGTGTAGCAACCAATGAGAAATATTGTTTTATTCATGCTAAGTGAGAACGGAATTGCACTCAGTCGAATGTAGTTTCTGTGCACAAACTCACCTGACAAAGCTCAAAATTAATACCCATCAATCTCAACTCATCTAGTCAAGCCAAAAGAACATGCAAAACACAAATGAATTTTAACCTAGCAAATGATGTTATCTTTACATTACCTATCCGTAAATCCATTCTTGTAATTTAGAGGACAGAAGCCCTAAGATCAGCATGATAACGAGTTACAAAACCTTAAAATGACTAATAGATTATCAAACTAGAGAACAAATCAACTACCATCTTCTTCAGAGGAAAAACTCTCGATATCGTCATCTTGATCCAGATGCGAAGCTGATTCAGGTGGCGGCGGAGGCGATGGCGGAGGCGGAGATGTTCCCCTCCTTAATCGCTTGAGTGATGGACGCGGTTGAATTTCTTCAAAATCGTCATGCTCGTCGTCTTTAACACCAGTGGTGTTGTCTAGATTGGGATTTAGGGTTTCGTTTTCTTTATCTTCGTCGGAATCGAGGTCGAGACCGAGTGAGAAAGAAGGAGCTGAGAATCAAATGCCATTAGAGGATTTGAGATTTTAATGCTTTTGGGGATTTCAGTTACAAGGATTACTAAGATTCAGCTTAAGGTTTTAAAAAAATGGAGGGATTATGAAAATGAGCGAAATTGAAATTTTGGGAATTTTGCGCCACTTTTTGGACTGTTCAATTTCGATTACTACAGACTACAGTCTCGTGCCGGGAGTAGGCCTGTCAAACGTACGGCGAGTAGGCTGTGGACGGTACGGGTTTTCGGAGCCTGATCCGATCCTGTCACGTTAACACGAGTACGGATTTTGTTCAAAACTATACAATTCTGAAATGACCCTAACTAATTCCACCTAATTATTCTTACTAGGATTTTTTTTTTTTTTTTTACATCAATAAATCTCTTAGAGTCATTTAGCCTTCTTACTAAATAATACAGGATCCTCCCTTTTTACTAATATATTTATATCAGTTCATCAATAAATATATTCACATACATATGAAGATGTATGTGACCCTCTTGCTTGGATCAGAGTGTTGTTTAGCAAGAGTGTATCCTGATTGAATTTTGAATTTCAAATCAACCAGCACATAGCTCATTTTCCATACCTTATGATTTTTAAGTCAGGGGAATTAATCCCATAATCATATGCAGTTGCTACTTAGTAATTCTTAACACTTCTTTTCCTCAATAGGCAAATTAGGCAAAATCAGCAGTTTAGACGTCTAAAATTTTTATGACAAATGTCTAAATTTGATCTCAGACGTCTAAATCTTTATGACAGGCGTCTCAGAGTGTCTAAGATTGAAACAGAGAGTGAAAAACATTTTGAACTATATTCAGACATCTAAATTTTTTATGACAGACGTCTAAATTTGATCTCAGACGTCTAAATATTTATGACAGACGTCTAAATTTGATCTCAGACGTCTAAATCTTTATGACAGACGTCTCAGAGTGTCTAAAATTGAAACAGAGAGTGAAAAATATTTTGAACTAAATTCAGACATCTAAATTTTTTATGACAGACGTCTAAATTTGATATCAGACGTCTAAATATTTATGACAGACGTCTTAGAGTGTCTAAAAATTATTTCTTAACTTATACATGGATTTTCTTATGTCAGTTCTTTGTATATACATTCAATCCATAAATCCTTTATTCTCAAATTTTCTACCATTAGCCTAACAGTTCTTGAAGTTTAACATTCATTTTTCTTAGCAAAACATCTTGTAGAAACAAAGCACATAGTCTCAGCTGATATATATAAGTTCAACAACTACAAAACAGCAATTAACAATACATTGGTTTCTCAAAGTAACTTAAACAAAAGGTCTTAATCTAGTTCCTCATGAATGTTTGATTTACTTCAGCAAAGTCTTTTTAAACATAGCATCCAAATCTTTAAGTAGTTAACTCATCCAATTCCTGATCAACCATGTTCTTATTTACCTGCATAGTCACCATGAACTGCCTCATACAAATATGAGACACCCAATGGTGCACAAACACAAAAGGGTCAGACTAATTGTCTGGTATGAATAATCTAACTGAAAACATGATCATATTCAATTCCATTTATATTCCAGTGCTTTGTATGAATAAGAAACTCAGTATCTTCTTTGTACATGTTTCTGTGAGGCATGTGCATTCATATCAGTGTTAAACAGATTATATATATGTGATCACAATGACTTAATTCATAGAAAACAATCATAAGATTCATCAACAAAAACATCATAAGCCAACCAAATGCAGTCATCAATTCAGTCATCATGCCCTTTTCAACTTTACTGACCATCAGGGATTTTGCCCAGGCCTCTCCTGAACCTATTTCTAAAGTTCATTATCAAATATAATAGGTTCTTTAGCTACTTTCTCTTTTTAAACACACACTGCCTGGGACATCTCTCTGTTAACCCAGCACACTCAGGCCCCTGGGTATAAACATATCATGTGTGAGCTTGCAATGTTCCCCTTGCCAAGCTATATTTTGTAGCCCTAAGATCCCAAGTCCTTAGTTAAATTACTAAGTGTTTTTCTTTTTTTTCATAACTTTGCTAATCCCTTCTGCATCTCACTTTTTAATCAGAGAAATATAAACAATGCAAGCAACATGTATTCATCCAGAGTTTGGTAAGTTATATTCTCAGAAGCAAACATCTAATCATGAAAATAGATATGGTTTCTCAGCACATCATTTTTGACTATGAGTTTCAGTGGACCAAGATGTAAGTATATGGTCCTAAGTATTTTACTGGTTATCTTTTCTTACCTCTGGTTCAATCAGATTCATGGTCTGGCTAAACCACAAGTAAATTTGATTTGGGTATTTCATAAAACATAGAAGCTCAGCACATGTACAACATTGCACTTCTACATTTTCTTTTGTTTTAATCAACATGAGACATATGCAACAACACAATGTTACAGCCCCATATTTCTTTCTATCTTCAGACCATATACCCACCACTTGAATCCGGGGATTCTCATAAACAATTTTTATAAAGAAAACTTATAAAAGAAATCACTCCATCTCAAAGCTAACCCATATCACAGATAAACATTTTGAACCATGAATCCATGACTCTCATTTTTTATGGGTAAATCAGAGAGGGGTTCTATACTTAAACAGATCATTAACAAAACAAAGTCATCAAACCATAAGACATAACTTGTAAAAGAAAATGAATGATTAGTTCAAATAGACTGCCTCAATATTCAGGACTTAATGCCAAAGTTTTCAGTGAGGTTACTCACATTAATCCTTCTTCTTTCTATGCCTAATGAACTCCTTTTTAGTCTTCTGCCTTCTCCTATTTTTTTCTCTGGTTTATGTCTTGTATATTTTTTTTTCTAGGTTAATGAAGAAAAATGTGTATGGTCTCACTATACTAGGCCTTTTATATAAATCTTGGTTGTTTCTAGGGTTTATGGAATTACCCAATGTCAGTTCTACCCCATACAAAACATAGCCTGCTTTCAAAAATAAGAGGGTATGTGGTCCTTGTCTTCATTTTCAGAAATAAGCCTCATTCTTTTAATCTTTTCCCGGGTCATGTTATATCCATGACTTCTTATTTCCTAAATTAAAGAAATTACCAGAAATGGATAAAGTGTTTGTTTAAGGACTCATGTCATTTCTATGTAACTTCTGTTTTCTTCCAGAAATTGGTGGACTGTATACATGTATAACACATGCATACCTAAGTCTTTTATTTTCTTTGTACCCTATTTTTTTTAAAGATAAAATTCTATCTTCATGCATATGTATTTCTAAATCAGTTATTTTAATTTATCTATTGATTTCTGCTAAATTCTTATTACACAGAAATCTGTGTGCATCGTCTTGTGCACATGTACATGTTTTAAACCATGTATCTGTAAATCAATTTCCTATTCCTATTTTTTTCAATGCAATTTCAAACAAACACAAACTAAATTAAATCATGAAATTACTCACAAAAATCAGGGTTATCACATTTACCCCTCCTTTTAGGAATTGTGTCCCACAATTCTTTCATACTTAACTTAAGTATCATTTCTTCAGAAAATCAACTTCTGATATCAAAACCATTCTCAAGCCAATCACTTAATTAAACACTATGCATATTAAAACAAAAATCATAATGCATATTTCAATCAAAACATTCATTAATATAAATAAATTTACCTTTCATTTAATCAAACAGTTGTGGATAATCATTTCTGATTTTATCTTCCACTTCCCATGTGCAATCGTTTGGGTCGAGACTCCATTGCACTTTTACTAATTTAATTTCTTTATTTCTCAATTTCTTGGTTTCTCTAGAAATTATGCCCACTGGTTCCTTTTCGTAGATCATTCTAGGATCAATCTGCACATCCTTAGAGGATTCTAGGATTGCCTCCTTATCATGAACCCATCTTCTAAGTTGAGACACATGAAAAACATCATGCATTGCTCTCATTTCTTCTGGCAACTCTAATTTATAGGCTACTGTTCCTATTCTTTCTAGGATTTTATATGGTCCTATATACCTAGGAATCAACTTCCCTTGTTTCCCAAACCTTAGAACCTTTTTCATGGGTGATATCTTGATGAATACATAATCCCCAACATCATATTGTACTGCCTTCCTTCTTTGATCTGCATATTTCTTTTGCCTATCTTGGGCAGAAGCAATTCTTTTTCTGATCAAAGCTATCTTTTCAGAAGTCTCTTTCACATTTTCTGGTCCTAAGACCACTTTTTCTCCAGATTCAAGCCAACTTGAGGGTGATAAACATGGTCTCCCATAAAGAGCTTCAAAGGGGGCCATGCCTATACTACTATGATGGCTATTGTTGTATGCAAATTCAGCTAAAAAGATATGATCCTCCCAACTTCCTCCCCAATCCAATACACAAGCTCTTAACATGTCTTCAAGCATTTTGTTCACAATTTCTGTTTGGCCATCAGTTTGAGGATGGTATGCTGTGCTTAAGCATAAATCAGTCCCCATTGCCTTATGAAAACTCTGCCAAAACTTTGAAGTGAAGATGGTATCTCTATCACTTACTATAGTCTTTGGTATACCATGCAGCCTGACTACTTCTTTAATAAATAACTGGGCTAGGGTATTTGCATTTCTTTCTGATTTCACTGGTATAAAGTGGGCTGACTTGGTTAGCCTATCAACCACTACCCAAATACTATCATTTCCTCTCCTAGTTCTAGGCAAACCATCAATGAAATCCATTGATATGTCTTCCCATTTCCACTGTGGTATTTGCAAAGGTTGAAGCATCCCTGAGGGTTTTTGATACTCACACTACGCCATAAATGGCCTACTGCAACACAAAAAAAATGTTGGCTCAGGCCCGAAAAATGTTGCCATAGGTCTATGGCAACACTTTTAGGGTGATGCAATTTTTGCCGTTGCCTTAGACCTCAAAGGCAACATTTTGACTATCTAAGGCAACATAAGTAATATTGTTGCAATAGAACCCTATTTGGGTCTATGGCAACACCCATAGGTATCTGTAGCAACATTCCAAAATGTTGCTATAGATATGAACTTTTTGAAATTGTGGGGCCCACAATGTAGAGCATATTTGATTTTTTAATAAAAATAAATATTTATTTAATAAAATGCTATTGCACAGAATTTGATATTTAAACAGTAATTTATTTAAATAAATATTTTATTTCAACATTTGAAATAGTACAAATTCCTGACTCCACTATTTTACAATTCAATGATATATAACACTGATATTCACATATACAGATATTCCTCACTACATCACTCAGTTCACTCATTACATATGCACTTTCAATTTATACAGACACCGACACTGACAAATATATGCCGAGCCGAAGGCGAGCCGAGTGCCGAGCCGAAGGCGAGCCGAGAAGCGGGTCCGGGCGCAGCGTCGGCGGGGGTCCGGGGCACCGCAGTCCCGGCGGGGATCGACCTAACCGGTTAGGTCGAACAAGTGGGCACCGCCCGATTCATCCGATTTCGGAAGGTCGAGCCTTCTTTGAAACGACGTAAAATGATGCACAAATGAATCAGCATGCACAAGTCCTATATGCACTGCTCCCTTGACTATAACTATGCCGAATAAAGACAGCAAAATATAACGAACAGCTAGAACTCCAAATATGAGCGATAAGCAAAGGTTTGATCCCCTTAAACCTGAAAATCATATTATTAAAAACATAATTTTTATCACATCATTTTCTATAAAAAAGAAACATTGCTTGACTAATAAAAACTTCACCTTTGATAGGGTTTCCTCCCATTATCAGAGTGGTAGCAGGAATTGCTCCATCACTGCATTGAATAATTTGGAAAATAATCAACACCAGCTAAGTAGAAAATGCCTTAATAATGAAGCAGAGTCTTGAATTACACGAACAAGAGCACCTTCACCAATCAATGTGTTTCTGATTTGAGCACTGCCTTCATACATCACCATTCAACACTTCCTTCATCCCACCTGAAACTACCTAAACCCTCAAACCACCTCACAACATTCACGACACCTACATTCACGGTCTACCACCACAACAGCCTTCACTCTGTCTACATCGACCATCTTCTCAGCAATCCCGACCACCAATTCAAAAAAAACAAAAAAAAAAACACAAAAAATCCAAACGACCTGAACCAGACTCCATTAGCGACTTCATTCAAACCACAAATCATCAAGCCACAAATCGCCGATTGCATTCGCGACCAGACCCAATTCACGATCTCCAAATCTGAAACCACCTTCGTGCCCCCTCTAATTCCAGAAACTCTTAAACCGCAACCTCAAATTCTTCGAACCCTAAACCTTAAATCACCTAAGTCGCCTGAATCAAACAATTTTATTTTGATTGAGAATTTTGTCTGGGTGCGAACAAGTTTGGATTGAGTGTTTTTTATTTCGATTTGAGAAATACACGTTCTTTTCGCGATTTGAGAAATTGGGCCGCAGAAGAAGAGGGTGTTGAAAGAGGAGAGGGCTACAGATTCCATGATTTGAACGGTGATGTTTGTGATTCAAATCGATGAACACAGTGCGAGTAATCAATTTAGGATTTTCGAAATTCCATTGAAGTATTCTATTTGCTTTTTGATTTGAGAAATGAAAACCGAAAGGGATCTAATGGAGTTCAGGCGGGAAAACGAAAATTTGGGGAAAATTGTAGCGGCGATCCATTTTTACAATCAGATTAAATATAGACCGTTGGATCGTTTTCACGCGGATTACTAATTTTATTAATTTTTTAATTTGAATACATCTATAGCAACACTTTATAAAAATGTTGCATCGTGTTACACTTGTTTAGCTAGAGCAACACATTTTTATGGCTAAGGTAACACCAAAAATACAACGTTGCAGTAGGACCAAAATTTTATATCTATCGCAACATTTTAGCTGGCAACACCTTGCAAAAATGTTGCAGAAGGTCATTTATGGCGTAGTGTCAGCCTTCACCTGTTGGCAAATCATACATTTAGATACATAGGTTGCCACTGCACTCTTCATACCACTCCACCAATAATCTCTCTTGAGGTTGTGATACATTCTTGTGCTTCCTGGGTGTATAGTATATTTACTTCTGTGGTAAGCATCCAAGATTTCTTGCTTCAACTCATCAACTGCTGGAACACATATTCTTTCTCCTTTCCTCAAATGGCCTTGATCATTCAACTGAAAACCTTCCACTGCCTTACCATTTAATATTTGAGTCTTCCTTTCAAATAAAAGTGGATCTTGGTCTTGTAGCTTTACAACTTTATTTTTCAATTCTGATCCCAGAGTAATAAAACTTAATTTTCCCATTTCTACATTCTCACTGCATAAGCTCATATTTTCTATGTTATTACTTCCTATCTCTGAATCAATTAATAATGATAAAGTGTTAAACTCTTCTATCATTAATCCAGCCACTTTATCATGTTGTCTACTTAAGGCATCTGCTACTTTATTAGCCTTACCAGGTGTGTACAATATTTCAAAATCATATGAGGCTAAGAGTTCAATCCATCTTTGCTGCCTCATATTTAATTCTTTTTGTGAAAACAAATATTTAAGTGATTTATGGTCTGTATACACTTCAAATTTTGCTCCTAACAAGTAGTGTCTCCATAATTTAAGAGCATACACTATAGCAGCCAATTCAAGGTCATGAGTAGCATACCTTACCTCACTTGATTTCAACTGCCTAGAAGCATAAGCTATTACCTGATCTTGTTGCATCAATACTGCCCCAAGCCCTTGTCCACTTGCATCAGTATACACCACCAAGTTTTCATTTCCCTCAGGTACCTTAAGAATTGGAGCTTTTACCAGTGCTTCTTTTAATTTCCCAAAGGCTTTTTCACACTCCTCAGTCCAAGTGAACACTCGATTTTTCCTAGTCAATCTGGTTAATGGAATTGAGATTTTTGCAAAATCTTTTATAAATCTTCTATAGTAACCAGCCATTCCCATGAATGATCTGACTTCAGTGACATTAGTAGGCCTTTTCCACGCTTGTACTGCAATGACTTTATTGGAATCCACAGCTATTCCTTTTTCTGATATGATATGGCCTAGAAAATTCACTTCATTTTGCCAAAAAGTGCATTTTGAAAACTTTGCTTTCAAGTCTTCCTGTCTCAATTTCTCAAATACCATGTGCAAATGGTTTTCATGCTCTCTAACTGACTTAGAATAAATTAGTATATCATCAATAAATATTAATACAAACTTATCCAAGTATTCTCTAAAAATCCTATTCATCAAATCAACAAAATAGGAAGGAGCATTTGTCAAACCAAATGGCATTACTAAAAATTCATAAAGTCCATATCTGGTGTTAAAGGCTGTATACTTTATACTTTCCTCTTCTACTTTCATCTGATGAAAGCCTGAAGCTAAATCAAGTCTAGAAAATATTTTTGCACCACTCAATTGATCAAAGAGATCGTCAATTCTTGGTAAGGGGTATTTATTTTTAACTGTGACTTTGTTTAATTCACTATAGTCAATACATAACCTAAGGGATCCATCTTGTTTCTTAACAAAGACTACTGGTGCTCCCCATGATGAGCTACTGGGTCTAATAAAACCTTTTTCTTCTAGTTCAACTAATTGCTTTTTCAGCTCCATCAACTCCTTAGGCCCCATTCTAGTTGGTCTTTTAACCACTGGGTTAGCTCCTGTAATTATCTTGATTGAAAACTCAACTGGCCTGTGGTTTGGAACTCCCCTCACTTCACCAAACACATCAACATATTGATTAACTATGGGGATCCCTTCTAATGCAGGCATGGGTTTTTCATTTGACAATGTAGAAAGGTTGGGTATACCTCTATTCTTGTTTGCCTCACAAAGAACAACTATTCTTTGTCCATCTGAAACTTTCAATGATATGGTGGATGTCTCCATATTTATGATAGCCTTATATCTACTCAACCAATCAACTCCTAAAATAATCCCTATGTCCGGATATTGCAACACATATAGGTTTGACTCAAACACATGTCCTCCTATATTTAGTCCCAGTTGCATGCACATCATACCCATAACACATGAGCTACCTATAGGGCTCCTAATTAACAGTGGCTTATCAACAATCATACAATTTAATTTTAATTATTGTGCAATATCATGAGAGATCAATGAGTGTGTAGCCCCAGTGTCATACACTACTGCTAAAGGTATTGAGTGAATAAGCAAAGTACCTTCAACTTGACCATGCTTTTCAACACCTGATCCCTCAGCTGCCTTGCCTTTCCCTTCCAAAGCCCCTAATCTTCCTTGCTTAAAGTCTGGACAATTCCTCTTTATGTGACCTTCCTTCCCACAATGGTGACAATTGAAGGATGCAGGCCTAACATTTGTGCATCTATTCTTCATATGCCCCTCTTGGCCACAGTTATAACAAGTGATCTTCTTCTTTACTTCAGTAGTTCTGGCTTCTTCTGGTTTCTTGGTGGAAGCTATATCTGTTCTCTTCTTATCATAAGGGTGAAATTTACCCTTTCCCTTCTTGTTTTGATTATTTTTGAATGCCCTGAAATTATCTCTAGCTTTATCATGTTGTTCAATGCTCAGAGTCAAATCCAAAACTTGATCAAAAGTTTTATCCTTGTATGGTAGCATGGCTCTACTAAGGCTAGGGTTCAACCCTTGAATATATCTGCCATTCTTAGCTTCCTCAGTAGTGATGAGCACTGCACCATACTTTGCCAATGATTCAAACTTCTGAGTGTACTCAGTGACACTCATAGTCCCTTGCCTCAATTTGATGAATTCCTCCAGTAAAGACTCTTTAGCTGATGCAGGGATAAATCTACCCTCCAACATTGCTTTAAATTGATCCCATGTCACTTCCCCTTCAGGTCTTCCAGCTATGATAACCTCCCACCAATCCAAAGTTGCTCCTCTCAATTGCCTGGATGCAATTTGCCTCTTCCTTTGGTCTTCAACTTGCATGTCTGCAAAGATTCTTTCCAAAATTCTGAGCCAATTTTGAACTCCCATAACTCCTTCTGTGTCATCAAAAGTTTTGCCTCCAAGATTGGTAAAAGTCTTGAGTAGTTTGGAAAGTTCCTCATGTGGATTTTCCTGCCTGTTGCCTACTCCATCCCTTAGGGCTCTCATGAATTCTTGCACATTCACCATGGGTGGTTCACTTGTTCCTACATTTTGATGTCTGGGTCCTACCATAACTCTATGTATATAATACTTAGGTTAGTCTATTTTGTCTAATATTCTATAGATTACTCATTTTAATCTATCACTTATTCTGTCATAATAGATATCAATAGTGTAAACATTAACAAACAAAACATCCAAAGTAATCAACACTTCTATACATCCAATGCAAACAAGTTCATACAAAATTTTGCTATGTGTTTTTTTTAACAACATAGCTCTGATACCAAATGAAATGACCCTAACTAATTCCACCTAATTATTCTTACTAGGAATATTTTTTTTACATCAATAAATCTCTTAGAGTCATTTAGCCTTCTTACTAAATAATCCAAGATCCTCCCTTTTTACTAATATATTTATATCAGTTCATCAATAAATATATTCACATACATATGAAGATGTATGTGACCCTCTTGCTTGGATCAGAGTGTTGTTTAGCAAGAGTGTATCCTGATTGAATTTTGAATTTCAAATCAACCAGCACATAGCTCATTTTCCATACCTTATGATTTTTAAGTCAGGGGAATTAATCCCATAATCATATGCAGTTGCTACTTAGTAATTCTTAACACTTCTTTTCCTCAATAGGCAAATTAGGCAAAATCAGCAGTTTAGACGTCTAAAATTTTTATGACAGACGTCTAAATTCGATCTCAGACGTCTAAATCTTTATGACAGGCGTCTCAGAGTGTCTAAGATTGAAACAGAGAGTGAAAAACATTTTGAACTATATTCAGACATCTAAATTTTTTATGACAGACGTCTAAATTTGATCTCAGACGTCTAAATATTTATGACAGACGTCTAAATTTGATCTCAGACGTCTAAATCTTTATGACAGACGTCTCAGAGTGTCTAAAATTGAAACAGAGAGTGAAAAACATTTTGAACTAAATTCAGACATCTAAATTTTTTATGACAGACGTCTAAATTTGATATCAGACGTCTAAATATTTATGACAGACGTCTCAGAGTGTCTAAAAATTATTTCTTAACTTATACATGGATTTTCTTATGTCAGTTCTTTGTATATACATTCAATCCATAAATCCTTTATTCTCAAATTTTCTACCATTAGCCTGACTGTTCTTGAAGTTTAACATTCATTTTTCTTAGCAAAACATCTTGTAGAAACAAAGCACATAGTCTCAGCTGATATATATAAGTTCAACAACTACAAAACAGCAATTAACAATACATTGGTTTCTCAAAGTAACTTAAACAAAAGGTCTTAATCTAGTTCCTCATGAATGTTTGATTTACTTCAGCAAAGTCTTTTTAAACATAGCATCCAAATCTTTAAGTAGTTAACTCATCCAATTCCTGATCAACCATGTTCTTATTTACCTGCATAGTCACCATGAACTGCCTCATACAAATATGAGACACCCAATGGTGCACAAACACAAAAGGGTCAGACTAATTGTCTGGTATGAATAATCTAACTGAAAACATGATCATATTCAATTCCATTTATATTCCAGTGCTTTGTATGAATAAGAAACTCAGTATCTTCTTTGTACATGTTTTTGTGAGGCATGTGCATTCATATCAGTGTTAAACAGATTATATATATGTGATCACAATGACTTAATTCATAGAAAACAATCATAAGATTCATCAACAAAAACATCATAAGCCAACCAAATGCAGTCATCAATTCAGTCATCATGCCCTTTTCAACTTTACTGGCCATCAGGGATTTTGCCCAGGCCTCTCCTGAACCTATTTCTAAAGTTCATTATCAAATATAATAGGTTCTTTAGCTACTTTCTCTTTTTAAACACACACTGCCTGGGACATCTCTCTGTTAACCCAGCACACTCAGGCCCCTGGGTATAAACATACCATGTGTGAGCTTGCAATGTTCCCCTTGCCAAGCTATATTTTGCAGCCCTAAGATCCCAAGTCCTTAGTTAAATTACTAAGTGTTTTTCTTTTTTTTTTTCATAACTTTGCTAATCCCTTCTGCATCTCACTTTTTAATCAGAGAAATATAAACAATGCAAGCAACATGTATTCATCCAGAGTTTGGTAAGTTATATTCTCATAAGCAAACATCTAATCATGAAAATAGATATGGTTTCTCAGCACATCATTTTTGACTATGAGTTTCAGTGGACCAAGATGTAAGTATATGGTCCTAAGTATTTTACTGGTTATCTTTTCTTACCTCTGGTTCAATCAGATTCATGGTCTGGCTAAACCACAAGTAAATTTGATTTGGGTATTTCATAAAACATAGAAGCTCAGCACATGTACAACATTGCACTTCTACATTTTCTTTTGTTTTAATCAACATGAGACATATGCAATAACACAATGTTACAGCCCCATATTTCTTTCTATCTTCAGACCATATACCCACCACTTGAATCTGGGGATTCTCATAAACAATTTTTATAAAGAAAACTTATAAAAGAAATCACTCCATCTCAAAGCTAACCCATATCACAGATAAACATTTTGAACCATGAATCCATGACTCTCATTTTTTATGGGTAAATCAGAGAGGGGTTCTATACTTAAACAGATCATTAACAAAACAAAGTCATCAAACCATAAGACATAACTTGTAAAAGAAAATGAATGATTAGTTCAAATAGACTGCCTCAATATTCAGGACTTAATGCCAAAGTTTTCAGTGAGGTTACTCACATTAATCCTTCTTCTTCCTATGCCTAATGAACTCCTTTTTAGTCTTCTGCCTTCTCCTATTTTTTTCTCTGGTTTATGTCTTGTATTTTTTTTTTCTAGGTTAATGAAGAAAAATGTGTATGGTCTCACTATACTAGGCCTTTTATATAAATCTTGGCTGTTTCTAGGGTTTATGGAATTACCCAATGTCAGTTCTACCCCATACAAAACATAGCCTGCTTTCAAAAATAAGAGGGTATGTGGTCCTTGTCTTCATTTTCAGAAATAAGCCTCATTCTTTTAATCTTTTCCCGGGTCATGTTATATCCATGACTTCTTATTTCCTAAATTAAAGAAATTACCAGAAATGGATAAAGTGTTTGTTTAAGGACTCATGCCATTTCTATGTAACTTCTGTTTTCTTCCAGAAATTGGTGGACTGTATACATGTATAACACATGCATACCTAAGTCTTTTATTTTCTTTGTACCCTATTTTTTTTAAAGATAAAATTCTATCTTCATGCATATGTATTTCTAAATCAGTTATTTTAATTTATCTATTGATTTCTGCTAAATTCTTATTACACAGAAATCTGTGTGCATGTGTGTGCATCGTCTTGTGCACATGTACATGTTTTAAACCATGTATCTGTAAATCAATTTCCTATTCCTATTTTTTTAAATGCAATTTCAAACAAACACAAACTAAATTAAATCATGAAATTACTCACAAAAATCAGGGTTATCACAAATTCCGATCGGGTTATTGTTAGAGTCGGGTACGGTTATATCAAAACTTGATTCGGTTTAGATCAGACTCAATTATTAGTTTTTCATAGTATCAATACATGAGTGTCTATGTTATTTGTTTAACATCTTGTTTGTTTGCATGTGGATGTTTTTGTCCGAGGGGCACTCATTGGACTTATTATCGAGATTTCTTATATTCTCTCGGTATTTTGGGATTCACTGTATATGATATTCGACAAATGTCTTTAAGCCAAGTTTATACATGGGCTCACTTATTGGATTTCTTATTCGGACTTCTGATAGATTTAGGGGTATGCCCTAAGGACAATTATGTAATTTGTTACATATATCTAACTCGATAACAAATCATGTTCGAAATAAAAGGTGTTTTCTTTCTATTATATATTTGATATGATGTGTTATATTAATTAATTAATTAAATTAAAAGTATATTTAATAGAAAATCCATAAATGGTACATTTTGTGATAATAATTATAAAGCGTTGTAACCGTGAGTAATTTATCACAATGAAAATAAATATATCATTTTAAATGTTCCTAGTCAAGATGCATCGAGACTGGATATCGATGTATCCGTTGAAACTGAAGTACGTAACGCTCTCCAAATGTAGGTCAATGTATTACTCATGTCTGTTGGGGACATCTAGAGGTTACGTAATGGTAGTTGTTGGATAACTAGAACGACTCACTCGACAGTTTTATGTTGGTTAATATAACTAAGGTCAAACAAAAAATATCGATGTGACTGATTTACTCAGTTCTTTCGACTTGAGAATACTGTGGATCTTCAATATGAAAGCTCCGCTTTAATTGAGTCAAATCATGGCATGGCGTCTATCGAGTGACTGTAGTTGGGTTGAGTGAAAATATTGGAAGTGAAGCATTATTCAAGAGAATGTCCATCTCCTCGGTTATATAGGACTAGTATCACGATCAACTCAAGTCAACCCAAAATCAAAATCAAAATCTTCGGCCACAGCATTTCAGTTAAATAATAAGTGTTATTATTAAACCAAGAACTTTGTGTTCGGACTATAGAGTTGAATATGGATGATATTGAAATTTTGACCATTACCAAATTCCATAAGTCCAAAGTGATATAGTTTTGATGAAAAAAATTGGTATAAAATAAATATCACAACCGGGTAACACTTAATGATGTAAAATTAGATTTTACCGAAACTAAATAAACGATAAATTTGGCTAAAATATCACACCTCCTGCTAAATGACGTGTGAACGTTTAACATTCGAATAGTTCAATGTTAATCGCTGACCAAATTTACACCTGACCAGTCACACAACCGATATAATAAATTTTCTTTAGACCAAACAATTTAATTAGTTTATAATTATTATTAATTAATTAATATTTACGAAATATTAATTATAAAATTTTGAATATGATTTGATAAATAAATGTTATTGTATGTTTAAAATGCAATATCGATAAGCAATTAAATTATATTTAATTAATAGTATTTGCTTGAGCTTAAAATGGGGTTAAAGCCCATAAAAGAGGCTGGAAATTTAAAACAAAAGGATGTAGGGACGGCTAAAAATGGTCTATGGGTATTTTAGATGGTTGGCTCGGATTTAGGGAGAATGGGTAAGGGATTTGATCCACCTTTCTCTCCATTAGCAGCGTCGTCGAACATCACGGCCAGCATTCTTGTGTTCACATGGCTAAACTCCGACATTGGTTCAATAGAGTCGATACTCGGTATCTCTAAACTCGACGTTGATATTCTCTTCTTCATTGATCGACTTTCATTACCACTGCATATTAACATTGATGAAAGACGACGTTAGTAAAAGCGACTTCAATAACCTTTTGGATATATTGATGGTTCTCGACATGGCTAATGAATGTCGACGTTGACGACTCCATAACTTGTGACCTTCTTTGATTGATGGTTGGCATCATTATGGGCATTGAACGTCAGTGACATTGACGACCCTTGATGTCGATATTTAATTAACCGACAAAATGCGGCATTAACAACACCTGTGGACATTGATGATGACAGTCATCAACATCACATATGTAGATTTGCGGCATCTTCGAAGGGCATATATGAGAGTTGATGCTATAACAATATTGACCTTTGGTGACATTCATACCTTATGGTCCTCTTTCAAAATGACTTTAATGAATGTCGTCGTCTTAAGAATATATTATCATTATTTAACAACTTTGATCACACGTGGTGTTAAGCATGGATGTCATTAGCAACATTGTGTTGATTAGAGCTAGCCTTATTCAACATTGCCTTCGGAATCGTGACTCTCGACGTTAATCATAGTACCATTCGGCAGTCATCGTGATTCATGGAAGACGACGTTCACAGTTCATAGTTCTAGGCTTTATCGAGGTAATAGATTTCATGTAATGTTGCTATTCTTTGAACATCTTCGACGACGGTGATAGCAGTAACTAACGGCATCAACGATGAATAACATTAATGAAGTGCGGCAATGTACATAGTATTGCTGGGTAGCTGATGTGGAGGAGTGACACTATCGACGAGATTGTATAAGTGAATAATGGCATAGAAAAAGCTCGGCACCAATGAAACGTGCCTTAGGTCTCATCGACGCTCATTGATGGCTAATGATATTGATCGAGCTAGATACATATGTCTTCGACATTAATCTATCTCTATGTTCCCGACGTTGATCATTGGCGCTATGAGTGTATTGCTGGTTGTATGTCTTCGAGAACAATGATGGAAGACAACGTGGTCAAAGAATGGTTCTCCATCATGAAAGTCAACATCATTTTGATATCTTATGCCATCCATCTTTGCATTTAACGCTTGTCATCATAAAGGCTTAGACACTTCTTCTCTTGCGATGAAGTTCAACATCATCTTCTTGAAACTTTGAATTAGAAACCATATCCTATTTAGTAATTATGTGGATAAGAAACATAATATGTTGTTTTAGTTTAATCCATCAGGATAAAAATATGGTTTCTTTTTCTAATTTAAAATTTCCGTATGGTTAAAAAAGTTTTTTAATTATCAGTTCTGCATAAAATTTATCTTATTATGTATACACACACACACATGCACATTAACAAATTATAATTTAATACTTTTAAATTAATTAATAGTATTATTATATTTCGGTTGTAAATAAAACATGTTAAAATAATTTTTTTAACATATACATATATACAAAATGTATGTATGAAATTTGTTAAATTAATTTATAAATATGTGTGTATGTATATATTTTACAATAGTTTTAAAATTCAAATTTAATTTAAAATTGTTTTAAAAACTAGTTTCACTTTTGATTTTTTTACTTGGCTAAAAGTATAATGCATATATACAAAAAAGTAACTTTTTTAATAATATATGCATATATAAATCAATAACAAACAAATATATGAAGTCGTGATATAATTCTAACATACTCACGTATGATGGCATAAATGAATATGTAAATAAATCGATATAAATTTGATATCACCTAAGCTATAGCCTTGATGTAACCCTTCGAATGTCGAATCGAAGAGACTCCTTGAATCAGATTCAATCACCTCTAGAAAAGCCACTAGCCAAAGAGATCACCCACTTTTAGTTTAATTTGATTTGATTTTTGGTTTGAAAATGAATAGGGGAGGAGGGCTTTAGCTTGCGGCTATGACTTAGGATGGAGGCTAGAAAAGTGTAACGCTTCAAGTGAAGGAGGTATTGGGTTAGGATAGAAAAGAAAAGATCTGGATTTCACCTTTTCCTTTTCTTCCTTCACCAATTCAAACCCTTATTTTGAAAATAACACACCCCCTCCTACCCTATTATGGCCGACAACCCTTGGTAGGCTCATGATCCTACATATATTTCCAAACCCAATCGTAATTGCACAATTTAAATCCAATTCAAATGTATATCGATATCGTATATTGATACATACGTACTTTTATATGCGCATTGTATTCAATACCGATTCAAATAAATCAAATAATTTTTTTATAAATAACAGTTCATAATTATTTATTAAGTTATGACAATTATAGTTTAATTAGATCATGTGGTATTTGGAGTATTTAACATTGCGGTTGTGCGACTCACAAGTGTAAATTCAGTTAGCAATTAATACCAAATAATTTGATTATTAATATTCACACCTCACCTTAACTAATGGTGTAAGTTTGGCTAAATTTATTGTTTACACGGTTTTGATAAAAATCTAATTTTACCATTTTAAGCGGTCCCCGGTAGTAACGATTATCTACACTAATTATCTTCGTCAAAACTATATCACGTTAGGACTTATGGAATTTGATATTGGTCAAAATTCCAATATTGTTCATATTCAAATTTCATAATCCAAACACAAAGTCTTTGGTTCAATAATAGCAATTATTATTAACTGAAATGCTCTGGCCAGAGTCTTTGACTTTAAATTGACTACAGTTGACAACGATACTAACCCTATATAACGAGGAGATGAATTCTCTATTGAATAGTGTTTCACTTTCAATACTTTAACTCAGACCCAACTATAGTCATTCGATGGACGCCGTACCATGATTTAAGTATAATTAAAGTGGAGTGTCCATACTGAAATTCAACAATATTCTTAAGTCGAAAGAACTGTGCTTGTCACTTTAATATTATTTTTTGACCTTAGTTATATTAACCAATAAACTTTATAATTTCTCCATGAATTTGACGTTTCGATAACAAGCAAACGTTATGCCAAACATTAGTAATTTCTCCATGAACCTAACGTAATAAATCGCATGTGAAATGGATGCCACATGCAAAAGTTATTCGAGTTAGAGGTGTGGGGGTTATTGTAATTAGATAATTTAAATTATTATGCTATAATACCTTCTTCTCCTCGATATAATTCATGCCACCGCATCAAATCATCATCGCGCATAACCCCCCTCATCACAACCCCATCGCATGCCACCTTCGGCTTGCCTACGATGGCCCCCAGCAGATCTGATCGTCCCCGACCCCCTAGATCAATCACCGCTACCATGAAATTCCAGCCGCCACCAAAATTTTCGAACCCTAATCCAATTTTTTCCGATCGCCATGCCCATTATCTCTTTGATTGATTTGCCACAGATGCACTCCTCTTTCCGTCATTGAGACAACCATGCCAACGGCATCGCCTACTGTTGTCGTTGATGAAACGATAAAACCAATGATCGAGATTTATTCACCAATTCCCGACCAATTGATGTATCTAATCAAAAAAATATGAACAATCTGATATATAAGTTATGGAGGTTTGGATATTGTTTAATTTTAACGTGTTTTGGATTGTGGAGACTAATTGCCATTAAAAATGTAATTAGGAAGAATTTCGGGATCAAGGAGAAGAAATAGATATGATGACGAATAAGGTTAAGGTAAACACTTATTTATAACAATTGATGTCTTCAAACCCTAACATATTATATATCAAAATTCATTTTTTGAATATTCTGAGAAATTTCCAAAAAGAAAACCCTGCTCAAAATTGTCTTTTATCGTCAACTTAATTTAAACGACTGTTGATAATTAATTAATAACAAATATGTCAAATTTGTTGGTCGTTACACTAGCATTCCTCCATTTAATTCAACATACATTGATTCAATTTTTTATATCTCTTTCCGTCTCTCTATCTACATGTACCTTGAAACTATATATGCATCTAATTATGTTTTTTATAATTATTTGATCTTGTACATTTATCGTATTATCATCTCCAATTTTTTTTACTAAAGCTGCATGCACGGTTTTAAATCTTCTGTATCTCGTCTGAAATCTCCTTCGAGACCTCCTTTCCATACTCAAACGAGAGGAGACATCAAATCTCATTCATATCTCGTCCGATACCCATCTCTTCCAAAATAGTCCAATCTCAACCGCAATATGGATCAAAATCTCAATTTAATTCCCATCCGAAATTGTATGTTTTTTATTTTACATAAAATTTTCTTTTGATAGTAAGTGTGTTACTTTTTCCAACTAGAGCACTCATTTTGATGTCTCAAGGGTTCAAATCCATGATATGTAGAACCCATGTCTAGGGCGTCATACCACTAACCAGTTGAACAATTGAGCTAGTGGTCCTTGACTTCTACATAACATTTTTTTCCTTTTTCATCTAGGTGCAAAAGAAACTACACAATCTAAAACCATTATCAACTTCTTGAACATACTTTTTACTTTATATCTTGATGAGTCAGAACAAAATATTTTATTTTTCTAATGTTCAAATAAGAAAATATTATTCAATCAATATCAAATTAGTTAAACTAATCTGCCACTCTTCTACAAAGATTAATTTCAGTTTCTTTTCTATCCAAATCAAGTATGTTACAATTTTTATTTTTACTTCGAAAATTATAATTGTTAAATAAACCGCTAAAACATCAATTTTAGATACATAAGTTGCACCGAAATATTCTCGACATGTTAATCCGAGATGTACATCCAAGATACATTCATCTCGTCCAAGATTTCCTCCAATACGAGATAACTTATGTGAAAATGGCGAGATGAAACGTGGTGGAAATCCGAGATTTAAATTCTTGGTTGCGTATCATGTATAATGCTTTAGTCGTAAAGAGAACAATTCAACCATACTTGAATGGATCAATCAAAGTCCTCTAGCTTTTTATGTTTTTGGAGAACTTATAGTAGGGGTGGGCACGGGTCGGTTTGGTTCGGTTTGAAGTCCAAACCGCTTCCGCACCGCATCAAACGGTTAATGAAAAATACAAACCATTATACTAACCATTTAAACGGTTCGGTTTCAGTTCGGTTTAATATAATATGGTCTGGTTTTGATCCGGTCCGGTTTGAACCCATATTAAATATGAAATAAGAGTATTACTTCCATCAACAATCAATTTACGAAGGCAACTGTGTGAAGCTTTTATACTTAAAAGTTAAAACACACAATGTTACACAGAAATGAAAGATTGGTTCTTAATTGTATGAATATTTCAATTTGACAGTTAGCCACAGATGAGATTTTTTAGTAGATTAACCAATCATCAACGTTAATTAATGCATAATCATTAAGCAAAAAGACTAGAATAAGATTATAATTAACATTTATCCAAAAATGAGATGAAAAATATCATATTAAAACTACAACTTCTTCCTTTATGACAACGATTATCATTAATATAAGCTGAAAATAAAATATACATCGTTATAATATAAAATAAGATAGAAGTTGCTTATATTTTTATCCTAAGATTACTAGTGTAAATATTCGGTCCGGTTCGGTTTAATATGGTCGGCTCAATCATCCAAACCGCAACCGAACCATATCGATCCGGGTCGGTACGGTTTGAGGTGTTTGTTTAGTTAAAAAATTCAGTGCAGGTTTCCACACCGTTTTTGCGATTCGGTACGGACGGTTTCCGTATAGCGGTGCAGTTTATGCCCACTCCTGAGTTACAGTCATCAAAGAGACGCTATGTGAAGCAAAAGAAGAATCGATCCATCTTTCTTCCCGTTAGATTATTAGTATTTTACAGCATATAATTTAAAACTAATAATTTTTACAAATAAATTACGTGGGTAGGCTATTTTCTATTGATTTTAGTTGGTCATGGAACAGATTATTGGGTAAAACTTCCATACTATTGGCATTCTTTTCACTTTCATCTGACACCACCACAATACTATTTAAACCATTTTACTCCCAACCCCCTATCTCCAATGCTTTTCAACAACGTCCCCAAACCATGGAACATTACACAACGGGCATTAAAACCTTAAAAGAAAGAGGGACCGAAATCATCTTCTAACGACCAGGGACTTATAAAAACATTGCTTTTATACTTTGTAAAGTTCACTCAAATAATATGTTTCCTCTTTTAGTATTCTGATACCATATATATTAATTCTTTTCCTTTATTATTGCGTCCTCCTTTCCCATTTCCTTTTTGAGCAGAAGTTGAAGTCTCTCTCTTCCTTCGATTTTTTGGAGGAATTTCAGCAATGGAAGGCGATTTTTCAGGTTAGATCGTTCTTCGGTTTTCTAGTTCGTATAATCTTCAGTAATTATTGTAGATTTTGTAGTTAAATTATTTTTGGAAAAAAAAAACTATGGTTTTGGAAGGAATTTTTTGGTTATTTCTTCAGCAATGCTTAAAATCATGTTAGTTTTAGTTATTTGTTTATGTATTGAGTGGAAAGTTGCTATTTTTAAGTGTATAAGTTCATGGTTGTTGCTGAACTGGTTAAAATCCATCTGTGTTTTTCTAACTATGCATAAATGTAAAACTGTTACGTATGCATATACATGGACATGGTATTACAAATGAAAAACGTTAAGGTTTAACAGATGTCATGTTGCTGCATTGGTTATATATTATCTGTTTTACAATGTTTTAGAATAGGCATGATTGCAGATTTCAAATAATATACATGGCCATGAACACTTAATTACATCGTCAAAGTGGACTGCAACAAAGCAATAAATCATCATATCAACTACAACTGCTACTAATAATTTTTCATAGTTTTAAAATTATGCATGATAACTTAATTATCACCCAGAGATTTAAAGTAGAGAAATAAGTGATGAAAGTAAATTAAAATGAGGAAAAGCAAGATACACAATCGTTGCCTATGTCCACTTAACTTTGTTGCTGATTTGATTGCTGTTTACAAGAGGTGTTCTTATGGATTGATAATGATCCCCGAGAGTACATGAACAATATGTAAATTCGTAAAATAACTGAAAAGATCTCAATGTATTACAACCATTTTTTTCTTTCAATATTTGTAATCAAACAAGCACTTGCCAGTCATCTCCCATATCATTATAACAATTTTTACTACTATCAATGTCTGTAAAATGATAAATGTTTAAATATTCTTCTTACCTACAAAAAGCACATTCAAAATAACACAAGCTATCTATCTATTATGTAGTGCAGAATAGGACTCCAAAATGTTATCAAACAATATTTGTATGCATAATAAGAATATATATTTTACATAAGAACAATAATTGCAACTAATTTTTTAAAATTAGGGGTCCATAATATTCTCATTTGATACACAGTATCCCTCACCAAGTCTCTAATTATCGCATCATGCATTTCTTGCATGATGTTCTGAGAAGAGGCAAAACCAGTTAGATAAGTTTGTAAAGAGGATAAATGTTTAAATATTCTTCTTAGCTACAAAATGCACATTCAAAATAACACAAGCTATCTATCTAAAATGTTATCATATTTGTATGCACAATAAGAATATATATTTTATATAAGAACAAAAATTGCAACTAGTGCAAGGATGTGTAGTATTCATGGTAAAATAAGAGGACCATAGTCTTCTCATTTAATACACAATATACCTCACCAAGTCTCTAATTATTGCATCATGCATTTTTTGCTTTTCTTGAATCTTCTTTGAGTGGAAAAAACTCTAGAACACTTCAAGCTAGATTACACTAATAATTTAGGATGGGCTTTTTAGAGAATATCCCTATTATTTTGGGGATATTTTCTATTATTTAGAATTTATATTATATTAGGGTAGATTAGTCTTTTGTTTATCTTTATCTTTTAGACTTATTAATACGATGCTTTGTAATTGGTTTTATCAAGTAATTCAATAAAGATGTAGTCCTTTTTGTCTATACCATTTCTTCTTCTCTTTCCTTCCTTGTCTCTATTTTATTTTGTTTTATTGAGGTATTTCAATATGGTATCCGAACTTGATTTGATATTTTAACAAGGTTAAACAATGCTTGCTTTGCTACTTCTTTTTCAGGTTATGTAATAGATCCTTCCAAATGCAGTGACTTAACCTTAGAGCAGAAGAGAGACTTGGTTCATGAAGTTTCGCAATGTGCTGAAAATGCCTCCGAAATTCTACAATCATTTGGTCGACGAGAGCTTCTTCAACTTATATGTGCAGAATTGGGAGAAGAAAGAAAATACTCCGGAGTACCTAAGCAAAAAATGATCGCTCATCTTCTAAAGCTAGTGTCATCAAGGAATTTGTCGAAATGCGATAAAAAAGATCGAATTTATAGCAGAATTTGTCGAAATGTTGCTTGTCAAGCTACTTTAAAGCAAGAAGATAGGTATTGCAAGAGATGTTCTTGTTGCATTTGCTATCGATATGATGATAATAAAGACCCAAGTCTTTGGTTAGTTTGTACTTCGGATCCTCCTTATTCCAACGAATCTTGTGGTATGTCTTGTCATTTAAAGTGTGCATTGACAAATGATAAGACGGGATTTGTGAAAAATGGGTGTTATGGAAAGTTAGATGGGAGTTTCTATTGTGTTTGCTGTGGGAAGCTGAATTGGTCGATAGGGTAATATTTTATCTTTTACACACACACACATACATAGGTGCCATTGAATGCTCCACACACACACACATACACACATTGTTTGGACCATGACTCCTGATACCTAAACTCTCAATTACCATGCTTTACATTTTTTAGGAATTTTAATCAATTTAGCCGTCTTTTTAAGGCATATAACAGATTTAAATCTGTTTCAAAACATATTACATGTATACGTCTGTTTTTGTCATGTTGGTGCTGATTCAAGAATTCTCCAGATGCAATTGGTGATTGCACAAAACTTTTTTTTTTCAGAAGAATTTCTACAGACGAAATATGAGATTGCTCCTTGCTCCTTGCTCCTTACTTATTTTTTCCTTTTTGAAGATTTTCTCCTGATCGCCAGTGTAATTATTTTAGAAATTTCCTTTTCAAGCCACATATTAAACTCTATAAATGAAAATGTATATAAAAAAATACCGAGTTTAAACTATATTGCATATCATATATCTCAGGAGTTGGAGGAAACAAGTGAAAACTGCAAAAGAAGCTAGGAGAGTCGACATACTATGTGAACGCTTGATTCTGAGCCACAAAATCCTGAGTGATACTGAAAAATATGAAGAACTTCATAGTATAATTAACGAGGCTGTCAAGAAACTGAAAAAAGAAATCGGTCCTCTTGACAAAGTTTCTACAGTTATGGCAAGAGGCATAGTGAATAGGCTTGCATGTGGTGCTGAGGTCCAAAAATTGTGTGCTTTAGCATTGGAGACACTTGACTCTGTGCTTTCCTCCTCATTTAATTGCATGGTTGCTAATTCTTACCCTAAATTACCAGGTACACTTAGTTTCCTAAGTTAATGTATTGAAAAAATTATATAAGTTTAATACAATACAAGTAGTGTATAAGTAGTAAGCAAAGAGGGTTAATTCCTCAATAATAGGCATGATACAGATAAGGTTTTATAAGCCTTATAAGAGATGAGAGAACTATAAGAATCATATTTGAAATCCACTCAGCAATTTATTGCCCTTGTCACTTGTTTGTCTTCTCCATATTAAAAAAAAAGTTTGATGATTATTTTAATGAACTAGTAAGAGGTAGGAAATCTGAATCATATTTAAGATTTTAATCTGATACAACGTTTATGAAACACTGCCTACTAATTAGTATTGATGATGCCACATATGATTAATAAATAGCATATATGTTAGTTTTTGGCTAAAAGCCCCAAACAACTTCATGTATAATTTAGGGTGTTATTATTTTACAATGATGTTTTGGATAATGGGCTCAATTCTATTAGTATTTGGATAAGAAAATTCTGCACTTTCTTTTTTGGGGATCTAGATGCCATTATGGATTAAATCTTGTACATCATTTATTCATTATCAATCATCAGAATCATTCTTTTCCTTCATCGTAAAAACAGTTAAAATTTTCAAAAATTACCTTGAAACCAAATTACTGAACTGCTTGAAAATCCTTATTTTGGAAATTTCGGGGAAAAAAGAATATGCTTTAAAATGCTATTCGAATGTTTCAAAAGTTGATGTATAGATATTATCATATGATAGAAACAATAAATTTCATCTTCATAGTCCTCAATGGGTTGCATCTGTATGAGTGCTGAGTTTGAACCTCTATTACGGTTTTTATTTGTACAGATATTTAATAGGAATAGATATGCACATTTCAGGGTTTTTACTAGCAAAGCTCAGTTCCTTGGACTAATAAAACCAAGATTAAGGTTTTAAATTGATAAGAGATAAAATTTAGTATTTCGATAATTAAAAGAAGGAAAAATGGTTTTAAAAAGCAATGAAAGATGAAAAGTTATGGGTTAAAAATTCATATTTTGATGTTTCCACTATAAACTTCAATTCATGTAAAAAAAAAGTCTCTTATCCAAATCAATAGTGTCGTGATTTGAAGCTGTATAAATTAGTCGTTCATCGTCAATATGTACCATTTCATTTTTTAGTTTACACGAGTTATTTTGGGTTGAAACATGTGGGCAAATGCAAACTAATGGGAGTTATAAATCGAAACTATAAATTCAACATGTCTTTGCATTTATCTGTATATTTTGATGTTTCCACTATAAACTTCAATTCATGTAAAAAAAAAGTCTCTTATCCAAATCAATAGTGTCGTGATTTGAAGCTGTATAAATTAGTCGTTCATCGTCAATATGTACCATTTCATTTTTTAGTTTACACGAGTTATTTTGGGTTGAAACATGTGGGCAAATGCAAACTAATGGGAGTTATAAATCGAAACTATAAATTCAACATGTCTTTGCATTTATCTGTATATTTTGATGTTTCCACTATAAACTTCAATTCATGTAAAAAAAAAGTCTCTTATCCAAATCAATAGTGTCGTGATTTGAAGCTGTATAAATTAGTCGTTCATCGTCAATATGTACCATTTCATTTTTTAGTTTACACGAGTTATTTTGGGTTGAAACATGTGGGCAAATGCAAACTAATGGGAGTTATAAATCGAAACTATAAATTCAACATGTCTTTGCATTTATCTGTATATTTTGCAGTAATGCCAATCAACATGACAACTGCACATATATCTTCTGGCCTAAATGTTGAAATTAGATTTAACTCTTGATGCATTTGGAGCTTGAAAACTATGTACTCATTTTAATAGGCAAAATGCCAACATATGTTCCTCTTTCAAACAACAGTGAAAGAGAAGTTAAACAGAAAACTTATCTAGCATTTTATAATGAAAAGAAATATTCAAATGTATTTATAAATTTAGCAAAATGTATTTTTCATTAAAATATGTTGTAAACGTTCCTAAAGTTGCTATGGTAATGATAAATTTCCTGTCATCCTACCATTACCAGTTCGTTGATTACTATTAATTAATTGTTAGTAGATATACCAATATAATTGGTATTCTTTCTCAATGATGTTTTTCATTATGTGGCACAATGAAACTTAGATGAAATATCATTACAATATTGAAAAATATCAAGCTTCTAATTTTTTACGTAAATGGTAATTTACCATCTTGCTATGAACAGAAAATGCCAAATATATTTCTAGATTAGTTTTACATTGTAATACATATGTATGTGTTTGTGTGTCTACACACACACTTATGTATGTATGAGCACCATGAACAAAGTAAAATTTAGCTATATAGATAAAATTTTCAGGTCTTCACTCATTTAAGATTCAATTCCAAGAGGTATCGCCGACTTCGGTTGTCATCTCACTTCAATCCAAAGACGAATGCTTCGAAGAAGCTATCATTGATTGCAGAATTTGGCATCGATCCTCAAAATTCCAAGACTATCCAGAAGATCCTACGTTCATTGTACGCAGACCCGAAACAAAATTTAAGTTATCTGGGCTCAGTCCATGCACTGAGTACTACATCAAAGCCTCGCCATTTAGCAGCACAAAGGAACTTGGCAAATGGGAAGCCAAATGTCTGACTTCGAAGTACATGAAGAAAGAGCAAGAAGTGCACTCTGACTCTCAGAGAGGTGAACTATTCCGCGTTTCTTTCTTTTTTTAGATAACTTTTTATCAAGGAATTATATATAATTACCAAATCCTCAAAATTTTCTCTTTCACAAACACCAATAATATCTTCAATGTAAATGAAATCAAAGATCTTGACAAACACTTACGATGGAATTTTGTAGGTAGTTTTGATCAATTAAATGGATAAAATAGTCTTGTCGTTTCAAACTATTTAGAAGCAAATTACGATCATTTAATATATTCATCATCCTTTTCTTTTACATGAAGAAAGAGCAAGAAGTGCACTCTGACTCTCAGAGAGGTGAACTATTCCGTGTTTCTTTCTTTTTTTAGATAACTTTTTATCAAGGAATTATATATAATTACCAAATCCTCAAAATTTTCTCTTTCACAAACACCAATAATATCTTCAACGTAAATGAAATCAAAGATCTTGACAAACACTTACGATGGAATTTTGTAGGTAGTTTTGATCAATTAAATGGATAAAATAGTCTTGTCGTTTCAAACTATTTAGAAGCAAATTACGATCATTTAATATATTCATCATCCTTTTCTTTTACATGAATATCGTTTATCACTTTTAAGCCATGGTAATAATCAAATATCAAATTAACTTATTTCAACTTGAAAAGTCAATTCACATCCAGTCATTTTTACTTATAACTACTTGGTATTAATAACTCTTATATAAGATATTATCTTTATAGGATGGTGGCATATTCCTAAATTGTCTATGTAGAAATATTGAGATCAAATTTCATTAACAAAAATTAATCACTGTTCTGATGAAAATAATCTCGAAGTTTACTGAATGGTTAAAAAATATCGATTTTAAAAAAAATGGAAATTTGGTTTCGTTCCTTATTTTTAAATTTGATATGTGAAAAACTTTTCTCCAAAACATATTTTAAATTACACTCATATTTTTACTTTCAGCAAGAAAAAAAAATCATTTTTTTTGCAAATCAAATGCAAACATTCATCATTCATCGCATATTTTTATGGTGAAAACAATTTTTTTTGAATTTCTAATTTATTTTTAAAGCTGCATATATTTGCAGTCCATAAATTTTAAAAATTTGCATATTTCCCTACAAATATTTGCAAATTACTCTGCAACTCTGCAAATATTTGCAGAACTTGCAGCGTTTTCCGCAAATTTCTTAAAATTTACAATCAGGGGTTTTTTATAACGTATTTTTTGAAAAGAGACGGCTGTGTATATTAGAACTTAAAATTTAAGGTCTTTAAAAAATGCGTTATCGTCTTTTTGTTGTTGCAAGTAAATCTTTAAATAGAAATTCAGAAAAAGGAAATTTAAGGAGTGACAAATTTTGAAAGAAAAAAAAAACCAGACGGAAGGACATCAAGTTTTATTTTGGACTGATGGACAGATGCTAGTTATAACTAGTATTATATTCAATTTTTGCATTATATAAAATACTAATTATAATTAGTATTATATTCAATTTTACACTATACAAAATGCTAATTACAGTTAGTATTGTCCTTCAACAAAAAAATTAAATGCCGACCAGTTTATTATTTTTTGAGTTTGTCCTTGTGTCTATTTTCCTATTCTAAATCTTTAAATAGAAATTCAGAAAGAGGAAATTTAAGGAGTGACAAATTTTGAAAGAAAAAAAAAACCAGACGGAAGGACATCAAGTTTTATTTTTGGACTGATGGACAGATGCTAGTTATAACTAGTATTATATTCAATTTTTGCATTATATAAAATACTAATTATAATTAGTATTATATTCAATTTTACACTATACAAAATGCTAATTACAGTTAGTATTGTCCTTCAGCAAAAAAATTAAATGCCGACCAGTTTATTATTTTTTGAGTTTGTCCTTGTGTCTATTTTCCTATTCAAAAAGATGTGTTATCACTGACGTTGTCTTTAAAAAATGCGTTATCATCTTTTTGTTGTTGCAAGTAAATCTTTAAATAGAAATTCAGAAAGAGGAAATTTAAGGAGAGTGACAAATTTTGAAGAAAAAAAATCAGATGGAAGGACATTAAGTTTTATTTTTGAAGTGGACATATGCTAGTTATAACTAGTATTATATTCAATTTTTGCATTATATAAAATACTAATTATAATTAATATTATATTCAATTTTACACTATATAAAATACTAATTACAGTTAGTATTGTCCTTCAACAAAAAAAATAAATGTTGACCATTTTTTTTTTGAGTTTGTCCTTGTGTCTATTTTCCTATTCAAAAAAAGTGTTATCACTGACGTTGTCTTTAAAAAATGCGTTGTTGTCTTTTTGTTGTTGCAAGTAAATCTTTAAATAGAAATTCAAAAAGGGGAAATTTAAGGAGAGTGATAAATTTTGAAGAAAAAAAATCAGACGAAGAACATCAAGTTTTATTTTTGAACTGATGGACAGATGCTAGTTATAACTAGTATTATATTCAATTTTTGCATTATATAAAATACTAATTATAATTAGCAGTATATTCAACTTTACACTATACAAAATGTTAATTACAGTTAGCATTGTCCTTCAGCAAAAAAAAATGTTGACCAGTCTATTTTTTTTTTAAGTTTGTCATCGTGTATTTTTCTATTCAAAAAAAATGTGATCATTGACATTGTCTTTAAAAAATGCGTTATCGTCTTTTTGTTGTTGCAAGTAAATCTTTAAATAGAAATTCAGAAAGGGGAAATTTAAGGAGAACGACAAATTTTGAAAAAAAAACAGACGGAAGGGCATCAAGTTTTATTTTCGGACCGATGGGCAGATGCTAGTTATAACTAGTATTATATAAAATACTAATTATAATTAGCAGTATATTCAACTTTACACTATACGAAATGCTAATTACACTTAGCATTGTCCTTCAGCAAAAAAAAAAAATGTCGACCAATCTATTTTATTTTTAAGTTTGTCCTTGTGTCTGTTTTCCTATTCAAAAAAAATGTTTTAGCACTGACATTGTCTTGTTTGTTTGGCTATTGAAGACAAAAAATTACGCATTTTGCCACATTTTTAATTGGTGTAGTCCACTTTTCAAAACACATAAGAAATTTAGAATCATTTTAAAAATATATTACAAATATAGTTCTATTTTTCCCACATTGTGGCCGATTCAGCAATGTATATTGCTTCCCTTTGATATTGCACCAGTATAAAAATCTGTTTATAAGCCAATGCAAATTGCTGAATCAAACCCCACTAAGGCAAAAACCCAAAAAATGCATCACATCTCAAATTTCAAACAGGCTCAACGAACACAAGCGACGTCCACGATGCACCAAAGCGAACCACCGATTCAACACCACAAACGCAAACGCCGACGAAACCAAACCATCCCAACAAGAACGACAAAAGGGAAACGGAAGAGAGGCAGTATGAGCATTGCGTGAAGGTGATAAGGTGGCTGGAACGAGAAGGGCACATGGAAAGGGACTTCCGGGTCGGGTTCCTGACCTGGTTCAGCCTGAAGGCGAACAGTCAGGAACGGAGGGTCGTCAGCACCTTTGTCGACGTACTGATCGACGAACCGGATAGCTTGGTCGCTCAGTTGGTCGATGCTTTCACGGATTGTGGAACGTGCAGCAGTAAAAGGCAAAATGTCAGGGAAGATTTCTGCAGTATGTTGCGGCATTGAGTGTAATTTCTATTGTTGACTGATTTGGAAATTACTTGACAATGCTTTTTACTCTGTTGTCCTAATAGAAGGTAAAATGTTGACTGTTTGTGAGTTGTTTTCTTGGCTACTGGCATCATCAGCATTGTTATGGTTTGAATTTTTTTTTATGTCCTTGCATTTTTTGTTTTAATTATTCAGTCAAAATGCAAATTTAGAAGCCAATTTATTTTCTTCCCATTTTTCCATAATTTTTTTTGTGATATTCTTTCCTAAATTCGATAAACCTTTTTCCCCTTTTTTTAAAATCAAAATGAAGCTTTCTTGGAAATTTTGAGGTTCCTTGAATTGCTTGAAAATTTTAGGTACTTTTAGTTTGGAGAAAATGTGACATTCTGGAATATTGCGACTTCTCTCTTTCTTCTTCTTTTTCGTCTTTTTTCCCCCGAAAGTTGTGGTTTATTTAAAATTTTGATTAGTTTTGGATTTGTTTTATTTCCCTGTAATTTAGAACTTCCAGGATAAGGTTGGACTTTCGGAATGTTTAATAATATATGAGTTTGTTCATTTTATAAAGTTACCGAGAGTTTATATATATATATATATATATATATATATATATATATATATATATATATATATATATATATTGTCTGCTGGCACTATTATGAGTTCAACGTTATGAAATGTTCTTTTTCAAAAAAATAAAATAAATAAATTATGAAATGTTATACTAAGCAAGTAATGTCCTTACATGCTGAAATGGGATTGTATAAAAGTCAATTTATTCTCTCTATTCCATTTTAGAATATAACCTATTGAAATTTTGAATATTTTTTATGCTATTTTTTGTCTTTTAGTATGAATTCATTAAGTTTTGTAAAAATTTTGAAATTTTTTGAAATTTTGGTTACTAAATTTAGTGTGATTTCTTGGAATGTCCTAACCTTTTTTGATAGCTAAGATTTAATTTAAATTTAAATTTTATTCTTTTTAAAAATTTAATTTGCTTTGGATTGCATGGATTTTTTTCTTTGTGATTTTCAATTTTTGATAGAACTTAAATGTTTTAAAATATGTTAATTTGATTAGGAGAATTTAGGCTCATATCCCTCTTTACAAAAAAAATAGGCGCACATTCCTTCGAATTCAGCACTATAAATTTAATTTCTGTAATTTATAGCATACCGCTCAGTCAAAAATTCCTTGTCATGAACAATTTAAGTTGCAATATTAAAAACGTGATATATTTCAGTAGATTTATCGGATTTCGGTTTTGTTTTCACCATTAAATCACAAATTTTATTATTTTTCTATTAAGATCCATTTATAATACGTGTGCACATTTCTTTCAAAAAAAAATCCATTTATAATATGTTTTGAAATATTTTTTTATTTTCAGGGGCAAATATTTGCCGGGTTTACCAAGCAACAATTTTTTTTTAATTTTCAGTGGTTGCCAAGTAGCCCGACAAATATTTGCCAGGCAACAGTTGAAGAAAAAAAAATTTGTTGCCGGACAAATATGCAAATATTTGCCATGTTACCTGGCAAATATTTGCCAAGTTGCTTGGCAACCGCTGAATTTTTTCTTTGTTGTCTGGCAAATATGCAAATATTTGCCATGTTGCCTGACAGATATGCAAATACAACATGACAAATATTTGCTAAGCAACATGGCAAATATTTGCCCTTGAAAATAATTTTTTTTATGTCAAAACATATTATATATGGATCTTAATAGAAAGATAATAAAATTTATGATTTAATGGTGAAAATGAAATTGAAACCCGATAAATTTACTAAAAGATATCACGTTTTTAATATTGCAAATTAACTTCTCATTATAGCATATAATTGCCTGGGTGGTACAGTATAAATTATAGGAACCAAATTTATATCGCTGAATTCGAAGGAGGAAATCTTACATTAATTTTTGAAAGTAGGGACGTGTCTCTAATTTCCACGTTTGATTATCTATATGTGCACATCACTTTCCGACCGCTACGCTTGTTCAATTTAATGCTACTAAACAGTAGATTTGTTTTAGTCTTGCTATTTTTCATTACACCCGCTAAATCAAGGTTTTTTAGCACATGCTTTAGCAATAATAATATAAAAAGATTGATTGGTGTAGAAATTAAATACAAGAATAAGAGATAAGAGATTTGAGGAGAAGATAGTTTTTGTTTTATTCAGACAGATAGTTTACAATGATAGAATACATCCTCTTTTTATAGCATTACAAAATACTTGGAAGAAAATGAACCTAATTTTGTGTATATAGAAAGCCTATACTTTTTAAGATCTTATTTCCTGTAAATGTAGATTTCTTCATAATTGCAGATATTCCTTTTTTATTCTTTCCATATAAATGCAAATTTCTTCACAATTGCAGATATTCTTTTTTTATTCTTTCTATATAAATGCAGATTTCTTCATAATTGCAGATATTTTGTATTTATTCTTTCTATATTCAACATTCGCTAATTCTCTTTTAAACCAAACTAAAAAAGTTAGGGTAAAGACCTAATTTTAAGGCATAAGTGCTTAATATAAGTTATAAATCTATTGTATTCACCAAATCTGAAATACATAAATCACGATTATTATTCGGTTTTGTTATATAAGATTAAATAATATTTCTTTTTTCTACACAAATGATGTGAGAATGAGAATAAATTAACAATAAATATTTGGTTTTATATCTAATGAAGTTTTTATGCACCTTCGCTATTTTCCGCTATATCTCCACTATAACATTTTGCACCTTCACCGCTATAAAACTGCTAAACGCTTTAACAACACATTTATCTATCAAATAATAGTAAAGCGGTAGAACTTATTAATTGATATTTTATCCTCTCTTCTTAGTTCTTTCCATATTTTATTTACAAATTCCTATAATTCATCATTATTATAATTAGTACAAAGTTGTACTAATTCTTTCCATTAGCATTTTACATTTAATATCAATATTCATTTCTACAATTATTTACAAAATTCTTCTAAGTTTTTTATATTAGTTTACATTCAAGTGCATTATTTAAATTAATTAAGTGATTTAAAATTTGAATTTTTAAAATAAATTCAATTAACTAATTGTAAGAGTATCTTCAACAATTTTGGGTGTAGAAATTACATTTTCTACACTTAAAAATTGTAATCAACCGAATGCCCTAACTGATGTTGGTGTCAGGCGCCTGTTCAACAGACGCCTGAAGCTCAAACGTCTGTTCAACAAGCGCTTGAAGCTCAGGCGCCTGTTCAACAGACGCCTGAGCTCTAACTCAATATGGTTAATAGAAGGGAGGTTGAGGGTGGAGATTGAATCAAGGTCAGGAGAAAAATCTGAGTTGTTACCAAAGAGATTAGTAAAATGGTCCACAAATGCTTTGTCTACACTATCAGGGGTTGTATGAAGGGTGCCATCTTCATCATATATGGAATGAATGTGCTGCTTAGCTTGTTTGATTTTAATTGAGGCATGAAAGAAGGCAGAGTTTCTGTCTCCTTCCTGCAACCATTTGTCATGAAGTTGCTGCCTTTTCATGTAGGCTTCAAGATCCAGAGCTTTGTTGAGTTCATGGAAATTCTATTCTCTTCTTGAGCTGCTTCAACATTAAAGGGGTATTCCATCATATTGTCTTGAGCATTCTTCAGAAGTTCTCTCAAATTTGCAGACAAAAGATTACCAGATCCAAATGTACCGCGTGACCATTGCCTTAATGTTGCTTCTATGTTCTTGAGTTTCCTGTAAAACTTAAACATGGGGTTACCATAGTGTATATTATTGTTACTTGTAAAATAATATTGTTAAATTGAGGGTGCTCAACCCAAGCATCGTAAAATCTAAACTTCTCTTTTCTTTGTTTCTAGGGAGGCCAGATTGAAAAACTAAAGGAGAGTGATTTGAAAGCAAAAGTTGGGGAAGGAAGACAGAAAGGGAAGGCCAGTGTGACAAGGAAGTAAGATTACAAAAGGCATGATCAATGTAGAGAAAGTTCGTAAACCACTCCTACTACGGTTGTTCCAAGAATATTTAACTCCAGATTTGGGGATGGGGATGAGGTCAGAGTCAGTCAAGGCAATGTTAAGAGAGGCAATGTCTTTGGGGACTGGGGAGGAGAGGGAGACCACCAATTTTATCATCTAGATCAAAACAACAGTTGAAGTCACCCAGCACAATCCAAGGGTGGGAAGATTGTCTGAGAGGAGGTAATGACTTAAGTAAGTTGATCATTGAAGGTAAGGAGTTGTCTGCATAGGCAACAGTTAAATAAAAGGAAGGAGGGTGAACAGATGTGATATGAAGGTGGATGTGTTGCCTGGTGGTTAAGATGATTGAAACAGATAAAAGATTGGGGTCAAAGAGGACCATAATTCTGCCATAAAGGGCATCAACAAGGTTGTGTATCAAAGACCAAGTAGGTTTGATGTAATTAGCTGCTTTGTTGGTCAAGGTTGTGTTAATCTTGGTTTCAAGAAGGGAAAGAGGACAAAGATCATGGGTATGGATTAAGTTTCCAGCTTGATCGAGTTTAATGTTACTGCGAGCACCACGCAAATTCCATGCAGCAAGGTTTAAATTCATTGGGTAAACTATAAACAGAGGGGTAAGCCATCTTTGGTGCTCTTTGTTGAAAGAGAACGAGTTATTCATTTTGAGTTAGAGCTACTGGGTATGGAGTTATGAGGAGAAGAAGTTTATAAGGTTTCCTGAATGATTGTATTTGTGGCAGTAGTATTTGTTATGAGATGTGTATCTTCATTGTGTTGTGCATGTTGTACAGGGGATATCCAACCAGGTATGTTGATGGAGAAGGAATATGCATATGGGTTTGCATTGTTTTTAGGTGACAGGTTGGTTTTTGAGTTGTTTTCTTGATCATGTTTGAAAAAAATCAAGTTGGTTAGCTGCTTCTGTAGTGAGTTGCACCAGTCAGTCTCTAAATCAGGGGAGAGCATGCCGACAGAATTGACTCGAGAAAAAGAGTGGATTACTTCGGGCTGGGATAAAATGTTTTGTTGATCAGCTGCATTGGGAGATGAAGGCAAGATAACAGGGCTGACTCGGGCAATAGAGAGGTTTACTTCAGGCTCTGACTTGTTGATCAATGCTGCTTCTGTAGGATCAATTTGGTTGTTCGTGTGCACATGCACAGCAAACACAGTTGGAGCACAACTGCTATTCAGGTTGGAACTACGTAACCCACTGTCTACGGTATTTCTTTTACTTACTTTATCATTTTTGACCACTTCCACCTCAGTTTCATCATCTATCATGTTCTCATGTTCATCGGTACCACTTCCCTGAAGTACAAAGTACTTGTTACTGCTCAGATCAATAACTTCAGTTTGAATCAAGCCTACAGAGCCATTTTGAGCCTTCCTTTCCTTGTATTTATTATCTTTCTTAATTAACACACTTTTATCCACATTCTCTAGTACAACATCATTGGTATCTTTCTCTTGTTGAACTGTGTTAGCGTTCTTTCTCTTACCTTTATTGTTTTCAACTTTCTGCCAAGTCTGTTCCTTTCTAGCAAGTTTTGTAACAGCTACAACATCAGGTTTTTGAACTATGTTGCCTTCCACTTCCTCTTTTTCCCGCTCAAGCTTGTTTTCAACTGACTTCTTATATGTCAAACATGCTTCCAGAGTGTGCCCAAAAATCTTACAATTAGTGCATATTTCTGGTTTCCATAGATAACTAACTTGGACCTGCTGATCAGAGCCATCAAGCAGTTTGACAGGGAAGCTATCGGGGAGATCATGGTCAGGACTAACCTCTACCATACATTTAGCATAGGATATATGTTCAAGTCTCTCAGTTGATTCATCCATACAAAGAAATTTCCCAATTCTCGAGGCAAGCCAATTAATTCCTATATGTGACCAAGCATATAAGGGAATATTGATTATTTTGATCCATACAGGTATAGATCTAATCCTACCATAGTTGTTGCCTATATTTTCATCCCAAGGTTTGACTATAAAAAGTTTGTTACGCATAATTATAGGGCCAGACTCAATTATCTTTTTTCTATCATCTTCACTAGAGAGTTTAAATAAAAAGAAAAAGTCATCAGATTTGACATAAATCGAACCCTTAATTTTCCACTTCTTTTTCAAGAAGTTGATGACAGTAGAGTAGGAGAGAGGTTTGTCTAAGAAGAATCCAACGAGGTACTCCTTCCATATAGCATTGCCTGCTTGAATTACATCAAGAGGTGGCACCAGAGCAGCACCATCAAACAGAAGAGGAATGTTACACAGAGAGAAAAGACCACCGTTGCTAAGTTTGGTTCTGAAAAGGGAAGACCAAGCAGGGGTTGGTAGAGGCAGAGGCAAAGAGGGGGGGGGGGACAGAAGGAAGAACATGAGAGAGAGGAGCAACAGGTGAACAAGAAGGAAGAGGAGGGACATGTAAGGTAGAAGAAGATGGGGGCGGGTCAGGAGTAGGTAGCTCAGGAAGGGACAAGGAGGGGCATGGTGGAGCAGAAGAGGAGTACGGAAGGCATGAGGTAGAAGTAGCAGGAGATTGAAGGTTTGAAGGACAGGGTAAGGTCCCCATTAACAAAGAAAAGAGGTGAAAAAAGTCACTATATATTATATAGGCAAATATATATTATTTAATTAAATTATTTTATTTATTTATTTCTTTTATTAATCTTATTAATAAAATTAATTTCAAATTTAACTTATATTTATTTTTAAACACTTTGAAATTTTTTATTATATTATAACTTTTATAATATATATCTTATTTAAACTTAACTCTAATTTGAAATTTTGTCTTTAGTTTCAAACAGTTTTGAAAATTAGCCTAAGGTCCAATTCAAATTGGGCCTTTTCTATTAGGAGCATTTTTTGGGCTCACATATCATTTCGGGCCAGGTTAATAGCAAAGTAGAGTAGAGTACTTGATTACCAAACCCACTACCTTTCTAAACACCCTACTATCTGGGCTGTGAGCTTAATTAGTTAGTCATAACGTGACTAATTTAAACCGCATAAGCTGTTGGGTTATAATACCATTGTCGGCTGGGCTAACCCGTAGCGGAGAAATTCTGTAAACTTGGATCTTTAATAGGCCTATGTAGTCTAATTTCATTTAGACCTTTTCTAAATTTCTTTTAAATAAAATCAATATTTTATTTAAATTTATAAATAAAGTTTTACTTTATATAATTTGTATTATATATATCTGTGTGTGTATTATATGTACATATGTGTGTGCATGCACGTTCAACATGATAATATGTACATGGTTTGACATGCCCGTGTATAGATGTTGGGATTTACACCACAACGTACATGTTATACTCTCGTGTATACAAATGGATTGTCTAAATGTGTGCGTGTTTATGTGCGCGCGCGTGCGTGCATCAAAATATTATATAAATAATAGATATATGTACAAATATAATTTATATTTATTATGAAATATTGATTATAAATTATTTACATAAAGCATTTATAACATATACATATGCATACATATACATATACATACATACATATATATAATTAAATCATAGGATTATTTTAAAATTAGTTTTTATTTTATATGAAATCCAAACTAAAATTATATTTTTTTTAAAATTAACTTCCGTACATTTTATATATAAACATATAACTAGTTATATATATATATATGTATATATAAATTGATAAAAAATATATATTGCTGCTGATCTCGGCCAAAAAAATTACTTTTTTTAATTTTCTTTTCAGTTCTAAATAATTTATTATTAAAAACTAATAATCAATTAAAATCCATAAGAATTAATAATAAAAATTAATTCATGTTTGAAAATATAATGTATATATTTGCTACACAAATCTTTTATGGAATTTTATATTCTTTATAAACGTATACATTTATTTTATTTAATTAACCAAATTTTGATCAAGTAAATAATTAAATTATATATAATATATATATATATATACATGAAAGTAAAAAAAAATTATTATTGGTGAAATCTTTTTAAGCATAAACAAAATTTTTATAAAATTTAAAATATATTTATGATTTAATCCTTTTTGTTTAGACTTAACTCATTAAAATCATTTAATAATATTATTTTAATGGAAATTTTTTTATTAGGCCGTGAGTAGCATACAAATATACATGAAATAATTTTTTTAATAATATATATATATATATATATATGTAAAAAAATTTAATAATATATATATGCACTAATATATACATTCATCAGCATGTGACAATCCATCGATTTACCGATTCGTGATATTTTTTACATTATTATATATCAGCAAGTAACATATGGAATTAATATATAAACATTATTATATAATAATGGACTAGCAAAGTACCTTTCACCAAAGTCCAAAATTCACATGTTGAAATGAAGAAATAGACTCCTTGAATCCAATCCAAATCCCGAAGTTGCTACCTTCCGGATTGCCTTAACACTAACAGTCAAATCAAAGTAAATTGATGTGAGTTAGTGCTTGGATTGTTGGGGTTATTATAAGGGGAAGGCGACATGATATAGCAACAAATTAAGAGTGCAAAAGTATATCTTTTCTAGGTAAGGTTGGAGGGATTATACAAGAGAGAGATTATGGAGTGAAATGAGGGTCAAGATCCACTTATTACTCTTACCATTTCTCTCTCTTTTGATTTCAGAATTCCTTCCCTCTCTTTTTTAGTCACATCGATACTTTGTGTTTGACCTTAATTATATTAACCAATAAATATCGAGCGAGTCATTCCATAGTTATCCAATAACTATCAATACGTAACCCCTTGGTGCACCCAGCGGTCATGAGTAATACACTGTCCAACATTTGGAGAGCGTCGCATATTTTAGTCTTAATAGATGCATTGATATCTAGTCTCGATACATCTTGACTAGAAATATTTAAAATGATGTGTTTATTATGTTGTGATACAATACTCATGATTACAACTATTTGTAGTTACTATCATAAATCACACCGTTTATGGATTTTTGGTTAAATATATTTTGATTAAACATTTAATTTAACACATTATAACAAATATATAATAGAAAGAAAACATCTTTTATTACGAATGAGAATTTATTATAGAGTTAATAATTTACAATAAATTACAAAATTATCCTTAGGGCATGCCCTTAACTCTATCACTCTGGACTTTGATGAATCGATGGCATGAATCGATTTGGTCGAGTACTTCACGAGGGAAGTAACTATGGCATGAGAGGATTTACCGAACATGTGAATGCTGAGTGATCACTTGTGAAGCAGATAAGAGGAAGTTCTACTATCAGTATGTATGCCACTGATAGGCGCTCATATAAGGCAGGGTAGTCTGAGTGTACCCTGGGGAAGTCTGAGTGTACCCATGAGTTGGATCCATGAGTTGGACATCTGAGTGTTTGTATCCTTAGCCATCTGAGTGGGCATAAGCTTGAGTATTGGGTACCTATGACTTCGAGTAGTCGTAGACCATCTGAGTTGGTCATATAAGTTATCTAGGAAAATCTAAGAGAATGTTGGTTGCTCTGACTGTTTTATGCGCTATGACTGTTGTATTTGCCTTAATTGATATGTGATTGAGATGGATGTCTTGTGATATTATCGTGTAAGATAACCTGCTACTCTATTCTATACTTGCAACAACCCAAAATTTTATCGCTTTGATTTGTGAATATTTAGTTAATTTTAAATATTCAATTATTGGTTTTTAATGATCAAATAACCCATTTTAATTAACAAGTAATAATGGTGAAATCATTTTGAAAGTTTTTTTACAAAAATAAATAGTTCGATGAAAAATAAATAATGTGACCGAAAACCGTTTTTCAGATTTTCGACTTTTTATCAACGAAAGTTATCGCAATGTTGTTGCACACATATGCACTCACATTTACACAGATAATAACATGTCAAATTAGTGCAAAAAGGATTAGTAAACGTAAGTATAATTAAAGTGTTTAAAATGCAATCAACTAAGGTAACAAAGTAAGGAAGACTTTTCCTTCTTATTTTAAGTGTTAAAGTACTAAGGTACATAAATTTTTATGCATTAGTACATGGCATTATGATAGAAGTACATAGCCATGTGCTTGCATTTGGAAGTGGGAAAGGTGTATGGAAAAAGCAATGGTAGTTTGGTCTATTGACTAAAGGGTAAGTGGAGTCATTTGCCACCTTTTCAAACTCTATATAAGGAGCATACCTCTTTTTTTCACTTTTCATTTCTTATTTTCTTCCTCTTCTCCACCCTCTTCTCTTCTCTTCTCTCTTAATTTTCCTACTTCAAAACACTTCTTTCTCATCTCAAACTCAAATATGTCCCTTAAAACAACATTGCAAGACCATATAGCAAGTCGAAGCTCAAAGAAAGGGACATAAGGGGGTTCTTGGCCTTGGGCCATGATTTAGGAGGAGGGTTGGAGGCTTGGGCCATGAACAATTGGTGGAGTAGGCGAGGGTTTAGTTCGAGCCAAAGCAAGAAGAAGATGGCTTGTGGCGTTTTGGTGGGGATTTGTGTTTGACTAAGTGAGTTAAACTCACATAAAAGCAACTTTGGAAATAAATCATTTTGTTGTAATAATTCATTTTTTCTTGCTTATGCTGTATAATTTATCATTGTTGTTTAGGCCGATTCTCTCTTAGAAGCGGATGACATACACAACTATTTTGTTGCAGGGGACAAAAGCAAAAAATGGGAGTCAAAGTGTCTTCATAGCGAGTAGGTCGCTATGGAAGCACTTCGAAGAATTGAAATTTTATAGAGGGATCCTGAAAGATTCCTCTCCTAGTTGATTTTTATTTATATGTATTCTTGTTTATGTAAATATTTGTGTATGTGGAAAGTGAATATTGCATAGTTAAAGTTGACCTTCTTGTTGTTGGTTTTGCGACATTGAAATCATGTGCCCTCTGTTAAGTAGTTTACCACTTGTTTTTTAAAAGTATTTTGAAATGGTCTTCGAACTTGACTTTTGGTTTTCAAATCTTTTTGGCAAAGGTATTTATAGTGGTTTAAATATATAAAAAGAAAATGGAGTTTAAAAGCTATTTGATTTCTAAAATAAAGTTTTAAAAGTTACCATCCATATAATGGTAGTCACTATGGATGCACTTCGTAAATATATGATTTTTGTAAAGTACAAAGGAGGTTATCTATTTTAGATATTTTGTAAATTATTTTCTAATATGTTTTATAAAAGTAGTATAAGTATTTAAAAAGGAGATTGAAAATTTAAATATATTTTAAGAAGTTATTTGAGTTATTTACGTAAGAAATTTAAATTTTATAAAGGAAATTGCTTAGCTTCAAAAGTCAGGTTTTGTTTTTAAAAGCGACCATCTTTAAGAGGATGTTTTAAATACAAGTTTCAAACTATGTTTTAAAGAGTTTTAAATGAGGAAGAAAGCATGGATTACAACACTATGGTTGTAGTAAATGTTTTTTTAGAAAGGGAAAGAGATCATGGACTATAACATTTTTGTTATATTAAACGATTTTGGAAAATTTGAAAGGAAGTTTGGTTTAAAATACTTTGTTATCATTAAATAACTTGTTTACTTTATATAAAGAAAGGATCTTGTCTTTTGAAATCAGGCTTTGGTTTTTAATAAATGAGTTTGGAAAATGTTTTCGATAACTATTTTAAAATCGAAGACTAGTAATAAGTTTATGGAGTTGGTTTACAGTTTGTTTTAAAAAGAGTTTGTTTTATGCAAGAGATTTCTTTGTCCGTCCATCAAGTAACATAAAACAAATATGATAAATAGTGCTAACATGTTGACATGTTTATGAAAAGTAAGCCATCTTATATTTAGTACTAAAACCTAATAAGTAGACTTTCCTCTATCTGTGAGATCTAGAATCAGAGTGCTTTAATTAAGGCAAGGCTAGGAGCAACCAATGCCTTGACTTATCTGGCTTCGATTCTGGATGAGGAATGAGAAGTCGAAATGTCAAAAGTGTGATAAGTATAAGAGGGTTATTTTCTATAAATAGGTCATGATTAATTAAGTATATGGAAGGTACTTCATCTTATATTTGACACTAAATTTCGAGGTATGGAAGTCTGTTCCTATCTCTGAGAGTTTAAGAATGTACATCGAGGCAAGGGTAGTACTCTAATCTGTCTGATTTCATTGTTAATCAAGGAATAATGCAGGGTTGAAATCGAAAAGTGGGGATAAATATATGATGTTCAATTTTCCATATGAAAACTATATACTTACACCAGAGATTGGTTTGTCTACTGTAACGAAATGGGATTTTCGACCCTCGAAAATTGACATCAATACGTTCACTGTATAACATGCCGAATATTCAAGTGCTAGAAATACCAGATCATTAGGGATGAAGAAGAAAGAGATAGAAGAAATAGAAACAACAATACAGAATCTCACAATCGCAGCGGAACAATATATAATAGATAATAACATATCTTTATACAAAAAGAACTATAACTGTTTTTATACATATAATCATTAAAGTACAACAATCACAAATCAATATGGACAGTTATTATAACTTTTCCTCACAAGTGCTGAATATACAACATACACATACACAGCGGAATATAATCAAGTACGTGAAATACGCTTGAAATCCTCCAGCTCGTCTCCTGAGCTCCATAGCATCCTAACCTGAATCTGTAATACTCGGTTTGAGTCGAGCATTATAATAAAATAACACCCGAGTTAGTCTGGAAAACCAGCATGAGAAAACACACTCAATTTGAATAATTGTTGTTATCAAATCCTTTGAAAAACAAAGGGTATCTCGTAAGACCACGCTACACATAAATACGACGGGTTTTTACCTTACGATAACCAAAACATTTTAATATCAAAATCATTTGATATTATAATAGTATATATAAAAAATAAACTAAAAAATAGCTAAAATGCTTGCATCTCACGTTTCAGCATAGTTGGGCACAATCAAAACCGTACAGGCTCGTAGTAGATATTGGATTCCATACAATGACTGAGCTACTGGGTACCGCCTACCACAGTACATCTCTAGAAAAATATACCGAGATCGTACCTAACGATCCCTGCCAACATAGGGTCGGCTTACCCCTTGCTGGATAGTACCGAATATGTTATCACCCCGGGTGTTCCCACCCTAATCGAGCACTCTCTTTCCATGCACAACCATATCCATAATTATAATATATCCGAGGGTATATAGAAAAGTGATAACATACCCTACTTTGGTGCGACCTACTTAGCCCTGCTGCATCTCCCCTATTTTAGTCATTCCCGGTTAATGAGGCTTGAGGCTATGTTTACCTTTAGAATAGCATTCATACTTGGCATGCTAACACCGCCTTCCAGACAACAATGCAATGATATCATTCATCCATATAAGTTGTTCTGAATCTGAACAAACCGAATCTCCAAAATCATCGTCTCCATTGTCCTCATGATATCACAATTCGTAATACACAAATCAGATCGAAGTGGTTTTCGGATAATTAAATCCGATCCTGGTCTCTTCGAAACGATCAACGAAATTGGCCAGATTTGATAGTCGGTTATTTAACTATCAAATAACACACATAAGCGGTCACTAGGCCCATATTATAAATTTTCCAAAATATTTATTTCAAAATATCTTTACAAAGATATATATCCAAATCTCTTTCAATATTTCAATATTCGAAAACAAATTCAAATACCATATCCATAACGTAATATTTTCAAATCATATCAATACTTAGAAATATTTCTTCCAATTCCATTTATAATTCAATGCTTTGAAAATATTTCTATAATAATAATCTCGTAACAAAAATATTTCAAACCTTTCCAGTTCAATGCTTAGAAATATTTATAAGCATATTTTCCTAAAATCATTTATTTCCAATACTTAGAAAATATTCCATTTATTCCTATTTCTCAAAATCCTTTACAATTTATTCCTATTTCTCAAAATCCTTTACAATTTATTCGTAAATCCCTTTACAATTTTTAAATTTGTCGAACACCCAGATTTTGAATTATCTAAAATCCCAACCGACTCCGAAAAATTCCAAACCAATCCTATTGCAAAGATTTCATAGCTAGGTACCATACTCGACTTGTTTCATGATTTTTGGACCTCGTACGAAGGAGTTACATATTTTAAATCATCGGTTTTAAATTTAAAATTTTATTAGACTAATTACATTATTAATCAAATTAATTACCTTTATAAAACATGCTGCACAAAAGACCATCGCGACCCAAGCTATACACGAAAAAATCGTACGCAATCGAAAATTCGACGCCGCTCCGCCCATCGCTACTGCCTTGACTGCCGTCCCACCTCCCCAGCGTCATGCTTTACCCGATTGCGCCTGGACCATCGCCTTACCACCATCGATGAACTCACGCCGCCAGATGCTGCCGCATCGCACCGCCAGATGCTGCCGCATCGCACCGCCAGATGCTGCCACATCGCGCCTCGCCTCAGCCGCTTCGACCACCTCCCTGCACGCCGCTGCCCATCCTCGCCACAAAGCTGCCGCGCAACTTCGCCCAAAACCCCAACTTCTCGACCATCTCCTCATGATCTGCACCACCTCGCGTCGCCTTGTGCTTCCAAGCTGCGCCTCGCTCTCGAGCTCAAGCCTCTTCGGCATCGCGATTCTATCGTGTGCTGTTGTTTTTTTCTCTCTTGATGTCGAACTGAAGAAAGGGGGAAAAGGGAAAGCTCACGTTTTAAACTGAAGGGGACATGGCATTTCTCAGCATGTAGGGCATGTTGTCTCAGATAATAGGTCGGCCTGATTTTGGTTAGGGTGGCTCGATTTGAAAATTTTAATTTATTTTATTCAAAATATCTCGCATTACATACGGTGAAATCTCGATCTCCTATTGAGGCGTGTCGCTTGGCGTTCCTAATGTTACACCGCTATTCCAAACCCAATGGAACAAGTTTTGGAACCTATATGTGGAAGATAGCCTTTTAAATCGACTATTTAAATTAAATTCAATTAATTTTTTTCTAGGCGTTTCCAGATCGCACGACCAAACGGTAAATCCAAATGCTACGAAATTTGAAATTCGATAATAATACATTATTATGGATCCAATGGAACTAGTTTCGTCAAATTCCGAGACTGTGTCCCGGATCGCTATTTTAACGCGTCGATTAAATCGACGATTTCAAAAATTATCGAAATCACTCGAAATTTCAGTTTTTAAAAACCTATTAACTTAATTCTAATTCAAATAGAATTTGTATCGAAATTAGAAATTGTTTCGATTCATATTCAACTACAATTCAATTATTTAAACGATTTTCAATTATTAATTCAACAATTAAATTTATCCAATAAATCGCTATATTCGGAACTTAAGTTTTATTTCACTTATTTAATCGATAAACTTCATATTAAAATTCCATTTACATTTCAAATTCAACATTTGAAATAAATTAAATGTTCAAAATCAAACGACTGAAATCCGAGTCGTTACATTCCTCCCATAAAATAATTTCGTCCCCGAAATTGCTAAGGTAGGAAAAATGCTCCTAACCCATTACTTATCAAAACCCACTTTGTTAAACTCGATATTTCACTTTTCTAATCTTTTAGTTCTAACCCAAAACAATTAGCTTTCATTTCTAATTCAAAACCCTTTATTTCCATTCCAATTCGAAATCAAATTTATTTTAACAAAAAGTTTCAAAATTTTTCTAACACCCTACATTTCCAAATTTTTTTGGCAGAGTCTCCAATGTACGGAGAGCCTTTTGCAATATGACAAAAATGATAAAAAGATATACATCGACCCACACGGTCGGAAACACAATATATATCAATATTTATTTCATTTTTGCTTTTAATGCGTAAGTGTACCTTATATTAGCGTTTTAAGCGAGCGAGCTTACTTTATATGCAGTTTCGCAATCCAAAATCAACCCAAACAGCTCCCTGTACCTGTACTTACTCGAATAAACACATCAATTTCATAATTTATGAAATTTAATAACCTTGCATCCCTTTAACTATTTTAAACACATGATTTCATGATGCCAACATGGTATATCATGTATTTTAGAAGGTACATGCAAATACAGGGTTTCAACATTTAATTATTCACTTCAAATTCAATTTATACGCCACTTCATTCAATTCCAAACGATTCACATAACATTTATTAACATTCAGTTCATACTTATACCTAACAAATTCATATCCATTTAAAATTGATTCAAAATCAATTTATTCACTTTCCATTGATTTACAAAATTTTGTTCACTTCCATTTATGACAATCGACAATTTTTCCACGCAAATTCGGTGATATTCATTTAGTAAAATAGCCACTTAAGCTTATATACCATTTTCAATTGATTTTAAATCAATTAGTCAATTTCTATTGATTCACATTCAATTTATTCATAAAATCTTGTTCGCTCAATTTTATATTCAACAACAATCCAATCCATGCCAATTATTTATGAACTATTTCATAAATTTATTTGAGCCAAGCTTCCATCCAAAAATATTAACTTAAGTTAATTCGTTTACTTTCAATCATTTCAACTGTATAACTTAAGTTCATTTCCATTGCAATCAAATTCCATTTCATTTTAAATTGATTGTTATTCAATTTATTCACCTTCGATTGATTCGCATTTCCGTTTACTTGGTGTGTCTCAATTTACACTATATTACTTGAGAATCATTTCATCAAATTAATATTAAGGTTTATTATAACCCTTTTATACCACACATATTTTCATCTCCACTTCAAAACTTAATTTCGTACTCGAATTCATTTATATAATATCCCAAAGCCATGTTCAATTTATTTACACTTAAATTGAATTTATTTATAACTTAAGTCATCACCATTCCAATCCATTCCTATTTTATTCAATAACATTTCAAAATATATTTAATTTGCTTATATTTAAGTCGAACTTCATTTATAACTCAAGTTCCATATTCAATTTCAATTTCAATCCATAATTCATTTTACTTAACCAAGTTAAGTTCCATTTCTATATTCAATTAACTAATTAATTTATCTAATTAGTTCACTTCCATTTTATAATTCAATATCCGATTTTCATTTCAAAAATCACTTCAATTGGTTTGACTTGAGTTTATCTCCAATTTCTCCAATTTATAATTCAAATTCTAATTTCCATTCGTTTAACAAATCAATTAACCCATTTAATCGGGTTTTCTTTTACATTTCCTCAAATTTATAAGTTATTTAAACTTATTTATTCACAATTCCATAATATTTCACTTAAATTTTAGTCCATTCAAAATTTATAACTTATAGTTATATAGTCACTTTACAACTCAAATTTTATATTCAATTCAATTCGGTATGGTTTCAAATCTAATCAAATTTTATTTAACTTAGATTAAGTTAAATTTTAATTCATTCCATCCATTTACGAGCTCAATCCATTTAACTAGCTTAAGTTAAAATTTTAATTTCATATCGAAATTCACATTTCCAAGTTATAAGTTCAAAAGCTTATCTTTTTTTGGTTTCACTAATCATTTGAATGGAAATTCCAAAATGCAAACACTCATTTTTATTTCAAATCATTTTGAAACAATATATATATATATATATAACTCTTTATTTTAACAAACCATCTCCTTGGAATTTCCAAAATCAACTTGGTTTCATTCAAAACAAATTTCCTTCAGAATTTCTAAAACAACACTTGCTTTTCAACAAAAATCTCCATATCAAATTATTTTGGTAGCAATCCGTCACATAGAAACTCAAAAATGAACACCGATTAAGTCGCGATCATTATCAGAATTATTTTCCAGCGACTGAAGTGAGTTTAGTGTTTTATCAGCTCAAAAATCCATTTAAAACCATTTCTATTTCAAAAATATTATCAAAAATAATACTATATTAATTTTCACAATACATTGGAAAATATTTTCCAAACTTTTTGGGATTTTAAACCCTCCGAACTCTGGTCTGAATTCATTTTTAGTTTTAGCTCATTTGTAAAATTCATACTTATTCTTTTTAATTTTGTTATATATGACTATTTCAATTTTATAATATTGTTTCGATTATAATAATATCATCCAAACACACCAATTAAACTCTTATAATTTTAGAAAATCATTTCTTTCATATCAAAATATAGTTGGGTAAAATTATTTCATTTACCTACTTCAAAACAATACCGTGTCTGTTTACCTGGTTCAGGTGTTTAAAAATTCCTATCGATTTCGTGGCATCCCACTTTTCGACCAGAATTCGTAAACCACTCAACAGATAAGTCAACACAATATAAAACAATTTATACTCACTAACAAATATGCGCTCATATCTATTAATACACTCAAACACATTCTAGAGTACTACTAACCCTATCTCTAATGAGTAATCCTCACCAAAGCCCAGGTTCTCGCTTAACCTTCAGCTTTGATACCAATTGTAGAGAACCGGGATTTTCGACCCAATCGACATTAATACGCTCACTATATAACATGCCGAATATTCAAAGTGCCGGAATACCAGATCATTAGGGGTAAAGAAGAAAGAGATAGAAGAAGAAATAGAAACAACAATACAGAATCTCACAATCGCAGCGGAACAATATATAATAGATAATAACATATCTTTATAAAAAAAGAACTATAATTGTTTTTATACATACAATCATTAGAGTACAACAATCACAAATCAATATGGACAGTTATTATAACTTTTCCTCACAAGTGCTGAATATACAACATACACATACACAGCGAAATATAATCAAGTACGTGAAATACGCTTGAAATCCTTCAGCTCGTCTCCTGAGCTCCATAACATCCTAACCTGAATCTGTAATACTCGAATTGACTCAAGCATTATAATAAAATAACACCCGAGTCAGTCTCGAAAACCAACGTGAGAAAACACACTCAATTTGAATAATTGGTGTTATCAAATCCTTTGAAAAACAAAGAGTATCCCGTAAGACCACGCTACACATAAATACGACGGGTTTTTACCTTACGATAACCAAAACATTTTTATATCAAAATCATCTGATATTATAATAGTGTCCATAGCATCCCCTGTTTTAGTCATTCTCGGTTGATGAGGCTTGAGGCTACGTTTACCTTTAGAATAGCATTCATACTTGGCATGCTAACACCGCCTTCCAGACAACAATTCAATGATATCATTCATCCATACAAGTTGTTCTGAATCTGAACAAACCGAATCTCCATAATCATCGTCTTCATTATCCACACGATATCACAATTCGTAATGCATAAATCGGATCGAAGTGGTTTTCAGATAATTAAATCTAATCCCGGTATCTTCGAAACGATCACGAAATTGGCCACATTTGATAGTCGGTTATTTAACTATCAAATAACACACATAAGCAGTCACTAGGCCCATATTATAAATTTTCCAAAAAATTTATTTCAAAATATCTTTACAAAGATATATATCCAAATCTCTTTCAATACTTCAATGTTCGAAAACAAATTCAAATACTTATATCCATAACGTAATATTTTCAAATCATATCAATACATAGAAATATTTCTTCCAATTCCATTTATAATTCAACACTTTAAAAATATTTCTATAATAATAATCTCGTAGCTAAAACATTTCAAACCCTTGCAGTTCAATGCTTAGAAATATTTATAAGTACATTTTCCTAAAATCTTTTATTTCCAATACTTAGAAAATATTCCATTTATTCCTATTTCTCAAAATTCTTTACAATTTATTTGTAAATCCCTTAACACACTTATAACAAATTCTATAAGTTTCTGGAATTCATCAATTAACTTCCTTAAAATTTTCCAAAATCTATTGCACTTGTCTATAATTCCAACTACCCATTTCTAACTTCTTTTATGAATTCTAATCTATTTCCGAAGTTTCTGTATTCAAACACTTTGGAAATTTACTTAAGTTTCTAGAATTCCACTATAAGATTTCCCTTATAGAAAGCATATCCGTTAAATAAACCCGTTACAAATCTCAAGAGGATTATTAAATAAATCTCAATCATTCAAAACTCTCTCTATATATATAATCCGTATTTTTAAAGAATAATAATCTATTTTTAAAACATGTTTAAGTAATTATTTAAAAATATTAAAACTCTTTGAATAAACATTGATAATTCATTTTCTTTTTCATTTTAAAATAAACTAATTAATTTACAAAGCTTATTATAAGAATGTGAATTTATTTCAATAAATATTAAATATTTGAACAATTTACTTTTCGAAATATTTCAATACTAACACTTAAATTTACATAGTTGAATAAATAAAATTTTCCTTTCAAAACAAAACTTAACTCCTCGATAAAATATATTTTTAAAATTCCAATAACCAATTTCAATTTATAAACCCTCTCGATTCATAACACATCGATTTCATTTCTATTTCCTAACCATTCTCATATTTCAAAAATAGAATCCTCTATTTTTCCTAAAAACCTATTTTGATATTTCGATATAAATTCACACTATGAAATTATATTCCCAATTCATCAACTGATATCATTTCCATTATTTATAAACATTGTTTATAAATTTACAAACTCATTTGGGTTTTACTTGTTTATAAAAATAATCTTATTTGTAAAATTCCATTTTATAAATCCATTTCTTTATAAATTCCATTTATTTTTCAAATCTATTTTTAATACTGATTTCAACTTCTTTCCCTATTGTCAGGAATATCATTTAAAAATCCATTGTTAAAAATCCTTTAAATAAATTATTTTAAAATCTCTATTGAAAATATTTTTACGAATAGTTAAGTACAATCCAAAATCAGTTATTGTTTTATCCAAATCAATTTTTTTAAAATAATCCAAATTTCGATATAAATATTTTTATATTAAAAATCTCCTTGTAGATTCTTTCAAATTCAAAAATAATATTTATGGCATTTAGAATACCAAGATTAAGGCCAGTGCTACTATAGCATCCAATAATTCAATCACAACATAATCTATATCAAATTATTCACACACATCATATATCACTATATATGAAATTAAAATCAACATTTTTGAGAAATCCAGTTGGATCCCTCCAACCTGTTTTCCCTGCATCCACAGATGTTATACAACATAAAAAAATACTAATCCCGCTTTGAGGCGGGATATCGCGGTAATATGGGGTCATCCGCTATTATGCAGGATGCATAGGGTCTCATCCGCTCCAATCGGCGGGAAATATATCCAACTACTAATATATATACTACTATATATATATAACATCCAAGTGATAATAATAATTATCAATTCATCCAATCAATCAATAATGATTTTTAATATTTTAAATTAAAAACTAGCAATCCAAATTAGTGTGGTTTACTCACCTTGATTTTTAAATTTGCCGAACATCCAGATTTTGAATTACCTAAAATCCCAGCTGACTCCGAAAAATTCCAAAGTAATCCTACTGCGAAGATTTCATAGCTACGAACCACACTCGACTTGTTTCATGATTTTTGGACCTCGTACGAAGGAGTTACATATTTTAAATCATCGATTTTAAATTTTAAATTTTATTAGACTAATTACATTATTAATCAAATTAATTACCTTTATAAAACATGCTGCACAAACGACCATCACGACTCAAGCTATACATGAACAAATCGTACGCAATCGAAAACTCGACGCCGCCCTGCCCATCGCTACTGCCTTGACTGCCGGACCACCTCCTCAACGTCATGCCTTACCCAATTGCACCTAGACCATCGCCCCACCATCATCGACGAATTCGTGCCGCCATATGCTGCCGCATCGCGCCTCGCCTCAGCCGCTTCGATCACCTCTCTGCACGCTGCTGCCCATCCTCGCCACAAAGCTGCGCGCACCTTCGCCCAGAACCCCAACTGCTCAACCATCTCCTCGCGAGCTGCACCACCTCGCATTGCCTTGTGGTTCCAAGCTACGCCTCGCTCTCGAGCTCGAGCCTCCAGAGCATCGCGATTCTATCGCATGCTGTTGTTTTTTTCCTCTTGACGTCGAACTGAAGAAAGGGAAAAAATGGAAAGCTCACATTTTATATTGAAGGGGACGTGGCGTTTCTCAGAGTATAGGGCGGCTTGTCTCAGATAATAGGTCGGGCAGATTTTGGTTAGGGTGGCTCGATTTGAAAATTTTAATTTATTTTATTTAAAATATCTCGCATTACATACGGTGAAATCTTGATCTCCTATTGAGGCGTGCCGCCTGGCGTTCCTAATGTTACACCGCTATTCCGAACCTAATGGAATAAGTTTCGAAACCTAATTCGATCGTATATGGAAGATAGCTTTTTAAATCGACTATTTAAATTTAATTTAATTAATTTTTTCTAGGCGTTTCCAAATCGCACGACCAAACGGTAAATCCAAATGCTACGAAATTTGAAATCCGATTAAGGATCTAATGAAACTGGTTTCGTTGAATTCCGAGACTGTGCCCCGAATCGCTATTTTAACGCGTCGATTAAATCGACGATTTCAAAAAAATTCGAAATCACTCGAAATTTCAGTTTTTTAAAACTTATTAACTTAATTCTAATTCAAATAGAATTTATATCCACATTAGAAATCGTTTCAATTCATATTCAACTCCAATTCAATTATTTAAACGATTTCCAATTATTAATTCAACAATTAAATTTATCCAATAAATCGCTATATTTGGAACTTAAGTTTTATTTCACTTAATTAATCGATAAACTTCATATTAAAATTCCATTTACATTTCAAATTCAACATTTAAAATAAATTAAACGTTCAAAATCAAACGACTGAAAATCCAGGTCGTTACATCCACTATCGATAACTTGACCTATTTTGACTTAGGAAGTATATGAAAGCTTCATGATTTCATACGGATTGAGATTCCCATGGAGAAGTCATTCATATGAAATTTCTCTCGCTTTAGGGCATATATTCAAGATACTTTTGCACTCTTATATAGTCTGCTTACTTATGAAAGAACCGGGATTGAGTCAACTGAAACCCATCGATTGTTGGTTTGGAGGGACCTGGTCGGATAAGCATAAGTTATCCGAAAACCTTTTCAAATTGGCCTAAACGATCAAATTGGAGACATATTAAAGATGGTGGAAATCAAAGACGGATTTCTTTGAAGTGCAAGTGCTACTTGCTACTAATTCTGAGGGTGATTCCAAAAAGGATGTAGTAGAAGTAGCTAGTGCCTCTAGTTTGTTCATATCCTGAACCACTTATATTGGATAAATGATGGCATTGCATTGTTGCTTGAAGGGTAGTGTTAGCATTCTAAGTGGGATTTGCTAAAAGTAAAATGTAGCCTCAAGCCTCACACCTGGTAATGACTAAAATAGGGGATATGCTGCTGGGCTTTGTGGTTCACTACCATTAGGATATGGCCATCGCTCGATCTAGATCGATGTTTATGGATTTATGTATGCTAGGGGCCCAATATGGTTGTACGCAACAATCAGGGTGGTGACATATTCAGTACTATCCTGGAAGGCGTAGGCTAGTTCTGTGTTGGTAGGGGATCCATATGAGGCCCTTGGTATATTTTCTAGAGGTGTACTATTGCAGGCTGTACCCCTGTAGCCTTGTCATTGTATGGAATTCATTTTCCAATACGTGCCTTTATGAATTTAGTTGTATACTAAATATGCAGTTGAATGTAATTAATACAACCATTTTGGCTATATTAAATATTTATTTTAAACCCTAGACATTATTAAATATCACAAGATTTCTTAAAAATGGTTTGGTTATCATAAGGTAAAAACCTGTCCGTGTTTATGTGCGAAGTGGTCTTACGAGATACCTTTATTTTTTGAAAGGGTTTTATAATATAACAATTTATATGATTTGAGTTTCTCATGCTGGTTAACAGACTGATCCTGTAACAGCCCACCTTTTTGACTCTTAAAAGTCGATACTAATACACCTATGGTATTCACGTGTTGAGCTTCCAAGTGCCAGAAAGACAAATTGTTAGGGAAAAGAAAAGAAAGACAGAATAGAGTCTCACATCATGACAAGTAACATATAATACGAAACAGATCTTTACAATAAAACTGTAATATACATACAGAAATCAGAGTACACAAATTTATTATCTGCCTAGACATTTATAACAGCCCGTCCTTACAATTATTGATAAACATAAACAACCAATGAGATGGAAAATAAAATATACATGGCACCATCTTGGAGGCATCCAACTCGTCTGCTGAAGCTCTAAAGCATCCAAACTAAATCCGTAAATTTGCTCGGTTTGACCCGAGCATTATTAGAAAATAACATCTGGATTAGTCTGGTAAACCAGTGTGAGAAACACACCTCAAATGGATTTTAATGTTATAACAAAATATCAAAATAAAGGTATCTCATAAGACCACGTCGCACGTAAACACGGATGGGTTTTGACCTTACGATAACGAAAACATTTCTTAGGAAATCTTCTGATATTATAATAATGTCTAGGGTTTAAAATAAATATTGAATCATGGCCGAAATAGTTGCACTAATTAAATTCTAGCAGAATATATATACAACTAAGTCGACAAGGCACTTATCGGAGAATAGATTCCATCAATGACAAGGCACTGGCGTACCACCTGCCAGAGTAGACCTTTAGAAAATGTACCGAAGGCCTCGCCTAGAATCCCTACGAATCAAGACCGGCCCTACCCATGACTGGATATTTCTGAATATTTCATCACCCCGGTTGCTTTTTCAACCTTTTCCGAGAGCTCTCATGCACATAAATGTATATATCTAAAAAGGGTGATGGCAATAGCCTAATGGGTGCGACCCATATAGCCCTAAATCACATTACCTTTTTTTGTCATTCTCGGTTGATGAGGCTAGAGGTTATGATTTGCCTTCTTTATAGCAATCCCTCTTGGAATGCCAACACTGCCCTCCAAGTAGCAATGTAGTGCCAGCATTCATCCATACAAGTTGTTCAGGATATGAACAAACCGAAAGCACTACTTCTACTGCATCCATTTTGGAATCATCATCAGGATTAGTAGCAAGCAACTCTTGCACTTCAAAGATCTTTGTCTTCAATTATCTTCAAAATATCTCCAATTCGAATGCTTATGCTTGTTCAAAGTGGTTTTCGGATAATACATCTGATCCCGGTCACTCGGGACCAACAAAGATAGTTTTAAAACTGGCCAACATTTGATAATTGGTTGTTTAACTATCAAATAATCAAACAATTCAACTAGAGATTTAGTTCCATAGTAAATAACACTAGTTAAGCACAGAACAACCCAAGCCTCTTAAATTAATCTTTTCATTAATTAAAACTACTTTGTAAATTCTCGTGTTAAAATATTTTTACAAAGATATATTTCACAAAACCCTTCTCTACACTTTTAAATACTTAGAAAACATTCGTACACTTATCTCATTGGTATATGTATATTCGCGAAATGCTTATGAAAGATTTCATTTCAAAAAACTCACACTTGGTTGGGTCAAAACCAATGCCGTTTAAAGTAGAGATAATAATATCCCAAAACACTATTCCTTCGATGTTAAGTATGGAAAAAGAATGTTCTGTACCACCATACTTAAGAAGGTCATTTTGGGAAATCAAATCTCTTTTATAAATAAACTCCTTTATAAATCCCTTTATGAGTGTACGCTCTAAATTCGTTTATAAAATTGCTTTTATAAAAATCATCTCTATTTATAAAACTCTTTATATAAATCACAAATAAAATTATAACCTCCATTAATATATCTCCAGATATAAAATTATAGACTCATACACTTACCAAAAATCTCCAAATATAATTATAAGGCTCCTTGTATTTATAAACTCCTTTTATAAAATATTATCTATAAATTCCTTTATAAATAGCTTTAACATAACTGTAGCCTGTTTTTATAAATTCCTAAATTTGTTAAATAACTCCTTTGTAAACGTCCTTTATATTATTTATAACTCTTTTTATAAAACTTCTTATTAAAAAAGTATCATTTATAAAAATCATTTTACAAATTCTCAAACTATTTGCCCCTCTTTTTATAAAGCACCTAAGTCACTTAAATAAAACTCCTTTTACAAATTTCTATGTACAATTACAAAACTAACTTTATAAACATAACTCTGATATAACTCCAAACTCTAATCATAATTACAAAACTTATATACTCTTCATAACACGATCATTCCATATATATACAATAAATTCACAGTGTGATTTATTACTCTAGCTTGACCAAATGATAATATTTTCCATTTTATAGAATGCCATTTATAAAATTATTCCTTTATTTATAAAATACTACTTATATATCTCTCTTTTAATTTATGAAATTCCTTTTATAAATCTATTATTTTATTTCAACATTTTATACAAAATTCCACTCAAATATCATTACCAAAATATTTCTACCTTCTTATAAATCACGCAAAATTCACTTTAAATAAAAAATAACCCTTTTTTATTTTCCCTTTGAAAATAAACATTTATAATTATAAATTTTTTCTATAAAGACAAATACTTCCAAAATAATTCATTAAAACATTTACTTATACATCTATATTTATATTAGAAAAGAATAAATAAAAAAATTGAAATAAATAGAGAAGTTCAAAACTCATTTTAAATAAAATATGACAAAAAATCCAAAAAGATAGATTTAAATATCATTTTTCCAAATCCTAACCATTTCCAAATCAAACAGAAATTTAATAGTATTTTTCAAAATATTATAACAAGGTCAAAAGTTACTATAGTAGTTAACAAAATGCTATTACTACATTTCCACTAAAAAGTTCAACTTTTTAAAATATCAGAGTCACATCCAATATGGCCAAACTGTCACATTTCAATATTTAACAATCTATATAACAGATATATGATTAAATGGAAATCAATATATATATATATATATACTGGGATTAAAAATCAAATGTCGTGAAATCCGGATTTCTCTACTAAATTCCTGTATATTTCAATTTAAATGTCAATTGCTTTACAAAAGCAGATATTTAACCAAATCAAGCAATATTTCATCCAAACACAAACAATAAATTTTATCTACTATATGTCCTACTGATTATCCAAAAAAGTGAGCTTAACTCACCGATAGCGGATGCTTAAGCGTTCCAGTTTGAACTAAAATCGAACGACGTCTGATTTTAGCCCAAATTTTCACTTGCTTAAATTCCAACCAAACCAATTCCATCGCAAAGCTAACGTCGATACGAGTGCAACACAAAAATTCTCGCCTTGATTGGACCTTGTGTGGAAAAGTAATATAATATATAACATTTCGATTTTTAAATTAGATTCCTTAAACACTAATTACAATTTTTAATTACTAATTACCCTTATCTAATTCATCTTCCTCATTCAAAACTACTACTCTTCATACCCGATACCGAACACAATATGTAACGACCCAGAATTTTGAACAAATTAAATTGAAAATATTTAATTAATTTTAAATATTTGAACGATGATTTAATTTGAATCCCCAATATAACTTTGAAATTGGCGATTAAATTATAAAATTTAATTTATTGAATGTTGAATAAAAATTTGAATCTTCAATTCTAAGATGAAAGAAAATATTTCAAAAGCATTTAAAATTCGTAATGATAACACTGGAGATAATAGAAGCTTCAGAATGTAATTTCAAACTGTTTTGTTCAGTTTTGAAATTCATATCGTTCAATCGATATTTAAAAATAGCCGTCTGAGGCACAGTCTCGGAATTCGACGAAACCAGTTCCATCGGATCCGAAATATTGAATTATTTCTGGATTTCAAATTTCGTTGCATTCGAAGTTGTCGTGTAGTCGTACGTTTGATAAACGCGAGGAAATCTACAACGAAAAATTTAAAGAATAAATTATTGCACTCTCTCCAACAACTAGTACAAACCCACACCCTATTGTCTCCCCCGTACCCTACTTTCCCCTCCCATCTTTCAAAATTTCACAGATATAAAAAAAAAAGAGAGAAGAAAATGGCGGAGCGAATCGAAAATGAATCAAGGGAAATCGATCGCACGAAACAATGGCTGAAGGAAGTAATTCCCGCATTCGAAATTTATACCCTCCTCTCCTCTTCTAATCAAATCCCTCAGCTCTATACTCAAAGCCTAATCGAACTCACGAAAAATAATCGAAGCCAAATCGAATCGCGACCTAAATTCGTTTTTGGGGTTAGGGTTCTTTGTTCAAGGCGCTGCTGTCAGGGAAGCTTCGCGATCGGGGTCGACGAGGGCAAAAGGGTAGTCGCGACTCGAAGTCGATCGCGTGTTTGTGTTCTAGGGTTTCGAGGGACGCGAGGCTTTGTGTAGCTGGGGAGCACGAGTTTGTTCGCGAGCACAGGGGGTGGGCAGTTCGGGGGAAACGTCGGTGGCTCGTACAGGGTTTGGTAGGGCAAAATAGTTTTGAGCTATAAGGTATTATCGTTGTATTAAATTATCTATGTATACTTATTTCAGAAATTGTATATGACAGTAAATGCTGGTGGATAGAACTTTGCAAAGAAATGGGGTTGAAATAAAATCATTTGTTTAAATTAAATTGTTAGTAAATTAAATTTGCCAAATGGTTAGACAATTAGATTTATTAAAGGAAATCAGTTTAAAAACAAACAAATGAACAAGTTTTAATTTTGAAAATAAAATCAGAAATTAATTGTTCAATCAGTTCCAATAATTTAATGAATGATATAACTGTTTGATACAAGGTTAAAAATCAAGGAAACGATCTGGAATGGGAAATAGACTGCAAATTAAAAAGCTAAGGTGAGATTTTCTCACTCAAAATAAATTGGATTTTACAGTTATTGTTTGATTTGATTGACTGTTTGGATGTGATATTAGATATAGTAGGATATATCTATTATATATAGCAATATATACATATTGGCATATGTATATATTGGATTGATTGATTTCCTGCACTGTATAGCGGATGAGACCCTATTGCGCCGTTATTAAGCGGATGATATATTTATAAATCCCATATACCGCGATATTCCACCTCGAAGTGGAATTGGTATTGTGCTAACGTCTTTGGATGCAGGGAAACAGGTTGGAGGGATCCAACTGGATTCCTCAACTGTATTTATTTATTTACAGATATTGATATATATTCTGTTATCATATTGATATATGATATTGAATGTTGTGATGGACTAATTGGTGCGTTGCATCATCGGATTCAATTTTAAAGTTTAAAAATAACGATTTTTACTTTAAAAGGATTTTAAAGTGATTTTTGAAAGTAGACGTTTATTCAATTTTTGAATTGATTTATTCTAAATAAAAACAAACGTTAAAATTTTTAAAGTTATAGAAGTTAAGATGTTTGTGAAAATAAAACCGAAAGGTGATTTTTGAAATAAAAAGTTAAGTAATTTATAAAATAGTTTAAAATTTGGATTTTTGAGTTATTAAAAACGATGTATATAAAAGACGTACAAAATTGATATTTATCAATTAAAATTATTGGAAATTTAAAACGAGTTTTTATAAGTGTTAAAAATGAAATTTATAAAATTATAAATTATGAAGATATGGAATTTATAAAATTATAAATTATGAAGATAGGAAATTTATAATATTATAAATTGTAAAGAAATGAAAATTTATAGAATTATAAATTGTGAAGATAGGAAATTTATAGTATTATAAATTGTAAAGAAATGAAATTTTATAGAATTATAAATTATGAAGATATGAAATTTATAGATTTATAAATCGTAAAGATATGAAATGAATAAAATTGCAGAATAGAAGATTTATAAGAAATTAACTTATAAACTGGATTTTTGCCTTTAAAGGGAGTATTGATCGAACTTGTTAAAAAAAGGGAATTTATAAATCAAAGTTGTTATAAAATAGAAATAGAATTTATAAACGTTGTTTTATAAATTCGAAATCAATTGAATTTGATAAATTAAATATAGGAGATTATTAAAGAAGATATATTCGCGATTTTTCAATAGCGAATTTTTATTGAAATAAAATGTGTAGAAAATATTGAAATTTGGTTAGTGAAGTATATTCACGATTTTTGGACAGTGAGTATATTTTTAAGTAAAATGGATATTGTTTGGGAAAATGAATATTTAAAAAAAATGAAGTTAATTGTTTTAACGATGTTTTAAAATATATTGAATATCGAAATCATAGATTTCTACATTCATTGTTGAAATAGACGTTTCGAGAAATAAGGAAATGGTGGACTATAACACTGTTATTATAGTAAATGGTTTCCGAAAGGAAATATTTTGTGTAGTATTGGGATTTATATATCTATCTAAATTTCGAATCCCTATACTAGTGATTTTGAGTCGTCGTAACGATGTTTTACGTAACATTCGTTTTGACTCAAATAAAATTTGTGAAATAGAATGATTTCCTTAAAAGAATGAAACATATACTTAATTTTGCTTTAAGTATATCGAATATTTCCAAGTGTTGAAAAATAAATAGATTTGTGAATTACTTATGATTAAATAAGTATGGAAATATTTTCCAAAATGAAATGAAACGTTTTTGAGAATTTATCTTTGTAAAGATAAATTGAAAGTGAATATTTGAAATTGATTGAATAAATCGTATATCTGTAGATATTTGAAAATATAAATTCACTATGGAATTTATAAAAGAAATGGAAATTCGTTTTGAAAATAAATATTGATTTATTTTGAAGTGTGGAAATTATATATCTAGTAAAGATAATTTGGAAAATAAATAATTTGGAAAATTATTTGGAATCTGATGATGTTGCGCATCTTTATTGATAGTTAAATAACCGACTATCAATAATTGCCTTGAATGGGTATTTGTTGTGATTTGAATGAATTTGAATGCCACACTTATTTTTGAATAAGCGCTCACTATTCGGGTTAGCCGGGAAAGGACCATGGGGTCGTATAACCCATTCTGAATATGTGATACGTCGTTATGAATTGCAATTGATGACCGGTGTTGAAGACCGGATAATTTTGAAAACGGAAGGATTACCGTCGAGTTACTCTACATCGGCTGATCTCCGATTTAGAGGTTTTATCACCCTTAGTGACGGGAAGTCCTGACGTGATTGAAAATTATCTGGAATTGCAAGGGCTTCGTGAGAAGTGCCTTCGGTTCTGTTCGATCCCGGAACATACTTGTATGGATTGTGTGTCTGACGTTACAAATTGAGATATAAAGATGATTTCTTTCAAATACATATCTGTTGGTGGCGGAGAATTTATTCTCTTAGCTTAACACCCTTCTCTGAGACGTATGAGCTCAGAGGTTATGTAGTTGAAATTTATCAGCAATATATTCCCAATTTGGTAACGTGGCATACTGAGTGTTGCTGTGAAATGATCGTTGTTTGATCATTTATGATATGATCGTTTGTTTGATCATTTATCTTTGTGATCATTACTTTGATCATTTGTTGACCCAAGGCATGGCTTTGTGAACAAAGCGTAGCTTTGTGGACGAGACTTCGTCGAGCCTCACACCCCTGAAATGGTCAAAACAGGAAGGATGCGGCAAGGTTCTAGGGAGTAGCGCCCCTTAGTGTATGTCATTCCTTCTGGATAAAGGTGGTATCATGGTATGGAGCCCAGATACTTAACCTCTGTAGATGCTGCGAGTTTATTACTTTGTGGTAGTTGGAAATCGAGGATCCTCGGGAAGATCGGTGACGATCGGGGGATGGCATACGCGTGTCAGTAGTTAACTATTTTTGCAGAGGTAACCCGGCCTTGTGTTGGCAGAGATCTAACCGTAATGTTAGGTTATTTCTCGGAACGTCATTCCAGAGGCGTTCTATTCGTGGAATAGGAAGTTCCTTAGCATGACCATTTGTTGGAAATCCAAAGAAACAATACGAGCCTTGTACGGTTTTAGTTGTAGAACCTGCCATCTAATATGGCAGCTATAGTAAGCATACTATAATGGTACCTATGCTGGCTAAGATTTATATTCTACTTTCGAAATGTTTTCTACACTATGCACTAATAATAATATAAAAAAGAATTTGATTTTGCGTAGTAAGCATCTTTGACTATCATAAGAAGAAATCTCCTCCAATTCTGCGTTTGCATTGTGTGTGTGGCGGGAGGTCTTATGGTAGTTTCATTTTCAAAAGCATTGCGAAATTGACTTTAAAATTTTCCTGTTGTTTGTTTTAAAGATAAACTGTTTTACGATCTCACACCAGTCACCATGACTGACTCGGAGTTTATTGTTTCCCTTCTAAACTCTGGGTGTCCACCAATTTCCACACGGGCAGTCTAGAGTTAGGTTATCAGGATATTCTGGATATTCTGGAGCTTTGGAAGCAAGCTGGATGGCGAGACGTAGTACTTGTATCTAATATTATTTATTCCGCTGTGTATTCTGTATGAGGACAAGTTATACAACCGTCCATTGATTTGCTGTATTGTATTGGGTTGTATATTGACTCTGTTGATGTATGTATAAACTGATAAAATTCTTTGTTTAAAAGATTATTGATTTATCTATTATATATTGTTCCGCTGCGAATGTGAGATTCTGATGTTGTTTCTGTTTTTGTTCTGTGTTTTCTTTAGTTGTTCTTCTTCTTCCTCTATTTTCTTCTTCTTCTACCTTTTTTTCTTCTTTCTTTTTCTCTTTTTCTTCTATCTTTTCTTCTACCTCTTCTTTCTTTTAAACCCTAAGAATTCGGTTTTCCGGCATTCGTTTGCTCGGCAGTTGATACAGTGGACGTATCGATGTCGATTTTCGGAAGTCGAAGAAATGGGTCCTTACACAATATCAACCCTCTCTCTCCTTCAACCTTGCTACTCATCACCATTCAGCTAGCCGAAGCTTCCATCGAGCCCTCCATCACCTCCTCTCCCTAACGCACCCCTCCACATCAAGTCTTTGACTTCCCCCGATACGCGATCTGAAGCAGCTCCTATGTCCGTACAACTATCGCATGCCTCCCTATACCACTGCACATCACCAAAATCCACCTCAAGGTGGTCCTCTCCCCGATAAACTCAATGCTACTAACCTTGAAGTCTCTCCTTGCCTAAATCTCCATGAAAGTCAAACCCTAGATCTTCTAAGGCTCACGACTACTGTACATCATCTCAAAACTTGATCGAACATAACCAAATTCATTTATAAATGAAGATCACATCCTAGTACTCTCAATGATCCAACCCTTAAATTTTTTGACTCTTAAAACATTTTGTTTTGAATTTTATAAAAAGTGGATCTATTTTTTTAAGCAATGGAGCAGTAGAAGGAAAGAGGAAAATGTGTGGTGTTTGATTTGGCTAAGTGTTTGTTTTAGTTTTATTCCAAATTTTGGCATTACGTCGCACGGATTTCCATTCACATACGAACCGTGAACGTCAAAACAAAAATTCGACCGTGCTCAAAACTACGACGCAACCTCAAAATAATAATAATATAAACCGATTATCCGATTTTGTAAAATCACAAAAATATCGTCGTTTGCTGAAAAATCATCAAACGATAATTTAAATATTTTCCAAACTAAAAATTATGGAAAAATCAAGTAAATTAAATTGAAAATACGTCAATAAAAATCAAGTCGTAAAAATAAAAATAAATGTTCTTATTATTTATCCGCACTATTTGTTACTTTAATTAAATTTACAAAATGAGTTCACCATTATTATTATTAATTAAAAGGAGCTAAATAAGACAATTAGATCAATTAAAATTAATATTCAATTCATAATCCAGATATTTTAAATTACTATTCAAATATTAAATTCATAATTCAAATAATTAAATAATTTCTATATTTGAATTCAAGTTTTTAAACTTTGAAAACCCATTATTTCAATATTTAAAATTAATTAGATATTCAAATTCAAACGACAAAATTCCAGATTGTTACATTCTTCCTACTTTAAAAGAATTTTGTCGCTGAAATATCCAAAGTAAGAAAAATGTCTCCCAACTCTTCACTTTTCAGAACCAATTAGTTGAAATGGATTATTATATTTCCAAATCTTTTATTGTTACAGAAAATTTCGGTAGCACGTTCTTTGCACGGCTCGATCAGAAAAACTACAAATCGCCACCATAGGCCCAATCAACAAAAGAAAACAAAAGCCCAAAAGTGGCCTTCCTTATCTGGGGTGTAAAATCATCAAACCAAAAAAATATAAACATGTGCCTATTTGTCGAGTAAATAGCTCTACTCATGAAACCAAAAGCATCAAACCGGCCTTTCCTTATATGAACCTACATCTCACTTACAAAAGATATCCAAACATGTACTTTCATTTTCTAATGATAAAAACATACAATTATATTAAAGCCCGTACTATGTATATATACCATCCACATGCAATATTAGATCTGATCGCTCGCTCGATCACACAATTTCCTTTCTAAACTAGTATTGTTCACTCAACCACTCTAGTGCGGACTCTGATCCAGTTCCTTGATTAGAAATATGCGTTCTCCTTGCATATCCATATACTATGATAGAAAACTACATAATCTAATCAAAAATCCATATCAAGTATTCGCCGTCAAGAATCAAGTGAGAAATCCTTGTTAGGACCGGTGTAAGTCACCACGAAATCGTGTACTCAAAACTGGATCGAACAGTTATGCAAACAAAATGATCTATGTACAACTTACGTATTTATTCAATTGGTTTTATAAATTATACCAATCACTCTTTATTCACATTCATTTCAACTTCTAGTATATTTCCCTTAATATAAAATTACATACGAATCGTTTCATAAATCTATTACTTAAGTTTATTATAAACATTTTATAACACATAACTTATTTTTATTAATCACTTAAAACTTAAGTTCATATCCGTATAACAATCTTCTATATCCTAAGAGTATATATATGAATCCAGGTTTTGTTTTCCTTAGCTAGGATGTTCAAGAAAATTTAAAATTTGATCAATTTCTTACTAACTTCTCAAATTTATAAGTTATACAAACTTATTTCTTATATTTCCGCAAAACACATAGCTTCTAGTTAATTAACTCAGAATTTTTCGACTGTTCAAATCATCGAAAATTCCATTTCATTTCAATAAATGAAAATTTTCAATTCAATATATTATAACTAGATGTATACACTAATATGCCCTAATGTATAGGATACACGAGTCTCTAAAATAATTTAGCTGAAAATTTTAGAACTAAATACCTGGGATGTATTCAAATCATTTTGAAATATTAAATAATATACATATCTCCTTTTTATAACAAATCATATCTTCGAGATTTTTAAATCAAAATCCATTTTACCAAAACAAATCTATAGCAAATTACTATGCAGCAATTCATCACTTAGAAACTCGAAATAAATACCGATGATGCTGCAGTCATCACCAGAACTATTTTCCAGTAACATAAGTAAGTTCAGTGATTTCTATCTTCTATAAAGTCCCTTTCAAAATATATTTCTAATCAAAATTTCTTCCAAAATAATACTATTTTTATTTTCTTAAATTTTTTGAAATACAACTTCAAAGACACCGGGATTTAAGTTCTCAAATTCTCAGTTTTTAAATTCTTTTATTTATAAAGCATATTTATAAATTATACTTATAAATTTCACTTCTTATATAAAATCATTTCACTAATGTATATCTCGTTAAGATTATGATAGACACCAAAATTCAAATTAAATTTCACTGTAACAACTGACTTTTTCCATACAGTTTAAGCGGCCAATAAACCACACATTACCCACTCAAATTGAACATAAAGGCGGATAGTTAGGGGAAAAGAAAGAAGGAAGAAGACAAGAAGAAAAATAACAATATAGAATCTCACAGCGGAACGAATGATCTATAATATATAACAAATCTTTACATAAAAACCAACTGTAATATATGTATATGCAGACATTAATCGAAGTATACTAACCAATTTCAACCCGGACAATTATAATAACCTATTCTCACAATTGCTAATAAATACATTAACGAATGCAATGGAAAAACAACCATGTACATGAATACGCCTTTGGGCCTCTAGCTCATCTTCTGAAGCTCCAAAACATCCAACTAAACTTGAAAATATGCTCGGTCTGACCTGAGCATTATAGGAAAACAACGCCCGGGACTGTTTGGTAAAATCAGCGTGAGAAACTCAAATTACAAGGAATTTTATTTATTATAGCATGTAAATTCCTTTAAAATCAATTGTAATGACCTAGATTTTTCGACGTTTGATTTGGAATATTTAAACGTTTTTAAATATTGAATTTGAATTATAGATTGATTTTGAATATGAAAATTTAGGTTTATTTATAAAATAAATTCAGAATTTAAATATAGCGGTTTATTGAATAATTTAACTATTGAAGTTTGAAAATTGAATATTGGTTAAAATAGTGAATCTTGAGTTTTGAGCCCGATAAAAATAATTTAAAGGTTTGTAAAATTATTATTGATAATAATGAAGATAATAAAAGTTTTAAAATTGAATTTAAAAGTGATCTGTTCAATTTTAAAAATAGTTGTGCAAAATTGACATTTAAAAATAGCCTTCCGAGGCACAGTCTCGTAATTCAATGAAACCAATTATTATCCGTTTGGTCGTACATAATATAAACGCCTAGAAATAATTTAATCGAATTTAATTTAAATAGTCGATCCAAAAAGCTACCTTCTCCATACGATCAAATTAGGACTCGAAACCTTTTTCATTGCATTCGGAATAGGAGTATAACATTATGAACGCCTAGCGGCACGCCTCGATAGGAGGTCAAAATTTTAAGTTGCTAAAACGAGATATTTTGAAATTAAATTAAAAGTTATACAAAATCAAATCAGAGTCAAGTCATAGCCACCTTTCTGCAAGTTGAAACGTATACGTTTCCTTTACCTTCTCAAATACGTTATCCTCCTTTTAAAATCACGTCTGCATATTTCATTCGAACGAGCTTCAGAAAACAATTAAAATCGCATATTTGCCTTATCCTTTCATAAATAGCAATCGAGCTCTTCCTTTTTAATCTGATAATCGAAACCCTTCTCGTTCTTAAGAAAAAAAGAGAAGTTCGAATGAGGTCGCGAGGCGACCGAGGAGGGTGAAGGTTCCGATTGAAGAATCCGAGCAAGGGGAAGGTATCGCGACCTGGTCGTGGGTCGTACTCGAGCACGAGGAAGTGGAGGCAGCTAGGGTTCGCGAGGGAGGGTTAGGCCGCGATTTGGTTTACGCTCAAAGTTATACGTCACGTGAGCTTGGATGTAGGTGCGTGGGATGGTGGCGGCCACGTGGGATGGCAAAGGTCGCGTACGCAGGGACGTGCGCGCTCGCACGAAGGCAGGGAGGTCGAGGACTAAAGAGGCTCGCGATTCGGTCAAGAGATTTGGTGATGGTAGTTTAAGCAAGAGAGGCCTGGGGCAGTGAGGTATATGACAGTTTATTTTTAATTTAATTTAATAAATACATATATATATATATATATATATATTAGAAAATATATATATATACATATTTTGACTTACTTGTTAATTTTAAAATATGTATTATGGTAATTAGGATATATAAATCATATTATAAATCGAATATTTACAAATTCGTAAGTTGTTTATGCGAGAGCAAAAATCGTGAAATCAAGTCGAGATTGAAGTGGATTGCAAACAAAAATAAAGGTGAGTAAATCTCACTCGACTTGGATTATTAGTTTATTTAAAAATAGATAAAATAAATTATTGGATGCCTGGTTAATTTATTAATTATTATCCGTTGAATGATCTATATATATATATAGTAGTATATATTAGTAGTTGGATTTATTTCCTGCAATTGGAGCGGATGAGACCCTATGCACCCCGCATAATAGCGGATGACCCTATATACCGCGATATCCCCCTCGAAGTGGGATTGGTATTTATTTTATGTTGTATTAACATCCATGGATGCAGGAAAACAGGTTGGAAGGATCCAACTGGATTTCTCAAATATATTGTTTATTTTTCATATATAGTGATATATGAATTGTGTAGAATAATCTAGTATAGATTATTGCAGTGATTGAAATTATTGGATGCTATTGCAGCACTGGCCTGAATGTTAATTTTTTAAATACTATAAATATATTTTTAAAATTTACGGAATTGAAGGGAATTTGATAATAAAAATATATATATTGGAATTAGAGTTATTTTAAAGAAATTGAATTAGAAAGAAAAATATATTTGACTATTGTTGATTAGTAAATGGAGATTTTTAAAAATGAATTATATAAAATAATTTATAAATGATATTCTAGAAATATAAAAGGAGTTAAAGTCAATATTAAAATGGATTGGAAGTATAAAAGGAATTTATAAGAAATGAAGGTATACAACGAAATTTTATAAATAAGATTTGCTCTATAAATAGGTAAAACCAAGGGATTATAAAAGTTATAAACGATGTTTATAAATAAAGGAATTCGATGTCAGACGATAATTGGAAATATAAATTCATAGGGTGAACTTATATTAAAATATGTAAAACAGGTTTGGGAAAAATAGTAGATTCTATTTTTGAAATGAGAATGGTTAGGAAATCGACAATGAATCGATATGTGTGAAATCAAGAGGAAGTTTTAAAGTAAATTGGTTATTGAGATTTTAAAAATATATTTTAAATTTTTAAGAAGTGAGTTTGTTTTAAAGGAAAATTTTATTATTTTAAAACTATGGAATTTTAAACTAGTTGAGATTGAAATACTATGGTAAGTAGATTTTCAAATATTAAGTATTTAATTTATTAAATTTTAACTTTTTAAAAATGAGCTTTGAAATTTATGTGTTTATCTAAAAATGAGTTAATGATGTTATAAAAAGTATTTTCGATATTTTAAATAATTATTCGAACATGTTTTTAAAACTAAATCATGTTTCTTTAAAATACTTATTATATATATATATATATAGAGTTTTGAAGTGATTGAAATTTTTAGTTTATAAATTCTCTCGAGATTCGAAAAAGGGGCTTATAAAAGGATATGATTTGAGGAGAGGAAATTTAGTTGTGATTCTGGAGATTTTGGGAGTAAGTTATGAAATAATTCTCTGAAACGTTAATATTGAAAGGATTTTGGAAAAATAAGACGGGTAATATTTTCCTAAGTATAGAAGATGGAAATTTTGAAATATTTCTAAGTGTTGAGGTGTTGGAAGTATCCTGTTACGGATTTAAGTATTTGAAAATTTGTTTTCAAATGTTTGGGAGGAATTGATATATCGTTTAAAGATATTTTTAAAAGTAAATATTTTGGGGAAAATTTATATTAAGGCCAGATGATTGCTTATGGATGTTTTATTGATAGTTAAATAACCGACTATCAATATTGGCCAATTTCGTTAATCGTTTCGAAGAGACCGGAATCAGATTTAATTATCCGAAAACCACTTCGATCCGGTTTGAATGTAACGAATAAATACCGTGAAGATGATGAAGATGGTGATTCGGTTTGTCCAGACCCAGGACAACTTGTATGGACGAATGCTATCAGAACATCGTCATTGGAGGACGATGAGCATTCTAAGAGAAATCATTCCTTGAAAGGTAACGCTTAGCCTCGAACCTCATCAACCGGGAATGACTAAAACAGGGGAGATGCAGCAAGGCTAAGTGGGTCGCACCCAAGTAGGGTATGTTATCACCTTTCTAGATGTCCTCGGAAACCCTATTTATCTTATATATGGGTACACATGAAAGAAGAAGCGCTTGATGGTAAGGGTGGGAACACCCGGGGTGATAACATATTCGGCCTATCCAGGTTAGGGGTATGCCGGTCTTGTGTAGCGGGGGATCCCGACGAGGTCCTTGGTACATTGTTCTAGAGGTGTACTGTGACGGGCGGTACCCTAGTGGCCCTGTCATTCGATAGAATCCATTCTCCAATAAGCGCCGTACGGTTTTGATTGTGTCCAACTATGCTGAAATGTGAGATGCAAGCATTATTTACTTTCTATAAACACTATTATAATATCAGATGTTTTTGATAAAAATAGTTTTGGTTATCGTAAGGTAAAAACCCATCGTGTTTATTTGTGACGTGGTCTTATGAGATACCTTTATTTTCAAAGGATTTTGAGAAGTTAATAATTCAAATTGATTGTATTTTCCCACGCTGGTTTTCCAGACTGACTCAGGTGTTATTTTATTATAATGCTCGGGTCAGACCGAGTATTACAGATTCAGGATAGGATGCTATGGAGTTCAGGAGGCGAGCTGGAGGAGTAGAGATGTATCTTCGTACTTGATTTATAATTCCACTGTATGAGGACAAGTTATATAACTGTCCAGTTTGATGTATTGATTGTTGTACTCTAATGATTGTAAGTATATAAACTGTTAGATTCTTTTGTATAAAATCCGTTATTATATATTATATTTTGTTCCGCTGTGATTGTGAGATTCTGTGATGTTGTTCTATTTTCTTTTACCCCTTTCCTTCTTCTTTACCCTAGTTATTCGATTTTTCGTACAATTTGGGTTGAACTGGAGTGTTTTAAATATCAACTCAAAGGGTACGGAACTGCGGGTCTCTATATCAAAGATATCTCGTAAGACCACGCCGTACATAAACATGGACGGTTTTTTACCTTACGGTAACCAAAACCATTTATATCAGAAAATCCCGTGATATTACAATAATATCTAAGGGTGAAAATAATAATAATCATATAGCTATGATGCTCGTGGGTGTACATTACAACAATACTAGGTAAATAATCAAAAACCAATAAGGCACGTTCGCTAATTGTGTAGGATTTCCACGGAGGTGCCCTCAGTACTTCGAGAACGGTCCTCCTGCACAAGGATTAAAGATATCCTTCCGAAGCAGCATACATCCCTAGTGATGTACCATAGGAAAAACATAGCTGGTCGCGCTAAGACCGAGTGCATCACCCCATGCATACATAACAACTGTAAGTAACGTCCAGGTGGAGTCGACTACACCCTATGGGTCTGCCAACTCTATTGGCCATGCCTCATGTCTCTGGTTTTAGTCATTTCCACTGGTGAGGCTACGTTCGATGTTCCAGCTCACGCACTGCTACCAAAATAGATCATGGAATCCCATATGAATTCCCATACGCCAACGGGTCTCAGAATCACATATGGATTCTCACATCTCAAATAGATCTTGGAATCTCGCATGGATTCCCATACCCTAACGGGGTTTCGGAACTACACATGGATTCCAACATCTTAATATATCACGAAACTCCTCCATAGAACCATATATGGTTTCGCAGTGGTTACGGTTTTCGAGTCATCTCTTACGAGTACACTCTTCCGCTTTCTGGGCGCTCCAAAAACCAATTGTCGATTTTCCGGTATGCTCAATACCAGTTTTTAAAGAAATAATCAGACAATACATAAGAGCGGGGATCACCCCCTAACCGTGTAAGTGGACAGATCTCTTTATCATTTGTCCTAGAAGAACAAAACGAGTTTATACGCACAGTATAGCACCATCGACGATAACTGTACCATATAATCCCTGTGTTTCTCCTAGATATTTCCAGAGTTAAAATCCTTTGGTGTTAAGTAGGGAATATACCACCAAAATTAAGAAGGATTGTATATTTTGGCTAAGATTTGATAGTTGGTTATTTAACAATCAAATAAACAAACATTCCAAACAGAGATTACATTCCCCACAAAAACCCCCAAGCCTCTTAAATTAATCTTCCATTAATATAAAATCACATTTCAAATATTTATAAATATTCATATACTTATACTTATCCCGTTGGTATAAGTATATTCACAAACCATTTCTTTCAAAAATACTTGAAAACTTTTTAAAATAGATATGGAAAGCACCGTTCCATATAAATCATGGATCGCAGTTTACTCAATGGTTATGTCGCTATCCCAGCAAATCCATAGTAAAATGTAGGCAACCCCTGCCCCCTGATTTATGCCATGAAAATCAACCATTCCTTTCTAAGTCTCTTTATTTTATAAATATCTCCAAATCTATTTATAAAGCTTCTTTATAAATCTCCAATCTATTTATAAGACATTCTTTATAATTTTCCAAGTTTAAGTTAAGAAAAATGCTCTTTATAAGTCTTAAACCATTTATAAAACTTCCACTTTTTAGGTCTCTAAAACCTATTTATAAATCTCGTTTCATAAATCATTAAAATCTAAACTCCTTTTACCAATTCCAAGATCTCTTTCAAATTTATATACCATTTTTATAAATCCTTTCATTTAAATAAAACCCTTTTTAAAATTCTTCATTTAATAAATCTTTATAAGAACCTTTCCATTTTAGATGATTCCATTTAAAATAAACGGTTTATTATTTTTAACCCTCTTCTTATAACACCATTTATTATCCAAAACCCCTTTAATAAAACAAGTCCATCATCTAACACTTTTCACATAACAAATCACCATTTAAAAATCCTTTTTATTTAACTATCTTTAAACCTCATTTAAAACAATAACATAGAGCAAAACTAATATTATATTAAATTAACTTTAACAATCATTATAACAATGATATATTAAATTTAATTATAAATAAAAATTAACTTTAAAATCAATTTGTTATAAAAAAAATTAATTATATAATTAATTAACTTTAAACAAATATTTACAATATAATTAAACATTTTTTAAAACAATAAATAAATAACTTCAAATAATATTCTTAAATAACTTTTTTTTAAATAATCATATAATAATTAACCTTTTATTTATATTAAAATAATAATCAATTATCTTAAAAACATTATTAATAAATAATAATTATCTTTAAAGCTTTATTAATAATTAATACTTAATAATAATTATCTTTAAAATAACTTTAGTAAATAATTAACTTTTCAAATTAGAAAGAGGCTTCGCAACTCCAATGGTACTTAATCAAGTCACCATTAATTCCATTACTATTCCAGTTATAATCCAGGTGTTTACATAACATTCCATATGTGAATTCAACTCATAATTAACAATTGATTATCAATACAACAATTATACAATACTTATCAATTAGAATGTAATCAAGTGTCCACACTAATGTAATAGCAGAATGGGTTTAATTTCTGCTAAATAAATGTCCAAATTTAACATATCCAGTTAATAATAGCAAAACGGGGATTTATTCTCCTAAACAAGTGTCCATTTAATTTAATTAGTGGAATGATGTTTTATCCTGCTAAACAAATGTCCAATTACCATATTAAATCTGGTTTAACTCAACAATAATTTATTTGGCCATATAGACATCAACAAGTAAGGTATATAAATTTAAACGACGTTTTGATTAAAAATAACATGATTAAATTTTGTCCATTTTTATATATCATAATTTTACACACTACCGAATCTATTAACAAATTATACTATAACGTTATACTCGTCAATACAAGTACAATGCAAAAATCCGTGGGTTAATTGGATTTAAAACGAACGATATATGGCAATTTAAATATCGCACATATTTAATTTATAAAAGTTAAATTAAACAATTTTCTTACCCAAGCTTTTCGGCCCAAGGCCCAAACTATGAAGCTTACCCATAAACAACACCCCCGTCTTTTCTAATCAACTCCTCCATGCCAAATTCGAAGTCCAGGCCATCATCAACGTGCATGAACTCGTGCATGTGCACAAGCAATCAGCCCACCGAATCAACAATCTGATCCCACCACCACGTCCCACTTCACCTTCTCATCCACCCGCTACCCTCACCCCAGCCTCAGACTCCCTACAGCTAATTTTGGCCATAATTGTCGAGCTTAAAAACGCGTTCAGGAACCAAAACGGCTCGTCCAAACACCATATCGCGACCCTCAATCTAGTACCGTACCTTCCCAAACTCGGCCACATAGAAGAGTTCTCCAAGCTAAAGCCGCATCCGCTCTCTGTTCGAGCTAATTCCTCCTCTGCCTTGACTAAATCGAAACCCTAGTTTTCAACTTCTGTCACCGACCATCGCCAAATGATACCAAACTCACCCAAAAAATACTACGACTCGCCCTTGCTCCAACGACGCTGACGGCGTCGATCAATTCTATGTGGATTGATGGAATTTCATTTTTAAAGTTTTTGAATAATATCTCCTGCTTTCTGATATTTGATGATATCTCACTCGATTCTCAACGAAATCGAACGCGATCAATTTCTAAAAATAGTATGGATCAATACGAACAACTTTCATGTTGATCAATTTTGCTAAAGCTCAATAGTTTTGGGGATTTATGATTTTATAAGTGAAGAAGATGTTAAATTCTTGGTTCCAGGAAGTTTTTAAAATGGAAGAGAAGTGATGTTGAGTTACAGGCAGTATATATTGAGATGAAATGGTAGAGATATGGCAACCAATGTGGCGATGATGTCTCAAACCATAACATATGTCAAGATACAAGGGGGACACTAGCGATTGGTAGGTTGTAAGGGTAGACAAATTGGTTGTTGTGCACAGCTTGTACGTATATGTTGATGGCAAAATGGAGGCTGAGTGGAAAAAGATGGTACTTTGTGTGTTGGATTACAAAAATTTTGGTATCCACCACCCACCATTGCGTCCACGTAGGACTGCGAAGAATAGAAAAATAAAAATACGATCGTGTATAGAAGTGGGATGCAACCTCAAGACAACAATAAAATAGACAAGTTAACTTATTCCATTTAATTTCCAAAAATTCCAACGTTAAAAATACGTTAAACGCCAATTTAAATAAATTTCCAAATTAAAAATTATGGATAAATTCTAAAAATTAAATTAAATACACGTCATCAAAAATCAGACAATTATTTGAAACATAGATTTTATTATATAAAAATCCCAAATTGAATATTTAAAAATAATTAAATATTCCAAAGTAAAAGTAATAAAATTCAGGGTCGTTATATTCTACCCCCTTAAAAGAATTTCATCCCCGAAATTTTATCGAATGAACACCCAATACTGTTCATAAGCCTGCATGATGTTCGTAGATCATTCATATACAAAATCCGATTCGGTCACTACTCGAATACATAGCTTTACTTCCAAACTAGTATTGCTCACCCGATTTTCTAGTGCGGACTCTGATTAGGTTTCTTAATTAGAAATCTCTATTCTCCTTACATAATCATAAACTATGATAGAAAACTTTTGGTTCCACATTAAGAATCCTCACCAAGTGTTCATCATCAAAAATCGAGTAATAGATCCTTATTTGGAATGGTGTGAAACACCTCAAAGCCTTGTACTCGAATAATATATCAAAACTATATGGAAAGAGAAAAGATCTACGTACAACCTACGTACTTATATAATTGGTCCTCACTAATATCAATTACCACTGAATTATTTATGAAAACGTTTCATAAACTCAACTCAAACTCACAAATTTGTATAATATCCTATCACACCCTAGAGGCATACACACCCATTCAATTCAAACTTTTATTTTTGAATTCACTTAAGTATTTTAAAAACTCGAGATTTTATTCAAAATAATTTTTGAAATGATGTTATAATTTTAATCCATAGAAAATATATATTTAGCCCGAGTAACCCCAAAATTATACCGAGGAACTGGGTACTACCAAACAGTATCATATACTTCCTTACTATAAGGATAATACTCAAGAGAAACATTTGCCATACGAACGTATCTCTTACCCATTTTTAGTTATTTTCGAGCCACTCGCACTAGTTAACTTAAACCACTTCTTTCTTTTTCAAACCCATTTTTGTAACAATACTATATATATAATATTTCCAAATAAATAGTTTTTAACAAACTATCAATTTCCAACTAACTTTGGATCTGTCCGGATTCGAACCCGTCTCAATCGTATAATGACAAAAGGAATAATTTACTCAGTGCACAATATCGTTCGCCTAAGCAACATCTGATCGCCACTTAGAATATTATTCCGATTACCACAAAACAAATCGGGAATCATTTTCCAAGCCAATCCAAAGAAAATATACCTTTTTCTTTAAAATTTTCCCTTCCAAAAGTATTTATACTTGAAAATGTTTTTAAGTGAACTATTGCCATTATTTACTAAAATATATATACTTTAAACTCTTTTAACCTTTTCCTATAAATCATTTGAATAATAATATACATCTTTCCTTTTTGTATACCAAATCATGCTTTTGGTTTAATCAAAATCGTTTTTACCCAAACAAATCTATAACAAAATTCCTTTTTAAAATGCCTACATTCATAAAATATCTTCAAATATTATTATTATTACCTTCTTAAAACTTTGAAAACCATTTTCCAAAAGCATGGGAATTATTCTCAAATTCCTTTTATTTATACACACAATTTTATAAATCAATTCTTATAAAATATCTCTCTTTAAAGGAAATCATTTCTCAAATATTTATTGCAAAAATATTCTAGCTTCCTTATATAAATCAATTTCAAAATAATTTATTTTAATATATTCTAAATTCCTTTTAATAAAACAACATTTATTATAACCCAATTTTATCAAATCAATCTTTATGCAAAATCGTTTCATTCCAAAATATTCAAATTTCTTTTAAATAAATAACCCTTAGAAATCAAATTTTAACCCAACATTATCAACGAATGCCTTATATTCAAATTTTGAAACTTAATTCATAAGGTATTCGTTTCAATATTCCCAAAATTCTTATTTATCCAACACAGGTTTCAAAAGGTAGATTCTAGAAAGATTAACATAATAGTCAATGCTCAGAATTGGACGAGCATGACTAATTAAAATTCTATATGATAGTGATGGAATATTATCCTTCCTAACAACCAAAGACATCCAAGAAAAACTATATTTTTGAAAAAAATATTTGATATAAAATATAATTCTGGGTAAAATTATTTCATATACCCATTTAAAACACTGTTGTGTCAGTTGGTCTTGTTGAAGTGTTTAGGAAATCCCTATCGATAACGTTGGCCAAACGCATCGACCAGAATTCTTAAGCTACTCAACAGGTCAAACAACACAATATAAAACATTTTTATACCATTAACAATTACGCGCTCCTATATATATACTATCAAACTTAACCTAGGGTTTCACTTACCTTATCTCAAATGAGTCAACCCCACTAAAGCCTTGATGTTCGCTCAACCTAAGCTCTGATCCCATGCTGTAACAACACAATTTTTTCCATACAGTTTAAACGGTCAATAAATCACAAATGACCCACTCAAATTGAACGGAAAGACAGATAGTTAGGTGAAAATAAAGAAGGAAGAAGACAAGAAGAAAAATAACAACATGGGATCTCACAGTGGAACGAATGATCAATAATATATAACAAATCTTTACACAAAAACCAACTGTAATATATGTATATACAGACATCAATTAGCGTATACTAACCTATTTCAGCCCGGATAGTTATAACAACCTGTCCTCATAATTACTGATAAATACAACAATGAATGCAATGGAAAAATAACCATGTACATGAATACGTCTCTGGGCCTCCACCTCGTCTCTTGAAGCTCTAAAACATTCAACTAAACCTAGAAATATGCTCGATCTGACCCAAGCATTATAGGAAAACAATGTCCGGGTCAGTCTGATAAAATCAGCATGAGAAACTCAAATCACAAGGAATTTTATTTATTATTGCTTGTAAAATCCTTTAAAATAAAAATTATCTCGTAAGACCACGTCGCACATAAACATGGACGGGTTTTTACCTTACGATAACCAAAACCTTTTACATCAGAAAATCTCGTGATATTATAATAATGTCTAAGGGTGAAAATAATAATAATCAAGTAGTTGTGATGCTCGTGGGTGTACATCACAATAATACTAGGTATATAATCAAAAACCAATAAGGCACGTTCGCTAATTGTGTAGGATTTCCATGGAGCTTCCCTCAGTACTTCGAGAACGGTCCTCCTGCACAAGGATCAGAGATACCCTTCCAAAGCAACATACATTCCTAGTGATGTACCATAGAGAAACATAGTTGGTCTCACTATGACTGAGTGCATCGCCCCATGCATGCATAACAACTGTAAGCAACGTCTAGGTGGAGCCGACTACACCCTATGGGTTTTCCAACCCTACTGGCCACACCTCATATGTCTGGTTTTAGTCATTTCCGCTGGTGAGGCTATGTCCGACGTTCCAGCTCATGCACTTCCATCAAAATAGATCATGGAATCCCACATGGATTCCCATACCCCAACGGGTCTTAGAATCACATATGGATTCCTACATCTCAAATAGATCTTGGAATCTCACATGGATTCCCGTAACCCAACGGGGTTTTGGAATCACACATGGATTCCAACATCTTAATATATCATGAAACTCCTCCATTGAACCATATATGTTTTTGGAGTGGTTACGATTTCCGAGTCATCTCTTACGAGTACACTCTTCCGCTTTCCAGGCGCTCCAAAAACCAATCATCAATTTTCCGAAATGTCAATACCGGTTCTTTAGAAAATAAGCAGACAATACATGAGAGCAAGGATCACCCCCTAACCGTTTAAGTGGACGAATCTCCTTATCATTTTTCCTAGAAGAACAAAACGGGTTTATACGCACAACATAGCACCACCGAGGGTAACTGTACCATATAATCCCCGTGTTTCTCCTAGATATTTCCAAAGTTAAAATCCTTCGGTGTTAAGTAGGGAATATTTCCGTACCACCAAAATTAAGATGGATCACATATTTAGGCTAAGAATTGATAGTCAGTTATTTAACAATCAAATAAACAAACATTCCAAACAGAGATTACATTTCCCACGGAAACCCCCAAGCCTCTTAAATTGATCTTCTATTAGTATAAAATCACATTTCAAATATTTATAAAAATATTCATATACTTATCCCGTCAGTAAAAGTATATTCACAGACCATTTCTTTCAAAAATACATGAAAATGTTTAAAAATAGATATAGAAAGCACGTTTCGTATAAATCATGGATCATGGTTTACTCAATAGTTACGTCGCTATCCTGACGAATCCACAATAAAATATAGGCAATAAGTTCCCCTTGAATTACGCCATGAAAATCAACCATTTCTTTCCAAATCCCTTTTATTTTATAAATATCTCCAAATCTATTTATAAAGCTTCTTTATAAATCTCCGATCTATTTATAAGACGTTCTTTATAATTTTCCAAGTTTAAGTTAAGAAAAATACTCTTTTTATAAATCTTAAACCATTTATAAAACTTCCCCTTTTTAAGTCTCTAAAACCCATTTATAAATCTCCTTTCATAAATCATTAAAATCCAAATTCCTTTTACCAATTCCAAAATCTGTTTCCAATTTATAAACCCTTTTTATAAATTCTTTTGTTTAAATAAAACACTTTTTAAAATCTTTCATTTAATAAATTTTATAAGAGTCTTCCCATTTTAGACGATTCCCTTTAAAATAAATAGTTTATTACTTTTCGCTTTCTTCTTATACACCATTTATTATCAAAACCCCCTTTAATAAAACAAGTCCATCATCTAACAGTTGTCACATAGCAAATCACCATTTAAAAACCCTTTTTACTTTACTATCTTTAAACCTCATTTAAAATAATAACTTAGAGCAACACTAATAATTATTAAATTAATTTAATCAATATTATAATTATGATATTTTAACTTTAAAATATAATAAAATAATTAATTGTAAATAATAATTAACTTTGAAATCAATTTGTTATAAAATAACTATAATTAAATAATTGATTAATTTAAAAAATAGTTATAATATAATTAAACATTGTTTAAAACAATAACTCAATAACTTGAAAAAATATTCTTAAATAACTTTAATTTTTTTTAAAATAATCATAAAATTATTAACCTTTTATTTTATATTAAAACAATAATCAATTATCTTAAAAACATTATTAATAAAAAATAATTATCTTTAAAGCCTTATTAATAATTAATACTTAAAAATAATTAGCTTTAAAATAACATTAGTAAATAATTAACCTTTTCAAATTAGAAAGAAGCCTGGCAACTCCAATGGTACTTAATCAAGTCACCATTAATTACATTACTATTCCAGTTATAATCCAGGTGTTTACATAACATTCCATATGTAAATTCAACTCATAATTGACAATTGATTGCGAATACAACACTTATCCAATACTAATCAAATAGAATGTAATCAAGTGTCCACACTAATGTAATAGCAGAATGGGTTTAATTTCTGCTAAATAAATGTTCAAATTTAGCATATCCAATTAATAATAGCAGAACGGGATTTATTCTGCTAAATAGGTATCCATTTAATTTAATTAGCGGAACGATGTTTTATCCCTCTAAACAAATGTCCAATTACCATATTCAATCCAGTTTAACTCAATAGCAATTTATTTGGCCAAATAAACATCAATAAATAAGGTATATAAATTTAAACGACGTTATTGATTAAAAATAACATAATTAAATTCTATCCGTTTTAATATATCATAATTTTACACACTACCAAATCTATCTATAGATTATACTATAAAGTTATACTCGTCAATACGAGTACAATGCAAAAATCCGTGGGTAAATCAGATTTAAAACGAACGATATATGGCAATTTAAATATCACACATATTTAATTTATAAAAATTAAACTAAACAATTTTCTCACCCAAGCTTTTCGGCTCAAGGCCTAAACCATAAAGCCCAGCCGCAAACAACACCCCCCTTCTTCCTTAGTCAACTCCTCCATCCCAATTTCGAAGTCCAAGCCATCGTCAACGTGCACGAACTCATGCACGTGCACAAGCAATCAACCCACAAAATCAACAATCTGATCCCACCATCACGTCCCACTTCGCCTTCTCATCCGTGCGCTACCCTCGCCCCAGCCTCAGACCCCCTACAACCAATTCTGGCCATAATTGTTGAGCATAAAAACGCGTCCAGGAACACAAATGACTTGTCCAAACACCATATCACGACCCTCAATCTAGTATCATACCTTCCCAAACTCGGTCACATAGAAAAGTTCTCCAAGCTAAAGCCGCCTCCGCTTTCCGTTCGAACTAATTCGTCCTCTGCCTCGACCAAACGCAAACCCTAGTTTTCAACTTCCGGCACCAACCATCGCCAAATGCTACCAAACTCACATTAAAAATACTACGACTCGCCCCGACTCCAACGACGCTGACGGCGTCGATCAATTCTATGTGGATTGACGAAATTTGATTTTTAAAGTTTTTGAACAATATTTCCTTCTTTCTGATATTTTATGATATCTCGCTCGATTTTTGACAAAATCTAAAGCAATCAATTTCTAAAAATAGATGGATCGATACAAATAACTTTCATGTTGATCGATTTTTCTAAAACTCAATTTGTTTAGGAGATTTATGATTTTTAAAGTGAAGAAGATGTTAAATTCTTGGTTCCATGAATTTTTTAAAATGGAAGAAAAGTGATGTTGAGTTACTGGTAGTATATATGGAAATGAAATGGCAGAGATATGGCAATTAATGTGATGATGATGTCTCAAACCAGAACATATGTCAAGATACAAAGGGGACACTAGCGGCTGGTAAGGTGGAAGGGTAGACAAATTGGTTGTCGTGCACAACTTGTATGTGTACGTTGAAGGCAAAATAGAGGTTGAGTGGAAAAAGATGGTGATGCGTGTGTTGGATTAGGAAATTTTTTTGTATCCGCCACCAACCATCGCATCCATGTACGACCGCGATGGATAGAAAAATAAAAATATGATCGCGTATAGAAGTGTGATGCGACCTCAAGACAACAATAAAATAGACGAGTTAACTTATTCATAAAAACAACACTGGTTAAGCACAAAGCAACTAGAGATTTAATTCCATAAGAAAAACAACACTGGTTAAGCACAAAGCAACTAAAGATTTAATTCCATAAGAAAAACAACACCGGTTAAGCTCAAAGCAACCCTAAGCCTCTTAAATTAATCTTTTCATTAATTAAAACTATTTTGTAAATTCTCGTATTAAAATATTTTTACAAAGATATATTTTACAAAACCCTTCTCTACACTTTTTAATACTTTGAAAATATTCATATACTTATCTCATCAATATAAGTATATTCGCGAAATGCTTATGAAAGATTTCACTTCAAAAACCCACATTAGTTGGGTCAAAACCAATGTCATTTAAAAAAAGAGATAACAATAATCCAAAACATTATCCATTTGGTATTAAGTATGGAAAGCGAATGTTTCATAGCACCATAACTAAGAAGGTCATTTTGGGAAATTAAATCTTTTTTATAAATAAACTCCTTTATAAAAATCCCTTTTATGATATAAGTTCTATATTTGTTTATAAAATTTCTTTTATAAAACTCAACTCTATTTACAAAGCTCTTTTTATAAATCACAAATAAAATTGTAACCTCCATTTATAAATCTCCAAATATAAAATTATAGACTCGTACGCTTACCAAATACGCTTACCAAAATCTCCAAATATAATTATAAGGCTCCTTACATTTACAAAACTCCTTTTATAAAATATTATTTATAAATTCCTTTAAAAATAACTTAAACATAATTCTAACCTCCTTTTTATAAATTTACAAATTTATTAAATAACTTTTTTGTAGACATCCTTTATATTATTTATAACTCTTTTTATAAAACTCCTTATTAAAAATTATCATTTATAAAACTCATTTTATAAATTATCAAACTACTTGCCCCACTTTTAATAAAACTCCCAATTCATTTAAATAAAACTCCTTTTACAAATTTCTATGTACAATTACAAAACTGCCTTTATAACCAAAACTCTGATATAACTCCAAACTCCAATTATAATTACAAAACTCATATACTCTTCATAACACACTCATTCCATTTATATACAATAAATTCACTTGTGATTTATTACTCTAGTTTGACCATATGATAATATTTTCCCTTTTATAAAACCATTCCTTTATTTATAAAATACTGCTTACATATCTCTCTTTTAATTTATAAAATTACTTTTATAAATCTATTCTTTTATTTCAACATTTTATATAAACAGGAAAATAGGCACAAGGAAGAAGTTGCAAAAAATATACTTTCAAGGACAACAAGTTTGCTTTTTAGTCCGAAGGACACTTTTTAGTGTAAACAGAAAATGATAGTTACAACTATCATTCTGTGATTTACACTAAAATGCATCCTTTAGCCTAAAAAGCAAACTTCTTGCCTTGAAACTAAATTTTTCTCCAACTTTTTCTCGGAGGCTATAAACCCCTTATATAAAATGCCTCTTAATTATTTATCATCAAAATATTTCCACCTTCTTATAAATCACAAAAAATTCAGTTTAAATAAATATAACCCCTTTCTATTTTCCCTTTGGAAATAAACATTAATAATTATAAAATATTTCAGTAAAGACAATACTTCTAAAATAATCCATTAAAACATTTACTTATATATATATATATTAGAAAAGAATAAATAAGGAAGTTGAAATAAATAGAGAAGTTCAAAACTCATTTTAAATAAAATATAATGGAAAATCCAAAAAGATAGATTTAAATATCAGTTTTCCAAATCGGAACCATTTACAATCCAAACAGAATTTAATAGTATTTTCCAAAATACTATAATGAGATTAACAATTACTATAGCACTTAACTAAATTCTATTACTACCTTTCCACTAAAAGGTTCAACTTTTTAAAATATCAAAGTCACATCCAATATAGCCAAACATCACATTTTAACATTTAACAATCTATATAACAGATATATGATTGAAAGAAGATCAACAAATATATATATATATATATATACTGGGATTAAAAATCAAATGTCGAGAAATCCGGATTTCTCTACTAAATTCATGTATATTTATATTTAAATGACATCCACTTTTCAAAAGAGGATATTTAACCAAATCCAGCAATAATTCATCCAAACACAAGCAATAAATTTTATTTACTATATATCATACTGATTATCCAAAGAGGTGAGTTTAACTCACCTAAATTCCAGCAGACGCTTAGGCGTTCCAATTTAAACTAAAATTGAACGACGTCTGATTTTAGTCTAAGTTTTCACTTTCTCTAATTCCAACCAAACTACTTCCATCACGAAGCTAACGTCAATACAAGCGCAATGCAAAAAGTCTCGCCTTAATTGAACCTTGTATAGAAAAGTGATACAATTTATAAGATTTCAAATTTCAAATTATATTATTTAAACACTAATTACAATTTTTAATTACTAATTACCCTTAACTAATTCAACTTCCTCATTCAAAACTCCCGCTCCTTAAACCTGATACCCAACCCAATGTCAACCCACTCTCCCCCTCCTACCTTGCTACTCATCACTACTCACCTCGCCGAAGCTTCCATCGAGCCCACCATCACCTCCTCTCCTCGATGCACCCCGCCACATCAAGTCCGCGCCTTCCCTCGGATACGCAACCTGGAGCAGCTCCTATGTTTGTACAACTATCGCTCGCCTCCCTATACCATCGCATTTTGCCAAAATCCACCTCAAGGTGGTCCTCTCCCCGACAAACTCAACGCAACTAACCCCAAAATATCTCCTTGCTTATATATGTAGATCATCTAAGGCTCACGACTACTGTAGATCATCTAAAAACTTGACCGGACACAACCAAATTCATATATAAGTGAAGATCTCATCCTATTACTTTCAAAGATACAACCTTTGAATTTTTTTGATTTTTAAAACATTTTGTTTTGAATTTTATAAGTGGATCTATCTTTTTAAGCAATGGAATAGTAGATGGAAAGAGGAAAATATATGATGTTTGATTTGGCTAAGTATTTGTTTTAGTTTATATCCCAAATTCTGGCATTCGCCGCATAGATTTCCATTTGCATACGAACTAAGAACGACAAATCAAAAATATGGTCGCGCTTAAAACAACGACACAACCTTAAAACATTAATAATATATAATAGTTATCTGATTCTGTAAAATCATAAAAGTACCATCGTTTGCCGAAAAATCGTCAAATGATAATTTAAATATTTTTCAAATTAAAATCAAATATATTAAATTAAAAATACGTCAATAAAAATCGAGTTGTAAAAATAAAATAAAAATTCTTATTATTTATCCGAACTATTTATTACTGTAAATAAATTTAAAAAATGAGTTCACCATTATTATTATCAATTAAAAGAAGATAAATAAGACCATTAAATCAATTTAAATTAATATTTAATTCATAATCCAAATTTTTAATTACTATTCAAATATTAAATTCATAATTCAAATAATTAAATAATCCCTATATTTGAATTCAAAATTTAACTTTAAAAACCCATTATTTCAGTATTTAAAATTAATTAAATATTCAAAATCAAACGACAAAATTCTAGATTGTTATAGATCTGGGTGTTATTTTCTTATAATGCTCGGTTCAGACCCGAGTACTTTTTCGAAGTTAGCTTAGGGAACTTGGGGCTTCAGGAGAGGATCTGGATGCCTCCAAGACGTATTCTCGTACTTTTATTTTCCATTGCATTACTTGTTTGTATTTATCAACATTTGTAAGGACATGCTGTTATAAATGTCCAAGCCGATGATAAGTTAGACTTTGATTGGTTGTATTAAATATTAAAGTTTTCTTTCTAAAGATCATTTGGATATTATATATTACTCGTCAGATGTGAGATTCTATTATGTCCTTTTTTTTTCTTTCACCCCAACAATCTGTCTTTTCGGCACTCGGATGCTCGACACGTGAATACCATAGATGTATTTGTGTTAACATTTGAGGGTCGAAAAGGCAGGTCATTACAATACTCTAAGCAAGAAGTATACCATATGATGATAGTTTAGCATGTATTTGTGTTTATGTGCTAACTTGTTGGATGAATGGACATGGCATGTATGACTTCTCATATCTAGTGCTCCTTATATTATACGGCTTTTATAGTATCTCGATATTGTTTATCGCTCACACCAGCCTGTTGTATGACTCAAGGTTTTATGCTTTGCTTCTTATTATCTCGTGTACTCATAAATAAATAGACTAGATAGTATGTCTGGTATTAGCACTTAGAGCTGTTCAAAGGACGAGCAGGAAGCTGATGCTATTACATATGCTATTTTTAACCCACTTTTTAGCCAAGCTGATTTCATCAAGACTTAGAAGGCTAAAACAAAGACGAGAAGAGTCACGAACTCGAAAACATGTTTAGAAAGGCTAAAAGATTGGACTTAAGAAATTTCATGGAAATAGGGGCTAAGTGGACCACTCGGTATTGAGAGGTTTTTCTTTCACTTAGCACCTTCCAATCTCCTTATACTCTAAGTACTACTTCCAAAAATCATGATCAAGTACTTTTTCCAAAAGGTAGACAAGAGACACTAAGGATTTCGAAGAAGAAAACAAAAAAGCACGAAAGGACAAGCAATATCAGGTGAATCAAAAAAATGAACTTGATCTTCAGGAAAAAAGAGTTTGAAATGCATCAAATTAGAGATAGAAAGGCAAGACAAATAAGATAAAGGATTTTCACCCAGAAAAAACCACTTGTTACCGAATTTATTGGAGATTGGTCGGCGTGTTCACTCCTATACACTTGGACTTGCATCTGGATTTTATTCAATATGGGCTCCTAAGTCTACTGGGAAGTATTTCTATAAATACTAACCCTATAGCAACTAAAGAGGGGATGGACACTCTGCACCTTCTTCAGTTTTATCTGCTCTCTCAAATATATTCGAGAAACTCTATTGTAAATCGAAGATTCACTAGATGGTGGTAAGATCTGATAAAATTAGTGTAGTTCGAAGAGAAAATGACTAATAACAAAGATTGAAGTGGACGTAGGCTGGAGAATTTGCCGAACCACTATAAAAATTGTGTCTCCTTTTCTGCTTTTACCTTTATTTTATTAGATGCTTTCAACTGATATTTGGGCGTCGTTTCCATTTTTGGCATCAACAGCTATTATCTGAGTTTTATTTGCCTATTCCGCTGTGCAGTACTATAGAGCTTTATTGGTGCTATATTTTATTTTAGAGATAGATATTTGAGTTTATTTATCAATTGTATAAACTCTTTTACTGTTTTGTATATCTGTAGTGAACATGTGCTCTAATTTGTGATGGTTCACATGGTTGTATTTATATCCAACCTGTTTTATACCTATTCGATTATTATATTTTATTCGATGCGCCATGAGATATACGACAAGTTTGCATTTGGAGTTTGATTACTTCACCATTAACTATCGATCTACATCGATCGACCAACATTGCAGCGCACAATACATATATATTAGGTACTAAAGGTATAAGGCGGTCGTCACACTAATTATTGTTTGATCTAACAAGTCCTAAATGAATTGTATACCGTGCTTTTACCAACAAAAATTGTAAAACTAATTATTGTTTGATCTGTCTAGTCCTAAATGTATTGTATACCATGCTTTTACCTACAAACATTGGGTACCAGAGGTATAAGACGATCGTCACACTGATTTTTGTTTGATCTAACAAGTCCTAAATGTATTGTATACCACGTTTCTACCAACAAAAATTGTAAAACTAATATTTCATTCAAGTCCATATAACTTAAATTTTCTATAATTAGGTACAAATTATCTTTTGTTCTCTTATATTATTCTACATTCAAGTTTACATAATTTATTACTTCCTAAAATTAGTACTTTATTAAAAAAATGCGTATATTTTCTTTCTAAAGTTGTTAATTCTTTGCAAACAAAATTAAACAAGTATTATTACAAACATATACAAAGTTTTTATTTTTAAAATTGGTAAATCAAGTGAATTATTTATTATTAATAAAATTTATTTGTTATTATTTTAAATTACCTAGAGAACCTAGCTTGTAAATTCTAGGAAAGTATGTGCTTGCCAAATACATACACTAAATACTTATTACAGAGTTGCCAATTTCAGGGTTCGAACCCATGCATTTGGTCTAGTAGTGAAATTAAATTAATGATAAGGGATAAATATTGTAGTTTATAAGGAAAACAATGAATATTTTCAGTTAATACTTTCTGTGAAAATGTTAAATTTAACTATGTATATTTGTAGTTTATCTTAATTAATGGATAAAACCATAAGATATTAGAAACTATTTTCTTTTGTATTTTATTGTCTTTTTGAGGTAGATGTTAATTATTTTTTGAAAACTTTTTATTATGAGTTAAAATTACGGAGGTATAAAAAAATGGTTTAAACACCAAGTTATAACTTTTACTTAATTAAAATAAAAATATGATATGTAAAGTTTCTTTTAATCAACATTTTTTAATCGTTAAATAAACATTTTGTATCCCTTTGATAATATAATATACTTATTTCTGATGATCATATTAACTGTAAAAGCTTTAATAGCATAAAAATATACTAATTTATTACTATTACACTTTCATTTTTAAGTATTTTTTGTTGAAACTGAGCCAGCCAACAATGGAAGAACTAGGTGAATTTCAATTTTTTTTTTATCATTTTCGATCTTTGTTAGGCCCATAAAGCACAATTCATTTAGAAATTTTCTAAATTTCATTTAAATAAAATTGTTACTTTTTTTAATTTTATGAATAAATTTTACTTTATGTTATTATGTTTGAATATGTGCACCAAATACACATATGTGTGTACATGCACGTGCAACATAATAATGTGTGCATGGTTTGATATGCCCGTTTCTAGTTGTTGGGATTTACACTGCAACAAATATGTTAGCCCCTCCAACATAATATGTGTTGTCTAAATGAATATGTGTGTGTATGCGCGCGCATCAAATCTTATATATATATACATAAAATTATACATTTATAATATAATCATATATTTATATATAAATATGTGGAAATAATAATTGAAATAATTTATATAAAATATTTAGGATGTATTTGTACAAATATTGTTTATTTACATTAAATAACAAAATCATTTAATAATTAATATAAAATAATTTTAATTTTTTTAATTGCTGCTGAAAACCCGAGAACAAAATTAATTTTTTAAATTTTAATTGAAAATAATTACAAATATATAAACACATGTACATATATATATATATATGCATATATATTATAAAATTGATGCTAGCTAACTCAGAGATCACGGCATAAGATAATAATTTATTTTGGATTTATAAAGTAATTTTTAAATAAATAATAAATAAATAGTTAAATAAATAGTTATACTAATATTTAAATATATAATAAATATCAATATATATTAAGATAAAGTAAAATTTGTTGCCGAATTATTGTTGTGCAAAACTAAAATTTGGAGATTTTAAAATAATTATTATATGATTTTAAGCTTTTGGATATTATTTATTAATTGATAAAATCGTATATAATATTTTTTAATTAAAAAATGTTTTATTTTATTTTTAGGCTGTGGGTTTAATACCAGCAAACATACAATATAATTTTTTTAATATATAGCAGCAATATATTCAACCATCCATTATGTGATAGAACATCGATACATTAGTGACGATTATTTGTTGGTTTGTGTTTGCATTTCTTTGGGTTTAAATAGGGGTTGTTGGTCGAAATTTGTAGAAGGAAAGAAAGTAAAAAGTCTTTAAATAAACAGTGCAGAGAGTGGCATATAAATAGAAAGTCAAATGGACAGAGAAGTGGATCACATTCTTATCTCTCTCTTACCAATTCCCCTCTTTTAAACCATTCAAAAGCCTCCCTTTTTAGCCAACATCTGGCTAGCATATCCAAGCTATTTTGGTCGAAACTTGCATGCCCCATAAGGGCCTCAAAACCAATGCCAGCCCAGACAATGTTCGTTGCATTTAAATCTAATAAACACGTATCGATATCGTATATTGATTAATATGTTTATAAGTATTATAAATACATTGTTTGACATTGTTCAACACATCAAATACAAAATTTTGTAATTAGCAGTTCATAACATTAATTAATTTATAACAATTACAAATTAATTAAATCAGGTAATAAAATGAGAATTCATCATTTAAGTTGTGTGACTCTTAGATGTAAATTTGGTCGCCGATTAATACCGATTTTTTTTTAAATATGAATGTTTACACATCACATAGCAGGCGGTGTGACATTTTGTCCAAATTTATCGCTTACTTTATTTAGATAAAATCCAATTTTACTTTGTTAAGTGTTACCCGGTAGTGATGATTATTTACACCAATTCTCTTCGTTAACACTTTGGATTTACAGAATTTGGTAATGGTCAAAATTCCAATATCATCCATATTCAATTCTGTAGTCCAAACACAAAGTCCTTTGTTCAATAATAACAATTATTATTAAACGAACTGCTTTGGCTAGAGATTTTAACTTTGAGTTGACTTCAGTTGACTGTGCTACTAACCTCATATAACTGAGGAGATGAATCCTCTCTTGAATAACGTTTCACTTCCAATGCTTCCACTCAACCCAACTATAGCCGTTTGATGGACGTTGTGCCATAATTTAATTATAAATCAAAGTGGAGCTTCTACATTGAAGATCAACAGTATTCTCATATCAAGAGAACCGTGTAATTTTCTCACCTTGATATTTTCTGTTTGACCTTAGTTATATTAACCAACAAAAAACTATCGAATGAGTCATTCCATATATAGTTATCCAATAACTATCGGTATGTAACCTCTTGGTGCCTCCAGCAGTCATGAGCAATACACTACTCAACATTTGGAGAGCTTTATATACTCTAGTCACAACGGATGTAACGATGTCCAGTCTCAATACATCTTGACTAGGAATATTTAAAATAGCATGTTTAATTTCATTGTGATAAATAGCTTGTAACAACCCTGGTGTAAATTAACTAATTAATTAAATTTAATTAGAAATGATTAATACTAATTTATGATTTTTGAAATTTAATTATGAAATTAAATCATGTTTTGAGAATATTTGATTTGATTTATTTAAGGAATAAGTTTTATTTCTTAAATAAAGAATTTCAGTTTAAATTGTTAAATCAATTATATAAAATTTGGTAATTAGAGTAAAACGTTAAAATTGTGATTTGTAGTTTAAATTGAGAAATTATAATTTATAATTTATAATTTATTCTCTTTAAATATAATAAGAATTCAACTTGTAATTATTTGATAAAGTTTAGAAATCAATTCATATTTTATAAACTATTGGTTAGTGAAGATTTGTGTTTTATTTGTGTTAAAAACAAAATAAAGAATTAGTAATACTTAGGATTTTGTAACACTTTGTTAATGGGTTTGGGCCTAAGAAAATATCAACCCATTTGAGCAAATAAGAAAATACCTTCTCATTTTTCTTTCTTACAAAAAAAATTCTGTACAATCAAATACATGGAAAGAAAAACTAGGGTTCATCCCTTTTCTTATTCAATCCAAAAGCTTCTTTTTAGAACAGAAATAAAATCGGAAAAAAATCAAAGTAAGCAATCTAAGCTTTTGCATATCAACTTAAGTAATTAACTTCGGGTCTTTTTAAAACTCCTTAATGGCTTCACTTTAAAATTCTAAAGTTTAAATTCAAAATTTTATATTCTTTAAAATGTTATCAAACTTGTTCTGAATATCTCATTCGTCCATTTCAATACTGCACTTCCCCCATTTTTACTCATACTTCATCCGACCATAACTTCCTCTAAACTATACCAAATCAAGAAATTCTTTTTCTTCAGATTCAAGAGAATTGAGATGACTATAATATTCATTCACACCACTTTTTGAAATTTCGAACATTTGTGGGTCAGAAAACTCATTTTCGGACCTATATTTTCAAGCTTGAAAATAGCACTCTTTCTTTTGACTATATATCCCTCAAAATAATCGAAATTTGGTGCGTTTTTTTATATTCTAGAGAAAAGAATTTCTCAGAACTTTTCTTTTGACCACTTTTCCAAATTCCGAAAGTAACATGGCCAAAAATCGAGGAGAAGATGACCAACTTTCGAGTTGACTTTTGTGGTTTTCCAAGATTTGCAAGTTCTTAAGTATTTCAAATTTTCAAAAGAGTTTGCTTCGAGTTAGAAAGTTCCGGTGAGTAAACTTCTAATTTTTGGAAAATAATTTACCTATATATATGATTGTTATATGGTTGTATATATGATGTTGTTGTTTGGATTATGGTATGGTTTGGATGTAAATGTATGTGCTAACTTGTGATTTAGCATTAAACTTTGAATCGATGGTTTAAGAGATGTTAAAGTTGTGATCTTTGTTTTATGTTTGGCAGTGATATGGAAAGTTAGTTAGCAAACTAATTAGCAAATGGAAACTAATTAGCAAGTGAGAAGTAAACTAATTAGTAAGTTAGAAACTAAACTTGAGAAGTTAAGTTAGTAAGCAACTAGTAAGCTAAAGGTTAGTAAGCTCTAAATGTTAGCGAACTAATTAGTTAGTGTTGTGAGTGAACCAAACTAGTTAATAAAGTTAGTGAACTAATATAGTGTGCGAAATTAGTGGTGAACTTAAGTTGTCTAGTTAGCAAGCTAAAAAAGTTTGAAAATTATGGTATCCATAGCGATAGTCGCTATGGATGTAGTTCGATAAAAAGTCCAATTTTTGAAAAGTTAAGTTTTTATATTTTAAAGTGTTTTGAAATATTTTAAAAAATTAATAATAAGGAAAGTTATTAAGAATTTAGTAATCAATTATTAATTAATTAGTTTTGATAATTAATAATTAACTAAGTATTAAACAAGGTTTTTTAATTTTAATTAATTAAAGATTAGTATTGATTAATTATCTTTTAAAGTAAAATTTATTTTAAATAAATTATTTAAGCAAGATTAATCTTTAATTAATTAAGGGTTAGTATATGATTTATTTTTAATTAATTATTGGGTTAATTATTAATCAAGTGTTTGATTTATTTTTAATTATAAATTAATTAAGGGTTTAAATTTATAATTATTTATTTATTTAAGGTTTATTATTTTTTAATTATTAATTCAATTAAGTTAATATTTAATTAAGTTTAACTATGGTTTAATAAAGGGTTTAACTTGTAATTAATTATTCTAAAAGGGAGTTTTAAGTTTTAATCCTTTGTTTTTCCAAGAACCCAATCGTTTTAAAGGTACTTCTTTTTCAAAGATGGTTTTGAACAAAAAAAAGATTTAAGTATTGGTATCATTAAGTAGATAAACAACTGTGAATCAATTATAATATAATCGTTTGTGTTTGTGTAGACATCTATTAGCAGAACAAATGTAGAATAAAATACCGTTCTGCTAAAATGTAAATTGTTTGATTGTGTGGACATGTATTTAACAGAATAAATCCCCGTTATGTTATAAATTGATTGAATCATTTGGATACCTATTTAGCAGGATAAATAACCCTCCCGCTATTATGATATTGGACATGTATATGCTTATTAGTTTATATTGACATGTTATTCCTTGATTTGGATATGAGTTGCATTTACATATTTGTTGGCTTATGTAAATAAATGGTTAAGTGACTTGAAAGTGAAATTGATGTTAAATGGTAACTTAAATTACTACCATTGGGATCGCTAAGCCTCTTTTTGAAATTATAAAGTATGGTTTTGAATTAACTTCAATTCTTTAATCAATTTGGGGTTAAGGTTCATAAGTGATTTTTTAAGTTATATTATTATTTTATAAAAGTATTTATAAATAATAACTTGTTTATAAAATGGGTTTTACTAAGTAAAAGGTTTATTTAAAGTGATTTAAAAGGATGAGTTGCAAAAGATATTTTGCAAAGGATTTTTCTTAAAGAAGATTTATCAAAGGAGTTCTAAATAGGGAAATTTTTTGTAAATTGATTTTGGAAATTTATAAAGGTATTTAAATGTGAAGTGAGCTTTTAAAAGGGAACTTTTTATAAAGGATAAGTGGATTGATTTATAGTAAGTAATGTTTTCAAAAAGGAATTTGAAAGGAGGAGTTTTCCAAATGTTTTGATAATATACTTATACCTCTAAGATAAGTATAAATATTTTCCAAGTAAAAAAGGAAAGTAAGGGTTTTGGAAATAGTGTTGTGCAAAGGTCTTTTAATCAAGTTTTATAAAATGATTTTATTAATTAAAGATTGATTAAGAAAGGCTTAGTGGATCCCATATGGAATTGAATCAATGTTTGAATGATTGTTCATTTGATAGTAAAATAACCGACTATCAAAAATCTGGACCTAAACGTAACTTTGGAAATATCTAGAAGAAACACATGAGTTATATGGCACAGTCATCTCCAATGATGTTGTACCGTGCGTATAAATCTTGTTTCATCCTTCTAGGATAAATGATAAGGAAATCCGTCCACAAACGTTTAAAAGGTGGACTCCGCTCTTATCTTTTATCTGCTAATTTCCTAAAGAACCGGGTTTGAGTTTACCGAAAGTTAACAAAAATTGTTTCGAAGAGACCAGCATCAGATATGTTATCCGAAAACCACTTCAATCCAACTCAAGCGTTTTGAACTGAAGATATCTTGAAGAATATGGAATCGAAGACGAAGCCTTGAAGTGTAAGGGCTACTTGCTATTAATCCTGAGGGTGATTCCAAAATGGATGTAGTAGAAGTAGTGCCTTCGGTTTGTCCTTATCCTAAAAAACTTATATGGATGAATGCTAGCATTGCATTGATGCTTGGAGGGCAGTGTTAGCATTCCAAGTGGGTTTGCAAATAAAAAGGTAAAACGTAGCCTCAGGCCTCATCAACCGGGAATGATAAAACAAGAGAGATGCAGCAGGGCCATGTGGGTCGCACGCATTAGGGTATGTCATCACCAAATCTAGAATCGATATTTGATCCATTTTTGTATGCTTCGGTACGGTTGCTGATCCCAACCATGGTGGTGATGTATTCAATACTATCCAGTAAGGGGTAGGCCAGTCCTGTGTTGGCAGGGAATTTAAGCGAAGTTCACAGTGTGTTTATCTAGAGATGCACCATGACGGACGGTACTCCAGTAGCTCAGTCATTGTATGGAAACCCAACTTCCAATGAGTGTCATCGATTTTAGTTGTATACCCATTATGCTAGAATTTAATAATATAACAATTTCGGCTATGTTATATATTTACTTGAAAACCCTAGACATTATGATAATATCATTGGATTTTCTATAAAAGTGGTTTGGTTATCGTAAGGTAAAAATCCGTCTGTGTTTATGTGCGGCGTAGTCTTACGAGATACCCTTGATTTCAAAAGTGTTTTAAAAGAAATAATTTAGTTGAGTTTACTCACACCAGACTCATGTCTAACCCGGAGTTTTATTTTCTTTTCCTAAAACTCTTGGATGCTCAAATTTGCACTGGTAGCCAAGTAGTTCAGGTTTCTTAAGGATGCTTTTGGAGGAGCTGGAAGCTGGAGGCTTCATCGATAGTTAGTTATTATCTTATTTTTGTTGTTTATATGTATATTGTATCAGTTAGGTAGGGACAGGCGGTTATAACTGCCATATGGTAGAATTTGTATTAGTATGACTCTGATGTATCAATTTGGAAATGACTTTGTAAAGTATTATATTGATTAATATATGTTATTCCATTGCATTGTGAGATTCCGTGATTGTTTAGTTTCTTCTTATCTTCTATTTTCTTTCTTTCCCCTAACAATTTGTCTTTCCGCTACTCAGTTGTTCAGCACGTGAATACCATGGATGTATTAGTGTCGACTTCTGGGGTTCGGAAAGGTGGGTCGTTACGGTAATTATTTAGTCAAAATGCAAATTTTAAAAGTCAAATTATTTTCTTTTCGATTTTTTCAGTTTGGATTATAACTCCTTGAAATATATTCGTATGTATATGTATCCAATCAAACTGCAAAATTTATAAGTCAAATAACTTTTGAAATTTTTTTGAATTTTTTTCTAGTATTAGTTATAAATTTGAGCAGCTTTAGAAATTTTAATTTATTATGAATCCATAAAGTTTTCATGAAAATTTCAGCTTTGAAATTTTTATAATTTTGTTATGACTTTTTAATGGGAAGTTGTGATTTATTTTAACTTATGTGTTTATTTGTATCTTTTATTCATTCTGGCATTATTATGATCTGAAATTAAGTATGTCAACGGATACTTTTGGATGCAGATAATGTCATATCCACATCCGTGTATGAAATCATTTTCGAATATCAGATATTTGTATCCGCGGACACTAATGGATGTTTGATATTATCCACTCCGCTCATAATTAATATAGAAAAAAAAAGTAAATGAATATTTTGGTCCAATGCAAATCATTTTCAGGAATAATGCTAACATAAATATAAGGAATAAAAATATAATGAAGATAATTATTTTTGAACGGTAAATATTCATATATATATATATATATACATAATATGTATTGTTATCATGATAAAACTGTAGATATCGGTCATTTTATGTAGTAAAATATGCATAATTTCAACTACTATTTTGATTAAAATCGGACAGATAATTTTTGGATATGGATACTATCTATATCCGCATCCATTTTTCAGATTTCAGATATTATTTCTTTTTTGAATACTCACACGGACGTATTTCGAATTTTTCGGAAATTCATTAACAGCTCTAGCTGAAGTTTTTTGAAGAGTGATATAAAGCAAGTAATGACCTTACAAGCTAAAAATTGAATTATAGTTTTTCTTAGTCAAAATACAAACCGTAAAAGCCAACCTAAACTCTTTATTCCGTTTAAGTATATTACCTTTTGAAATATTTTGAGTTTTTTTTGTTATTATTTTTTGAATTTGAATAGTTTTAAATTTTGTTTTTTATGTGAATTCATAAGGTTTTGATGTTTTCAATTTTTCTAAAATTGTATTACTCGAATATTATGATTTCTTGGTATGTTACGACTTTTTTTGATAGTTATGGTATTTCTAAAAAATTTATTTTTATTTTTTGAGAACTTTGATTGTCTAGGGTTTCCATGATTTTATTTACTTCTCTATAAATTTCAATTTTTAATAAAACTGAACTTTTTGAAATGTTTTAAAATATGTTAATTTGTTTATTCTCTTTTCTTTGAACTTTTTTGAAATACTTTTAGTTTCCTAGAAATTATGGATTTTTCCGCGTCCTTTTAACTTTATACATAAATCTTGATTTTCTTTTTTAAATCAAACAATTATCACTTGAAATTTTCTAAAAGTTAATTATTCTTACTATCTTGTTGATAAATAATGACTGATACATATCTATAAGCAACCTTATCCACCTTCACCTTGAGCTTATTTGTCAATATTTGCATTTAAAATAAACAATATATATATTAAAAAAAAATGATGAAGTGAAATTACAACATTGCTTATACATAGTGAATGTCAAATTACAGCATTCTCAGGTTACAAGTAGGAAAAATAAACAAGAAACCCAAAGTCACTCCCTTAAACTTTAAGATGGTGGTTTGTAGTACTTGGTTGCAACAAATGGCATCTTTGTTACAACAGCATCATATTGCTTCCCTCTAACCAAAAACTTTGCCTCTGTCCCGGCTTTATGGTGCCCGGACTTAACATATCCCATTGCGATATTTTTCTTCAAGCACGGGCTAAATCCCCCACTTGTCACCTCTCCTAGCTTTTCGCCTTCAGTAGTCAAAATTTCACTATGACTCCGTGCAGGAGGTCCTGTTGAAAAACATGTAATCAGTAACATTAAACAGAACTAACCCTCAAAAACTAGCTGGTAAGGAGAGGATACCTAATGAGCTTTGATATCACCGGTAATAAAGCAAAATTCAATTCACTCTTAAAAGCTAACTTACAAGAAAATGATGTCTCATTGGCTATATATACTTAACGGTTGGAGCATCTCCAACGGCAAGTTTGAAAATCACAAGTGTAATTCGTTCCAACATTTGATTACAAGGTGTAATATTATTTTTAAAAAAAATCATCAAAACAACTACAAATCTGTGGTCGTAGCCAAGCGTCTGTTAAACATGCACCTGATTTATAGATGTTTGTTAAACATACGCCTATATCTTCCATCATATTGTTTTATCATACAATGCCACGTAGACAAAATATGTTTATTTAGGCGTCTATTCAACATGCACCTACCATAGTGACATTTGTTTAACGAGCACCCAGTCCATTTTGCTATTGGAAAATTTCACCAGTTATGGGTTGTAATATTACATATTTGTAATCTGGACTTCATGAGATGTTCTTATCACTATCTCATACAAGGCAATGTGGAACTTCAGAAAAAACAATTTGTTATAAATAGTGAATAAAAACGATTATACCAGTTGAGATGAAACCGACACGCCTAATGCTTGGGCCTTCTTGCAGTTGCTTGAGGATGACATCAGCCCCAAGAAAGCCGCCTTCTGCCCTTCGTCTTTTACCAATAGCCCAGGTCAATCCAGCCTCTACTGGAGTAATATGCTGCTCCATGTCATTTCCGTATAAGCAAAGGCCAGCTTCAAGTCTAAGACTGTCCCGAGCACCTAGTCCCGTTAGTCTCACTTTATCTTCTGATTTTTCAAGAATTGCTTTTGCAAGGTCGACAGCGTTCTCATGAGGAACTGATATTTCAAAACCATCTTCACCTGTGTATCTGAATTTCGGAAAAAAAAAGTTTCAACTTCGTTGTCTTTTTCATTTTTCCATGATCCTTGAGTAAAATTGTGCATATTTGTATACATTTTAGTTTGCTTTTTCTTCATATTATATGAACCGGTATTTTGTACTGTGGATTCAGCGTGCTATCTTGAAAAAAGAGTTGATTTTCTTTTCAAAATATAAAATATAATTTAACATGTAGCTTTTGAATGCTATAAATTAAATTTAAGATTTGAATGAATGAGATAAGGAAAAAAAATTCATGGACTTAAATTAAGGATCTAAGATATATATTTTAGTAATTACGAATTTATTTTAAAAATAAGTTTAGAAAATTATAAAAGCTCCCCATTTTTTTTAAGTATTTGCTTTATTAGTAAAGACTTAGCCTTTCTGAGTTGTTACGCATTTCAAATATACAAGGTGGTTTTGGATTTGGTTTTCTATTGTTATGTTCTAAGTTTTTTCAGTCCATTTTACTTTTTCAGTTTTGAAGTAATATAAAAGAATATAAAAAATAAGAAAACATATTTGGCTTTTAAATATTTTGAAAATTGCTTTCAAAATGAGAAAAGGAAAGCAAGTTTGGATTAGTTTTGTTTTCTGCCCCTTTGAATCCATTTCCTGCTTCTTGCTCTGTCTTCTAGACATATTCGAATAAAACTTCTTTTGAGTTTGATGGATTGGATCATTGTCACAGATGAGTCTTTTTAAAATGCATTTTAAAGATCGATAGACCAAAAACATTTTGAGTGTTTCAGAAAACTCTAACATTTCCAAACTGATAAACCAAACATGCTCTTTGAAAAGAGATCCAAGAAAGTTCTGCTAACTGATGAATTATCAAACCCAAAAAAAATGAAATTATGAGCAATCTAAGCTTGCTTCATAAGTCCATTAAATAATTCTACCACTCAACAAACGATCATGTTAAATTGCTTATATATCTCATGTAAATATGAGTAAATCATCCACTACTATTTTTCTTAATGATAGCTGATGCAAATGTTCTCTTTAACCAACACCATTAAATGAGTAAAATCTATTAAAGAATAGGAAGAGTAAACGTAAACTTTTACTAAAAATATACATCAACATACCCAGTTCTTGTAAGGAAGCATTTGGCACCATTGATATCCAACACACGAAACTCGCCGAAGTAGAACTTGCTTAAATCATCTTTCGTCAGCAATTGTAGAACTGGTGCAGCAAGAGGTCCCTGTAACCATCATTTGTGTTACGACCACTGATCAAAAAGTCAGAACAATGCACATTTTTCATGAAAATAAATGGAATAGACAATTAGAAGTTCAATATTACCAACCAGAATTTCATTCTACAGCTCTTGTGTGACTTATGTTTAAAAAGAACTTCTTAGATGCCTTTCTCGACCATGTGTCGATACTACAAGGCTTTTTGGAGCTCGATAGTCAATTATGCAATCAATCTACTATACAGTCTAAAATGGTATGTTATGCATAGTAGGGCTGATATAGCCTATAAGGCAGCAACTTAACCAAAATAATAATAATAATAATAAGTTATTACAACTTTTATAATCAGTAAAAATTAGCCATCTTGCAGCTTCTAACTAAAAAGATTACACAACGGCCCTATAGAGAAAATTAGAAGGCAAAGCAAATGACTACAACTTCCAGCAGTGATAATGAAAAAGGAAAGCAACATATATAAACTTTTTTTGTTCGTTGGGGTGTGTCATTCTTCTAATCAGCTAAGTTTCTTTCACCTCGCTCAAAACTAAAACCATAATATAATACATGTCAGATATGGGCTCAAAACTATACCACACTTTTCCATTCTGTTCACAAACTCAAGGTAAACTTTCAAAATAACAAAATAAAGTGTCATGTATAGTGTATGTTGGGGACCCTAAAGCTTTCACGAAAAATACAGGACATCCATTACCGACATTATCAAGAAGATAAGGCAGAACAATATGACACCATTAAAGCTTGGACTCCAAACTCAAAATTAAAGCAAAATCGGAGCCTTTGATAACATAGCATATAACAATATAGATGGAGTATAAGGGTATATTTGACACAATCATAGCATATGACAATGACTTTGAATTTGTATTATTATGGCATGGAGAGTAGTACCAATGTGGCATATAAACCTGAGAATTGGGCTGTTTCTCCTATATGATGATGAAGGTAAAGAGTTTATACCTGCAAAGCAAGCAAGGACCTTTCATCATGAATATGCCATTCAACATCACCCCCTTTTGCCTTAAAAGCTTCCATATGCTTCCCAATATGCTCCAAATCCTTATCCCTACACCCCGCATTCACCACCAAATACACCCACTTATCATCCACCTTCGTCACCACCGAATCATCGATCGCCCCACCCTTCTCGTTCGTGAACACGGTCAGCGTCCCCGTGCCGTTCTTCAACCCCGCCACGTCAGCGACCACCAGCTTCTCCAGAAAGGGGATCGAATCCTTCCCCTTCAGGGAGAGGCCGCACATGTGGGACACGTCGAACAGGCTGCCGTTGGCGCGGCAGTTCAAGGTGGAGTCGATGATGGAATCCTTGTACTGGATCGGCATCGACCAGCCGGCGAAAGGGACCATCTTCCCGCCGTGGGATACGTGGAAGTCGTGGAGGACGGTCTTCTTCAGGTCGGCGGCGGATGTGGCGAAATGGCGGCGGTGGTGGCGGGCGAGGCGGGATAGGAGGGATCCTCTCATGGTGTTTGAGGTTGTTTGAACTGGAAGAAGAAAAATGTGGGAAGTGATAACGGAGGTATTTAATGGAAGGAGAAGGAGAGGTGAGGAGTGGTGATGAGGTGAGAGATGGGTTGGGTTGTGATATCGAGAGTGAGTGGTGATTATATTTATTCTGATCTAGATCTCGTTTCTCTAATTTTGCTTGGAAGGAGAAACGTTGTTCTCATTCGAAAAAATTACACTGTTTTTACTAGCACATTTTCATTACCAACCCCGATCTCATTGTTTAGAGTCTTTTTGTCAATAATTGCATATAAGCAATATGTGCCATAGCACATATGGTATATGATAACTCACCTTGAGTAAATTGGAGCTAATCCACATACATACATCGGTCATCATTCCATCTTCAGATTTCCAACCACATTTTAAAAATTATAGATTGTTGTTTTTCATAGAAAAAAGATTCATTCATTGATTTGATTATCAGATGTTGAAAATTAAAAAATCGACAATCCTGCGTTGGACTATCAGATCCACAATCTTGAAGAGAAGATGCTGCTTTCATGTAAACTAAATACACAAATGGGTTGACTAAAGTCATACATAGAAAATTTCTTCCTCTATAAATAATCATATATTTCATTGTAAATGTGTAACATCCCTTATTTTGAAACTCAAAGTTGAAATCTCAATGTGTTGCAATCTCATTGGAATTATCTTTTTGCGATAGAGATGAAATTATAATATACAGTCATAAGTAAATAAAGCAGAGATACAAAATGAAACTCATCATCACAAATTTAACTTAACAATTATTATTACATCTCAAAGTCACGTCCACGTAGGATCTAAAATATAATACATAGTATAACTATTAATGTCCGCCATATGACAATGAGGACCCTAATATTAGATACAACAAACATAAAAGTAGATATAGCACACAAGCCTCCTACTTCGTTTTCGGCTTGCATTGCTCAGTTATCCCCAAAAGCAACCTGCCTAAGTCCATAAACTCAGCCTGCTAGAATAAGTACCCATGAGTTTATAGGGAAAACAAGAATAAAAACATGGATCAGACATAAAGTCCAATGTGAATAACATATTGCCCCAAAGCATACAAAATAATGAAATCACACCACCTACATGCGGAACTGGTTATCTCCTCACTTTCCAAAGCAATAATATCAAAATGGATGAGGAGTTTAAATTGTAAGATCATTACCAAGTGTAAACAATATTGTGATACCGTAATCGAAAGCATCTCCTGGTTTATGTCATAGAGAAAGCTCCCATATTCCATTATACCGAATTACCCTACACTTCCTACTCTTAGGGCTTTATGTGTGTGTGTGTGTGTGTGTGTGTGTGTGTGTGTGTATATATATATATATATATATATATCATTACATACTTTATCATTCGGTTGCCACCCAGGCCTTACGCCTTTATGTACTATATACTATATACATTTGCACTGTTAATCAACTACCACTAAGGCCTCATGCCTACGATCTCAATCTTTTGATGCCACACAAGCCTTACTCCTTCGCTTTCGTATTATGGTTGTTATGAAGGCCTTACACCAATGTTTTTGTATTTTGGATGTCATACAGGCCTTACTCCTGATTAGCTTTGGTGCCCAGACCGCCCCTCTCGGCCTTGCATCTTACACCACTCCCTTGGTTGCCACTAAAGCCTTATATCAATTTTTCGGTTGTGGATGCTTCGCAGGCCTTACACCAACGTTTTCAGTTGTGGATGCCTCATAGACAATGTGATTGATTTTAATAAAATCCAAGATAATGAGATGAAAATAAATGGTTAGTTGATACAGAATTAATATAGCCAAATAAGGATACGACTTATTAGAACATATAATAGAAAATCTCATATGGAAAAGAGAAAAAAGGATTTCCTTAATACGAGAAGGTGGATTGAAAGTCAATCACCTCGATTGCATAAAAGTCATTGAGAGTGTAAACTTTTCCACTTGGCAAGATGTTGATAAGGTCAAAAATGGAGCCTAAGTATATTGATAAAAACATCATTTGCAAAAAAGTTGCAAATGGAAAGTTATAGACTTATTAATCAAGGTAGTTGAGAATTGATTCGTCAATTCAAATATTGAAGTAAATTGATTTCGCTAGTCCCCATATTTAATTCCATCAGGACTTCACTCGCAAGTTATCCTACAATATGGGACATGCGTTTGGTAAGCATAAGTTAGGGTAGTTTATTTGTATGAAAATTCGAAGAAGACTGTTAGAGCATCACAGCAAGATGTCTCGGGATCAGTGGGAGCATTAAATAGCATATGAATATAAGATTAATTTTAATCTCAAATCTAACATTTGGAGGTTGGAACATGTACGTTGACTGAAAGAATCAAAATATTTGATCAGAGTTAAAATGCAGATGAAACATGTCCCCATAATAAAGAAAATTGAAAAGGTATAAAACCATATCTAAGTCTATAAATAAATAGCATGGTTGTTCTCGATCAAAGATTAGATGGTAATGTCCTATATATGTGATACATTGGAAATCTTTGTAAATAATTCTTATATTAAAGTTGTTTAACATAAATTACAAAACATAAATGTTCTTATGGAATGTGGTATATAAGATGGTTACCTTATGCATGGGCAATGGGTTCCACTACATATGTTATGTACCGAATCAAGTTTGCTTATGCATTTGATAAAGTAGGAAAATGTAAATCAAATTTGGGAATTCATGGGTGTTTATGAAATTCCGTGATTTTTTTATTGAAATTGTAAAATCCTTGTGAAGGATATTAATACTAAAACTTCATTGGTGATATCTAGTAAGATAATCTTGAATTTGAAGTTCAACCTTAACTAAGGTCTTATGTTAGAAATGGTTCCAAGCGAAAATTACAACAAATTCAATACGTTGAGTACATCATCTAGAATACTACCGCAATAAATAGGCAAATTTATAAGTGAGGTAAAGGGTGATTCGCTCGATAGAGTCTCCAATAATATATCGTGACATCAATCAACAGAGATTGCAAATGGAATCAAGAAATCATGAAAGGTCAAGGTGAATTTTTTGTAACTACCACATGATAAATAGTTTATCAAGGAAACTGATAAAACATGATTGATATAATAGATATAATATAATAATATAGATCCACTCTCTAAGGCCTATTTCTCGGTCTTATCTAGGATGACCGATTGAGAATAAATTGAATTCTGAATCTAAAATTGCCCTGGGTGCTGGTGGGAGATTGAAAGTTTAAGGGGTATGCATTAGATGCAATTATATAATTTGTTACATAACCTAATTTTGGAACCAATCTTGTTTGAAATGAAGTAAGCTTCTAGTTTAGTTTTCAATTATATGAGTTGTTATATATGGTACAAATAATAACTAAAACTATTAAACATATATAAGTAGAAAATGCTTAAATAAAGTATTATACGATTGTAGTTAAACATTGTTACCATAAGTATTGATTTATAAACTAATTAATACTTTGTTTCTAAACAATTCATGGTCAATGTGTTTTAAGGAAAAGAATATCGATACATCCGTTAAGATCAATGCCCGAATGTTAGATAATGTAACACTCAAGGCTACTAGAGGCACTAAGAGGTTACATACTTGTAGTTATGAGATAACTACATAATGTCTTGATCGAGAGTTCCTATTTGTTGATCATAACTGGTTCAAACAAGGAATCTCGATGTGATGGCTTACACAATTCTTTTGATTTGGCAGTACTTTGGAATTTTAACATGAATACTCCACTTTGATTATAGTTAAATCATGACAACGTTCATGAATGAAGCGTAAGAAGTGAAAGCTATCCAATATAGAATTCATCTCCGATATTGTAAGAGGTTGGTATCATGACCAATTAGGGCCAACTTAAAGTAAAAGTCTCTGGCATGAGCATATCAATTAATAATAAATGTTATTATTAAACCATGGACTTTGATGGATTATACTGGTAGAGCTTTGATTAAGTCCAAACTCTAGATATCGAAAGTAATACAATAACGACGAAGAGAGTGTGAGTATAATATATCGTTGTTTAAGGGCACTGCTAAAATGGTTAAAAATATGATTTTACCTTGAAATTCTATAAATGATGAATTTAGCTATGATGTCACACTACTAGCTTCGGTAATGTTATGAACTTTAATATTTGAATCATTCGATATTAATTGCTGACCGAATTCAGGCCTGTGAGTCACGCAATCGAATCTGAGTAGTTGCCTAGAATACTACCTGATTTGATTGATTTACAAAGTGTTATCGGCCAATTAAGTTAATTATTACAAAGGTTATATTAATTATTGTGAGTGCTTATAGTAGTTTTGGTGCCATTACAAAGTTTGATAGCTTTCAGCAAATTTTGGATGTTATCATGTAATCATTTAATTGTGTGTATAAATTGTTATATATACATTTACTTAAGTTACAAAACATACCTGTATTAAATGAGATTTAATATTAGTAAAGTTTTAAATATGTACTTAAATAGGAAAAAGGGAATATGAGTTCCAACCATATAGTGATATGGCGTGGATGAGAACGTATTTGGTGAGAAGTTGAAAATGAAAAATCATTTTGTTGAAAATTTATCTCTTCCAATTCCTTCTCTATAAATACTGGCTGCCGCTCTCATTCTCGTTTTATTACAAACCTTAAACCTAGCCAACCATAATTCTACCAAACTACAAGCCTCCTCCTTGGTGGAGAAATTTGGGCATTGCAAACTCAAATTGGCGAAATTTGGAATTTCGAAAGGAGACAACTAGGTCAAGGTGTTATGAGTATGCATATCTAGAAGGTAAATTCAATTTTTTAACCTATTACAATACTCTTAACACAATATTATATTTAGCTTTAGCCATTAATTTACTTTTAATGCAATTTTATGAAAAAAAATTAACAAATTATATTTAGGGAGAATTAATTTAAAGGACAAAGATTTGTATATTTTTGCCTCAAGGACACAACCTCAATATTTTTACCATAAGGACAAACATTCTTCTAAAAATTATTCATAAGGACAAATATTTTCCAAAATTATTCATAAGGACAACAAAACTGCTACCAAGCTAAAAACTGATACCTAAAAACTGCTACCGATAACTACAAACTGATACTATCAATGACTAAAAACTGATACCTAAAAAAGTTGTCCTTCAGGATAAAATATTGAAGGTCTGTCCTTGAGGCAAAAACACTGAAATTTTTTGTCCTTGACAATAATTTCCTGTTATATTTAATGGATTCAATGATTGTATATAATTATAATATTTGTTAACATATACATGTTTGAATTTTTTTGAAAATTATAATTAAAGGAATGTAATTAATAATAATCCTTGCTTCTAATTTTGGTCATAGGCTATTGATATATATTCAAATTACAAATTCAACACAATATTATTTACATGATTGTATTTATGTTAGTAGCATTTGATGTATTAACAGAATTAATAAAATATATTTTTGCAATACATACATTTGATCTTTTTTAAATCCAAATTTTATGACATTATACATATGTAGCAATATTTTCAAGCTCTTAAAGTATGTATATATATTTTATGATAGGAAATTAGGCTGAAGGGCTTCTCAGCACATGGTAATAAATTTCTATGACAGTACTTCAAAAATAAGGACAAAAGATAAATGATTATATTTATTTTATGACAAAAAATGACAAATGATAAGTGATAAAAGAGTCATCATTTTTCAAAAGGAAAATGACAAATGATAAAAGTCCTTAAAATTATCTATTCCGAAATGTTGTTTTAGAAATTTATTACCTCGAATTATGAAGCTCATTAAGTGAGATCCCCTATTTTATGATATAATTACTGTATGTACTTATTTACATAATTAATAAATGCGCTCACTTGATGTTTTTATATATACGTGTGTGAAAGTGCGCGCACGTGTGCGTGTGTGTATTATAATAAGTTACATTCCTAAGTTGTAAATTATATCAACCCTTAATTAGATGAAGCTAATAATGATATATGTATGTATGTATGTATGCATGTATATGTGTGTGTATGATATTAATGTGTATGCATAAAGAACCATATGCATATATGTATTAATATACTTAAACATAATACTTATATTTATATATGGCATTGATATGTATATGAAGGACCTCTTATACATATGTGTTAGTATATTATATGTATATGTATGTATGTATATTGGTTATAAATCCTAATAACCATATATGTGTGTGTGTTATGTACACATGCGTAGTATAATTTTTTTTTGAAATGATACTTTATATACAACAAATCACTGTGACAACATATAACATGTCAATAAACGTTTGAATCACGCTACGCAAGTTTCGAACTTGTGACATCTCGCACCAAAGCCAAATCACTTAACCACTAGGACAACGGTGCTTGTTATGCATAGTATAATTTTATTTGCTATGTTTTATTGGATGCTGCATCTCTTTGAATGATACACGCATGTTATGCGTCACAAAACCAAACAATGAAATAAAACAATAATACATGTCATTGAATTCGATTTAATGAGAAATTATTTATTTATGTAAAGATCAACAAAGATCCAGTATGGAATTTTTTTTAAAATTCACTAACTTACCTAGTATACTTAAAAATAAATTTGCATAAAAAAATATACATTTAAATTTATTTTCATTGGAAACGGTCTGAATTAGTAATCTCATTACTAAATAGATAAATGTCGGTGTTATACCTCTATCCACTATACCCGAGTGGACTGATGAAGTGAAGTACAAAAGGCATCCAATAAATTCCAATGTATATTTTACTTTGTGATATGCATTCATATGTGTTTATTGTACATACCATCAATTTTATATGCAATTTTAGCTGTTGAGTAGTAAGTTTCTTTTGCGTTGTCCAAGCCTTTCAATGCTTACATTAAAAGTTAGTCACATAACATCTAAAATAAACTATAAACTAGTTATATTTTTGATACCAACATGATTAGTTGAAACAAATATGTACACAACCAATATTCATTTTTTTAGTTTTCTGTGAAATGTATTTTATTTTGCGAACTAATATGCAGTACATATGCACATTATTAGTTTTAAGTTTTTATGGTTAATGCATATTTATTTTTATGTTTGTTTAAGATCCATTACTCTATATTGTATGATCTTATTTTAGATTGTAAATATTATAAATTTTGTTGGTGTCTTTCAGGTGAATAGTCAAGAAAGTAAATGCAAAAATCCATAAAAACTGTAAACCAAATATTTTTTTACTCTTCATCTTGGAAGAATGAAATTGAGATTTTATAGTATCATTTATTGTTCTATTTAACGAAACTATATTTTGTACATTATTTATATAAAGATAAATTTAACTAATTTAAGAGGAATTATAAGATGGTAATCCAAAAAAAACTTATACACAACTTAAGATGGTAATTTGGAAAGCTTTAAATTGCACTATAAACTAAACAAAAGTGTCTTGGTGATTCAACAGTAAAGGAAGGATTAGTTGCGTTTTGCTAAAAATTATGCATATTACATTAAAAACATTCATATTTTGTTTAGAGTTTATAATCAAACTGGCTATTAGGAGGTAAGAGCCAAAATAAATTAGTAAAGCTCAAAAAACAATAATATTGTCTCACACACTTCCTCTCGTATATATGTCCACTTCCTTATATATCTCCAATATATTGTAACGTATTCAAAATCTTTCTTCCTCTTATCAAACTCCTCTTTAAAATTAACTTTGCATAGACAAATCTCCCAAATCAAAAAATCACAAACGCTACATGTAACGTCCCTGAAATTTAAATTTATTTAAATTAATAATTAAATGAATTTTTGAATTAAATTGAGTAATAAATAAATTTTTGAATAAAAATAGTAAAATCAATTGATAAATTGATAGCGAGTTTCCCCGGATTCAAGTATATTCTGTATAAATCATTTAAAAATTAAAATATTATGTATATGTGTATATATGTATTTGGGCATATACGAGTGAATATGATAATAATAAATATTAGAATAAATCCTAACATCGAATTTAAAATAGAAATTTATTTATATTACAAAACAATAAGATTTAAAGAAAATAAAATATCTTTACAAATGGGTTTTTAATATGTATAGAAATTGTTTATATGTATGTACTTGGGAAAACTATGATTGTAAATATAAAATAAATCTTATAAAAATGTACATAAGTTTGAAATAATTTTAAGAAAATTAAGTATTTAATAATGTAAGATTAATGAAGTATGACATAAACAAAAGCATAGCAAATAGAATAAATTCATATATAAACAACAAACAAAATAAAATATGAATAAGTATAAGGCTGAGAAAAGAAGAAATACCACTAAGTACCTATGTACCAACTAACAACATCTCAGCCGAATTAAAGCAAGAGTAGGTAAGAAGAAAAGAAAAGTAATAAGGGAACAACAAGTACTTGGCAATTAATGCCATTACCTCTAATATGCATATCAGCCACCCTACGACGAAATCACTGCCCATTGTTGTACTAAAAAGAAGAAATATCATCTTGCATTGTACAAATAAATATAATACCCTGTACAAAAGCATATTATCGCCTGTAACTTGCTCCCATATATCAACTTCTCCCCTCATTTCAGTTCGAGCTGAGAAAATATAGAGCAAACATTATTTTGAAAACTAAAAGATAAATCTAATGAAGATGGAATGCAAAGGTTCAAATTGGAAAATCAAAATGGAAGCTTGCATTTCTCACTCTTGTTCAAATTTAAAGGCTCTGTTTATTTCTTCATGACAGGTGAGCAACTTTTTTTTTTTTTTAACCAGATTTCCTTGTTTCTTTACCTGTGAGTAAACGAAACTTTTGAAACTTAAAGTTGATCTGTATATATATATATATATGTATGTGTTGGTAATCCTGTCTGGCATTTGAGATTGTTTTACCATTTTGGTTCATATGAATGCTCTGTAGTTTGAATATGCCAATTCCTTTTAGTTACAGAGTAAGTAAATGATCAAGTTACAAAATACCTTCACAACAATCACTTACAGGCTTGTGATTTAAATACAGTGAGTTGTTTCAAGTAGAAATAAAGTTTTTTTAAAACATGTTTTCAAGTCTGGGTGAAAAATATCAACAGGGAAGTGATTTGCAGGCTATCAAATTTTCTACATTAAATTCAAATATTTTAATTTGCTAATTCAACAATATAATTTGAATCTCCATACAAAAGTAGGATTTTTAAAATGGAAATGATGATTTTTAAACAAGTATGTAGGGTGCAGTTCTAACATGAAGTCTAGAGGTATTTTTATCAATATCCGATTATTCAAGCAAATTTAAATTCTGGAATTTGGTGAGAGGCGAGATTGGTGGTGTAGGAATACGGGAAAAATGCTAAAAGAATTTTCGAATGCATAGATTTTTGGATACGAATCGAGTTAGGGTTTAGTTCGGGTTTTCTTTTATGCTCTGTAAATTTTTATTTTTCGCCACCATACCTTGATCGAGTGCCTCGTGAGTTGGAGTGGAAGTCGAGGAAAGTGTGGTAATGGCATAAGCAAAGTGGCTTAGTCTCCGGTGAAGTGGGGTGGCTGAACGTGGTGGTTATCGGAGGGATATTTGTGTTCGCGTTCGAGCTGCAGGTCATTTTCTTCGATTCACCTTTATTCGTAGATCTGGGCTTTAATTTCTAATAACGAGACGAATTGGAGTTTGTAGGAGGCGGAGTGGGTCGTCGGAGGGTTGGCGAACCACCGTGCACATACACGGTAGCGTGTACGTATCGGTGAGGCCAGGTGGGTGTCGTTCTCGAGTGGAACTCGAGGGAAACTGGGAAGGAGCTTCGTGTCTTTTGATGAGTGCGCGAATTTGTCGATAGCAGTATTTATTTTGTTGGGTAGTTTTGAAACGGAGTAGAAGAAGAATGGATCAAGGGAGAGTGCGTGGAAGCAGGGAAGAAGCTCGGGATGTTCTCGTGCATATCCTTGGTTTACTCGAAGTAAACTGGAGGAAGCAGAATTAAGTAGTTTATTCTTAAGTAATTAAATACAAGTTTTGAATAAATACCAAACTATTTTAATTTTATTAAAAATCTAATTATTTTAAATTATTAAAGATGATTTAAATATACGATAAATAATATTGAAATAAATTGTGAGCATAGTAGAAATGTAAAATGGTAATTAACTGAATAAATCTAAGAATACAAAGTTGATCGATAAGTAAGAATTAAGAAATTATTAAGCAAGACGATCAAATTGAGGTTAGAGATAATTGCGAAATGATCAACTAGATGATTGAAATAGATTATTAAATGAATTTATAATTAAATTATCAAATAGTGGATTAATATAAATTGATTTTATATTGATAAATTGTCGAGTAACCTCGAAATATCTGAATGGTGATAGCTTTTCTGTTGTGATGCTGTGATTGCTTTGTAATGAACTGTGATTTGTGATTGGTTCCTATATCTATGTGAAACCCCTTTTGGCCGTAAAACGACACTTGAATTTCGATGCGACAGGGAGTCGGATTCCAGTTGGATATCCGAAACCCACATCGAATTGTAATGATGAATCTTTGTGACTGATAAATTTATTTTATCTGTGAATGAAGATAAGCGTTATCGATTTTACCGCTTATCGATATATCTGTGATGATTGATGTTGCACTATTGTGTGTTAAACCCTGGACTACACTTTTACACACACAAATATGGATTTCACGTGGAAATCGGTTAAGTCACAGATAATGTAAATTTGATGTTTTTGAAATTGAAATTTTAATTTCAATTGATTTTGACATTGGAATTCGGGTTTAAAGTGAAAAGCTTTTGAAATAGAATTTCAAAGATAAAAGTTATTTTGAGTAACTTAATCGAGCTTTGGAAATTTAAATAATTTGATTTAAATTTGAATTCAAGTTTGAAATTGAAATCTATGATTTGAAACTAGAGATTGAAATGTTATAAATGTGTTTATATAAAGTTAAACCATTTAAAAGTATAATTTTTGAATTTGGATTTAACCCAAGGATTTCCACTCGTATGAATGAATCGGATTTTCTGAAATGAAACTGTTGTTTTAAAAGAATAAGAGCTTTCAGATAAGAGATGAAATTCCAGTTTAATTATAGGAATTTCAATATTGAATTGAAAATTGGTTTTCCAAGTTATGAATGAATTGTTTTGAAAAGCTATGATTTGAATCTGTTATCTTTAACAGATTTAAAATAATGATTGGTTTAAATCATTTGAAATGAGATTGTTTTGAAAGCTGTAAGTTAAATCTTGATTTAAAGGTTTAACGAGTTAATTAAACTGAAATGGAAATTAATTTGGAAAATCTGTGAATGAATCTTTTGTTTAAAAGATTAAAGTGTGGAAACTGTTTAAACCGTAAAGGTTGAATCTTTTTGTTTAAAGATTTAAAATGGTAATTTGTTAAACCATTTGAAAAGAAAGTTTGGGTAATAAGTTGTGACTTAATTGAAATCCCATATCCATATGTTTTTAAATATTACGCTCACTATTCGGTTTAGCCGGGAGAGGACCTTTGGGTCGTATAACCCATTCTGAATATGTGATACGTCGATATGGATAGCATTTGAAGACCGGTGTTGAAGACCGGATATTTTTGAAAACGGAAGGATTACCGTCGAGTTACTCTGCATCGGCTGATCCCCGATATAGAGGTTTTATCATCCTTAGTGACGGGAAGTCCGGACGTGATTGGAAATTATCCGGATTTGCAAGGGCTTCGTGAGAAGTGCCTTCGGTTCTGTTCGATCCCGGAACAGACTTGTATGGATTGTATGTCTGACATTACACTTTGAGATATAAAGCTGATTTCTTTCAAATACATCTCTGTTGGTGGCGGAGAATTTATTCTCTTAGCTTAACACCCTTCTCTGAGACGTACGAGCTCAGAGGTTATGTAGTTGAAATTTATCAGCGATATATCCCAATTTGGTAATGTGACATGCTGAGTGTTGCTGTGTGATGATCAGTGTTTGATCATTTGTGATATGATCATTTGTTTGATCATTTATCTTTGTGATCATAGGTTGATCATCTGTTGACCCAAAGCATGGCTTTGTGACAAAGCGTAGCTTTGTGGACGAGACTTCGTCAGGGCCTCACTACCCGGAAATGGTCGAAACAGGATCGTTGCGGCAAGGTTATGAGGGTCGCGCCCTTTAGGGTATGTCATTTCCTTCTGGAAAGGGGTGGTATTATGGTATGGAGCCCTGATACTTACTCATGTGGATACACCTTCTTTATGATGTGTGATGTTGGATATCGAGCGCTCGGATAAAGGTCCCAAAGGACCGGGTGATGACATATTCGTGAGTTACCTGTTACAGGGGTAACCCGGCCTTGTTTGGCAGAGAGCAGTTTGTCTCTCGGGACGTCCAGCCAGAGGCGATCCCATGCGGCGGAAGGAAGTTCCTTAGCCTGACCATTTGTTGGAAATCCATTTCTCCAATACGGAACTTGTACGGTTTTAGTTGTACAACCTGCCATTTACGTACGGTGGTCACCACTGTTTAGATGGTAGCTATAGTAGGCATACGATACTGGTCGTATGCTGGCTAAGATTAATATTATACTTTCGAATTGTTTTCTACACTATGCACTAGTAATAATATCAAATGATTTGATTTTTGCGTAGTAAGCATCTTTGACTATCATAAGAAGAAATCTCCTCCAATTCTGCGTTTGCATTGTGTGTGTGGTGGGAGGTCTTATGGTAGTTTCATTTTCTAAAAGCATTGCGGATTTCAATGTTTAAAATCTTTTGTTGATTGTTTAAAGATAAACTATTTTTGTTGCTCACACCAGTCCCATGACTGATCCGGAGTTTATTGTTCCTTTCCTAAACTCTGGGTGCTCATAATTTTCCACACGAGCAGTCTAGAGTTGGGGTTTTCAGATATTCAGGTTTAGTAGATTATCTGGAGCTAATTCATTCATCGGAGTTGCTTATCTTGGAGTTGTGGATTCATTCTTGTATGAAGATCATTTTGGAGTTATCACTTCTATTGATATTGTTCCGCTGCTGATGTTATTTTTTCTTTTCCGCTGCTATTTGTTGTATCATACCTCTGATGTATATTGATATTCATTGTATCACTCTGTTGTATCAGATATTGTATATCAATGTATTATTCTTTTCTTCCGCTGTGTTATTTACTTAATTGTGTTATAGCTCCGGCGAATCGGATTTGAACGGTCGAATCTGCGGCATTCTAGTACAATGTGAAGTACGGATGTTGATTTTCGAGCGGGCAAAACCCGAGTCGTTACACTACATACCCAGATCAACTCTACTCTTTTGCCCACCACCCGACGAACCCACCTCTGACCAACATCACCATGTTTAGGAGAGCACAATAACCCCCTTTTATTAGTTTCTCATGCCTATGACCTCTTGACCTTCAAGATGACGAACAATTCACCTCACTTGTAATCATTTTCTTCATCTTCCAACAACACCCTCCTTAGTGCTGCGAGTACATCGCACAAATCGCTATTATGTGAATCATATACTTCTATTACCGTTAATTCATTTTTATTTATTTTTCATGTTTCTATTTAGTTTTTAATATTTTAATCTATGGTTATGGTTAGCAATTTTTGTATCTACTTTTTTTACTTCCATTCTGGTTGACAAAACCTAATCATAATCCATTATTATTTTTAAATGTAAAATTCTTTCCAATCGTATTTATTGGTTTTAAGACAAGGCATATATGTAAGTAAAAATTGCAACCAACGGTGTGAATTTGAACCCTTTCTATGTTCCAATTCTACATAGTGTTACCTTGCATCATTGGAGTTAATAACTAGGCAGGTTGTGATCCTTGAAGAGTTTTAACTTGCTAAAATTACTAATGTACTAGAGCTTCGATTCATGTATTTTTGGTATTGGTAAGTGAAGATTTGGAAAGAAAATAAATATGAAAATAAATATGTATGGATGAGAACCATACGAATATTATGTAATTTACCACCTTAAATTTAAACAAGTCATTATTTGAGATGCATCTTTTATATCTTATCCAAATATAACATATTTATATACATTTAGCATGCCAATCTCTAAAATTTAAGTTATGTGCTGTGGATTTTTGTGCAACTTCTATTTTTTCTCGGATTAAAAGAATAAAAAATGGAGTGAATTAAATACCTACAAGATGTAAATATTTTAAGAGATATTTTCACACTCTCATGTTAATTGAATTATTATATTTGACATGTTAATGTTCATTTCATTAAATTTACATCCTTATGCCTCAAATTCTACATCGAACATATAAAACCATTTCATTTATTGTACTTGTTAGAACAAGGAGAATAAATATAATGAAATGAATATTGAGAAATTAGGTATGACATCTCAATTAATATAGAGGGATATGTCAAAAGAATCCAAATATAACCATGATATATTTTCCCCTTATTGATTGAAAAACTCTACAAATGTAGATTATGCTTCAAACTTTTTTTGTGCAATTGGAGTTATTTATCTTTTATGATTTATATTTATAGAGTTTTCTGTGAACTTCAAGTAAAATATAAGGTACCTAGTTTTTTTATGCATGAATAAATATATTCTTAATCTACGAGGTGCAACTTAGTTGAAAATTTTGTATAAATACCCATAGTAATTTGTTTCCATGCTTTTTAGGAAAATATGTATAATAATAATGGTGTTTTGTATTTTAATTTCAACCTTTAGATCATTTGTTAAATAATATTGAAATATGAACCAGGATAATAACTTACCCAAAGAGGCAGAGCTAATGCAAGAGTTCAGAACTACGCACTTCGACTAGAAACCAAATTGAAGAAATAAGAGCTCCCTTCAATCCAAAAATATATATTAGAATTATTCAACTAAATGAAATATCATTTTTTTTGGATTGAAAGAAACTCTTATTTCTACTGCTTCTAAACTCATTAAAGAAGATATGAATGGAATGAGATTAGAAAGAAGATGATATGAATAGTGGTGTATAAAAGTTTACATAATAACTTATAATGTGTTTTCTATAATGCGGTCATAAAGTATAGAAACGCTTGTTTACTTTTATGATTCCTACCGCCTTTAATGGAAATCTTAGCCACTTCTTTGTCATGTATTGTAAAAGGTTGGTTTTAGTGTAGTGAGAATAGCATAACAATTTATGATGTGTTTGGTATAATGCGGTTAGAAAGTATAGAAACGCTTGTTTACTTTTATGATTTCTTCCGCCTTTAACGGAAATCTTAGTCACTTTTTTGTCATGTATTGTAAAAGGTTGGTTTTAGTGTAGTACATAATACCAAAAATCCATCATTTCATGATATTTGAAATTTTTTCATCCTATGATGCAAAATGTATCTTTGAATCGTCAAGTCCATGGGTCTTCTTTAGAAAATTGTATTCATCACAGTTGTGACTGACTTGAGTACTTGTCATCCTCTTTGGTAAATTTTATGGTACAATAAATACATATTATTATGGGATGTACAATGTGCATAATGTGTATTTGAAACATACATTATATTTTTGCAAACTCAATGATTAACCAAGCACCAAGCGATAACAATTTATCAGCTATTTTCCTAGGTATCACAAACTTGTAATGAGATGTCATCCTTCTAATGAGGTGATGAAAGAAGCATTAAGAGCTATCCTTCGGCCTTCCTAAATCAATATCTACAGTCTTCCTATTCGCCCTTCTTTTGTCAAGCCTGCTAGACCCAAAGTTTACAACTTCTTGATGGGTAATATAGTTATTTTATACACAGTGATACTGAATCAGGCTATTCCAAATTATGCATTTGTGGTTAAAACCTCCCTTTCAGTTTTCTTTTGTTCTTTTTTAAAAAGAATGACATAAATTTTTATACACATGATTCATTTGATATTTAGATCATCTCCATAATTTTGTATGATTTTGAAACCTCTAACTCATTCAATATACATTTGAAATCAAAGATTAAAGTAACTAACTAAAATGACATGTATTAACCTGTATTTTAGGGTGGGATAAAGTTTCAAAATAGTGTAACAATTTCATGGATGATCTTATTATTTTATAGTAATAAAAATATATATACATAATATTTATGCATTTATTTGATCTTTCACCTATCTATGTATATTTGTGTAAGCGCAGTCAATAAGTTTACCCTCCTAAAATAAATAATAATAATAATAAAATCTTGGTAAATGAAAATATAAGTGATGATTAATAATTTGAAGAGGCAAAATGAAAATATTGAATGTTTTATCTATTTTATTTTATTATATTCAGATGGCATCCAACTAATTTATTATATATGTTTGCTTGTTTTAACCATGCAGGTGAATAAAAATTTATTTTCATGCTTTATGTTGAGTACAAGACTAGGAAGGAGAGGGAGAAAGTTGGCTTTAGAAATCATGTCATTCAAGTATGATTCTATCTCATTCCTTTCATCAGATCAATTACTTTCTGATAGTATATTAAAAGCTAAAAATTACTAATGTTTTTACCATTTACTATGATATTTATAATAGCTCGATATAAATAACATTCCATTTATTGTGTTTAAATTCTACATTATTTATTAGATATCAGTGAATGATGGACTATCCAAAAATTGTCCTAATATCCTATTGTTGAAATAGAAAAAAAATTCAAAATTTAAATATATGTACTTGCATATCTACACATTTTCAAATCTAGACTTCGGTTAAAACAGGAAATGTAAAGCATTGTCATAATATCCTGGTATTGAAATAGGAAAAGTTTCATATTTGGAATAGATATATTTGCATATGTACACAATTTCAAATCTTGACTTCAATTAAACCAGGAAAAATAAAGCATTTTTCTAATATTCTGATGTTGAAATAGGAAAATTTAAAATTATATATAGATATACTTGCATACTTACACAATTTCAAATCCCGACTTCAATTTAACCAGGAAATAATTTATCAAGCACATTTTACTATTACTTGGTACATATATGATTTTTTTTTAATTTCTTGGGCCTTATCTAATCATATCAAGAAACTAATATAAATGCACACAATAATTCTAAAAAGATTATTTCTCATTTCAATAGACCTTCCTAATCAACCAACTCCGTGTTTTCAAACTAATAATTCTTTTTATAGCTCAATTCCTATCATAGTGTATTGTCAGTTTATTTTTATTTATGTATGTTATTGCAAGTTTATTTTTCAACCTTTTATAATTCATGTATCTTGTTGCAAGTTTATTTTTCCATTCATATATGGTATTGTAAGATCAAGATCTACAATTTTCCTTTATAGCTTTCTTTTTTAAAAACACACATCAGTCAAACTGATATGTTGATTCTATATGTATAACTGTTACTTTTTATTAGTTGTAACGACCTAGAATTTCGAACACTTCGTATTTAAATATCTAAATTATTTAAATATTTGAATCTTAGATCAAATGTGATAAAAGTGCTTTTATAACCTTGTTAAACTCTTTTTAATTAGTAACTAGTGATAAAAAACTTATTTTTAAATTTTTTTTACAAAATAAACAGTTTGAAGAAATATCGATACTGTGATCAAAAATCTTTTTATCGATAAACATGTTTTCTCTCGGTAAAAGTCGTTCAAACTTATTGCACTTTCTTAATATATTAATGTGTAATTAATTAATAACTAAAAATATTTCTATGATACGCTGACTAGATGTGAATAGTAAAAAGGAGAAAAGCAAATGGTTTAAGGAGGATATATTTTGGTGAACAGTGTTTTAGATATTTGTTTTTGGTTAATGGTGAGGTGTAAAGTAAACATATGGGGGGGATGGTTTTTGACCAGAAATAAGAGGTAGAAGGTGAGTGGTTACCTCCTAATGAAGTCTATATAAATACCTTTAAGGCTTAGAAAAATGGTTTACTAATTCACAAAGCATAAAAACATTCTCTTCATCCTCTTATCTTTACACATAATCACTTTCAAATCACTTTGAAACTTCACTAAAATCAATGTATAGTCATAACACAACATAGAAACAATTATTAGCAACTTAGACCTGGAAGAAATGGAGCACAAACACCCACCCAAGGTTGGGCCGTGAGCATTATAGGCCATTCTAGCCTAGGCGTAGAACATATAAGAGGTAATTTTGAACTTTGGAGCTTGATTTGGTTGAGGTAGGAAGTGGTGTTGAGATAGAAGCTTGTGCTTGATTGGGAACTTGGAAAAGAGCGAGTAAACTCAGCATTTGATTGTATATGAAGTTGTAGAATGTTGCTTGTTAAATTATAGTAAAGTTCACTAACTAATTAAAGTGTATATTTGGACCATACTTGCTTTTGAAAGCTAATGACAACTATTTATGGAATATCTTCTCTTCTATGATATTCTAAAACATGTGACGTGGCCTTGACATTGTGTATATATGGTTGATTCGACAGTGTTTGGTTTGGAGTTAAATATGGAATGGTAATATAGCAATAGTCGCTATGAAAGCACTTTTAATCTCCATGTGTTTAAACTTGCTCAAATGGTTTATATGTTATTATATTATGATATTGTAACAACCCGAATTCCAGTGGGTTTGGATTTTTCGCAAAAATACTAAAATCCAAGCCCATTGAAGCCCAAGTTGGGTATCTAGTATCCTGCAAATAGGAAAAGACAAATATATCAGAGCTCAAATAAATATCTCACAGTGGAACTGACTAAAATATAATAGTAAGTAAATACTCACCAAGATAATAACACTTTCTAAACAAGTGTCTCAAAGCTGGAAAGTCTCTGCCATCTATCTAACCCGTGGGATGTTATAAGGAGGGGGTCAGAAGTAAAGTTCTGGTGAATGGACAAATTATACACTTCTAAGCTTAATTCTACATATACCGTTTTATTTCCATTTTTGTTATATTAGGTTTGTTGGGTTTATAATACTCTCGCCTCTGTGCATGAATCATACCCATCTACTCCCTAGTAGATTAAAACCTAATAACTAATATATATGTAGCTATATGCCCAATGACCACATCGGTCCTAGGTACTACCCTTAGTACCTTTCGTATCCTCCTCGAAAAGGACTCCATTATCTTTCTAGTAGAGCGTTCTGTAACTACATCTATAAAGGACAGCTTCGTGAGGCCTATAATACAGATGTTCTGTCGTCTACTATGAAAACGTAAAACTACGTTCGCACCAGCCTATACCAATGCTCGGACATCCACAATGTACCACCTAGTGCGTACCTTGAGGACTATACGTAATCATTCTGTCTACTCCCTGAATCTCGCCAATAAGGTCTACCTTGTACGGAACTCAGTCGGGGATTTTCTATATTTGTAAAGGACAGCTTCGTTAGGCCTACAATACAGATATTCTACTTGGTCTGTCTCTTTTCTCATTGTGGCTATGGCCCCACGCATCCACCCCTCAACTAATCGAAAGACATCTAAAGAGCTAAGTGGTTGTGCCCTACTGCAATTAATCTAAACATCCAATTGGTTGTGCCCCTCATCCAATGTCTCGATAGTGAAAGAATCATTGGCATGTTGATTTAGCTCTAGTCTTTCCTGAACTCGTTCTTGGTTGATGACGGCTTGATCTCCGCATGCGACTATCCTTTTGGGTCCTGCCCATGGGTCCTGCCCACTAAAACCTACTTGCAAGTCAGAGTACAGTGTCATACGAATATCCTACTCCATTCATCAACCTTTTGACTGCCTATAAAGGTCCACTTCGTTAGGCCTGCAATGCAAAAGCAGTCAAGGCATACTCTCTTGATGGAACACCTATAGACCTGCTTCTGAGGGTGCAGCTTCGTTAGGCCTACCCCAGAGGGCCATCCTAGAGTACCCTCACATCCTGTTGAAGTCTCGTACTTCCTTTTAGCCTAAATTAACTAAGTTGGACGTGCTATTTATGTGCTAAAAATCTGCGATGAACTGCTTCGTTAGGCTCTTCATCCTTTGGGCTACTCCAAACGCATCTGACCATTTTATTAGACCATACGTCTAATCTTTTATTATGCGTTTAGTTTACTTTTCTTATTCTGTTGGCTACTTATTTACCCTAATCAGCAAGCCCAACCTTACCTAACTATTGTGAGACCATCAGTTCTTGACTGAAAGGGAATGCTTCCGATACATGCCACTTCTATCATTTTTCTTATTAACTTAATCTAAGTTGATAAAATAAGCCTCTTCTATTTCTTTCTTTTTAATTATAACTTATGTGTTACAATTATACTTGCAATTGTTATTTTTGTATTCTTTTCTTTCTTTTATAACTTACATGTTATGAGTGTAATTACAAGTGCCACTCTTCTATTCTAATATGTCCTCTTTTATTATGATACTATATTCTTTTTAGTTCTCTTATATTATATGACATCTTAGCTTGGGACTACGTCCAATTGTCACAAATTACTTATCATAATAACTGCTTTACTTTTATTTTACTATCTACGCAGTAAATGCAGATCTAGGCACATTTCTGTTTATTATTTCTAGTTTTGTCAAATAATTAACTTGATTTCTTCTTTAATTTCCTTAACTCTTCACTTTATTATATTTTATTCTAGGAAGTAGTTCTATTCTATTTGGTTGGTTACAAAAACTATGCTAAAAATACATTTTCATATTTTAATACTAAATAATGCTATAAACAATAACTCGTAATTACAAGATATATCTTTTATTGTCTCTTTAGTTATTGGATAATGCAAAATACAGAAATGTCTCTATTTTACACTAATTCCCTTTTTCTTTCTTTTATTCTTGCAATTACGTTTATCGTTATTCTTACAATATTAAACTATGGAAATGTATTCTCTTTTCTAAACCAACCAACTAATCTATCACTAACTTCCAAATCAAATTATTAAAATTTCCCCTTTTTAATTTATTTCTCTCGTTTTAGCATAATTTACTGTAAATTTCTTACTTTTAGGCTTATGCCTTTCTCTATAAAGGTTAAGCCTAATATTATTCATATTTAATTAAATTCCTATCTTTCTTTTTCATATAAATAATAATTAAATATAAGCTCTCTTATAGAATTTACAGTTTCAACATAACTAATTAGCAGAACTAATTACTGAAATAAATGCTGAATTAAAATATTTAACGAGAATCTAACGATAATATATCATAAATGTAAAAGATATATAATTTAAATCCACTCGCTTGTCATCCTTAGCTTTGCTCCATGGTCTTAGCTCTGCTCCATGGCCTTTCTGGATCCCCTTCTAAGGTGTTTAATATTTTTATTAAGAAGATCTTCTCCTTAAAAATATTTTCTATTTAGGGTTCAGCCTCAGGCAATGAACCCAGTTGGGAGAAAATATGATTGTGGAGAAATAGCTAGGCCTAGGGTTCTACTTATAGTGTGGCTTGGGGATCTCAGACCATCATATTTTTGGATTGAATTTGGTGCAACCACGTCACAGGCTTGCTGCGAATCGTTGGATCTAAAAAACAACGCCCGAGATTGCGCGAAAATCAAATTATTAAACGTTAACTTTTATCCGTTTCCTATGCATTCTAATTAATTTCCCTCAATTGCAAATTTAATTCCCTTTATAACACATGTTTGTTTTGAAATTGAAACGTTGCTAATTAATGTAAATTAATTTCCTTTAATTGCTGATTTGATTAACATTGCTTACTAATGTTAATTAATTACCTCTAATTGCTAATGTCAATTAATTTCCTTTATGACACGCGTCTATTTTAAAATTCAAACGCCCGTTATTTCTGGAATTTATACGTACATATATTTATAAACAAATATATTCATGCACATTTACATGTATAATTATTTTTTGATACAGAACTTCGAACGCCAATAACTTTTTCATACGAAGTCCGTTCGAGGCATATTATATATGTAAATTAATTAGAAAATTGCCACGAACACAATGGTATAAGTTTCGAGGCCATATTCTGACAATTCCAAAAATGCTCATTTTCATTGTTTATAATTATTTTGGTAATTTAATTATCTAAAAATGTGGGGTGTTATAGATATAATATATACTGATTGTTATCTACAGATATATAATTGTATGTGACGGGAAGGATTTTGTTTGGAAAGTTGTAAAATTTATGGAACAAAGCTTGAAAAGTTAGAAGCAAAAAGGTCATTGTGGGTGCACTTTGAAATTGCCTTATGTTCGATTATTTTTAAGTTAACTTTGGAAGAGATCCTTAGGGGTTTCTTTGTTGTTTTAACAATTAAATAATGTATACTTCTTGCTGTAAAATAATCATATTTCAATACACTTAAGAACTAGTTAAACAAAGTAGATAAAGTTTGGAGTAAAAAAGTCGATATACGAACACTTGAGTAAATAGCTTGTAATTTTTATAATTAATTTAAGAGATAAATTATAACAACCCTCCTCGAAAATGGCCTAATTTCAACCCAATAAAAGCCCGACGAACCTTAGGCTCATATCAAGGCGAGTTGTTAAGTTGATAAAATTAAAACAATACACAGTACATAGAGCTATCTATCTATACTTTTAGAATCTCACAGTAGAATGGATAAAATATAATATCAGAAACAAGTACCAATTTATAAAGGAAAAACCATTTCAGAAACATAACATCTTAAATATTACAACATGTCTTCACAAGGCCTCCATAGTACAATATCCCAAATAATATAACTGCCTGAACTGGGTACGCTAAAAGTATTTAAAAAGCATAAATAGATAGATAACTGCCACAAGTCTTCACCTCCACCTTCGTCTCCTAAATTAGCATTGCCTCTTCTAACCTGTGTGTTGTAATGAGGAGTGGTTAGAAAAACAAATGTCTGGTGAAATGAAAATCTTAAGCTTTACCATAATTATACTTGGGCAATATTATTTTGATAAGAAATATGTCTTACGTATTAAAATCATAACATACGTATAAAGTCAATTATAAGCCCAAATGCTCTTCCAGTCCGACTATACAAAAGTCAACTATAATCCCGAAGGCTCTTCCAGTCTGACTATACAACTCTAACGTAACTAACTTTTACGATGTAAGAGGAAGCACCTGAACCACTTAGTACCTCTTTAATGGGAATTAGACACTCTGACATTTAAGACCTATAAAATAAGCAGATCCCCGCCATTTAAGATCTAACCCAAGGTGGGTCCCTATATGGTTCTTCTTAACTGCCATCGTAAGAAATCCTATTAAACCACTTAATACTTCACCTAAGAAAGAGGCGGACCCTACCATAGCCCCTTAATACCTCTAAACCGAAGCAGACCCCTCCTAAGGATTTTAATTACCGTACCAAAAGCACAACTTATGACCCATAACCCCCTTTTGAAATCTCACATTAGTTGTAATAACCCGGAATTTTTTTGTTGGTTTTTAAAGTTTAAAAACTTAAATTTAAATTAGGGTTTTTTTTAAATATTTGAATTGTAAATTTGATATTTGAATAATGATTTAAAATATCTTGATTTTGAATTGAATATTAATTAAATGGGTTTAACGGTCTTATTTAACTCCTTTAAATTAATAAATAATAATTGTGAATTCATTTTGTAAATTTATTTGTAATAATAAATATTAAGAAAATTTATTTTTAATATAACGACTCAATTTTTATTGACCTATTTTTATTTTAATTTATATGATTTTTCCATAATTTTTAATTTGAAAAAGATTTTAATTATCGTTTGACGATTTTTCGGCAAATGGTGGTATTTTTGTGATTTTATAGAATACGATAACACGTGTATATTATTTTTATTTTGAGACAGTGTTGCATATTTTAGCGTGATCGTATTTTTTTTGACGTTCGTGGTTCGTACGCGAATGAAATTTTGTGCAGCGGGATGCTAAAAATCTCATCATAGACCTAGCTCTAACCCAACCCTTAGAAATTTCAATGGATTCCTTTTTCTCACCCTCTCTCTCTTATTTTCAATCCAACAGTGAAGAAGAATTAAATCTTCCTCTTCAAAAATAAATATAAATTCATATACTCCATTATAGATTCTAAAAAAAAACCTTTGAGCTCCTCTTGAAGAGATCTACCTTTTTACATGTGAGTTTTGGGTGGTTTGATAGTATGGTCAAGAGTGATTTGATAGCTAGGATTCCATTTTTCTTCAATTCTAGGCAACGAGAGGCCGCGAGGGTTGTTGCATTGGATTTATAGCGTAAAAGAGCTTTGCTGGAAGGAGTATAGGGGAGTGCAGTTCCCTATGGTGAAAAGCGACGTTTTGGGTGGGAAGATGGACTGCCAAGTCGCTTTTTTAAGGGCAGGGTCGAGCTTCGATCCATCGTGTGCATTTCAAAGAGGAGGTCAAGTGATGTTCATCGGTGAAGTCGGTTGGTGATTTGGTGGCTTGTGGATGGGGCTTGGCTGTGCATGTGCAAGGAGGAGGGTGCGCATTAGGGTACAGGAATGAGGTGGTTAAGCTTTTGGGAAGAAAGGTTTGGTGGTGGATTAGTTTATATAGGTAATTAGTAATTTAATGGTGTGATTAATTTATTTAATTTCCAAAAACTTATAAAACTTATAACCCTCTCATACGGGGTCAAATCGAGACAAGGGTTTTTGCAGTGTGCTCAGAATGGCGATAGCTATGCGATGGAATTGGTTTGGTTGAATTTGGAGCAAGCGAAATTTTGGGCTAAAATCGAACATCGTTCAAACTGGAATGCCTAGGCGTCTGTTGGAATTTCGGTTAGTTAAACTCACCTTTTTGGATAATCAATATATTATATAGTAGACAAAATTTGCTGTTTGAGTTTGGATGAATTATTGGTTGATTTGGTTAAATATCCACTTTTGAAAAGCAATTGACATTTAAATTTAAAATACAAGAATTTAGTCGGATTCCTCGACATTGTGATTTTTAATTCCCAGTAATATTCATGTTGATTATATTTCAGTTATATAAATGTTATATAGATTGTTAAATGTCAAAATTTTGATTGTTCGGTCATATTGGATGTGACACTGACATATGTTAAAGGTTGAACATTTTTAGTGGAAAAAGTAGTAATAGCATTGATTAAGTGGTATAGTAACTATTGGCCTCGATATAGTATTTTGAAAAGTACTATTAATTACTGTTTGATTTAGAAATGGTTTTGATTTGGAAAATATGATTTTAAAAACTGCCTTTTTGGATTTTCCGAAATATTTTATTTAAAAAATAGTTTTTGAACTTCTCTATTTCATTTCAACCTTTTTATTTGTCATTTCTTAATGTTTGGAAATGTTTTTAATTATTTTGGAAAAGTATTTATTTTATATAAAAGTTATTAAAATAATGAATGTTTATTTGAAAAAAAATAAAAAGGAGTTATCTTTTATTTTAAAGAGATTTTGTGTTTAAATAGAAATATTTATGAAACGTTTATATAAAATGTTGTATAAAAGGATAGATTTATAAATATTATTTTATAAGTAAAAGATAGTTTTATATATAGTGTTTTATAAATAAAAGAATGGTTTTATAAATGATATTCTATGGAAAGGAAATTAATATAATTTTGATAAATTATAATAATTGATCCCATTTGTGGAATTATGGTGTTATAGGTAATGCTCGTTTTATGGAAGTATTTGATCTTATTTTGGAAACGAAGATTTGTGTTAAGAATATGAGTTTTATAATTATGTTTGGAGTTTGGTTTTATATTTGGAGTTTTGTTTCACGAACAGAAGTTTTGTAATTATATGTAGAAATTTATAAAAGGAGTTCTATAAATAAATTTGGAGTTTTATAAAAAGAGTTACAAATAAATTTGGGGATTTATAAATGAGTTTTACAAATGATATTTTATAAAAAGAAGTTTTATAAAACAATTTATAAATAGTATAAAGGATGTTTATAAGGGAACTTATTAAATAATTTTTGGGATTAAAAAAAGGAGGTTTCTAATTACGCTTCTATATTTATAAGGGGAATTTTGTAATTTATGAATAATATTTTTATAAAAGGAGTAATATAAAGAAATTTTATAAAAGGGATTTATAAAAAGACCGAGACCTGATTTCCATAAATGATTGTTTGTAGATACGGTGGTATGAAAAATGTTCTTTTCATACTTAACACTAAATCCCGAGGTATGGAAATTCGTCTCTATCTTGAGAACTAAGAATGTGTATCACGACAATGTTAGTTTTTTAACTTGTCCGATTTCATTGTTAATGGAAAGATAGTACTATTTGAAATCGGGAAGTGGTGGTAAGTATACTTGGTCTAGTTTCCAAACGACACGTTTACTTACACCAAAAGTGGTTTCGGTATATTTTTATAAATGTTTAAGTTACATTTGTTTAACCCAAATTAAGCATGTTTTGGAAATAAAATCTTTCTTAAAATCTGTGAATATACTTATACCATTGAAATAAGTATATGGCTATATTTCCTAAGTATTGAAAATGTAGTGTTTTATGAATATACTTATATTGTTAATATAAGTATATGGAAAAGTTTTCTAAGTTTGAAAGCGAAATGTTTTGTGAATATACATACAGTTGAGAAAAGTATATCAATATTTTCCAAATATTGGAAGGAGTAGAGGGTTTGTGAATATATCTTTTAAAATGTATTTTAATACAAGAATTTACAAAGTGGTTAATTAATGAAAAGATTAATTTAAGAGGCTTAGTGGTTGCTTATGTGCTTAACCATGCTTGGTTTCCTTGTGAAATTAAAATCTTCGATTTGATTGTTTGTTTATTTGATAGTTAAATAACCGACTATCAAATGTTGGCTAGTTTTTTAACTATCGTTGTCGGTTCGAAGAGACCGCGATCAGATTCGAAAAGCACTTCGAACCTACATAAGCATTTGAATGGAAGCGAAGACGGAGTTCTTTGAAGTGCAAGGGCTACTTGCTACTAATCCTGAGGGTGATTCCAAAAAGGATGCGGTAGAGTAGTGCTTTCAGTTTTGTTCAGTCCCAAAACGAACTTGTATAGACGAATGTTGGCATTGCATTGTTGCTTAGAGGGTAGTGTTAGGATTCCAAATGGGATTTGCTAAAAGGTAAAACGTGGCTTCAGGCCTAACAAGAGGTAAATGACTAAAGCAGGGACGTGCTGCAGGGCCATATTGGTCGCTCCTATTAGGATACGATCATCACATGTATCTAGATTGACATTTATTTATGGATTAAATATGTTTGTAGCAACGGAGACGGTTTGTCAGTATGTGCAACAAAAATTGGTACGAACACTCAATAGAGATTTTGTAGAGGAATAAATGAAGAGTATTAAATGTAAACAGAGGGAAGATAGAAAATAAATAATTAAAATTAAGCAAATAATAGAGAGACATCAATTTATAGTGGTTTGATGCTGTTTGCCTACATCCACTTTGAAGAGATAGTTTTATTAATCACTTTGTAAACTGAGTACAATAGGGACCGAATGAAAATCCTTAGTTACAATAGAGCACACAACAACAAGCAGCATAAAGATCCTAAAAATGAACAATCAAGCATGTATTTATAGAGGAAGATGACGAAATATCTCCCTGAAAATTCGATGGAAGGATCTCCAAAACTATATGGACCCACAAGAGGGACCGCATAGCCCAAATCCTAAGAAATAAGGATCGGTGCCGATCCTTATTTTGGAGAAATTTAGGGGTGCGATCCCTATGGAGGCTTCTCCATGTTGTAACATGGCTCAAGTTTCATGCCAATTGGATTAGTAGAACTTGAGTTATTGCTCGATCTTTGTTGCATTATGTGTTGTAACTTGATTCTGGCCGATCCCTATTGAGGGAAGAGGGCCAATCCCTCTTTCTTAGTACTTTGAGTTGAGATCCTTAGGGTAGGCTCCCTAGGGTCCCCACATCTTGTTCCCAAAATTTCATATGCATTGGACTTATGGATCTTGAGATATTGATTATTTTCCATTGAGTTACAGTTGTTTGGCTGAAATAGGCCGATCCCTATTATTGAGAGGGATTATAGCTGATCCCTTTTCTATATTAAACCATATTCCATATTTTGAACATTATACATTGCATATCTCTCAATTCCGCTCGATCAAGACTTCATATTATCATCTGTACTTGATTTTTGGACCCCAAAATCATCACTCTGGGCTTACTAGCCTTGATGATAGTCGAGTCTAACTTGTCCAATCAGTTCGGATATAGCTAGGTAAAAATGCCAAATAGCACTTGCCCCCCAAAGTGCGTCTTGTCTTGAACATGATGTGGTTTGAATCGAAGCAAGTTCGGGTCGCTGGAAAGAAATCCATCCAGTTTTCTGAATAATCGCTATCCTTCTGTCGAATTATTTTCCCAAAGTGTCGTATCTCTCTTTGATCGTCATGACGCCTGGTCGATTTCCAATAGCATAAATTTTGGACTACATTATGTCAGTTGCTATATATATCCAGTTTTATAGGGCTAGTGAGCTTTGGCTATCTGGTTCAGTCTCAACCTTGAAAACTTCAAGTTAAATTCAATTTCCATCGATTTCAAAACTTAAATGTCTAGAATATACACGTACGTGCTAAAGCATGTTTTTGTCGTTGGCTCCCGGATTCGTTTCCACGCTCACAGGTCGTCGCTAATTTTCATTAAATTAGATGCAATTCCATTGCTTTTTATATTTATTTACTTTATATAGCTTTTAAGTACATGTTTGCATGCACATAGGGATCATAACTGATCCCTTCTCTCTCTCTCTCATTTATATTTATACGGATCGGCATTCCTCTAGCCGATCTCCCCCTCTCTTTTTTTAGCGTTGATAGGGATCAGATGGATCCCCAAGTCAAGGGATCGTACCCGATCCCTTCTTATGTTGGGGACTTAACGTTTCAGCTTCAAGGAGAAGCTCAAAAGTGTCGATCCCTCTAATCTCGTATATAAACTAGCGCTTCCCTCTCCATCCTTCCCTTCATTTCATTTTACTTTCATTCGCCTTTATTTTCTTCAAGATCGAACCCTTCTTCCTTTACCTTAGAGTCAAACCCTTCATACTTTCATCAACCCGATCCCATTCCTTCAAATCAAACATCGCCTCCTTCTTTTGACTCGCCATCCTCTCTTGCTCTAGACCACCATTCCATCTTCAATCTGAATCGAAGTCGAAAATCTCCTCTCGATCAACTCGTATTCTATACATTTAGGTAGGTTTTCTTGCATTTAACCTTTAATTTTCGACAAGATGATGGGTTCGATCACGTTGGTGGATGGGTTAGAGCTCGATGAGTACGAAGTCGTAATTTTGCAGTTAGATGGAAAGGAGATGGTCGATATTGTTTGTGGAAGACAAGGCGTATGGATCAAGTGAGGGATCGGTTGGAGGATGTAGGTGAAGGAGAGGGATCAGTCTTGCATGTTGCCTGAGGGATCAGAGTGAATGTTTGAGGGAAGTGTGAAAACATTAAAGTAAAGGGATCGGTATTGAAGTTTGAGGAGGAAGGGGTTGGTTGCATTGTTAAGTGGAGGGATCGATTGTTTACCGATGTGGAGAGGGATCGGTTGTTCATGAAGTAAAGAGGGATCGGCTGTTTTCTTTAAGAGAATTATGAAAGCGGCTAAGTAAAGGGATCGGTGGTGGTGTATTTGAGGAGGGATCAGTTATAAGCTTTGCGAGAGGGACCTGCTATAAATAGGGATCGGTTATTTGCTTCATAAGAGGGATCGATTGTATTCGGATTAAGGGATCGGCTATGTGGACTTAGCCGACTCTCAACCTTTGAATTGAACTTGAAAACCAATCTATGTTTACTTGCATGAACAATTAGAACCAATCCCATCTCAATGAACTTGAAAATATGATGATAATGAACAACAGGACTTGCATATCCAATATCGAACTCGAAATTGAATGACCAAACTCCTGGGACTTAGAATATGAACTAAAACTTAACATATGGACTTCATAGTTCGATATACCGATGGTCGACCCTAAAGCTTACACAACCGATCTATCTAAATGCTAGTTGAGACAGTCAGCGATGACGGTCACTCTAGTCGGAATCCAAAGTCTTGTCACTTACTTTTGCTTTTAATTTTGAACTGTTTATCTCTGTACTGCACAACACTGCACTACACTAGTTTACACTTAGCACGGGGGAGGGGGGACAGGTAAATTTTCTAATCTTGATTATCTACTGGGTTTAGTTGATATGGGCTCCAAATGTTCATGGCGTTTAGCTGCAATGTCTTCTGGACAACCTTCACAGCACAACAATCCAAGTGCCAAGTCAAGTTCTACGACTGCATCCGGTAGACTTTCTCTTTAACATCCAACCGAACAACCGGAAATTTCCGGCCTGTTGGTTGACCTTTTCTCCGATGTTCCCATCCTTCTGGTGGAAGAGATAAATCCTGCCTCTGATACTATAGAGGGTGTTGTAATTCTGGATAACCCAATGGATCCCAGGCCTCCAGAATTGGTAAGGCTGCTCTCAGTAGGCTATACTCTAAACATGGGATCTCGTTTGGAGATGTTCTAGTCCCTTCAGTGAATGACAGAGCTCATTTGCCCTCGAAGGGGTATACAACATGCAATAAATTTATGTGCTGGGCTGGATGTGTGCCGCCTTTTAATTCTTTTATCCGAGAGATGTTAAATTATCCAGGAATAACTCCTGCTCAGCTACATCCGAATAAGCATGCTTCCCTTCATGGCACTTTCTTGCTATTTATGGATGTTCTGTTCTGCCCCCATCTCCTGAAGACATCAAGTTTATCTACAAGTTTAAACGATGGATGGGAAGCCTTTCTTATACTTTCCTCGAGCCTTTGCCCAACTATCAAGTTCTGACTGGTGCTTGGAACAAGCTCAGTATCTTTAAACATGAATGGTTCTACGTTCGTTGTCCACTTGGCTTCGCGAGGCGATGGTTGGAAGGACGTAAACGGTGCCTTCACTTTATTCTCAAATTCTTTATCCCAAAGCAAATCCTGAACTAACAAATACTTTGAAAATTTACAAGTGTCCATCCACGTCCAAAAGGCGATAATTTATCAAGAGCGGTTTCTGTAATCCGTGCCACCCCAGTTGAGGACAGGGACATCAGATCCCTTGTAACTAATAAGTGGTTATCTCTTTTAGGCTGCTATAAGAAGGTCACAGCATCGGGCTTCCAGGGAGAGTTGCACCTCTAAGGAATGCTGCGGAACAAGGAGGCGCCACTAGTAGCCCTGTCGTGCCCCCAGTCGAGGGGGCTCAAGACGATGTCGAAGAAGGTAAAATTAGAGGCGATGAAGCCAACAAGCCTGGCGATGATGATGATGCAGGTCCGAGCAACGTGCCTATGGTCGAACCATTACATGGCACACAATATCATGTGCCAACAAGAAAAGGAAAAAGACTAGCGTACAAACTCCGTAGGAGGAAAACTACTAAAAAGCCTAGTTCACCATCACCTATGTTGAAGTAGAGTCTTCCTCTCAACCTTTAGAAAGTTCGATGGAAGGATTTTCAAATCTACCGATTCCAGATGACATCGAAACATTTTGATTTTCCCAACATTAGTGTTGGGGGGTTTAATTCTCCCGCCAGGATTGGTGATGACATTCCTCTCACTAGAAAAGAGGAAATCACTCCTATGAGCAAGGCTATAGAAACTGGTCCGTTGGGGGGGACAATAAGACACATACAGTTACGTGCACTTCACTACACGATTTCTGTATATCTCCCATTTGATGGTTACTTATACGCTCTTATTTGGTTTGTAGGTGCTATGTCTCATTCACGTGCCTTTGATCGCTTGAGAGGCTCCTCAACACAATATGGATCCAATCGTGGTCCAAACTTGGGCAGGCATCGAGAAAGGGATGACGGTCGAAAAAGAAGCCAGCGCTCAAGGGAGTATTCGTCCTCAAAATACAAGTCTAAATCTCAATCATTTCATCCGGAAGTCCGGCTTGATCTTCCTATACATAGCGGCGATCAGATCTCTTCTCATGCTCCCAAGACTACTTGCCACCCGAGCATCATTCGAGTTCATCCTATACATAGCATTAGATAAAACGCTATAAAAGCAAGCTTTCAATAGCATTTATGATATGCTATTAAACACTTTTTCATAGCGTTTTTCTAGAGCTATGAGTACTTTTTTATAGCATTTTGATCAATGCTGAGAAAACTTTTTATAGCGTTTACAGCCCATTTTTAACAGCATTTGAAGAATGTTGTTAAAGGATCTAACAGCGTTTTTGTGTATGCCGTACAGCAACATGTCATGGTTCATTCATGGCCTATTATAGCATAAAGGAAACACTATTGTATATTTTCTACAACACAACAAAAACGCTGTTGTAGGTTTTCTATAGCATATAAAAAATGCCATTATAAATTTTCTATACATTCAAAAATGCTATTTTCTTTACCCCGCTTTGAGTTTACAATAGTCTATCTATACATTAGAACATCTAACAACAAAATATATTTACCTCAATTGATGAACATTCAATCAACTCAAACAATAATAATATAAAACTTTTGATAATCAAAACATATTATATATTATACACAAATAGAATTACACCGAAGGTCAACATGTATTTATTCTAATTTGAGTTTGAATTGTGAATAATAAGTAATATAAACAATCCTTAACTGTGATAGCATTATATATTTAACATAAGATTATGTAGAATGTGTATCGACATTAAGCATGTCAATATGTTTAATACGTATGTTTCTGTTTATGCCTTACTCATATATCCTTTTATGTATGTTTTCGTACATATGCTTTAAACGCTCTCTCCTTTTCTTTTAGGGAATTGGATGTTTGAAGATGACAAACATGGACATTTTACAATCATGATATGTGGGTATTTTCTCTTATAGAGTCCTAATGGTACTATTATCATGTATGTTTAAAAATATCGATTATGGAAATGTTTTATGGTTGAACTTAATTAATTTTTATGAATTTATTTAGTTATTATAGACTTAGTTAAATTAGTTGATTTTTATGACTTAGTTAACTTTTATAAACTTATTAGTTATTATAAAAATAAATTAACTTAGTTATTAAATGAGAATGAAATTACAAGCAAGTTAAAAAAACATACATGATTGATAAATTAATCATTTTTATTTACATCGATTGATAAGGTAAGGGGAAGTTTCCTTCATGTACTTTTACAATAAATAATGTATCTTGTTTCCATGGCTATTTTAGTGCTCTTACTGGGGGAGTACCAAGGCTAGGATTTCCACAACATATTAGCTATTTACAGTTATACTCTGTGTATATGTAACGATAATGAAAACTTTGGTGATAACTACACACACTCTCTAAGGAGCTAAAGCAGCAATGCAACATTTCTTGATAAAAACATTTGTGGTCTCATACAAAACAATAACACCACAAAATGTAACCCATCCATGCGAGTTATGATCGAATTATTATTTTTCATCAAAACGTATATGATGAATAACTATATATTTCGGAAATAATGTGATAGCAATACCTAGAATCAGTTGATTCACGTTTGTATATTTCTGTAAATAGCCTCAACTCATGGTCACTTTTTCTCAACCTTTGGACCTGGAAAACAACATATATATTTTCAAAAGAACTTTCCTTTTTGCAGAACTGAGTTTGACTGTGGCAAAAATGACCGTTATAAAATCATGTTTGTCGGAAGTCCTTTGATCAAACTAGGGTTACTATCCTTTCCAAACAATAAGTATAAACTAATCCACATGCATCATTGATAAAGGTAACAAGATGATTAAAGCAAAACTCAAAAACAAAACAACGAATAAATAACCATAATTCTTAAACACCAAGTACAAGAATATACATGAAATCGGTTTTGATACTCTAAGTTATCAAAGAATACTTGTAAAACCAAACCAGTTTATTCTTCCCTTAACTTCCACGGCAAAAGATTGCAATAAGCACATAGAATATTGAACTATATGATGTTTGCTCGAAATTCTGTCTCAAATAATATAAAATATTTGTACTACTACTTACAGGACTAAAACCATTTAAGTACTATGAAAAGCAAATTAAGGTATTGTTGCATTGATTACTATTCCCAGAACATGATGAAAAAAGTATAAGTTGAAGTAAAAGCAACCGTACATCTTTTTGTAGCTTCTTTAACTCTAAAAGTTGTCATGAGGATTTGTTAAACAATGAATCCGACTCACTCACCTGCAAGTATGATACAATATGCTTGATGACAAAGCAATGCCTTAAAAACTAATACATAATAAGAAATATGCCAACAAAGTATGATATACTTCACCTTCCTATCTAATAAACTAGAAAGTGACTGTACTTCGGATCGTAGAATATGTAAATCTGGGGCTGATGCTTTGCATTTAATGATTTCTTTTTGCATGGCAGACATATCCTTTGAAAAAGATGAAATGTGTGATTTAGACTCTCCATTACTTCTTTCATACCTGATGTTCATTAGCTTAATTTATAAAATAGCATATAAAATCAAACAAAAGTATTAACCTTAAATTAGCAACAGAGAAGGAAATTACCTGGCTCTTTCGAAGCTTGTTCAAGCTTGCTTTCTATCATTGTCCGTCCTTCCTGTAATTTCTGTAAATCCAGTTCCTGTAATCATGGTAAAGAACAATCTTGTATAGAAAACAGATTTCATAAGCCCTCCATACTATTGCATTTACCAGCCTATCATGAAGTCAAATGTTCTTTGTGTAGCTTCAACATTTGCCAAAAAAGTTTGAAATTTGAAGTGGTTAGGGATAACCACTGTGCAGCCTCCATACATTTGTCAAATGTTCTTTGTGTAGCTTCAACTACCTACACTGTGCAGAATGTTCAAGTCTATTAGGGATAACAATTAATTAACAGTGGTGGGGAGAGCAAAATTGATGGTGTTATACTAGTTACTAGTCTACCATATGCCAACTACTTCCCCTATCAAACTTGACAGCATATGTGCAGACTTTTTTAGGGTGGAATTGTCATATAAAATTGCATGGTCTAAGCTCTGTAGATCAAAACCTGAAGGAGGAACAGGTTTACAACAGGTGCAGCTATATGACAGACTGACATCTCCCACACTACATCTCCCTCATTTACAGGTCTATCACCCACTCGAATGATGTTCGACACTTCCCCCGATCTACTAGAATATGGTCAATGGGAAATCCTACAGAAGAAAACATTTTACTTTGACAATTTATACAAATGCGCTTCTGACCAATTTTCTTGTAGTGATTAGACAAAATTATGTGCTAAATGCAGACTAAGTGAAACAAAGTGTAAACATGCTGAAACAAAATATGTAGTTAAACACTTGACTGGCTAGAGATGATTGAGTGAATGTCGACGAAACAAAATGAAGACCAAAGTTACCTCAACAGCTATTATAACAGGTAACTGAAATACTTCATGCCTCTCGTTCTGGGACATATAACTCCCATTTGTTAGATTTGTTAAAAGGTAGCAATAACAATCAGTTTATGAAAAAGTCCTTATAACGTGAATTTGAACTCATTTAGAGTTATTAAGGAAGAAAAGAGAGTTGAGAATTATAGTTACTAGCAGCATATGCAGAAGAATAAGTTGTTAAGTGATGTGCCCACTAGTTCAGGAGTTCAAGATCTATGTCAAAGGCAGCAGGGGTTGAACAACTATAGCGGGACTTCTACTGCTAATTATAATGATTATTTTTCATTTTTAGTTTTAACTAGTACTGTTAGTAAGGGTGTTAAATCTATTGTGGAGAAGGTTAATCTACTGGATAATGGAGATCTTGGATCATGGATTAATGGTACGGGGATGACATGGTCGGGTACGTCAGCACACTTTAGTGATAACGTATATGATATCTATAAGATGTCTATGTGTTTGTAGATAAATAGGTTTAAAAATCATCCAATAATCATATGGTGAAGGGATAGTTTAGGTCGATTTAATACCGAATAGGGAAGTTAGCTTATTAATGACAAATTATATGAATTGGCACTTATAATACATACATTATGTTGTTTCCGGAAATGAATCACTGAATACACATGTTATTTATTGTAATTTAAAATCTTCAAATTTAATATCTAAGTATTATTTAATTTATCAAGAATACTAATCATACTTGATATTCATATTGAACATGTCATGAGGCCTTTGGGATAAGAAATACATTTGACAATCAACGCTCTCTTAGATTTGAAACAATATTGAGATTGTTTAAGAAATGGAAATTTTCCTCATGTTCCCTACTTTTTAAAACTTACAATAGAAATAGTAATATCCAAAACTAATTATAGAAACAAGCATGTTTTCGTAATCTTAGTTAATAACATAACCTACATTCTTCACTTCATTAATTAGTCCAATAACTCTAAATTCTAATTCTCCTCTCTCCTTTGCTCCTGCCATTAGCAAACCTACATCCAGTGACATTATATGTTTTGCATGCATTTCAAAAGTTCAATTAATTTGAAGTGAAAGCAAGTGAACATGCAAAAAATTTCAATGAAATATCAAGAGTAAAAACCGACAACAAGGAATAAAGGTATATCTCCATTAGCAATGCGAAGGGGTAATCCTTCAGCTATTGTTGTCTTCCCAACCCATGAATCTCCTAATAAAATTGGATTGTTTTTTGTTCTTCGGCATCCAACTTGAACATTTCTCTGTACTTTAGATTGTTCTTCGGCATCCAACTTGAACAACGTCCCTGCCAATTACAGGATCAATCAGTCCTTCAACGGCACGTGCATTCAAATCCTCGCAGAATTCATTCAACATTATTCTATATAAAGGTTCAGTAGACAAAATATTTTAAACCACTTGTTACTTTTCAAACAGGAATAAAGTTGACTACAGACTGAGATCATCCCACCCAAAACCATAATGGATGTTCCCTATTACGATTTTATTTGACTGGTGATGGAAAGTGATATTGTATTTATCCATGTAGAGAACTTTTCATAAATTAAACCGACTTAAGGAAATAGGTAAAGAAAACAAATTTTGATACAGTAGACAGAAAAGTAAAATGTGAAATATGAAACTGTTATAGTCATATATTATTACCTCGCATCTTATTGTGTATAGTCTGAAACAAAGCCTGCATCGATATTCCACCTCCAGAGCCTGCCAACTACATATCAGTGTTGAGATGCAAATAGAAATAAAAATATTTATATAATAACTTTGTAGCTAAAAAGTAATTCAAAAAACTTTGTAGCCAAAAAACACAGTAATGCACCTGTCTAAGAATATGAGCACTAGAATGTCAAAAAGTATGATGTCCTTCATTGCTATCAAACTTAAATAACTTCAGATTATAATCATCCTCTAATGGCTTGAAAAGTCTAAGATTTAAAAGTACTTAGGGAATCAAAGTGATGAATATACTGAGTGGGAATAAATTATTCTAAGCATGTATATTTTTCAGAGCAAGTAACAAAGATTTAAATTGTTGGTAAGGTGTCAAGAAATTTTTAAGTGTGGGGATAATAAAATGCTTTACAAAGTATGCAAAAGATCATAATAAAATCTTTACAGAGTATGCCAAAAAGATCTATCAGAAGCGGCATGCCCATGTGTGATTTGTTGGTATATATTCATGCATTCTCTGCTTAACAGACATGAACAACTGAATGCTCAAAAGAAATCCAACTTGAAAAAAAAGATTCAATACATAAAAGATGCATCTATAGCTTTTTTAAAGTGTTCACTTCCCATGTGAGCTTACTTCTTATGTAAGCTTACATTTTTCAGTTTATTTTATTCTTTATGAATCAAAATTTTATATATTTAATTAATTAAATTTTATCATAAACTATATATTTAAATTCATAAGTTATTCAATAAATAATATAGATCATTGTTCAATTTTTATAGTTATTGACTAATTATTTATTAAATTATATACAATTAAGTATTTGATTACTTATTTAATTAAGAACAAGTTGAAATAAAATAATGCAATATAATGACAAAAGATATACTATACGAATAGTTGAGAATAAATTAAAATAAAATAATATAATACAATGATAATAGTTATATTATATGAATAATTACATTTACAATCTTAAATTCGACTTTTCATTCCAACTTTCAATAATAGTTCAAAATTTTAAGAAATACAAATTCATATCATTGATAAGCAACCATTTGTACCATCGTATCAGTATTACTTTTGACTTTATAGGCCAGGTTATTACTTTTTGTCATTAATACCACCAAATATTGGATACCTTAATGATTTATCAAACTAAGCTTAGCAGCTCATTTGTCAACAGAATTAGTATTTTTGACTTTTTACGGTGTGTATACACACCATTTTCTATTTAAGACTTGGTGAACACCTAAATAAAAAGACTTGAATGAAAGAGGAAATCATTTATGTTAAAAAATGACAATGTAATTTGCAAAAAAATAGATGAGAAGTTGATAGAAAATATCTTGAATAAGGAGGTACATCATTATACTGTAAATAAAACTTATATATTGAAGTTATAGAGTCAGTTAAGCAAAGAAGAAGAAATAATAGAACTTACAGCATAATGACACTATGGAATATATATGAAATATAGACTAGAAATATACAATTGCTAGTTAACTGAAATAGCAAATGATGCAACCAGAAAATTGACATTTCAAAATACCATTTCTTTTATGCACTTCGGGATACAGAACTGATGGCCGAAGAGCTAAACCTGGCTTAACAGAGAACTTATATAGATCAACTATATATTATGGGTTAAAACAAGTTGAACAAACCAATAAGGAGGACTAGATGTTAGATGAACGCAGCATTAACAGGTGATGCATCAAAGAACTAGAGATAGATGACATAGATAAGAGCCTACGACATTGTTAACAAGAGGAACCGAGGCCCGGAAATTAACAGAAATACCATATGAAGGGTTGGAGGTATCAAGTAAGTTTCATAGTAATCTCACAAACCAATAATGATCTGAATTTTACAAAGGATGCTTCTTATGTGAACTTGCAGGCAAATTTAACATGGTTGAACTAAAGTAAGACGATTATGTAGTAGCAACACATCCAGACAAAAGTAACAACATAGGAAACATAGCCAGCCAAAATAACTTGCAATATGAAATGGTATAGCTTGAACTTGATAGAACGCACAGTAAGGTGGAACAAGTTGAAAATATATGGTGCAACACTGAAATGCAGCGAGATGGTTGGTGAAGGCGTGTCACCATACATGATTTTATATACCTAACCGAATGAATAATATATAACACACCAATCCATGTTTTGTAAAAACAAGATGTTCTTGCTGTCTAGCTTCGATATAAACATTAATCAATAAGACAAAATGAATACAATTGTAGGGCTCCAATATTCCAATCGATTATGCATAACCAAATATATTCTCATTTATGAAGGCGACCTAAAAAACTAGAAAGAATTTGAGTGGAAGTTGTAATGGATATCCAAAAGGATATAGTCAAAATTGAGTCTATTGAGTCCTTTGATTTTCTCTTATTACCAGTAAATAAACGGCAGTTCCTTGTAAATTTCCACCCTCTCTTATTGTCATGTGTTTGAATTCAAATTCAAAAAAATATTGGTGTCGAATAATTAGATGAAAATATATGTGTGTGTGTGTGTGTTTGTGTTTGCTTTACATCATCTTGGTGTGTACCGTCTCTTTTAGCATATCATCAAATTCAATTCGTTGGGGATTTGATTAGAAAGAAATTAGAGTTTTAAATTTTTTAGCTTTTCCCATTAACTCAAAAAGTTCCTGAGTAAGCAAAAAAAAAATACTGATGCAATCTATTGAGCAAAATTAGGGAAAAAAATCCATAAAATTCATTGCATCAATTGACTCCAAAACTCGTATATTTCAAACTCAAATCCAACTCTTTCGCTAAATCAAGCATAAGTGTGAATACTAATTTGCATATCAAAATCAGTTAGAACATAGTAAAAAAATTAACATAAAATACAGTAATGTTGTTTGCTTCAAATATAATTATTAGGGCAACAATTACCAGTATCACACTGGGTCTAATTTTATTTGATTATTTATATATCTGAACAACTTATGGTTTAAAATCAAGTCGATGTCAGAAATCAACCAGATGGATCGCCAGACTATTTGATTAGGTTGAAAAAATTAGGGTTTAAAATATCACTATGGCAGAATAAAATTCTGTAAACGCGTCAAAGAGGATCGCAATGTATAGATTTAGAATCACTTACAATAAAGGAAGAAAATTGCAGTATATAAGAAGCTTACCTGCTGTGATGTTTCAAAACGAGACATGAGGGGAGCGTATTTAGGGTTCCAGGTAGTCTTGGAGGATGGCATAAAAGTTTTCATTCGATAGGATTAAAATTTTCGATTTTTTGGATTTTGGGATTTTGTTTATTGTGGATTTCCTATGAAAGAGATGAAGTGAGGGAAATGAGAAGATGAGAAACGTGTTTTTAGTTTGCCGCTTAAACTAATTGGTTTCCCTCTTTTATAAAACAACGTTTCATACATTACAATATTAATTTTACTTCCGCTTGATTGCATCCAGGTCAAAAGCACCGTAAACTGTTGCCATAAATAGCGTGTTTTCTTGTAGTATACAGCTCTTGAGGCCTCTACAGCAGAAAGATTGGTCGAACTTAAGGTCAATTTTCCAAAAATCTGCTTTGATGGCTAAATCGAGTTCACTTGCATGTTTCTATGATGTTTTTGTGCAGCTCGAAGCATTCCAGCATGTAGTTGAGAAAGTCTCCGAGGCGTCTACTGAGAGGCAACATGAAATTGATCACCTTGGAGGAGATCCATGATAAAGACATAATCAAACACCAGGATAATGAGATCACAGAGTTAATCATGAAGCTAGATGTGGCAGAAAAGAGTGCTAAAGAAATATCCGAGGTGGTTAGTCATCTGGAAATGGCTCATAAAAAGGAGATGGACGCTGCCCTCAATCGCAACAGTGTACTTACTCTGGAGACAGATACACCGTTGAAAGAGAAAAACTCTCTAGCCCGATGCATTGAGGAACTCGAAGAACTCCTTAAGAAAGATAAGGATGAAAAACTTGAGGCTCAGGAGGAATCTCAAAGGTATTGCGAAGAGGCCGTCGAGGCTCAGGGGTTGAAAATTAAACTTGACGAGCAACTCGCTCAAATTGAAGTCCTTAAGGAAGAGGCAAAGGATGATGGTCGTAATGAAGTTAGAGAAAAAATTGAAGCCCAGTTGGAGGATGCTAAAGAGGCTGGACGGAATGAGATTAAGAACATGTTCGATCCTTTAATTGTTGAATACAATGCTAATGGCCTAATCCATCGTGACTTGAGTTTTCTAGGAGAGGGCTACCATGAATCGCTTACCGAGACTTGGGAATATATCATTAAAACGAGGAATAAAGTCTTTGGTGAAGCTGATTTGGATGAGGAGAAACTGGTATGGGAGATCCTTAATGGGAATGAACCTTTAGATTTTGCCGCTTCAAGGCTCCGATACTTTGATATTTTAGCACCCTCCGACAAAGGGAAAAACGTCATTGAAGCTTCGTAGTCTGATTCCAAAGCCCCCCCTTCAATTCAAGCAGCCAGAGCATCAGTTTCATTTGGCCCGGGATAGGATCCGAGCTATGACCTGGATAGATTTGGTTATAAATTAAAGTGCCTGACTCCCATTCAAGAAGGGAGTACTCCGGCGACAACTGAAAGTCAACCGGATACAAGTATCTCGCTCTATTCTCCATTATTCAAGAGATTTCGTTCCTCATTCCCAATAGTTATGGGCTTATTTGCTTGTTTCCACGAACCTGCAGGTCTTCCATCCCCCATTCAAACTCCAGGAAGTGGTGCCGCTATAGAGCAACATCCAACATTTACTGAAATTGCAGTGGCTACTGACATTCCAGGGCCTGGTGCTCAAGTTATTGGAGCTCTTGCTGACGAAAAGGCCAACGATCAGCCACTGCCAGATGAAGCTGATGATGTCATGATCACGGGTGCCACCAAACACACCGATGAGCTCAGCTTGAAGGAGTGCATCGAGAGGGAAGAGTTGTTGAATAAGAAAACCAAAATTAAACCCGTTGAGACGTACGTCGATGATCCAAACCTTATCCCTCTTCAAGTCATTCCTCCTGGCAGGTCGGTTCTCCAAGGACTCCCTCCAACTTCTGAAAGCTCTCCTACCAAGGGTGGTAAAGGATCAAAGAGAAGGATAGAAGAAGGCTCGGGTGGTGCCATGCCCAAGAAATCTAAAAGAGAGAAGGGGAGAAATAAGTAGCCGTCACTTCGGCTTAGTTTGTGTAGCTGTTTTTCTTTTTGTTGGCCGTGTATATGCAGGTACGACCCCCGTTTTGAATAAACTTGTACTACAATTTCCAAGTTTAATGTGTAAATAAAAGTTCTTTATTTTTTTATTAAACTCTTACTTGAAATTTCTTAAGTAGTCGAGCTATTACTTCTCCATTCAATGTACTTGTAATACATTGCTCATTAATTTATATAATCGTCCGTTAATTTTTACTCAAGGTCTCCATGTGGTCGTGGACTCAAGTTGTACCAACACCAGGCTTGAGCCTTAGTGTTACGCCGTCAGATTCAGCAATTTAACTGATTATACTCCTGCCCTCGGTCTTTGGTTAACAAAGTTAGATTTTGGATGGTCGAACTCCATCCTTAGCGAGTTTATACTCCTCATGTCGGTTTTAGGCCAGAGTTTATGGAATAGTGAGTGGTCGAACCGCACTCATCTATTTGTTTATACTCATATCCGCACTCTGGGGATAAGACTTGGTTGATGGGTGATCAGATCGCACCCAATTTGCGTTTATACTCTAGTCCACAATCTGGGGACTTAGATTTATTTCGAAAAATAGTCGGACCGTACTTTCCTTAATTGATTGATTTGCCCCCAAGTTTAGGGTTTGACTCAGCGAACGATCGATCATGTCCCATCGCTTTTGATTCATGTATGTCCCATCGCTTGGTGGGATTAATTTGATTATCGGATGGCCAAGTTACATCCAATCCTAGTTAGGTACTACGTCCATCGGGTTGTGAGCGAGAATCGTCGATCGAACGGTTGAACCACGTTCATTTTGTTTAGTTCAATCATGAACTTATATAATCGGCTAGCTCCAAACTCTGGGAACCTGATCAGACATGTCAATATTAGTCAATCGGGTATCGTAACTAATATGTAATGCTACAATAATGACAGATATGAAGGAAATGTCAAACTTTATTTGCCAAACGGAAAGAAATGACATAATTTGTCTTATTACATTTCTGGAAAATAAAACACTAAAGCAAATTCAGAAGCTAAATACAACTGAATGAAAAAGAATAAACTAAGTGAAATAGCATTGTAAATGCTCGCTATTCCATGCTCTTGGGATTGTGATGCCACAACAGTCGCTGGCTTGAATGTTCCCTCTCTAAGCCTCTGTTAAATGACATATGGTCCTTCCCAAGTAGGATTCATGTGTGATGGGATAAGAAAAACCCGTTTTAAGATGAGATCGTCGATTTCAAAGGTCCTAGGTCGGACTTTAGTATTGTAGTATCGGGTGACTTAGTGTCGATGTGCAACTGCCCTCAAATCAGCTTCTTCGCGCTTCTCATCCACAAAGTCTAGAGATTCTAAGAGAATATCTCTATTCATTCTGGGGTCGTAGTAGGTTGCTCGATGAGAAGGGACTTCGAGTTTAACAGGAATGACGGCTTCGGAGCTGTAAGTAAGAGCGATGGAGTATGGCCAGTCATGGACTTGTAGGTGGTTCTGCAAGCCCATAATGCTATTGGGAGTTCATCCACCCACTTGCCTCTAGCTTTTTCCAAATGTTTCTTCAGAATGGACTTTATGATTTTGTTCACAGCTTCAACTTGTCCATTTGCTTGAGGGTGAGCAACTACTGCAAATCTCTTCTTAATATGATGTCGAATGGTAGAAGTCTTTGAATTCAGCACTGTCAAATTAGGTTCCATTGTCAGTTACAATGGTTCCTAGAAGGCCAAAATGATAGATTATGTTCTGGACAATGAAGTTGATTACTTTCATTGTTGTGATCATGGCTAAAGGTTCCGCTTCATTCCATTTGGTGAAGCAATCAGCTACGACGGTGGAGTACTTCGCACCACCTTTAGAGATCAGTAAGGAACTGATATTATCTATGGCCCATATGGAAAACGGCCATGGACTGACCATTTATGTGATTTCCATCGGTGGAGCTCTCAGAACTTTTGCATACATCTGGCACTTGTCCCATCGCTTAGTGTAATCAGCAACATCCCGTTTGACAATCGGTCAATAATACCCATAACGGAGTATTTTCTTTACTGTGGTTTGCCCCCTAGTGTGATCACCACATCCCCTTCATGAACTTCCTTTAGGACACGTTTTATTTCATTATAAGCTATACACCAGATTAGGGGAATGAAAAAACCCTTTCTATACATGACTCCTTCCTGAAAGATATACCGTGAAGCTTTGCGAAGGATTTGTCGTCTTTCATTCCTTCGTTCAGGAAGGACTCGCTGTAGCAAATGGTCTTTAATCGAAGTCATCTACGAATGTTAGCACCAAAATTGGTCACTAACCCCATTTAGAAAGATTGTGTAGAGAGATAAATGAAGAAGATAAATTAAAACGGAGAGATATAGACTAAATTAACTACAGAGATCTAGAACACTAGATTTATAGTGGTTCGCGTAACTGCCTACGTCCACTTTGAATTGTAATCTTTATTGCTTTCCCAAGTAGTTAAATACAAATACAATCCGTACAATAATGGCTTGAGTACAAGTTTTAACTGAAAAAAGTTAGTCTTGAAAGTGGCAGAGTCTACCCAGTGTTCTCCGAAAAAGGTCCATTTCACTGTGCCCCTACCCTTTTATTTATAGATGAAGATGGGTTGGACTTCCCTCATGGGCCTAGGAACAAGGTATCTTGGCCCACAGTAGACAACTCTAGCACACCGAACCAGGCATGCCGAATGAGCCATGCCGAGCGAGGAAAGCCGGTCGAGAACCATTTGGTTGACCATTGAGTGACTTGAAGTAACCATTCAAGAGAACCGGGGCAAGTAGTGAGTTGAAGCGAAATGAAGCTATGCTGAACGCCCTTACGTTGTTGTGGAATTGATAGCTTCCATCGTATACACCGAACCAGGGATGCCAAACGAGGTAGGATGCCGGTCGAGGCCTGGGATGCCGAACGAGGGAGGATGCCGGTCGGGGCCTGGGATGCCGAGCGAGGGAGATGTCGGTCGAGGCCTGGGATGCCGATCGAGGGAGATGCCGGTCGAGACCTGGGGTGCCGAGCGAGGGATTGTGCAAAGCCACACATCCAGGTCGAATGGCATTCACATGCCAAACGAGGTATTGTGCCGAATGATGTAGCGGTGTCGAACGAAGGACTTGGGCCGAGCGAGGCTCTTGCGCCGAACGAGGTGAAATGCCGAGCGAAGCCCTATTGCCGAACGAGGCTAAATGCCGAGCGAAGCCCTGTTGCCGAACGAGGCTAAATGCCGAGCGAAGCCCTATTGTCGAACGAGGTAAATGGCGAGCGACGCTTTGTGCCGAACGGTTCTTTGTTCGGTGATCTTCACGCTACCGGGTCAATTACCCGGGTAACACTTGCCCCCCAAAGTGTGTCGTGTGAGGCAACATGACACGCTTTGAGCTAATATCCAATTCCCTCTTTTCCTTTGTGACATACACAAGAAGCCGTTCCATATAGATGCCGAGCGAGTCGTTCGGCAAGTCACATGCCACTCAGCATAAGCATGCCGAACCACTAACGTTCCTTGACCTGATCTACTTGTAGATGCCTGTTCAATTTCCCCCTCTTCTTATAAAAAGGCCCACACTTCTCTCCTTTACCTCTTTACTTTTACTTTAACTCTACAAAATTTACTAACTTTCCTTCCCCCAAACTCTTACTACCTCCCCAATCATTCTCTTCTTTCCTAAATCCAGTACGTTTGCCCCCCTACTGCTCTCAATAACGAGTCTGAGTGGAATTCAATTCCAAATCGACCACTTCCCTAAACTTCGGCCCATTCTTCTAGTATGAATTTCTCTCTTGATCGACTTTCCCCAATTAAGGGTTTTGTATGAGATTCGAATTTACGACTTTCCGTTAACTTACGGGTGATGGAAGTCGCGTAGAAGAGGAAGATGGATCTGAGGTTTAAACGTGCCTTAGGGTTAGTTAGAGAGGAGGAAGGAAAAAGATGTCGGAAGTAGCTAAGACGTAGGCTCATGTTGGGTCACTGAGTGAGGGAGGAGGAAGTTGTATTGACTCGGTAAGTGTTGGTAAATTCAATAGGTGTTGGCTGATAGAGGTCGTTCGGTAGATAAGGAGCGAAGGAGAAGTGATTGTGGACAGGTCGGCGTTTGCTTTTTGGGTGAAAATTGACCAACTACGAAGTAGGTGGCTCGGTAGTATCCATGCAAGAGTAATGACAAGGTGGTAAATGGATAGGGTGTCGTTTGGTCTAAGGAGAGGGAGAGTCTGGTTCGGTGCTCGGAGGAAGTGAGACGGAGGTGAGCGAGTGGGTCGGCATGTCTGGCTTAGGCGATCGAGCCACAGAATACCGAGCGAAGGTGTATGATCCTATGATGCCGAGCGATGTTGATCGAATCATTCATTCGAGTGTCGAGCGATGGGTTTGTGCCGAGCGGCATTCAGGCCGAACGGTATTTTGGAAACCTGTTTTGAGTGTCGCTCGACCTTGAGTCTTGAAGTAGACTGCAACAGTCGAAATCATTTCAACTTGAACATAACTCACATCGAACTCACTAACCTCGCACGCCTAATCACACGACATTTAAACAAGAACAAGGACTTAAGCAAACAAGCATATCGAACTAATCCGGACTAACAACTCCCCAATTTCAACAACTATAAAGCCGAGTCTAACTTGACTAAAACAGATAGTAAACTTCCACATACAGTGTCGACACACCATCATATGACAAGCTCTCGGAGACGGTCAGCGATGACGGTCTCCGAAGGTGAAAGTCCAATGCTTAACTCTATTTCAGCAACCTTATGACTTGTAATTCTTTGGCACTTATACTTGAATGATTGCACTAGTTCACACACCACATGAGGGGAGTATTTTTGTTGTTATGTCTAATGTCGATCGTTTTGTAAGTATAGTTCAAACAGGTGTTTCATCTGATCCAACATTCATCAGGGATGTCTAGGAAATCCAGCTCTGCCACAATCTCGGACAGACCCGGGCCATCTTCTCAACAAGAAGAAATTAGAACTTCAAATCCGTCGTCCGCTCCTGTACAAGACATGCCGAACCCCGCGATCGCATCTATCGACTTGGCTCCTGATGACTTGGATGCCGCGATCTTTTTAGACAATCCGATCGATTATCAAGCCTCAAAGATTAACGAAAGCACGCTTCGCCATATATGCTCAGTACACGGGATTCCTTTCGACGACGTGCTGGTTCCATCGGGACAGGATCGTCCTCACTTGCCTCCAGTAGGATATACAGCCTGCAATAGATTCATGTATTGGGTTGGTAGCGTGCCGCCATTCAACTCCTTTCTTCGGGACCTGTTGCAGTATATCGAGATTTCCCCATCGCAATTACATCCAAATAGCCACGCGTTCATATGCAACACTTACATTCTCTTCATGAGTGTCCTTTTCAGGCTCCTGACTCCTGGCAATATCCGTTATATTTATCGCTTCAAGAGACGGTCAATATCCGTTATATCTATCGCTTCAAGAGACGGTCAGATAGTCCATCTTTTGTATTCTTTGGGCTGCATAGCAAGTGTCAAATCCTGACTGGGGCATGAAGCAAGTTCGCCCAGTATAAACAGGAGTGGTTCTACGTACGTTGTTCTCCTGGCTTCGCGAGGAGATGGGTGGAAGGGAGTAAGTCTTTTTTTTGGATTAATACTCGTGTTTGGCGGAAATTGCACCTTTTCTAACTCTTTCCATACTTTTGCAGGTATCAACCCACGTCCGAAGGCTTTGGGTATTCTGAAGCTGTCGAAGCTATTCGAGCCATTCCCGCAGAAGACCGGGACATCAGATCTCTCATTTCAAATGAATCGCTCACGAATTTTGGGCTCCTGGTGGAAGGTCGCCAAATAAGCCTTCCTCAGGGCGTCATTATACCCAGGCCTGCTTCAGGCAAAGGAAAAAAATAGGCTAGGTCTTTAACACGTAACGCCCCTGATACACCAGAGGAGGGGGAGATTAGAGAAGCCAAAACGCTTGAAGTACAGGGCGAAAATGTTAGCCCTGCTCGGGACCCGATAGTCAAAGTCCACGATATCGAGAAGACACCTTCCCCTTCGAAGGGAAAGAAGAAGTTGACCTACAAATTAAGGAAGAAGACGGTGGGTGGAACCTCTAAGGTCACCCTTACTCCATTAAAAAAGAGCCCTCTTCTCAACACTTAGAGAGTTCGTTGAAAGGCTTGTTAGACCTCACTATTCCCGATGATTTGCTCAACTATGGCTTCGATGATCCAGAAGCTCTTAAACTTCATTCGCCCGCGAGAGGCGATACAGGCGCTCAGGCCCAAATCCATGGAGAAAAAACTCCTATTAGTAAAGATAAAGAAACTGGTCCGTCGGGGGGAACACTAGGACACACACGGACACGTGCACTTCACCTTGCACTTCAATTTTAGCCATCACTTTGTTCTTTTCTAACTTTTCGTTATTCTCATTCAGCGCAGGTGACATGGGACGCACTCATGGACTTGATTGTCTTCGCGGGTCATATATTTTTCATCATTCTGGCCGGGATTCGGGCACCGGCAAGCGCCGAGACAGAGATGACTCTACAGACCAAGACTATCGCCCCCAAGAATCAACTTATTGGAGGAAATCATACAGCCAGTCCTCATATTCTCGCGATCATCCTTCTCAATCTGAGCAAGGCAGAGAGAAGTCTGCGCAGAAGGGGTCCCAATCCAATGTCCCCCGTGATCAACACTCTGGTTCATCTAGTACACGGCAGTCTCAGGAACATCGTGAGAAAACGGAACTTTCAAAGCCATCTCCCCCATTCACGCAACAGATCTGACAATATCGGAGAAGCTAGCCGAGCTTAAAGTTAAATTCGCCAAAATATGCTTTGATGGTCTGAAGTTCCTCCCGGCGATCCATCACATTCCGGGGCATGTCAAGCAAAGCGCCATTGCTTGCAACAACGACGTTTATGTTCAATATGACGCGTTTGTCCATCTAGCTGAAAAAGTCTCGGAAGTCTCTGTTGAGCGTCAACACGAAATCGACCGCCTGAAGCTTGAAGCCATTTTCGATAAAGATATTATCAAAACTCAGGATGAAGATCTTTCCTCATACAAGTCCTAACTCGAAGCTGCCCAACAAAGTGCTAAGGATACTGCAGAGGCCGTTAATCGTCTGGAGATAACTCATAAGAAGGAAATTGACGAAGCGGTCCAACGCTGCTGGGCCTTAGCTTTAGAAAAGGATTCTGTTAAAAAAGAAAGGGATTCATTCGCCCAGCGAGTCAAAGAGTCGGAAGATCAACTCTGCAAAGAGAGAGAAGAAAAATCGGCTGCCCAGGAAGAGTCGCAACGATATTGCGATGAGATTGTTGCTACGCGACTTTTGAAGGCACAGCTCGACGACGAGCTCTCTAAAGTCGGGATGCTGAAGGATGAAGCTCGTGAAGAGGGCAAGAGAATAGCATCCGCGGAGATTGACTCTCGCCTTGAGGTGGCTACAGAGGCTGGCAGAGAGGAGATCAAGTGCTTGTTCGGCCCGCTGATAGCTGAATACAACGCCTGTGTCCTCATGCATCGGGACTTAACTTTTCTTGGCGAGGGTTACCTCGAATCTCTGGCCGAGGCATGGGAAACTTTGATAAAGATTAGGAAGGTTGATTCGGGTACCGAGGAATTCGACGAGGATGCTTTAGTAAAGGAATTTCTTAAGGGGAATGAGCCTTCAGACTTGTCTGCAGCAATGGCTCTTTTTGGCAAAGGCTCTTCTCCATCAAAGGAAAAAAATGGCATTGTTGGTCCGTTTGGAACCAAGTCTCCAGCTCCTCCTCCTACTCAATCGGCTGATCGGCCAGTACTTGATCCATTCGAGCAACACACTGGTTATGACCCGAAAGACCCTGGCCTCGGCATTCATTTGCTATCTCCCATTCTAGAGGGTGAGACTCCTCGGACGGTTGAGAGCCAGCAAGAAACTGATATATAACTCTTCTTCTTAAAGTTCAAAGAACTGTCATTTTCGGTGAGAGGTTATTGTATTCTAACGTTCGTCTCTTGTGGTTTTGTGCAGGCCATTCTGATCCGGATCCGACTCCAAGGAGCGATGACGCCAAGGAGACAAAGGGGAAAGTGAGCGAGGCTACTCACGCGGGAGTGACCCCCAGTCCTGATGCTCAGGTGATTGAGGCGCTCGACGAGGATAAGTCTGAAACTTCGTCCCTCGTCGTAGAAAGTTATGAAATTGAGATTATCGATGCTTCTGACCATACCTCAGGGCTGAGCATGAAGGAGCGGCTCGAGGAAGAGAGGAAAAAGAAAGTGGAGATCAAGGTCGAGTCTCAAGTAGTAGAACTTGACGTCCCATTGAACATGCCTCTAAAAGTCATTCTTCCTGGCAGAACCAAATCACTGGATGTTCCTCCTCCCACTTCTGACACCGTTTCTCTAGCGAGCAAAACGTCCAAGAGAAAACGCATGGGGGAAGAATCGTCTGAGAAATCGAAGAAAGAAAAGAAGCTGAAGAAGTAACTATCATGCTCGCTCAACGAGAATCGGTTTGGATTATGTAATCATTTTTATTTATTTTCATAGCCGTTGTAAATAGGAGTTTGACTCCGAGTTTTAGGAGGAGTGGTAGCAGAACCCCATTTTGGATTAATAAATAAAGTTTAGTTTCTTTGTCTTTCAAATGACTTTTGTTTTTCAGCTTTCTGTATAACTGTGGTCGAAACCCGAGCTATCGTGAGTTATATAAACCCCTAATCCATTTTCATATAACTTGGAAATTCTTTGGGGTTGTACCTCCTTTATTCCACACTTCAGGTACTTGAATATTTTTTAGTCTGTACTCTGCGGACTTAATGGCTTCAAGTCATTTGTACTCTAGTCTGCATTCTGGGGACTTAGAGTACTCCAGTCCGCACTCAGGGGACTTGGAGATTTAAGTCGTTTATACTCTAGTCCGCACTCTAGGGACTTAGAGTACTCCAGTCCGCACTCAGGGGACTTGGAGATTTAAGTCGTTTATACTCTAGTCCGCACTCTGGGGACTTAGAGTACTCTAGTCCGCACTCAGGGGACTTGGAGATTTAAGTTGTTTATACTCTAGTCCGCACTCTGGGGACTTAGAGTACTCCAGTCCGCACTCAGGGGACTTGGAGGTTTAAGTCGTTTATACTCTAGTCTGCACTCTGGAGACTTAGAGTACTCCAGTCCGCACTCAGGGGACTTGGAGATTTAAGTCGTTTATACTCTAGTCCGCACTCTGGGGACTTAGAGTACTCCAGTCCGCACTCAGGGGACTTAGAGATTTAAATCGTTTATACTCTAGTCCGCACTCTGGGGACTTAGAGTACTCCAGTCCGCACTCAGTGGACTTGGAGATTTAAGTCGTTTATACTCTAGTCCGCACTCAGGGGACTTGGAGATTTCAGTCGTTTATACTCTAGTCCGCACTCTGGGGACTTAGAGTACTCCAGTCCGCACTCAGGGAACTTGGAGATTTCAGTCGTTTATATTCTAGTCTGCGCTCTGGGGACTTAGAGTACTCCAGTCCGCACTCAGGGGACTTGGAGATTTAAATCGTTTATGCTCGTTCGTACGTCAGACAGAATAATGTAACTCTAGTCGTTTGTCATCGGATTATAATGCATAGAAACATTAGTGATTCATGAAAAAGATGGCTTCAAGCCTTTATTAATGAAAACAAACTAAATCGTCCGATTACATGCTAAAAGAACTAAGAATCAATGGAACAAAAACATACGGGAAGTAATTGCACCTAAAACACGAAATAAACAGGCTAAATATAATAATGTCGTAAATGTTCACTATTCCATGCTCGGGGGAGTGTCATGCCATCAACGATCGCTAGCTTGAAAGTTCCCTCTCCAAGCTTCTGTTCAACGACATATGGACCTTCCCAGTTGGGATTCATACGCGATGGTACCAGAAAAACTCATTTCAAAATGAGATCACCCACATCAAAGATTCTCGGGCGGACTTTTTCGTTATAATATCACATAACTCGGTGCCTGTATGCTGCCGCCCTTAACTCAGCTTCTTCACGTTTTTCATCAACAAAGTCCAGTGATTCCAATAAGAGATCCTGATTCATCCTAGGTTCATAATGTGTCACCCGATGTGATGGAACTTCAAGATCCACGGGTATAACGGCCTTCGTACCATATGCCAATGCGAATGGAGTGTGGCCAGTCGCGGACTTGTGGGTGGTTCTATAAGCCCATAGCGCTGTTGGAAGTTTATCTACCCACTTGCCTCCGGCCTTTTTCAAACGCTTCTTCAATATGGTCTTGATTATTTTGTTCACGGCTTCAACTTGTCCATTAGCCTTAGGATGAGCAACTACGGCGAACTTTTTCTCAATGCCGTACTTTAAACAAAAATCTTTGAATTCCCTACTTTTGAACTGAGTTCCGTTGTCGGTAATGATGGTTCTCGGGAGGCCGAAGCGGCATATAATGTTTCGCACAACGAAATTAATGACCTTCTTGGAGGTGATTATGGCTAAGGGCTCTGCCTCGGCCCATTTGGTGAAGTACTCGACCGCAACTATTGCATATTTTGCGGCACCTTTGGATATAGGCAAAGAACCGACTATGTCGATTCCCCAAATTGTAAACGGCCAGGGACTAACCATTTGCGTGAGTTCCGTTGGCGGAGCTCTCGGGATTTTCGCGTATCTTTGACACTTATCACATTTTCTTACATAATCTGCAGCATCCTGATTCACAGTTGGCCAATAGTATCCGTAGCGGAGGATCTTTTTTGCTAATGTCTGCCCCCCCCAATATGGTCGCCACATTCTCCTTTGTGAACTTCCTTCAAGAACCGCTTTGTCTCATCATGGGCAATGCACCGTAGTAAGGGGACCGAGAACCCCCTCCGATACGTTACTCCGCCCTGCATCATATATCACGCGGCTTTGCGAATGACATGTCGTCTTTCGCTTCTTCTTTCGGGCAAAGTCCTATTTAGCAGGTATTGTTTGAATGGGGTTATCCATGACTCCTTCTGGATTTCTGTTTCCAACACAAAATCCACCTCCATCACATCTATGCTTGGAGCATGTAAGGTTTCGACGGGAACTAATCCCATTTGCTGTGCATCGCCGGTACTTGCGAATTTGGACAGCGAGTCAGCTTCCTTGTTCTGTTCACGCGGGACATGCAAAATGTCATAATGTTCAAGGTTCGCCAATAGTTCCTGAACCAGAGCAAGGTACGGAGCAAGCTTCTGTCCCCTTGCTTGGTAATCTCCTCGCACTTGGTACACCACCAACTGTGAGTCACAAAAGATTTCAACTGATTTTACCCCGAGTTCTCCAATAAGCTTTAAACCATAAATCAATGCTTCATATTCTGCTTCATTATTCGTAGCCGGGAAATTGAGCTTCAAAGCATAACAAATCGATCGATTTTCTGGAGTCACAAGAATTACACCAGCCCTAGAACAACGGTCATTTGACGCCCCATCGGTGTACAATTTCCATTGAATGAGTGGAATGACACTGTGACTATCTGGTTCGTCTGACATAGTGAACTCAGGGATGAAGTCTGCTAATGCTTGCCCTTGTATAGCTCTTCGTGGCAGGTCGGTAATATCGAACTGACTCAACTTGATATTCTATTTTAACATCCTTCCAGAAGTTTCTGGTCGTTGGATTACCTGTCGCAAGGGCTGATCGGTATAAATACTGACTGAGTGTGCTTGAAAGTATGGACGCAGCTTACGTGATGCAATCACCAAGCAATAGGCCAATTTCTCAATTTTAGGATAATTTCTTTCTGCCCCCGTTAAACGTTTACTAACGTAATACACCGGCTTTTGAACTCGGTCCTCCTCGCAGACCAAAGCCGCACTTATAGCATGTGGGGATACGACCAAGTATACGTACAACATTTCATAGTCTACTTGTTTCGACAGCACTAGAGGATTTTCTAAATGCCTCACCAGAGCTCGGAACGCTTCCTCACAGTTGGATGTCCATTCGAAATTCCTTTTTCCTTTCTTTATTATATCGAAGAAGGGAATACACTTGTCTGTTGCTTTGGATATAAATCGACTCAGCGCAGCCACTTTTCCATTCAAGCTTTGTACCTGCTTTATAGTCCTGGGCACTTGTATGTCTTGAACAGTTTGAATATTTTCCGAGTTAGCTTCGATTCCCCGGGCATTAACAATGAATCCTAAAAACTTTCCTGATGACACGCCAAAGGAACACTTAAGAGGGTTGATCTTTATCCCATAGTATCTGAGTATGCCAAACATCTCTGCTAAGTCTCGAATGTGGTCCTTTGACTGCCGTGACTTCACGAGCATATCATCCACATAGACTTCCATTGTTCTACTAATCTGGTCTTTAAACATTCGATTCACTAGACGATGATAAGTCGCTCTCGCGTTTATCAATCCAAAAGGCATCGCTACATAGCAATATAGCCCGACGTCTGTGACAAAACTAGTGTGTTCCTGTTCCGGAATGTGCATCGGGATCTGATTGTATCCCGAGTACACATCCATGAATGATAATAACTCGTGTCCTGCAGTGGAGTCGACCAACTGATCAATTCTAGGTAATGGGAAAATGTCCTTAGGACATGAGTTTAAATCAGAGTAATCTACGCAAGTTCTCCACTTCCCATTTTCTTTTCTCACTAGCACGGGGTTCGACACCCATTCAGGGTAGAGGGCGTCGCGGACGAACCCATTGGCTTTGAGTTTGTCCACCTCCTCTTTGAGAGCAGCGGACCTCTCCGGGTCCATTCCTCTCCTTTTTGCTTAACTAGGACGTACCTCGGGTCTATGTTCAACATATGACTCGTAATAGCGGGTGAAATCCCGCACATGTCGGAATGTGTCCAAGCGAAAACATCGAGATTCGCACGGAGGAAATCACTAAGGTCCTCGGTCATCGAGGGGCTGAGTTGTGATCCAATCTTCAGTACTCGCGACGGATCGTCTCAGCTGAATGAAATGTCAATCGTCAGTTCAGCCGGTGCTGCTTTTCTTCCTTGGGTTCTTCATCATCGTCTCTCAGATCTATGTCTCTGTAGATCCGAGAATTTTACCTGAGCCAAGGCTCGGGCATTACTTGTCAATTGTCGATTGTCAGTATTCTGAATGCGGACGGGGTTGTCCGCAACCTTTCCTTTCTCTCTCCGATGGGCCTCTCGGAGCTCAGCCACATAACATGCACGACCGGTCGCCTCATCGCCATGAACAACACCTACTCCTTTGTCGGTCGGAAATTTTAAAGTCAAACACCACGGGGCCAATGCTGCTCTGAATTCAGCCAGGGCCGGTCGACCCAGAAATACATTGTATAGGGAACCTACATCCAAGACTATGAAAGGTAGGATTCGCACCCTCCTACGCTCGCGTTGTCCCAGTTTAACTGGCAACTCAACATACCCCACTGCATCAGTCGCTGCACCGTTAAAGCCATGAATACGAGCTTTAGGCAGCTTTAAATCCTTCGTCTCCATCTTCATTTGGTCATACGCCTTTTTGAAGATGATGTTAACAGAACTTCCATAATCAATCAAAATTTCTTCACTAGTGCTAGCTCGATTGTCGCGGATATGACCATCGGGTCAACGGTAGGAGCCTCCACCTGGTCGGCATCTCGGCTCCTGAATACTATATCGTATGTCATTGTCCGCTGCTGCTTAGCTGGGGACCCGTCCTCAGTATTTGAATAACACTCAAAATCTGCATGCCTTAGGGAGTTAGCATATCGCTCCATTTCCTGCCAATTCTTATCTACAGGATGAGGTCCGCCTACTATCGTGTTTATGACCAGTCTACCCACAGTTCGAGCAGGCTCTTCAGGGTGACGTGGAGCTGGTGCGTGACCAGGATTGGACGTTCCCTGTCCACCCTCTTGAGGACTCTTTACAAACTCCTGCAACTTTTTCTATCTAATCAACTTTTCTATAGCGCCATGTAGGTCCCTACACTCTTCAGTATTGTGCCCATAATTCTCATGGAAGCGGCAATACTTCCCAGTCCGCTTTTGCTCCTAGGTTGACTCCTTTGGGCATGGCTTTATGTATTGAAAGGTATTACAAGTTGATAGATAAATATTCTCAAGAAATGCATTTAGTGGGGTGTATTCGTTGTAGGTTGGAATTCTCGGCTTCCATTTCCCTGCTTCTCTTTTCTTCCCTTGATTTCCTCCTTTGGACTCCTTGGATTGCCCGGGCTTGTTCTAGACATTGACCTGAACTTTCTCTCGAGTTGTCTTCGGATTGCTTTACAACGATGTTTCTTTTCACGGTTTCCTGAACAGGCCCTGGTGCCTTATCTCGCCTTATCCACCTGGCTTCCTCCCTTCTTATGAATTGATGAGCCTTTGAGTAAAAACACTCTAGCGTAGTTAGATGTTTTCCCGCCAACCAATCTCCAAACTTTGAATCCGGATCCACACCTCGCATCACAGCCATAAGAATTGCGTGATCATTAGGATTGCTAACTTCAGTAGCCGCAACATGGAATCTTTGTAAATACTCCTTCAACGACTCCCCTGGAGCTTGGATTACACTTGATAGAGACATCACGTCCTTTGGACAAGTAGCATGTATTCTGAACTGTTCTATAAATTTCGTTGCCAACTCCTCGAAACTGGATACGGACCACGAAGGAAGTCGGGTGAACCATATGGTAGCGATCCCAGATAGAATTATTGGGAAGCACCTACACTTGGTTGCATCATTCGCTCTAGCTGAATCCATCATCCATTCATATCTCATCACATGCTGTCGGGGATCGGTCTTTCCTTCGTAGGTCGGGATAGTTGGCATGCTAAACTTCCTGGGGTACTCGGCCTGTAGAACAATGTCTGTGAATGGAGTATGACTCTTAGATATCCCCCAATATTCATTGGCCAGGCCTTGATTTTCTCTCATCAGCTGTCTGACCATAGCCGATAGGTCTGACCGTACAATAATGGCTTGAGTACAAGTTTTAACTGAAAAAAGTTAGCCTTGAAAGCGGCAGAGTCTCCCCAGTGTTCTCCGAAAAAGGTCCATTTCACTGTGCCCCTACCCTTCTATTTATAGACGAAGATGGGTTGGACTTTCCTCATGGGCCTAGGAACAAGATATCACGGCCCACAGTAGACAAATCCAGCACACCGAACCAGGCATGCCGAACGACCAATGCCGAGCGAGGAAAGCCGGTCGAGAACCATTTGGTTAACCATCGAGTGACTTGAAGTAACCATTCAAGAGAATCAGGGCAAGTAGTGAGTTCAAGTTAAATGAAGCTATGCCGAACGCCCTTACGTTGTTGTGGACTTGATAGCTTGTTAACTTCCATCGTATACACCGATCCAGGGATGCCAAATGAGGTAGGATGCCGGTCGAGGCATGGGATGCCGAACGAGGGAGGATGCCGGTCGAGGCCTGGGATGCCGAGCGAGGGAGATTCCGATCGAGGCCTGGGATGCCGAGCGAGGGAGATGCCGGTCGAGACCTAGGGTGCCGAGCAAGGGATTGTGCCGAGTCACACATCCAGGTCGAATGGCACTCGCATGATGAACGAGGTATTATGCCGAATGATGTAGCGGTGTCGAACGAAGGACTTGGGCCGAGCGAGGCTCTTGCGCCGAACGAGGTGAAATGTCGAGCGAAGCCCTGTTGCCGAACGAGGCTAAATGCCGAGCGAAGCCTTGTTGCCGAACGAGGCTAAATGCCGAGCGAAGCCCTGTTGTCGAACGAGGCTAAATGGCGAGCGAAGCCCTGTTGCTGAACAAGGCTAAATGGCAAGCGACGCTTTGTGCCGAACGGTTCTTTGTTCGGTGATCCTCACTCTACCGGGTCAATTACCCGGGTAACAAACTCCTTCTCGGGCCTCATCGCTAGTACCCAGTCGATTTCCATCTGGTTTATGCTTGTAGCGTTTAGTACTTCGACTGGAACCTAGCCCATTTGTTGTGCATCCCCGGTGCTAGCAAACTTTGCCTATGAGTCGGCCTCTTTGTTTTGATCCCGGGGAATGTGTGTGGTGTCATAATACTTAAAATCAGTCAATAGCTTTTGGAATTTGATAAGGTACGAAGCGAGTCATTTTCCTTTAGCCTAGTAATCTCCCCTGGCTTGGTATACTGGCAACTGGGAATCGAAAAAGATTTTACTTCCAGTTCTCTAGCGAGTTTGAGTCCAGCGATCAGAGCTTCATATTCAGCTTCGTTAATTAATGCAGGGAAGTCAAGCTTCAAAGCGTAGCAAATTGATCAATCCTCCGAAGTTACTAGTACAACTCCAGCTCTAGAACAACGACCGTTGGATGCTCCATCCGTATACATTTTCCATCGGATAGTAAGGGTTCATTGCTCTCTGGGAGATCATCCTGTGCAGTGAACTCAGGTATAAAGTCCGCCAATGCATGTCCCATGATGGCTCTTCGAGGGAGATAGTTAATATCAAACTGGCTCAGCTTGATGGTCCACTTGAGCAACCTTCCAGACGTCTTGGGTCGCTGTAGGACCTGTCGTAACGGCTGATCCGTGTAAACATTGATAGGATGAGCCTGCAAATAGGGGCAGATCTTTCGAGAAGCAATCAACAGGTAGTATGACAATTTCTCTATCTTTGGATAGTTCCTTTAAGCTCCTGTTAATCGCTTGCTAACATAATAGATTGGTCTCTGGATTCAATTCTCCTTGTGAAGCAGTGCGACACTTATAGCATGTACCGACACGGCCAAGTAGATATACAAGTCTTCATGATCCACCAGTTTTGACAAGATGGGAGGCCTCTCTAAGTGGTTCACCAATGCTCGGAATGCGTCTTCACAATCTTGTGTCCATTCAAAGTTTCTTTTCCCTCTTCTAATCAAGTCGAAGAAAGGAATGCATTTATCGGTGACTTTGAAAATAAAGCGACTTAGGGTTGCAACCTTCCCGTTTAGGCTCTGAACTTGTTTAATGGTCTTTGGCACTTGGATGTTGTGAATAGTTTGAATCTTCTTGGGATTAGCTTCGATTCCGCGAGCATTAACGATGAAACCCAAGAACTTTCCTAATGCAACGCCAAATGAACATTTCAGAAGATTGATCTTCATTTTTTAATATCGGAGGATATCGAACATTTCTGATAAGTCTCTAATGTGGTCGCTTAACCATCGTGACTTTACAAGCATAACATCCACGTATACCTCCATTGTCTTTCGAGATTAATCTTTAAACATTCGGTTAACTAGGCATTCATAAGCCGCTCCAGCATTCTTCAATCCAAATGGCATTACCACATAGCAGTACAATCCAACGTCAGTAATAAAATTGGTGTGCTCTTGGTCGGGGATGTGCATCGGGATTTGATTATATCTGGAGTACGCATCCATGAAAGATAGCAACTTATGTCCTGCGGTTGAGTCTACTAGTTGGTCAATTGTCGAAAGGGGAAAACTGTTGGGCAAGCTTTGTTTAAATCCGAGTAGTCAAAACATGTCTGTCACTTTCCATTCACCTTTCTCACAATTATAGGATTAGATACCCATTTAGGGTAAAGGGCATCGTAAATAAACCTATTGCTTTTGAGCTTATCCCCTCCTCTTTAAGGGAAGCAGATCTCTTCGGATCCATGCCATGCCTTTTCTGTTTCACCGGGACATGCCTCAGGTCGATGTTTAATGCATGGCTCGCAGTGGCAGGAAAGATTCCACACATATCAGAATGAGTCCAAGCGAACACGTCAAGATTCGCTCGGAGAAAACCAGCAAGTTCTTTCATCATCAGGGAGCTGAGCTATGATCCCATCTTTAGGACCCATGATAGGTCGTCTTGGATGACCATGATGTCAACCGTCAGCTCAGCCGGTGCAGCCTTGGTCTCTTTGGGGTCTTCCTCATCATCCCTCGGTTCTATGTCTTTATAGAACTGACCATGCTGCCTGAGCCAAGGTCCAGGTGCTGGTTATTAATCTTCGGTGGCTTGGATGCGGAGAGACTTGTCCACACACTTACCTTTCTTCTTTTGTTGAGCGTCCCTCAATTCAGCCACGTAGCAGGAACGTCCGGTTGCCTGATCACCATGCATAACTCCAACACCGTTATCAGTTGGGAACTTCAAAGTCAAACACTACGGGGCACGAGCTGCCTGGAATTCAGCTAGGGTTGGTTGGCCTAGAAAAACATTGTATGGAGAGGCAACATCCAAGACAAAAAATGGTAACATCTGCACTCTCCTGCGTCCACCTTCTCCCAATTCCACGGGAAATTCGACATAACCAACAGCTTCGGTCCCAACACCATTAAAGCCATGAATGCAGGCTTTAGATGCTTTAAAGTTCTTGGCTTCCATCCTCATCTAATCGTAAGCCTTTTTGAAAATTATATTTATAGAATTTCCATAGTCAATCAAGATCCTCCTCACTAAGGCAGGGCCGATCATGGCCGAAATGGCCATTAGGTCGATCGTCGGTGCCTCCACCTTATCTGCATCTTTATTTCTAAATACAATGTCGTCTGCCATTATACGCTGCTATTTCATTGGAGCTCCATCTTCTGTATTTGAAAAACACTCAAAATTTATATGATTGATTGTGCTAGCATAGCGCTCCATCTCATGCCAGAATTTATCAGTTGGGTGTGGTCCTCCGACTATTGTATGTATCACTAATCTTCCACTAGTCCGCGAGGCTCCTTAGCCCTATGCTACACTTGTCCTCGGTTAGGGTCGGATGTCCCCTGCCCGCCATCCTACGGGGCCTTGACAAATTGCTTTAGCTTTTTTTTCCAAATCATTTTCTCGATAATATCCTGGAGATGCCTACAGTCATTTGTGTTGTGACTATAGCATTCATGGAACTGGCAATGTATCCAGTCTGCTTTTGTTTCTCTGTCGATTCCTTCTTAGGTGGCTTCCTATACTTCATGGTGTTGCATGTAGACAAATTGACATTCTCTAGAGACATGCTCAGTGGTGTGTAGGTATCATACATTGGAATCCTAGGCTTTCCTCTCCCAGAATTCCTCTTCCATTCATGGTTCCGATCACCACCTTTCTTTTGCTGATTTGGTTTATTTTGGATATTTACCTGAACTTTTCCGGAACTCTCCCCAGATTATTTCCCTACAATGTTACTCTGCACTCCCTCTCTACTTGGTCCCACAACAATTTTCTTCCTAGAGCATCTAGCTTCCTCTTTCCTAAAATATTGTGCTACTTTTACATAGATATGCTCCAATGTTATGGGTGGGTTGTCAGCTAACCAATCGCCAAAGTCAGATTCTGGGTTAATCCCTCTTGTTACCGCCATCAATATTGAATGGTCATTCGAATTACTGACTTCTATGATGGCTGTATGAAATCTCTCCAAATAGTCTTTTAGCGATTCGCCTGGAGTCTAGATCACGTTTGATAGGGACATCACATCTTTGGAGCGTTGCATGCATACATAACTGCTCCACAAATTTTGTTGCCAAATTGTCAAATCTAGAGATTCGCCATAGGGGTAATCTCATAAACCGCATTGTTGCTATGCAAGAGAGAGTGATAGAAAAACATCTGCATTTTGTGGCATCATCGGCTCATGCAGAATCTATCATCTATTCATATCTCATGATATGCTACTTGGGGTCACTTTTTCCCTCATAGGCCAGCATCGACAGCATGATGAATCTCCTTGGATACTCTACATGTAGGATATTATCGGTGAGCAGGGTATTGCTTCTCGAGATCTCCTAATCATCATTAGTTAAGCTTTGGCTCTCTCTTACTAGCTGTCTAACCATAGCTGATAAGTTCGGCGTTTGGATAGATAGAGCCAAGCGTTAGGTTTTCTCCACCTCACGTGAATGGTCCGGTCGATGTCTATGCGCCGTTCCATGCCTTCTTAGTTCAACATCCTCTCGATGCATATCACATGCATTCACTTCATCGTCATTCTGGGGAGGTAACTGGTCTACATCCACCTGAACTCTAGCATCCAAATAAACCACGACGGCTCCAGCTTGTGCTCCAACATGAAAGGCAAGCTTCCTCCTCTAAAGGAAGTATCGTCCCCGATCCCTATAGAGGGATCAGCACGGATCGGTCTCAGCAAGGCAAGGTGGTTTGATATCCAGAAGCTTCTGCGTGATATCCATCAATTCTGCGACATCTGCGTTTGTGATAATCATCTAATGAACTAGAATTCTACGATGCAGAATGAGGGGTAGGCTCCCTTCTAGCTTTCCCGCATTGTTAATCTCTGAGTTGATTCATTAGATCGACATTGGCTTGAGTCTGCTGGTTCAACTATCGACGACTATCCAATAGCTCTCTCACCAGATTTTGGAAATCAGTTCTTGTGATAAAATCAGCCAGATTCTGGACATCAACTGGATTGGCTGTATTCACATCTACTGGTAGATTGCTTGGGCCTCCTTGCTAAATGCTAGTGTTCTCATTTCCTTCTGCATTTTGGGAGGTAGATCTAGTGTTTCTAACTATTGTTGATAGTTTTCCTTAGACTTTTGCAAATCTAAATAGAACGAATAAGCTTCTTGAAGACAGTTATGGATCTCTTTAAGGGATTTATGCAATCCAGTAGCAGCAAAGGGATCCCAATAGGATTGAGAATCTCTTTCTCAGTGAAAGCACCAAAATGTTTGCACCAAAAATTGGCACAAACACCCAATATAGATTTTGTAGAGGAATAAATGAAGACTATTAAATGTAAATAGAGGGAAGATAGAAAATAAACAATTAGAATTAAGCAAGTAACTGAGACACAACAATTTATAGTGGTTTGGCGTTGTTTGCCTACGTCCACTTTGAAGAGATAACTTTATTAATCACTTTATAAACTGAGTATAATAGGGATCAGATGAAAACCTTAGTTACAATAGAGTACAAAGCAACAAGCAGCGTAAAGATCCTGAAATTAACAATCAAGCCTGTATTTTAGAGGAAGACGACGAAATATCTCCCTGAAAATTCGGCAGAAGGATCTCCAAAACCATATTGACCTACATGAGGGATCGCATGGCCCAAATCCCTAGAAATAGGGATCGGTGTCGATCCCTATTTTAGAGGAATTTGGGAGTGCGATCCCTGTGGGGGCTTCTCCATGTTGTAATGTGCTTAGCCTCCAAGTTTTATGCCAGTTGGATTAGTAGAATTTGAGTTATTGCTCGATCTTTGTTGCAATGTGTGTTGTAACTTGATTCTGGACGATATCTATTAAGGGAAGAGGGTTGATCCCTCTTTCTTAGTCCTTTTGAGGTGCGACCCCTAGGATAAACTCCTTAGGGTCCCTACATCCTGTTTCTATAACTTCATATGCATTGGACTTATGGACCTTGAGATATTGATTATTTTTCATTGAGTTGCACTTGTTTGGCTAAAATAGGCGGATCCCTATTATTGAGTGGGATTATAGCCGATCTCTTTTCTATATTAAACCGTATTCCATATTTTGAACATTCTACATTGCATATCCCTTAATTTCGCTCGATCACAACTTTATATTATCATCTGTACTTGATTTTTAGACCCTACAATCATCGCTTTGGGGTTACTGGCCTTGATGACAGTCGAGTCTAACTTGTCCAATCAATTCGAATATAGCTAGGTAATAATGTCGGATAATAGTCAAGGACAACCAGGGGGTGATCATATTCGGTACAATCCAGGAAGGGGTAGGCCGATCCTGAGTAGCAAAGGTGCAAATTAAGGCAGCCTCGATACATTTTCTCCAGAGGTGTACTGTACGGGAGGTAGACCCTTACCTTGTCATGTTGGAATCCATTCTCCAATAAGTGCCTTCGAACTTAGTTGTATACCTATTATGTTGGATTTTAATTAATGTAACAATTTCATCTATGGTTCCATATTTATTTTAAACCCTAGACATTATTAGAATATTTTAAGGTTTCCTATGAAATGGTTTGGTTATCGTAAGGTAAAAACTCATCCATGTTTATGTGCAGCGTGGTCTTATGAGATACCTTTATTTTGAAAGGTTTTATAACATTAAAATCCATTTGAGATGTGTTTCTCATGCTGGTTTACTGGATTAATCCGAGTGTTATTCTCTTATAATGCTCGAGCCAGACCGAGCATATTTACAGATTTAGTTTGGATGCTTTGGAGCTTTAGGAGATGAGAGGGATGCCTCCAAAATATATTCATGTATATTTTATTTCCACTTCATTAGTTATTTATATTTATCGGCATTTATGAGGACAGGTTGTTATAACTATCCAGGCTAATGAGTAGTTGATTAACTCTGATTGATGTATATATTACAGTTTTCCTGTGTAAAGATATGTTGTATATTATACATTACTCGTCATGATATGAGATTCTGTTCTGTCTTTTCTTTTATTTCCCCCCAACAATCTGTCTTTTCGGCACTTGGATGTTCGATACATGAATAGCATGGATGTATTAGTGTCGACTTTTGAGGATCGAAAAGGCAGGTCGTTACATTAGTCCAACTATTCGTAGGTACCAGTAGCCAGATTGACTAGACAGATTTACCCTACAAAATTAGGACTAACCTCGCATCCACTGTGGTTATTTATTATAGACGATGTCCCATATTAGTTTGTAAAGCCACACAACTAGTAGCTAGATTTAACTAGGCAGACTTCCATGTAACTTTAGACTAACCTCATATCGCTGTAACTTAGTACGTTATATGTATACCAATTATATACATATATTATCCTACATGATTTATAGTTGAGGCTATATAAGGTATCCCCTTATTATGCGTCTAATTATGGGTTAATTCCCTAAAATTATCATTAACCACCTTCCTAAGAAATTAATGCTATTTATTATCCTATTAATTTTTATTAATACGTTCAATACGCTATAACTATTATGTTATTATTAACTTTAATAATTAATACGTTAATATTATATATACTTATGCATGAGATTCGAATAAAATATTTCCAGTCACATGCAAAAAAACTCTTATTAATTTACATGTCAAACTTATACAAGTCCCAAACTTCAAACAAAAGAATAGTTAATATTCTTAGCCAACAACTTGACTTGTAAACAAAAAGGAATAATACCAAACTTATCTAATATTAGTATAATAGAATTAATTCCACTTTTCAAGGAAAAAACTTTACAATTTAAAACTTTTATATTCTATCCAACTTTTGCAATTATCATCTTGGAATGAAAAAGGAATTCATACTTATTTTAATTTATAGAAATAGACGGTGCAAACTACAATTAATAAAAAAAATCATACTTTGCACACAATTTCTAACTTTATTTATTTTTAGAATCCTTTAACACTAAAAGAGAAATAAAAAAAGATGAAGTGGGATAGATTATAAATTGCTTAAATCTCAACACATATCTTGTGACGCCCCACCCCGAGACCCACATTAACAAAGAGTATTGTTGGGTAATACCATTTGCTAATGCGGAGAATAGGCCCGGTTAGGAGCGACCATCCATAGCTTTGTCTTAAACATCTATTGAATACGTCGATTAGTGCTCTATATTTTTTTTTCCTTTCTCAAGTGGATCGACATATTCAGTAAATGCTTAATACAAAACTACAGTGGCTAACGGATCTATCAGAATAAAATACAACAACAATATATATACAACATATCACAGAACAGTAGCCAAACATATACATATATACACACATATACACAGATACATCCCATACAATACAAATGATACAACAGAAGTGGTACAAGGACCACAATATACACAACGAGTCAATACAATAAATACATATCAGAGTCATATAAAACGACTATAAAATTACAAAAATAGATAAGGTGATATCCAAGTCGGAAGCATCAAGTAAAGTCCAAAAGCAGGTATCTAACCTGAAACAACTCGGTCTGACCCGAGTATATAAAAATACACGGGTCAGTCTAGCTAAACTATCAGATTAGTTTGATAAGTGATAATATGAAGCATAAGGTAAAGGGTAAGGTATCCTCTCGAATGAGAAGAAACAATAATAAGATCATGCCACTACTTCAAATAAGGTAATTACACTAAGTGCATGTCCTCGAAATATGTAAACTCTAACACTAAGTATAATAAACGCCTCATGTCATCGGCGAAATCCCAAAAGCCACTAAAATGGTTTCTATGAACCATACTCCAAAATAGAAGAATCCCAAATCTCAAACTCAAAACTAGCCATAAATGGCAATCACAAAAATATTCTCTAAACAGAGAAGTCTCAAACACAAAATACGCCAAAAATGGCAATCTCATATATCTCCAAATAGGAGAGTATAAATCTCAAATAAACGCCAAGTGTTGGCAAACCCAAATCTCAAATATAGAACTCGATAAGGAGTTCAATTTCCAAAGATGTAATCGCCATATATAATATCTCGAATGGCTCAAATGGCCAATAATGTAAAAAGGCGATACACTTGGAAAATCACAAGGAAATCATCTCAAAGATATAGCACGTGCTTATGACCGAAGCCTGCCAAGTACTGTTCTCACAAATATAGGGCGCCACGTCTCTTAGACAAATGTCCCGAAGGACAAATAAATACGTCTCTTAGACAAACATCCCAAGGACAACATCCTGAAGGAAAAATACGTCACAATGACAAACGTCTCTTAGACAAAAATCTCGAAGGACAAATGACCTGAAGGTCCAGTACTGGCAAATACGTCTCTTAGACAAATGTGTCACAAACTCTCGGATAGGAACCCGAACAGTGTTAACGTGTGTCCCATACCACACGTTCGCACTAAGCGGTTTACTAACCGCCAGTAAATTTCACACTCAAAGCAGTAAAAAGTTACCTCATCTCATCGGTAAACTCGACCCGAAGGTCAAAACGGTCAAACGGATAAGTCGAGAATTAACTGATAAGATAAACGCACGTGTGCCATACCACGTGTTTTACCAAACTATTTAATTCTCTTCACATTTGCACGAATAGTGCAAAAACATGTATTATATATATAAAATAATTTACTTGAGAAAACAAGCTTTTAAAACCAATTTTTGAAATCGTATTTGGAATCAAACTTTGAAAATTCCCTTATTATAGAGAATATATAGATTGTATAGCTCAAAAATAACTTAAAAATATTATATAATAATTATTCAAAATGCCAATTTATTTTAAAAATTATTTCAAAATCGTTTGGAGAAAACTGTGCTCGAAAACCATGAAAAACAAAGAAAATACCTCAAAACCGATAACTCAAATTCAATTCGAATTCAATTCAAATCCAACTCAAAATCAATTCAAATTTGAATTTAAAATTTTCAAAAATTTAGCTAGCCTATTGATAGGAATCATAGCTCTCAAAATAGCACAAAAATCATCATCAAAATCAAGTAAATTAGAGAGCAAAACAAGCTAGAACAACCCAGAAACAAAATAACTCGCATAGGAAAACACAACAGGAGACAAGGCTCCCTAGGTCGACTGCCCGGTCGACATCTCATCTCATCTCCATAGGTCGACCGTACGGTCGACCTATGTGAAGGCATGGTCGACCTAGCGGTCGACCAATGCAAGCCTTCTCACGCGATTTTTCTTCCAGGCAATTTTCATGGGACGTACTGATTTTCAAGCAGAAGTTTAACATAGCATATGATTGAATTTTGCAACCAATTTTTGCAGGCATATAGAACAACACATAAACTACAAACTGAAGAAAATCCGGCAGCATTTCGTAGCCGAAATTGAAAGTTACAGTTGCTCAAAGTAGGCACTCAGATCAGATTTTCACATAGATAAGAAACAGAAAACAGTAAACGATTACAAAGTAGAAATTTGCACAGAATACTTCTCTTTGAGCATTGCATTAGCTAGAAATTGTGAGATTTAACTCACCTTGCTATATGAAAGCAAAAACCTTGGATTATCCGCTGAAAGGTAGAAGCTTTGCTCAAATTAAACCTGTATAAACTTGAAACAGAGACATGCAATAAAGAAAGAGAACTGTTAACAGAGAAACAATTTCAAAACTTGATTTTTGATGAATAAATGGTTTTAGATTTTGATTACCGGTTGATTTAGCTCCAATTCGATTTTAAAAACACAGAGATTTGAATTTAATTTGGGAAATTTTCTTAGGGTTTTGAAGAGGGAATGTTTTCTCTTTTCTTTTGAAGTTACTGGAGTTTTCTGAAAATTACAGTAAGTGGAAACAAATGAACGTAGATGGAAGGAGAATATCTCCTTCTCACTTCTACATGCTAAATGTTTTAATTGGGCTTAAGACCCAATAATAAAAGAAATTGCCTAAGTACTTAGTTTTTAACACTTAATACACTAGTAAACACTTATGTTATTAAACAAACATTAAATGTTTCAAAGTTTTCACATGGTAAAATTATGAAATCTTGTTTACATGTTAATTAAAGTATTTTGTACTTAATAAAAAGATAAATTTGGTTATAAAAATATTTTTATTATTAAAAACCCTTATTTTTAAATAAATAGCCAATTACACTTATAATTACATAAATCACTATTTTTAACTCCAAAAATTACATAAAAATAATCTTCTTGTGTAATAAAATGTAACCAATCATTTTAAACTCAATTTTATAATCAAATCATATTTTTAAACCCAATTTCACCTTTTTATTTAATATAGCACTCTTTAAAAATCAAATAATCCTTTTAAAAATTATCTAAAGAAGCAAATGGAAATAATTAATAAAATTATTGCACTGTCACCAAATAAAAATCATCTTCCACTTATTATTAACTCAAACCACTATAATAAAGTTCCAAAACGTTATTTTATCTTTTTATTCCCAAAATTCATTGTTTATTCCAAATAAACAATTTAAATTCTCAAAATTATTATTAATTCTCAATATTAAATTATAACTACCGTTATAATTTAATACTTACAGGTAATCACTAAAACCAGGGTTGTTAGAGACTCCTTCCTTATAAAAATTGCGTCCCCACAATTTTCTAGAAAAGAGCTGTATTCAACATAATTATTTCATCAAGGAAAGGAAGATAGATAAGCTTGAGTTTAAAATTTCTCACCCTCAACACAAGATGATAGAAAACCAAGATAAGATTGCTCGATTAATTCTATGGTTTCCCAAGTGGAATTACTGGGATTTGCGGACCATTGAATTTCTACGAGCAATACATCCCTATTTCGAAGGCTTTTCACCTTCGAAGCAAAACACAGATAGGATGTTACGCAATGGATAAATCGTGTGAGATCGATTCCTAAGAAGCTTCACGAACAGAGTCGGGATTTATTCACAACTTTATCCCGAACTCCAACCCACAAGATGATAATCGATACGACTTTTTGTATAACACTACGAAGGGAGCCATACCGATATTAGATTGACAACTATTACTGAAAGAAAACCCAATAAGAGGTAGGTGGTTTTCCCCCAATACCACCAAACTCATACGATTGCATAAATGCAAGTCGTAAAATAATTGCACAAAGGCAAGTTAAGACTCAAGGAATAGATTTTTAAACTCTCTCTTACTAATCAAATATTCTTGAAGTTTTCCAATCCATTATCTTCAAGATTTAAAATTCTTGATTTTCAACACTTGAAAATTTCTAAAGCTTCTTACTTAGATTTTTAAATTTAAATTCATTACTCTTCATTAGAGTAAATAAAGTTTAAGTTTTTTATTCTCTAATTCTTCCATAGGTATTCTCTAGTTTGCAACATATATTATTTTTTCAATTTGTTTCTCAAATTTTCTAAGTGTTAGAAATTTTCGGAAAAATCGGCAGAGTCTCCTTTGTACGGAGGACCGTATACAATATTAAAAAAATGATTTATATAATATACATTGACCATTAGGTCGAAAACACAAAATACACCATCATTTAATTCCTAAAATTAATCCGAAAACATACCTTTCTTTTTAGCATTTTTAAGCGAGTTTGCACAATCTTATATATAATCTTTTTGCTCAAAATATGGTCCAACTATCCTCTTTTCACATGCACTTCACTCAAATAGATGATATTAGTTCATGTTCATAAATAAGAAGTGCTACATTTAATTATTAAGGGAAAATAGATCCATTTCATTTCAGAGCTGCTGTAAGGAAGACATGTTTTGACCAAGCAAACAACCAAATCTGAAATTTTTTATAAAATTAAAGTTGTTCTACTCAGTCTAATATTTCCAACAATATAAAGATCATCAAAATTGGATTTACGGTTTGAAAGTTATGCTAGATTTATTTTCACTTAATCTTAGAAATTTCTTAAGAGGACAGAAATGTCTATCCACTTTCAAACCTATTTTAGACTCTGTAAAAAGCAAAGTATTTTAATGTGGTAAAAAGAAACTTTATAGCTTACTGAAAGCTCTTTAATTTGCAAAATGACTGAGCTCTTTTGGAGTTTTAAATCTCATGTTATCGCAGTTTAAATACCGCACTTTTCTAAATGAAATTTCAGCTTTTAAAATCAATTTAAAATTTGAAATTCTCCCAAACCATTTTAATTTCAAACTACATTTTCAAACAAGCTTTTTGCTATATCATTTATTAAATGATCTTCTTTTTCCTCGAAAAGCTAAGACAAACAAAATTATGATCAACTTTATGTAATCGTAAAAAAAACAATTCATTAAGTGGAAATATTTTCATTGTCTTCCAAAATCTAGCTTTAAAAACTATTAACTATGAAAACTCATTTTGGAAGAGATAACTAATATCCTCCATTATCAAGAGATGATTATTGATTATCCACTAGAATAAAGTTTTAGGGTATATATATAAAGTTTAAAATTATTCTCACAATTTAAAATGATTATACTACGTGAATTGTTCATTTATCAAAACAATCCAAATTCACATTTCCACTTGTCACAAAAATTAAATTTCCATCTAATTATCAATATAAAACTAATTAAAGTTGATAATTAATTCAAACTTGTTTTGAAAAGAATTTTGCAATTTCAAACCCACAAGTTTTAATACCATTTAAGTTTAAAACAAAACTATCTCACAAATTTATACTAAATGTTCTAAACTAACACTTCTTTATTTTCTCTTAAGATAGAGTTTTATATCTATCCTCTACTATTACTCAAATAACTAAGTGTCAAAACAAATTTTTATAGTCATCATTAATAGCTTGTACTAAACTATTCAAATAATATTTTAATTTTTTTTCAAACCAAAGTATTTTTTACCTTAAATACATCATTATATTAATCAAAACACCAGATGATATTTTCTTCTAATTAAGACATCCCCTTAATTAGAATTATTCACTTTTACTTAGCCAAATTACCATATTCAATTTCTCAAATTTCAAATAATATAAGAGTATTGCCTCGCCATTGATTTATCGTGAATGACCCCATCGATTGGCTGTAGAGTTGATCAGTTGATCAGAACTGCCTCGCCACTCATACAACACTCACTATGGTTCAATGGCTTCATTAAACATTTAAAATAAAAATTAGTACTCCACCATATTAATTATTTACAAACTTTACTTATTAAAACTCAATTTACTGTGTCTGACTGTCTCATCACATCGTTTGGGAAATTCCTATCGATAACGTTGGCCAAACGCATCGACTAGAATTCTTAAAGCACTAGACAAAAAAATTATTTAAAAAGAAATACCACATATATAATACTCAAAATATTCTTTGTTTTTCCCAAAAAAAATCCAATTTCTCTTAGAAACATATCCTCAATTTTTGAAAAATTTGAAAACATATTTATTACTTATTCTCAAAATCAAGGAACACAAATAGAGCTCACACTACAACAAAAAGACCATATTACAACTTTATTTTTACAACTGTTACAATTTGTCAGTTGTAATAGAGGTTTTTTACAACTCTTTTTTCCAGAAAGTTGTAATAAACTTACTTTCAACAACTCTTCTTTTTTGCCAGTTGTAATAGATGCCTATTACAACCTTTCTTCTTTGCCAGTTGTAATAGATGTCTGTTTTTAACAACTCTTCTTATCTATCAGTTGTAATAGATCCCTATTACAACATTTTTTTGTTAGTTATAATAGATGTCTATTTTTACAACTTTTTTTCCAGTTGTAATAGAAGCCTATTTTTAACAGCTCTTTTTTTCAGTTGTAATAGGTGTTTATTACAACTTTTTGTTTACCACTTGTAATAATTAGTTAATAATTATAATTAAATATTAATACTTAATAATTAATAATCAATTAGAAAATTAATAATAAATAATAATTACTATTATGTAATAATAATTAATTAAAAATATTAATGATTAATATTCAATATAATTAATAATTATTAAATAAATAATAATTAATAAATTAGAATTAATTTTTGATAATTAATAATTAACATTAATAATTAATAATTAAGAAATAAAAATTAATATTTAATAATTGATATTTAAAATATAATAATCAATAATTAATAATAAATATTATTCACTATTAAATAATAATAATTAATTTGAAATATAAAATAATTAGTATTAATAATTACTATTCAAAACAATTAATAATTAATATAACAACTAATATTCCATAAATTAGAATTAATTTTTAATAATTAATAATTAACACTAATAATTAATAATTAAGAAATAAAAAATAACATTAATAATTAATATTTAATAATTGATATTAAAAATATAATAATCAACAATAATATTTAATAATTAATAAGAAAATTAATAATAAACAATAAATACAATTAAATAACAATAATTAATTTGAAATATGAAGTAATTATAACTAATAATTATATACTAACTATTTAATTGATAATTTATAAATAATAAATACCATTGAATAATAGTAACTAATTATTAATAATAATTTTTTTGTAATAAGAATAATTAAATAAATAAAAATTAAATAGTAATAATAAAAGTTAAAAATCAATGTTAAATAATAATAATAATTAATAGTTAAATTAAATAATAATAATTAAAATGAAATAGTATTAATTTAATAAACACCTAGTACAACCTTTCTTTTTTGCTAGTTGTAAAAGATGCCTATTTTTAACAACTCTTCTTTTCTGTCAGTTGTAATAAATCTTTGTTACAATAATTTTTTGCTGGTTATAATACATGCCTATTTTTTACAACTTTCTTTGGGCTCCAAAACCAAATTTTTCATTGGCTCCAAAACCAAATTTTTGGGCTCCAAAGCTAAATTTTCACGTATAATCACCGCTCCTTTTCTCTTCTCCCATGGTACACTAAAATTTTGTTTTCCTCGCTCTCGTCATTAATTTTCTTTATTTCGTTTCCTTCCAAAAAGAAAAAAAATCTTTCGATTTCCTCAAACCGTATCTCCTTCAAGACTGAATCGCAGTCGAAGCCAATCAATTTGGGGTTTTGAAACCGAGAGTAACTAAGTCGAATCACCATCGTTGTTATCGAAGATCCTCTGGTGCTTGTGTTTGGATAGCCACCAAACGACGGAACTGAACCTGAAGGTAATGCCTGAGCCACTTGATTCGAAATTCACGAGTTCAAATCTAGATCAGATTCGTTCGTCGACGCTATTTTCCTGGATCTGGAGAACTTATAGCCAAGGTTTGATGCAATCTCCCATAGATCTATCGCAAAACCATGTAAGGGAAGACCACAAATTAAAACGGTCGCATAAATATATAAGTGGATGATGAAGGCCAATTTTTTCAAACTTTGGTGTAACATTTGATATTTGTATTTTGTCAGCTAAATTCCTAATTTTTAAGTATCTGGCACTATGCGTACTTTACCTTCTTGTCATTGTCATGAATTGTTTTAGCCAAAAAGCAAATTTAATTGATTAATTTTGAACCACCATTATATTGTATAATACTAGGTTTTCTTTCAAAAGAGCTTGAGATGTAAGATAAGATGTAACTGCAAAACACAATACTCAAATGAGCTCAGATGAGTTTTTTCCACTATGTTTACAGATTTGATATGTTACATTTTCCCTACTCTAGGTCGTATTATGTTTTCCTACTTGTTGTATAGATCAAAATGAACATATCTTATTATCAAATCGAAATTGTGGATGATGTTTAGTATCTATTTTGGTTATAACTTAGTACCCACGTTTTTCCTCTTTTTACGTTGTCATCATATTGAATGCATGCTTTTCAGGTGGATAGGCGAATCCATTGCCAGAACCTAAAAGTGAGCCAAAAGCTACTAAACAAGCAATTAAAGGAAAAAACAAACAGCAGCCATTTCTGAATTTAAATGACCATGCAAAGTGGTCAGTTTTTTCTTCTTCCCTTTAGTAAAGATACGTCTATAATATGATCATATATTTTTCAGTATGTTGATACTGACATTGTTCCGGATGAGCTTAAAGAAGATGATGTTGCAGTTGGTGGTTTCTTTCCTATGCATATGATCGTGAAAGGTATTTATATTTATTAAATAGTTGGCATATCATTTCATTTGGTTCTCTGGTTTGACCATCAATTAAGCTTTATGTGCAAAATTGCAAAAAAAAATGGACAGGTAAATTTGGAGGTTAAAAATTAATCAAACTGGAATATTACTTTTTGATTTTACATGAGAACGGATAATGACACACTTTTTGACTTTGATAAGAAAAGCAAATATGTGGATTTGGATCACATGCTCTGATGTAATAACAGAGTATCATGTGAGCAATGATATAATTAATATTATTGTTGTTTCCCCTTAAATTTACCTCATAGGAAAAAGTAAAAAAGCAGAGAAATAGTTAAGTATTTTCAGTTTTGAAATGTAAGCTTGGATACTTGGTCTTTGCAGCATATTTTTTGAACAGTTTAATCTTATAGTCATCATGAAGCAGTATGCAGATTCAGTTGGGATTGAATGGAGATGACTTGCATGGTAATTCTGTCATGCTGAAATACTATGGTGACTATGACCTTTTTACAACCACGATTGACAGCTGTAAAAAAGACCTTTTTACAACCACGATTGACAGCTGTAAAAAAGTCTTTTACGACTACCACCGGCAGTTGTAAAAGACTTTTTTACAACTGCAATGGGTAGTTGTAAAAAATTATTTAACAACTGCCGAAGACCGTTGTAAAAAAAATAGCCCTATTACAACTGTGGATACCACGACGGTTGGTTGTCCATTGTAATAGACCTATTACAACTGTTTTTGGCAGTTGTTAAAAGGTGTTTTTGTTGTAGTGTAATCGAGATATTCCAAGAATACTCGATCCTCAAGATTGATGGAATAAACTGGAGTGTTCATTATTCTGAATGGTATAACGAACCACTCACAAGACTCATAACGAGTGCAGAATGCGGTAAGAGTAACGCTATCCTCCACGACTCATAGCTCATGAAAAATCGATGTAGGGTCAAGCTGAGGAATGACCCTAGCACCACTTAATAGATTAAAAAGGGATCAACGAGATATAAGAGTAAGGTTAAGGTATCTTCTCGAATGAGAAGAAGAACACTAACAACATATCATTACTTTGAGTGAAGTAATTTCACAAAGTATATCAATAATTGAGTATCCAAAGAGGATATCTCAAAAGGAGGCAAGAATGACAACATCAGTTAAATTTAATGAATCACCTCATTTACTTAGTGGACATCCTTGTGGGAGGATAACCGAAAGGCTAAGAATTGGAAAGGAGGTCTATACGATACTCGATTGCCCGATGGGGTGACAAACCCGACGGACTCACAGAAATCGATAAAGTCACAACAACTGAAATTCGAGATACATCATCATCATCTCGAAACTCAAAAGTGAATACAGATACTTCGAAATCATCATTAACATTCCGAAGAACAAGAGACAAAAAATCAGCCGAATTAGGGTACCTAAATATAGGATCCTTCAAATCACAGAATGCGGCTTGATAATATGCAAGTCACTCCATCCAAATCATTCCAAGCTCTAGATAAAAATAGCATGCTAATTCGCACAAAAAGATAAGCTACAAGGAACAATCCCAAAATCCTCAAACATCATACCAAATATTACGGATCCTCTCAATAGGATTCGCAATCCTCAAAGAAATCACAAGATAAGAACATCGAAAAGCATCAACAAATGACTCCGATATGGATGAGTGTCAAGCACCCGTATCGAAGAGGACTCGAATAAAAAAAATCACGATTAGGATTACTCTTAAGATAAGATATAATCAATTCAATTATGGAATACTGCGGAATAAAATATATTCCTAGACTTATCCCAAACTTCTATCTCAAAGGACACGACAAGATAAAGGACGCAATGATTAATGGATTCGTAACACTTGTACTATACTTGGATATATCGTAATATATGCTTATGTTTTGTGTTTATCATATTTTGTTCTGAACTCAGCTTTGATACCAAGCTGTGACGCCCCACCATGACACCCACATTAACAAAGAGTATTACTGGGTAATACTGTCTGCTAATGAGGAGAATAGAGCCGTTTATGAGCGATCATCCATAGCTTTGTCTTAAACATCTATTGAATACGTCGATTAGTGCTCTATATTTTTTTCTTTTCTCAAGTGGATCGACATATTCAATAAATTCTTAATACAAAACTACAGTGGCTAACGGATCTATCAGAACAAAATACAACAACAATATATATACAACATATCACAGAACAGTTGCCAAACATATACACACACACACACACACTTATACGCAGATACATCCCATACAATACAAATGATACAACAGAAGTGGTACAAGGACCACAATATACACAACGAGTCAATACAATAAATACATATCAGAGTCATACAAAACGACTATAAAACTACAAAAAGAGATAAGCTGATATCCAAGGCGGAAGCATCAAGTAAAGTCCAAAAGCAGGTATCTAACCTGAAACAACTCAGTCTAACCCGAGTATATAAAAATACATGGGTTAGTCTAGCTAAAATATCAGATTAGTTTAATAAGTGATAATATGAAGCATAAGGTAAAGGGTAAGATATCCTCTCGATTGAGAAGAAACAATAATAAGAGCATGCCACTACTTCAAATAAGGTAGTTACACTAAGTGCATGTCCTCGAAATATGTAAACTCTAACACTAAGTATAATAAACACCTCATGTCATCGGCGAAATCCCAAAAGCCACTAAAATGGTTTCTATGAACCATATCTCCAAAATAGGGGAATCCCGAATCTCAAACTCAAAACTCGCCATAAATGGCAATCACAAAAATATTCTCTAAATAGAGAAGTCTCAAACACAAAATACGCCAAAAATGGCAATCTCATATATCTCCAAATAGGAGAGTATAAATCTCAAATAAACGCCAAGTGTTGGCAAACCCAAATCTCAAATATAGAACTCGATAAGGAGTTCAATTTCCAAAGATGTAATCGCCATATATAATATCTCGAATGGCTCAAATGGCCAATAATGTAAAAAGGCGATACACTTGGAAAATCACAAGGAAATCAATGAAATCATCTCAAAGATATAGCACGTGCTTATGACCGAAGCCTGCCAAGTACTGTTCTCACAAATATAGGGCGCCACGTCTCTTAGACAAATGTCCCGAAGGACAAATAAATACGTCTCTTAGACAAACATCCCGAAGTACAAATGACCCGAAGGTCCAGTACTGGAAAATACATCTCTTAGACAAATGTGTCACAAACTCTCGGATAGGAACCCGAACAGTGTGAACGTGTGTCCCATACCACACGTTCACACTAAATGGTTTACTAACCGCTAGTAAATTTCACACTCAAAGTAGTAATTTTTTTACCTCAACTCATCGGTAAACTCGACCCGAAGGTCAAAACGGTCAAACAGACAAGTCGGGAATTAACCGATAAGATAAACGAACGTGTCCCATACCACGTGTTTTACCAAACCATTTAATTCTCCTTCTCATTCGCTAGAATAGTGCAAAAACGTGTATTATATAAAAATAATAATTTACTTGAGAAAACAAGCTTTTAAAACCAATTTTCGAAATCGTATTTGGAATCAAACTTTGAAAATTCCCTTATTACAGAGAATATATAGATTGTATAGCTCAAAAATAATTTAAAAATATTATATAATAATTATTTAAAATGCCAATTTATTTTAAAAATTATTTCAAAATCGTTTGGAGAAAACCGTGCTTGATAACCATGAAAAACAAAGAAAATACCTCAAATTCAATTCAAATTCAACTTAAAATCAATTCAAATTTGAATTTCAAATTTTCAAAAATTTAGCTAGCCTATTGATAGGCATCATAGCTCTTAAAACAACACAAAAATCGTCATCAAAATCAAGTAAATTAGAGAGCAAAACAAGCTAGAACAACCCGAAAACAAAACAACTCGCATAGGAAAACACAACAGGAGACAAGGCTCCCTAGGTCGACCGCCTAGTCGACCTCTCATCTCCATAGGTCGATCGTACGGTCGACCTATGTGAAGACATGGTCGACCTAGTCGTCAACCAATGCAAGCCTTCTCACGCGATTTTTCTTCCAGGAAATTTTCATGCGACGTACTGATTTTCAAGCAGAAGTTTAACATAGCATAAGAGTGAATTTTGCAACCAATTTTTGTAGGCATATAGAAAAACACATAAACTAGAAATTGAGGAAAATCTGGCAGCATTTTGTTGCCGGAATTGAAAGTTACAGTTTCTCAAAGTAGGCACTCAGATCCGATTTTCACATAGATAAGAAACAGAAAACAGTAAACGATTACAGAGCAGAAATTTGCACTGAATACTGATCTTTGAGCATTGCATTAGCTAGAAATTGTGAGATTTAACTCACCTTGCTATGTGAAAGCAAATAACTTGGATTATCTGCTGAAAGGTAGAAGCTTTGCTTGAATTTGAGCCTCAGAAACCTGTATAAACTTGAAACAGAGGCATGCAATAGAGAAAGAGATTTGTTAACAGAGAAACAATTTCAAAACTTGATTTTTGATGAATAAATGGTTTAGATTTTGATTACCCGTTGATTTAGCTCCAATTCGATTTTAAAAACACAAAGATTTGAATTTAATTTGGGAAATTTGCTTAGGGTTTTGAAGAGGGAATGTTTTCTCTTTTCTTTTGAAGTTACTGGAGTTTTCTGAAACTTACAATAAGTGAAAAGAAATGAACGTAGAAGGAAGGAGAATATCTCCTTCTCACTTCTACAGGCTAAATGTTTTAATTGGGCTTAAGACCCAATAATAAAAGAAATTGCCTAAGTACTTAGTTTTTAACACTTAAGACACTAGTAAACACTTATGTTATTAAACAAACATCAAATGTTTCAAAGTTTTCACATGATAAAATTATGAAACCTTGTTTACATGTTAATTAAAGTATTTTGTACTTAAAAAAATATAAATTTGGTTATAAAAATATTTCTATTATTAAAAACCTTATTTTTAAATAAATAGCCAATTACACTTATAATTACCTAAATCACTATTTTTAACTCCAAAAATTACACAAAAATAATCTTCTTGTGTAATAAAATGTAACCAATCATTTTAAACTCAATTTTATGATCAAATCATATTTTTAAACCCAATTTCACCTTTTTATTTAATATAACACTCTTCAAAAATCAAATACTCCTTTTAAAAATTATTAGAAGAAGGAAATGACAATAATTAATAAAATTATTGCACTATCACCAAATAAAAATCATCTTCCACTTATTATTAACTCAAACTATTATAATAAAGTTCCAAAATGCTATTTTCTCTTTTTATTCCCAAAATTCATTATTTATTCCAAATAAACAATTTGAAATCTCAAAATTATTATTAATTCTCAATATTAAATTATAACTACCGTTATAATTTAATACTTACAGGTAATCACTAAAACCAGAGTTGTTACATATCTGATTCTACTATATTAATACAGAACAACTGAAATTCCAACATATTTAAAGATTGACATTTATTTAGGGAAATTCTAGGGGTTTTAGATGTTATGTTTTCATTAACCAAAATTTCTCAAGGCATACATCGAATCTAAATAAATACTATTAAATTACAAAAATGTGAAAAACTTGGTATTTCCATTCATAAAGAATTGTTTGCTTTGGATTAGATTCCACCATACCTAATTCTCTTTCAGATCTCCTTCTTTTGAAATATACATAAAAGTGAATTGTATATAGAAATTAAATTTAGAATCAGAAACTAGAGAGTAATATAATAAAAAATTAATAGAATTAAACATCTAAACCTCTTACTTGAAAATCCTAACTAATTCCGGAATCTAAAGAAGAAGAAGAAGATGGGATCTTATTTATACCACTCCTAATTCTCTGTTAGATCTTCCTCTTTTTAAAATATAATAAATAAATTGTATATATAGATTAGATTTCAAAAAACAAAAGGTAGGAAGAATAAGGATTAATTTAAATTAGAGATTAGAAATTAGAATTACTTACCATAAAATTATTGTTTCTGAAAACCTAAGGGGAAAGTTTTTGACAGAACTTTGCCATTGCTTACAAAATTTTATGAAGGAAAAGTGGAGGTCTAGGGGTCTATTTATAGAGGTGAAAAGGAACCAAAACCGTAGGATGAAACTTGCTTAAAAACTAAACGAACCGCCTTTCTTACTCCGAAATACGAGCTGTTGGGGTAAAAGAAAATGAAAGACAAGAAGAAAACTAAACAACATAGAATCTCACAACGTAATGGAACAATATATATAATTGTCAATGTAAGATCATATATAGTCACTGCTATATTAATACATCAGAGTCATAATAGTACAAGTTCCTGATTGGGACAGTTATAACCGCTTGTCCCTACATTACTTATACAAAATACATACATACACCGCGGAATAGAATAAATAACTAGCTATCAGCGAAGTCACCTGCTCTAAGCTCCTCCAAAATGCATCCATGAGAAACCTGGATCAATTGGCTACTCATACAAATTTGAGTACCCAAGAGTTTTATGGAAAGCAAATAAAACTCCGAGTCAAACATGGGTCTGGTGTGAGTAAACTCAAAACAACTGAATTATTCCTTAAAAACTCTTTTAAAATCAAGAGTATCTTGTAAGACCACGCCACACATAAACATGGATGGGTTTTTACCTTACTACAACCAAAACACTTTTCTATAGGAAATCCATTGGTATTATAATAATGTCTAGGGTTTGAAAGTAAATATTGAACATAGCTGAAATGCTTGCATCTCACATTTCAACGTATTTGGGCAAAGCTAAATCCGTAAGGCACTTATTAGAAGTTGGGGTCCATCAATGACAAGGCTACTAGGGTATTGCCTGTCACAGTACACCTCTAGATAAAATGTACCGAGGTCAACAAGGAAATCTTACACCTCTACTACACAGGACCGGCCTACCCCTTACTAGGTAATACCGAATATGATCATCCCTCGGTTGTGATCAACAACCGCACTGGGCCCCAAAGCATACATAGGTAGATAGCGATCACTCTAGGTCAGTGATGCCCATACCCTAATGGGTGCGACCCACATAGCCCAGCTGCATATCTCCTATTTTATTCATTCCCGGTTGATAAGGCTTGAGGCTACGCTTTACCTTTCTTTAGAAATTCCCACTTGGAATGCTAACGCTGCCCTCTAAGCGACAATGCAATGCTAGCATTCGTCCATACAAGTCATTCAGGATATGAACGAACTGAAGGCACTACTTCTACTACACCCATTTTGGAATCACCCTCAGGATTAGTAGCAAATAGTCCTTGCACTTCAAAGATCTTCGTCTTCGATTCTAGTTGTTTTCAATTCGAACGCTTACGTTGGTTTAAAGAGGTTTTTAGATAACGCACGCTATCTGATTCCGATCTCTTCGAACTAATATTCGATAATTTAAAAAGGTCAAGTTATTGATAGTGGACATCTCCGCTATCTAGGGTGTAAATATTTGCATATGGAAATATCTTCCATATACTTAACTTATCATGACCTACTTATCGAAATTAACTTCCTTGTATTTATCACGTTTTCGACATTCGGCATTTGATCTAAATACAAGATGACTTACTTCTAATAAAAAGTGTCAACGTTTTAGTATAACTACTATTATTTGTTTGGATATTTAATGGCACAAACAAAAGATCCCTTGTTAAAATCAATGTACTTATAAAAGATAGCAAACTTAAAATATAACCTAATCGAGTTTAAAATAACTTTAATTAATAATAATTAATTCTTTATTTAATTACTAATAAATCTTAATCAAACTAAATTTAAATCTTAATTAAATAAAAAATAATTAAACCCAAATTAATTATTAATTAAACCCTAATTGATTACTAATTAATTAATAATTAACCCTAGTTAAATAATAAATAATTACATAATCAAAACTTTATTAAATAAAAATTAATACTTAATTAACTCATTACTTAATTAATCATTAATTAAAACTCTCTTATTTAATTAATTATAATTAACTTAATTAATACTTAGGAACAAATGACTTTAATTAATTACTAATTATCTTTAATTAATAAATAAATTAATTAATTACTCATACTTAATTAAGTGATAATTAAATTTTTTACTTAATTTATGATTTGAAAATGGTTTTAAAAACTTAAAAAAAACACACTTATACTTTTAGAAAAAACTTTTGATTTTTCGAATCGCATCCATGGCGATTATTGCTATGGATGCATTAACTTAGAGTTAATGTAACGACCTGGAATTTTTATCATTGGATTTCGAATATTTAATTTATTTTAAATATTGCAATAATTGGTTTTTAAAGCTTTAAAACTTGAATTAAATTATAGAGATGGTTTAAAACCTTTTAACTGTGAATAAATATTTGAATAGATATTTAAATATTGGAATTGTGGACTTATTATTTGAATAATGATTTAAATATCTTGATTTTTAATTGAATATTTATTTAATGGAATTATTTAACTCCTTTTAAATTATTAAATGCTATCAGTGAATTCCTTTGTAAATTTATTAACAGTAATAAATGGTTCGAATAAATTATTAGAAAATCAACTATTCATATAACGACTCGATTTTTAGTGTCGTATTTTTAATTTAATTTATTTAATTTTTGATTTTTAGTGTCGTATTTTTAATTTAATTTATTTAATATTTCCATAATTTTTAATTCAAAAAATATTTAGATTATTCTTTTGACGATTTATCGGCAAATGGTAGTGTTTTGTGATTTTATAGAAAATGATAACTAGTGTATATTATTATAGTTTTGAGGTCATGTCATTATTCTGAGCACAACCATATTTTTGTTTTATCGTTTGCAGCCCATACCCGAATAAAAATCTATGCGGCAAAATGCCAACAATCACAAATAAATATAAGTCAACACTATACAACCCAATACACTCAACCGCATTTTTGCCTTCTTCTTTCCTTCTTTCACTTTCGTTCCCTTTTCTTTTTTAACTCCACTGAACAAAGAAAAGAAAAGGAGAACAAAACAAATTCAAATCTGAATCAATTCAAATACGTGATTATAAATTATAAAACTTGGATCTTTGGGTTCTTCTTGGCTGGATCTACCTTATGCTTGAGTATGGGAGTGTGCAACACTTGTTTTGGTGTTCGAACAGTTTGGGTATGGATGCCTTATGACTAGGGTTTCAGTTTTCTTAGGATCTAGGCTTCGATCATCGAATTAGAGATTAGTTTTGAGTTTGTAGGCGAGTTTGGCATTTCATGGACGAATTTGGCGAAGATCGAAGCATTATTTGGTCGCACGTCACCTTGGTAGCCGCAATTGTCAGGGCTGAGTAGTGATTTTAATAGAGAGTCAAGTGGAATATGGGGGTGTCCGAGAGGTGCAGCTCGCGCAGGAGATGAGGTTGGCGAAGTCGAACTGGGTTTTCGTGTGCCGTGGAGGGTAAACGAAGAGGAGAAGCTTCGATATGATGAAGTGTGGAACTAGAAGGAGCGGGAGTTTATTAATTGAGGAAGAAGGTTTAAATATAGATTGGTAATTAATTTGTTAATCAAGTGTTTAAGGAATTAATGAAAATTAATTTATCCGAATAACTTATATGTAGTATAACTTGCTTTTACAAGGTCCAAATCGAACGCGGTCAGTCATGTTGGATTTGTAATGTCATTAGCTACAATTTGGGGATTGGTTGAGATTAGAGTTTGTAGAATTTCAAGCTAAAATCGAATGCTGTTTGATTTTAGACGGAAATAGAACGCTTAGGTGACAACTGAAATTTCGGTGAGTATAACTCATCTCTTTGGATAAATCGGTATGTTATATCATAGATAAAATTTATTGTTTATGTTTGGTTGAAATTATTGGCTGTTTGGATAAATATTCGCTTTTACAAGAGATTTTTATTTAAAATTGAAATACAGGAAATTTGTTGAGGAATCCAGATTTCTCACGGTAATGATTTTAATTTCTAGTTATATACCTGTATGATGTTATTTCAGTTACAACACTATTATATAGACTGTCAATTGTTGAATCTTGATTGTTTAGCACTATTAATTATGCTTTGGGTGGCTATTGGCCTTAATTTAGTATTTTGAAATACTATTAATTTACATTTGGCTTGGAATTAGTTTTGATTCAATGAATGATTTTAAATCAGACTGTTGGGGTTTTTTGTGATATTTTATTAGAAATGGATTTTGAACTCCTTTTGCTCCAACATTTTTGTTAATATTTCATTATTATTTAAAAATGTTAAAGTTGTTTAGCTATTGATTAAAAATGTTTCAAAAGTGTTTGCTTATATTTAATACTGTTTAAAAGTTATTTATCAATATTTTATATTATGAAAGGTTATTCATTAAATAATTAATAATGTCTTAGAATTTATGATAGTTATTTATTAATAACGTTTTGGAATTTATAATTATTATTTATTAATAATGTTTTAGAAGTTAATTATTATTTATTATAATAATGTTTGAAGATTATTTATTATTGTTTATTTAATAATGTTTGAAATTATTAACTATTATATTATAATGTTTTGAAGTTAATAATAATTATTTATTAGAAATATTTTGTTGTTAATAGTTATTATTATATAATGATGTTTTAAAGTAAATAACCTATTATTTATTTATACTGTTTTGAAGTTATTAATTATTATAAATAATGTTTTGGAGTAAATAAATTATTTTATTAATGATGTTGGAAAGTTAATTTATTATTTATTTAGGATGTTTAAAGTAAATTAATTTATATGATTAATTGTATTTACAAATAATAAATTGATTTATAAAAGGAATCTCATTTAATAAAAGAGATCTATTAAGAGTTTATGAAAATAAGGCTTGGATTTATAAGAATCTTTAAAAGGCTTTATAAAGGATTTTTATAATGGGATTTTAGAACAGATTTTTATAAAGTAACTTTATAAGGGATTTTTATAAAAGATCTTTATAAAGGAATTTTATAAATGAATAAAGTTTTATAAATGGGTTATAAATTTATAAATGGAGTTTTATAAATAGTTTTATAGATTTATAAAAGAGCTTTGTGAATGGTTTTTAGGAATTTATAAAAAGGGTTTTATAAATTATTTTGGGGGATTTCTAAAAGATTTTTATAAATAATTTTAGAGATTTATAAAAGGAGTTTTATAAATGATTTTAGAGTTGTATAGAAACGGGAATTTATAAAAGAAGAATTTCCAAAATTTATCTTTAAACAATTATGGTGATATGGAAAACATTTTTCCATACTTAACACCAAAAGGAAATCTTTCTCAGTGTTTGTGAATAAACTTATCCCATTGAGATAAGTATATGGATATTTTTCCAAGTATTGAAAAGAGTATAAAAGGTTTGCGAATATGTCTTTGTAAAAGTATTTTGATACAAGTATTTACAAAGTGATTTTAATAAATTTATGAAAGGATTTAATAAAGAGGTTAGTGGTTGCTTATGTGCTTAACCAATGTTGATTTCCCTATGGAAATAAATCCCTGATTTGATTGATGCTTGTTCGTTTATTTGACAGTTAAATAACCGACTATTAAACTTGGACGGTTTTAATTTATCGTTGTCGGTTCGAAGAGACCGGGATCAAATATTATCTGAAAACCACTTCGAACCGGCATAAGCGTTCAGTTTGGAATGTCCTGAATATGATTAAAGATGGAGCTTTTAAATTGCAAGGGCTGCTTGCTACTAATCTCGAGGATGATTCCAAAATGAATGTAGTAGAGGTAGTGCCTTCGGTTTCATTCCGACTCAGAACGAACTTGTATGATGAATGCTGACATTGCACTTCTACCTGGACGGCAATATTAGCATTCCATGTGGAATTGCTATATAAAAGGTAATCGTAGCCTCAAGCCTCATAACCCGGGAATGGCTAAAACAGGGAATGTTTCAGGGCTATGTTGGTCGCACCCATTAGGATATTGTCATCACCTTTTCTAGATATATACATTTATGGATTTGGTTGTGCATGAGAGCTCTCGGAAAAGGTTGTAAAATCAACCATGGTGATGAAATATTCGGAACTATCCAGTAAGGGGTAGGGCCGGTCCTGATTCGCAGAGGGTCCATATGAGGCCATCGGTACATTATCTAGAGATGTACTATATGGAAGGTAGTTGCTTATCTTGTCATTATATGGAATCTATTCTCCAATAAGTGCCTTACGGACTTAGTTATACCCAACTATGCTGGAATGTGATATGCAAGCATTCCTGCTATATTCAATATTTATTTTAAATCCTAGACATTATTATAAGATCAATAGATTTCTTATAGAAATGTTTTGGTTATCGTAAGGCAAAAAGTCGTCCGTATTTATATGTGATGTGGTCTTATGAGATACCTTATTTTAAAAGGTTTTTCGTAACATTTAAAATCCATTTGAGGTGTGTTTCTCATGCTGGTTTACCAGACTGATCCGGGTGTTATTTTATTATAATGTTTGGGTCAGTCCGAGTATGTTTCAAATTTAGTTATGTATGCTTTAGAGCTTCAAGAGACGAGCCGGATGCCCCAAGGAGGATTCTCATATCTTTTTAATTCTGCCGCATTTTTTGGTTTTGTATTTATCAGCAATTGTAAGGACGGACTATTATAATTATCTAGGCTGACAATAGATTGGTACTCTTATTGATGTGTGTGTGTATCACGATTTTCTTTTGTAAAGATCATTGTGTATTTATAGATTATTCGTTATGGTGTGAGATTCTGTTTTGTCTTTTCTTTCTTTCTTTTCCCCAACAATCTATCTTTCTGACACTTGGAAGCTCGACACTTGAATACTGTGGATGTATTAGTGTCAACTTTAAGGGTCGAAAAGGCGGGTCGTTACAATGTGGTATCAAAGCGAGGTTGAGCGAACACCTAGGCTTTGCTGGGATTAACTCATTTGAGATAGGGTAAGTGAGACCCTAGGATAAGTTTGTGTGTGTGTGTGAGAGCGCGTATTTGTCAGTGATATAAAAATGTTGTATACTATGTTGATTTATCGATTGAGTGGTTTATGGATTCTAGTTGATACAGAAGGAATGAGTTTCTAAAACTCTTAAACAAGGCAAATTAACACAGTATTGTTTTAAAATTAGGTAAATGAAATAATTTTACCTAAATTATATTTTATATATAAAGAATAATTTTCAAAAAATAAATTTAGTTATATATAGTGAGTTTGGTTGTTAGAAAATGATAATATTTGATTATTATCGTTTAATATTGATTGGTTGGACTCAAATAGTTTATGAGCTTTTATTGTTGGTTAAATTTAATACGAACACCTTGTGAATTCAGTTTCACAATTTGAATATAAGGTGTTTGATGATAATGTTGAGTTGAATTTTAATTATAATAAAAATTATTTGTAATAATTTATACAAAGATAAACATTGGTGAAAATGATCTTATATGTAAGAAGTGAAATTATATAAGTAGGAGTTATAAATGTAGTTTATAAATAAGGATGTAAGCTGATAATTTGAGAACTTAAATCATGCTGTTTTGGAAGAAATAATAAGAATATTATTTGGAAGTATTTTTGAATAGAAATATTTTTAAAAGATTTTGAAGAAGACAGAAAGCATTGAACTCACTTCGGACATTGGGAAATAATTCCAATGATGACTGCAACATCATTGGCATTCATTTTTTAGTTTATAAGTGGGAAATTGCTACCTTGGTAGTTTTGCTTCATAATTGTTTGGTAAAACAAGTTTTGATTTAAATCCAGAAGTATGATTTGTTATATAAAAGGGGTTTTGTATATTATTGTTACTTCAAAATGATTTGAAATGAAAAACCGGGTATTTAATCCTGAAGTTTTCAATTAAGTTATTATATGCATGCATGTGTCCTATACATTAGAGTAGTTTGAATTTGCATCTCATTTTGATATGTTGTTTGGTAGTTTTCATTTATTAAAATGAAATGGAATTTCCGACGATTATGGATAGTCGGGACTTCCAAATGTGATTTAGAAACTGAAGCTAAGTATGTTGTGAAAATATAAGAAATAAGTTTTTGTAACTTATGAATTTGAGATGATAGTAAATTAAAAACAAGTTTTAAATTTGTCGAACATTCATGTTTAGTAAAACAAATCTGTTATTGTATATATACTATTAGGAAATAGAAGAGTATTTTGCAAATATGAGCTTGAGTTATAGAATGTTAATAGACTTGAGTAATGTTTCTTAAGTAAAATAATGATTCCTTAAAGTGGTCATTATATTTTTGGGAAATTTGTATTATTGAAGATAAGTCTGTATAAGGTGTTTATAGGGTTAAAGTAGTATGTTATGAAATGACTCAAAAAATGAATTCTAGTATTAATTAAAAACACGAACTTAAGTTTTAAAGTGATTGATTTGCATAAGTAGTGTTATAAGATGTTTGTGAACTTAAGTAATGGTTTTATGAAATAGTTTATAAATAATTTTAGCCTTAAAGGGAATATACTAAGTAACGATAAATGTGAATTAAAAATAATTCGTATAACTAAGAAAAGTAAATTTAAAATTTACCCATGAGATGAAATTAACTTAAGTAAAGTTAAATAAAATGATTGATGAAATGGTTCATAAATGATTTTCGTATTAAATGACGTACCATTGATGTAAATTAACCGTGATAAAAAATGAATATGAATAAAAAAATTAATTTTTTTTGGTACAACCAAGAAAACAATGGAATAAATACATAAGTTATATGTAGAACATTTTATTCACCTGAGAATTATTGATCCGGATTCGGGCACACGATTTTGAGGTGTTTTATACCGATCCGAATAAGGATTTTTCACTCGATTCTCGACGGTGAACACTTGATACGGATTTTTGATTTGATTATGATGTTCTATATCATAGTATATGGCTAAGTAAGAAGAACAACAATTTCTAATCAAGAACATGGACCGGAGTTCGCACTAGAGTGGTTGAGTGAACGATACTAATTCGGAAAGGAAATTGTGTGATCGAGGGAGCGATCATATTTGATTCTTACGTATGAATGATATATGTGCATCTTACAGGGCTTGATTAAAAAAAATATTGACATTGGAAATTGTAAAATTATATGGCTATGAATCATATGTTTGGATATCATTTGTAAGTAAGATGCAAGGTTATGGAATCAAAGGCTAGTTGACGGCTTTGGTTTCATGAGCAGATTTTGGCTAACCGACAAATACGTACATGTTTATATTTTTGTTGTTCGATGGTTTTATGCTCAAATATGGGAGGTCGCTTGCCTTTTGTTTTCTTTTGATTAGTTTGGGCCCGTAGTGGCGATTTGTAGTTTTTCCGATCAAGCCGCGCAAATGAGACGCTGCTGAAATTTTTTGTAATTTTAAAGGACTTAGAAGTTTAATAACTCATTTCAACTAAATTATCGGGAAAGCTTAAGGGTCTGAGACTTTTTTCTTACTTTGAGAATTTCGGGGATGAAATTCTTTTAAGGGGGGAAGAATGTAACGACCTGAAATTTTTGTCATTGGATTTCGAATATTTAATTTATTTTAAATATTGCAATAATTGGGTTTTAAAGCTTTAAAACTTGAATTAAATTATAAAGACCGTTTAAAATCATTGAATTATGAATAAATATTTGAATAGTGATTTAAATATTGGAATTGTGGACCTATTATTTGAATAATGATTTAAATATCTGGATTTTTAATTGAATATTTATTTAATGGACTTATTTAACTCCTTTTAAATTATTAAATGCTATCAGCGATATCCTTTGTAAATTTATTAACATTAATAAATGATTTGAATAAATTATCAGAAAATCAACTATTAATATAACGGCTCAATTTTTAATGCCGTATTTTTAATTTAATTTATTTGATTTTTCTATAATTCTTAATTCAGAAAATATTTAAATTATTCGTTTGCCGTATCGATTTGTGATTTTACAGAATAAGATAACCAGTGTATGTTATTATAGTTTTGGGGTCGCATCGCTATTCTGAGCGCAACCCTATTTTTGTTCTGTCATTTGTAGCCCATACATGTATAAAAATCTGTGTGGCAAAATGCCGGCAATCACAAATAAATATAAGTCAACGTCATAAAACCCAATACACTCAGCCGCATTTTTACCTTCTTGTTTCCTTCTTTCACTTTCATTCCTTCTTCTTTTTCATCTCCACCAAACAAAGAAAAGAAAAGGAAAAAAACAAATTCAAAAATCTAAATCAATTCAAATACTTGATTATAAATTATAAAACTTGAATCTTTGGGTTCTTTTAGGCTGGATCTACCTTATGCTTAAGTATGGGAGTGTGTGACGCTTGTTTTGGTGTTCGAACAGTTTGGGCATGGAGGCCTTATGACTAGGGTTTTGGTTTTCTCAAGATCTAGGCTTCGATCATCGAATTAGAGGTTAGTTTGGGGTTTGTGGGCGAGTTTGGCATTTCATGGACGAATTTGGCGAAGATCGGTGCATTGTTGGTTCGCACGTCACCTAGGTAGTCGCGATTGTCAGGGCTGAGTCACAAATTTGATAGGGGAGTCAGGTTGAAGATGGGGGTGCCTGGGAGGTGCAACTCGCATAAGAGATTAGGTTGGAAAAGTCGGATTGGGTTTTCGTGTGTCGTGGAGGGTGAACGAGGAGGAGAAAGCTTCGCTAAGGTGAAGTGTGGAACTAGAAGGAGCGAGAGTTTATTAATTGAGGAAGACGGTTTAAATATAGATTGGTAATTAATTTGTTAATCAAATGTTTAAAGAATTAATGAAAATTAATTTATCTGAGTAACTTATATATTATATAACTTGCTCATTCAAGGTCCAAATCGAACGCGGTCAGTCGCGTTGGATTCGTAATGTCGTTAGCTACGCTTTGGAATTGGATTGGTTGAGATTAGAGCTCGTAGAATTTCAAGCTAAAATTGAATGTTGTTCGATTTTAAACGGAACCAAAATGCTTTGGCGACAACTGAAATTTCGGTGAGTATAACTCACCTGTTTGGATAAATCAGTATGTTATATAGTAGATAAATTTTACTGTTTGTGTTTGGATGAAATTATTGGCTGTTTGGTTAAATATTCGCTTTTACAAGCGATTGTTATTTAAAATTGAAATACAGGAAATTGGTTGAGGAATCCGGATTTCTCACCATAGTGATTTAATTTCTAGTTATATATACATGTTTGATGCTATTCAGTTATAACACAGTTATATAAATTGTCAATTGTTGAATCTTGATTGTTTAGCACTATTAATTATGAAATTTTTGCACGATCAAAACTTAACCCCTGTGGTGACAAATATCAATAACAATCTGAATTTATTAATATTTATTTATTAATAACGTTTTGGAATTTATAATTATTATTTATTAATAATGTTTTAGAAGTTAATTATTTTTTTATTATAATAATGTTTGAAGATTAATTATTATTGTTTATTTAATATTGTTTGAAATTATTAACTATTATATTTATAATGTTTTGAAGTTAATAATTATTATTTATTAAAAATGTTTTATTGTTAATAGTTATTATTATATAATGGTGTTATGAAGTAAATTATTATTATTTATTTATACTGTATTGAAGTTATTAATTATTATATTAATAATGTTTTGGAGTTAATAAATAATTTTATTAATGATGTTGGTAAAGTTAGTTTATTATTTATTTAGGATGTTTGATGTAAATTAATTTATTCGATCAATTATATTTATAAATAATTAATTGATTTAAAAAAGAAACTCATTTAATAAAAGAGATTTATTAAAGAGTTTATAAATGAAAATGGGGCCTGGATTTAAAAAGCTTTATAAAGGGATTTCAGGAAAGATTTTTATAAAGTAACTTTATAAGGGATTTTTATAAAAGATCTTTATTAAGGAGTTTTATAAAAGAATAAAGTTTTATAAATGGGTTTATAGATTTATAAATGAAATTATATAAATAGTTTCATGGAGTTATAAAAGAGCTTTGTAAATGGTTTTAAAGAATTTATAAAAAGAGGTTTATAAATTGTTTTGGGAGATTTATAAAAGATATTTATAAATGGATTTAGAGATTTATAAAAGGAGTTTTATAAATGATTTTAGAGTTGTATAGAAGAATTTATAAAAGAAGATGAGATTAATTTCCAAAAATGATCTTTAAATAATTATGGTGATATGGAAAACATCTTTCCATACTTAACACCTAAAGGAAATCTTTCTCAAAGTTTGTGAATAAACTTATCCCGTTGGCATTAGTATATGGATATTTTTCCTGAAAAGAGTATAAAGAGTTTGTGAATACATCTTTGTAAAAGTATTTTGATACAGGTATTTACAAAGTGATTTTAATAAGTTAATGCAAGGATTTAATAAAGAGGTTAGTGGCTGCTTATGTGCTTAACCAATGTTGATTTCCATATGGAAATAAATCCCAAATTTAATTTATGCTTGTTTGTTTATTTGATAGTTAAATAACCGGCTATCGAACTTGGCCAGTTTTAATTTATCGTTGTCGGTTCGAAGAGACCGGGATTGTATATTATCTGAAAACCACTTCGAACTGGCATAAGCTTTCGAATTGGAACAACTTGAAGATGGAACTTTTAAAGTGCAAAGGCTACTTGCTACTAATCCCGAGGGTGATTCCAAAATGAATGTAGTAGAGGTAGTGCCTTCGGTTTCGTTGAGGCCCAGAACGAACTCGTATGGATGAATGCTGGCATTGCGTTTCTGTCTGGAGGGCAGTGTTATTTTATTATAATGCTCTAGTCAGCCCAAGTATGTTTAAGAATTCATTCTGGATGCTATGGAGCTTTAGGAGATGAGCCGAATGCCCCAAGACGTATTCTCGTATCTTTTTAATTCTACTGCATTTTCTGGTTTTGTATTTATCAGCAATTATAAGGACATGCTGTTATAACTGTCCAGACTGATGATAAATTAGTACTGTGGTTGATGTGTGTGCGCGCGTCTATATGCTAGTTTTCTTTTGTAAAGATCATTGTGTGTATTATAGATTACTCGTTACGATGTGAGATTATGTTCTGTCTTTTCTTTCTTTCTTTTCTCCAACAATCTGCCTTTTCGGCAGTTGAAAGCTCGACATGTGAATGCCGTTGATGTATTAGTTTCGACTTTTAATGGTCGAAAAGGCAGGTTGTTACAACTTCTAAGTTAACTTTTCAAACCTTTTACTCCTAACTTTTATTCACTTTAAAAACATAAGTAAAAGGTTTTTGAAAACTAAACAAAGTTAGAAACTCTGAATCTTTTTAGTAACTTAAAAACTAGTAAAACATGATTGTTGATTTTCCAAAGGATCTCAAGTCCCTTTAACATGTCACAACGCTAACATTCATAGCATACAACTACATATCCATGATTATACATGCAAAATCATATTTCCACCATAACATAAGCAAAGATCACATTTTTACAACCAAACACTACATTTTAGACTTCGATTTACAAGTCCAAATCCAAATCACAAACTGGTAACATATATAAATCCAAACAACATTATAATACACAAAATCAACCAACATATTACACCAAAATAAGAACAACATATAAATTTTAAATCTTTCCCAAAAAGAAGAGGTTTTACTCACCAAAAGCTAAGATAACAAACCAAACTTTCACTAAAATTCGGATTGGCCTTAGATCTTGTAAAGTTTTGTGAAAAAATGATTTTTTGGCCTAGGACTTTGGAAATGAGCTCAGCCTAGGGAGCTTTAGGCTCGGCCAGTATGGGTTTGATTTGTAAAGAAGATGGGGTAGGAAGAGGAAAGGAGGTGGTTTAAAGGATTTTTAATAATTAAAAGAGAGGAAAGAAGTAATTTTCAACCTTAGAAAAAAATGGATGCCATTAAAGTGGTTTGAAAGCTTAACGAAGGAGATAACTTTCTTTTTGAAAAAGTGAAAAATGAAACGGAATGAGAGAGAGAATATGTTGTTTTTATGAAAATGAAATATGTGAAATTACCTTAAAGCCCTTATGTAATATACCCTCCAGTTGATTCATGCCACATCATCACCCAACCCCCCTCTTCCTTGATCCATAAGCAAGCCATAAGGGTGCACCCCTTTATCTACCAAGCAATTCACTTAAGTGTACTAGGATGTGAAAAGATAATGTGACAATACTTCTTACATTTATTCTATTATTTAGTCTTTTGAAAATGGTCACATCTTTTCTTTTCTTTAAGCACACATATATTTACACTTTTAACACACTTAATTAAATACATATTATTTATATAAGTATGTGTTTAAGTGTATTAAGGTGTTTGCAACTTCTTAAACAACATTTTAATGGTGAAAAAAATGAATTTTTGTAAAAAGCTTTCCGGTCACATTTTCTATTTTCCTTTGAACTAATTATTTTTGTAAACACATTTTGAAAACAATTCCACCATTACTAGTTATTAATTTAAAAGGCCTATTTTTGAATAATAAAATCCATTTATTAATTGTTTAATAATATATTAAATATCAATATTTAAAGTAATTAAATTTCGGGTCGTTACATTCTCCCCCTATAAAAGAAGTTCATCCCGAAATTAGGACTCAAGAGAATAACTCAAACTAACACAAAAGGGCATATATTTCATATTATAAAACCCATACAAAAGGCATATACCAATAAAAATTTACAAATACGCACTCTCGAAGTTGACCCCAACCTAAAGCCTAGGTGTTCGCTCAACCTAAGCTCTAATACCACGTGTAATGTTCTCCATATCCTAGAGGTGACTACATATGGTACCTCGAATCTGATTTTATGGCCAGCCTCTCGACTGTCTCAACCAACCCGCAAAGGGACATGTAGGGGTAATAGTCTAAGCTTCGTTACAATTCACAAAGCGAGAACCCCCTATCACACGTGTCACGCACTCACCAGATCTGATCCCGGTCTCTTCGAACCAACATTCGATAATTTAAAAAGGTTAAGTTATCGATAGTGGACATCTCCACTATTTGGGGTGTAAAGATTTGCATATGGAAATATCTTCCATACTCATGACCCGCTTATCGAAATTAACTCCCTTGTATTTATCACATTTCTAACATTCGGCATTTGTACTAAATACAAGACGACTTAGTTCCGATAAAACGTATCGACGTTTTAGTATAACTGCTCTTATTTGTTTGGCTACTTAATGGCAAAGACAAAAGATCCCTTATCAAATTCAGTTTACTTATAAAAGAAAGCTAACTTAAAATATAGCTTAATAGAATTTAAAATAAACCTTTAATTAGTAATAATTAATTCTTAATTTAATTACTAATAAATCTCAATCAAACTAAAGTTAAACCTTAATTAAATAATAAATAATTAAACCCTAACTAATTAATAATTAAACCCTAATTGATTACTAATTAATTAAAAATTAAATAAAAATTAATACTTAATTAATCATTAATTAAAACTCTCTTATTTAATTAATTTTAATTAACTTACTTAATTAATACTTAAGAACAAATTACTTTACTTAATTACTAATTAACTATCAAATATCCTTAATTAATAAATAAATTGATTAACTCATACTTAGTTAAGTAATAATTAACCTTTTTACTTAGTTTATGATTTGAAAATGGTTTGCAAAAACTTTTAAAAAGAAACACTTTTACTTTTAGAAAAAAACTTTTGGTTTTCCGAACTGCATCCATAGCGACAATCGCTATGGATGCATAACTTAGAGTTAACTCCAAAAGCCGCTTTTATCTCTTCGCCTAAGTCGAAGGGTAGGCATGGTGATGAAGGGAAGAGGGGCGAAGGGTTGGAGAGCTGCTTCCTTTGCTTTCAAATGGAAATAAAACTTGCTTTCAACTGAGACGAAGGGGGATCCTTCGATTCTATAATTTTTTATAAAAAGACTAAGTTTTATGTACTCAAGGAGTGGCCACAAAGGGGATCTTCAAAAGCCAAAATCTTCAAGAGTTAAAATTTTAAATGCTTTCCAAAAAGATTTTTATACCATTCGACAAAGTCGAAGGGAAAGGGGGAAGAAAATCCCAACTTTCCCATTGTTTTTAAAGTAAAAGCTTTAATACCTTTCGACAAAGTCGATGGGTAAACCTTCCGACAAGGTCGGAAGTATACTTTCAAAGGGTTGGTTCCAACACCAGCACTTCATTGTTTTTGAATGATTTCGAAAGGTTTTATTTCGAAAGGTTTTGATTTCGAAAGGTTTTGATTTTGAAAGGTTTGATTTCAAAAGGTTTTGAAGGGGTTACCTTCAATGATTGTGAAATATTTTGAGTTTCATTGCTTTCGAAAGGTTTATAAATGGTTTTATAAAGGGGGATACCCCAGGCTTTCGACAAGGTCGAAAGGTAGAACCTTTCGGCTAGGTCGAAAAGAAACCTTGCGACAAGGTCGTAGGACCTTTCGACAAGGTCGAAAGGTATGATTTTGTGATGCTTTCAAAAGAAAGGTTTCCGAAGGGGCTAACTTTGGATGTTTATTTTCTTTCGAATGGGACTTCATTCGAAGGGTTTTAAAGGGCTGTTTTTAGCCATTTTTCTTAAGCAAAACTTTGCTAAGTCAAAGGGGTAATTTCGAAGGGTTATATGTGACGACCGCCCATGACCCCTACACTGAACAAGGAAAATAGTGCGCTGAAAAGTGTGTCAGGCAGCCATGGATGATCACCAAGGTAAGTTAAAACAGCAGAATCTATCGTATTACTCACAGCGCATGGATAAAATACAATAGAGAATATATATATAGTGAAGCTTCACAAAATAGAATCTCATCAATTAAGCTTCATAATAGTTGAATACAAACATCTGAATAGTCAATACATCAAGCCTCACTACATATCACTCAGAGAATTATACAAGCAGCGGAACATCCAGTACATATAGTAAGAAAATAATATGCAAGCCTCCAGCTCGTCTTCGTCATCAGCATCGTTGGAAACTAAGAACAGCACCTGTCACCTGTTACCTAGTCTGCCCATCCCAAAGTGGATGAACATCCCAAGGTAATAAGAGTTGAACATAAAACCTTGAGTCAGACAACAGTCTTAGTGAGCGGTAAATTAACTAACAACATACCAAAAGAGCATAAAGGTAAAAGGAATAGGAATCCAACCCTCCCACTCCACCTCTTTCTACAGTGATAGCCCCCAAACACACTAAGCAGAAATAAACATAGCAAAGCAGACATTTAAAGTAAAGCAATTATCACTCGAGTCAAGGTCGATGTTTTCCAAGTGCAAACCCCCAAGGCCTAAACCAAGATCAGATAAGCACCCAGAAAATATCGCTCTTGAGACCGAATGACGATACAACCAAACATCCATGACTCTGGCTATCACTGTTATCATTGATTCGATACCATCATTAATTGAATGACTGGCACATTCTTTTAGCCGTCCGTCAAGGGCCAATGGTAACCCCGGTTCTAGACAGAACTCCGCACGTCGTCGTAGCCCGTGCCTAGGACTATCGAATCTTCCTAGAGTACTCGACCACCAACTGTAGTCTTTTGGGACTATCGAATCTGCCCAGCGTACTCTTGCTTTGAGACTGCTAGAACCTTCAACAACGATGAAATCTCAGCCTTCTAGTCATCCTCCTCGACGACTATTCTCATACTAGCTCAAGCGCCTCTCGAGCCAACCATTATCCTCAAACTCGAACCCTTTCACCGAGTCATCAACATGCTTGGAATGATCCCGTCTGGATTAAACCAAGGCCATCTCACATCATGCCTCGCTTCATCTCATCATAGCAAAGCCTCATCTCAACATCATCATCAAATCTATCCATATGAGCTTCATCAACCGCCACATATGCCACGAGCAGCTTTTCCTAATTCAATAGCCTTTCCCTTAGCTTTTAAATCATCTTCGACCATCTTGTCTAAGTCCAACCACTAATCAACTAATTTATAACAATCAATCAAATCAATCATTAATCCAAATAATCAATCATGCAAACAAGATCTAAAAGCAATTATAACTAAAATGGCAATATAGTAAATAAAGAGTCCAAATCTAACAAGCATGAAACATGAGCAATATCTCTACAACTTGATGAATGAACTTGCATAGATTAACATGTAGTAAAATGGAGGTCAAATCATCATGAACAATGGATCTATACTTAAGTTTAAGAAAAATGCATGGAAATCACTATTTAACACAAAATCAAGCCACCAATCCGATATACTCCTTTGGATCCGTGTGAGATATAACCACCACTCACCAAATCACCTAAACACCTTAAAAGCAACACACTTCAGATCTGGACAGCGAAGGATCTAGCTTGATCCGCCAAAATTCCGCTTCAAACGATGAAATCTCTCTTCGAAGAATGTAGATCTTCAACTTTAGCTCTTGGATCTTCAATTTGATCTTCGATTTGGATGGAAGGAATCACAAGATTAGAGTGGAGAAAAGAAGTGAAGAAGTGCAGCACTCGAGCTCTCAAAATGGCAGGACTTCGTCGCTTCAAAATCCGGATCCCAAAAAGTGAAGAAAAACCCCGTATTTATAGGCTGGAATCCTTAAGTCGTCCGCCCCTTTAAGTCGTCCACGACTTAACGAAACCCCACGACTTACAACTTACGACTCAGCAAATCCTACGACTTAACAAACCTCTCCAACCTACAACTTAACAGATCCTACGACCTATGACTTAACAGATCCTACGACCTAACAGATCCTACGACCTACGACTTAGCAGATCCTACGACTTAACCACTGCCGTATTTCTACCTAAGTCGTTTGGACGACTTAACGACTTACGACTCAACGACTCAGTACATATACGACTTAACACGCAAGCACGCGACTTAGCATATACGCGCGACCTAATGACTTATCACTAAACCAAGCCCCAACGACTTACGACCTAACTTCTCACAAGGTCTCACGACCTAACTATAACGACTTAAGCCTTATCTCGTCCAGTCCCTAAGTCGCTAACTACTAAGTCGTTGCCGCTAATCCTTAAGTCGCTACCCTCCTTAAGTCGCTTACTAACTTAAGCCGTTAACTCCTAAGTCGTTCACTTCTACTACTAACTTCCATAGGTCGCTCACTAACTTAGGTCGCTGTCTTTCCTTAGGTCGCTCCAATCCTTAAGTCGTTCACCCGACCTAACCTACCTCACGACCCAACTCCCAGACGACCTAAGCTACAACACAACTTAACTTCTAGACGACCTAACTTCTACACGACTTAAGCTCTAGTCGACTTAACAACACTACGACCTAATGGCAACTGTTTTACGATCTTTCGATCCGTTAAAATACGGGTCGTTACATTATAGCATAAAATACTTATCTTTGTTTGAATATATAAGGGGGATCCTTATTTAAATTGAATGTATAAAACCTTGGGGACACCGGGGTGGGTTAATGTTTTCAATACATAGTTTGGGGTTACAAACAAAAATATGCTTTCGAAAATATACATTGGAGCTATCAATGTGTTTTTATTTAGTTTAACCTAATTGGGGCTACCAATGGGAATAGATTAAACAGGTGGTATACCTAGGGAAAATAATTAATCATGGGGATCATGATGTTTTAATTTCCATGTGATGGGTTCTTGGTTAACCTAGGAAAACCATGGAATGTGCGGTGGATAGCCCACATCAAATTTCTAAAGTAAAGAATTTTTTGCCAAAGGTGGTTAGCCTCGGGATTTGGCACCTAAGGTTCATAGTCATCCTAGGAAAACTATGGAGTGTGCGGTGGATAGCCCACACCATCTTTTATAAAACAATGTACGATGGATAATCTGCATTTATTTTTAAGGGATTTGGGACAGACAGTCCTATTAAAGTTTTGGCGGATAGTCATTTTAAAGATTTTAGAGGGGAACTCTAATAAATTGATTTTAGATGGGAAATCTAATAAATTGATTTTAGATGGGAAATTTAATATATTGCTTTTAGATGGGATATCTAATAAATATGTGGATGGGATATCCAATGTATATGATTTATGGCTTTATTTCATATTATGTTAAGACTAATCATTTTGGATGCAGGGGCATAGTAAATTATTTGCATGTTTTGTTTTGGATACCAGTGAGAGGAAAACCCGTTCCTAAGCGGTGTGATCTCACTAGCTATCTATTTATGACAAGAGATGATAAGGGATTATTCATACCAAACTTATTGTCTGACTCGAAGTTTGTGTTTCTCTACAAACTCTCGGGTACTCAAAATTAATTTGAGTAGTCTGAGAGTGGAAGACTTTCAGGTTGCCGGACGAATAAGCTTCCGGAGACGTGCAAGAGGCAGTGTTAGCTATATAGGAGTTATTTTGTGTATTCCGCTGTGATGTACTAAGAACTGTAAAGTTCATATTTATTAGTTCTCTGATCATCATAAGGGGACATCTTCATATGCCGCTCTTATCTTATTTGTACATGTATATGTGATATGAGCATGGTTAATGTCTGGGATTATGTAATTAAATCTTAAATTGAAATTCATAAGAAATGAGAAATTCTGTTTTGTTGAAGTTTAAATTTTTTCATATTCTTGTGTTTATGTGTATCAATATTAACCATGCCGCATTCGGTCGCCAAGAAATAACAACTACAAATGACTACAGCATTAGTAGCGGTTAGTTTTGGGCCTCAAAAGGTGGGATGTTACAGTGTGTGTGTGTGTGTGTGTATACCTACATATATTTGGACAACATACAATACATATAAGATGAGCTAAGATGTCTGTTGCGATGTAAATCCCAACATTTATATATGGGAATGTTATTCCTTACACGGATTATTTGTTACATATGCACACGCATACATATATCATATAGGTATATGATAAATATGTTTATCACTATACTTAATTTAAAATAAATTAAATAAAATTCAATCCATAAATTATAAATTTAAATGAAATAAAGATTTTATTTAAATTAAATTCAGAGATGTTCTAAATAAATTAGACTTCATAGGCCCAATAAAGATCCAATAGGGTAGAAAATTTTGAAATTCACCCATAAATTCCGCTGCGGGCTAGCCCAGTTCCAACAATGGTATCAGACCAAATCGCCTGTGCGATCTAATTAGTCATATTAGGATTAACTAATTAAGCTCACAACCAATATAGTAAGTTGTCTAGAAAGGTAGTGTCGAAGGAATGGGTTTGGATAATCTAGTACTCTGCCCTACCTGGCTACCAGCCTGGCCTGAACAGGTACGCAAGCCTAAACGGTTGCCCCTAATAGAAGATGCCTAATTTGAACCGGGCCTTGGACTAATTTTCAAAATTGTTTGAAAATTAAAAATATAAGATTTTAAATTTAATAGTAAAATTTAAAATAAAATATATACATATTATAAATGTTATAATATAATAAAATTATCAAAATGTTTGAAAATTAACATAAATTAATTTTGAAATTTATAAAATTTATTAATGAGGTTAGTAAAATATATTAATTAAATAAGCTAATTTAATTAATAAATATATACATGTAGAGGAGCGCTCCATGGCACCCATGTTTGGCAGCACCCCAATTGCCCCTTATTTTCAGCCATAAGTTTCTATTTAAATAATCGTATGAGTGGAGAGAGAGTTAGTGGGAAGAGAGAGAAACAGAAACTTGGGGTGGATAGTAGGGGCTGTAGGGGTGCTGCATTGTTTAGGGTGTGCAGTTGAACGCTCTCCATACATGTATTAAATATTATGATATATGTTATGTTTTTTAAAATGTTAAAATAATATAAGTACACATGTATGTATATAAATGAATTTCGAATCTAATATAAATTTAACTAAAATGGTTTAATTAATTAAATAAATTAAAAGGTTAATTAATTATATAATACACACACACATACATACAGATATATATATATATATATATATATGATATGCTTGTTATACTATAAAGGTTATAGTATATAATAATTATTAAATATAAATGTTTTATTATATCAATATAAAATTAATTAAAATATTTATGAATTAAAATTAATTAAATAATATTTAATTAATATAATATTATACATAAGACTATTATAAGTAATATGAAATATAAAAGTTATATACTAATAAAACTTATATAATATGAATGTATAAACTAAAGGTGGAATAGTAAAGAGATCCTAACTAGACTTAAGGAATAAATACATACGTAAATGTACGTATGCTGTGATTTTCGATGTGTCCGCCACTTGAACCACGAGAGTACTTCATAAGAATTATATTATTCCATATGTCGATATCACTCAATGTTCTATATATCGAAGATGGGTATGTATGCTGCCCATATACCTCGTCCGCTCATAATGCTTAGCCTAAAACTAAGATACTTTAACAACTTGCAATAGGAATAAATTTAAGTGCAGAAAGTTTGAGATGTATGCAACATTATTTTAATAACAAAAAACAAGTACGTTCTTTCATGTTTTCCTTCACATAACCTCAAATGGTAAGGTAGGACCTAAGTATAGAACCTAGGCTCTGATACCAAATGTAACAACCCACTCTATGGCAACCTAAAATTTTTCATCGTCAAATGACAATAACATAACATAAGTTCCATAAAGACAGGATGTATAGGGTTAGTTTAAAGTTTTATTATTAATCTAAGTTAATCTAACTATGGTGTAACGACAGCATCTTACATGTAATAATAATATATAATATACAAAGATGTATAACCAGAACATAATATACGTAAACAAGACATATCAATATGGAAGAAAATGATAGAAATAACAAAAGTTAGAATACATCGACTCCATACGTACGTAGTATCGAATATAACATCTGATAATACATGTTGTATATATAAGTATAGGTCCATCATGTACTATAAATATACATTTAAGGGTATAACAAAATAACATCCTCCTGCTCCAATCCAAAATAATGCAATCATGAGCTATCCCCATAGCCACCTGTCTCTCAGCCTACTCAATCGAGTACTTTAGAGATGTCATAAAAATAAATACAGACAAAATGCAGGTTAGACTTAATGCCTGGTGTGAGGGGAAATAATATCAAAATATTGTGTATGAAATCAAAATATACATAAATGACTCGGTAAAGATAAAGGTATATTATTAACGATATATTTCAACCTATTCTTCACCTGCAATCAATGAGTCACAAACTAACATAGTGTGACTGGCACGTAATAGCATACTATGATATAAATATCCCAATACACAAATGTAGGTGCAATATAAGCATCATAATATAGGTCTATAACACAACGATATACATCAAATAGTGTGTGTGATTATTCACATCATTAATGATGAGTGAAGTCCACGATGGACATCCATTGTGATCCAATGATTCCCTTCGAGGGTCCAAAAATAAATAGATTCAGTACCTAATTATACCATAGACCTCTAGCCACATCCTCAGTGATGGGTCTCATGTAGATCTCAACGTACCCTCTACATCGAGCTTTGGTGATATATGACCAACTTTATTTACTTGAAACCTACATGGACCTCACCGTACCCTTTACACCGAGCTTTTGTGACATCTAGTCTACTAGTAGATGGTCGTCGTCATCTCTCTTTCTTAGTCATTATGGATTTTTATTAAATTCATGTTACATCCCTACGAAAAAGAATGATCGGTGTGTCCCATACAATACTCCATCCGAAGCAACAAAGGAACACCGTAGTCGTAAAACATCGCGTAGTGCATATGTGTATCCTGAACGAACACGATATAACATCGTCTTCTCGTTGCCGAAAAACCACATTAAGGCACCTCAACATCATCGTCAAGCATCCCCGAAGTCGTTTAGGTGAAAAAAGTTTTTGGTCCAGAGCAAAATACTTTAGATCTGGGCATCATTGCTCAGTTCAAGAACTGATTAGTGGACAGGTCAACATGGTCCACCGATGCATGCATGAACTAGGAAATAAGGCCCGGTTTGAAGCACACTCTAACATCGGTTTGTGCGTCATCTTCGCACTACCTCCTCCAATGAACCACCTATTCCTTCTGCCATATTTCCATCGTCACACGGTCGAAGTTTGTTGTCATTTTCTTTAGAATCTGGTTTGATTTCTAAAAGCATTTGATTATAGTTCACATCATCCTGTCCGTCTTCGTTCATTTAGTCGCCGAATCGCGATTGTGCACTTCCGATAATTCAACTACACTTTACAACATTGCCCCACCTCGTGCCAAATGTTTACAAATGCATTCAAATGCACCATACACGCATACACACCTATACACATATAATTTTAAGTTCATTTTTTACGTATCTTCAAAATATTTAGTTTTCTTCATAAATTCCTTAGTTCTAGATTCCACTTTTTGAACCTTTTATATATGTGCAATTACCGACTTTTGCCTTTTTATTTCATTTTTTATACAAAATCATGTTATTCACTATATTCATTATGTACAATAATCAACAAATAATAAAATTAAAAACATCAAACAACCAACAACTATCCCTACCATTCAACAATCAAATACTACACTACTCAAGCAACCAATCTACCATTTCCAAATAATTTATTTACCATCCATTTAATTTATATTTAAATTCTCAAATTTAAGCCTTTTGATTCAAAATTGATAACTTCCACAAATCATATTGTAAAATTCTCAAGTTTTATAAAATCATATGTTCGCCTATTCATCATTTCATAACTTTACATTAATTTATTTCTTCATTTAAATAATAATTTAAGCCCTAAATGCTTACTAACTTTCTTAAATCACTATCATAAATCTCCTAGTTGATTCATTTAGTGTATAACCAAGTTTAGTATGCTCATAAAAGCCCAATGGAGCTACATGCAACATCCTAACTAATACCGACTACATTCAATAAATCAAAAAATCCAAATAAGTAGAAATAAATTCCATAATAAACATAGGAGCATTCTCACTCACCTTGCTAAGAGGAGGTAACAAGGAAATCAATTAAAGTCCAACTTTTGCTTCTCTTGAAAAATTGGATGAAGCTCTCCTCTTCAATTCAAGTCCTAAGTTGAAATGGGTTTGTACTCCTTTCTCTAATTAGGATTATGGAAATTTTAGTAATATAAGTGTGGCTTATAGAGATGGACTTAGGGTTTAAGCTAAGCTGAGAATGAGTTTGAGTGTGAGTTTTGAAATGAACGGTAAATGAAAAGTGAATGAAGAGAGAGAGAGAGGAGGGAAAGTCAATATATAGCCAAAAATTAGCTAAGTCTCAGTTTCCTTTTTTCACAAAACACTATTGTAACAACCTGGTGTTGAGAAGTAATTAATTAAATTTAATGATGGTGATTTAACTAAATAAAATGGATTTTTAAGAGATTAAAGTATTAATAATTTTGAATTATTTATGAGTGCTCTCCTCCCACGGAGGATCACTCATTTCTCTCAAAAATAATTTTGAATTATTTGGAACTATTGAAATTTGATGATAAGATATTTATTAATGAAATTTAATTATTTTGGGAATTATTTGATGTAATTATGAAAAATGTGTTAAGAATTTATTTTAATAATAGAAAGAATTTTATTTCATAATATTAAAAAGAATTTGTAATTTATTTAATAAATGAGTTTTAATAGTAATTTAAAGAAATAATTTCATAAAATTATAAATAATATTTGGGTGTTAAGAAAATATAATGTGTTTTTATTTGATAATTTGGTGGACTATAAGAGAATGCTAGTGGGTTTCATGAAAAGAAAAATAGTAAGTGGAGTTAGTAACAAATCAAGCCCAAGTTTATTTAGTCCAAACACAAATCTTCACTTCATGAATCTAGACTATTCTTTCTCTATATTTTTACCTCCATCATATAATTGAGCTTAAGTTAAAAATGGAAGCATCTTCTAGCTCACATTTCCAATCTTCTAAAATTTTGCTTCAACTCCCACTTCTTCTAAAAAAATTATTATAAAATAAGTAAACTCCTATACATTCCCAACTTTATATATGAGCTTCTTAATATCGATCTACACCAATAACTAAGAAGAAATTCAAGTTTTGATCAAGATTTGGAGCATAAGAAAATTTACAGTAAAAGCAAAGATGAGAAGAAAAGTAGCTAGTGAGGAGATTGGAGTTTTATAGCTTAACGTGAATTACTCACAAATCTATGCCTATTTTGATGTTAAGTGGTATGGAATAATGATCATATATACTTCTACAACCAAAATAACTCATTTACTACAAAAAACCTTCCCCTCTTTTCCTCTTGAATTTGATTTATATTATGTGAATTGATGTATATGGGCATTACTGGATTGAAGTATAGATGAATAGTAGCATGTGCATCGAATTGGAGAAGATAATATCAAGAAGGTGGAGGAAGTGAAGCCAAAATCCAATCAAAAGATTAAATAAGGGATTCAGTAAATCTTGACGGTTGGTAATCACCGTCCGACCACTACTAGTCGACCGGTGTGTATGATTTTTGGTGCCTTGCATAGTTTTTAAAAAAACTAAAATATATATATATATATATATATATATTAAAATAAATTATATGAAGTAGAAGTTTACATTCTTATACTATGGACAAGTTTTAGATGAGAAGGTTAACAAGTTTTGGTGATTATATAAAATTAATTTAAATTTATAATATAGAAGGAATAATGTTGAATTTTATAATTTCTTGTTTTAAAAGTAAAATAAAATATGTAAATTAAATATAAATTATATACATTGTAAATCTGAACTTATTTTATGATTGAATATTATTTATATCAAATTAGTGTGTTGGTGTAATTGAATATTATTTATGTGAATTTAATATATTCAATAATTAGATTACTTATATATAATAAATTGATTTTGCGACAAATAAATTATTTAAAATTCCTATTTTGATATTAAAAATTATCAAAAAGCTTTATGATGTTTATCTATAATTTGGAACTAGTATTATGAACTTATTGAAGTATTCTATGAAATTTATAGGTGTACTATTTAAATATGTATCCTTTTATTCTAAAAATGTTGTTTATTCTTTTATAATTTTTATATATTATTTTCCTAGAGATATAATTATTTTATGAATTATATGTATGTTCATATTTTCGTGTATCGAAGAATCTGAATAAACGGAGTTATAATACTGTCTGGTATGGGATTTTAGGTAATATTTCTCCGGTTATCCTTTGGACTCGTTATATTGAATAATATCAAGGAAATTCTAGATTGTGAGAAACTTGAGTAAACAGATTAGTAATACCATTTGGTATAATACTTTTTTGATTACTTCTACGACTCACAATATATAGAATATTGTGGAGACTGAGTGTATTTTATGGACAGTGAATCAACGATTGAGTATCACGTGGTGGTATGGGACGTCGTTGTGATATTTATTCGGTTATTCATTGTAAGTAGATGACACTATGTGATTGGAATAGTGATGCTGAGATAATACTTATGTGAGATGATGCTCATAGGTGCGAGAAAGGTTGGTACCTATATTTATTAATATTATATGTCGTCTATCATGATGTACTCCTATTATAAGTGTTGGAGAGGACCAGATGGCTAGCATCCATCCTAGCAGCATGATCGTGGAGTCAAACCCCATATCTGTGACACCTGAGTGAGTATATTGGGTTAGGTGAACCATAGGGTAGGTGCCCTTAGCCCCTATGTCACTTTGGCTAGTACTCTGTTACCTATAGGGGCAATTACAAGATAGTGATTGAGGCTTCGCGTAGACGAGCAACTCGGGGTATGTGTAATGGTAACCTTCGAGGTAACCAACACTGTAGAGTCAGGTTAGGTGACACATATGTGTGACTCTGGAGTAGGCAGATGACCAGCAGTCTCCCTTCTGGTTCTAACAGAGTGATAGATTGGCATATACTATACTATTGATACACCTCACCTAAGTATAGATATGGGTTAGGCGACCCACATGTTGAGATATGACTCTACTATGGACCTTATGTCTATTGTATAGTCAATTCTCATCGCCATTTATTATTATATGTTATTTCTAAATGGGGAGATGTGATTATTCTTGTGATGGGTGTCCAGAGTATAGTTGATCCTCGTATCTTTTATTGCATATGATTTTATGATAGGTGGCCTATTATTATATTAATGACGATGGTATTTTGATTATCTGAGATTAAGAGATATACCTGGGCATTGCTGCGTATTAGCTTGACTATACTTGATGATATCTCAAGTATCGATTTTTTTGGACTTTGATGATGATTTTGGTATGGATGATTCACCCATTTGACATTGATTCTGTAATTCCTTAATTGATATGGTTTTATATGGGTGGTGACATATTATGCATGATTTCATGATGGCAGTTGTCTTAAGTTGTTTTAATGCTTTTTATCATATTATTATACCATGCATATACTGAGATACTTATGTATATTCACACTTATATCTGGACATAGTCCGACCCATGTGCTATTTACGTAATGCTCGGGTGAGACATTTCAGGTTCAGGGATGATATAATCAACTAATGGATGTTGGGCATAGATGGAGGATAGAGTATCACTATATATCATTATATGTTATGTCTTCCTATGTATGTATATCATTGAGTTGTATATTAGTCATGTTGCACCAGAAAATGGCACAACATCCCAAAGCAGATAAATCCAAATCAAACAAGAAAAAAAAAGAAGAAAATAAGAATAAACAAGCACTTTTTATAGTGGTTCAGCAGATAATCCAGCCTACATCTACTTTAATCTTATTATTTGATTGGTTCTCTTTGGATTACAATGATTATGACTCAAATCTGACCATAATCTAGTTGATCTCGAATTTGGGAGTGTTTTGGAAAGAAGAAGATAAAAAAGAATCAATGTGTCTAAAGTCCTCTCCTAGTTGTAGGTACCTTGCTATTTATAGGCAAATCTCTACTATAATCTCGCCATCTAGGTTTGAAAACATGATAACTCCATGATTCAAATATACATGCATGAAGACCGAGTCATCCAACATGATCTCCAAGTGGAAAATCAACTTAGTACCTACCACTTCTAGTTAGTATCGATCTGATTTTTCCATCATTCTTCAGGTTTTTCTCTATGTGTTAGCTCTCCTCATCGACCTCTTTCCAAATCAAGTCTTCGTTTTAGGTCGGTGGTCATCAAAAGTGGTCGGTATCAACCTGAATTTCTACATCCAAAGTTTATTTTCTCTTCATGTTTAAGCTCCTTTCATCCATCTATTACCATTCCAAGTCTCAGAATCAGGTCAGTGCCAACCAAATCAGGTCGGTACTGACCTGATTTGGCTCTTCAGAATTCCATCAAACTTCCTAAGTTTCCTCATCATTATCCTAGATAGTTCTAATCATGTTGGAGTGAATCATGTCGGTGAAAATTATGTCGGTACCAACCTAAATCAGGTCGGTACCAACCTGATTTGTATTTCTAAAACTTGGTCAAATCTTTGGTTTCTTCAGTCTTGACATCTTCTAACCTCCTCGACTCATTCCTTCACTAGTTTGTAGGAAAATAGTGTTATAAAAGGTCACACTTTGTTTCTTATTTGAGATAATGGGAATTTGACATACATTTTGTATCCCACTTAGACTCTATATATTTTCTATTATATATTTTATCGTTGCATTTAATGACTTTGTGTTCTCTATTATTTATTATATATTGTGTATTGTTCTATCCTAAAGATGCATGTGTTTATTGCTTTGTGCCAATACAATGTAGGTATAGACAAGTTGTATATTTGATATTGAAATACATACCAGTGTAGCCCAAGGGAATATTCATGTATGTAGCCCATATTGCCTTATTCTCCGTATTATCTGACAGTATTACTTAGTAATACTCTTGCATAGTATTAATATAGAGGTGTGGTGTTTCATTTTGTTATCAGAGCAGATTCAAAATAATATACTATATATATGAGACACGAGTTGTGGCCTTAGAAGAGACTTAAAGTCCATGTCCCTTTTGATGGTTAACCTACAATAAAGAATACTAGGTGTATATGATGATTACCGGGGTAATCATCAGGCGACATACTTGTTATTTTCCCATATAATATTTCACTTCTAATTCTTTAGAATATAAAAATACAAATGATTATGGACCGACCAGTAGTGTCGATATTGATATTGAATATTAGACCTCTGATGACTTAAAATTCAATAGTTGTATTCTGATCTGTTATTGATCATAGTGCCAAGTGGAGGTCGGTGAATTGTTTTCCTCTAAGCGCGTTGATTATTTGTTTCTGGTGTATGTTTGGTTGGTTAATAATTGCTTGTATTGAATTTTCATATATTTTTAAGAATAATATTGAGTAGGAATTATTATTTGAAGGTTAAAAACCTACTCCAATATTGATAAATAAGACCTAGTGATATCTTCTATAATGAAGTTATCGCTAGGGAAATTGAAAATGTGTTTTGTATAAGATAATATACTATTTAAATATAATAATTAAAACTATGAAATGAATTAAATTTTGATGTTAACTTTTTAATATGGATGAATGAGTACGATTTTTGCTTCATATCGTATAATATTTGCTTATTGATGTGTGATGTTTAAATTATTAAAAGTTATTACTTTAATGAATACTTGGAAAGTATTAGTAAATATTTTTGTGTAGGTAAGTATATGTTTAGATAAAGTATTGGAAAATCCTTTTGATACATATAATATTTTTTACAAAGTCAAATAAATGTTTGAAATTAGAAATAAATCTTATATGTATATATATATGGATGTTCCACTTGATTATGTTGTGAGAGAAAAAACTAATTATTTTATAAAAATAAGATTATTGAAAGGATATGTTTATTATTACTGGAAGAGATTTTCAAATAAAATTTCTGTTAATCTGCCCGTTGAGTGATTTTAGAATTCAAGTCGATTCGTCTGACCAACTTTATCGATAGGGATTCCTAAACGCTTGAACGAGACTTATGAACACAATGTTTTGTAAAGGTTCCAACGTTTTGTAAAGATTCCAACACTTTAAAAGGATTAAATTATTTTGAAAAGATCATAATATTTTGAAAAGTTTAGAATATTTTGAAAACATTAAAACTATTTGAGAAGAACTAAATATTTTGAACAACATGAAAGCAATATTTTGAGTGATGATATAATAGTTTTGGAAAGGATCATAAACTTTATTGCTTTGAAGAAAGGTAGTAGTATAATTTTGGAAAAATGTTTTGAAGATGAAGTAAAATTTTAAAAGAGATATTATGAGTTATACTTTGAAAAAATTATGTACTTTTGTATACTTTGATTTTGTGATAATGAGATATTTTAGAAAGTGGTTATATTGGTTTGAATATATATATATATATATATATATATATATATATATATATATATATATATTGAGTTTAAAATGATGTTTTGAATGATGAAAAGTTTGTTTTAAAGAAGATAAAATCTCTTTTATTTTGCGTGTATTACTAATTAGTATAAGAATTAATTTTGTAATTCTAGATTTTAAAGAAGAAACGTAGTTTAGTTTTGAAGCTTTAAATTATATAAAGGTGTTTAAAGTCCTTTATAGTGCATACATATAAGAAGTTAAACATTTATACATCTTGAAGTTAAAGTAATTTAATTGAAACTATAACACCCCACCTCTATACCCATACTATCCAAGAGTATTACTAAGTAATACTACCAGATAATGATGTGCACGTAATTGTGCATATTTTTACCACCATATTTAATCTAATTAAATTAAATAAATGATCATATTGGGTATTTTAACTTGTTTAAACCAAAATTCAAATTTCATATAGGGGCAAAATGGTCATTTTTGCGCATATATTAATTTATGAAAATTTACTTGGAAATTTCTATATGATTTTGTAGGAATTTGGCTTCAAATAGAAGAGGGTTTCTTGGAAAATATGCATGTACAAGTGAATACAAAGGAATGAAGATGGAAATAATTCAAACTCATGATAATGGAGGACCCCACCTACCTTAATGTACAAATTAGAGGCTAATGCACATGCTAATAGAGTTTAAAGCTTCATGCACACTTAAATGATGATTATTTGAGGCTAATAATTACTTGGCCTCCACACTTCCTAAGAGGGTATTTTGGGTAGTTCCAAAAAAATGAATTAGGGTTTCATACAAGTATAAATACCCCTTATGCTTCATGTAAGTAGGCTCTTCCTCTTAGTTCGTTATAGCTTAGATTAAAAATAAAAGAAAGCTCTCGTTCTCTTTTCATGGCTACTTAGCCATTTCTATCTTATGTAATTTTCCTTTTTTTATGCAATGTTAATTATTGTTTCCTTTTAGTTACATGTTCTTTCCTTTCTTGTTAGTAGTTAGTTTACTTTTCATGCAAGTAAATTAGTGTTTATTTCTTTTTACTTAGCTTTTTCTTTCATTTAGCTCTCTTTTTCCTCTTCTTTTTGTTTCATGTTGCAAGCTATATTTGTTGATTTAATAACAAATATGAGAGGCTAAACCCCTTCAATTTGTTGTTTTGTTTTAGCTTTGAATTTGATAGCCTGTGTTTTTCTTAACAAATAGGCTATGCTTAAACAAACAAAACATAAATTGTCTCTTCATCTAAATATGATTATGGCAAAGAAGTGAATGTTGAAATTAAAATTTGATGACATATATTTCTAAACAATAGTTAATAGGCCATGCTTAAAATAGATTTCATTTTCAACTTGTTGTCATTTTTCATGAGAGTAAAAAGTGATTTAAATGTCGTGTTATAGTTTGATGGCTTATGTTGGGCTAATTAATAGCACAAACATACCGTACTTATAATAAGCACATCAATTAAATTCACTAATGACCAAAAATGAGAGTTCATAATTTCATATTTTGTTGAACTATGTGATCTAGAGAGTGGAATTATCTCTAAATTGTCATTTAACTCTCATATTTTTATCAAATTTCTTTTGTTAGTTAGTTAGTTTATTTACATTTTTAGCTTCACACTCTTCAAATTCATGGTTTAATTTGATTGAATGGAGATTTAAAATCTAACAATTCTTTGCGGATCGACCCGTACTCGCCACGTACTCGCCACGTACTATCATTGTACGCCGTGCGCTTGCGGTTATTTTTATTATAAATTTTTCGACGATTTTCTAACTCATAGAAAAACCGTCATTAAACATATAATACGAAGAATGAGGCTACATAGGGTACACGTGAGTATTTCCTTGGGCTAACACTGGAACGTATTAAAACCTCAAACTAATAATTCACCTATACGTACACAGTATCGGCATAATGCTATAAAAACGTGTGCATCCAGGACAGAACAATACATAATATATAGTAAATATCATAGAACATAGAGTCAACCGTAGCGATAATATATAATATATAATACATCATAATGTAAAGATACAACTCATCTCAAATGTCAACTATCTCAATGTGATGTGATGAATAATTGATATACAACTCAGTACCAAATATACGTATATAGTGAATCATTGTCATATAAAAAAAATCATGCAATATCCTAATATATCTCCTCTAAGCCCAACAAAATAATTGATGGTCAAGTCGTCCCTATACCTAAAATGTCTCAGACTGACCCGAGTATTACATGAATAACACACGGGTCAGACTATGTCTAATCAAGAATCTATGATATAGAGGCAACACAACATACGCTAAGAATAATAATATGATAACACAACCAGTGATACTCAAATTATCAGACGACAAGTCAAGGTATATAGATAAGTATAGAAACATATGCCTAAAATAATTATATAATACTATCAATACCGATCAAGGCATTACAACACACAAATAACTCAAAACCATATGAAACCATCATCACATATATCAGAAGATGTCATCACCCATATAGAAAACATCAATTCAAAAATAACAGAATCAACCCAAATGGGTAAATCATACATATCCAGAAATCATTAATTAAATCCAGAAATAATCAATAATTAGATATCCTCATGTGAAGTCAGGCAATGACGAAGCAATGCCCAAATTATCTCTCAGCCTCATATTATAAAGTACCATTATCAAATCAATAAGATAAATTTGAGCCAGCTCAGAGCAATATCCAAATATAATCAATAATAAGTAGGCCGACTACCTGAGAAGGATACGGGGTTGACCATACTCTGTACACAGTCTTAGGTATAATCTCATCTATACATAGTATATGTCTATCTACCATCTACATACATGCACATACACCGAAACCAGACGGGAGACTGATAGCACATCCGCTTGCTTCAGGAGCCACACGTGGTCCATATGACACGACTCCTATAGTCATCGGTTTCCATTACCTCTCCCCTCTCGGTATCATGATAGTGATCCACCATAGACTCGACAACGCATAGCCACTTCGGCCACGGCTACCGACATGTGTCCCTATGGTAACTAACTTCTAGCCTATGTGACACAATGGGCAAACAACTCCAGCGATGCGCATCAAATATAATACAATAACAACGATGTCGCGGATCGGAGGCGTGGCCTCCTTGATCAGGCCCTCAGGGTGGAAATTGGCTAATCTGGTTCACTTTTGAAACATAAAGGGAGCTGGACTCAAGGTAGACAAACACATCATGTTCATAAAATATGTGGTTAAGAAGTAGCCTCCATAAATGCTTACCGCAGCAAGTCACACATAATATACCCCCGTATGAGTGTCATCCATGAGCAAAGACTAATTGAATAATGTTTAACAGCGAATTTTCTATCGATTAGGAAACCACCGATAAATTTTGAATTAAATTTATATCGTAAGCGCACGGCGTATTATCATAGTACGTAACGAGTACGAGTCGATCCGCAGGGAATTGTTGATTTTAAATCTCTATTCAATCAAATTAATCAAAGTTGAAAGTGTGATTAGCTAAAAATGTAGAAACTAACAAAAGAAAATTGATAAAAATATGAGAGTGTAGAGGCAATTTAGAGGTAATTTTCACTCTCTAGATCACATAGTTCAACAAATTATGAAATTATGATCTCTCTTTTTTAGTCATTAGTAAGTTTAATTGATATGTTTATCATAAGTATGGCCTATTTGTGCTATCAATTAGCTCAACATAAGCCATCAAACTATAACACATCATTTAAACTACTTTTAAACTCTCATGAAAAATGACAACAAGTTGAAAGCAAAATCTATTTTAAGTATGGTCTATTAACTATTAATTAGAAATATAGACCATCAAATTTCAATTTCAACATTCACTTCTTTGCCATAATCATATTTAGATGAAGTGGCAATTTTTTGCTTGTGATTGTTTAAGCATAGCCTATTTGTGATGAACAACATAAACTATCAAATTCAACATGAAACAATAAATCACATCAACATTCATTTAAGCACAAAAGAGAGCAATAATTATCAAAATATTGAAACTACATGATTAGAGGCTTCATTACCCCTAAATTGATGGGATTAGCCTCTCATTTGTGTTATCATATCAACACAAGTAGCATGCAACATGAAACACACAAAAAAGAGGAATAAGAGAGCAAAATGAAAAGAAAAGCTAAGTAAAAAGAAATAACACTAATCTACTTGCATGAAAAGTAAACTACACTAATAACATAAGAAGAGAAGAAGCATGAAAGTAAAAGAGAATACTAATTAACATTGCATAAAAGAAAGGAAAAATCACATGAAATAAAATGGCTAAGTAGCCATGGAAAAAGAAGAGAGAAGAGCTTTGTTTTATTTCTCAACTAAAAACTAACTAAGAGGAAGAGGAGGTTACATGAAGATATGAGGTATTTAAACAAGTTAGAAACCCTAATCCATATTTTTGGGGAATGCCCAAACTACCCCTTAGGAAGTGTGGTGGCCAAGTAACCATTAGCATCCACTAATCATCCATTAAGTGTGCATGAAGATTTAATGGCCTTTTAGCATGTGCATTAGCTCCTAAGTGTACATTAAGGTAGCTGGGTAAGTGGGGTCCTCCATGATCTTCACTTTGAATTATTTCCATCTTCATTTATTCTCTTCACTCTTGTGCATGCATATATCATCATGAAACCACTTGTAAAATTCACTAAATTTCCTAAAAACAACATAAAAAATTCCAAGTAAATTTTTACAATTTAATAAATGCACAAAAATGACCATTTTGCCCCTATATGAAGATGAATATATGAAAATTTGAAAATAATTTGAATTTTGGTTTAAACGAGTTAAAATACCCGATATGATCATTTATTTAATTTAAATAGATTAAATAGGTGGTAAAAATATGCACATTTACGTGCACATCAAATAAATAACACAACGACGTCACATACCACCGCGTGTTGCTAGTCCATTTGTTCAGTGCTCACACATCACCCTTGCTCCTTCGATATTCTATATAACAAGTCCAAAGAATAACCAGAAAAGTTTACCGAAAGTCTCATACCAAAAGGTTTCACTAAACCATTTATCCAGATTCCTCATCACATAGAATAAATAACACTAATCAAATATGAAGATGTCTTCACCGTATCATATTAAAATCATCAATCAAATCAATATCAACGGTGAATCATTCATATAATTTTATACAATTAAGCAAAAAAGGAAATATAGAAATAGAAATATAAATATAAAAATAGATTAGTCAAACAAATATAAAATAAACAAATCAATGCTTAAGAATAAATCATTCACAACATATAATTTCATATAACAAAATAAATACTAAGAGATGGATGGTAAAAACATATCCCGAAAATAGTTATATAGTTAAATACTTCATATAAATACTAATTACCTACTAAGCTACTCCAAAAACTGCGAATATTCAAATAGCCATATCTCCTAAGCGAAAGTCCAAATCGCTATTATGACCACTCTACGAAAAGGAAAGCCATCATATCTTTCCAATGGAAGTGGTCTAAGATGCTAATTCGGCTTTTATAAAATGTTATAGCCATTACAAGTTTTTTAGGGGTAAAATCATCCGAAAAAATTCTAATGATAGGAAATGTCACTATTAGGCATTTCCCAAAGTTATAGTCATACGACCTCATATGAATTTAAAAATGATATTTGATGATCCTCCGATACGTAAAATATGGGTCATTGCACTCTCCCCCATTTAGGAATTTCACCCTTGAAATTCCAACACAAACAAGGTAAAATCAGGCATAGTTATACCCCGCTTGCCTAACACCCTTGAGCAAACATATTAAACATCACACATGCACACAAAAGCAATCAATGATATCTACGCCTACCCTAGTATGCAGGATACTAAACTATCCTATATGATATCGAAAGTGAATGTAAATGCGATAAACAGAAAGTCTCACCAAGTAAAGAGCTCTGGATAAGCGGTCATCATGCTCTCCTTGGTCTTCCAAGTGCAATCGCCTTCGCTCTCACTCCACTGAACCTTAACCAGCTCTACCATCTTCCTCTTAAGCTGCTTTGTATCACATCCGATGATACGAATAGGCCTACCAGATCTCAAAGCTTCTGGTTCAATCTTGGTATCATCAAACTTATCCAGTTGAACTATAACATCTGAGTCTTGCACAAGCTTCCACCAGTGAGATACATGGAACATGTCTATGCCCACCATCTTCTGAGGTAATTCAACTCTATATGCTAGGTTCCCTATCTTCTCAAGTATCGGAAAAGGACCAACGAATCTCGGCGCCAACTTTCTCTTAGTACCAAATCAAACAACATTCTTTAACGGAGAGATCTTGACAAACACCATATCGCCGATGGAGAACTCTAAGTCATGTCTTCTTTTGTCAGCGTAGCTCTTCTATCTATCCTGAGTATCTTTCATTCGTTGCCGAATGATCTTGATCTTCTCTAAACTCTCTCTAATCATATCTGGCCCAAGTATCAGTTTCTCACCCGCTTCCCACCATCATGAAGGAGCATCGCACGGTCGGCCATATAATGTGTCAAATGGTGCCATATAGATGCTGGACTGATAATTATTGTCATATGTGAATTCTACTAAATGCAAATGATCGTCCACGCGCTACCGAAATCGATAATGCAAGCCTGCAAGAGATCCTCCAAGATACGATTTGCCCTTTCGGTCTTCCCATCAGTTTATGGGTGATAAGCTATACAAAGATGCAGCTCTATCTTTCATGCCTTCCGTAAGCTCTTCTAAACCTGCTTGTGAACAAAGAGTCTTAGTCGCTCACAATGCTCTTGGGCATACCATTAAAGCACACATCCCACTTGACATACAACTCGACCAATTTGGATGTCGTTTTACTAGACTTGATGGGTATAAATCTAGCACTCTTCGTCAACCTATCGATTGTGACCCAACTGCCATCATACCCTCCTCTGGTCCTTTGTAACCCAACAATGAAGTCCATCGAAATTTGTTCCCATTTCCACCTGGGAATCTTGAGTGATTGCAGCAAACCACTCGGCTTTTTCTACTTTGCCTTTACCAACTGACAGTTCATGCGCTTCGAGAAGAATGCCCCAACGTCCATCTTCATCCCTTCCTAATAAAATGTCTGCCTCATATTACGGTACATTTTATTGCCACCAATATGGATAGTAAATCTCGAATGATGGCACTCTCGTAGCACCTAATCCCTCAACCCGTCGACATCAGGAACAAATAGTCTTCCATCTTTACGAATCCAACCATCACAGTCGATCCCATCCTATCATCGACGGAATCACCATCCATCAATGAAGTCAAGTGGTTTGTGTGACCATACCATCATCGAAGGAATCGCCATCGCCTGCCAACACTTGTTCCAAGATAATCGCGTCCCCATCCATAAATGCCAACACATCACGATATTCTCCAGGTCGCACAAACCAAGTCATGGCATATGTTCTAACCATCGCACCTTGCCTATCGCACGCCATTACCAACCTCGCGTCTCCATCAATACATCGCTTCTACGTCGTCGCCTTCACCTGGAGTCACGTTCTTTTTTTTATTCCGACTGAATTTAGGGTTCAAATCCATTTAGGGAACATGAGCCTCAGGAAGAAAAAGGAGCATGGGTTTTTGAACGTATGTGTGAAGGAAGGGAAAATTTCTAGAAGTATAGGAAGCGGGCTTTAGGCTTGAGTTAATAATTTTGGGCCCGATTTCAATTTAATTAACTTCTCTTTTCATTTGAATTTAAATCTTTAATTGTTGAAATAAATTTCTATAAATTGATTCACATACCATTCGACAAATTATACTTCAATTAAAATAATTTATTTAATTATAATAAATTGTTATATAAAAAGAATTTATTAATTTAATTTATTAAATCTCAATCGTTTGTTAAATATAATTAATTAATAGAAACTTATTTTTGAATTATAAATTATAAAACATCAAATTCAAACATATTTTTACTTTAATTAAATCTATTTATTTATTTACAGTGTAGAAAGCAAAGTTGTTACAGAACTCTTGTTAGTGTCATGCCACACACTTCTTCAAACATCATCATTAGTGTTGCGTGTCCACGGTAGAACCTCCTGTGAGTGCAATTTGCGAAAGAATTGCCCCAATCGAATATCGACCCTATTGAATAATTAGTATTTAGGCCCCGTCGCCCGTGTACACATTTATTCAGTCTCGTAACGTCCTAGTGTCTCAAACATAAGGAACTAATTTCCCTACTCATACAAACATCCATATATATATATATTAACTTATAACTTGGGCCTTAGGCTAAGGTTCAGGCCGCGTCCAGAATTCGGTAACCAATCCACTATTGGTCACTGGAGCGGTCGACCGACTTCAGTGAGCATGTCGACCTGTTGGGATGTTTACTGTGTATTTTTAATTATCGATTATCATCATTTGGTTGTTAATCATCATGATTATCAATTACAGTAACTTTAATTCCAATTTGCATACAGTAAACACTAATCACGGTGAACCCGAATTTACGAATCTATAATTTACGATTGCCCAAAACTTCATATTCAATATAGGTTTATCATCAACGGGGTTATGTCAATCCATATTTAATTTGACAAAAGGGATATATTAAACTTGACTCAATTCTTATCTAATGGATTTACATTAGGTAGATTTATATTAAAAGAAAGGGAACATATTCATATTGGTTATAATTGCTGTGGAATTTCCAATCAAAATAAACAACGTTTCCAATTTAAATTAAAACAATTTTAGATCTAATAGAGTATAACAAGGTTAATTACATGTAAATCATCTTACTAATCATGAACCCACTCACCTTTAAAAAAGCTATCCCTTCCCTAACACACTTGAAATCGTCTCCGCTTGGTGTAGATCTCCTCTTGGTTTGATTTAATCTCTTCTTCTTTAACTTCTCTGATTTAATTATTGTTTGGTTTTGAACAAATTGTGTTTTGAGGAGAACGAATTTTCAGGTTTCAAAGAGACAGAGTTTGGACGTACGGTGAGTGAATTAGGATTCTGACAATTAGCATAGAGTTATATTTACAGAGGTAGAAACTAATCTCAACCATTAGATTCTAAATTATAAAATCTGGGTTGATCGATCGCTCAAAGCCCTAGCTTGATAACGTCGACCAATCGACCGCTTGGCTTGGAGCAGTTGACCGCTAGGGGTCTACTGGTCAAGCCCATAGTGTCGACTGGTGAAGCTTTCTATATTTAATTATTTATTTCCTTAGATAATTGCTTAATTATTTTCGACTCCGAATTTTCAAACGCTAATAACTTTTCATACTCGCTCTGATTTCAAAACATTATATATGAAAATTGTCCAAAAAATCACTACGAATGCAATGGTGCAAGTTTCATAGCTAAATTAAAATGTTTGTAAAAATTCCATTTTTATCCTTGCTATCTTTAAATTTAATTCTTCAATTTAAATTTTCAGGGTGTTACATTATCCCCCTTAAAAGGATTTTGTCCCTGAAATCTCCAAGGATGGAAACAATACAACTCATATGAGCAAAAAACTAATACTTACAACCATCTACTCATCCATCAACCACTAGCAATCATCGTCCTTGGTTAAAATTCTAATGCAATATGTAAATATAGGCATAGAGTGCATATGAACCTATACCAATGCAAAAATTAGGCGGTCTCCTAATCAAGTCGACCTTATTAAATGAACATGCTTATGCCAAGTATCCAAAATGTATGCAACATCCTATGAAAATATACTGGCAGTTCTACATGTATGCGCAACCATTCAATCCATATGTAACAACCATATGAATATAACTTTGTAAAATGGAACCAGTAATGGTGTGAGTGTATACTAACTTGAGAATATATTTGCCTAAGTATGTAAAGATCAATTTAATAAATTCATTTATTAGCATTCATCATCCAAAACATGTCCTAATGACAAATTCGCAACCATTCCTACCATCCAACTATCCCTACCTATAAGGTATACTAAGCTAGAACCAAACACATAAGTAGTTTATACCTTTTCAAATAAAAATGGAAACGTACCAAAAAAGAGTTCTGGATTGGTGGCTTGGATCTTCTCTTCTGGCTCTTATGTATTCTTCGCTATATCGTTTCCCCATCCGACCTTAACAAGCTTTATAACTTTATTGCGAAGTCGCATTGTACAATGCTCAAGAATACGAGTGGGTGCACGACGAACAAAGGACTCCCTCTCTACCTCCACTTCCTCTAGCTGACTCGGCTAGACTACGGCTGCCTTATCATGCAGACACTTTCACAAGTGCGACACATGGAAAACATCGTATACTCCCGCTAACTTCTCAGGAAGCTTCTCACTATAAGCAAACTTCCCAAATCTATCGGTGATCGGAAAAGGCCCTACAACCTCAGTTCTCACTTTTTCGAACTACCAAATATCATGGCATACCTAAGCGGCGAGACCTTCACAAAAAGCAAGCCGCCCACTGCGAACTCTAACTCTGTGTGCCTCCTATCAGTGTAAGACTTCTACCAATCTTGTACAGTCTTCTCCTTCTACAGATCAAGTCTACATTCTCCGATGACTCCCTTGCCATATCTGTTCCAAGAATTATCCTATCCATAATATCCCACCAATAAGATGGTGATCTACAAGGCCTTCCATACAGTGCCTCAAATGGTGCCATCCCAATACTCGCTTGATAGCTATTACTATAGGTAAACTCCACTAGCGGAAAGTGATCTTATCAAAAGCCTCTAAAACTGTAACATCCCGCTTCCGGAGGCCCAAAACTAACTCCTACGGATGCTACAGTCATCCATAGGTGTTAATTCTGAGTGACCAAAATCGGAATCCTGAAACTATTGGCAACACAAAGGCACAAGAATATGAAAATTTTAAACTTCAACAAAACAGAATTTCTCATTTCTTATGAATAATATTCAGGTTTAATTACATAATCTCAGACGTTAACCACGTTTAGATCACATATACATGTACAAAGTACGATAAGAGCGACATGTGAAGATGTCCCCTTATGATGATAAGAGAATTAATAAATATGAACTTTACAGTTCCTAGTACATCACATCGGAAAACACAAAATAACTCCTATATAGCTAACACTGCCTCTTGCACGTCTCCAGAAGCTTATTCGTCCAAAAACGTGAAAGTCTCCCACTCTCAGATTACTCAAATTAATTTTGAGTACCCAAGAGTTTGTGGAGAAACACAAACTTCGAGCCAGACAATAAGTCTGGTATGAATAATCTCATATCATCTCTTATCATAAATAGATATCTAGTGAGACAACGCCGTTTAGCAGAACGGGTTATCCCCTCACTAATATCCAAAACAAAACATGCAAATCATTTACTATGCTCCTGCACCCAAAATGATTAGTCTTAACATAATATGAAATAAAGCCATAAATCATATATATTGGATATTCCATCCACCCATTCATTAGATATCCCATCTAAAAGCAATTTATTAGATTTCCCATCTAAAATCAATTTATTAGAGTTCCCCTCAAAAACCTTTAAAATGACTATCCGCCATAATTTAATAGGACTATCCATCCCAAATCCATTAAAAATAAATGCAGATTATCCAGCGTACATTGTTTTATAAAAGTTGGTGTGGCCTATCCACCGCACACTCCATAATTTTCCTAGGATGACTATGAACCCTTAGGTGCCAAATCCTGAGGCTAACCACCTTTGGCGAAACATTCTTTTCTTTAGAAATTTAATGTGGGCTATCCATCGCACATTCCATGGTGTTCCTAGGTTAACCAAGAACCCATCACTTAGCCAATTTAAAATATCATGATCCCCATGATTATTTATTAAAATTCATGATCCCCATGATTACTTATTTTCCCAAAGTATACCACCTTTTAACTTATTCCCATTGGTAGCCCCAATTAGGTTAAATTAAATAAAAACACATTGATAGCCCAAATGTATATTTTTGAAAGCATATTTATGTTTGTAACCCCAAACTATGTATCAAAAACATTAAACCCATCCCGACGTCCCCAAGGTTTATTAACATCCAATTTATATAAGGATCCCCCTAACAAATCCAAACAAAGATAAGTATTTTATGTTATAACCCTTCGAAGTAACCCCTTCGAAGTAACCCCTTCGAATTAGCAAAGTTTTACTTAGGAAAAATGGCTAAAATAGCCCTTTCGAATATCCTATTCGGAAGCAAATCAAAAATGATCTTAAAAACTTGGTTTAAAGAAAACCCCTTCGAAAGCATTAAAACATCCAAAGATAGCCCCTTCAGAAGCCTTTCGCCTTTTTAAAACATCCCTACCCTTCAACTTAGTCGGAAGGGTGAGGGCACACCTTTCGAATTAGTCGAAAGTTATAAGCTGGCGGCTTAACCCTTCCTTCGAATATCCCATTCGAAGGCATATAAAACATAAAGCAGAATGAAGACAGAAGCTCCCCTTCGACTTCGTTCCTTTCGAAGTTCCGAGTCGAAAACATACATCTCCTGCGAAAGCATGGCTTTCGAAGGCATTAAAAACTTAACTTTTAAAACAATGGGATGGTTCGGAAGTAACCCCTTCCTTTTCCTCTCCTACCTTTCGACTTAGTCGAAAGGTTCTAAAACAAATTTTTGGAAAAAATTTAAAACAATTCTCTTGAAGGTTTAAACTTCTAAAGATCCCCTTCGAAACCCCTTTTTAAGTATAAAAATTTTGTCTTTATAAAAATGATGGAGTCAAAGGATCCCCCTTCGAAACCTATTAATCCGAAAGCATTTATATTTCCATTCGAAATCCAAGAAAGCGGCCTCCATCCCTTCGCCTCTCTTTCTTCCAACACCATTCCTACCTTTCGACTTAGGCGAAAGGTAAAAGCTTACCTTCCGACTTAGACAAAAGGTACCTTTCGACTTAGTCAAAAGGGTGAAAGCGGGCTATGTAATCGGAAGCAAGTTCCGGGCCTATGGAAGTGATGGTTCCTCTTGCTTGTCTAAATCTGATTGGTCAAGAGTCTTCCTCCTATACTTTCGAATAGTAAAAAGTACTAAATAGTCAACCTTTTTCTTAAAACGCTATTTTTCTTCCCCAAATAATTTTGGAAAGCAATTTCCCTCCGAATTTAACCAATTTGGAAGCCATTTTTCTATTTAGCCCTTGGGCATAAATAATTTAATTACCTTAGTAAACCACTAAGGAAAAATCCTCAAAAATCACCAAAAATCCTTTAAATCATATGTTTTAACATATTAAAATTTTGAAGCATATGAATATTAATATAATCAGAATTTAACCAAAACCTAAATAAATTATGTTAATTATTCCGTTAATATTTAAAAACACCTATGTCTTATCCAAACAAAGGTTTAAATGGTTATATCCTAACCAAAATCACAAATATGAATCGGGTATAACCCATAACCGATCCAAACATAGAAAAATGAGATGATAAACATGATTATTCGCCTTGATTAGTTAATTGGAGAATGAGATAATTTCCTAGCTTTAATTCCTTAACTTTATCTTCAATTTGTTGCTCTTCATGGAGCTTTTAATGGCCGAACGAAATATAGGTAAGGAGTTATGAATGAGAAAGTAAATTTTTTTTAAGGTGGTGGAAGAGATTTATACTAAGAAATGTAGCCCTATTTCCAAGTTTACCCCTTTGGAAGTTCCTCCTTCTTAATTTAGTTAAGTCTTATTTTAGTTCATTCATTAAGACACGACCATTGGATTTATTAATCTCATCTCCCTAATTATTCACATTATTCTATTTAATTTATCCAATTAAATATCCCGAATAATGTTAATTAAAATTCAGGGGCATTACAGACTCCCCCTTAAAGAATTTCGTCCCTGAAATTTCAGTAAGGACACAACAACAAGCATATAGCCCATGCAAGCAAAGCTAGTATAACCTACAAGCCAAATTCTATGTAAACCCTATATAGAACATACCATCTAAAATAGCTCAGGAAAAGCAGGCCTAATCTTGCCTTCTGTCTCCTGAGTATAGTCCTTCACGTTGTCGCTCCACTGAACTTTCACAACTTGACTGTCTTGTTCCTTAGCCTTTTCTCATCTTTTGCCACAACACAAACTGGTTGCCTCACAAAAGTTATATCTGGTTCCACCACTAAGTCCTCTAGTGTCGTCAGAGCGATAGTAGTTTCTGGATCATGAACATACTTCCTAAGATGAGAAACATGAAACACATTGTGGACCCCGGCCAAACTGCTCGGTAAATATACTCAGTACGTGAGTCTCCCAATCCTCTCTGATATAGGAAATGGTCCAACATATCTCGGTGCTAGCTTCCCGGTCTTCCCGAACCGAACCACACTTTTCATCGGCGATACCTTGATGAAAACTTTATCTCCAACTGTGAACTCTAGGTCCTTACGCCTCTTGTCTGCGTAACTCTTCTACCTAGACGGAGCTTCCTTCGTTTTTTCCCGTATCAACTCAATCTTTTCTGTCGCCTCTCTCACCAAATCTGGACCAAGGACCAATCTGTCTCCAGTCTCTAACCAACATGCTGGTGATTTGCATAGACTTTCATACAAAGCTTCAAAAGGCGCCATTCCTATAGTAGCCTGATAACTATTATTATAGGAAAACTCCACTAAGTGCAAATGATCTTCCCAAGAACCACTAAAATCCAGCACACAAGCCCTCAATAGATCTTCCAGCACCTTGTTGACTCTCTTTGTCTACCCATCCGTCTGAGGATGATAAGCGGTACTCATCTTGAGCTTAGTGCCTAACACACTCTGTAGGCTCTTCCAGAACTCGCTAGTAAACAAAGCATCTCTATCACTGACGATACTACTAGGAATTCCATGCACTCTAACGATGTTCTTCATGAACAACTTAGCCAAAACAGGTGTCGTCCTGGTTGACCTAATTGGAATGAAATGGGAACTCTTGGTCAATCTGTCCACTATAACTCATACACTTTCATTACCCCGGTTTGACCTTGGCAATCCGTCAATAAAATCCATGGATATCGAGTCTCACTTCCAAACTGGAACATCCAAAGGCTGAAGCAAACCACTTGGCTTCTGATGTTCAGATTTTACTTGCTGACAGTTCAAACACTGTTTTACCCATAAGTCAACATCCATCTTCATTCCTTCCCAAAAGAAACTTCTCTTCATATCCTGCTACTTCTTGGTTCCCCCAGGATGAATCGTAAACTTCGATCAATGACATTCCATCATGACTTCCTTCCTAAGGTTCCCAACATCCGGAACACATAACCATTCCTTCTTCCTCAACCAACCCCTGCAGTCAAGAATAACATCCTTTACGTTATCAATCTCGGTACCAGCTTCTAACCTTCTAATCCTCTCTGCTAACACCAGATCCTCTTTCTGCCTAGAAGCAATTCGTTCGATCAAAACCAATCGAACTTCCAAACAAAACATCATGGTGATATTCTGACTATATCCAGCAATCGACCTCAACTGCACACTGCAAGCAGCCAGTGCTTCCAAGTCTTTCCATTCCGCCAACATAGCTAACACCACATTCTGATGTTTCCTACTAAGCGCATCCACTACCTTATTTCCTTTTCCCAATGTATACTCGATGCTAAAATCATAAGCTGCAATAAACTCCAGTCATCTCCGTTGTCTCATGTCCAGCTCCTTCTAAGAGAATAAATACCGTGGAGACTTATGATCCGTAAATAGCTCAAACTTTCTCCTAAAAATAATGTCTAAACACCTTCAATGTGAAGATTACAGGTGTCAACTCCAAATCATGAGTTGGGTATCTCACTTTAGGGGGTCTAAGCTATCTAGAAGCATATGCAATAACCTTTCCATTCTGCATTAGCACAGCACCTAACCTAGTACCACATGCATCGGTGTAAACTACCAACCCTTGATTCCCATCAGGAACTACTAACATGGGAGCATTGGTTAACAAATGTTTCAACTTAAGGAATGCATCCTCACATTTAGGGCTATCAATGGATATCCAAAAAATCCGAAATCCGTCTGCATCTGCATCCGAAAAGCGGATAAATATTCGATATCCAAAAATATAGATGCAGATGCGGATACAAAGACATCTACATCCAAAAATTATCCGTTTGGTTTTTGTCAAGATTATAGTTCAAATTATATGTATTTTAGTGCAATGAAAGATATTCGTTTATTATTTTATTAATTTAGTAGTTTATATTATATGCACTTGATGCTTATTAACTATTCGAAACTATTTATTATCATCGTATTTGTTAATTTTTAGCACTTTTATAATCCATGAGATTGAAAAATATTTAAGTTAAACTAAAATTTTCTTTTTATAATTCTTAGTTTATCGGTCGTTAGTGGATAGGATAATTATCTGATATCCATCCGTATCCACGGATGCAGATATCTGATATCCGAAAATTATTTCGAATGTGGATGTAGGTATGGCACTATCCGCATCTAAAAACATCCGTTGACGGGCCTACTCACATTTGTTAGACCAAACAAACTTCACGTCCTTCCTGGTTAGAATGGTTAAGGATGCCGCCACGAGAAATCCTTAATGAACCTTCGGTGGTAACCTGCAAGTCCAAGAAAGCTTCTAATCTCATTTACCGTCTCTGGTCTTTTCCAATTGTTAACAGCTTCGATCTTATCCAAATCAACTGCTAAACCTTCCTCGGAAACTACATGACCAAGGAACTTCACTTCCTTCTTCCAGAAATGACACTTTGAGAACTTCGCTTTCAGCTGATGTTGCCTTAGCGTCTCCAACACTATTCTAAGATGATCTGCATGATCCTTCTCATTCTTAGAATATACCAAAATGTCATCAATAAAAACCAATATGAACCTATCCAAGTGCTCTTGGAAAACCTGGTTCAACAAATCCACGAAGAAAGCTGGCGCATTAGTAAGCCCGAATGGCATAACAAACCATTCGTAAGACCCATATTTGGTCCTAAACGCTGTCAAAGGAATATTATCCTTTACCACTCTTAGCTGATGGAAACCTATCGCCAAATCCAGTTGGAAAAACACTCTGGCTCCACTCAACTGATCGAATAAGTCGTCGATTCTCTACCAAGGATACCTATTCTTGATCGTCCTCTCGTTCAGCATACGATAGTCGATACACATCCTTAACGACCCATCTGGCTTCTTCACGAATACCGCAGCCATTCCCCAAGGCGAACTGCTTGGCCGGATGAAATTCTTTCCTTCCAATTCCACTAGCTGCACCTTTAATTCCTTCAACTCGGTTGGTGACATCCTGCTAGGTGATCTACTTACAGGTTCAGCACCCGGTACGAGATCTATCTGAAATTTGAATGCTTTCTTCGGTGGCAAGCTCGAAACTGGTTCAAACACATCCGCAAACTCTCTTGCAACATAAACCTGCTTCCGCTCCCATTGCACCCAATAACGCATAAGCATTTTCGTCCAAACTCCTTACTGAGTAAATAACTTGGTTACGGCTATCAGGGTGCTTCAATGATATTTCCCCCTCATGGAAAAATATCCTAGCATCATATCTATCTAACCAATCCATACCCAATATGATCCCGAAACCCACGAAATCAAAAAAAAGTAAACTGCATGCGAACATATAACCTAACAAATCAAGTTCTAACTGGTCATATCTCATTCCCAGAGTTTCATACCCTCCTATAGGATTCGCAACCCTTAAAGGAGTAATAAGGTATAAAGGTTCAAGACATAAGCAATCTACCAAATACTGAGATATAAATGAGTGCGATGCACCGGTATCAAATAGTATCCTAACCGTAGTACTATGAATCATAAGCATACCTTCCATCATAGCTTATCCTTTCTCAACAGCCGTTGGTCTAGAGGATGATGGTTCCAACGCAAAGACCTTTCCCTTTCTAGCCTTAGCAGCCTCGGGACACTTGTCCTTGTAATGCCCCATCTGACCATAGTTATAGCACTTCACATTCGGCCTCACTTCAACTGCTCTTCCATCACCCGAGTGACACTCATTAGCATAGTGCCCCTTCTTGTCACACTTGTAACAGACTATATCAGCCTTGCTCTTCTTAGCTGCTACCCCCGATTGGGCACCTTTCTTCTTGAAGAACTTCCGCTTCTTACCTTAAAAATTCTGAACCTCAACCGGTTTCCCCTTTCCAAAAGTAGAAAGCATCTCTTCATTCCAAATAGCCATCTCGACAACAATATGACACAGATCCTGAGGTTTGGCATGGTTGCTCTGGCGATCTCAGGATTCAACCCCCTGATAAACTTACCATTTCTAAGAATGATTGTATCCACAGTAGCATATCCGTAATGGGACAGCTCATCAAATTCCATAGCATACTCAATTACCGTTTTACCCCCTAGACTAAATCTGCGAACTTCCTTAGCAACGCTGACTTGGTAACCTCGGATAGAAATCTTTCTTCGAACCTCCTTCGAAATTCAGCCCAAGTCAGGTCTTCCTCTGGCTCTCCCATGGTAACTCCGTTCCACCAAAACAACGCTGCTCCCTGCAATTGCCTTCAAGCAAGTCTTCTCTTCTGCATATCTGTCAAGCCGAGATCTGCAAATATCCTCTCACAATGCAATAGCTAGTTTTCCACCCCTACTGCTTCCTCGTTTCCGAAAAAAGGCTTCCCTCCAAGAATAGAAAAATCCCTGCTCAGCTTGTCGTAATTATTGACAACTTGGGCCACTGGATTAGCTCCTCCAGCATTCCCTACAGCCACTCCCGCAGTTGCTCCCGCTTGCATCATATTCATGAAGAATTGATACATTATCCCCATATCAACCAGTGGAATCTCAGCACTAGCATTGGCATTTGTATCTAGGTTTGCATTTTCCTGCCGACCCTAGTTGCTCCTAGTATTGGGTCGAACATTTCCACTTGTTGCGGTGCGTCTTCCACCTTGATTCACTCTTCGGTTTCCTGCCTCCATATCTTACTTTTCTACTACCTGAAATCCAATATTGGTAAGATACAAAAGAACAGTATAAGAGAGTGGGGAATACATACTTAGGTATTTATAACAAATTACACATATGTTACTATAACGCTTACCCAAGCCCAATTATATTTTAGATTCATTAAATTATACTTTAAAATCTTTTAAGGTATAAATTCCTTTTAAGTACATAAACCATGCTCTGATACCAACTTGTAACATCCCACTTCCGGAGGCCCAAAACTAATTGCTACAGATGCTGTAGTCATCCATAGGTGTTATTTCTGAGTGACCGAAATCAAAATCCTGAAACTATTGGCAACACAAAGGCACAATAATATGAAAATTTTAAACTTCAATAAAATAGGATTTCTCATTTCTTATGAATGATATTTAGATTTAATTACATAATCCCAGACGTTAACAATGTTCAGATCACATATACATGTACAAAATACAATAAGAGCGACATATGAAGATGTCCCCTTATGTTGATCAGAGAATTAATAAATATGAACTTTACAGTTCTTAGTACATCACGTCGGAAGACACAAAATAGCTCTTATATAGCTAACACTACCTTGTGCACGTCTCCAGAAGATTATTCGTCCAAAAACATGAAAGTCTCCCACTTTCGGATTACTCAAATTAATTTTGAGTACCAGAGAGTTTGTGGAGAAACACAAACTTCGAGTCAAACAGTAAGTCTGGTATGAATAATCTCATATCATCTCTTATCATAAATAGATATCTAGTGAGACCACGCCGCTTAGCAGAACGGGTTGTCCCATCACTAGTATCCAAAACAAAACATGCAAATCATTTACTATGCTCCAGCACCCAAAATGATTAGTCTTAACATAATAAGAAATAAAGCCATAAATCGTATATATTGGATATTCCATCCACCCATTCATTAGATATCCCATCTAAAAGCAATTTATTAGATTTCCCATCAAAAATCAATTTATTAGATTCCCCTCTGAAACCTTTAAAATTACTATCCGCCATAATTTAATAGGACTTCCATCCCAAATCCATTAAAAATAAATGCAGATTATCCAGCGTACATTGTTTAATAAAAGTTGGTGTGGCCTATCCACCGCACACTCCATAGTTTTCCTAGGATGACTATGAACCTTTGGGTGCCAAATCTCGAGGCTAACCTCCTCTGGCAAAACATTCTTTTCTTTATAAATTTAATGTGGGCTATCCACCACACATTCCATTGTTTTCCTAGGTTAACCAAGAACCCATCACTTAGCCAATTTAAAAATATCATGATCCATGATTATTTATTAAAATTCATGATCCCCATGATTACTTATTTTCCTTAGGTATACCACCTTTTAACTTATTCCCATTGGTAGCCCCAATTAGGATAAATTAAATAAAAACACATTGATAGCCCTAATGTATATTTTCGAAAGCATATTTATGTTTGCAACCCTAAACTATATATCGAAAACATTAAACCCACCCTGGCATCCCCATGGTTTATTAACATACAATTTATATAAGGACCCCCTTACATATCCAAACAAAGATAAGTATTAAAACCCCTTCGAAAGCATTAAAACAACCAAAGATAACCCCTTCGAAAGCCTTCCGCCTTTCTAAAACATCCCTACCATTCGACTTAGTCGAAAGGTATAAGCTGGCAGCTTAACCCTTCCTTCAAATATCCCATTCGAAGGCATATAAAACATAAAGCGAAATAAAGTCGGAAGCTCCCCTTCGACTTCGTTCCTTTCGAAGTTCTGAGTTGAAAGCATACATCTCCTTCAAAAGCATGGCTTTCGAAGGCATTAAAAACTTAACTTTTAAAACAATGGGAAGGTTCAGAAGTAACCCCTTCCTTTTCCTCTCCTACCTTTCGACTTAGTCGAAAGGTTCTAAAACATATTTTTGGAAAACATTTAAAACAATTCTCTTGAAGGTTTAAACTTTCGAAGATCCCCTTCGAAACCCCTTCTTAAGTATAAAGTTTTGTCTTTATAAAAATGATGGAGTCGAAGGGTCCCCTTCAAAACCTATTAATTCGAAAGCATTTATATTTCCATTCGAAAGCCAAGGAAGCAGCCTCCATCCAATCGCCTCTCTTCCTTCCGACACCATTCCTACCTTTTGACTTAGGTGAAAGGTAAATGCTTACCTTTCGACTTAGACAAAAGGCACTTTTCGACTTGGTCAAGAGGATGAAAGAGGGCTATGTAGTCGGAAGCATGTTCTGGGCCTACGGAAGTGATGGTTCCTCTTGCTTGTCTAAATCTGATTGGTCAAGAGGCTTCCTCCTATACTTTTGAATAGTAAAAGTACTAAATGGTCAACCTTTTTCTTAAAACACTATTCTTCTTCCCTAAATAATTTTCGAAAGCAATTTCCCTCCAAATTTAACCAATTCGGAAGACATTTTTCAATTTAGCCCTTGGGCATAAATAATTTAATTACCTTAGTAAACCACTAAGGAAATATCACCAAAAATCCTTTAAATCATATATTTTAACATATTAAATTTCGAAGCATATGAAGATCAATATAATTCGGAATTTAACCAAAACTGAAATAAACTATGTTAATTAGCCCATTAACATTTAAAAACACCTATCTCTTATCCAAACAAAGGTTTAAATGGTTATATCCTAACCAAAATCACAAACATGAATCGGATATAGCTCATAACCAATCCAAACATAGAAAAATGAGATGATAAACATGATTATTCACCTTGATTAGTTAATTGGGGAATAAGATAATTTATTAGTTTTAATTCCTTAGCTTTATCTTCAATTTATTGCTCTTCCTGGAGCTTTTAATGGCCGACCGAAATATAGGTGAGGAGATATAAATGAGAAAGTAAAAGTTCTTTAAGGTGGAGGAAGAGATTTATACTAAAAAATGTAGCCCTATTTCCAAGTTTACCCCTTAGGAAGTTCCTCCTTAATTTAGTTAAGTCTTATTTTAGTTCATTCATTAAGACACAGCCATTGGATTTATTAATCTCATTTCCCAAATTATTCACATTACTTTATTTAATTTATCCAATTAAATATCCCGAATAATGTTAATTAAAATTCAGGGGCATTACAGAAATTTAAGACACACATCCGAAGTAAGTCCTCCAATACTAGGTTCACCCACTCCTTCTATTTATCTGTCTACGGGTGATAAGCGGTACTCAAACCTAGCTCAGCGTCTTACACCTTCTAAAGACTCCTCCAAAACTCATTGGTGAAAAGTGGATCTCGGTTTTTCATAATGCTAGAAGGAACCCCATATAACTTAACTACCTCCCTTACATAAATTTTTGCCAAAGACGTAGCGGTCCTCGTACTCCTAATCGAAACAAAATGAATACATTTGGTCAGTCGGTCGATTATGACCCAAATACTCTCATTACCTCTCAAACTCTTAGGTAGTCCACCAATGAAATCTATAGAATCTGAGATGAGTGCCCTGCACCACCGATGCTCATATAACCGAATAGTGCGCTGCTGGAGCATCGAACCGATGTAGGACAATTGTCAAGGGAAAGAAAAAGAAGTAAAGATGAGGGATAGAAAAGAAGAGAAGGGAATAGAAGAGAAGAAATAAAATATCACATAATCACATAACATGTTGTATATCTCCCAACACACATAACCTATTATATATCTCACAACGCATCAGATAAAATGCAATAGTTATCCCAGATATAAGACAAGCGAGACAATAATAACTATATAAACCACATAATCAAAGTATACAGGCTCATACAGTTATAAAAAGCAGTAATACAGTTTATACAATTGATAAATAAACTCAATTGATAAATTGTCTCTAATAATAGTAAGTCAAACAATCTCAAGGCTCCACATTATCGCATAGTGGAATAAACAATAATAAGTCTCAAAATATAAGTATGAGGAAGCATACCATCTACTAGTCCATCTACATAGCTACAAGTGCTATTTACACATACTATCTAGTTTACTCATTTAGGAGCACCCGAGATAATAAGAAGTAAAGCATAAAACCTCGAGTCAGACAACAGTCTGGTGTGGTGATAAATAATCTCAAAATACTATAAAGTTGGTATAGTGTATGGAACAAAGGGTATGAAGAATCATACCTAACATGTCCCTGCATCCACGGAGTTAGCACATAACACATGATATATGCTACTCTTTGAAAGTCATCATGGGTGTACTATAAATCAAATACTAAGGGTGTATAGATATAAGCATAAGTAATATCTACATCGTGTGATATCCCTAAGGTGAAAAAAACAATCAAACAAACATAGCATCCATCATCCATACTCATATGGCCACCTACATAGAGCCAAAGACTACTCAACGTATCGATTCCTCTATACTCGAATCCATGCCACTCTGTAGACTAGGAATTAGAACGCACCTTAATAGACAACCCAGGGTACAACGGGTCTACACCTCCATAAACAGCCCAAGTGACCATCGTCACGTACCCCCCACTTTATGACTACACCGTGAAACCTATGAATATCAATGATCCCTTTTCACACGTCATCCATAGCAGTGCTCATCTAGGAACTGTCCATACAACTCCTTCTGAAGTCATCGCAGTTAGGAACTACTCTAGACAACCATCATAAGTCATAGAGTGTCATCATGCATCCCATAACCTTCCTCCGACAGTTCCATCAATCCGACTCGCCTACTCTGCATCCCGAAGTATGGTTTTCCATCATCGAAGCCGTCACTTCCCATCATAAAATTATCATCGTCGAACAATGGGGTCATCGCGTCGAAGCATCGCATCTTCGCTTCACCACTAAAACCACTCATCGAAGAGCAGTAACACCAAAATCAAACGTCGAATGAACGAGCGAACCGTCACATCCTACTCCTCGAAGCCTCTCCATCATCCATGTCGAAATTGGCCAAATCGACCATCATCATAGTGGCAGAATCGACCACTCCAGAGTAGTCGAAAACGACCACTTTGGTCATGTACTTAACCAAAAATGGAAAATAGGCACAAGGACAAACTTAGAAAAAAAATTAGGTTGAAGGAAAAAAAATTGTTTTTTTAGGCTGAAGAACAATGCTAGTTATAACTAGCATTTTGTATAATGTAAAACTGAATACAATGCTAGATATAACTAGCATTTTATATGGTGTAAAAGTTGAATATAATGCTAATTAAAACTAGCATTTGTCTTCAGCCAAAAAATAAAACTTCATGTTCTTTAGCCTATTTTTTTTCAAAGTTTGTCCTTTTCCCTAATTCCCCCTAACCAAAAATGGTTAAATACAAATCAAATAAAAACGTCTAGCATCTTCCTTGAACTTCGAAGCACATGTCCAAGTTCGTCGTGCTTCATCTTTAGATCAGTCGACATGCACAATACTCCTCCACATATTTATCCCATCCATTCGAGTTTATCATCGTTTGTGCGCTCAATCGATATGCACGAAACTCTATCACATCATTCGAGTCCCCATCGTGTGTGCATTCGATCAATATACACTAAACTCTATTTAGTGTGATTTTCCTACAGCGCCTTCAAGCGGCGGTTTCAACCAACTAACAAACAAGAAGGCATGCAACCAACATGCATAGAATGTCTATAACAGCCTACATATATTTATAATAACACAATGTAATCCATCCAAAGCAGCCAATGTGGGATAAATATCAGTAATAGCCTAAATCTATCAGTATCGGCAAAATAGTGCGTTAATGGGAAAAATATGATATTTAATTTAAAACCATTTTGATACACTTTTAATTCTTTCTATTAAATATAGGATAATGGTTAAGTATTTTAGAACTCACATTTTAAATTTAGAAAAATTTCAAAACGTCATTTTAGTACTATACTAATTATCATAGTAATTTGAGAGACAATATCACTTACCTCAACCAAATCTGACCAAACTATCGCCAAGTCGTAAAGCTCTCCATTATGAGCGCAACGCGATAAACGACATCCAAAACGGATCTCGTATGCAAAATATACGCATAATATAAGATAATAGATTAAATAATTATAAAATAACTTAATTAAACGATTAATTAAACTAATCAACTATTAACATTTCTTCACCAAATTCTTGTTTCCCAGGCCATGCACATCAATGTTCAAAATACCGTGCATCTTCCACCAAGATACAGAGCTTCGCCTAACGGAATCGAACGCCGTCTACACCGTTAAACCCCACATCTGAAGCTCGACCTGCCAGCACCAAAACCATGAACTCCGACTTCCCCTATCAAAACACGTTACCTGCTCCTTCTTCCATGATTTGTATGGTCGTGATCACCACCAGAGGATCAGACCCCCTCAAAATCACGGCGTCGGCACGTCTCTTCACCCCAAAGCCAACGTCCTTCTCCATTTTCCCTATCTCCGACCACATCGTCGGAAAATTCAAACCCTAGTTTCGAGCACCCCACCTCGACCACCACCAAATATGCCCAAATCCATACCGGAGATGCCCCCCAAGATTCCAACGAGCCATGTTTCACAATTTATCATCGAGTAAATCGATCGATTTTAATTTTTAAATGATATGAAGGAGAAGGCCATGAAACAGATGGAACAGTAATAAGGGAGAGTGAATAGTTATGGGTCATGTTTCGTAAAGAAGGAAGGAATCAGGGTTTTCTCTAATTTAATTATTTAATTCAATATATTTGATTTATCAAATAAACCTTCATGCATTTCGAGCTCGCACGATCAAACGGCTCGTCTGGTCGCCACGAAACTCGTCTGCATGCATCATCTCATTTTTCGATCCCAATGGTATAAATTTCATCACTATCGAGACAGCGCTCTGCAATGATAATTTCACACTTTTCGAGATCGATTCAGTCATCAGATCGTCTGTTCTCTAAATATACGATTCTTATAATCATTTCAATTTGCAGCGTCGATACGAACTCAACGGAAGTAGTCTCGAGTCCTAATTCGATCGTATGCGAAAAGTCATATTTTTGGGACGTCAATTAATTAATGATTAAATATTTAAATATCCAACCATTAAAAATATGGGTAAAAAGTTACATTCTCCCCTCCTTAAAGTATTTCATCCTCGAAATCCCAAGGACGAAGCAACAAAACCCAATGCCCTCACATAAGCAATGACACAAGAAAAATCATCACTTACCAACTCTCAACAACGATCACGGAAAGCGATCACAACAAAGGAAATAGACTCAGAATCAGCTGGAGCCATTATCCTCATCCCTAAGTACGACCACTATCAAATCTGAAATCAATGTGGCTGAACCAAACGTCTAAGCACGCGCTTATTTCCAAAGAAACAAACAACGAAAAACAAAAGTGCCAACCCACTAATCGAAAGGCAAGTTAACTAAATATTGTACATTACCTAGTCTCTCAACTATCGGCAACATCCAATATCATATGCATTGAATTTTCTCACAATTTTGGCTTATTTCAAGGAAATTTTCGAAAGCACCCCCTTTTCATGACTTGGTCTGGGAAAAATCCCAACAGCATAGATATATATACATCTCTTATCTGAGGCATCTCGATTTGAGGACAACCAAGCATATATAGTCAAATCTACACTATAGATGTTGCATACCTCTTTAATAGCAAGAGCATTTTTATTTAGATGTGAATATAAGCGGGTAAGCATCCAATAGCCAACACTTGCTTCCATGTCCCTGATCAAGTACTCAACAAAGAGGATTAAACATAATGGTAACATCATAATGTATAAATATAGTAACATCATAATGTATAAATATACTAAATCGTATATATGGCAATCATCTCAAATAAATGTGCTATATCAAACTATAACTGTCCTATATGCCTAACAACCATATAAACAAAAGTAATCATATCAAATGCCAGCAATCAAACATCAATAGGCACATATAAGATCAACCATCAAAAAGTAACGCCCATGCCTATCCTATCATGGAGGATACTAAAACATCAAGTATAAAACATAAAATATGATATCCAATATGAAAGGTGGCGAAAATAGAAATCTCCCCTAATGAAGAGCTTCGGACAAGCGGTCCTTATGCTCTCATCGGTCTCTCTTGTGCAATCGCCTTCGCTTTCACTTAAACGAACCTTTACTACTCCATCACCTTCCTTCTAACATGTTTTGTATCACGTCTATTAGTGCGCATTGGCCTACGAGATCTCGAAGTTCCCGGACCAGTCTCGATATTATCTAGATGATTCAGTGCCATATTTCCAAACACCTATTGTAAGCTCTCCCAAAACCCACTAGTGAACAACGGGTTTCAGCCACTTACAACGCTCTTGGCACACAATGAAATCACACTATCCATTCCATATATAACTTGGAAAAATCGGATGATGTCTTACTGGACTAAAAGAATATAAATTTAGCATTCTCCCTCACTCTATCGATTGTGATCCAAATGGTATTGTATTCTTTTATAGTCCTTGGCATTCCATCGATGCAGCTTATAGATATTTGTTCCCACTACTCAAGAACAAACAATCTCTCATCTCTACAGAACCAACAGTCTTGGTCGGGTCTGCACTGCATCACCTCTACAGACACTACTCGTTCCTATAATTTAGCCATGATCTCCGCTAGTCTAGCTTCACGCCTTTGACTAGTACCAATCCGCTAAATCAAAGTAGGTCTGATGGTCAACTAGCCATCATCTTTGGCACTAGCTCACTTATCGAGTTCTGAAGTCATAACCGGTGATAAATTCAAGTAATGCCCACTCTAGGAATATCACTCCTAAACTGGTACTTCTTCCACTCGAAGCATCAAAGACTACATTTTCCTTATAAACGTCTAGGAAATGTCAAAGTCGTAGGAAGTAAGGAATTCTAAGCATCGCTACTGGCGAAGGTTGAGATCATTCTCGGAGAAGAGATACTTTAATAACGTGGAATCACTAAACAACTCGAACCCCTCTCCTAATAGATAGTGCCTTCAAATCCCCAAAGTGAACTATATTGTCGTCGACTCTGAATCAAGAGTCGGATACTTCCTCTCATGCGGTTTTTGTTGTCGCCTAGCTTATGTGACAACCTTACCTTCCGGCATCAATACTGCACCTAGTTACATACCACAAACATGTGTGTACTATCGACTCCTTATTCCCACTCGGAATGAGTAACATCGGTGCACTCGTCAACCTCTCTGTTAGACTCACAAATGCGTGCCTACACCTCACATTCAAAATAAAAGTCCGATTCTCACTCGTCAAATCGATTAACGGTGTTGCTACCGCCTTTAATAAGTCCTTGGTAAAGCATATATAATATATCACCAATCCAAGGAAATTTCTCATCATCGATCAGTGTTTTCTCAATACCTCCAATACAATCATCAATCATGTCTTGTGCTCGTCTTTTGTCCATGAGTTGACGAAATTATTATCAATGAACACAAGCACAGACTCACTCAAGTGATCCTTCCAAACACGGTTCAAGAAATCAACAAAGCATGCTGACGCATTGCTTAGCCCGAACGGAATAACCAACCAATCAAAAATCAAGGTAGCGTACGAAATGATGTATCGACACACTCTCTCTTTAGATACTCTCAGTGGATAGAACCCCATCACAACGTACAACTGAGAGAACACCTTCGCGCTATAGAGTTGATCGAACAAGCCATCAATAAGTGGGAGCGGCTACATGTTCGTCATCTCACTCAACTCACGATAATCAACGTATAACTTCAAAGATCCATCCACCCTAGTGGCGAACACTATAGGTGCATCCTACTCATATATGCTCCTACGAATGAACCTTTGTGTAGAATGGTTCCTGTAGCAGGAAGACGCACGAGCTGACAAACTGGAGGTAAATGTTGTGCAAAATGGAGGATTATAAAGAGTTGCAAACAAGAATGATAAAGGCGAATGAAAACTGGATGATGGATATGATGGGACGAAAAGGCGATGGAAAGAGCAGGAGCCGAAGTTCTCCTCTTACTCGGATTTGACGGAAAGTCTAGAATGGATTTATCTGGACACTAAGGGGCAACTTCCCTATCGAAAACTGGTAAGAAGGGATCCCACGGAGCGAGAGCGTATAACTGGAAAGTACTGCCTGTTCCACGAATTGAATGGGCACATCATGGATGAATGAAGGCATTTAAATGATATGATTGAGGAGCACATCAGGAACAGCAGACTGCCGCAGTACGTGAGGATTCAGACAACGGCGGTGGAACAGGAGCAGCCAATGTCCGCATTGAATGGAAATAGGAATGGCCATGGATCGGGGTTATGGATCATCGTCAACTGATCGGGATGGTAAAGGCCGAGTTCAAGACTTGGACCCTGGCTGTAACAATAATAAACTCTATAATAAGGCGGCTAAGTCACTTATACATGTACGGGATCAAGGACGGTCCTTAGGCATGCTCAGAGAAGATGATGAACTGTCATGTTCGGAGAGACACCCTTTATGTTTTTAGTTTTTTGGATTTCTGTATGTACAAACTCTTATTTATTAGGTTATTTATGATCCGCGTTATTGTGATAAATAAAAACAGGACGAGATTATTGTCCCAACCGATGTGACGGGTGGTAACCGCAAGGTGCAAGTCCCTTCGCTGGAGAGCGACAGAATGGACTTGTACATGGATTAAGTCCTCGACGGAGAGTCAAGGCTAGATAATAAAACCCAATAGGACGTTAGGTATGGATTATGCCTGGAAAGGAGTAGGTCGCTTTGCTGAAAGCGATAGGATCGGCCTACTCAGGTCGTCGAGTATGGATTATGCTCGGCAAGGGTCCGGAGAGACCACTATTAGCATAGGGCTTAGGACAAGACACCACTTAATGTTCAAGGACACCGAACTAGAGTATAGAAAATAACATTGCTTCGTCGGAGAGCGACATGATCGGCTTACTCGAACGTCGAGTATAGATTGTGCTCGGTAAGGACCCGGAGAGGTCAGGATTTGGATATCAGCTTCGAACAACTATGGATTTGGATATGGACCCGGAGCGGTCAAGGACTTGGATATAGGCTCAGAGCGGTCCTGGATTTGGAAAACGACCCGAAGAGGTCACGGATTTGGATATCAAACTCGAATGGCAATGGATTTGGTTTTGGATGGATACGGATTTGGATAAAATGATCCGGAAAGATCACGGATCCAGAATTGGATATCGACTCGAAATGCTCATGGATTTCACTAATGATCCAGAGAGATCGGGGATTTGGATTGGCGGATTGGATAATATGGCTATCGATGGATTATGGAATTTAAATTTTGGATTTATGGCGATTAAAAACACACCTTCCTATCGCAAGGCATATTTTGGGGGGACAAAGTCCCGCCTTTTGGTAAGGTAGTATATAAGAGGATTTAACCCAACATACTTCATGATCATCAAGGCAGAAAGCTCGGAGAGATGGTTACCAGGATTGGAAATCGATTATATTTAGAACTATGGATGATAGTTGGATGGATTCGGATGGAAAGCCTTGAAAATTTGCTAAGTATGGAACTAGCAATCTCCCTAGGAGAGGGACCAGATTAGAATATTCACTTTACAAATAGGGATAGGAATAGAGGGAACGGAGTAAAGGGATCAGATTAAACTGGGTGCACACAACACAACTCAATGATGATCGCTCCATAACTCAATAACTACAAGGCGGATTGAAGTGATACATTGAGAACAAGAAGAAGGGACCCTAGGGAGTCTACCCTAGGGATCGCACACCAAACAGAGTAAGTTGGAGGGATAGTCCCTCTTCTCTCCATAGGGATTGGCTATAATCAACTTTTGCAACATATTGCAACAAAGATCGATCAATAACTCAACATCTACAAATCCAATGGACATGAAACTTTGAGGATAAGTATATTATGGTATAGGGGATCTGTTATAGAGATCGCACCCCAAGAAGAGGGGTTTGAAGGGATCGTCCCTCATCCCTACTTAGGGTTCGGGTTAGTTGAATTTGCAGCAATGATCGGTCAATAACTCAAAATCTACATATGCTATCAATATGAAATTTGGAGGTTAAGCATAATACAACATGGAGAAGCTCCCATAAGGATCGCATCCCCAAAATAACCAATTATAGGGATCGATCACGATCCCTATTTCTTAGGATTTGGGCCATGCAATCCCTCCCGTGGGCCCCTATGGTTCGGGAGATCCTTCTGTCGAATTTTCAGGAAGATATTTCACCGTCTTCCCCTATAAATATAGCGGACATGGCATCAGCAAAGGGATCTTCTTTTTGCTTCACTTCTATCTTCTACCTAAGCTATACACTGCCATTTTTATTCTTGGATTTCATGGATTTGCAGCTGTAATCAGTAGTATAAATGAATAAAAGGAAAATATTTGGAGTGGACGTAGGCCGGAGTTAGCCGAACCATTATAAATCTGTGTCTCTCTTTACTTGCTTTCTGTTTTAATTTTCTCTTCATATTTCTGTGATTGGATTGGATATTTATGCTTTCACATACAACTAGGTATTGGTAGACCTTTTTGAGGCCGACGAGATGTGAAACCCAAACATCAAATAAAACACGTGTGGAACATCATAAATGGAAAGCATACTCTCAAATTGTGATGCCATTTCCCTCCTCATTCGTTGATGAAGCACTTGACAAAATTAGAATGGCATTCAATGCATATGCTTCCACAGTTTGTCCCTACGTAATTGGTTTGGGAAAATCCTTCTACACTGGGTATAGGCTCTCCCATTGTAAAGCCTTCTTGATCAAATTCTTGAAGCTCTCATTAACATGATCAATCAGTCGCTTCCTAAGACGATCGCTCAACCCAATGATAAATTATTCATTCTTTATGGATGGAGTATCAATGAAAGATAGACCGTACTTCGACAACACATCGAATTCAGCCACGTACTCCAACACAGACATATCGCCTTACTTTAAGTCGGCGAACTTCCTGAACAACACCGACTTTTGAAAAGCTGAGATAAGTTTTCTTCGAAGCAAACTATGAACTAATCCCAAGTAATATGATCCTTGGGAATTGAAGCTATAAGGAACTCCATCAGTTCATTGTTCATCCCTAGAGTCATGTAGAGGTTAACTTCTACCTCATTGCATCATCTAACTCTAAGTCATCGAAGATCCTTTCGCAAATATCATCCCATCTTGCACCTCAATAGCCGACTCTATTCCAAGGAACGATCCGCCTCTTAGACTCATATAGTCTTTATATAGCTCAGCAAAGTCGACTCCAGGGTTTGTACATGAGCACCATAATCATTTGGAGCAACTGGGGTATTCCAGAAAATGATTTGCACCATCTCTATGAACATATTCTATAAATCGAGGTTAGCGGTTCTCGATTTTGCCCATTCCTTAACTCCAGAGATGGAGTCAATAACATCATTTCTTGTATGTCAGATCACTCTTAATACATAATAAGAATGATCAGTCTCTCATAGAGAAAAACTACAACAATAGTGCTCATGTGTGCAATATAACTTATATGCTATATATACTACTATATAGTTTTGAAAATCAGATTATATAACAAATATGCACTCTCTCGCATATATATACTCTCGATCCAGTCTAAGGTGACAATTCTTACCCTATCTCTACTGGATCACGGTATCAACTCAGGTTAATCACGTAACCTAAGCTCTGATACCAAATGAGACGACCACCCTACACCACCGATGCTCTTATAACTAAAAGTGCGCTGCTGGAGCATCCGGCTGATGTAGGACGATTGTCAAGGGAAGAAAAAGAAGTAAAGAAGAGGGATAGAAAAGAAGAGAAGGGAATATAAGAAAAGGTGTAACGACCCCAAATTTTCTATATATTTAAATTAATAATTAATTGTAATTTTGAATAAAAATTGTAAAATAAATTGATTTAAGTGATGCGAGTTTCCCCGAATTAAAATAAATTTGGTATAAATCACCTAAACTTTAAATATTGTATATATATGTATTTATATGAATGTATATATATATATATATATATTTGATTTGAATTTAAATTGTAAATAAATGGTTAAAAATGAAAAAATATATATGATATAAAACATAAAGTAAATACATTCAAATACAAATGTATATATAATAAACTATGAAATATAAATTAAGCACATTAGCAAATTCTAACAACATATAAACAATAGAACTTTATTTATATTATAAAGCAACAAGAAAAAATAAAAATAAGTATACACTCAAGTATAAACAAAACATATGATGTAACGACCCCGGATTTTAATTTAATTATCAATTTAAATTAAATTAAAATCCGGGGTCGTTACATATGAAGATACGTATGTAATGAGGAGACAAAATATATCTAGATATCTTGCAAAGGAAGACAGCAGAATGTATTCTAGTGTATAATATGAAAAGAAAAACTAACATATTCAAGAATGAAGCAAGTAAACAAGACAAAGCAATTGATGCTAGGCCAAAACCATATCTCATCAACAAACAGATCTGCATAGTCAAACCTGACAATAAAAATAAATATAGGTATGTAAACAAAATGAAAAAAAACAACAATTATTATAAGCCACCACAACACCAATTCATCTCAGCCGAAATAGTGAGAAATGTTTTAGCCTCCAAAACAAATGAAAAGTCTCTGATGTGATACAAGCATTTATATCACTTTGTACAACTCAATTAATGCAAAGACATCTTAGCATACAATATAGATGCATGCAGCATATCAGCCTCCATGAGCAAATAAAAATCTCTGATATTGTACAAACAATATTAGATCATCTGTACAAATATAGCTTGTAATCTTCATTTCTTTTTATATCCATCAACTTATTCATTCTAGCTCGTTCCATCCTAAGCTAAGAAAAATCTAAAAATAAGCACCATTCAAAACTTTAACAAAATTCAACTGGAAACATCAAACAAACAATACAAACTCGATTCAAATCAGAGGATCAGAGAAAGATTCCAGCTTGCCAGTTTTCAAAGCCTGGTTCAACATATCAAACTCTGTTCTTTCTTCTGAAGCAAGGTGAGCAACTCCTATTTTTAGAAGCTTAACTTGTTTTGTTTTCTTGATGCTTGTGAACAACTTTGTTTTTTTATCAAACTTCTTTGTTTTCACTAGTAAGTAAACTAAATTTGTTTTTGACTTAAGTCTACTTAAATCTGTGCTCATGATCCATTGATGATAATATGCTTGCATATCTATTTTGATATATAGCTCTGTGTTCTTATATGAGTGCTCTGTGTTTTTTTTCTCTCCCTGATTTTAGTTTCAGAATGGAATGGTTAATCAAATTATAAAATATCTTCATCCAATCATTTATAGGTTTTCAGTTTTAAACGAAAAGAGTTGTTCAAACATAGATCAAGTTATAAAAATTTGTTTTAGGAAGGTTGGTGAAATATATTAACTGGGAAACTTGATTTACACAGCAACAAGCAATCTTATGTTGAATTCGAGTATTGTAAATTGCTAATCAAATCATACCACTTGAATCAACATTCAAAAATAAGATTTTTTAAACAAAATTGGTAATTTTTAGTTAAGTATATTGGGAGCATATCTAAGGTGAACTGAAAATGTCTTTTTAACAATTTCTATCGATCAAGGAAGTTTTGAATGTTGAGATCTTGCTTGAAGCAAGCTTGGCAAGCATTGATTCTAGGAAAATTGTCGAAAATATTTTCTATTGTGCAAGTTGGTCGAACGAGATCAACTTAGGGTTTAAAGCTTGTGTTTATCTGATCGAAGTCGTGAGGCAATCGCGTCGTCGCCATCGTGTTTCTGGCGATCGCACCAGGGGGAGCAGGAAGTGGAGGCGTTGACGAATGCAAGGACGGGTCGGCGAGGTTGCTGGTAATCGATAGTGGTCAGGCGATGGGTTCTTGTTGTTGGAGTTTGGTTCCAGATTTTGGTAGTGGTGCTCGATTTTGAATTCGAGAGTATGGCGAAGTTCTGGCGATCGAAGATTGAATCGTGGGTGAAGTTCGACTTGCTCGTTGACGTGGTGATGATCGGAGGTGATCCAAGCGGTGGTGCACGTGCACGTGAACATGCGTGTATCTGGTTTGCGTGAAAGTTTGGGGAAGATGAAGTCTCGTGTGTTGCTCGAGAATCTAGCGGGGTCGACTCGAAGTTAGGGTCGGGGTTTTTGGGGTTTAACTCAAGTTCGTACTCGAGTATTTTGAAGGTGATAAGCTTCAGTTTTTAAAACTGTAAAATTAAACTTAAGTTTTAGAAAAAAAAATATGTAGCAGAAGAAGAAGAGTTGCGTACTGGGTTGTACACGTGCACGAGCACGTTGGTGGATCTGAAGTGTTTGCTTGAGTGCTTCAGGTTGAACTCGAGATTTCTCGAGTAGTTCGAGTGTTTTACTCGAAGTAGTAAACGGGGGAGACTCGAAGGGATTTCGAGGGGGCTCGGGTCAAAGATGGTAACAGTTTCAGGTTTGAAACTGTTCTCTGTTTAAAGTTTTTAAACTAAATTAAATTTATCAAGCAAGGTTTAAAACTGGGTTTAAATTCAAAGTTAAGTTAGTTTTCAAATAAACTTTTAAATCTTGAAGTTTTTGAAAAATGAATTTTGATTTTAAATCAAGGTGATAAAATTGATTAATGTGATTAATTAATTAATTGAGGAATAATTAATTAAAGTAATTAATTAAGGATAATTAATTAAGGATAATTAATTAATATGATTTATTCATTAAGGTAATTAATTTGAGGATAATTAATTGATTAAAGGTTAATTAATTAAAATGGTTTATAATTAATTAATGATTAACTAACCAAGATTGGTAGTTTATTCATAAGTAATTAATCTGGTATTAATTAATTTTAATCAGATAGTAATTGATCTTACTTATGGATGTTTGGATCCTAGTGAATGTTGAATTGTTTGATATCCCTGATATATGATGCTTTGTGATACATCCTGATTTGTGTTGTGATCTGTAATTTATTTATCTGTGACATATATCTATCTGTGATCTGTGTATGAAAGATAAGCGTTATAGTTTATACCGTTTATCAAATATATTGTTATATTTGAATCTGTGATGATTGATGATGTTGCACTATTGTGTGTAAAACCCCTGGACCACACTTATACACACACAAATATGGATTTCACGTGGAAATCGGTTAAGTCACAGATGATTTAAATTCAATGTTTTTGAAATTTAAATTTTTATTTCAATTGATTTTGAAATTGGAAATTGGGGTTTAATATGAAAAACTTTTGAAATGGAATTTCAAAGATAAAAGTTATTTTGAATAACTTAATCGAGTTTTGAAAATTTAAATAATTTGATTTAAATTTGAATTCAAGTTTGAAATTGAATTCTATGATTTGAAACTAGGGATTAAAGATGCTGTACAAGTTATATATGGGTTAAACCATTTTAAAGGTATTGATTTGGAAATTTGAATTTAATTCAAGGGTTTTAACTCGTGTAAATATAACTGGATTTTTCTGAAACGAATCTATTTGTTTTCAAATAGTAAAAGCTTTCATATAAGGAATGAATTTCCAATTTGTGTCAATAGAATTTCAAGTTTGAAATAGAATTGAAATGTTTTGAAAACTATGAAATGAGTCTTTGATTCAAAAACCGGACGAGTTAATCCAACTTGAAATGGAATTGTTTTTGAAAGACTATGAATGAATCTTTGGAAACGAGTTTTGAAAGCTATAAGTTAAATCTTGACTTAAAGATTTAACGAGTAAACCTATTCAATTAAATTGGAAATTGTTTTGAAATCCATGAATGGATCTTTATGAATGGGGTGAACTTTGTGAATTGAATTCTTTTTTTAAAAGATTGGAAATGGTAGTTTGTTTTAACCATTCGAATGAAAAGTTTTGGGCTTTAAGCTGTGATTTAACTGAGACCCCAGTATCCATATGATTTTTAATTGCGCTCGTTATTCGGTTTAGCCGGGAGAGGACCTTTGGGTCGTATAACCCATTCCGAATAATGATACATTGTATATGGATAGCATTTGAAGACCAGTGGTGAAGACCGGGTTTTTGCGAGAGCGATAGGATGACATATCGATTGTCTCTGCACTGAGTAGCTACGGTATAGAGATTCCCTAAGTGATGGGAAGTCCGATCGGGATTGTGAATACCCGGATTGCAAGGGCTTCTTTGGAAGTGCCTTCGGTTCTGTTCGAACCCGGAATAGACTTGTATGGATGTGTGTCTGACGTTACACTTTGAGATGTAAAGCTGGTTTCTATCAAATACATTTCTGTTGGTGGCGGAGAATTTATTCTCTTAGCTTAACACCCTTCTCTGAGACGTACAAGCTCAGAGGTTATGTAGTTGATGGTTACTAGTGATACATTCCCAATTTGGTAATGTGGCATACGAAGTGCTGTTGATCATTGTTGGTCAAAGCGTTGCTTTGTGAAAAAGCGTTGCTTTGTGAATAAGCGTGGCTTTGTGGAAAAGCATGGCTTTGTGAAAAAGCGTAGCTTTGTGGACGAGACTTCGTCGAGCCTCACAACCCGGTAATGGTCGAAACAGAAATGTTGCGGCAAAAGGTTTGTAGGGGTAGCGCCCCTAGGGTGTGTCATTTCCTTCTGGATAAAAGGTGATATCATGGTATGGAGCCCAGATATTTTACCTATGTTGATGCTGCACAGTTATTATACTTTGTGGTTGTTGCTTTATGATCGAGACGTCTCGGATAAAGGTCGGTGACGACCGGGGGATGGCATGACTCGTGTGTTAGTTACCTAGTTACAGCTTGGTTAAAGCATGAAGTAGCGTCGGCCTTGTGTTTGCAGAGATCCGGTTAGGTTCTCGGGGCGTCTTTCCAGAGGCGTTTCCATTTCGGTAAGGAAGTTCCTTTGCCTGATCATTTGTTGGAAATCCAAAGAAACAATACGAACCCAGTACGGTTTTAGTTGTAGAACTTGCCATTTACTTATGGTGGTCACCACTGTTTAGATGGTAGCTATAGTAGGCATACAACAATGGTTGTATGCTGGCTAAGATTAATATTATATTTTCGAAAGGATTTTCACACTATGCACTAGTAATAAAATCAAAATAGTTTTCTTTGCGTAGTAAGCATGTTTGACTATCATAAGAAGAAATGTCCTCCAATTCTGCGTTTGCATTGTGTGTGTGGCGGGAGGTCTTATGGTAGTTTCATTTTCCAAAAGCATTGCGGGTTTCAATGTTTAAAAGCCTTTTGTGTTTATTTAAAGATAAACTGTTTTTGTTTTCTCATACCAGTCCCATGACTGATCCGGAATTTATTGTTCCCTTCCTAAATTCTGGGTGCCCATCATTTTCCACACGGGCAGTCTAGAGTTGGGTTTCTCAGATATTCAGGTTTAGTAGATTATCTGGAGCTAGTAAGTCCTTGGACGACTGACCTTGCTTTCCGCTAGCTATGGATTGGAGCATTCTATTAGAGATATTCTATCTGCTGCTGGTGTTATCTATTTTCTTTCCGCTGCTATTTCTTGTATCATATCTTTGATGTATATTGATATCTGTTGTATCATATTGAACCAGATTTTGTATCTGTCATTGTACCAATGTTATATATATATATTGATATACTCTTTTTATTCCGCTGTGTTGTTATACTTAATGTTGTTATAAGCTCCGGAGAACCAGATTCGACATTTGAATCTACGACATTTTTAGTACAAGTGAAGTACGGGTGCCGATTTTCGAAGGCTGATTTCAGGATCTTTACAAAAGGGAAAGAAATAAAACATCACATAACATATCGTATATCTCACAGCGCATCAGATAAAATATAATAGTCATCCCAAATATAAGACAGGCGAGACAGTAATAACTATATAAACCACATAATTAGAGTATACATGCTCATACAGTTATACAAAGCAGTAATAGAGTTTATACAACTGATAAATAAACTCAACCGATAAACACTCTCTAATAATAGTAAGTCAAACACTGTCAAGGCTCCATAGTGTCACACAGCGAATTAAAAATAATAAGTCTCAAAATACAAGTATAAGGAAGTGTCACCATCTGCTAGTCCATCTGCATAGCTCCAAGTGTTATATACACCTGCTATCTAGTCTACTCATTTAAGAGCACCCGAGATAATAAGAAGCAAAGCATAAAACCTCGAGTCAGACAACAGTCTGGTGTGAGCGATAAATAATCTCAAAACACTATAAAAGTCGGTATAGCATATGGAATAGAGGGTATGGAGAATCATACCTAACCTGTCCTGTATCCACAGAGTAGCACATAACACATGATATATGCTACTCTATGATAGTCATCATGGGTGTACTATACATCAAAGTACTAAGGGTGTTTATAGATATCAGCATCAATAATATCTACATCGAGTGACTTCCTTGAGGTGATAAAAACAATCAAACAAACATAGCATCCATCATCCATCCTCACATTCACCCACTTAGTGCGTTGGATATATGATTCTCATATGGCCATCTACATAAAGCCAAAGACTACTCAACCTCTCCGTTCCTCTGTACTCGAATCCATACCACTCAGTAGGCTAGGAACTAGGCTGCACCTCCATAGGCCGCCCAGGGCACAATGGGTCTGCACCTCCATAAACATCCAAAGTGAGCATCCTCACGTACCCCTCGTTTTACGAGTACACTAGGAAGCCTACGAATATCAATGATCTCTTTGCACACACCATCCATAGTAGAGCTAATCTCAGAACTATCGATACAACTCCCGTCTAAAGTCGTCGTGGTTGGGAACTACTCTAAACAACCATCATAAGTCACAGAATGTCATCATACATCCCGTAACCTTCCTTCGAAAGTTCCATCAATCTGAATCATCATCATCTACTTTGCGTCCCGTAGTACAACTGTCCATCATCGAAGCTGTCATTTCCTATCATGAAATCATCATCGTCGAACCATGAGGTCATCGCATCGAAGCATCGTATCTTTGCTTTGCCTCCAGAACCACTCGTCGAAGAGCAGTAACACCAAAATCGAATGTCGAAATCGAACGAGCGAACTGTCACATCTTGCTCCTTGAAGCCACTTCATCGTCCACGTCTAAATTGGCTAAGTCGGACATCATCGATAGTGATGGATATCGACTACTCCAGAGTAGTTGATAATGACAACTTTTGTCGTGCACTTAACTAAAAATGGTTAAATATAAACCAAATAAAAACATCTGGCATCTTCCCTGAAGTCCGAAGCTCATGTCCAAGTTTGTCGTCCTTCATCTTCAGATTAGCCATCATGTTCCAATACTCCTCGACATATTTATCCCATCCATTTGAGTTTATCATCGTTTGTGCACTCAATCGATATGCATGAAACTCTACCACATCATTCGAGTCCTCATCGTGTGTGCATTCGATCGATATACACTAAACTCCATCTAATGGGATTTTCCTATATCGCCTTCGAACGACGTTTTCAACCAACTAACTAACAAACAAGCAGACATGCAACTAACAAGCATAGAAATGTCTATAATAGCCTACATATATCTATAATAACATAATACAATCCATCCAAAGCAGGAAATGTGGGATAAATATCAGTAATAGCCTAAATCTATCGATATCTCGGTAAAATAGTGCATCAATGGAAAAAATATGATATTTAATTTAAACAGGAAAATAGTGTCAAGGACAAAATTTCTCAATATTTTAGCCTCAAGGACCGGCCTTTAATATTTTAGCACGAAGGACAACTTTTGAATTTCAATTCGAAGGCAGGACAAGAAATTAACGAACATGACAAACACACAAATGAGTCTGAAGTGCGTCAAACTTAGACGGCATTATCGACGAGGGAGGTTGCAGTTTTTAGGTATCCGCTGTTAGTATCAGTTTTAGTTATCGGTAGCAGTTTTTAGGTATCAGTTTAGCGGCAGCAGTTTTTAGGTATCAGTTTTTAGTTACCGGCAGTAGTTTTTACGTATCAGTTTTTAAGTTAAGAGTTATCGGTAGCATGTGATGACAACGGGTGGTGTTGGGGGTGGCGGCGAGGCAGGTGGTGTAGGTAGTGGCAGTGGGTGATGGTGCGATGAGTGGTGATTGATAATTTTGATGGTTTGTCCTTATGACTAATTTTGGAAGAATATTTGTTCTTAGCACTAATTTTGAGAGAATGTTTGTCCTTATGGCTAAAATATTAAGGTTGTGCCCTTGAGGCTAAAAAAATACAAATTTTTGTCCTTTATACAATAAACCCCTAATTTAAAACCATTTAAAAACACTTTTAATTCTTTTTTTAAAATAAGACATAGGTTAAGCATTTTGAAATCACATTTTAAATTTAAAAAACATTTCAAAACATCGTTTTAATACTATACTAATAATCATAGTATGGTGAGAGATAATATCACTCATCTCAACTAATTCTAACCAAACCATCGCCAAGTCATAGAGCTCTCCATCATGAGCACAATGCAAGAAACAACGTCCAAAATGGACCTCATATGCAAAAGATACGCATAATATAAGATAACAGATTAAATAATTACCAAATAACTTAATTAAATGATTAATTAAACTAATCACCTGTTAACGTTTCTTTCGTAAATCCTTGTTTCCCAGGCCGTGCACATCAATGTCCAAAATACCGTGCATCTTCCACCATGATATGGAGCTTCGCCTAACGGAACCGAACGTCGTCTGCACCATTGAACCCCACGTTCAAAGCTCGACCTGCCAGCACCAAAACCATGAACATTGACTTCCCCTATCAAAAGCTCCACCTACCCCCTTCTTCCATGGTCTGTACGGTCACGATCATCACTAGGGGATCGAACCCCCTCAAAATCACGGCGCCGGTATGTCTCTCCACCCTAAAGCCAATGTCGGTCTCTGTTTTCCCCATCTCCGACCACATCGTTGGAAAACTCAAACCCTAGTTTCGAGCACCCCACCTCGACCACCACCAAATAAGCCCAAATCCATACCAAAGATGCCCTCCTCACTAGGAATCCAACGAGCCACGTCTCATAATTTATCGTCTAGTAAAACGATCGATTTTAATTTTCGAATGACATAAAGGAGGCGACCATGAAATGGATGGAACAGTAACTAGGGAGAGTGAACAGTAATGGGTTGGGTTTCATAAAGAAAGAAGGAATCAGGGTTTTCTCTAATTTAATTATTTAATTCAATTTATTTGATTTATTAAATAGACTGTCATGCATTTCGATCTCGCACATTCAAACAGTGTGTTTGATCCCCGTGAAACTCGTCTACATGCATCACCTCATTTTTTCGGTCTCGATGGTATAAATTTCATCGCTATCCGAGACAATGCTTCGTGATGATAATTTCGCGCTTTTCGAGATCGTTTCGGCCATCGAATCATCCAATCTCCGAATATAGCAATCCTTATAGTCATTTCAATTCGCAACATCGATATGAACTCAATGGAAGTAGTCTCGAGTCCTGAATCGATCGTATGCAAAAAATCATATTTTTGGGACTGTTAATTAATTAATGATTCAATATTTAAATATCTAACAGTTAAAAATACAGGTCATCACAGAAATACTCTCCCACTTCAACTGCGGAATATCTACCGGCTACAAAAATTCTTCCGGCTTCTTCTACTCCGCCTTTACCCTCTAGCAAGTCATGCATTGAGCTATATACTCTACCACATGCCTCTTTATACCAGACAATTAAAAGAATCTCTTTATATTATGGTACATTTTGTCTCCGTCGGGATGAATGGTCATCCTAGAGTGATGAGACATGGCTAGTACCATGTCAACCAAATTATAACAAGAGGAACACATAATCTACGATCTCTCCGTAACCACTCCTTCGATTCAATGGAATTGCGCCTTAAATGACTTGACTGCTCTCCTCTACTAGGCCTCTCAAAAATATCCAATAGCTCTTTATCTTGCTTTTGACTTGACCCAATGTGGTTCATAAGTGATGTATGATGATGCTCGAAAATAGAACGTAAAAATAAACTCCAAATGCTTCCACTCTAAGAACATAGGACTCAACATCGCATGCTTCCTACTTAATGTTTCGACTACAACATTGTCTTTGCTTGGAGTATAGAAGATATCGAAATCATACAATGCCAAAAAAATTATCCACCTTTGCTACCTTAAATTCAAATCCTTCTGGGAGAATAAATACTTTAGAGACTTATGATCCATGTATAACTTAAGCCGCTCTCCTAATAGATAGTGTCTCCATGACTTGAGTGCAAAGACAATGGCTGCCAACTCAAGATCATGGGTAGGATAGTTTCTCTCATGGACTTCTAACTGTCGACAACCATAGCTCACCACTCCCCTCTCATGCATCAATACCGCTCCCAACCCCATACCGTAAGCATTGGTATATACTATGAATACCTTAGTACCATTGAGTAGTACAAAAACAGGTGCACTAGCCAACGACTCCTTCAGCTTGATGAAAGCATCCTCACACTTCGCATCCCATGAGGAAACCAAATTCTTCATGGTGAGGTGGATTAGAGAGGAAGAGATTTTAGCGAAGTCCTTAATGAACTTCCTATAGTAGCCCGCCAAACCAAGGAAACTCCTCACTTCCATGGCATTATTCGGCACATGCCAATCATGTACTATAGCAACTTTACTAGGATCGACTGCCAGCCCATGCTCAGAGATAATGTGTCCCAAAAAGTGTACTTCCTTTCATCAAAAGTGGCATTTGGAATAATTCGCCTTCAACTTATGCCCACAGAGTGTATTGAGCACTTCTTCTAGATGCATCTTGTGCTGCTCCTCGCTTCTCGAATAGACAAAAATCTCATCCACAAACACCACCATGAACTTATTAAGTAACCCACTAAAAACTCAGCACATCAGATCAACAAAGTAGGTAGGTGCATAGGTCAGTCCAAAGGGCATGATAAACCACTCATAAAGTCCATCGGTTGTACGAAAAGCAGTCTTCTGAATACTGTCCTCGGTTACATGTAGTTGATGGAATCTGGTAGCTAGTCAAGTTAAGAAAACATCTTCGCTCCAACCAACTGATCAAAGAGATCATTTATGCAGGGAAATGGGTAATGATTCTTCTTTGTCAGCTTATTTAGCTCACGATAATCAATGCAAAGCCACAGGGAACCATCTGCCTTAGTGGGAAAGATAACCGGTGCTCCCCACTCTGAAATGCTTCTCCTAACGAAGCTTTTCTCCGATAGTTCACTCACTTGCTTGTTCAGCTCGTGTCTCTCTTTAGGAGCCATGCACCTCAAGGGTAAGGCAAAAGGTCTGGCATTCTCCTCTAGATAAATCCGAAACTCGATCTCTCTAGGGTGGAAAACAGATAACCTCGAAAAAGACATTTGGATAATCTCTAACTATAGGCACTAAATCTAACTCATCATGTGATGGGTCTAATGAATATAGGTAACTCAATATAACTGAACCTCTGGGATCGTAATAAATCTCTAGACTATGTACATTACAAGAACCCAACCTAACAACCTTCCTATCACAATCTAGGATCACCCCATATACTGTCATCCAGTCCATGCCCAAAATCAAACCAAACCCAATAAATCCTAAGATAAAAGCATCGATTTCGAACTCGACAACCAAAATAAACAATTTCAAATTTCTACATATCATAGACAAATAAGCTGATCCTCCAACGAGGTTTGATACAACTGTTGGATCTGTAATTATGCTAGTGTAACTCATCTACAAGTCTACCTGAAATAAAAGAGTGTGATGTCCCAGTGTCAAATAAGGTACGAATGGATAAACCATATAGAGTTAACACACCTTCAATCACGACCTTCTTCCCCTTGTCCGCTACAAGGGGCACACTCAAACTGGGAACAACGTCTAATGGGTAAGCTAATACTCCTTGGGTAGAGGTCTTCTATGGTGCTGGACACTCCCTCCTTATATGCCCGAATTGATTGTAGCTGTAAAACTTGATCTTTGAGATGTCTGTCTTGCACTCCTTAGCAAAATGCCCCATCTTACCATATCTCCTACACTGCATCTCCTGCTTATTAATCTTTCCTTTAGGTCTCGTCCTGCCCTTACACCGATTCTGCTATGGGGTCTTCCCCCTGACTTCTTGGGCCCATCCTTTCCTTCCTCCTTAGATATGGTATTCAGCAAGGCCATCTTCACCAAACCCCCATAAGTCACACCCATGAGAATATGACTAAGGGCCAAACTCGAAGAGGTTGATTCAGACCCTTTGCGAACTTCTGAGCTTTCTTGTGAGGAGTATTTATCAGCTCTATCCCAAATCTGGCCAACTCATTGAACTAATTCACATACTCCTTCACCGACATCTCTCTTCACTGCAAATGTATGAACTTCTCCAACTATATTCCCTGCTCGGCCATGGAAAGCAACTTCGTCTCGAAACGTCTTTTAAACTCTCCCTATGTCACCTCTCCCTCATCAGTCTCCACCACTATTACATCCCACCAATTCAGGGCCTCTACATATAAATACCAAGTAGTAAGCCATCTCCTCACATCATCTCCAAGACCCATCAGTCCAAAAACCCTTTCACAAGTGCCGATCCATGCCTTCGAGTCCACATACGACCCGGTCCCTACATACAACTTTACTCCTAGACTGTCAGAGCCATTACACAACTTGGCGGAATCTGTGGCAGGTGGACGGGCAGGAACTATACCTGGAACATGCTCTATAGGTCCCCTATTAGGGTTAATCTCGGCTTGTCCTTTTACTTGAAAGTATCGGCATAACCAAATCGGAACATTCATGCCTAGAATCTTAACGACATCACCTAAGCCGCAACCAGTAGGATCGCTCATCCTCTTTATCTATCGTTTAAGTAATTATTAGCAGTTGTTTCATAAATAGTATTGGCAAGAATAAGTAGTAGCATTTTTTTGTATTATGCTTGTATATAAAATCTTTAGAATTTTTTTTATCTATACATATATATTTATCGAAATCCATTTTGAAAAACTTTTTGAAAACCTTTTTGTAAAACTTTTTTTCAAATCTTTTCAAGTACATTCTCTTAATCCATACCTAGCTCCTAAGGAATTTTAAACCTAGGCTCCGATACCAAGTGCGACAACCTGCACCTCTCGGCACATCAATCCAAAGCATAGAGTGACTTTTGGACTCGCGTTAGTGCCAAGAAGTATGAGCTATCAGGTTTTTAAACATTACAGAGATAAGAATATGCAGATATGATCTAATACATTCTACACTTTTAGATCTTGCAACAGAAGGAGATAAAATATAAATACAGAAAATCACAGTCTCAAAATAGTACGTAGTCATAATCTAGGGTATACAAAAATACAACAAATAGTCTAATAATTACTAAGTACGATAAATAGTTACATGGAGAGTAATGGAAAATAAATAACAACTTCAACACCAAGCTTGCCTCTCCACGTAATAATCTCTCGGCCAATCACCTGCTGCACTTTCCTCCTGTGGTGGGGAAGAAGGAAAAAAGTGGGTTAGACATAAGTGTGGTGAGTGAGTAACATCATTAATATATGGTGATTACATGCAATTAACTTCATTAATATTCTATATGACATAGGGTGTCCTACTAGTGTCTATAAATTAATCTTTTCATTCATCTAAGAGGGATAGTTTTAAACACACCAACACTAACATCTTGTAAAGGCTTATGCTTAGGGTTGAACAACTAATCAAACCTCTAAACAACTATGGATCGGCTAATAGCTATTGGAACTATTCCAACATACGTTATCCACAATATGAACTTTAGGACTATATTTTCCAAATTATGACTACACATATCATATTTATGCATTGAGGGAGAGCCCATAATGCCGACTTGTGCCAAAGATGTATTAAGGTTGCTACATCTATGTCCACCTCTCAATGGTAACATAATGACTCTTATCGCACCGCGATAGGATCCATCAACAACATAGTATCACGTCGCGTCGCCAGGTATACTGTATACCAAAGAACTCCTTTTAGTACCGAGCCACACACTTCTCCAGGCATCATCATCAATGTTGCGCGTCCACCGTAGAACCTCATGTGAGTGCAGTTTGCAATATAATTGCCCCAGTCAAATATCGACCTTGCTAAATAAATATATTTAGGCCCCGTCGCCCGTGTACACATTTATTTAGTCCCATAACGTCCTTGTGTCATAAAATAGGGAACTAATTTCCCTACTTATACTATCATCCATATATATATATAATATATATAAAGTTTAACTTATAACTTGGGCATTAGGCTGAGGTTCAGGCTATGCCCAAAATATAGTAACTTGTCGACCACTGGTCACTAGAGCGATAGACCGCTTACTGTCGAATGGCTCTAGTGTGAGCCTATCGATCGGTCAAGATGTTTACTGTGTATTTTTAATTATCGTACATCGTCTTTTGGTTGTTAACCATCATCAATATCAATTACGATAACTTTAATTGAAATTTGCACACAGTAAACCCTAATTACAATGAACCCAAATTTGTGAATCTACAATTTATAATCGCCCAAAACTTCATATTCAATTTAGGTTTATCACCAACGGGGTTACATCAATCCATATTTAATTTGAAAAATGGGGTATATTAAACTTGAATCAATTCTTATCTAATGGATTTATATTAGGTAGATTTAGATTGAAAGAAAGGGATCATATTCATATAGGTTATAATTGCTGTGGAATTTCCAATCTAAATAAACAACGTTTCCAATTTAAATTAAAACAATTTTAGATCAAATAGGGTATAACAAGGTTAATTACATGTAAATCATCTTACTAATCATGAACCCATTCACCTCTAAAAAACTATTTCTTCCCTAACATGCTTGGAATCGCTTCCATTTGGTGTAGATTTCCTCTTGGTTCGATTTAATATCTTTTTCTTTAACTTCTCTAATTTATTATTATTTGGTTTTGAAGAAATTATGTTTTGAGGAGAAAGAGTTTTCAGGTGTCAGAGAGATGGAGTTTGGATGTATAGTAAGTGAATTAGGGTTTCGACAATTAGCCTAGGGTTAGATTTATAGAGATAGAAACTAATCTCAACCATTAGATTCAATGTTATAAGATCTGGGTCATTCAGCTGCTCAAAACACTACCCTGATAACTTTAACTGATCAACCGCTTGGCTTGGAGTGGTCGACCCTAGGGGTCGACCAGTCAAGCCCATAGTGTCAACCGGTGGAGCTTTCTATATTTAATTATTATTTTCTTAAATAATTATCTAATTATTTTCGATTTCGAATTTTCAAACGTTAATTACTTTTTCATACTTGCTTCGATTTTAAAACATTATATATGAAAATTGTACAGAAATCACTACGAACACAACGGTACAAGTTTCATAGCCAGATTTGGATGTTTGTCAAATTCCATTTTTACCCTTATTATATTTAAATTTAATTCTTTTATTTAAATTTTTGGTTAAATTTTCACGGTGTTACACTTCCCAAGCATCCTCGGTCTCTCTAGGCTCTAGGTTGTGAACTCCCAATGGACTTTACAGAGCTCCCAAATAATCCCACTTTCTTAGACCTTGAAACTGTGAAAAATCAATAAAAAAAGACTTGGTGATACTCGAGGTTTTGCTACTTCCACTTCACACTCCCTAGCTTTAGTAACTTTGAGCATAGACATTAATGTTCCCATGACTCCCACGGTAGCCGTCCTTAACTTTCCAAGGTTCAATGAATTTGAGCAACCATACTCCCAAAGGAACCTAATAGATCGGCTGCTCGCTGATGCTCCAGCTCATCAATTGTCTAATTTGTCGACTGATTTATGAGCATTATCCGAGTTCCATGATTTTGTAATCAAGGCGGTGAAAATATCTATTGTAATCACGTGGAAAAGAATTGTATAGTATTTTCTCTTCGTAAAGAGTCCAAATGCAGGACATATTAATCGATAGTCACCATCAGGTAATAGAGGAATCGAGAAAGTTCCCGCGGTTGAGTTAGAAAAACTGAAGAAAGCACATGCCGCTGAGCTATAGAAAATGAGAGTCAAGCATAGATCTCATTTGGATAAGGGTAAATAAAATTTCATAGATGAAGCAGGGAAGCTGAAGAACTTGATCAGTGATATAGCCTTATAGTTTAAAAAGAGGATAAAGCGCTTGAATGATAACTTGGGCTCCCTATTATAGGAGAGCTATCACTTGATCTTTAAAAGCAATAGCGTGGAGGGAAGATAAAGTTGGTCTTATTGCCTAATTAACCACTATATCTCTAGTAAAGTGTAATGACCCGTAATTTTTCAATAATTAAAAATAGTTAATTTACTAAGGTTTTGCGATTTAATGTTGGAAGAAATAAAAATTTGTGATTTAATAATAAGAATATAACTGGAATGAAATGTAATAGTAATAATTTAAGGTAATTGATAACTACTTTAAATGTAATTCCAATTAATTAAAATGATTTAAAAGTTTAAATTGGTTATAGATTGTAAATTAATTGTAATAATGTGTGTATTAATTGATAATTGGATTAAAGGAGTAATTGATAATTTAAATGTGTACAAATTTATAAATAGGATGTAATTAATTGTAATTGATAAAAGTAGTGTTGTGGTAGTAGTTATGACATTTGTGTGTAGATAGCAAACTTACAAATGTTATTAAATTAAGAAAAGATAATGATTGTCATTTGTTACCAATTTATTTAATCTGCTGAATTAAATTTAAAATCAATTGTAATTAAATGTTACTTTAATATGAGTTAAGACGATAATTGTAAAAGATGAATGCAATAAAATGTATAGAAATGTCAATTGTATCATAAGGCAATAATTGATTTAATAAAGAGTGAAACCAAGATAAATTAATTAATTGGGATTTCAAATTATAATTAATGTGAAAATCGACAAAAATTCAATATAATTGAAACGTTGCAATCAATATGGTAAAACGTGATAATTGTAGAATATTAATGCAATAAGATATAAAAAAATGTTAACTATGTCTATAGAGTAATAATTGATTGAAATCAAATTTTATCAATTTGTCGGAATTAAATTATAATTAATTGGATTTAACTACAGTTGAAACTAAACACTGTAATTAGTGTAATATTTAACACTGGATTGATTTGTGAATTTTTTTTAAATTAGTTAAATGTCTAAGTAATCAAAAATGATAAAATTTGTTAGCTATTAAAAGTGGAATTAAAAGGTGATTTAATTAATTTAATAATAATTTATTTAATTAACGTGAAAATAGCCATTTTGGCCACCGACTCGGATTTTGACGAAACTAGTTTCATCGGATCCGTAACGGTGAATTATTGTGGGATTTCATGTTTTGTAGCGATCAGACTTGTCATTTGATCGTACGGGCTCAAAACGCATATAAATCAATTTATTGAAATCAATTTGAAATAAGCTAATTTTAAATCTAACTTCTTCATACAATGGAATTAGGACTTGAAACCTGCTCCATTGAGTTTTAAACTATCAAAAACATCTATTTTGATATATGGGATGATCTAGTTTCGTTTCGGGTTTAGAATGGGCTTTTTGGGTCGCGTAGTTGTTTCGATCAATCCAATCTAGTCCATACACTTCTAATTCAGATCTTCCTATATATAGGCTATTATAAACCCTGATTGTTTCTCATATTCTCATTACAGTACATATAATTTCATCTGTTTACTTCTCCTTCTCAATGGCAGAAACAGATTCCAATTTCAAAACCCTATTCCAATTTCAAATTCAATTTCAAAATAAAACTCCTCAAAAGCCTATCATATTATATACAGATTCGAAGCTGTCGACGAGCGCAACTCAAAACTACTGCTCGTTTTTGCAATTAAATTCTGGTTTGTTCGGTATTGGCCAAATCATTCTCGGCCGTTCATCGCGTCTTGATCAACTGTGACGGATCATCGAATCAAGGATACCGTTGCATGGAGAAGGTCGAGGGGAGTTCATCCGTGTAGGTAGTTCATCGTATCAATGGTCGGATGGTCGCCAAAAATTCATTAGGGTTTCGAATTTTCAGGGCGGCGGCTCGCTTTTGTTCGACCCGAAGGGTCGCGTGACCCCTGGAAGCAGGCCGTGGACGATGGAGCATCGGAGGAGGTAGGCGATGTCAGAGGCAGGCGCGCGCGCGTGCAGTTCGAGGTCAGAGAAGTCGATCGCGTGCAGTGTTTTGAGGTCAAATATGAATTATAGGCTAGGGTTTCTGTGCGTATAGGAGACGATGACGTGGCACATTTTTCTCTGAGGTAACGTGTTATTATTTTATATATTTTATAATTTGAATCGTATAACTTCTAACTTTAATAACTTTCACATACGATGTCAGATTCATGCGCGTTTTTCTCCATTGGGATCGTATTGGAATTCCCGGTATTAAGAAACTGGTTTGGACTAATTCTGAGACCGTTAAATTTTAGACCTTATTTTGGATTTCAAATCGATTTGAAATCAAAGGTGAGAGTTTTAACCCACTCATAATACTAAATTGTCTTATGTTAGTTAAATTGAATTTATGATGTGATTTGGAATTGATTGGTTGATGTTTGGTATATTTAAATTGTCATTCTAGTTAAATTTGACTTTTATTGCATTTAATCATCGTTTAATTAAATATTGAATTTAATTGTCAATTTAATACCTGTTAATGATAATCAGTTATCTATCAATGCTTATTGATTGATTTGGATGATGATTATGATGGATGTTTGATTGTTAATATTTGATGATTGGATGTTATATATTTATATTGTTATAACACTACAAGTTCCCTATGGGTTGAAATGATATATACCTGAACGATCATATATAGAATATGGGAAAATCGTTATGGGTTGAAATGATAAACCCAAGCGATTTTCATTGAAATAAATTTGGGCTTGCGGGTTGAAATGATATATACCCGTAAATTTAAATATTTGCGGATTGAAATGATAAATGTCCGTATCACTTGACCACAGGGTAGAGAATTATATACGGACACCGGATTGGTTAAATTTAATGATTTTAAATCTTTAAACTTTGAATCCAGTTAAGCGATATTTGAAACAGAATTTGACTAATCTAAATTGAATTGTTTTAAGTAATTATTTAAAGGATTTTTATTGGAATTATAAAGTTGAATTTGAAGTATAAACGAAATTATCAGAATTGAGTTATTGAAATGTTGAAACTGTAACTTTGAAAATCTATTAAAATTGGAATAGTTAAATTTGACATTTCAAGATTTGAAATTGGGTTTTGATTTGAAATCTGGATATGGTCAAGATTTGTTGAAATGGAAGAAATAGTTAAATTTAATGTTAATTCAAAATTTATTGGCTCAATATAAACTGTAAATGTTCTTTTAAATTCTAATTTTAAGATTTTCAACTATTAAAATAAGTTAATCTATTTTAAACCAACTTAATCAATTTAAACTATTTAATTTATTTTAATCTAATTTAACCTATTTTTTTTACTAATTAACCTATTTAATCTACCTTAACCTATTGTAATTTATTTTGACCTATTTTAATCTATTTTAAATCATTTAAACTTTATTAAACTATATTAAACTATTTTAATTAATTTTAAACTATTTAATCTATTTTAATTCTATTTAATCTATTTTAAATCTAATTAATCCATAAGAAACCTATTTAATCTATTTTAAACCATTTAAACTATTTTAAATCTATTTAAAGTATTTTAATTTATTTTAGCCTATTTTAAACCATTTAAACTATTTTAAATCTATTTAAAGTATTTTAATCTATTTTAAATTTATTTAATCTATTTTAAATCTATTTAACCTAATTTATATCTATTTAAAACTATGTTAAACTAATTAAACTATTTATAACTATCTAAATTATTTTCTGAATTTCAGGCGGTGTAGAATGGAAGTGTTTATAATTTAAAGCCATGATTTTAAAGCAAATATGGTTAAATTAATTGTTATAACTTATGTTGGAAATTAAGATGATATTTTCTAGTGAAAGGTATATCCAAGTAAATAAGATGATTTTGAAATGAGAATTTAACTTATTGGTGAATATGATTTCGTAAGTGATAAGGTTTGAATTGAATACGATATTTTGATATAAATTATGAATTGACATTTTTAAATGTAAAAGAACCATCCGGTACGAAATAAGCATTTGGTTGTTAAAGAGACCGGGATCAGATATTGTTATACTCTCTGCCAATACCAAAAACCACTTTAACAACTCTATACGTGGTGGAGATTCCAGAATGAAGTAGGATGGTTTGGTGAACGATTCTGTATGAGGTATTTACGTAACCCTGACTCCCGTGAGTCAGCTTAGATGTGACTAAAACAGGAGCTATACTGGGGCAAGTGAGGTCATTCCTCCTATTGGGCACATTTCTTTGATACCATATTATGACTTTGTGATTGATTTGGTGGCCACCCCTTGATTTTGATCATGGGAGTGTGTCCGAGGTGGGCGGTAGTAGCTGTTATGCGTTACCACCAGTCCGGGAGTGCAATTGGCATATCTATCCTGGCATTGCCTCGAGTGCCATGTTCACATGCCCTAACGCGCCTTCTACGAGTTTGGTTTGTACCATACCTATGGAGTGCCCTTTGATAGCCCTCCAGTTTACGGAGGAATTACGGTACTATATAGACTATTGGAATAGATAAAAATGTGTTAAGGGGGATATGGGTAACGCCTTAATGCTATTTTAATACTTTACTTTATTGTACACACTATTATAATAGCGTATTGTACTATGTATGTAGATAGTTTAACGGATCCTTAGGAGATGGGAATTCCGAACATCTCTTAAGTTATTACACTCACGTTGACACTGGATAGGAGATGTCAAACCCCGTAAACATCTCCGACGCCGTTACACTCATATTTTTTTACTGTTGATTTAACTTATATAAGATCTTTTAGTTTTGACTCGAGTGTTTTGTCTTTTCAATTCGCTCGGGTCAGTCTGAGCTTTTCAGTTTATCGATGACTGCTTTCTGGAGGATGAAGACGAAGATTTTGTACTATTATTATGTATTATATTTATTCCACTGCATCATGTTGTTCCATTGCATTTATTTATTATTTATTCTTGTTGTATGTAACTCTGATCTGTATTATAAAATTTTAATCAATGTTATTTGTAAACAACTTCATGAACTGTATATTTGATTGTTATATTTTGTCATTCCGCTGCGAGATTCTATATTTATTTTCTTTCTTTCTCTGCTTTTTCTTATTTACCCCATCACAATCTGCCCTTTTGAATGGTTTGAGTCTGACGTGTGTGTCTGCTTAAAATGTCCAAAAAGGCAGGTCATTACAAGTGGTATCAGAGCTTTAGTTTAGCAATAACCTTAGCTTTGTGGGGTCTGACTCATTATAATTTGGGTAGTAATACCCTAGAATGAGTCGTTGAGTGTATATATATGAGAGAGCGTGTTTGTTAGTGTTATAAAAGGGTTTTGTATTGTGTTAATTTGTTCTGCTTGGTATTTATAAATTACAGTCGGTACATAGGACGCTATGGCATTGATAGAGATTTCTAAACACTAAATAGGGCAGATCGACATAATATTTGTTTTGAAATATAGGTAAATGAATAATTTTACCTAGTATATATTTTGTATATAAAAGGATAAATTTTATAAATGATATAGTTGGATGTAATATGTTGTTTGTTAGGTAGAGAAATTTTATAAATATTGATTGTAAAATAAGATTTACAAGTAAAGTAAATATAAATTGGAAATTTAAAACTTAAGTTCCGGGATTTTTAAGATTTCTTTCAAAAGATTTTGGAATATAATATTATTATTTGGAAGTATTTTCTGATATTAATATTTCAATATGATTTGAAAGAAATGTTTTAAACCAATTTTGAAAGGAAATAAGTTCTGTACTCCCCTCTTTGATGCTGGAAAATAATTTCGGTGATGAGTGCACGCATCATCGACGTTCATTTTCCAGTTTCAAAGTAGGAAGTCTGCTGTAGTAGTTATACGGCACATTTTTTTTGATAACGAATCTTAAATTTTAAATTTTTAAACATGATTTGATATATATATATATGTTATGAGTATATATATATATATATTATTTTGAATAATTTGAAATGTAACCCGGAATTTGATTCATAAACTTTCTGATAATTAGTAGCTTTCGGTTACTGTAATTGAATGAAATCTTAACTGTTTTAATAATTGAAACTTCTAAAATGGAAAATAAGAAAATTGGAGGCTAAGTGATTAATGGAAGTTGTAAGAAATTGAAAGTCTGTAACTTGTAGATATGAAAATTTAGATAATGTAACTATTGAACATTATGTTAATTAAAATAAATGTGATAACTTGGGTAACTTTCTATTGCATTCTATAAAAAAAAACACACACACACACACATATATATATATATAACATACCAAATTATTAAAAGTTGAAATTTTAACAAGAATAAGTAATAAAATATTATACAAGTAAAAATTTAGTAATGAGGGTATTCACTGGAATTGCTTATATAAATAAAAATTCTGATGTTACAAATTGTTATAAACTTAAGTTAATATTTTAAAATGTTACTAATTAAATTTACAGGAAGAGTGAATAATGTAAGTAAATAATTATAAACTTAAGTAATGTTGAAGCCATTTATAATTAAAGTGAATACTATATTAATTAAATGATTAGGACTCTAGAAAATGTGAAATGATTCAGAAGTAGATTAAATATTCAATATTACTATATATAAAAGAAAAGAATGTGGAAAAAAATTAATGGTGAATTAAATTTGTAAAGAAACTTACATAATAATGAATAATCTAAATAATTGAAATGAAAAACAACTTATGTAAGCAATGAATGTAAACTAATAAAATAACATTGTATGAATGAAGAAAAATTAACAAAAAAAAGTGATATGAAAGGAAATTAATAAGAACGCATTTGAATAATACTTTGAAATCACTGTTTGTCTTGGCTTATGGGATGCTTGGGATGTGATACTTTAAATTGTTTAAGATGTATAAATGATCTATTGAGTATTATCTAAGACTGTTGAGTGTATGGTATACTTAGTAGTTTATTTATCATTTTATACGATTAAAAGTTTCTGAACCCGAACAGAACCTTTGTCTTGGTTGTTATAGATGGATGGATAATTGTTTTCTTTGTTGAAATGATGTTTTTGTTGTTTGTTGCGAATGATTCTTGTTATGTTGTGCTGATTTGTTTGTTATTAATTTGAAACAACTTAAATATTTCTCTTTTATATAATTATTAACTTCTTTGGATTATATAAGTGAAATACAGGTTATGGAAGCAATAGCTACTGTTTTTGGTTTCATAAATTAAGCGTTGTATACCTGATAAATAGGCACGTTTTCGGATTACGGTTTTATAGCGATATTATATTGTTTTCCCGTGGTTTGGGATATATTATTTTGAAATATGGTATATATATTGTTATCATTGATATTATTATTTCTCCAGACCTCTCCGTACAAAGGAGACTCTGCCGAAATATTCTGAGAATTTTGGACTTAGAAATTTTTTATGAAAGTAGAAATGTTTTCAAACTTGATTAACTCGAATATAAAAGGGTTTAATTGTTTATAATTTGAGATATTTTATTTAAATTATTTAATTATGTAAATTAATTGTTTATAAATTTAATATTTTGAATAAGATATATTAATTTCTTAATTACTTCTTTCCCTATTCGAGGACGAAAAGTTTTGAGTGGGGGAGAGTGTAACGACCCCTAATTTTTCGATAATTAAAAATAGTTAATTTACTAAGGTTTTGCGATTTAATGCTGGAAGAAATAAAAATTTGTGATTTAATAATAAGAATATAACCGGAATGAAATGTAATAGTATTAGTTTAAGGTAATTGATAACTGCTTTAAATGTAATTCCAATTAATTAAAATGATTTAAAAGTTTTAATTGGTTATAGATTGTAAATTAATTGTAATAATGTGTGTATTAATTGATAATTGGATTAAAGGAGTAATTGATAATTTAAATGGGTACAAATTAATGAAATAGGATGTAATTAATTGTAATTAATAAAAGTAGTGTTGTGGTAGTAGTTATGAGATTTGTGTGTAGATAGCAAACTTACAAATGTTATTAAATTAAGAAAAGATAACGATTTTCATTTGTTACCAATTTATTTAATCTGCTGAATTAAATTTAAAATCAATTGCAATTAAATGTAATTTAATGTTACTTTAATATGAGTTAAGACGATAATTGTAAAAGGTGAATGCAATAAAATGTACAGAAATGTCAATTGTATTCATAAGGCAATAATTGATTTAATAAAAGAGTGAAACCAAGATAAATTAATCAATTGGGATTTCAAATAATAATTAATGTGAAAATCGACAAAAATTCAATATAATTGAAACGTTGCAATCAATATGGTAAAACGTGATAATTGTAGAATATTAATGCAATAAGACATAAACAAATGTTAACTATGTCTATAGAGTAATAATTGATTGAATAAAAAGTTTGAAATCAAATTTTATCAATTTATTGGAATTAAATTATAATTAATTGGATTTAATTACAGTTGAAACTGAATACTGTAATTAGTGTAACATTTAACACTAGATTGATTTGTGATTTGTTTTAAATTAGTGTAAATGTCTAAGTAATCAAAAATGATAAAATTTGTTAGTTATTAAAAGTGGAATTAAAAAGTGATTTAATGAATTTAATAATAATTTATTTAACTAACGTGAAAATAGTCATTTTGCCCACCATCTCGGATTTCGATGAAACTAGTTTCATCAGATCTGTAACGATGAATTATTGTGGGATTTCGAGTTTCGTAGCGATCGGACTTGTCGTTTGATCGTACGGGCTCGAAACGCGTAGAAATCAATTTGAAATAATTTGATTTTAAAGCTAACTTCTTCATACGATGGAATTAGAACTTGAAACCTGTTCCATTGAGTTTAAGACTATCGAAAACATCTATTTTGATATATGTGATGATCTAGTTTCGTTTCGGGGTCAGAACGGGCTTTTTGGGTCGTGTAGTCATTTCGATCCATCCAATCTAGTTCATACACTTCTAATTTAGATCTACTTATATATAAGCTGTTATAAACCCTAATTGTTTCTCATATTCTCATTATAGTACGTACAATTTCATCTGTTTACTTCTCCTTCTCAATGGCAGAAATAGATTCCAATTTCAAAACCCTATTCCAATTTCAAATTCAATTTCAAAATAAAACTCCTCAAAAGCCTATCATATTATATATCGATTCGATGCTCTCGACGAGCGCAACTCAAAAATGCTGCTCGTTTTTGCAATAAATTTATGGTTTGTCCGGTATTGGCAAAATCATTCTCGACCGTTCATCGCGTCTTGATCAACTGTGACGGATCGTCAAATCAAGGATACCGTTGCGTGGAGAAGTTCGAGGGGTGTTCATCCATGTAGGTAGTTCGTCGTATCAATGGTCGGATGGTCGCCAAAAATTCATTAGGGTTTCGAATTTTCAGGGTGGCGGCTGGCTTTTGTTCGACCTGAAGGGTCGCGTGACCCCTGGAAGCGGGCCATGGACGATGAAGCATCGGAGGAGGTAGGCGATGTCAGAGGCGGGCGCACGTGCAGTTCGAGGTTAGAGAAGTCGATCGCGTGCGTTGTTTTGAGGTCGAATGTGAATTACAGGCTAGGGTTTCTGTGCATATAGGAGACGATGACGTGGCACGTTTTTCTCTGAGGTAATGTGTTATTATTTTATATATTTTATAATTTGAATCGTATAACTTCTAACTTTAATAACTTTCGCATACTAGGTCTGATTCACGCGCGGTTTTCTCCACTGGGATCGTATTGAAATTCCGGGCATTAAGGAACCAGTTTGGACAAATTCTGAGACTATTGAATTATAGGCCTTATTTTGGATTTCAAATCGATTTGAAATCAAAGGTGAGTGTTTTAACCCACTCACAATACTAAATTGTCTTATGTTAGTTAAATTGAATTTATGATGTGATTTGGAATTGATTGGTTAATGTTTGGTATATTTAAATTGCCATTCTAGTTAAATTTGACTTTTATTGCATTTAATCATCGTTTAATTTAATATTGAATTTAATTATCAATTTAATACCTGTTAATGATAATCAGTTATCTATTAATGCTTATTGATTGATTTGGATGATGATTGTGATGGATGTTTGATTTTTAATATTTGATGATTGGATGTTATATATTTATATTGATAGCACTGCAAGTTCCCTATGGGTTGAAATGATACATACCCGAACGATTATATAGAATAGGGGAAAATCGTTATGGGTTGAAACGATAAATCCAAACGATTTTCATTGAAATAAATTTGGGATTGCGACTTGAAATGATATATACCCATAAATTTAAATATTTGCGGATTGAAATGATAAATGTCCGTATCACTTGACAATATGGTAGAGAATTATATACGGACACCGGATTGGTTAAATTTAAAGATTTTAAATCTTTAAACTTTGAATCCAGTTAAACGATATTTGAAATAGAATTTGATTGATCTAAATTAAATTGTTTTAAGTAATTATTTAAACGATTTTTGTTGGAATTCTAAAATTGAATTTGAAGTATAAACGAAATTATCAGAATTGAGTTATTGAAATGTTGAAAGTGTAACTTTGAAAAACTATTAAAATTAGAATAGTTAAATTTGACATTTCAAGATTTGAAATTGGGTTTTGATTTGAAATCTGGATATGGTCCAGGTTTGTTGAAATGGAAGAAATAGTTAAATTTGATGTTAATTCAAAATTTATTGGCTCAATATAAACTGTAAATGTTCTTTTAAATTCTAACTTTAAGATTTTCAACTATTAAAATAAGTTAATCTATTTTAAACCAACTTAATCAATTTAAACTATTTAATTTATTTTAATCTAATTTAACCCATGTTTTTACTAATTAACCTATTTAATCTATCTTAACCTATTTTAATTTATTTTAAACTATTTTATATTTTAATCTATTTTAAATCATTTAAACTTTATTAAACTATATTATACTATGTTAATTTATTTTAAACTATTTAATATATTTTAATTCTATCTAATCTATTTTAAATTCATTTAATCTATTTTAAATCTAATTAATCCATAATAAACCTATTTAATCTATTTTAAACCATTTAAACTATTTTAAATCTATGTAAAGCATTTTAATCTATTTTAAACCATTTAAACTATTTTAAATCTATTTAAAGTATTTTAATCTATTTTAAATTTATTTAATCCATTTTAAACTATTTAACCTAATTTATTTCTATTTAAAACTATGTTAAACTAATTAAACTATTTATAACTATCTAAATTATTTTTCGAATTTCAGGTGGTGTAGAATGGAAGTGTTTATAATTAAAGCCTTGATTTTAAAGCAAATATGGTTAAATGAATTGTTATAACTTACGTTGGAAATTAAGATGATATTTTCTAGTGAAAGATATATCCAAGTAAATATGACGATTTTGAAATGAGAATTTAACTTAGTGGTGAATATGATTTCGTAAGTGATATGGTTTGAATCGAATACGATATTTTGATATGAATTATGAATTGAAATTTTTAAATGTAAAAGAACCATCCGGTGTGAAATAAGCATTTGGTTATTAAAGAGACCAGGATCGGATATTGTCATACTCTCTACCAATATCGAAAACCACTTTAACAATTGTGTACGTGGTGGAGATTCCAAAAATGAAGTAGGATGGTTTGGCGAATGATTCTGTATGAGGTATTTACGTGACCCTGACTCCCGTGAGTCAGCTTAGATGTGACTAAAACAGGAGCTATATCAAGCCAAGTGAGGTCATTCCTCCTATCGGGCTCATTTCTTCGATACCATATTATGACTTTGTGATTGATTTGGTGGCCACCCCTTGATTTTGATCATGGGAGTGTGTCCGAGATGGGCGGTAGTAGCTGCTATGCGTTACCACCAGTCCGGGAGTGCAATTGGTATATCTACCCTGGCATTGCCTCGAGTGCCGTGTTCACATGCCCTAGCGTGCCTTCTACGATTTTGGTTTGTACCATACCTATGGAGTGCCCTCTGATAGCCCTCCAGTTTACGGAGGAATTACGGTACTGTATAAACTATGAGAATAGATAAAAATGTGTTAAGGGGGATATGGGTAACGCCTTAACGCTATTTTAATACTTTACTTTATTGTAGACACTATTATAATAGCGTATTGTACTATGTATGTGGATAGTTTAATGGATCCTTAGGAGATGGGAATCCTGAACATCTCTTAAGTTATTGCACTCACGTTGACACTGGATAGGAGATGTCAAACCCCATAAACATCTCCGACACCGTTACACTCATATTTATTTACTGTTGATTTAACTTATATATGATCTTTTAGTTCTGACTCGAGTGTTTTCTCTTTTCAATTTGCTTGGGTCAGTCTGAGCTTTTTAGTTTATCGAAGACTGCTTTCTGGAGGATGAAGACGAAGATTTTGTACTATTATTATGTATTATATTTATTCCACTGCATCATGTTGTTCCGTTGCATTTATTTATTATTTATTCTTATTGTATATAACTCTGATCTGTATTATAAAAGTTTAATCAATGTTATTTGTAAACAGCTTTATGGACTGTTTATTTGATTATTATATTTTGTCATTCCGCTGCGAGATTTTGTATTTGTTTTCTTTCTTTCTCTGCTTTTTCTTATTTACCACATAATAATCTGCGCTTTTGAATGGTTTGAGTCTGACGTGTGTGTCTGCTTAAAATGTCCAAAAAGGCAGGCTGTTACATTAAGTGTCATTGACCAACCAACTTGAGCAAACTAAAATGGCAAGGAGCTAGTCGATGCCAAGTTGGAAACTTCAACTAAGGACGCAGATGAATTGGGGAAACGATTTGACTCCATGGATGAGCTCCTGGACAAAGTTTGTTATAAAATATTTAAACCGGACCACCTTCAATAGCTCAAGGACCATGATGAGATCATAGCTTCCATCCACAAATGCTTAGTATGGGAAGATCAAGGACATATCATGCGGAAGGGAGAGTTTAATCTCTAAGAGGTCAAGGCACATTTTTAGACAAATAAGATAGACACTGTACGCATTGGGTACATTATCCTAGCGAACCTTGTAGAAGAAGAAGGTTAAGAATAGGCTAGAGAGACATCAATCGCACGCACTATTCCTTCTATTGCGCCTTACGATCAAACCTTATTCAAACCTGTGAGGTATGTTCCAATGCGCGACCTTCCTTCTCTAAAACCTCATTCTCCAACTTCTCATGGAGAAGAAAATCATTTGACCATGACTTTCACTTCCTCAACTATAGTCAAAGAGGGTATATTGCAATTCCAAATTTATGTACTATAACCCAATCTCGTTCATTCCTAAGTCAACAAGACTCTAGTTTGCTTACTTTTTTCTTTATAGGTGAGACTGTTATAATGAATTTGGCTAGCATGGTTATTGTCCCTCCTAACTTGGTTCCATTTCCCTTTGGCCCTAGGGATCATGTGCTTTCCTTGGAACCTTCCGAACATATCACAATGCTCCAAGAGATCTTAATGTTGAAACCGTAGGGTATGAGGATGTGGAAGGCGATGAGGTGGACGTTGCTAACCCCTTAAGAGCCTAGTTGAAGAAAGTTCACCTGGTAATGTTTACTCAAGTAAAGATATAATTGGCTAAAGAAATAGGATTCTTAAGAAGCAACAGGAAAAAGATATCTCCTTGGCAAAAGCTAATTCTAGAAAAACTATTAAGAGCATGAAAGCGGATGGAAGCACCACTCATGGTGGACCCAAAGACTTGGGTGCCACCAAAGAGCCAAATGATGTCGCATTCGAACACAAGGCCTAGGTAAAGAAAGGCCATAAGTAATCGAAATGAGGGAGGAGCCTAGCGTTTATTTATTTTGATTATGGTTTTGGTTTTTGTAAGGGCATAATCCTATGACACTTTAAATTTGACTATTTTGATGATGTGATTTGTTGGATGCTTGATTTGTTGATATGTATTGCATTATGTAAGCTTTGTTTGGATTGATATGGGATATATGCTTTTGCTTTACACACTTTTCCCTATTTTTATTTTCCCAATACTATATTCTTTACCTATACAAATATTGACATATGCACATATTTACCATAATGTCGTATGAATATTTTTTTTCATACATTGTTGGATTCAGTGGTAGTTGTATATCCATGTAAATAAACTTGTACACTGACCTAACCATGCACTATTATTTTACCTCCTTGCAAACTTATTAGGTGATCACCCACTAACAAGTTCTATCGGGATAAACAATTTCCCACAACCCTACATTCATCGTCGATGACATGTTGGTTCCATGGAAGTTCTCCATTATGATTAATATATGAACACTTCTACAAGTCTATTTAAGGGAATTTGTTTTAGTAGTTAGGTTGATACATCTCCTTTAAGGAAATCTAGGGAGATTCGATCTACCGAACACATCCTCTTTAATATGTCTAGAGGGATTTGGTTCATCGATTTTGGAAGCATATCCCCTTCATGATGTTGAAAGGCAATTTTGCTCCTTGGTCTTTAGAACACATCCACTTTTATATATTGAAAGAGGATTCAATTATAGACCATGTAAATATCCCCTTTAATAGATCTAGGGAATTCATCCTATAAAATGGTGTGAAAATATCCTTCTTTAAGAATCTTTAGGGGGATATGTTTCACAGTTTAAGTGATAACATTTCATTAAAGTAATAACATTAGTGTCAAATTGAAAACCTTGGGCTCAATGTTCAATTTAGCTTACCCAATGGGGCCTTTTGTCCATATTTAAGTAAGTTTGTCCCCATTATCATCATGGGAATACAAACTATATCTTGTCTGGGAAGGTATGTAAAGTGATTTCCGATGGTGGACTATCTGTTTCGACAATTGGTTCCCATTTATAGGTAAATCATCTTAATGTCAAAATGGGATGGAATCAGGTTACAATGTTTTGAAAGTATATGGTGTACAAGAGTAATTGCCTCCGATATCTAAATAAACCGTACCCACACAATTTCGAATTATCGATGGCCTTAATATATATGGCTTAGGCATGGTTTTCAAGTGAGGTGTACTGACCATTGATTGTCATTTTACGTAACCAATTCTTGGTAACCTTAAAGTCATAATGAACTTGGTACCATTGATTAAGGTTAATACAACAAACATAGTCGGTGCAAAAAAATCAGAACATAGTACAATTCGGTTCTAAGAAAACATAATTATCAATTACTGCATCAAAGTTGTGTTTATTACATGATCCAATATAATACAAGGAAATGATTGAGCAAAGGCGGTATGACTATGAATTAAGAGAAGTAGCATCAGAAATTTAGTGCATTCCATGCCTTCCTAAATATCACCCTGTCCATTGCGCTTAGAGTATATGCTGCATTCTTTAAATCTTTGTTGATGTCATATGGTCCTTCCTAAGTCAAGTCAAGCGCTCCCGACCGAGGGAAGATTCATTTCAGGACCAAATCACCTACTTCGAGAGGATTACCTTTTACCTTCGTATTGTATTATAGAGCCATCCTTTGTTAATGAGTTGTAGCTTTCAAGGTGATTTCGTCCTGCTTCTCCTTATCTAAGTTCAACGACATGTTTAGCAATTACTTGTTTTCATTAGGATCGTAATGGATGTGTTGATGAGATGGGACTGCAATTTCGATGTAAATCATAGCCTTCGAGTTGTAAGCCAAGGCAAACGTAGTATGCCCCTACTATAGTCTTATAAGTAGCATGGTATGCCTAAAGTTCAAGCGGTAGTTCATTGACCCATGCTCTCTTAGCCTTTTCCAACCGCTTTTTGATTGGTGTTTTGAGGATTTTATTCACTTCTTCGACTTGCCCATTAGCTTGTGAATGTGCGACGATTGAGAAGCACTTTTGTATCCCATGTTGTTGACATAATTCAATAAGCTCCTCGTATCAAAATATGGCCCATTATTAAATATGATTTGCAATGGGACCATGTATCTAAAATTAATATTTCATACCATAAATTTTATAACTTTCAAAGAGGATATACCTTGGTAAATTGTACTGCTTCCACCCATTTAGTGAAATAATCTACCACTATTATTACATGTTTGGCTCCACCCCAGGCCATGGGTAGTTGTCCAATTAAATTAATCCCCCATATGGCAAATGAGTTTTTAAGCAGGTGGTAGCCTTGGGATTTTCATGAACCTCTGGCACTTATCACATTTCTTGCATACTCTTTGCGTCATTGTTAAGAGTTATACAAGAGTACATATCGCAAGATTTTCCTAGCTAGGGTTTGCCTCCTGTAACATCCCGCCTTTTTGTACGCTTTAAGCAGACACGCATGCCGACTCAAACCATACAGAAGGGCGGATTGTTATTGGGGTGAATAAGAAAAACAGAGAAAAAGAAAAACAAAACATAATCTTGCAGCGGAATGACAAAATATAATAATCAAATAACAGTTTATGAAGCTGTATACAAAACATTCGATTATACTTATACGATACAAAATCAGAGTTACACATATCAAAGATAAATAAATAATGCAGCGGAACAGTATGAATGCAATGGAATAAATATAGTAAATAATAGTAGTATAAATCTTCGTCTTTGTCCTTCAGAAATAAAGTCTTCAAATCCTGAAATGCTTAGGCTGACCCGAGCGAATTGAAAAGACAAAACACTCGAGTCAGAACTAAAAGATCTTATGTAAGTTAAATAAATCGGTAAATAAATATGAGTGGAACGGCGTCAGAGATGTTTATGGGTTTTGACATCTCTTATCCAGTGTCTACCGTGAGTGTAGTAACTCAAGAGATGCTCGGGATTCACATCTCCTAAGGATCCATTAAACTATCTACTATGTAATAATATACGCTATTATAACAATGTCTAAAGTAAAGTAAACTATTAAAATAGCGTTAAGGCGTTACCCATATTCCCCTTAACACATTTTATATATTCCCAGAGTATATACGGTACCGTAATCTCCCCCGTACTAGGCGTCGTCAGAGGGCACTCCATAGGTATGGTACAAAACAAACTCGTAGAAGGCACGCTAGGGTAGGTGACACGGCACAACTAGGCAATGCCAGGGTAGATATACCAATTACGCATCCGGACTATTGGTAACGCATAGTCGCAACTACCGCCCAACTTGAAACACACTCCTGAGTAAAAATCGAAGGGAGGCCGCCAAATAAATCAAAAGTTAGAATATAGTATCGATGGAATATGTGTGATCGGAGGAATGACCTCACTTGGACCGAGAATCGCTCCTGTTTTAGCCACCTTAAGCCAACTCATGGGAGTCGGGTCCACGTATATACCTTATATAGGATCGTCGCCACCATCCTACTTCATTCTGGAATCTCCACCGCATACACGGTTGTCAAAGTGGTTTTCGGTATTGGCAGAGAGTATGACAATATCCGATACTGATCTCTTTAACAACCAATCGCTTATTACACACCGGATGGTTCTTTTACATTTTCCAAAATCGTTTCATAATTGATATCAAAATATCATATTCAATTCAAACCATATCACTTTCGAAATCATTACTTACTTTCGAAATCATATCCACCTTTGAAATCATATCGCATTTGAAATCATAGTTCCATAATTTTATTTCCTTTCAAAAGTCATATTCATAATTTATACCAAATTATCATATTCTCAAAACCATAATATTTTCAAAGTCATATTTACTTTAAAAAAATCGAGAATATGAATATAAACCTGTCCATTTTACTTAGTTTGGAATTTGAAAGAAAGTGGTTTAAATAGTTATAAATAGTTAAAATACTCCAAAATAGTTTAATTCTAGGTAAAGTACCTTTAAATTGATTTAAGATAGTTAAATAGATTTAATTTAGATTAAATATAATTAAAATAGATTAAATAGCTTAAAATAGATTAATTAGATTTAAAATAAATTATAATGGCTTAATTAGTTTAAAATAAATTAAATTGGTTTTAAAATAGTCAAATAATTTATATAGTTAATATTAGTTAAATGGTTTAATAAATTTGAAAATCTTAATAATTATAAATATATTTTAAAACAGTTTATATTAAAATATGAGTTTGGAATTTATATCAGTTTAAACTCCTCATTTCATTTCAACATATTTGGACCATTTCAAATTTCCAAATCGACAAACCAAATTTCAATAAACTATCGAACTTCATATCGTTTAAATCCATGTTCAAAAATATCAATATGGATTACTCCAACTTCAACATATTTCAAAGTTATTTTCAAACAAATTCGATAAATCAATTTCAATAGAATTTCATTTATACATAAAAGTTTAACTTTAAACTTCTGATTTACTTCCTTAAAGAAATTCCTTTTTAAACCAATTCGCATTTCAACACAAACTTGATTTTTCAATAATACTTCAATTTACATAAATCAAATTTTATTTCAAAACATCAATTGATTAAATTCAAAAATTTAAGGATTTTAAAATCATTTAATTTAACCAATCCGGTGTCTGTATATAATTTTCTACCCTAGGTTCAAGTGATACAGATATTTATCATTTCAATCCGCAATTAAACATTTTACGGTTGTATATCATTTCAAACCGCAATCCCGAAATAAATAAAAATCCATAATGAACTTGCATTTCATAATGGTATAAAATACAACATCCATTCAACCAACATCAACAATCAACATCCATCACAATCATCATCCAAATCAATCAATAAATATCAATATAGAACTGATAATCAATAACAGATATTAAACTGCAATTTATATTCAATAATAAATTATATAACGATTTTATTCAAATAAATTCAAATTAACTGGGATGACGATTTAAAATATACCAAAGAGCCATAAATAAATTTCTAATCGCATCAAAAATTAATTTAATAAACATAAGAAATTTTAGAAGTTGTGAGTGGGTTAAAATACTCACCTTTGAATTTAAATCGAATTTAAATCCAAATTAAGCCCAAAATTCAAACAGTCTCCGAATTCGTCTAAACTAGCGTCAAAGTGTCCGGAATTTTAATACGATCATAGTGGAGAAAACCGTGCATGAAACGGACCTCGTCGGTGAAAGTTATTAACATCAGAACATTTCGATTATATTATAAAAATTTATAAAATGAATAAATTAAATTCCACGTCACGCACCTCATCTCTCGTTCCAGAACCCAAATGCCAAAGTCGACTCACAACCAGTAACTCCCGTCGCCACCTAACCCTAGCGTGCGCCGCCTCCTACGGTCATAGATAGCCTGATCGAAGCCTGCCGCTGCTCTCCCCTGTTCGTGCCGCCCCCATAGACAACACGCGACTGCGTCAGACGACCCCAGGCACGACCATCGCCGCAACCCTAAACGCCACATTCTGGCGAAATCAGGGCCTCCTGAAGCAAGTGAGCACCACCGATGCAAAGCCAAGGTCTTCCTCTACGCGACGCATACCCCCGATCGACGAATCGTGGAAGATCCACCGTCGAAATCGCAAAGCCAAAACGAACGGCCGAAACTAATATGTTGATTCCCATACAGACGATAATCTGATCTGAGAAACGAGTTGCAAACCTGGGTTACGCTCATCGAGAGCTTCGAATCGATATATAATTTGCAATAGTTTGGAGGGGTTTGATTTTGAAGTTGAAATTTGATTTGAAATTGAATTGGATAATTTAGGGTTTGTCTGCCATTAGAAAGAGAGGAACAAATGAAATTGTACGTACAGACAAGCTGAGTTGAGAAACACTAGGGTTTATAACGATACATATATAGGCAGAACGAAATAGAAATGAATGGGCTCGATTGGTTTGGAAAGTTGAACAATAAACGACCCGAAAAGCCCGTTCTGTCTCCGGAACAAAATGGGTCATCCCATATATCAAAATAGATGCTTTTGATGATTTCAAATTCAATGGAAGAGGTTTCAAGTCCTATCGTATGAAGAAGTTATGGTAAAATCAATTTATTTCAAGTTGATTTCAATTAAATTGATTTCAAGGCGTTTCGAGCCCGTACGATCAAATGACAAGTCTGATCGTTACGAAACTTGAAATCCTATAATAATTCATCGTTACGGATCCAATGAAACTAGTTTCGTCGAAATCCGAGTCAGTGGCCAAAATGGCCATATTTCAATTAATTAAATAAATTAATACTAAATTAATTAAATCACATTTTCAGTTTAAATTTTTAATAATTTACAACCTCTATCATTTTTGATTTCTTAATCACTTACAATAATTTAAACAAATTTAGATGTTAATTAAAAGTTGATTGATTCATCAATTTCAGTGTTTAATTTCAATTTCATTAAATTCAAAAATTATAAACTAAAATTCCAAAATCCATTTATTAAATTTTCAATCATTATTATTCAAGTCTAATATTACAATAAGGGTATAACTAACATTGGTTTATCTCGTAGCACATTAATGTTTCCCAAATTTATCTTAATTTCCATTTACATAATATTTAAATATTTAATTTCATTTAATTGCAATTAATCCAATTATTATAATTTAAATTCCAATAAATTAATAAATCTTGATTTCCATTCTTTTTATTCAACCAATTGTCATATTATGAATAAAATTAACATTATTTCCAAATATTACCTTAATCTACGTTAACGTAATATTTAATTACATTTATTGAAATTGGTTTCCAATTTAAATTAACAGGCTAAATAAATAGGTAATATTCAATAATTTCCACAGTTAACCTTTAGTCACATTAATAAGCTTTTATTACTTACAAATCAATGTTACCATTTATTTTCATAATACTAATTTCATTTAATTTCCATTAACTATCTACTATTTCCTTGGTTAATCCAATATTTCATTTATTCACTTATATTCAATTTATAACCAAGTATAGCATTTTTATTATTTCAATTAATTGGAATTTCATTCAATTTATCAAAAATTTACTTTAATTAACATTGTTACATTCCATTTTAGTATTCATTTCATTATTACATTACAACTTTTTATTTCTTCCAATATTAATAATAAGATTCATTAAATTAACAAATTAAATTATCGAAAATTTACGGGTTGTTACACCAGTATAGTCCATATAGCTACCTTGATGCATGTGTCCAATATTTATTCAATTTCCCTTCCACTCATGCATCTCAGTAAATGTTTCGAGAATCCTCTTCTATACAAGATGCCATCCTATATAACAAACCTTGGGGATTTTTACAGTACCTTTCTTGCTTCATTCTGGTTTGGAGGTCGAATCCTATTGGTCAAGTACCAAATGATAGTAGCCATCCAAGTATCCTCTCCATTAACCATAGCTATGTTGTCCAACTCCTCAAAGTCGAGATTGGTAATGTCATTATTGGAACTGTCTTGCAGAATAGTCCATTTCCCAAACTAGCAAACTTCATCGGGTCATCTACATCTTGATTTTCCTCTTGTGCGATTTGTTTCACTGAACAGTATTCCAACTCATTAAGTAAGGCATGTGCCTTCTTAATATAAGATGCCAATCGTTCTCTTTTGACCTGAAACTCTCTAAATACCGGGTTTACAACTAGTTGAGAGTTGTTGTAAATACACAATAACCGAATCCCATTATATTAATTATCTCCAATTCAGTTATGAGTGCCTTGTACTCGGCTTTATTATTTATGGCCCTGAAATCCAATCTTAATGCATGTCATAGTTTTCGACTTTCAACTTTGACTAAATCACTCCAACATCTGAATTATGCTCAGTAGATTTTCCTTCATGAACAATTACCATTTATGGCTTGTTCTTTAATTGCTATTCATGGGAAATACATAATTTATACTGACACAACTCAATACTCCATTTCAGTAACCACCTCGAAGTGTCCAAGCGATGAAGGACTTGCCTGAGTGGTTGATTGGTCAAGACCCTGATAGGTGGGATTGAAATTATGTCTCAACTTCGTTGAAATGATAAATAAGCAGCAAGTCAATTTTTTCAACTTTGGATGTATAGACTTGGACCTGGTAAAATATTTGTTGAGATAATACACTAGCCTCTACACTTTGCTTCCTCTCATACCAAGGTTGTGCTTAAGGCATGGGTAGACACGGCCAGATACAAGTATAGATCTTCTCACTCTACAAGCATGGATAGAACTGATGTAAATGTTCTGTAAGTTGTAAAAATGGGACTAAATGTTCGTCCATCCATATAAACTTACCTTTTTGCTTTTTTAAGAGCATTAAAAAATGAGACACACTTATCTATTACTTTCGAAATGAACCGAATAAATGCAGCCACTTTCCCGTTTGAGCTTTGCATCTCCTTCCAGATTTCTAGAATCTTTATATCCTTCAAAGCTTGAATTTATTTTGAATTTGCCTCTATCCCCTTATAATATATAATGAATAAAAGAAATTTTCTAGACAGACCCCGAACAAGCATTTTAAGGGATTTATCTACATTCCATATTCCTGAAGAATTGGAACATTTCACCTAGGTGGTTAATATTGATCCTCTACCTTTCTAGACTTTACAAGCATATCGTCCATATATACTTTCTTAGTTTACCTAATCTAATTTGTGATCATATTGTTAACCGATTAGTGATATGGTGCTACATCATTCTTCCGACCAAAAGACATCACCTTGTAACAATATAATCTCGAATCGGTGATGAAACTTGTGTGGCCTTTGTCGGGAATATACATTTGTATTTGGTAATAGAAAAGGTAAGCATTCATGGAAGATAGTGTAATAAAAAAAATAGTGTACAAGTTTAATAAAATAATCAAATTACAGAAATGTGAAAAATATTGGATTTATTGGATTAATTAAATAATAAATTATATGAAGGGGCAAAATGATAATTTTACAAACAATGGAATTTGATAACGAAAAGTAGCGCTGTTGCGACTGTCTTATTTTTTTGAGTTGTAGGGAATTTTCGTTTATTTCAAGTGGAGTCCGTACGAGAGAATTATGGATGAAAAGGTGATCGGGTCGAACGGGCGTCAAACGGGTTAATTTTGAATTTGAATTTAAGTTGATGGTTGGGAGTTCCTAAAGTCCTAACTGAATATACATACCCCACTCTTTTCATTTCAGAAAACATTCGGTACTTCTCTTCTTCTTCTTCGTTTGAGAAAATAACCAAATCAAATCCCTATTTCTTATTCGATTCTCAACCAAATCGAATGAAACTAGAAGCAACTTAAAGCTATTGGACGGGGTTACAATCCAGCAGTGAATTGGAGACAAAATCACAAAGGCAGGAGGAGCATCAATCTAGGACAGTAAGAAAATTGACTGGAATTGGCTATTGGTGACTAATTTACGCTTGAATCTTCGTATAATACAATTTTAATATTACAATATGATCTATAGGCTATAAGTAGAGTAGTAATTCACATACATACACTTAATTTGAATTAATCATGGTTGGTGAGGGTTTGAGTTGATTAAAAGTATTTAAACCTAGGTTTAAGTAAAATTCTAGATCTAAAGTATAACACTTGAATTCATAAAATAATTGATGTATTTGGACTTAGAAATCTAAAACTATGATCTAGGGTAACCTGAGGCGAAGTGGTGGTGGCCGAAGTTGAAACGGTGGCTAAAACTACAAATTTCACGAACATAGGTAGACACGGGAAATAAGTACACCGGTCGACTGGTGGACCATAACCGGTGCATCGGCTCACGTTTAAAACTGACAACCTAAACCTTGGCCAAATGGGCTAATTTTAATACAAATATTACATGATTTGATTCGTACTTTGTCTACATTTTGGAAGGCGACCTAGGAGATGGTGAAGCAAGTGATGGTGCTATGAAACAAAGTGATGTATGAAATATAATCGTGATACAATGAATGAAATATATGATATGATAACTATATGAAATAAGTGAATGCTGAATAGCTTGGTTGTGATGTAATGAGTATATAAATATGTGTATATATGGCTTTGACATGAGATTGAGATTCGATGGTGAACATGAATAGAAATGAGTCAGGGACGTAAGATAGATGCCCCAAAATATGTAAATGAATATGGGTATGGATCTGTTACATAGGTAGATATCCAGGCGTTGCAATATTTTCTTCCCCAGAAGGCTTTGGGCAGACTAGGTGGATGTGAGTAGATGTTAAGCGACCCTATAGGCCATGAGTCTGGTCCAGGGATTGAGTCCCTTAGGTAGCATGAGGATGATAAGCTTTCCTGTAGGCCTAGGGAAGGTGTGTTCCATTACGATAGCGTGACGACAGGCGATGGGCTCCCTCTAGGGCATGAGGCTAGACTAGGGTGCGAGTTTGTACAAATATGATGTGATATGATTAGATTTATGTGACAATTAGGTATAATATGTCGGTGGAACATATGGTGGCCGAATAATAAACTCATATCAGCATGTTATAATATAAATTTTGTATCATACTTAGACTAGAGTATAGTTCACTCACCAGACTTATGTCTGACCCACACCTACTTTCATTTTTATATATATCCAGGTTAATGGAGTTGGATGATGATACGGTATCAATGATGGGGATTTATCTATATATAGTGTTCATGATGTATATGTGTTGTACTTGGAATTTACCGCATATGTATGGGTTTGGATTATATCTATATTTGTTTAGACATATGTATATAACAGTTCGGTTGTATATGGTGATGTTATTATGTTATTGATATATTATATTTGATTCATTTCCACTGTGAGATTCTGAAAGTGTTAGAAATAGTTAGAGTTATATCTGATATCTGTCAGTGATTGTAACTATATATATATATGTATATGTATATGTATATGTATATGTATATGTATATATATATATATATCTTATCCCACCCCCAACGACTTGTCTTTTCGATCCTTGGGTGTTAACGTCAGTTCGGGCGTTGAATCCTAGGGTCAAAAAGGCAGGTTGTTACATTTGGTATCAGAGCATAGGTTATAGGATTAGGAATGTATTGAGAGAGCGTAATTTTTATTTTTCTGTTAGATATATATATATAGGAATGAAAGTACATATGCACATACCCATTTACCGTTCCAGTTTTGTTTACTATCTATTGGGGAGTTGCTAATGAATTCCATTTGTACTAATACTTGAAACGAGTAACCCAGCCGAAACTGGAACAGAGACCAACACGGCCAGTAGAAGCCAGGGTCGGTACTAGCGCCCGAGCAAATGTACTGGATGTTCTCAGGGTCACTATCCCAATATGGTTCGGACGCTATGTCCAAGCAGTGAACTAGGTTAATGCTATTTCCATCGAACCCACAGCCACTAACACCACCAACCAAGGTGTGATTCCAGCACTTGCACCACCAACTGTGGATTTTCCTAAGCTAGTAAGGATTCCTTCTGCCTTGGTGGGAAGTCTTTTGAATGAACGGAACTATACTCGATGACTCGGGCATGGATGAATGATTATGAAAAGATTTTCAACCTATTAGGACCGGGGATGCTACAAAGGGACAATTGGCTACTTGGCATTTAAAGGGAGAGGTGGCATATTGGTGGGAAGTGGTGATAGTAGAAACAAATAAGAATACTATTACCTGAAGGATGTTAAGACTAGATTTGAAACAAAGTTCTTTTTAGGAGCTGGAAGGGATTTATTGTTAGAGAAGTTATATATCTGAAGCAAGATGAAATGACAGTTAGGGGATTTTTTAATCAGTTTAGTGAATTGGTAAGGTTTGGGTTTGAATTAGTGAACACCCCAGGGAATAAAGCTTTGAAATTTGCAAAGGGTCTGAATTCGCCTTTGAAGGAACATGCATTAAACCAGATACTATATGGGCTACATTTGAGGGAGTAGTAGAAGTAGCTTTGTTAAACTCAATGGAAGGAGGAGCGAATCTGGAATTGGTAATGATAGTAGGATTGTCTCAATAGAATAAACGTAAAGGAAATGGACCACAAGGAGGGAAAGGTAAGAAACTGGTAGTTACTTGTCATAGATGTCAGAAGGTAAGGCACCTTGCGAAGAACTGCGGGACAAATCTCTCAAAAGATTTAAAGGGTGGTTGATGTTATAATTGCAATCAAGTGGGACACTTAGCTAAACATTGTAAGGCAGCTCTAGTGTAAAAAACATTTAAATGTTATAATTATGATAAGATCGGACACAAGAAGAGGGATTGCCTAGCTCTGAAGGGCGAAGGTCAGCTTGTGAAGGCATATGCTTTAGATGCCATTCCAACCTTAAGTAAGGCACTACAGTCAGCTTAGGAGAATGCAGATTGTGATGCAAAGTGTGTTGATTTTATATGATTCTCTAGTTCGTACTTTGTTTGATATTGGTGCATCTAACTCATTCATAGCCAGTGCATTAGTTGATAGCTTAATTCTAAAACCTAACATCGCACACGAACACGTTATGGTGTCGAATCCTATTGAGGGATCGACCCATTTGTTAATGTTTTGTCATAATCTTAAGTTGGTCATTCGTGGTATGGAGTTCCATTGTGACGCATATGTACTAAACTTCTCGGGGAATGGATCGATACTGGGAATGGATTGGATGTCTCGCTATAAGGTACTGTTGGATTATGATAGGAGGATGATTCGATTGAGGAAGGATGATGGAATTGATTTGACTCTATATTGTGATCTTGATATTTCTGTTATGGAAACATATTTATATTCACTTAGCCTATCACATGAAGAGCTATTTAGTATAACCGTAGTGAAAGATTATCCTGTTGTATTCAAAAAAGTTTATGGTCTTCCTCCCTGAAGAGAAATTAAGTTTTGTATTCACCTCAAGAAAGACGCAAGGCCAGTGGTAATGTCTCTTAGGCATATGGCTCCAAAGCAAAGGCGAGAGTTAGATAAGCAAGTTTTGGAATCATTACAGAAAGGTTTTATTCGGAGGAGTATCTCGGAATGGAGAGCGCATGTCGTTTTTTGCTACTAAGGCAAACAACTCTATAAGATTATGTATTAATTATCGAGAACTAAATAAGTCGACGAGGAAAAACTGTTATAACTTGCTTCGCACTGACGACCTCTTCAATCAGCTAGTTGGGGTAAAGATTTTCTTGCAGCTTTATTTGGTGAATGAGTTTCACCAATTGCAAGTGGCCGAAGATAGTATCCCGAAGACTGCATTTCATACACCTGATGGATTGTTTAAGTGGCTGGTCATGCCATTTGGATTGACTAATGCTCCGGCTCATTTTGTGGATTTAATGAGTACAATATTCCAGGAGCAATTGAACAAATTTATGGTGGTCTTCGTGGATGATATTCTTGTTTATCTAGAAAAGAAGAGGAGCATGAAATTCATCTAAAAGAAGTGATAGATGTTTTGAGAAGGAATCAGTTGAAAACCAAATTTTCTAAGTGTCACGTTTGAAAAGATGAAGTTCGTTTCCTTGGCCATATAGTATCAGCGGGTGGATTGGCAGTAGACCTAGGAAAAGTAACCACGGTCAGGGATTGGAAGACATCGAAGAATGCTTCAGAAGTTCATAGCGTTTTGGGTTTAGCTGGATTTTATCGGAAGTTTATCAAAGGTATTGCAAAGATATCGGCACCTCTGACCCGTTTTGTGAAGGAGAACCTAATTTACACTTGGGACCTAGAATGTGAAGTGGCATTTAATAGATTGAAGGAGTTATTGACGAGTGCTCCAGTTTTGATTATTCTAGATGGTACCAAACCTTTTACCGTATATACAGATGCATGCAGTAGTGGTCTTGGTGTTGTATTCATGCAAGAAGGTAAAGTAGTAATGTATGCGAGTAGATAGTTGAGGAATCACGAGAGGAATTATCTGACTCGTGACTTGGAGTTGGTAGCAATTGCATTTTCTCTGAAGTCGTGGAGACATTATCTACTGGCTGAGAGATTTGAGTTATTCACAGACCATAAGGTAGTGTTTGGTTTAAAAACGAACTTTATATTTTTGGTTTTCAATATGTATATCAAATATGAGAACAGTGGAGAGATGGTAGAGGGGATGAAAGAAAGATGAAAGAGAGGACGGAGGGGATAGAGGGACAACAGAAGAATAGATTGTTTCACGTGATTGTGTTATTTCTCAAAACGCAAAAAATAAAAAAAAAGTTGTTTTCTATTTTATATGTTAACTTCGTTTTCTAAATTGATCGTTTTCGACAATATACATGTAATGTGTTCATTTTTATATGGACGAAAATCCAAAACTAAAAATAACAAACCAAACACCACCTAAATCACTCAAGTACTTGTTTTCTCATAAAGATATGAACCCAAGGCAACAAAGATGGATGGAGTTCTTATCATCTTATGATTTTGGGATTTCTTACACTCCAGGAAAGGGAAATGTAGTTGCAGATGATTTGAGTAGAAGACACGCCGAAGTGAATGTTATGTAGTTGGAATGGAGAAGTCTAGAGTTTATATCAGAATTTAATTTAAGACTTGGATCAGAATACGCACCTGGATTGTTGGTAGTAATGGAGGTTAAATCTGCACTAATGGATCGTATTGGAGTAGGTCAAGGGCATGATGCATTATCGGTTAATATTATGTAGCATTTAGAATATGGAGAAAGATCAAGTCATTTAGACCGTTACTCTAAAGATAAGAAGGGTTATTTAAGGAGAGATGTAAGATTGAGTGTACCATAGGTTAACGAATTGATAGAGGAAGTTTTGGATGAGTGTCACCACTCAAGAATGACTATCCATCCCGGAGGAGACAAGATGTATCGGGATGTAAAGAGGATATTTTATTGGTTGGGAATGAAGAGGCAGGTAGCAGAATACGTGGCGAAGTGTATAACTTGTCAAAGGGTGAAGGCGAAACAAAAGAAGCCAAGTGGACTACTACTTCCATTGGATGTACCACAGTGGAAGTGGGAGTATATACATATGGATTTTGTAGAAGAATTAGAAGGGGAAATGAGAGTATAGGGTGATAGTAGATCATCTTCCAAAGAGCGCACATTTCATTCCACTAAAGAGCACGAGAACATCAGCATCATTGGTGACTCAATACATCAAGGAGGTGGCTCGGTTATATGGGATTCCAGCTAGTATAGTAAGTGATCGGGATCTACTTTTACAAGCGAATTCTGGAGGAGTCTACAAGAAGCATTGGGAACATAATTGAAGTTGAGCACAGCATATCACCCTCAGACTGATGGGCAGACGGAAAGTGTAAACATGGCGATGAAAGATTTATTCAGGGCTTGTATATTGGATTTTGGAGGATCATGGGAGGATCATGGGAGGATCACCTACCTTTGGTGGAATTTTCGTATAATAATAGTTATCAAGCAAGTATAGGCATGACACCGTATGAAGCTTTGTATAGGAGGCCATGTAAATCACCTTCGTGTTGGTGGGAATCAATGGATAGGATTGTTTTGGGCCTAGAGATGGTTAGAGATACAACAAAGAAGGTAGAGCTTATAAGAAAGAGGATGAAGAATGCACGAGTCTGACATAAATCATATGTCAATAAAAGGAGAATTGATTTGGAATTTAAAGTGGGAGATTTAGTCTTTGTTAAAGTTTCTTCGTTTAAAAGGGTAGTAAGATTCGAAATTTTGGGAAAGTTAGCACCAAGATTTATAGACTCATTTCCAGTTTTGGAGGATAGGAATATTATCATATGGAGTTGAGTTACCAGAAAAGATGGCAGGAGTCCATATTGTATTTCATGTGTCACATTTGCGAAATGTGTACATGACCCGACGACCGTAGTTGTGCCTAGCCAATTAGAGGGAGTGGAGTTGGAGTCTGAGCAGAGTTCATCTCGTGGTCCAACCCGCATTATGGAATGTGGGGTGAAAAAACATAGAAATAAAACAATGAAATTGGTTAGAGTGCGGTGGGGAAATGAACCGGTAGAGAGTACATGGAAGCCTAAGGAGAAGGTGAAGGCTACACATCCGCCACTCTTTACCGGTATATTTCTCGATATTGATTTGATTTCTTAGTTAGATTATTATAGGATTAGGATTGGATGCTTTGGATGATTAATGATTAAATTTATACGTATATGATTGATTTGCACGCATATAGAAATATATGTCCATTCTACACTAGGATGTTCTATATCATGCCTTATATGTCATCTTATAGCATTCATATAGAAGGCATTAGTTACATTTATGCATTTAAGATTAGAAATTTGTAAGTTCATGGCATACTTACCTATATATGCTCATACCATGATGTACTATTTGGTTGCTTTAATTTGGATGTTATACTTGATTCTTGAATATTAACGAATAAACGTTATGTTATATTCTTCGTTCCTTGGGAATTTCGGGGACTAAATTATTTTAAGAAGAGGGAATGTAATACTTTGAAAAATAGAGTATAATTTTAATAAAATAATCAGATTACAGAACTATGAAAAATATAGGATTTATTGGATTAATTAAATAAATTAATTATGTGGAGGGGCAAAATGGTAATTTTAAAAACAACAAAACTTGACGATGAAAACTAGTGTCGTTGCGACCGTCTCATTTTTCTGAGTTGCGGGGTATTTTCATTTGTTTCAATTGAGGTCTGCATGAGAGAATTATGGACGAAAAGGTGATTAGGTCGAACGAGGACTAAATGGGTTGAGGTTGAATTTAAGTTGACGGTTGGGAGTTTCCTTCCTAAAGTTCTAACCGAATATATGTACCCCGCTCTTTCTCATTTTAGAAAACATTCTGCACTTCCTTCTTCTTCTTCGTTTCAGAAAATAACCACTTGTAATCAAATCCCTGTTTCTCATTCGATTCTAAACCAAATTGAACGAAACAAGAAACAATGTGAAGCTATCAAATGGGGCTACAATCCAACAGTGAATTGGAGATGAAATCTCTAAGGTATGAGGGGGTATCAATCTCGAGCAGCAAGATAATTGACTGGAATTGGATATCGGTGAGTGATCCATGCTCGAATCTTCGTATAATACAATTTTAATGTTACAATATGATCTGTAGGTTATGAGTAGAGTGATAATTCACATATATATGCTTAATTTCGAATTAATCATGGTTGGGAGGGATTTGCCTCGATTAAAAGTATTAAAAATAAGGTTTAAGTAAAATTTTGGAAATCTAAAATATAATACTTGAATTCGTGAAACAATTGATGTATTTGGACTTGGAAATCTAAAACTATGATCTAGGAACGTTTTATAATAACCCGAGGCGAAGCGGTGGCCAAAACTACAAATTTCACGAACATAGGAAGACACAAGAAATATGTACACCAGTCGACCGGTGGACCATAACCGGTGCACCGGTGCACTTTTTAAACTAACAACCTGAACCTTGGCCAAATGGCCCAATTTCAATATAAATGTTGCCCAATTTGATTCGTACTTTGTCTACATTTTGGAAGGTGACCTAAGAGATGGTGAAGCAAGTAACGGTGCTATGAAACAAAGTGATGTATGAAATATAATGGTGATATGGAATGGATGAAATATATGATATGATAACTATATGAAATAAGTGAATGCTGAATAGCTTGGTTGTGATGTAATGAGTATACAAATATGTGTATATACGGCTTTGACATGAGATTGAGATTCGATGGTGAACGTGAACAGAAACGAGTCTGGGACGCAGGATAGACACCCTAGAATATGCAAATGAACATGGGTATGGGCCTGTGACATAGGTAGATGTCCAGGCATTGCTATAATTTCTTACCCTAAAGGCTTTGGAGGGACTAGGTGGATGTGAGTGGATGTTTAGTGACCTTGTAGGGCATGCGGCCAGTCCAAGACTTGAGTCCCCTATGCAGCACAAGGACGATAAGCTTCCCTGTGGGCACAGGGAAGGTGTGTTCTATTATGATTGCATGACCATAGGCGATAGGCGCCCTCTAGGGCATGAGGTCGAACAAGGTGTGAGTCTGTAAAAATATGATGCAATACGATTAGATTTATGTGACAATTAGGTATGATGGGCGATAGAATGTATGGTGGGCGAATGATAGACTCATATCATGTCATAATGTTAATTTTGTATCATACATAGACTAATATAGTTCACTCACTGGACTTATGTCTAACTAACTACTACTTTCATTTTTATATATATCCAGGTTAATGGAGTTGGATGATGATACGGTACCAAAGATGGAGATTTTTCTGTATATAGTGTTCATGATGTATATAAGTGTTGTACTAGGATTTGACCTTGTGTGTGGTGGTTTGGATTGTATCTATATTTGTTCAAACATATGTAGATAACACTTCGGTTGTATGTGGTGATGTGACTATATTATTGATATATTATATTTGATTCATTCTATTGTGAGACTCTAGAAGTGTTTAGAAATAATTAGAATTGTTATCTAATATTTGCCAATGATTATGTGTGTGTATCTTATCTACCCCCAACGACTTGTCTTTTTGTTCCTCGGGTGTTAACGTCAGTTCGAGCATTGAATCTTAGGGTCGAAAAGGCGGGTTATTACAGATAGTAACTCAAATGCTACCATTCCATCCAATAGCTGTCAATTCTCGAAAGCGAGAAATAATCCTTAGGGCATACATCATTAAAGTTTGAGAAATTGATGAATGTCCTTCATTTTCCATTTGGCTTCTTAACAAGAACTAGGTTATCTATCCACTCCGGATATTGAGACTCTCTTATAAAACCATTGGCCATTGAAGTTTTTGCTACCTCATTTGGATCACCGACCAAGCTAGGCCTAACCCCTCTTCTTTTGCTTAATAGAGGGAACTCTTGGAGCGATGTTTTGTGCATTGTATGGGATGTCGAGGAAACTCCCATAAATATCAAAATGTGACCATGCAAAAACATCTTGGTCATTCCTCAAGAATCCTTCTAATTGTGCCTTCAAATCCCGATTCTTTTGGGATCCATTCTTCATCGCCTTAGTCAAATCATTCTTATCAATCATAACGAATTATATGGGCTCCATTGGCCCACCCTTATTCTGTGTCTCTTGGGTATAATTCATTATAAGGATCGCTCCTGGACCCAAGTAGGGGTCCCTTCTGTAGTTGTTATGCATTCATGTTTTTAATGCAGAGAACCCTCTTTGCATCATTCCATTTTTCAATACATTTATTTTCTAGAAGCTCAGCCATATAACACTTACTTACGGCATCCTGGCCACTTTCCATGATTCCTAGTCCATTTACTATAGGGAATTTCACCTTTAAGCATAATTGGGCCAACACCACCCTAAAATCGAAAAGGGCAGGCCATCTCGAGAAGGCAATGTATGCCGAGAAACTATCCACCAAAATGAAAGTTTGCTTATATATGGTAGATCTAGGACAGTCTCGTAGCTCAATAAACAAATCCAGTCACCCTAGGGGCATTTTTCCCTCTTCAGTGAAACCGTGCAAATGCTTGCTGCATAGGTATAACAACTCGCACCTCCAGGCACACCGATCCAAAGCCCAAAAGTGGCGTTTGAACTTACATCGTGCCAAGAAGTACGAATCATTAGGTTCTTGATAGTTTGCAAGGTACAAAGGTAAATATAACTTTAAAACATTCCGCACTTTCAGATCTCATAGCGGAAGGAATAAAATAAAAATACAGAAAATAACCAAAATCATTTCAGTCTCAAAGCAACAATGATCCACATAAGAAATATTTGAATAAAGTCTCTAATAGATTATATGCCTAACTGACAAGTGTAATAAGATACATATGAAATGACAATAAATAGATATAACTCCAAAGCGCATGGTCACCTTCTCCACGCATCTTATCCTCATCATACCATCTACTACCATATCATCCAGTAATGGGTATAAAGAGGGAAAAATAGAAAGGATCGGACAAGGTCTAGTGAGCTATTAATATAACTAATGGCATGGTTTTGATAGGCAACTAAATTATCATTTATAATCTACACAACCTAAGGGTGTTTATTTGTGTGTATGTACTTGTGTAAGAAATTAGTCAATTACACACTATAAGTTAAAAACCCTTAATACACCTACATTCGATAATAATCTACAAACATTTCCACCCGAAGGTTGGACATCTAAAAACTAAGTAAACCTAGGAATACCCTAAGTATGCGGTATTGATAGTGGACTGCCTAACTATACATTGAGCAAACATTTATAATGGTAAACCGTTTAAGTTTCCCATACCGAGTATACATCATAATGCCAAGGCACAAGTCGAGTAAAAAATCCCGATGGAAAATTTCCTACCAAAGCATCGGGTAAACAACCTTAGTGGAAGAGGTGTCCTACACCCCCACATTGTTCAGCCAACAACAAATAAAGGTCAATAATTTGACTTTTTCGTAGGTTCATCTGCTTGAACGTTGTCAACCTTACTAACATGTATATCTCTGTCCACCTCATGAAATTATCGAAATGCGAACTTGACTAATGTAATACTAATAAGGGCCTCTAACTGTGATATAATTGCATGCAACAACATTATGAACTGTGAACTTTGGAACGTCAGTAAACGTCAAACAAGTCTAGCGCATTGCATAACTTCATGCAATTATGTGAGCTCCAAGAAGTCAAGGAAGTGGGGACATGTTTCTCGAAAAAGTCAAGGAAGCTTGAACTCTAGACAATGGTTTCAGATGTCTGAAATGGGTGTAATTTTCCCTATTCTCCTTTTGTTTTGTTTATATTTATTTCGGGCTTCAGGCATGGCTTTTGAATTTGTATTATCTTTTAAATAAGTACTATATATAATCTCAACCTTTATTGTATATAAATTTTTCCTGTAATTTACCTAATTGATTGTATATAACCATTCAACAATTCATCTAAGTATATTCAATTTTGTTTAAAGTTGATAGAATCGGATCCTGATGATTTTTAGATGTATATATAGATTCACTTTTATCCTCCTTAATCGATTCAAATCTATTACATAAAATTAGATCTATATTATTTCAAAAATATATGTATAGATTCACTTTTATTTATTCAAACTAATTCAAATATGTCAAATAAAATTAGATCTATATGACATTAAGGGTAAACATTATTCAATCTACCCCCCTAAGTTTCATCGATTATATTATCAAAATCATTGCCTAGGGTTTTCTAATTATTTCAATCCATTTAAATCTTTCATTTAAAATCATCAATACAGTTAAAAATCATATTTTTAAATCCAAATAGATATACAAATGAAATTTAAATGATTATATACATCATATTCGTTCGTAAATAATTCCACTCACAATTGCTTTAGAACTCCTTTTTTTCTCTTTTCTTTTAATCGCTTTATACTTGCAAACCTCCTTCTTATATTTAATTTGATTTTTTATTTTGTTTACAAGAGATTTGAGGAGATGGAATTGAAGAGATTGATTTAGATCTAGGTTTTCTTTAGTTAGATTGAGACGGGGGTTTTAGAATTAAAGGAGTGAGGCTTGGTTATGTATTTGTAGATATAATTAGGTAAAGTCTAGGTCTAGAAGAATTATTGTTTTACCCATACCACTTATCATTACATATGTGCAAAAGTCCTTTCCTTTTATTTGTTAAAAAAACGTTTATTTTATCCCAATCAATGTCATTAATTTGAATACAAATCAATATAATTAATTGATATTCTAACATATATATTATTAACTATTGTAAGGAATCATGGATTAATTGGTATTAATCTTTCCAAATTCAAAAATCCAACTTACCCTTATTCTTTACAAATAAAGACACAACATACCTTTTCCTTAAGAAACACATTTCTTTCAAAAATAAATTGTTATTTTCTCTTTTAAAATAAGTAACATTTTCTTTCATTAATTATACGAATTATTTTATTATCACGGTAATTAATGCTTTCCCTCTAAAGCGCTTTAAAGTTTGTGCATGTAAATATCTCTCACCTTTTTTAAGGCAATAAAACATTTTATATTCTTTCAAAGTAATTCAGACATATTCATAAAATTATTGTATACAAACAAGAGTTATAAATTACTTACTAAATAAATCTGGACTTATTCCGCAATTACTCAATAATTATTCATTAAGCTTAAATTTCAAAATAAGCAATTACTTAGCAATTAATCATTAATTTACAAAAATTCTATTTTCAGCTTTTACATATAATTATTAAAATGATCTTTTTGATTGCTATTTTCATTAAAAATCCGGGGTGTTGACAAGCACCATTATCCCAGTAGTTAAGCGCTTCGACTTTGGTGTGAGAGATCACAGGTTCGAAACTTCTATAGCATGATTCGAACATATATTGACATATAGTATGTTGTATACTACCTAAGACTTGTAGTATTAATATGTGTTACCATCTAAGTACCCAATTTCAAAAAAAATCTAGGGTGTTACATTCTCCTCCACCCCCCTAAAAGAATTTCGTTGTCGAAATTCCAAAAGATGGAAAAAGGAATCTCTTAAGACTTTATTATATATTGGTAACCATGTGTATCTGCAATACATACACTCAAACCATACCACATACAAAACAATCCAAACAATTCATATCGAACATATTCAATTCCTATCATTCCTAGCAAGATAAAATGTGACACCCATATGGATACCAACAATAACATGAACATATATAACAATACATAACAATGGCCAAATATGTGTAAATAAATAACATTCATTAATCAAACCAACATATATCATGAATATGGAATGCGAATAATCCATAATATTGATGCAACTCCTATATGAATATAAGATGATAGCATATAGGATATACCGAAAATTTCTATATGTATGTAACATGATATACAATACGTCAAGTCATATAGCAAAACATAAGTCACACAACAAAGCATACCACACCATCCAATTTCCTAATCGATAGTAATAATCTACATCAACCATCAACCCATACTAAAATAAACTAATCACGTTAACAAACAAGCAAATGAAAAAATCTTCCAAAAAGAGTCGAAATGAAAGATTGGATGATTCTCTCCTCCTCTTTCCAAGTACTCTCAACCAGATCGTTCTTCCAATCTCAACTTGTCGACTTTACCACTGGTATATATACTCAATCCAAATTACTACAAATGTACGTGCATGGGTAAACCTCTAAAATCCATGCTCCAACCCAGATAAAAGAATGCCGACATGCACCACATCTGGCAACCTTAGCATGAATATGCCCTAATGGAAAAGGTGGCCTCATGCAACCTTCGGTGCATATACACAATGCCTTAAATCATCTCAGCAGTATACTAATCATGTCATCTTCTAAATACTATGGTAAGGAAAATCGAAAGTGGGTGGTGTCTCATATAGAATCAAATGACTTAAATCCCTTATTATTCCTCATTTTCACCTAAGAACATCAAAATCCAATGATGTCCTAAACTGATGAAAGTAGTGTAACTTCTCTTCTAATCCTCCAACAATTATGGTACATAGGTACCACACTTCCAGTTTGTAAGAATTTTATATTAAGTTTTACGACATACAAGTAAGTAAACATTCAAGCATTCAAGTAAAGCAATCCAGTTCACCTATTCAAATGAAGCAACCAAAATCGTAAATCTAAGTGAAGTCCTAAATTCAAGCAAAATTCCAACCTAAAATTGTTTTAACATAAAAGTAATCGACTAGGTGATACATTGTTCATGTCTATTACAATCACATATCTTGTGTTTTGATGATAACAACTGTATAATAACGATGCTAACAATTTCATCAATTTATTTCAGGTACTCTAGTCTAAGAAATATAAATATTGACTTCATAATGATAATTGATGAAGTAAAAAACTATAGATTTGAAGAAATACATATTATATATATACTCGAGTATGGAGACAAGCTATAAATAACTGTGTGGAGTTAACAAATCATTAAAGATCTGTTGCAATGCTCGAAGATGAGCTTCAAAGGAAAAAATAGAACATGTGTTGTTTTCATCGATTATCGAGTCCTTATAATAGAATTTTGTTAAAACTACTCTAGTGGTCTCTAAATCACTAGAAACTTAACCATAACCTCCTTAGTATATGTAAGCATTTATGTGAATATTTTTAGATTTTTCGGAGGCTCAAAGATGGACGAAAATGAGGAAGAAAGCTTACAGTTTTAGTACATGCTTACCGTGTCGTCTACATGTCAACCAGTTGCCCCTCAACTGGTCGACTGTTTGAATTGTAGAACACACAGTAAACTACGCCAAAACTGAAGTGTTTTGTTATAAATTTTGTAGTCGCGTCTCTTCCTTCTCCCATGGTCGTAACTTTTTGCAAATGACTCCAAACCCTAGACAAACATCCCTTAACAAAACCCACTCATTATCCAATAAACCAAGCCCCTTTAGGCTTCAAAATCACTTTTCCCACTCTTTGATCTTTGTTTTCTAAAGTGATTCGCTGCTTTCAATTTCTGAAACCCTAGCTGTAACAACCTGCATTTTTAACGACTAAATATTTATATAATTAATTCAAATATTAAATCGTCAATTAATTGAAGGTCCAAAAATTTGATTTTTCGCATACGATCGAATTAGAACTCGAGACTACTTCTGTTGAGTCATGATCGATGTTGCGAATTAAATGGTGTATAAATATCATTATATTTGGAATCACAACATTTTTATGATTTTCATATTTTGTAAAAATAAGTACGTAGTCGAGTCTAGTGGGATCTCGATGGACGACTTGTATTTCTAGGATGAGGGCTCATTTTAAGATGAACGGTTTGAGAATTTCTTGAATTGGATAGTTCGATGGGCATAAACTATCTCGAAATGCATGAAATCATCATCCCTGGGCATTGTCTTAGATTGTGACAAAACTAGTTTCATCGGGACTAAAAAATTGAGGTGATATACGTTGGTGAGTTTCATGGCAATCTGATTTACCGTGGGATCATACGAGCTCGAAACGTGTGGCAGTTTATTTAAGAAATCAAATAAATTATACATTATCATATATATATATGTGTGTGTGTGTGTGTGTGTGTGTGTTTGTGTATCCTCTCCCTGCAAAATATCACCCACACTTTTCTTCCTTTCCCTTTTTATTTTCCTTACAATAAACAGTTGTTCCCATTCATTGAATTAAATCTAGAGCTATGGACGAAAGGGATCATGGATGGATCCGTTGGACTTGGGGAGGGGAGAGCTTCAAATCTATGTGGCCATTGATAGCGGCGAGGTTTGACATGGTTGACGTGTAGAGGCTGCGTGCCAGGGTTGGGTTTTACATGACCTATGAAGTCTAAAGAGATTTTAGATCCAATCTAAAAGTATTTTAAGTAAAATCCTTTGTTTTATTTAATTAGTTTGAAAGAGGTTTGAATTTGATATAAATTTAAATGTATGAGTGTATTAAATACATCCATGTGTGTAGCGGTTACTCATTAATTTGAGAAGGAAAACTTCTGTTTCCTTCTCTAAAACCTATGCAATCAACTAAAGGAAGAAATAACTTTAATTGAAGAGAGAAACCTTTCATTTCTCTCGCTCTCTGATTAGATCAATTATTCATTAAATGTCATCGAGGATCAATTTAAACACGACAAGAAATGTGATTAAATCCAAATATACTAGTAGTATATATTGTGTAAGTGCAACATATTAGAAGTGTGTAGTTAATGGATACATAAGTAGGTGCTCAGATTTACACCGTAACAGATATGTTTCCCCTTTACATATGCCTTTGTCGTTCATGATTTTGGTTTAATATGTGTGTATTAAAGTCACATTAGACAACTTTATGTAATTAAAATCTAAATGGACATTAATAAATTTGGTTTTAATTAAAGAAAGGTTTGACATGAAAGGTTACTTAATCATACAAGACCCTACTTTTAAATTTGAAATAAAACAACATATGTATAATTCCATGTATTTATGAAAAATTGCAATTTAACATATTAGATTTAAAACAACATATATTTATGAATATTGTATTTAACACACACACACACACAATACACACACATATACACATAAATATATATGTAAATAAGTTAGATTTAAAAGTAAACAGTTTAGCATAACTTTTAATTTCGAAATGAAGCTAGAGTTAAGGAAATTTTTTTATTTTAGAAAACAATAAATTTAGAAGAGGGAATCTTTTTTTTAATTTCTTCACAAAAGTCCATTGAAAATTCTAGATCTAAAAACTTTTGCATGAATATTATTCAAATGTTTTTATCCAAAATTTAACCATATAATTATAGAAATAGTCTTCAAGGAATAATAAGTAGTTATCATAAACAATTTATTTACAACTACGTATATAACTTTTATAACGGTATAATTAAATCTAAATTAACTTTCAAATTTTTGTTTTCCTTAAAACGAAAACACCCAAAAGGAAAAGAAAAAATAAAGATGAATTAGGCACATGTAAATTCGTTATAGGAGTAAACAGATCTAAACATTACATAGAATGACAACAAATAATCAAAGGTGTTGAAGCATCCGATCAAATCAATTTGAAATAAACATACATAATAGATGGATGAAGAACAAATGTGGATCTGAAATAAAACAATACAATTATCACATAATCAATTGAGATGAGAGAGAATTTCAAAAGAATCAACTGAACATATGAAAAATCTTACAAAATCCAAGCATATGAATGATAAAATATGTAAATATGTAATATAAATAAATTAACTAAAGAATTACCTTGGATGTTCCCTATGAAACACACCTCGAAACGATGAATCAAAAATTCCTAGACTGCATTGAATCAATTTCCAGATCTTGTAGGAATCAAGAGATAAAAACCACGTATTGTTATGATTTTATTTGGTATTTGATTTTGGAATTTTTTATATCTTTAATTTATTTTATTTTGGTATTTGATTAAAGGAGGCAATAAAAATCAATAAAGACGAGGTATCTTTTTATTTATTTAATTTCTTCACTACTAGAACTACAGTATATAGTCACGACAGGGTTCCAACGGCCGCCAACGAGAATTTCCAACGGCTCGTTATTTTTTAACAAGCCGTTGGCAGCCATTGGTAACCACTGTAAAAATGCCGTTTGCGGCCGTTGGAAATATTCGTGTAAACCTGCAACAGGTCGAGAGCAACATTCATTCTCCTCTCCTCCAACAAAACCCCCCAAATCCTCCACCCTCTTCCTCCACTCCTCCTCTTTTCTTGCTCCCAGCCTCCCCACGCAACCGGTAGCCACTCCGACGCCATCGATCAACACCAGCGGCCTCTCTCCATCCAATTCCACTCCACACTACGCCATAGATTGCATACTGCAACACCAAAGAAGTGATGCAGGATGTGCCAAAAAATGTTGCTGAAGGCTAAAAAAGGGCAAAGGCAACACTTTCTCGGTGATGCATTTTGCCGCATTGCCGCAGACCTCAAAGGCAACATTTTGACTATCTAAGGCAACATAAGAAATATTGTTGCAATAGAACCCTATTTGGGTCTATAGCAACATCCATAGGTTTTTGTACCAACATTCCAAAATGTTGCTATAGATATTAATTTTCTGAATTTGTGGGGCCCACAATGTAGAGCATATTTGATTTTTTAATAGAAATAAATATTTATTTAATAAAATGCTATTGCACAGAATTTGATATTCAAACAGTAATTTATTTAAATAAATATTTTATTTTAACATTTAAAATAGTACAAATTCCTGACTCCACTATTTTACAATTCAATAATAAATAACACTGATATTCACATATACAGATATTCCTCACTACATTACTCAGTTCACTCATTACATATGCAGTTTCAATTTATACAGACACCGACACTGACAAATATATGATGAGCCGAGTGCCGAGCCGAAGGCGAGGCGAGAAGCGGGTCCGGGCGCAGCGCCTTGAAAAGGAAATATTTTTGCAGTATAAAATAAAATGTAATTTTGAAAATATTATTTGCCTCAGTTATTTGGGTGACAATTTGGTCCAAGCAGTTGACAATGCACAAGAACAAAAATGAAACAGAAGCATGCTACAGAAATAAACAGCATGCTCAATGAATTGGTCAGAGCAAACTATACCAGACTTGTATGCCAGACATAAAACAACAGTGGATAGAGCTCAACAAAAGAACTCAAACTCACAATTAAACCAAAACTCCAACCATATTCAAAAATACAGACCAACAGAAGTGTCAAGTGAATGAGCTGCAGCAATTTCAAAAATGACCGAAGTCAGATAATATAAGAAATATGAACTCGAGCAAGTCCAGCTACCATATGAAAGCAACCATACATATATACATGTGTGAAACAGCATGTATATATATAGGCAGTGCAAACAGGCTCAAAGGACCAGTGCATAGATATACAATGACCAATGCAAAGTGGTGAATACAAAAACATGCATCAATGAAACAAGCAGCCTTAACAAGTGAATGGCCAAGACCAAAACAAAGCAAGACTGGCACAAGGGAAAGAAACTTATATGACTCGAAGGCAACTAAATACAAGAGAAGGCCTCAACATCAAATAAAAAACAAACCCAGTGCAACATATATACATGTTCAAGTGCAACAACAAACACATATATACATACATGAATGCATATATATACATGATAATGGAAAACATAAGTGATACAACAGTTTCAGTGAACAAGTGAAGCACAAAGAGAAAGGTACACAAGTGTGTGTGTGGCACCAATGGAAACAGTATGGTGAAGCAACTTGACTACAAAAACTCAAGTGAAATATATTACAAGTTCAAGCTACAGGATGTCAACCAGAAGATATATTACAAGTTCAAGCTACAGGATGAACAGACATAGCCAAAGTCAACCACGAACAGTAGCAAGTTCAACCAATTCAAATCAAGTTGCCGAAGTCTAGTTAAATGTCAAAGGCAAAGTCACGATGAACAATCAATTAAATGACCGATGTCAACAGAGTAAAGTCAGAGCCGTGACAACCATCGTCAAACCAAAACCGTGGTGGCCAAGAAATCGAACCAAGTCAGAAATCAACATCGTGGGAATCAAGTAACAAATATACGAAATTGATAAAGTCAGAAATCATCACAAACATTCAACTTAAATCAAGTGGCCGAGATAAATTAGTTGACAAATTCAAACAGATATATACGAACGTAAATCTAGGGGTTCAAACCCTATATAAACACATTAACATCATCGGCAGATAGTATCGAGTTCAAGCAAGCAATACAGTAAAGTAAAAGCAACAAATTACATACCCGAATACACAGTTGAACTCAAGCAAAATCGAAGGAGCTGTATTCGAAGCAAGGAGACGATCGATTGCCAAAGCAAATCAGAAGAACAGCAATTGTAATCGATCGACAATCAATCGGGTCCTTCGATATTAGCCGAAGCCCTAATCGCACAAGGCCGAAGCCCTAGCTAATCTCACAGGAGCGAAGACAAGGCCGAATCCCTAGCTAGTCTCATAGGAGCGAACACGAGGCCAAAGCCCTAATTTCAGAGCAAAAGAGGAACAAGATAGGAGCAGCCATTATCACATACGAGAAAAGGGGATCTACTCTAAACTAGTTCAGGTGGTAAAACGAAATTTTGGGGCAAATTGCAGTGGTGATCCATTTTAACAACCAGATTAAATGTAGACCGTTGGATCGTATTCACGCGGATTGCTAATTTTATTAATTTTTTAATTTGAATACATCTATAGCTACTGCAACATCCTGTTGATACATATGCTAACACCTTGAAGCGAGTGTTGTAATAGACAAAAATCAGCATACCTATCGTTACATTATAGCTAGCAACACCATGTAATTTCGTTGCAGTAGGCTATCTATGGCATAGTGCCAAAATCAGGTTTTGCCTAAAACCCTAAAATTTTAAATTTTGCTAATTTTGTGTTTAATTTTTTGTTATAGTTGTATCTAATGGCCTATTGATTGTTTATTATACCAAACTAAGTGCTAATTACAATTATTACCATCTAAATGTCCAAATTGTTTGTGTATATATGTTATGCACATATATACATATGTTGATCATTTAGTGTAAATGCGCATTTGAGTTAGCGTTAGATTAGTTAGGATCGATTTAAATTATTTTGTATATGTTTTGTAAAATATTAGGCAAACATGAATTAGTCGAATATTTTACGAACATGAATTATATCTTTTACAAAATATATTAGCATTAGATAAGTATATAATTTAGTATATATACACACATGAATTATATATTTTGCGAAATAGTAAAAATCATATAATTTACTATATATTTAATAAAATAGTATAATATAAATAAAATAATGCATAATATGCTTTATTTTATATATTTGATAAAACAGTAACATATAAACAAAATTTAAATCTCTTAGTGAATTTTTGGCCCCGTCTAACAAGTGTTGTATATGATCGTTGTATGAATATTCGTTTTTATTGCAAAACGGATATTCATATTCATCTGATACAATATTTGTTGGATTTGTCTCTATATTGGACAAGTTACAAACACTATAAAATAATTACGTTTCGTAAATCATATCGTTATAAACGGTTCACAAAATTTCGACGGCATTTCCTTTTCGTTCCCTGTGTACATGCATATGTGTACGATACAAGGAACACGGGGGAAGTGCTACCGAAATTTTGGGAAATCGTTTATAATGATATGATTTAAAAAATGTAATTACTATTGTGCTTGTAATGGGAAGTAGGATAACCGACCATCACAAAAGGTACAAAAATGTAAACAAAATAACAAAAAATATAACTTTGTATATAAACGAAAATGGATTATAAAAAACAGTAAAAACTAAATGTGTTTATCAAATTTGATTAATAATTTTTTTACTATTGATCATAGGTTTTACAGTAGGAAAAATGGTCAATTATTTTATTGATCGGAGCTGGATGTATCAAAGAAGAGAAATGAGAGGCTCAATAAGTAAACATTTTCTTAACGGGGTAAATGTGTTTGTCGAATTTGCTTTAAGTAATATTGGAAACGACGTAGAAATTCGTTGTCCATGTAGTAGGTGCAAATTGTTGAAGCATTTAGTACCGAATATGGTTAGGATTCATTTGCGCCAATATGGTTTCGTAACCAATTATTTGGTGTGGGATCGTCATGGAGAAATTATAACATGTAACAAAGAACAGTCAATAGAGGTCATTAGTGATGAAGTTAGTACGACGAATCTCATAGAACATATGGTTGAAGATGCAGCACGATCAATGTTCCCTACTGTTGAAATTAATAACGACGATGTTAACGTCGAAGAGGAACCAAATGTTGGATGCTGCTAAGAAACCTCTTTGGAATGGATGTACTAGCGGCACTCAATTATCGGCAACTGTAGAGTACATTGCAATGAAATCAAAGTACAACCTCACAGAAGCCGGATTTACGGCTGTTGTACAAGCTGCTAAACGCCATATGCCATCAGATAATTTAATGTGCGAAAATTATTATGAAGTGAAAAAACTTATGTCATCTTTCGGTTTGCCGTATCAAAAAATTGATACATGTCTAAATGGTTGCATGTTGTTTTGGAAAGATGATGTCAGTCTTCGGAATTGTAAAATATGTAATCAAGAAAGATACAAACCAAGGAAAAAAAGGGAAAAGATGTTCCATACAAGCGTATGCATTATTTACCTATCTTTCATAGACTTCAAAGGTTATATGCATCATCTGTAACAACGCATCATATGAGATGGCACAGAGTGAGAACACTTGAAGAAGGTACGTTAACACACCCATCTGATGGAGAAGCATGGAAGTATTTTGATAAGAAATATCCCGATTTCGCGGCGGAGAGCCGTAACGTTAGACTAGGTTTGTGTACTGATGAATTTTCACCGTTTTCTCAGTTTGGTTCTAAATATTCATCTTGGCCTATAATCATTACACCTTACAATCTACGCCCGTGGATGTGTATGAAAAATCTATATGCAATGCTTTCGGGTTGGAGTACGGCCGGTCGTTTTGCTTGTCCTTACTCTATGGAAGAAACACGAGCATTTTCTTTACGGCATGGGAAGAAAATTTCATGGTTTGATTGTCATCACATATCATCATCATCATTACATGCACTACCAATTAAAAATGACTTTATTACATGCATCACATATCATCATCATTTTATCTATCTATAATTAAAAATGAAACTTTCAACAGGTGTTATGTCAGGCTCCAGACATCGTAGCTCTTCTCGCTCGGCCGGCGAGAGTAGTGGTGAGCCTCCGGTTCGACCACTTGTATATTTGCAGCCGAAGGCTGATGGAGCGTAAGTATCAAAATTAAAATGATAACAATATAAATTTGTTCATACATATATATACTTGTTTAAAGCTTTGTTTTATATTTAACACAGGGGATTTGATTTGGAGCCCTCAGGAGTTGTACTTGGCATTTCCAAGCAATCATATATGAGTAGGATGACAGATTGTCGGCCTAAGTGGAGTAAGATCCCTGACCAAGTCAGGGAGGCCATCTGGCAGGATTTTCTGGTGAGTTTATACCACTTTACTATATGAATAAGTATAAATGAACAATTAGTAATATTTTCTCTTTGTACAGGGGCAAGTGGACTTGGCGAAGCCGATGTCGCCATGGTTCAGCGCCACTGGAATTCGAAGGTCGCCAAAAATTACAGGAAGGTAATGTCAGCTCTTAAAAAATAGGGGAAGAAACCGAACTGGATGGGCGCTTCCGTATGGGATTCTTGGATGAGTTGGTAGGAGACCGACGAGTTAAAGGTAAATCTACCAAATATATAGTTAATTATTTCGCAATTAGTAAATATAATATTCAATTTAAATTGCAGGTGGAGTCGGAGAGGAACTCTGCCAATAGAAGTAGGAATCCTGTAACGCATCGTGGCGGATCCAAGTCTTTTCAGCATCACCGTGAGGACTTGGTAAATTTATCAATTATGAATCTAAACCGTTATTACATTTTGTATATTAATCAGTTCAGTAATTAGCTATGAAAAATTAAAATATATAAATTATTTATTGCACGAAAGATCGCTTGGACGTCCCGTGTCTATGATGGAGGTATTTACCCGCACCCATGCATCAAGACAAGCAGACAATGCTGGCAATATTACATATCAATGGAATGATGATGATAAGGCAACGGCTGCATATGTATGCATATTTTAAATCTTATTTTATTAATATCGATATGTTTAAATCCTATTCTACTAATTTTAACCTGTAATTGTTTTTTATTTTAGGCAAAGTTTCAGGAGGCACGGGCATAGCTGCTTTCAGAATCGGATCGCGATGAGTTGACGGTAGAGGAGGAAGATAATATTTTCGACGTGATTATGGATCCGACGCAGCGGAATAGGCGCTATGGCTATGGAAACCAAGCGGTAATATTATAAACATTGCAATATTATATTTAATAAATTAACCTATAGATACACTATACATATGATGATTTCTACCTGAGTTAAATCTAACATATACGTGATTTATAAATATTAGATAAGTAAAAAAAGGAAAAATATACAAAGATATGTGATGAAAATGGATGAACCAAAAAAAATAATATAAGAATACTTTTAACACCTATATATTGTATTATAAATATGCATTTCCTTATGGTATATGCATTGCTTAAGATCACGTCATTTACGTTTCTATATTTTAAAATATGCATTGCTTAAGAAAATGATTATAATACAAATGTGAACATCTCACATTCTATTTGTAGGTTCGGGCAGCTCAAAAGGCGTGTGATAAAGCTGAAATAAAAGAGCTTAAAGCCATGGTTGAGCAGCTGCAAGAGCAGGACCGTCTTCGCGCTATACAAATGGAGCAGCTGAATCAACGTTTAGCGGAGTACACGCAGAGACATGGTTCCTTCCCTTCGTCGTTTGGTGCTTCCGGAGGTGATGATGATGCTTGAGAGGTATGAATGGTTGGTTATTGTATATATTGACTTTGAGGTGGCGAGGATTGTGTTTGATGGTTATTGTGTATATATTGACTTTGAGGTGGTGAGTTTTAAGTGTTTGCATTATATATATTGACTTGAATATGGAGTTGGTGTTGGTGAGGGTTTTGTTGTTTATGTACATATTGACTTGGAGTTTGGTTTGAAAATGTAATGTTTGATGTTGATTTTTGGTTGTTTATATTGTTTGTGGTATACTGTGTTGGATATGTGATATATATGTGAAATGGAGTGGAAATGGAATGGAAATTGATATATATTGATTGTGTGTGGCTGGAAGGTGAATGGCTTGCTATTATAAAAGAAATTTCACCCAGATTAGCAATGGCTACCAATGGCTCTTTGGTCATTTTAAACCAACGGCTTCCACCGGCCTCCATCGGCTAGATGCCATTTGAAGCTGTTGGAAGCCGTTGGAAAGCGTGAACGCTATTCCAACGGCTCCCAACAGCCGCCAATGGCTTGGAGCCGTTGGAATAGCCGGTTTCTCTTGTAGTGCTTCTTTGCCCCTTCATTTCAAAAATTGAAAAATTATCCTCTTCCCTATTTTGGCTAGGGGGAATGGGCCTTGAAAAAAAATTTCCAAACCCGTTTCGTATTTAATCCATTTAAATCTAATTTAAATACTCTAGCGATACGCGCGTTTATAACTTTTATTCATGCACTTTATTAAATACTAATAGTATTAAAACAAATCAAATAAAATTTTAATAATTGATATTTCATAAATATTAATTAATTTAAAAACACATTTAATATTTATTCTATTTAAATCCAATTTAAATATTCCACTGACATCGTATACCTTTTATATACGTATTTTATTAAATAGCAATGGTATTTAAACAAATCAAATAAAATTTAATAATCAATATTTTATAAATATTAATTAATTTAATTAATTTACAACAGTTATAAATTAATTAAATCACGTGGTTCATTCGTAGTATTCATTATTTCGATTGTGCGACTCATAGGTGCAAATTCGATCAGTAATTAATTATCGAACAATTTAAATATTAACATCCACACATCGGCTTAGTTAGTGGTCTGAATTTATTGTTTACACATATGTTGGTAAAATCTAGTTTTATTTATTATAAACAGTACCTGATAGTAACGATTATTTACACAAATTCTCTTCGTCAACACTATATCACATTAGGACTTGTGAAATTTGGTTTTGGTCAAAATTCCAACATCTTCCACATTCAACTTTGTAGTTTCAAACACAAAATTCTTGGTTCAATAATAACAATTATTATTAACCATACTACTTTGGTCAAAGACTTTGATTTTGAGTTGACTATAGTTGACCGTGATACTAACCCCATATAAATGAGGAGACGAATTCTCTATTGAATAGTGTTTCAATTCTAATGCTTCAATTCAGACTCGACTATAGTCGTTTGATGGATGCCATACCATGATTTAATTATAATCAAAGTGGAGTGTCCATAATGAAGTTCTATAGTATTCTTAAGTCGAGGGAACTGTGTAACGTCGTCACTTCGAGATTTCCTATTTGACCTTAGTTATATTAACCAATAGAAAATTCTCGAGTGAGTCATTTCATAGTTATCCAATAACTAAAATACATAACCCATGAACTGTGCAACATCATCACTTCGAGATTCCTTGTTTGGCTGCTCCACATGCATATGCAATTGACTAATAATTTTTTCTCCTTCAATATTACCCATGAAGGTATTGATCTTAATGGTAAACGAGAAATACATTATCGCTGGATCCGCTAAGAATAAGAGAAAACATTTGTACAAGACTTCTTTTATAGCTCCACTCATCAAAATGTGCTGAGCATAAGTTGCAGATGCACTTAATGTAAGACAATCCCTTGTAAGGTTACATATTCGACATTCGAAGATCCTTCTATCACTCTTTATCTCAAATGTAAACGGACTGCTTACTCGAGCTTCAGTGCCATACTCCATTTGCTCCTACTAGATGTACTCCCAAATCATTTGGGCTATTCAATCTTCTAGTTCAAAAGATTGCATGAATGGTCCGCAATCGTTTCCCATCAGGGTAACTGTCCTCTTTGTTCCTCTTTATGTTGGGTTGAGCACCGTTCTCGAGCATGGTAGGTCCTGGATCGCTTCGAATGGGCCATGCATACTTCATTGGTAGTAGGTTCAACATGAACATGAGAATTCTAACGTGCACGTGAAGTGTTAGCTATAACATGTATATTCGCTACTAAAACATGATCTTCTTCTACTTTCTCGCTCACGGGATTGAGTTCTCTCTCATCTAACATTGTGTGACTGATGGTTTAAAGTTTCCCCAAGCGCGCCAAGATTTGGTCCACTGCTGCTTTTGTTGGGAAATGAACCGATCATTCAGTTTGACCACAACTCTATCTAAATTGCCTTTGGTAACCACATCGACTAATGCATGAGTGCTTGCCGAATGTTCATCTTGCTCGACTGTAGGAAGGTTAGGTGTGTTGTTCCAAGCTTCTCGACTGGTAGCACTAGCTCTAGACTTTGATTCAGGAAGCATGTCAAGAAGGTTCTTGGTGAAAGCATCAAAAAAATTTGCTCAAAAAATGGGCAAATACCTCCAAGAGATTTAGTAGAACCGCAAATACTGAATGTATTCTACAGTTGTTACTTACGTAAGAATTAGTGTTTAGCAGAGAGCAAATTAAAAGCAGAAAATACAAAAAATATAATGCAAAAATTAAAGAACACTTAGAATTTATAGTGGTTCGGCTAAAGATCACCTGCATCCACTGTTAGTCATTATTCATTTCCTAATACATCTCCAGTACAATGTATACATATAAAATACTATGATTTATTGATCGAAGAAAATGAAAAATACATCTCTTGGAAATTGGTTCGGCAACTTTTGTTCGGTTTCTATTAGCTCTCAAAAATTGTCTGCCATTGTTGACATCCATGAGGTATTGTAGTGTAGGTATGAGGTTGTAAAGTGATCGGTTCGGCATTTCCTACAAAACATATACTTTTCTTGTTTGACTTGTTCTGCTTACTTATTTGGTTCGGCAAGTTGCAACTGAACCATATTTCTTGTTTGATCGTGAAAAGTAATGAAGCATTTTTCTTGTCAGGTAGTTGAAGACTACCAAATCATTTTTGCTGTTTGGTAGTTGATGACCACCAAACCATTTCATATTGAATGCCATCGAACCGTTCCTTACCTAGTCGTTTACTTCACCTATCAAATATGATATTCTCACATAATATTTTTCAAGCTAACTTTCGACCCACGTATTTCTTTGCTTTGCCCCTATGACCATGTGATAACATTCTTACCTCAGATCTTCCAACTGTTTGAACACTTCTTTACATCTTTTCGTTTCACGGCGTGGAGGAAAATCCCCGCAACACCTACTTGTGTTCAAACACCTTATTTTTTTAAAAATTTTATTTAACAAAATATAATGAAAATAAAAACAAAGGCCAAATGTATCTCTGCATATATGTAGGTATGTCAATGGCACGAATTTTGGCCCAAACCCGGTCCGAACCCACTCTATAAATGCGGGTATGAGTTTTGGTTCCAACTACGCAGGTCCGACCCAGTTACTATTAGGGTCGGGCATGGTTTAATCAAAATCCGATTCGATTTGGACCCAATCCGATTATTTGTTTTCCGTAATTTCTAAATATGAGTATATATGTTATTTTTTAACCTTTGTTTGTTTGCATATAAATGTTTTTGCATACTATTACTGTGAATTTTAATACTTCACCATCCAATTTGTATGTTAACAGTTATTTGTCTACAAGTTTTATAAAAATTATAATTTTAAGTTATGATTTTAACATAAATATTTTGGGTTAAATATTAAGGCATTATCCGGTGGGGTTAAAAAACCGCGGACCAGGTTTGAATATTGGCTTTGAAATGTCCAACAAGTTCGAGCAAGACTTGGGTTTAGATTATTGTACCCCCTATCGACAGGCTTTTATGCTAGCTTTGTTGTGTCTGACCTAAGAGCGAACTCAGGTCTGGAAAATGAATCAGAATACAGTCAACTTCTTTAAAAATCCAATCAAGTAAATGTCAAAATTCATCTCAAAGCTCAAGGGGTTCTTCAGCTCTAAAACCCTAGCTGGCATTGACAAAGCTGGCAATCGTTATTTCACGAGAAGCGAAGATGTCGATGGACTCGGTACACTTATCCTCCTCTTTCTTCTCACATCGTTTCACGCATTGTTGTCTGCCCTCATACACGAGTTGATTCGAACTATTAATTAATCTGGGATTTTGAATTGGATGAGTTTTCTGCTGTCATCGGTGTCAAATATTTGTCTGCTGACCATTTTTTCGTATGTTTAAGTTGTTGTATATTCTACTGTTAATTACTCGATTGCGTAGTTTAGTTAGGTTGCAATGAAAACGATAAGTAATTGTTACTTGTTAAGGATAAACGTAGCATATGAAACAACAGTTCATTCCTATATTTCTGTCATTTATACTTTGTATAATTTCCGTCGTTCAAGACAGTATTGTTAAGTACCAGATCAAATGCAAGAACTCAACTGAACAATTGAATTGAATGACTTAACTTTACTTGCAAATGCAAGTGGCTTTATATGTATAGCCTTACAACTGACAGAAAACTGGAAATGAAATCCTAGCACTTGAATGCTTTACGTGATTAATGCTAAAGATTAGCTAACTGACTCCACAATCCTAGAGACTAGGGATTTATTGAACAGAAACAAGGACTGAGTAAACTTGAATAAAATAGGAAACAACTCTTTCAAACCCTCCCCTAAAGTAACTGTATCTCACAGTTGTTACTTTAGCACTTCTGCCTTGCAAACACCCAAGCGATCTCTGAGCTTCAGGAAAGCATCCAGCTGCAGTGCTTTTGTCATCAAATCAGCAATCTGTTCTTTAGTTCCATGATGCACCAGCTCTATGATTCCATTTTGAACAAGCTCTCAAGAAGTGAAAACGCACATCTATGTGCCTACTTCTTCCGTGCATAACAAGATTCTTTGACAACTTAATAGTCGAACTATTGTTACAATAAACAACAGTACCTTTATCATGAGTACAACCAAGTTTTTCAGTGACTCTACTCAACCAGACTGCTTGACTCGCACATCCAGCTGCAGCCACAAACTCAGCTTCTGTGGTCGATAAGGTAACGATAGGCTGCTTCTTTGGAAGCCATGAAACAGCCCCTGAGCTTAGCAAGAAGACATAACCATACATGCTCTTCCTATCATCCAAATCACCAGCATAATTGCTATCTGTATAGGCCATCAAATCTGAGCTCTCCCTCTTGTACATAATTCCATACTCAACTGTGCCTTTCAAGTACCTTGGTATCCTTTTGGCAGCTTGTAAGTGAAGTTCAGTAGGCTTAGTTGATTGAAATTGTGTGTGTGTGTGTTTGGGGGGGGGGGGGGGCTAATCTCCTGACAATATATTTTGACGGTCTCCTGACAATCTAAATAATCTTCTGACACTGTCCATTGTTCCTAATTGTTTGGCGTGGATGATAAAATTATAACGTAGGAGCTTGGCGCGATTTAAACTAAAACAACATAATGAAGGGGGGATATTTATACTACAACATCGTAGGCTGCTAGCATGAAATTTGTCAAACATGCGTATTTTAAAGGGAAATAGAAGAAACAAAGGGGCGAGTTTGAGTACTTCAACTAGCATAGGAGCTAGCTATGAAAAAAAAGGAACAAAGCTCGATGTGGACGTTGAAAGCCATAAAATCTCGCTACCATATTGCGTTGAAACGCTTAAAACCTTGCTAGGCTCAGGCATTGAAATTGTAAAACTGCGTAGAGTTTTGACGCTGAAAGTATTTAATCAACGTAGTTTACAAGGAAATAGAAGGAACAGAGGGGTGGGTTTGAGTACTTCAACTAGAGTAGGGGTTAACTATGAAAAAATAAAAACAAAGCCCGACCTTGGCAAGGTAAGTATAAAAATCACGCCACACATGAGCGTTGAAAGCCATAAAACCTCCTTTCCATGTTGCGTTGAAACACTTAAAACCTTGCTATGCACGGACGTTGAAAATTGTAAAATTGCGTAAGCTCCAAAATTTTAGGGTTTTGATTTTGGGAAAAAAAGGAAGATGTAAAAAAAGAAAACAAACGTGAGCTCTGTTAAAAAAACAAACATGAGCAATAAAGGAGGGCAGTTTTGGAATAATCGGGGTGGGAAAAAACAAAATGTGAGGTGAAAATTTTATTTTTGAATTGCTGGGGTGGAGAAAACAATTAGCGGGTAGCAATAGACGGACCATTAAAAATTTGGGTTGCTCTAGCCCCTGTGTAGGTAAAGTTCTTGTCCAAATGAAAACACTCATATACCTGAGATTTAGTGCTCTTATCACTGCAACATTGCCCCACTTGATAATTCTAGACGTGGATATATTTGTTGTAACATCACCTATAATTTAGGCAGGTTTAGAAAAATAATTACGCAAATAAGTCGTTTTTGAAACTATTTACAAATATAGATAATTTTTGGCCATCTCAGTGCCACGCTGATAAAAATGTATTGACGTCATTTCAAATGTCGCAATTTTTTTAAGTTTATACAAGCTGCATTTCAAAATGCGCCAATATCGTTAAAATAACATAGGCACATTTTCAAAAGTCGTCCGCATTGCTTATCTGTTTCAAATACCGTCAGTGCACTTTGCCAGCGTGGCGTTAATATGGTTAAAAGTGTCATATATTTGTAAATAGTTTCAAAAGTAACATATTTGTGTAATTAGTTTTCAAAACCAACCAAAATTAAAAAAAAATCCATAATAATATCCACGCAAGTATGATTAACGGGCTTGAAACACAATATTTAATTGGAGAATGAAGATGCAAAATGATTGGAGCTTCACTTAGTATGTTTGATAAGGCCGTAGTAATTCGGTTAAGGTGGGTACATGAAGGAAGACAAATTCGGTTAAGGTGGGTACATGAAGAAAGGCCATTGAGAAAGAAACATCATCGATTAAGGTGAGAAAGGTGGAGTCGCATGATTATACTTTACTTTGATTTGAAGTCAACATTGACATATAACAATACAAATAGTACAGTTTATTGATTGAAGGGGAATGAAGATTGTAAAACACTACAAAAGGTATAGAAAAGAAGAGCAGTGACTTTTTAAGGCTACATATTTAATTTTTTAATCATTGAATGTAAGGTTTTTAAACGAAGAGAAAACCAATAACTATTGTCAAATTCCATAAAAGAAAAAACAATTGAAGGCAATATATGTATATATGTGTATGTATGCATGTAATGTACACACACATATCAGTATTGCGGTAAAGATGGATCATGATAGTTTGGAGTCACATGTATACACTTTGATTTTGGAATTGACACTTTTAATTAAGAAAAAAGTAAAAGTAGAGTTACTTAATTGAAAAGCAACAAAGATTGAAAGAAAAGCAAAAGAGAAATGAGACAGAAGAAGAAGAAGAGTGGTGATTTTTAGGGTTGATATATTTTTTATTATGTGATGTAAGATTATTAAAATAATAAACAATCAATTTATACTGCATCATCAAAATCTGCAAAAAAGCAACCAAAAGATAAAAATATCTCTTAATCGGTCCACTTAATGATCGACAACGATAGCTTATATAACTATATAGTGTTAAAATATGTAGCGTGTTAACCAATAACAAGGAGGCTGCTTTAGCTTTTGACTAGCATGCTTACCCCTATGGTTAGACTTGAAAATTATACATTATGATCGGTTTTATATTGGGGACTTTTATTTAGTTGTCTTTATTTTAATGTAAATGTAAAAATGGTTTCATTTTACCAAATATAACATTATGTTTAGGGTGCATTCTTTGTTAAGCGAATGAGAATGGTATTTCGAATGGGCCATGAAAGGAGAAAGTTCAGGGAAAAGGAAATGTTTTTTTTTACCGCGAAAGGTGCATCAAACAGAGAATGATTGGTTGTTTATATTGCATTTTTAGTTGTTTTAAATTGTTTTAATTATTTTTGAGGGAATATTGATAATTGATATTAAATTATATAAATTAACGTGGAAATTGCCAAATTAAAAAACATATACATTTAAAGAGAAAGTGGTACACCGGAATTTAAAAAATACAACAAACATAAGAATAAACAAAAAATACAAATTCTACGGATTAAGGACAAATTTATTGATCTAAATGTTGCTGATACTGAATGTTGTGCCTCGTCTGTTTTATCTCGATCTTCAATTAGTTTCGTATAGTTTCATCATTCAAAACAGTAAACAATTTATTTTTCTCATTTTTCATTAGAATTGTAATGCTTCAAGTCCACTCGTTTTCACACTATGGCAAAAGCAATATACGATGGAAACGATTGGGTAAATCTGCACTGTCTATATTGATCGTTGGATCTAGACTCTATATACGTTGGATACATAATTTATATTATGATTTATATTATGGGATATGATGTGTTATGCAACAGACTCTTTTTGTTGTTGTTGTTGTTGTTGTTGGATTAAACTTGCCCCTAAAAACCAGTCGGTATCTTTAGAAGACAGATTAGTTTTATCATGATTGAAACTTGAATTTTTGAACAAAATCAGTAGTCACAGCTTTCAGTATGCGGAGAATTGGTTGGTACTGCATTAAAGATTGTTAGTTTTGATAACTGAAGCTGATAGGAACTGTATCTTTTGAATAACGAGTTTCAATACCAATGAGAATAAAATATGATTTGCACATTCCTTCACCTTAGTTGCTTGCACACAAGTTAATTAATCATATCAAAATATCACTGCTATATGAATTGCATCTATTCACAAAGCAATGTGGTGTGGATATCTCAAGAATTTCATAAAATGTTGATAGTGTGGTTTTGTAACTCCATCTTCACCATTAAAAAAGTGAAACACTGTTAGATTTGATGGAACAGTTGGGAAATTCAATTACACAAAATTAATTAATTTTGATTTCAAACTGAAAATAGTCATGGTAATTGATATGTGAGATAAATATTATATACAATCTTCTGATTCCATCAATAAGTTTTGTTTCTTATTCCTAGCGAGTTGCATTTCACCGCGGCCTTGTTCTCTTGATATGTTTCTAAAATATATTAATGTATATCGTTTTAAATTCTATTTGTTTTACATATATACCATATACTATTTGGACCGATGAAATTTGTTACAATTGTAAGTAAATATAACATCTGGAAGTTGAAATGTTGAAGGTTTGGTCAACATCCATATACTGATGTCTTTAGGTTTTATCTTTAACCGCCATAGTTGCACTATAGGATACTGATTTAGTATGTTTATTTTGCTTTACCATTATCGTCTATCCACAACTCATAATCTCATTGTAGCGATTCCATGTATTTTATTGTGAATGAAACATACATGTATTTTATCAAACAATAATAGTTCTTGTAGAATACCATAGCAGTGTGGTAACCGGTAAATGGCATGTCATGGCACATGACACGATGAAGCGCAGTGGTAGCATCTTTTCTCTTATGCCACATTTCATATGAAAAGATGCATAAAATGACGAAGTGATGCAAATGATGCACAGTGCAAAAAGAGAAGTTATTTTATTTTTGACTACTTTTTTCTTTTCTTTTCATAGTTTCATTTTTCTCATTCTGAGTTTCAAGATCTAAAAGGCAAAACTTCAGTATTTACTATTTACAATGTAATCATGTCTTACATTTGATAACATTTATATTCATAAGTAGTTTTGCTAGTATCTAAGATGCATTAATAATTGTTTTATTCTTGTATATAAGTGTTTTAATTTAGTATCCATGCAAGATTGCATTCAAGCATCTAGTTCAACGAGCATTGTCCTTATATAAATTTTCTCTCTCGAATGACTTCAAAAGTTTAAGTTTGATGCTTTTAATTTATTTTTGATGATATGTCATGCAGTGATCTAATATTCTTTGTTGAGTATATTTTACTAAAAGAAATATATTTCTTAGGTTAGTTTTGTTTCGTTGCTATACGATGTATAACAACAAATATAGTTATATATTTTATTCAAATAAATGCACAATATTTTTAGAAAGATGGAGCTATACGCCACACCTTGTGCCAAAAAACTTTAGGGAGCTCTTGCCCCTTTGTTTGTTGTGCCCCGTTAGGAAGCTTTTGTGCCTTTGTGTTATGTTCTTAAATAACTTATAGTACTGGATGCTGTAGGAGACTTTGTTTTTTCTTAGAAAACTTACAGTACTGGATGTTGTAGGAGAGCCCGTAATTTTTTTACTGTTGTATTATGCAAAGTGAATGTCACTGGAAATGCATTTAATTTCAACAATGAAATTGGATTTTAATTTTGAATTCACTACGGTAAGATATTGCATTTACAAAATTTAATTTGATATTATAAAGCTAGTGGTTTGAAAAAAACTTCAGTGAAGGAAAAAAAGTAATTACCCTTGCTCCTTGTGGGCTCTCACCCCGTTATAACATATGTATTATTGCGAAGAAGAAAAACATACATGTTCTTGTTAGCTATCTAATTTTACGTAATTTGTCAAGCGAATACACATGTTTGAAATTTTTAACAAAAGCTTGACCCAAGTACTTTCACTGTTAGCAGAAACAGTTTTCTCAGTATTTGATTTCTCTGAAATTAATATGCTTTTAAAGCAAGTTTTGTATAACGGTATCTCTTAATTTCTTAAAAATGCATTGATTCATATCTATTCGAATGATACTATTTATAATTTTGTGAAGTATTGGATTGTCGTGCATTACTATCACTAATCCACATTTCCTATTCAGCGAAGGAGAAAAGATGGGTAATTTTCAAAGGCGAGGAGGATCCGACATCAATACCAGGTTGGCAATCAACACAAATGAAATTTTATTTGTTTGACTTTGTAAACACATCAAGAATATTTGTTATAGGCCATTTAATGATCAGACAATATATCCATTTGTTACTGTAACTAGTTTTTATTAGAACACATACGCACATCAAGAACCCACATACATGTCCTTACGACTTAACGTTTCATTTCATGTATATATCCTTGTCCTATGCTTCTTAGCTCTTTACAAATATAAATTGTTCTGCTCTTTGTCGTATACGTCTTATACATCCTGATACCATTTTATTTTTTTATATTTTCTGGGTTTAGTTGAGTGGATATGCTGGTTGAACGGGCAAAGAAAGAAAGCTCCATCTCCTCAGGCAAGCTGAATTTACTTTTTGTTGTGAAAACCCAAGTACAAAGTAGTTTTATTTAAGATTAATATTTTCTTCATAAATATTTGGTTCATTGTCATAATCTGTTTGTGCATTTTACGGAAGTATTCAAAGGTGCCACATGCTGTTGTACTTGTATAGTGCATATTTTTTGTACTTGGCACCCAGGTTTGCTCTATTCTTTCAAATAACATGTTTAATTAACGCCTTTAAACTAAAGCTTCACTTGCTGATAGTTTGTATGGATCTGCATCAGTTTGAAGCTTAGATATATGCTATGGTTTACCTAATATTTGATTATTTATTAGCTGTGATTCGGTTATCTAGTTTATGTATCATTTGCTTACACTATGCTTATATGGAAAAATAAATTAAACGTTGCAACTGCGCACAGGACTACTTTATTTCAGCTTCAAAATCAAAGTATTGTTTCTAACTCGACGCTCTTGAGTTTGATACAGTGCTAAATTATGTTTTATCTTCAGGAAATGATTGAGCTGGAGGCTAAGAGACTACGTGTTAAACAAAACGTCTTACGTATGCACTTGCTGAATATGTTTTTTTGTTCTTTTCTCTTTGCATTATGAATAAGATTCAGTTCCTTAAAGCTGTTAAAAGATGTATTAGCTTTTTTTTTTCTTAAACTAGATGATAACCGGAGATACTAGCATACTGAAGTTCTAGATATTATTTGATACATATTTTTATATCTCTATGCTGCACCTCTTGCTAGGATTATTTTAAATTTAATATAAATTTCTTTTCATTTTCTGCTTTGTATATTTTGACTCTATATAACATTAGTAACTGTAATTTGCTCCAGTTGAATATTTTAAATTATTTTGAAACAGTCACTACTCTTGCCCAAATATAGTTGAATCATCTGTGGATATGTTTTTCCTTTGCTCAACTGCTATGTTTTATAAAGTTATAATTCCAACTTTCTCTCTCTTTTGATTAATTTGAAGAGATCTTACGCTGCTACGTTCAATATCATAATCATCAAAAACCATTTAACATCTAACTTCCTTTTGCTAGTATATTTTTTTATGAAATTATTTTTTGAAGAAATCTATTTTTGTTACTTGTGTATGTGTTGGTGCATAACATAATTATTTGCCAACAGATCTGATGAATGGCATATTTTTCGGCTTTTAATTAACATTATAACCATCCTTTATTGAAGTTTTGAAGAAAGAAGAGGAGGAAAAGAAGGCAACTGGCACTAATCTTGGACAGAAGAAAAGCATTGGTATGTCAATCATTTAACGAACCGTTAATTAAAAATCTAACTTACATGTTTATATTTGTATTTTTGTGATACTTACATTCTGATCATAAAGGAGTATATTTGTATATATCCTTGGTAAAAATTTGTTTTCTGATGTTGCTTAATATATTATATGCTGTGTGACAGCCAAAAAAAATCATTTTCGCCAATATTTGTTTTCATTTTAATCTTGGTTCCTGTTACTGAAATTGTACCATTGTTTGCCTTTTTCTGATTTAATTGCCAAAGTGGTTGGTATATAATAGCTTAGAAGTATCCTGAGTTAGTGTGGCATTTGGATCCATGTAAGTAATTGTGTCCTATTACTTTTATCCATAGTCATTGATATAAACTGCTTCGGTAAGCCATGTAATCAGAATCAAAATCAGAACCGTGTTAAGAAAATGATCAGAAATAGAATCTTGTTCTTTAAATCAAATTCAGAATCTTATTTCCAAAATGTTGGTAAGACCTGATGGATGCCACATAACGTCACTTGCCTAGCCATTTTTATGAGTTCTATTTATTAATTTTATAGAGAAGTAGAGATGAGAAGAATGTAACATTGTTATCACCTTCATATATTACTAACTAAATCATGTTTTTTAAAGAATGTTTCGAAGATCTTATCCATGTATCATATCCCTTCCACTCTCTTTATTTATTTATCATATCCTTGGGTGCTTGCATGGCCGAACTGGTATTTGATGCACCTGTTTTAAGTATGAAAATATCATTTCTTGCTATGCAAGTGGTTTAGTGAATCAAGTACCAGTACTGTACAGTGCCTAAAATGTGACCATATTATCTGGTATTTTTAAATTGTTTTAGCTGTTTTAACAAAATAGATTAGTAGTCATGAAAATTACATAAAAATGCAGGTAAAGGTGCATCTCCAGATCTCAGAAGTTTCATACAACAATTTCCTAATGCTTCTGTCAAAGGTCAATTCTTTTTCAGTATTTTGTATTTCTTTCAGCTAGTAAATGGCAAACACATATACTCATGTTTGAGTTCTCCTTTTGATATACACATGCATATATTATATAAAGAGGTAGTTTCTAGATCTCTTGTCAAGTTTTCCTCCATTTTTTATCCCAGAGCTCATATATATGGTTTGATCGTTTAACTTTTGGGATTTGGTTGCATAAAAAGTAGAGTTGATAATTGTCAATTTAAGGATTCTATTTTTTATGCAACCAAATCTCAACCATTAAACAGTTAATTCATATGGTTGAGATTTGAGGGGTAAATGAGAGGTAAAGAAATGGGAATCTATAGACAGAACAATGCTACACGTCCCGATTACATATGTACCAATGTCCACATGTGAAGTAGTAGGTTAGTCCTACCTGTCAGATGGGACCCACTTGTCTTTTTCCGGTGTATGTCGGTTTATCAATCTACATAGCATTTTGGGTAGATACGAGCTCGTATATAATATATATTTACATATGTTTATATTATCATATGCAGCATCTTTTATTAGTTAGCGAATGAAACTTGTGTAACAAACAGTCTATAGAAAAAGTGCCAACTGAGTTAAAATTTTAAAATTCCTATGTAGTAATACGGTCTGAATTCTGTCTTCTTAGTCATAACACATTAATTAATTGAATTTTCAAGAACAATCATGAAACAAATGCGTATTTGAAATCTTGAACGAGTACAATTTGTGAGAAATATTCAAAAGGACTAAACCATGTTAAGGAAGAAACAGTCCTCCCAACTTTAATTTTCTTTTTCAACATGTATGCGCCCGAGACCTCTAGTAATTCATACTAAATTGTCCTCTCATTTGTCCTTTAAGAATATTCAAAAAGACCAAACCATGCTTGGAAAGAAATTGACATTGTCTATGTAAGAAAAATAAAATGAACAAATAGTAACTGCAGACACATAGCAGATGATTTGTGACTAAAATGCCTTCTACTTGATGTAGGAGGAGAGTCAAAAGATGATTCCAAGGTAAAAGATAGGTACGACTCTTTCTGTTCTTAGACTATCCAATTTTCATTTGAAATGTCTCTTCTGGGTCATAATCACATTTAATACTTGTTACAACTGAAAAACAATTCTTATTCCTGCTTCTTAATGCATAAAAGCTGTTAATTTATAAAAATAAATAATTCATGTACATCACAAGTAAACACTGGCATGGACCAGCTTTATTTAATAAGAGCATTACAAGTGGTATGATTTATACAATTTAAATGCCTGTCACTGTGAATCTTTAAGGCATAACTCATATGTTAAACTCCAATTGGTTAATAGTCGAGCGTTTTAGCTTTATATAAATTTGTTTTTGTTTACAAATATAGACATGCCCAAACACATGAGACTGTCTTGCATATTGGTGCAACCCTTGTGATTTTGAGGCCTAACATCCAAGACTATGAATTTAATTGAAGCCATAATTTACTTAATCCATCTCTGTAGCCATAGCGGAAATTTGGAAGCTAAGAAACTGTGGGTGCATATGATTTTGTTTTCAGTTACCAAGTCTATTATCAATTTTCCATATTAGGGTATTTGAAATTTATGAAAACATGTCTAGTTTATGAATTTAATTTTGATTTGCTAATTGAAAATATATTTTTCTGACAAGAATGGGGAGCTTAAGATGTTCTAAAATATTTGCATGTTCCTTTTTTTTTGAAACTTTTTTTTATAAATTTTTGAACATTTGTGGAAAATTAAACCATTGATTTTTTTTTTAATTTCTTTCGATTCTCTGAAAATTCGTTTCTTTTTGCAATTTTTGACTTTTATTCTTTTAATAATTTCTTAGTATTTGGAATTTTTTTCTCTTCATTTCTGAATTTTTCTTTTAAATTTATGGATTTTTAATCGTTTTAAACCACTTTATAAAACCGAATACAAATACTCATGAAAATTATTTACAATAACATACCGCTTTCTGCTAGCCGGATATAATTGTTTTAGAGCTATTTTCAAATTGATCAATTGTATCTTTTAACCAAACTGATTGAAGTGGGGTTTTTCTTACTACAAGAAACCACACCAAACTCTGGTTAATAAAGATTACAAAATATTACTACAATGATCCATATATTTTCGCCCATACAATTATAAGCCCAAGTCCCATTAACCATTGTTATTATTCAATTAATAGTATGTAGGATAAAATGTGAACATCATATCTTGAAAGTGATTTTATATAAAAAAATATTCGTTCAACATAAAATTTGTAGGCAATTCAAAGTTTTCTAATACATCGAAAAATTTCATTTTTTTAAAAAATATTAATAAATATCAATAAAGAACTATTATTGTTATTTTAAAAACATTTTTATTTGAAAATTTAAAAGGGGTTTTGGACCAAAGGTCCCTATTCTCAAAGTCCATGCACAAAAAGTCCCTATTCATAAATCCAAGTAAATTAGATCCATGTTTTGTTATTTTTTATCAAACCGTCCCCTCCCAGAAAATCGGCTATAAATCCATGTAAATTAGATCCCTGTTTTGTTATTTTTTACCAAACCGTCCCCTCCCATAAAATCGGCTCAGCGTTGAGATCAGGGGCAAAAGTAGTATAAATTAGCCAAAAATAAAAAACAGGGATCTAATTTTCATAACTTTTTCGAGAGGGATTTTTCTTCCATCCTCTTTCAATTTTGGGGAGTTGGCAGCTATTCCTTGAATTTAAAAATTGCCCAGAATGGTGAAATGCTTTAGATTTTTTTTTGGAAGAACGAAAATTGGTAGAAAAACCAAAATAAACCGAAATCTCGGAAAAAACGTAAATCAAAGATAAAAAAAATAAAATTTTCATAAATAGCTAAATTAAATGAAGAATAAATTTTCGAAAACAAGTAAAAAGTTATTAACACTATAATTTTCAAAATAAAACTTAAACTTTTCTCAAAAGTTAAAAAAAGATGATATTATCAAAGGATTTTTTTTTTCAGAAAATCGAAATTTAAGGAAATATCTGTTCTTCCAAGAGAAATTTAACCTTTTTTCTATTTTTGAGAAAATTAAATGTAATTTAAGAAAAATCATAGAATCTAGAAAAAAATAATGCAAAATTAAATTCTGGTATAATTTTTTGTTACAAATCCCTAAAAACTAATATGAATTTTCTTTTTAAAACAACAATTATTTCTTTATTTCTCAGTCACTAATATTTGAGGCGTTTACCCCTAATAAATTGTTCTTAAAGTAATTTTTATTAACAATTTGAAAATGAATAAAAAGTTCTGAGAATGGCGCACCTGAGGAAGTTTTTTCTCAGTTAGAATATTTCACCAATCATAACTTGAATTTGAGTATATAACGTAGTTGTTTCTTTTAATTAGAACATATCATTTTCATATATCATGTAATCACATGGTACCACAAAATAATATCATGTGTAATGTATGTTATTAGATTATTTTCTGTTTTTTTTTTAAATTAATATTTACTTTTCTTTTTGGTTCATATTGTTGCTGGATAAAATAACGTGTCTAAATAACAATTGACTATCTTTCTTTAATCAAGGCATATAAATTTATCATTTTTTATATATCTTCAATCAATTAGATTGCATAGTGAAAGAAGAGTATCTATTGGTTCTCATTATGTAACGGTACTATTAGCTTACACCAGCACAAATTGAAATGCCAATACAATTTGGACAGTTTATAAAGAAAAGGGTCTATTTTTGTAAATAGCTTTCCTTTTCTTTTTTGTTAATTGGTTTAAAGGATTCAAGTTTTTTGGTATTTGAATCTTTGAAGTTCTTTTTCCGTTCTTTTTTACCTTTCTTTTAGTTTTGAAGTTCTAATAAAAACAAATCAATTGTTATATTTGGTAACCGAAGACAATCAAAATCATTTTGAGTTTTATTATTAAAAATAATCCTGAGGATGACTCTACCCATATTTGAGCTTATGTAGCAGTTTTACTTTAAATAATTTTTTCATTACCAGTTGAAACTTTGCCACCATTATTTTTTTTATTCAAATCAATGGTACATAATTCATGCAAATTAAAAGATGAAAGAAATCTTTTTTTTTTTCAAAATTCAAATGTTTTGCAATAATAGGAATTTAAAAAGTCCCTTTTCTCGAAGTTCAATATTATTTTTCAAAGGGTACGGTTAAATTGGTTTATGCTAAAAGACAAAAGTTTTGAACATTAAATACATATTTTATCCTTATACAACCGTTAACATGTGGATTTCAGGGGGGTTACTTAGGTAAATTCACAGTCCTAACCTATGCCCTTAGAGTATAGGTTAACATTTTCCTTTTTCAAATTCTACATCCAATTTTTTCCAATGAATTTCAGTAGCACTGTACTTCTATGAGTTACCTGGGTAAATTAACAATCCTAACATATATGCCCTTGGAGCATATGTTAACGTTTTCCTTTTCCAAATTCTATATTCAAAATTTTCCAATGAATTGCAGGTGCACCGTACTTTTATTTCTTGCTGCTTTAATTTTTCCTACTGCGCATTGGAATCTTTTTGACTATAAATAATTCGATCCACTAACAAAAATAATTTTTTTTCTTGAATATCAGCAAAAAAATTCTTCAAAACGATCAGTATATCAGTCAAAGTTACATCATAAAATTATCAAATCAAAAAAGGTGATGTTTGGTTTTGCTTTGAATTTAATTTTAGGTACATTTTTTTACTTTTATTCTTCACTTTTAAGATATTTGAACATTTTCTAGAAAACATGTTTGCTTTAATTACTTTGAGGTTTATTTTGCTAAATGAAAACATGTAAGCGGATATGGTTTTGAGTATAATTGGTTTGCAAAATTGCGTTAAAATGAAAACTCAAAAGCTTCATTGGTTTGAAAACCTGAGAATTGTTTTTGATTTATTTTAATTTATAGATCATGACTTCAAAACAAAGTGTTTTCTTCATGTTCAATTTGCCTTTCACCTTTTTAATTTATTTTCCACGATTTTTATTTTGGTTTCCTCAAATTTTATATTGAAAAATTGTCACCTTAATTTGTTTTCTAAAACATTGAAACAAGAAAAAAAAGAACTTTTGAGTTGTCCGTGTTTTAAGTCCATTTTGAGAAATGAGTAGTTTCCATGATGCTTTTAAAAAACAGAAAACCAAACTGTTTTTTTTTTAAGAATTTTTTCTAGAAAAAAAAGAGATCAAAACATTGTCGTAACGACAAACCAAATTGGTCCTTGATTGTGCATAACCTTGCTTTACGAACTATTTTTATTTTTTGTTCTAACGTATCAAAGTACTTCGTTTTTCTACGACAGTTCCTCAGAGCCTACTGGAGCAGGTGCATCATTTCAGCCAGGAACATGGCAACCGCCTTCTTAATAAAAGACCAATCTCTCTTTCCTTAATACTACCATCCATGGAGACGAAATATGTGTATCGACTGCTACATGGTTAACTTTTCCTCCTTTACAAGTTTTCATATTTTATTTTCTCAAAATATGGGGTTAGGAAAAAAATAAACTAGGTTTACCCTTGTGGTTAGAATATGTATTTTGGATTTGTGCAACTCTTCATTTCATTTTATTTTATTTTACCCTTGTGATTAGTATATGTAATGCTTACAGCTTGAACAATAAAAAATATATATCATGATATATCAGGTGATAAGATGTATGGTCCAATAACATTACCAAAATGTTACTGAACATACATTTAAATATCATTCTCTCGCATATAAAGATGCGTATGTACCAACATAATCTATGCTTCAGGTTGGAAATATGCAAGATCAAGCAAGCCATCTAAGTGACGTGGAAGGCAGACAATATTTGGCATGTACAACTGTAAATTTAATGTACTGTTTTGGTATATTGTAGCATTCACTGTACCTTTTTTTTGTTAAATTTATTTAGAGCAAATTGTTTGTTCTATGAAAGGTTTAACCTTGAAAACCATGTTAAACAACAATCCTACCAATTCATGCATTGCTACGACTTATTACGTCAACATCATAGGTGGAAATCATCAAACATGAAGGTGGTGCAAGGACTCCAAACCACCAACAACGGAAAATGCAAGACAAAATCTGCTGCACATCAAGGCCAGGCGACTCTTAGGCTAATAATGTAATGTCTTTCGGTGACTTTACGCCTGCCGGTCTGCAATTGATGATGATGTTTGTAACAACCCGCCATCTACGACGTTTCGATCCACGTCTATAACACTGACATCCGTGATGTCGTTGATGGCAGATTGTTTTGAATAGAATAATACAAAACAGATCATCGAGATATCTATAGAAATCTACACTTTCTAAAACTTACAACGGAAGAAATAAACATAATATTGAAAAATACCATAATCTCAAAAGAATAAAATAAACCATAGCTAATAAATAGTCTTCAGTTACAAAATATCAGTAAATGCTAAAAATAAATAAATGGTTTGAGCTAGGAAAATATCAAATAAACAGTGATAACGAATAGATAAACGCACACCTCCGTCGTACCACCGTGCCTTTAAAATCATCACCGGTCCTCACTATTTACCTATTAAAGTAAAACAAAACGAAGAAAAGAATAAGGGTTCAAATATACGTTTGGTCGGTGAAACACACCATATAAGTTTATATAAGTGTATAATACCGATAAGTTAGTAAAACAACACTTATACTCGAAAATCATATCGGTTCTCAATCTATGTCACCGACACTCAACAAGTCAGTTAAACACGGTACAACACTATGGTGACTTCATACGGTAAGGTTCCACTAAAATCTGTTGCATGTCTAATGGTATGCATGCTTTTGAGCTCAAAGTCTCAACTCACACGTCGGACCAACTATGACATGATTGGATCAAAAGTCTCAACTCATCGTCGTCTAAACATATGCACACGATTGAACCCAAAGTCCGAACTCGTACGTCAAAAGAACTACGACACGATTGAGCCCAAAGTCCCAACTCGTCGTTACCCAAATGTAACGACCCATAAATTAATGAATAGTTAATGAAGGAAATTAACTATAAGAATATAGATTAACCGATTACATAAGTAAATAAATGGATTAAACAAGGTAAGGACGTTTATTTATTTATGAATACATTATTGAATGAAAAAGTAGGAAACCTGATTAAATGAAAAGTGACTAAATTTAGCAGCGAATAATGAAAATCAATTAACTAGTAATTAAGGGCAATTAGATATAATTAAATTCCGATGTAAATATGTAAAAAAAAAATTAATATTTGTACAAAGAAGATCTTATATTAAAGGTAATTAAATTTGTATGTATAAAGGTAAATATAAACATTTGCATAAAGAATATTTTTATTGAGGGAAATAAATTAGGAGATCTTATATTAATGGTATTTGCATGTAATTAATTCTGGCTATATATAATGAGAATGAATTTAAAAATATGAATGTGAAATAATTAAATGCGCTACATATGATGCAATTAAATTAATATTTGAATAGAGAGGATTTCGCAAAAGATGGAAAATGAAAAGGGAATTAAATTAACTTAATTGCAAGAACTACCTAAGTAGGATTGGATTAATTATGTGTATGACACTTTTAAAAGTTTAACGGACCAAAGGTAATTAGAGCAATTAAAGTTGACCTAATAATGAGAATAAATATATTTGAACTTTGAATGGTAAAGGATTTAAAATGTGAATGTTAAACGAAGAAAATCTTGTATTTTGGAAAATAGTTTGAGAATAAATGAGAGAGATTTAAGACCATTAATATAAATACCCTCCACCATCTCTTTTACATTCACATTCTCTTCATTGTAGAAAAACAAAAAGAAAAAAGAACTCCATTATCACACCAAGGCCAATCACATTTCAAGGAAGAGAAAAAGGAAATTAAAAGTCAATGGTAAAGCTTTCAATTTTAAAGGAAAAAAGAAGATTTATACAAAGATTTCAAAGCTTTTCTAGTCTAAGGTGAGTAAAATTTCCCCTAAAATCATCCAAAGCCGCTTGGGTTCGGATTTGATTTTGTTTGGATGATTTTAAATTTGATAAACATGTCCGAATGATTAGATATGACTTTGGATATGATTTTATGATAAATAAAAGGAATTTAGTCATGTTTTAGGGTAAAACATGGTTTATTTCTATGTCACGAAAATTTAATACGATATTTCTAATGATAAAATAGAGACGAGTTCTTAATTTCGTAATTTTTGGATGAAGAAATAATTTATTATGAATTTTCTAAGTGTAAATGATTAATTTCGGATGTAAATAAATATTTAAAAATATCAAGACTAAATATTTTGTTATGAATTTCTACCGAAGAAAGAAAAAAAAGTTTCAGAATTTTTTGAAAGTTTTCCATTGATTTTCGATTTAATATGAATTATTTGGCTAAGAAAAAATGTACCTTAATTAATAAAGTAATTAAGGAAATGGTTAATAAATAAAGATTAATTTTTAGCTATAGTCAGGAATTACTTTTACAAAACAAAAGCAACCAGTAAACAAATGAGATGCGTACAAGTTAATTAGGTAAAAAGATACTGCTTTATTAAGATAAAATATCGTTCTTCGTTTAATTAAGGATTTGTACTTAGCGTGCGATCGCTATACGATGTGATAGTTATGGGTTGCGATAGCATTGAAATTGTGGCATGAGATAGCTAAGTAAGTAGTGATACCTGATAGCTATTAAACTATGCTTGTGACAGCTAGTAAAGATGATTTTTTTTAAATAAACTAGAAAGTTTTTACCAAAATTTTGGAAGCTAATTTCCAAGATGTTGGTTTTGAATTTTATAGGGATGAAATTATGAAGAAATATTTATAAGTTAAAACTGTGCTAATTTATTTGAACTTTGAAATAGAATAACCTTCGGAAAGCTAAGAAATGATAGTTGCATCATTTAAATTAAAGATAAAAATGTTTTATTTAAAAAATGTTTATAGTACACAATAAATAAATAAAAGAAATGGATTGAACCAAGATCGTAAAGATATACATTGATTGTTAGTGCCCAGACTAATGATGTCTAAAATTCAACGTATAAGACATGATGCTATGACTTGGAAAAGGTTTAATTTAGTTAAATAGAAGTTTATGCCAAAAAGTCAGGGTGGTGTTATAAATGAATCGACAACGTGAAACGAAGAGGTTTTGGGACTAAGATAGGTCATTGATGCTTAGTAAGAACGCTTCTTAGAGTGTATTTAGGGTGCTTACAATTAACCTCTTGGGAATGTTAGGGTAACTCTTACTAGAGTGGCTCCCATAGTGGAATGAGTAGTCATTTCATCAGGTGTTGTTGTTTGGCAAAATACTAAATTAGTGATAGGAAGGCCCAAGGATGTAATCACTGAATAGTAAATAATAATTTTTTGACTGATACCTAAATAAGAGATTGTGTCATGTGTGTAAATGCGAATGATGAGTGTATGACTTGATTCGTATATGGATGTTAATAATACGGTATACTTATATATAACTAAAATGATGCTATTTGGATGCTCATGCCGTGGATGATTGTTTACATGATACGATGTAATCGTTGTGATGTTTAAATGAGGGGAAAACTTGTTCAATGATTTAGTAGCATGGTCTCGCTATGTGTATGTTTTGGGTACAATTTTACTCATATCAGGTTTTATGTTTGATCCGTGTTTTTATTATTCCTCATAAACTCACGGGTACCCTTTCGAGTAGGTTGAGTCTATTAATTAGATATGTTACCGTTAGAGGGTGAATAAAGCAGCTGAAGACGAAGCGGGAGGCTTTTAGCTAATAAAAGTTGTTTTTCCATTCCGTTGTTGTAAAACCAGAGTTTATAACCGGTTAAGTGTTTGTGTTAGTACTTCATATGTCGAGCACGACACTACTATATAAATTTTACTATATTTTACCCTTGAATGGGCACATTTTGTGATTTGTAAAATGTAAAGGTAATTATGTGTAATGAAATTTATTTAGTTTCTCTGTTTACTTAATGTTGTAAAAAAAACTACCGATCTCACTTTATCTCTTGAAAATAATGCTGGTGATGACTGTAGCATCATCGACATTCATTTTTAGGTCTCATAGTATGAGATGTTACAACGTGGTATTAGAGGTAAGTAGAAATCTAGGTACGAATTAGATAGTTGAAAATTAACACATTGGGAAGGATATACGCTATATATATAACGTACTTGTATTCTAATATAGATATATAGGTGGATATGTCTATGCCTATACTATTTCTCTCACTCTCTTTACTTTCTTTCTTATAAACACTTGCTTACACTAAAATCAAGAATGGATTTACGTAGCGGACGTTTGACTTTAGGAGGTGCCGGAGTAAATGCTAGTAAGGGAAGTGTTAGTATGCAAACTAATGGCCGAGGAGGGGGGTAGCCCCGGAAGTTCATGTTGAAGTCAGTGATGTGTTAAGATAAATTTGGAAATTTGATTCTTCAAACTATTTTGCAAGTTAGAAAATCTTTTGGAGGATGTTTTTTAAAAGTTTTCTTTTGAAATGAGAAAATTTCTAAATTTCAAATGCCACATACTAGAACAATTGGGGTTTCTAAGTTTATATTTTCAAAGATAAAGGTTTCAGATTAGGTATTTTATGATTGTGATATTTTAGTTTAAGAATGGTGAGGACTAAAACAATTTTTTTTATATATATGGAGTAGATAGGGGACCACTACCTAGGTAAGACAGGGTAAAGATTTTAAGATATAAATAAAATAGGAATAGTATATACAACCTGATCTGAAAATTTAAAATCAGTCCTAAATATTTATTTGTAGAATGTTGGTAAAGTTGTAAAGATATTCCAGGTCTATAATTGGGTTGTAAATTAGGTTGTCCTAGTTGGCTTGGAATATGAATTTTTACGTTTTGATTTATTTAGGACGGGTTCCGTGTAATTTTCATAAGTGGAAATTAGCCACAAGAGCCTCTTTAGCAAGTGGAACTAGTTTCTAGGAAACACAACTGAAATAATTACTTTCAAGGAAAAAACGTAAAATAATTAGTTTCTAGGGCCTAAAAACCTATGAAATTATGTCTTTGAAAGTAATTGGACTGCTGACTTTGTTCTTGAAAGTAATTATTCTGTTGATTTTGGCCTTGAAAGTAATTTCTTTGAATGTGTGTCCTAGAAACTAATTGGATTGCAAAGTTTGTCCTTCTAGTGAAATGCCCCATAAAATTATCCAATTCTAAAATATGTACAAAAGCATGTCGTTTGAATTAACAAGGGATATACCAAAAAGGGAAAGAGATGTGTAAAGTATGGATATTCTTTTTTGTAGTTTACACTGTCTGTTTCAATAAAAGAAAAGAAATAATTCCTTGTAATTTCAAACGAAGTAAGCATATCACTTTTGGTTAATTCATGGAAAATTATAACGGTAATCCTTTTTGGAATGATAATTATGATAAATTAAAATGTGGAAAGGAATGTTCTAGTTTAGAAATTAGTAACTAGAAATTTTATATATATATATATATATATATGCACACGTATAACCCCGTTTAATGTTCAAAAATAAAAATAACGTAATTTACAACGGCATTCATATTAGTTATTAACAACCTGCTAATTATAGAACTAGGATTTATGGACATTAATTACAGATTTAATGAGTAATAAATTTGTAATTAATAGAGAATTAAAAGGAATTAATGTGGACTGATTAAGGAATTTAATATGGGATTTTACGGAGGAATGGAATAGACATAAACATAATAGGTGGATTTTGAAATTGGTAATTAGATAAACAGGGATTAAATGACGATTATTAATGATTGTCAATTTTGACATTATGACCAATTATTACGATGATTAACATTTATCAGAAACTAAGAAGGAGAATTAAAGAAGGTGAGTGATGGTGGATTGACATTTTAAGAATGATCATCTTAATTTAGTAAGAAGTATTAGGACCGCAACATCATTAATACCAGTTGATGATAAATAGCAACTTCCAGCAAAATTTTCTTTTAGAACTTTTGAGTTATAATCGCCAGTTGTCTCCTTTAGGTTATTGGAAAAGCGTATGATATGGTATGAGATATGTTTTTGTCTTATCAGTGGGTTGATTTTATGGATGGGATTAGATCGTTGGATAAATATATACATATTGAGGAACAACATAAATAAGAGAATTTCATAAGGACACTTAACTAGCAGTAAACTATAAGAAAGACTGGAAGTTAGTAAGGAAATTAGGTTAGTAACTTGAAATAAAGGATGCTTCAATCCCAAAAAATACAGGATTTTGAAAACTATAAATTTTAACTTACGGAGTGTCCCCATTCAAGGATGACCACTTGCCCCGTAGGAGATAAAATGTATAGGGATATGAAGAGAATTTCCTTTTGGTTAAGGAAGAAGAGAGAGTAATTGAATTTGTTTCTAGATGTTTGACCTTCCAAAGGATTAAGGCAGAGCAAGGAAAGCCCTGAGGATTGTTATTACCATTGGAGATTCAAACTTGGAAATGGGAGCTTACATAGATGGACTTCATATATGGGTTGCTTAGGAGTAAAAAGGGAAATGATGTTGTAGGCTCACTAAAAAGCGCTCATTTTATTCCCGTTAAAAGTAATAGGACCGCAGCATCACTAGCACAGAATTATATTAGGGAGGTGGTTCGACTTCATGGAATTCTGGTTAGCATCATTAGTAATAGAGACCCCTTATTTACTAGCGAATTTCGAAGGAGTTTGCAGCTAACTTTAGGAATTTCATTAAACATTAGCACTGCTTACCATCTACAGACCGACATACAAACTGAAAGGATGAATAGGATTTTGGAGGACTTGTTAAGAGCATACAACATGGACTTTGGAGGACATTGGGAACATCACTTACCTTTAGTAGGATCCGCATATAATAATAGTCACCAAGCGACGATTGGTATGACACCCTATGAAGTATTTTAGGGAGACCATGCAAATCACCAAATTGTTGGTGGGGAACCACCGACAAAATTCTACTCGAACCAGATTTAATTCGTGAGACTTCGAGAAAGGAGGGGCTTATTAGGCAGCGCATGAAGGCCGCACAAGATCGTCAGAAATCCTACAAGGAAAAACGAAGAAAATAGTTCGTGTTTGTTAAGGTTTCCCCTCTCAAAAAGGTCGTAGGATTTGGGAAGTTGGAAAAGTTGGCACCAAAGTTTGTTGGGCCTTTCCCAATTTTGAAAAGAATAGGAAGACTTGCTTATTGTGAGGAGCTACTAGATAAGTTGGTAGGAGTCCATGACGTTTTTCACATTTCACACTTGAGGAAATGCCTTTATAACACAACCACTGTGGTAAAGCCTGATTAATTGGGGATATTAAGATGGAGCCAATAACATCCCGTACCATCGCACGTATTGTAGAGCATGGAACTAGGAGGCTCCGCAATAAAGAAATTAGGCTGGTTCAAGTATAATGGAGAGAAAATCAGGTGGAAAGCACGAGGACTTCTCGTCCAAAGCTTTTCATTGGTAAACTTTTATCTCCAAAATTAGGTTTTGGTTGCATCGTGGTTGCTAGATTGGATGGTAGGAGATGGTTGCCTCACTTTTTCACTGTTACATTTGCATTGATATAGAATTTTTTTTGCATGTTTAGGATGTTGAATACATGCCTATATGTCACGACACTTGCATTCACGCTGGGATTGAGCTCGTCTATAGTATGATTGCATACATAACCATATTGCATTTTTGGTTGAGTAGATGTATGCATAGATAACTTGGTTGTATAACATGGATATTTATTGCGCGTTACGTTGCCCGCCCCTTGGGGAGAATTTGAAGATGAAGTCCTTTTTGAGTAGGGAGAATGTAACACCCTATAAAAATTAATAAGAAATAAATCAATTAATTAATTAATGAAATAAGATAAGGCTAAAAATGGAATTTTTGCAAAATTTAGACTTTGACCATGGAAGTTATGTCGTTGCATTCGTGGCGTTTTTCTGATCAATTTTCATATATAATGTTTTGACAACTGAGCTCAGACAAAAAAGTTATGGACATTTGAAATTTCGGTCTCGAATTAATTTAAATATAATTCAAATTCAAATAAATAAATAATTCTTATATTTTAAATTCAAAAAGTAAACTTGGGGTTAAATAAACATTACAATTAACATTAACTTTAAAAGATTAATTAAGGTATTAAATAAAACAAGCAATGGCGCAATCAAAACCTTCCCAAAATATTACTATCGGTCGACCGCCTACCTTAAGTCGGTCGACCCCTAGCAGTCGACCGGTGGGTAGGGGCAGTGAGTGGTTGCTGTTGATGGCGGCTAGGGTTTCCAGCATATGAATGGCTCATATATTATTATTTTTAGCCGACTAAAATCCGACGGTTCTGCTACTTTCTAACCACTATAAATAAGATCCTAGCCCCATCACTTTTATCCACAAATTATTTTGGGAACCAAGCAAAGCTTTGTTAGTCTTTCTCCTCAAAGATTCAGAAAATACTCTAGGGTTTTAGGTAAAAAAGTTTAGGTGTTTATTATTCAATTTCTAATCATTTTCTCCTCTAATCCCTAGATTTTTGAATCTAATTCGTATATAATTTCATTGTTATATATTTCTGAAAGGAGAGATCCGTAAAAGATTAAAGTAGGCATATCAAATCCAATAAAGGAAGAGCTAAGGAGTGATTGTGGATGGTAGTCTTAGTATTTCTTATTTTAATAACTGTATAGTATAATTTGGATTTGATATATGCCTTTGGAGAATTTTGGTTTATGAAAACATCACATTAGAACCTTCAAAATTCCTCCAAAGCGAAATATCAATTCGTACGTTAGAATCTCAAATATTTTATATTACAATAATGAAATTTGTGTAGATGTTGTAGTTTTAATATTTTACATTCTATTCTATTTCTTATCTTTATTGGATCTAATTAAGGGTTTTGAAAAGAATGTATTAGAAAATGGTGTGTAAGGTATGAGTTCTTTTATTCGTAGTTTGCAGTGCCTATTTCTGTAATGACCTGTATTTTTAACTACTTTAAATTATTAAATTTAATTTAATTATTGAATAAAAATGATTAAAAATAAAATTATTGTTTTATTTATGTAAGTTATTGAATATGAACTTGAATACAATTTTGAAATAACCAATTTCAAAGATTTTGGAAATAACAGATATTGAAATGAATTTTGTGTATTGAATGTATTTCTAATCAATAGTTGGATTGAATAATAAATATTGACTTATTTAGTTGAAAATAAATCAATTGTCGATAACTAAAATTCATTGAGATTTTAATATTGGATAATTAAACTGTTTAAAATTTAATAGTGAAAATTGTTTAAATATTTGAATATTGAATTTAATATGAATGAAAATGATATTGGAAATTGATTTAAATTTTATTAAGAAAGAATGAAATTGTTAACTTTTAAAATTGAGTTTAAAAGTGAATAAATAGCGATGGGAAATTTTATATTTTAGTTAACGAGTAAAAATAGCCATTTTGGCCACTGTCTCGATTTCAACGAAACTAGTTTCATCGGATCCGTAATAGTGAATTATTATAGGATTTCATGTTTTGTGGCGATCGGACTTGCCGTTTGGCCATGCGAGCTTGAAACGCGTAGAATTTATTTTCAGAATTTAATTAAGTATTTGATTTTGAAATGCTATCTTCTGAATACGATCGAATTAGGCCTTAAGACTAGTTCCATTGTGTTCGGAATGAGGGTAAAACATTAAGAACGCCAGGCGGCACGCTTCGTTTGGGGTTTGGGAATTTCGTGGGTCAATAGTGTTGGATATTTATATTTTAGGCCGCGTATACGTTCATTTCGTTCAAAACCCTAGTCCTATTCTCGGTCGCATTCAAAAACGAACTAATGGTCGAAAATGCCTGTCGTTCTTTCCCCGTTTCCTCTCAATCCACACATCGAAATAAAAAAACTCCCAAAAGCAAAGTTGTAGATCTCGATGAGAACTACACATCCAACGGTTGAATCATGCTATTAAATCGCGGATTTGCCACAATCGATGCTCAAAGGTCGCATAATGTTTTGGGTTTCACGTGATGATGGGAGCAGTGGAGGTGGCGCGGTCGCTGGCATGGGTGGAGTTCGCCGAGGCGGTCGAGGCAGCGACGTCTGATCGAGCTCTAGTCATTTTGGTTTGCGCACGTATTAATGTTCAAGGTCGCGTTCGTGGGTTTCACGGCTGGAGCTGTAGCACGTACGAGAGAGAGGGTGAGAGATTGTTTGTTTTTATTATTATTATTTATATTAATTATTATATTAATTATATCGAATGTTTAAAAACTCATAACTTTTTCATACAAGGCTCGTTTCGGACAAAGCAAATTGCGTTGGGATCATATCGACGTCGTCTACGTCAGGGAGCTAGTTTGGAATTTATTTGAAGCTGGAATTTTTTTTAATTTCAAATAAAAGGTGAGTGTTTTATAACGCTCACGAAGTACTAAAATAATTTTTATGTTAGTTAAATTATATCGTGAAGTAATTTAAATTTATTGACTGTTGTTTGGTAAATTTAACTGACATTTAAATTGATATGAATTAAAATGATAGGAATTTGAATCGACAGTTCCAATTTGAAATGGGAATTAAATTTCTAGTTAAATTCCCGATTAGTGATAACCAGTAAATTGTTGTGTTATATTGACTGTTTAGATGATTGATTGTGATGGATGCTATTGTTTGATATTTTGGATGGTTTGGATGTTTATTTATTTTATACATATCATGTTACAACCTTGTAAATTATTTACAGTATATAAAACTGTAAATTAAACTATTTTGAATAAATTAAGAAATAGGTTGAAATGATATATACTTATGGCATTTATTTTGGATTGAAATGATATATCCATCCCTGAAATTAAATTGAAATAACTATTCAATTGGCCATAGGATATAAAATTATATACGGACACCAGATCAGTTAAATTAAATGATTTTATAATTTTGATATGAAATTATTTAAATGATCTTGATTTAAAGAAATAAAAATCGAATTTATGAAAATCGAATTATTTTTGAACTTGAGCTCGGAAGGTTGGAATTTAAATTTGGTAACAGGAGTTGTATAAATAAATGAAGCTGAGATTTTGAAGTTATAATTGAAATATGATTTGAATTTCGGAAATCGATTTGTTTTAAAAGATTTGGACTTTTATTCGAACTTTGAATATTGGTAGTAAAGTAATTTAAATCGATATTTCAAACGTTGAGCTTGGAATTAAATTATTTTAAAGATTTGGATATTTAACTAAACGTCGAAGTTAAATTTGATTTAAATGATTTAAATCGATACGTTGAAATCGAGCTCGAAATTGATATAAATTGAAATGGTTTAAAATTGAGTTGAAATTTAACCATTGAATCAAATAGTTGAAGTTGAAATTAATTTGAAATTGAATTATTTTGGGATTGAAATTGAAATTAATTTGGAATTGAAATTGAAATTAATTTGGAATTGAATTAATTTGGAATTGAAATAATTTGGAATTGAAATTGAAATTAATTTGAATTGAAATTGAAATCGAAGTTAATTCGAATTGAAATCGGAATTGAATCGATTTAAATTGAAATGGAAATTGGAAATGATTTGAATTGGAAGATTTGGAATTGAGTCAGTTTGACTTTGAAACTATTTTTAAATAAATTATTTTAATATATAAACTGATTTAAAATCTATCTTTTAAATATTCAAATTATTTTGATTTTCCAAGCTATTTTACTATATATAAACCATTTTCAACACTAAAACTATCTTATATTAAACTATTTTAACATTTTAAAGTATTTAAAAAATTTCAAACTATTTTCTAAAATTCAAACCGGTCAAAGGCTGGAATGGTTATATTTAAATCATGGATTAAATGTGAATTGGTTAAAATGAAGTTATAACCTAAATTGTAATTCGAATCAAACTTTGAAGTGAAATTGACATGAATTGACATATTCTGAGTAAATATGAGGATTTTTGAAACGAATGATATTTTGAAGAGAACATGATATTTTGATATCAAGTATGAATTGTTTTCGAAATATAAAAGTATCAACCGGTGTGTAAAACGACATTTGGTTGTTAAAGAGACCGAGGCCTCTTATTGGCATACTCTCTGTCAATATTGGAACCACTTTAACAACTGTGTACATGGAGGAGACTCCAGAATGAAGTGGTTGGATTTGGCGTCGTTTGCTAGATTTGAAGAAAGAGAACGATGATGGATAGACCCCCGCACTTGTGCCAATTTGAAATGACTAAAACAGGAAGGCTTGACAGGGCCAAGCGGGCTAGCTGCCCCTAGTGAACATCCGTTCTTCGATTTTCTTGGACTTGATCCATATTATTACTCTTGATGTTGGTTTTGATGGATGCACCTTGATTTTGGGTTAATGGTTAGGCACGGTAGAGGATATCACGGGGAGGGTCCACTTCAAATTTGAAGTAGTAAATGGCTTGAATAGATTCCATGCAATGTCAGCTAGATAGTACCAGAGAGGAGTCCGCTTTGGGATAGGTATTAAATGATGGGGACCTTGATTGAGGTATTAAATAGTCATTGAGTGCTTAGTTTCCATTAAAAAGGTATTAAGTGGCTTGGGTACTATCTACTACATTTTAAGACATTATTAAAGATAGATATGGGTTATTGGATTGAAAGAATAATGGCTGGGAAAGCCTTAAGGCTTTTAGTCGGAAAACTTATAATATGGTTAGATACGTAAGACATATTCTTATTTAAATTACTGCCAAAGTACTATTATAGAAAGGCTCGAGATTTTATTCACCAGACATTATTGTTCCGACTCCCACCTCATTACAACATGGTTAGAGATGTTGATGCAGATTTTCGGAGGTGGTGGAAGAGATACAAACTTGTGGCAGTTACTATTTATTTATTTATGTTATTTCCTTTATTTCTTATGTACCCATTAAATGATGTTGTAACTTTGGAATATTGTACTATGGATAGTTGATAACTGGATATAGTATTATGTTATGATTTTATGACATTTGAATTTTAAATAAAATAGGTACTCTTCTGATATTATATTTTATCCTCCGTTGTGTGTTTTTGAATGTGTAGATAAATAGCTTTATGTATTATTCTTTATACCAATCAACAGTCAGCTTTGGAATGGGTCTAAGTTTCGATGGATATTTTCTAGGTTGGAATTTAGGCATGTTTCGAGGTGGGTTGTTATACCAAAGATAAAATCAGTATTTGAAATCCGAACATAGATTTACAATGCAGTCTTTGCAGTCAAGGAATGGAAAATAGGGATTATCTCCTCTTCGAATGTGAATACTCTAAATCGCTATAGCTAATCTCAACGCAAATATTAATGAAATATTTGCAGAAATCTTAACTGGTAACGGGGGTAATAAAACCGTGAACATTCTAACCGACGAGACAATTACAACAATAGTACAACATATTTGGGTAGACAGTAATTCCAGAATATTCAAAGGGATTGAAATGCCACAAAACATCATATCAACGCTCATAATATAAGACATTAAACATCTAATGAAGCATGCGAATATAAAAAAAGAAAGCATAAAAGGGAAAGAGTAAATCTTCTTTGAATTCATCTATTCGGAGGGTGAATTATCAAAATTGACCAATACGCGATTTCTTAGGCGAATTTACGAAACCAGTAACTTTGATGAAGTGGCAGCACATGCTGTTCAGTAGTAAGGCGTAGCAACTAGTTGAGTGTAATTGTTAGTAGATGATGCAAGCGAGTAGCAGCTACTAAATCTAGACAGAGAGGAGGAAGGGCATTGAAGCACCGAAGTCAATTTAATTTACTTTTCGAGAATCTAGGAAATGAATGTTGTTGTGTTATTTATGTTTGTGGGGTCAGATATTTAAATTTTAATTTATCTTGGTTTGTAATTTATAATAGTATATAATGGTTCAGGAATACCATGCTAAATATAAACGTTTTGAAGCGAACTGGCTGACAAGTTTGAAGAAACCTGCTCCGATGGGTCACTTATGATTCTCAGCCTTGGAGGTGGTTGATGTATTACTTGATGAATTGGAACCAACTGGCCTTGAGGCTCAGAAGTCATAGGCTAGCTTGATCCGGTTGGAATAGAAGGCGAAGCCAGGATCCAGCTTTCGGAGGAGAGAAAGTTCCTTCGACCGGCTTAAAATAGGGAAACCAATGAGCCATTCTGAATAGAGAAATTCAATGTTCAACACGGTCAGATATGCTTTATTTCTAATAGAATTCCCATGCGATTAACTCTTGGAATCCAAAGGAAGTCGACATGTGTTGATCGATCAGATTCTAAGTATTGACTGAGGAAAAAGCGGTGTGTTATCTATGAAAAGTGAGTCCAGTGTCCTGCATATGACAAACAGATCATCCTGTGTAGATAGCTCGCTCGAGTTAGAAAAATGATCCATATCGTACTTTGAGGTTATTTATTGGTGCTCACCCATTATTGATTGAAAATCGATAGCGAATCTGTTTTCCATAGCGATGCGGAAAGCTTTTCTTTAGGATCACTGGAAGTGTAGAAATAGAAAGGCAAAAACGATGGAATCATCCAATACACCTGTTAGCACCAAAATTGGTCACTAACACCCTTGAATAGAGTTATGTAGAGAGATTAATGAAGAAAGTAAATTAAAATAGAGGAATATCATAGTAGAATGCAAAAACAACAACAGAAACAAGAACACCAGATTTATAGTGGTTCGGCGTAACTGCTTACGTCCACTTTGAATGTAATCTTTGTTGCTTCTTCAAATAATTGAATACAAATACAATCCGTAAACAAACGACTTGAATACAAGTTTGAGTAAGAAGAAGTTGAGTACAGAAAATGGCAGTCTCCCTGGAGTTCTCGAAAAAAGGTCCCTTCAACTATACCCCTGCCCCTCCATTTATAGACAAAGATAGGCTGGATCCCCCGTGCAAGCTCATGACCAAGGTAGCTCAGCCCATAGCTATAGGTTAGGTAGACCAAACCAGTCATGCCGATCCACTACCACCGATCCACCTGTTACTGATCCAGGGGTTGTCTCATCGCTGACTCGAAGCAGGTCCTCATGGAACTCGGAGCAAGCGGCGGGTGACTCGAAGCAAAGAAATGCTAGTCGCATCACTCTGTTGCAGATTAAATAACTTGTCAACTCCTTAAGGTGCACCGGCCCAGGCAGGTATGCCGACCTACACATGCCAAATTATTAAGGCCGAACCAAGGTGCCGACCCACACCCGACGACCCACCTTGGCTTTCCTACCATAACCGAACGATACATGCTGACCTACTAGACCGACCCACGCACGATCTTCCTTCCTTGACCGAGCCACCCATGCCGACCCATATGTGTCGAACCATAGATGTCAATCCCATTAAGGCCGACCCACAGGTGCCGAACCACATATTAAAGGCCGATCCACCCAAATATACCGAGCCACTCAAACATGCCGAACCATATATTAAAGGCCGATCCACCCAAATATACCGAGCCACTCAAACATGCCGAACCATACCTATAGGCAGAACCACGCACCTACCAAACTAATCAAGTTACACCGAACCCTTATACTTCCACATCTCTTTTGGTTTGAATCCCGTCTAGACTCAACCATAGCCTCTACAACTATCGCTTTGTAGCCGGGCCAAGTAGCCGGGTAACATTTGCCCCCACAAAGTGCGTTTTGTGAATCAACATGACACGCTTTGAATCAGTGAGTAATTCTTGCTTTCAGAGGCCAGTCCATCCCGAATGGTAACTAACTATCGCTTTTCATTAGTCCTCGATGAAGCTTCGTGTTGTCTGAAAGCACTAGCTTAGTCTCGAAGAGGCTCTCGAATTCCTATCTTAGCTTTTCAAAAGCTAAATGTATTCAGCCTTTCGAAGGATGAACTGTAGTGGGTTTCTTAAACTCATGCTTTCCCATTCATCTGGTAATATCCATCTCTTTATCATATCACCTCCCTCCATTACCATCATATATGTACACATTCACATATACACATTTTACTTCATTATTATCGTATTTATTTTCTGTCTATTATTATTACATAAACATGCATTTATTTATATCTTTTTTTTAAAGGAGGCATCGAAATACTAAAGCCGATCCACTCGAACGGTTAGCTGGGTTGGGTCGGCGTGTCATTTAGCCGACCCATTGAAGCATGGTGACCAGGTCATCAGGGGGATGCCCGTTCACCTCCCTCCCCTTCATCATAAATAAAAGCCTACGCTCCCTCTTCTTCTTCTCACTTCTACTTCATTCTCACAAGCCTGTTAACTTACTTCTCTCCAAGCCTTGTTTACCACTCAGTCTTCCCGTCCTCCTCTCAAACCCATACTGCCCACCTTGCAACTCCAGCCGCCACCGAACCCGAACAACCCTCAGCTCGACATCCCGCAATTTCCACAAGTTTAAAACTTTCTATATAGGTATGAATCTCTCACTCAATTCATCCCCCTAAGTTCGGAGTCTCATGCGAAGTCCAAGTACATGGGTAAATGCTTCTCAAACACGAATCAGTAGGAGATGGCGAAGAAGAGAGAGACGAATTGGAGATAAGAGCGTGTATTAGGATAGGGGTTCGGCTCGGTCTTGAGGGATCAGAGGACAAATTACTAGTAGAAATAGTGATAGCCTTAACTTTGAGGTTAGCGGCATAGAGAATAAGAGAGTTTGGTGTCTCTGATAAGGAAGGTCGGTAGTTTACAGGGTTCACTGCATAGGCCGTAGGCTCTTGCTCGGGATACCGATCGAGGGAGAGGATCGGTAGGTTTTTTGGAGTAAAGCTAGGTTGGTGAACCTTCAATGGAAGTACGGGCTGGTATTCCTGAGGGAAACTGGGTCGATACCTTGAGAGATAGAGAGTGGGTCGGTATTTAGGCTGGGTCGTTCGGTATTGAGTGTTGGGTCGATCAGTATTGAGTGTTGGGGTCGGCATTGGCAATCAGGACCATCTCAATTTGAACACCGCATACATCAGGACCACACATTTCCACGCCTAAGTATAAAACAATGAACAATGACAAGGACCAAAGCATATAAGCCTATGGACTTAATTCAGATTAACAACTCCACAGCTTAAGTAATTTTATACGCGAATCTATCTCGACAAATATAAGTAACAATCTTTATAATCTATGATGCCAATGCTCGACTCCAAGGCATCCGCTACCGAACATAGGACAAGATGTCGGAGACGTTCAGCGATGATAGTCTCCGAAGATGATAGTTTAAAGATCAATCACGCTTTTCCAGTCTTTAGAACTTTAATTCTTTTATATTCATGCTTGAATAATTGCACTAATTCACACACCACACGGGGGGAATATTTTGGTGTTATATATGATATCTATTATCTTTCAAGTATAGCTTAAACAGGTGTCTATTCACACCAATCGCTCTTTGGAGATGTCCAAAAAATCAAGCTTCGCTACCGTTTCTGACAAGCCTGAGCCAAGTTCTCGGCATGAGGCAATGGGGACTCTGAACCCATCGCCAGCCCCCATACCCGACATCCCGGATCCACCCGTCGCGTTTATAGGCCCGGTTCCCGATGCTGTAGATGGGGTCGTCGTTCTGGATGACCCCATCGACTCTCAAGCCTCGAAAATCGGCGAATCTTCTCTCCGTCGATTATGTGCTATCCACGGAATCCCCTTCGAAGACGTTATGGTTCCTTCGGTACAAGATCGACCTCACTTTCCCCCAGCCGGATATACCGCGTGCAACAAATTTATGTGCTGGGCCAGAAGTGTGCCACCTTTCAATTCATTCATCCGTGAAGTGTTGTAGTATATAAGGATTTCTCCAGCACAACTACACCCTAATAGCCATGCATTTATTCATGGTACATGCGTCCTTTTCATGAGCGTCTTACTCAAACCTCCAACTCCCGAGGATACCCATTATATTTACCGCTTCAAGAGACGTACCGACAGTCCATCTTACATATTCCTTGAGCCACACCCCAAATGTCAAGTCCTGATGGGTGCATGGAGTAAATTTTCTTAGTATGAACAAGAGTGGGTACGCTGTCCTCCCGGTTTCGCGAGAAGATGGCTAGAAGGGAGTAGGTCTCATTTTTATCCCAATCTTTGTCTTAAGGCTCGAGTGCATCTTTTCTAAACTTCTTTCAACTCTTATAGATATCCGCCCATGACCTGAAGGCGCCGGGTATTATGAGGCCGTCGAGGCCATCCGAGCTACTCCCGTGGGAGATCGGGACATTAAATCTGTAATTACCAATGAACAGCTCTCGAAGTTCGGATTACTGGAAGAGGGCCGCCGGACCAGCCTTCCAATTGGAGCCACTATAGCAAGAACGACTGCAGAAATGGGCAAATAACAAGCTGGACCTTTGGTGCCCCCTGCCGAAAGGGCCCTTGATACTACCGAGGAAGGCGAGATTAAAGAAACTAAGGTGCCAGCGGCGACTAACGAGAATATAAGTTCCGGCCAAGCGTCGGTAGTTGATGCACCCGGCACCGACGAACCACTGTCTCCTTCAAAAAAGAAAAAGAGTCTAGCTTACAAGCTGAAAAAGAAAAAAGTTGGCGGAACTTCAAAGGCAACGATAACTCCGATTGAGAAAAAGTCATCTTCCCAAAACTTAGAAGGCTCATTAAAAGGCCTATCTGACTTGACTATCCCTGGCAATATACTGAATTATGGTTTCAATAACCTCGAGGCTATGGGATTTAATTCGCCCGCAAGAAGTGATGAAGGTGCTCAGACTCATCATCAAGGAGAGAAAACTCCAATGAGTAAAGCGAAAAACACTGGTCCGTTGGGGGGTTGCACTAGGACACACACAAACACTTACACTCCATCATGCACTCGAATTCAATTCATCATGAGATTCCTACTAATTTGTCCTCATTTGACTTTATGTGCAGAAGAAATGGGGCTTACACATGGCATTGACCGCCTTCGCGGATCCTCTATCTTTTACCATTCCAGCCGAGACTCAGGATCAGGCAAACGACGGGATAGGGACGACAGGGGTGATAAAGATTATCGTTCCAGAGAGTCGTCGTCCTCCAAAAGGAGAACCCACAGCCATTCTTTATATCCAAACAATCCTCCCTCTCACTCGGAGAATAGTAGGGAGAAATCTTCTCAAAAGGTATCCCAGTCCGAAGTTCCTCGCGAGCAACATTTTGACTCTTCGAGTACTAAGCAATCCCATGAGCCTTACAAGAAATCTGTGACTTCGATTAAGCAGACTCCTCCAGCCTCCGCTCACGATCCGTCGACGGTGGAAAAATTAGCTGAGCTCAAGGCTACATTCCCGAAGATATGTTTCGATGGATTGAAATTTCTCCCCATGATCCATCCTATCCCCGGACATGTCAAACAGAGCGCCATTGCCTGCAACAACGATGTTTATTTTCAGCATGATGTGTTTGTACACTTAGTGGAGAAAGTTTCAGAGGTTTCCATTGAACGCCAACACGAGATTGATTGCCTCAAACTCGAAGCTATTCATGACAAAGACATCATTAAGGGCCAGGATGAAGAGTTATCCTCATACAAATCTCAGCTTGAGACTGCCCAGAAAAATGCCAAGGAGACAACCGAGGCAGTTAGCCACTTAGAGGCCACTCACAAGAAAGAACTCAATGAGGCAATTCAACGCAGCGGCGCTCTAGCTTTGGAGAAAGACTCTATCCAAAAAGAGAAAGATATTCTCGCTCGACGGGTTAAAGAACTAGAAGAGTTGCTCTTTAAAGAGAGAGAAGAGAAAATTGTAGCCCAGGAAGAGTCACAAAGATACTACGATGAAATCATCGAAACACGGCTTCTAAAGACAAAACTCGACGAAGAGCTATCTAAGGTTGAAGCACTAAAAGAAGCAGCTCATGAGGAAGGCAAGAAAATAGCGCTCATAGAGATTAACTCTCAACTTAAGGCAGCTACCGAGGCCGGCAAAGAAGAAATCAAGTGTTTATTTGACCCGCTCATCGCCGAGTACAATGCACGAGTCCTCATGCATCATGACCTATCTTTCTTAGGCGATGGTTATCTCAAATCATTGGCCGAAGCATGGGATACTTTGATAAAAATTAAGAGAGTGGAGCTAGGCGTCGAAGAGGTTGATGAAGAGGATCTCGTGAGGGAAGTGCTCCGAGGAAATGAGCCTTCAGACTTATCTGTGACGAGAGCCCTCTTTGAAAGAGACTCCCTGTCATCGAAGGGTAAAGATGATAATGCTGGCCCATCCGGCACTGAGTGTCCAGTTCCTCTTCCCGTTCAATTAACCGATAGTTCGTCACTTGAGCCTCCCGAGCAGCACGTCAGCTATGACTCGGAGAAGCCCGGACTTGGCATTTACATTTTATCTCCAATCCCTAAGGGTGATACTCTGAGGACCACTAAAATTCAGGCTCGTATGTAGCTTCACCTTCTGGAGTTCAGGAATTCATCGCTTTTAGCAAGTGATGAATGTGTTCTAACATTTGTTTTTCATGAACTGATATAGGTCACTCTAAACCCGAACCGATTCCAAGGAGCGATGTCACCACGGAGCGGGAAGAGAAAAGGCTGAGGCACCTCACACCAGAGATACCCCTAGTTCCGATACTCAAGTGATCGGGGCGCTAGATGAGGATAAACTTGAAGATCCCTCGCATGTAGATGAACACGACGAGGTCGAAATCACAGGTGCTTCCGAGCATACTTCCAAGTTCAGCATGAAAGAGCAAATCGAGGAGGAGGAGAAAAAGAAAACCAAAGTTAAGATAGAATCTCAGGTGGTGGAACTCGATGATCCCTAAATAGGCCCTTGAAGGTCATTCTCCTCGGTGGGACCACACCTTTGGAAATTCTTCCTCCTCCCTCGAGTTCTACGTCGCTGGGAAGCAAAGGGTCCAAAAAGAGGCGCTCGAATGAGGAAACTTCGGAGAAGCCAAAAAAGGAAAGAAAACCGAAGAAGTAACTGTTGCCTCGCTACATTTTGCTCAACCTAAGTAACGTAGTACCATGCAGTTGTTTTCCTCCCCCCTTTTTTTATCATAGATATATTTTGGCTCCGGACAGCGAATAAGTTGTAATGAAACTTCCTTTTTGATTAATAAATAAAATTTTGCTTCTTCGTATTTTCAGGTTCTCATCGCTTAGCTTATAATTTAATCTGACTGAAATCCAGAGTCTTGTGGGTCATGTGAACTCCAGTCCGCTTTCACAAGACTTGGAGAATTTTGAATCGTTTATATTCTAATCTGCACTATGGGGACTTTGGGTACTCTAGTCTGCTCTCCGGTGACTTAGAGATATTTTGAATCATTTATACTCTAGTCCGCACTCCGGGGACTCAGAGTACCCTAGTCCGCGCTCCGGGGACTTGGAGACTTTTTGAATCATTTATAATCTAGTCCACACTATGGAAACTCAGAGTACTCTAGTCCGCACTCCGGGGACTTAGAGATTTTTTGAATCGTTTATACTCTAGTCTGCACTCCGGGGACTCATAGTACTCTAGTTCGCGCTCCGGGGACTTAGGGATTTTTTGAATCGTTTATACTCTAGTCCACACTCCGGGGACTCAGAGTACTCTAGTCCGCGCTCCGGGGACTTAGAGATTCTTTGAATCGTTTATACTCTAGTCCGCACTCCGGGGACTCAGAGTACTCTAGTCCGCACTCCGGGGACTTATAGATTTTTTGAATCGTTTATACTCTAGTCTGCACTCCGGGGACTCAGAGTACTCTAGTCTACGCTCCGGGGACTTAGAGATTTTTTGAATCGTTTATACTCTAGTCCGCACTCCGGGGAATCAGAGTACTCTAGTCCGTGCTCTGGGGACTTAGAGATTTTTTGAATCGTTTATAATCTAGTCGGCACTCCGGGGACTCAGAGTGCTTTAGTCCATGCTCCGAGGACTTAGTGATTTTTTGAATCGTTTATACTCTAGTCCGCACTCCGGGGACTCAGAGTACTCTAGTCCGCACTCCGGGGACTTAGAGGTTTTTTGAATCGTTCATTGATCGACTTTTAATTTTGTGTGTGCGTTCATACGCCAGACAGATTAATGCAATTTTACTTTGTCATGGATTTATAACACACGAAACATCAATAGTTCATAGAAAAATAGCTTCAAGCCTTTATTGATTATAAAAAATAGGGAAAAACCGAATTGTCTTATAACATGTCGGAAACAGAGAACAACAAGAGAAACACATATTGGAAATAATCGCTACTAAAATGCAAAAGAAATAGACTAAGTATAATAACGGCGCAAATGTTCGCTATTTCATGCTTTGGGAAGTGTCACGCCATCAACAGTCGCTAGCTTGAAGGTTCCTTCTCCAAGCTTCCGTTCGATGACATAGGGACCTTCCCATGTGGGATTCATATGCGACGGGATCGGAAAAACTCACTTTAAAACTAGGTCGCCCACATCGAAAGTTCTCGGTCGAATGTTTTCATTATAATATCGGGTGATTCAGTGCCGATATACAGCCGCCCTTAAATCAGCTTCTTCACGTTTCTCGTCGACAAAGTCCAACGACTCCAGTAAAAGACCTTGATTCGTTCAATGATCATAATGAGTCACCCGGTGAGAGGGAACTTCAAGTTCCATGGGTATAACAGCTTCAGTGCCGTATGCTAAGGCGAATGGAGTATGGCCAGTCACAGACTTATGGGTGGTTCTGTAGGCCCAGAGTGATGTTGGAAGCTCATCTACCCACTTGCCTCTAGCCTTCTCCAAACGTTTTTTCAAGATGGACTTGATTATCTTATTTAAGGCTTCAACTTGCCCATTCGTTTTAGGGTGAGCGACTACTGCAAACCTTTTCTCAATCCAATATTTTTGGCAGAACTCTTTGAATTCTCTACTCTCAAATTGAGTTCCGTTGTCAGTAATGATAGTCCGTGGGAGGCCAAAGCAGCATATAATGTTTCGCACGACAAAATTAACGACCTTTTTGGTGGTGATCGTAGCTAATGGCTCCGCTTTTGTCCACTTGGTGAAGTAATCAACCACAACAATTGCGTATTTCACGCCACCTTTGGAGATTGGCAGGGAGCCGATTATATCGATCCCCCATATTGCAAACGTCCATGGACTAACCATTTGCGTGAGTTCCGTCGGCGGTGCTCTCGGGATCTTTGCGTAATTTTGGCATTTATCACATCTCCTTACATAGTCCGCGACATCCCGATTCACGGTCGGCCAATAGTATCCATAGCGGAGGATCTTTTTGGCTAGCGTCTGCTCCTTAGTATGGACGCTACATTCTCCTTCATGGACTTCTCTTAAGATCCGCTTTATATTGTTGTGAGCGACGCACCTAAGCAAGGGGACGGAGAATCCCTTTCGATACATTACTCCATCCTACATTATATACCGTGAGGCCTTGCGAACGACTTGTCGTCTCTCGTTCTTTCTCTCGGGCAAGGTTCCATGTAGCAAGTATTCTTTGAACGGGGTCATCCACGACTCCCTTTCGGTTTCTGTCCCTAACACAAGATCTACTTCCATCTCGTTTATACTTAGGGCATGCAAGGTTTCAACGGGAACCAAGCCCATCTATTGTGCATCACCAGTACTTGCAAATTTTGCCAAGGAGTCAACTTCCCCATTTTGTTCACGCGGAATGTGCGAAATATCATAGTATTCGAGGTCCTCCAACAATTCTTGAACCCGAGCGAGGTATGGGGCAAGCCTTTGCCTTGCCCCTTTTCCTTATGGTCCCCACGTACCTGGTACACCACCAACTATGAGTCATAAAAGATTTCAATTGATTTCACTCCAAATTCTTTGGTAAGCTTCAAGCCCGCAATCAATGCTTCATACTTAGCTTCGTTGTTCGTAGTAGGGAAATCAAGTTTCAAAGCATAACAAATTGATCGGTTCTCGGGAGTTACAAGAATAACATGAGCCCCATAACAACGGTCGTTGGATGCTCCATCGGTATATAGCTTCCATCGAACAGCGGGAACTACATCACTACCACTTGGCTCGTCTGATATGGTGAACTCTGCAATGAAATCTGCTAGCGCTTGCCCTTGGATAGCCTTCCGTGGCAGGTAAGTGATATCGAACTGACTCAGCTCAATGTTCCATTTGAGTAGCCTTCTAGAAGTCTTCGATCGTTGGAGCACCTACTGCAGAGGTTGATCGGTATAAATACTGACCGTATGTGCCTGGAAATATGGGCGGAGCCTGCGTGGTGCGATCACCAAACAGTAGGTTAGCTTCTCAATCTTAGGATAATTTCTCTCTGCCCCCGTTAAGCGCTTACTAACATAGTACACTGGCTTTTGGATCGGTCCTCTTCACGAATCAAAGCTGCACTGATGGCATGCTGAGATACGACCAAGTAAACATACAACTCTTCATAATCTACGGGCTTTGACAGAACCGGGGGCCTCTCCAAGTGTCTCACCAGAGCTCGGAACGCGTCCTCACAATTCGACATCCATTCAAAATTTCTTTTCCCTTTCCTTATCACATCAAAGAAATGAATATACTTGTCGGTTGCTCTGGATATAAATCGACTCAACGCGGCGACTTTCCCATTCAGGCTTTGCACTTGTTTTATAGTTCTAGGTGCCTGTATTTCTCGAATAGCTTGAATCTTTTCTGGGTTGGCTTCGATTCCCCGTGCGTTGACAATGAAACCCAAAAACTTCCCAGACGCAACGGCAAAGGAACATTTAAGTGGATTGATTTTCATTTCGTAAAATCTGAGTATATCAAACATCTCAGCTAAGTCTTGAATGTGGTCGTTTGACTATCGTGACTTCACGAGCATATCATCCACATAGACTTCCATCGTTCTACTAATCTGATCTTTAAACATTCGATTCACCAAACGCTAATAAGTTGCCCCTACGTTCTTCAACCCAAAAGGCATCACTACATAACAGTACAGTCCAACGTCCGTGACAAAACTGGTATGCTCCTGATCTGGAATGTGCATCAGGATCTGATTATACCCCGAATACACATCCATAAATGACAACAATTCGTGTCCTACTGTCGAGTCGACTAGCTGATCAATTCTGGGCAAAGGAAAACTATCCTAAGGGCACACCTTGTTCAGGTTCGAGTAATCAACACAGGTCCTCCACTTCCCATTTGCCTTCCTCACCAGTACGGGATTTGATACCCATTCAGAATACAGGGCGACGCGGATGAACCCATTGGCCTTGAGTTTATCCACCTCCTCTATGAGAGCAGCGAACCTCTTCGGGTCCATGCCTCTCCTCTTTTATTTTACTGGCACATACTTTGGGTCAACATTCAACATATGACTTGCGATGGCGGGAGAAATCCCACACATATCAGAATGGTTCCAAGCGAAAACATCTAGATTTGCTCTTAGGAAATCAGTAAGATCCTCTATCATCGAGGGGTTGAGCTGTGATCCAATCTTAAGCACCCGTGACGGGTCATCATGGCCGACTGGAATGTCAATCGTCAGTTCAGTTGGTGTCGCCTTGGCCTCCATGGGTTCTTCATCGTCATCTCTCGGATCTATATCTTTATAGATCCGACTGTGTTTCCCAAGCCAAGGCTCGGGCATTACTTGTCAATTTTCAGCAACATGGATGTAGACAGGGTTGTCCACACCCTTTCCTTTCTCTCTTCGTTGGGCCTCTCTCAGCTCAGCCACATAGCAAGCACGACCAGTCGCTTGATCGCCATGCACTACACCAACTCCTCTGTCTGTTGGAAATTTCAAGGTCAAACACCATGGGGCCAAAGCTGCCTTGAATTCCGCCAGGGCCGGTCGGCCCAAAAAACATTATACGAGGAATCAACATCCAAAACAATGAACGGTAGGATCCATACCCTCCTGCATTCACCTTCTCTTAGTTCAACTGGCAATTTAACAAAACCTATTGCATCCGTAGCTACACCATTAAAGCCGTGAATGTGAGCTTTAGATGGTTTTAGATCCTTCGTCTCCATCTTCATTTGGTCATTTGCCTTTTTGAAGATAATATTAACAGAACTTCCACAATCAATTAGTATCCTTCTCACAAGCGCCGGTCCAATTGTAGCTGAGATTACCATCGGGTCAATGGTTAGTGCCTCCACCTGATCGACATCCCTGCTCCTGAACACTATATCATTAGTCATCATTCGCTGCTGCTTCGCTGGAGTCCCATCTTCTGTGTTCGAGCATCATTCGAAACCTGCATGCTTCAGGGAACTAGCATAGCGTTCCATTTCTTGCCAACTCTTGTCTGTCGGACGAGGTCCACCGATTATCGTGTTTATGACCAGTCTTCCTCCGGTCCGAGCGGTCTCCTCAGGTCGATGTGAAGCTTGCCCATGATTGGGGTCGGATGTCCCCTGTCCGCCTTCTTGCGGATTCTTAACAAACTGCTGTAACTTCTTCTGGCGAATCAGCTTTTCTATAGCATCATGGAGGTGTCTGCACTCTTCAGTATTATGCCCGTAAGTCTCGTGAAACCGACAATACTTTCCAGTCTGCTTTTGTTCTTCAGTGGATTCCTTTGGGCACGACTTTCGGTATTGGAATGTATTACAAGTTGATAGATAAATATTCTCCAAAGATGTATTCAGAGGTGTATATTCGCTATAGGTCGGGATTCTCGGTTTCCACTTTCCTGCTTCCCTCTTTCGTTTGAAATTTCCTCCTCCAGATCCTTTAGACTACTTCGGCTTATTTTGAACATTGACTTGAACCTTGACAGAGTTTTCGCCGGATTGCTTCACCGCAATGTTGCTTTGTACCGCTTCTTTGCTGGGCCCTGGTGCACTGCTCCGTCTTGACCACCTGGCCTCTTCTCTTCTCATGAATTGGTTTGCCTTTGAATAAAAGCGTTCTAGGGTAGTCGGTGGTTTGCCTGCCAGCCAGTCACCAAATTCTGAGTTCGGATCTACTCCTCGCATCACGACCATAAGGATAGCGTGGTCATTCGGATTGCTAAGTTCGGTAGTAGCAACATGAAATCTTTATAAATAATCCTTCAACAACTCTCCCGGAGCCTGGATCACACTGGACAACGACATCACATTCTTTAGGCGAGTGGCATGGATCCTGAATTGCTCCAGGAACTTCGCCGCTAAATCATCAAACCTGGAGATCGATCGCGGGGAAAGTCTAATTAACCACATGGTAGCGATTCCAGATAGGGTTATTGGGAAACATCTACATTTGGTCGCATAATTTTCCCTAGCCGAGTCCATCATCCACTCGTATCTCATTATGTGCTATCGGGGATCGGTCTTTCCTTCATAAGCTGGAATAGTAGGCATGCTAAATTTCGGGGTTACTCGGCTTGTAGGATGGTATCTGTAAATGGAGTATGGCTCCTAGATATGCCCCAATCATCATTGGTTAAGCCCTGATTCTCCCTCATCAATTGTCTGACCATAGCTGATAAATCTAGAGTTTGGATGGGAGGTGGCAAGTCGGTATCCGTCCTGCGCGATCGTTCCGGCTGGTGCCTCCTCGGCAGGCGATCATCTAAGTGCGCATCTCGAGGACCCACTTCACCACGACCCTGGCGAGGTGGTGGACCAACTCCCAAGCGTGCTCCAGATCCTAAGTTTCCCACTCCAGGTTGGGAGCGACTCCCCAGGTGCAGATGAGGGGCCGCGGTTCCAGGTAGGTAATCTTGACCATTTTTGTTGGTTTGCTCTTGCCGAGTCATCACCAATTGCTCTATTACACCAGCTTGTTCCTTTCAATCCTACGGCGTCTATGCCTGGGTTGCTCATCTAACGAAGCAGAGCTGTCGGATGATGAGTAGGAAGCAGGGCTTCCTCCAACGTTCTGACGCAGCTGCTGAGCGATCTGGGTTATCAGGTTGGCGTTCGTTTGAATTTGCTCGTTAAGTTGTCTCCTACTTTCCACGAGCTCCCTGCATTAGCTTGCTGATTGCTGGGTCCCACTTGATGGACGCTGGCGGTCTCATTAGCATCCGCATTGTGGGAGGCGGATCTGGTACATGGTCTTGCCATCTTAGAGTTATCCGTAGGAACTCTGAGTAGAATCTATGAACTCTTGAGAATAAACTCGGATCTCCTTCAGAGGAATTCCTCAATCCAGTAGCGACAAAGTAGATCCTAATAGCCTGAGAATGCACCTTCTCAGTGAAAGCACCAAAATTGGTCACTAACTCCCTTGAATAAAGTTATGTAGAGAGATTAACGAAGAAAGTAAATTAAAACAGAGGAATATCACAGTAGAATGCAAAAACAACAACAGAAACAAGAACACCAGATTTATAGTGGTTCGGCGTAACTGTCTACGTCCACTTTGAATGTAATCTTTATTGCTTCTTCAAATAATTAAATACAGATACAATTCGTAAACAACGGCTTGAATACAAGTTTGAGTAAGAAGAAGTTGAGTATAGAAAATGGCAGAGTCTCCCTGGAGTTCTCGAAAAAAGGCCCCTTCAACTGTACCCCTGCCCCTCTATTTATAGACAAAGATAGGCTGAACCCCTCATGCAAGCCCATGACCAAGGTAGCTCGTCCCATAGCTGTAGGTTTGGTAGACCGAACCAGTCATGCCGATCCACTACCACCGATCCACCTGTTGCCGATCCGGGAGTTGTCTCGTCGCTGACTCGAAGCAGGCCCTCAAGGAACTCGGAGCAAGCGGCAGGTGACTCGAAGCAAAGAAATGCTGGTCGCATCACTCTGTCGCAGATTAAATAACTTGTCAACCTTCTTAAGGTGCACCGGCCCAGGTATGCCGACCTACACATGCCAAATTATTAAGGCTGAACCATAGGTGCCGACCCACACCCGACCGACCCACCTTGGCTTTCCTACCATGACCGAACGATACATGCTGACCTACTAGACCGACCCACGCACGATCTTCCTTCCTTGATCGAGCCACCCATGCCGACCCATACGTGCCGAACCATAGATGTCAATCCCATTAAGGCCGACCCACAGGTGCCGAACCATATATTAAAGGCCGATCCACCCAAATATAGCGAGCCACTCAAACATGCCGAACCATATATTAAAGGCCGATCCACCCAAATATACCGAGCCACTCAAACATGTCGAGCCATACCTGTAGGCGGAACCATGCACCTACCAAACTAATCGAGTTACACCGAACCCTTATACTTCCATATCTCTTTTGGTTTGGATCCCGTCTAGGCTCAACCATAGCCTCTGCAACTATCGCTTTGTAGCCAGGCCAAGTAGCCGGGTAACAACACCAAAATTCAAGGAAATCGTCATATTGAGATCGACTCGATAATTGAGACTTAGACAATTTCACGAAGGAAGATGCTTGAGGTCGGAGAACACACCTTGTCTCTAGAGCTATACGCATTCAACCGGGGAAACCCAAACTTCGCCACAGATTGTACACACCAAAATCAACTATACTCCATCCAAATTGAAATTGACCAAGTCCAGTCCATCGTCATCACCATCACCTAAGCAAGCATTCACCAACGCCAACCTCCAATTCAATCAACTATGTGCTAGGGTTACTGGGTTTTCTCGGGTTTGAGTTCTTAGGGCTTCGGATCTAGTAGCGGCGACTTCTTCTATGCAGTAGCGACTTTCTCAGGTGGTGGTAGAGACAAGCAGCGACGGCGAAGGATGAAAGGATTTAGGTCGGGGTTAGATTGGATTTGATTCGGTGAAGGAAGGCTTGGGTAGGAAGTGCGAAGACTCGGTGCTTGGAAGAAAAGTGAAAAGGAGGATTTGGGAAGTGTTGTTTAAAAAAGGGAAAAAATGAATTTTTTTTATTAAGTTAATAACACGGTACCAATTACCACCGTTCGCCCGAATCGGCTCCAAATCTTTGTTGAAGGAATCCCTGTTAAATCGAAGCGTTATGCAGTCTCTGGAGTATAGAATACATTGCCAATGCATTGAATCAGAATTCTAATTAAAACCAAAATGAACGATTGATGGACAATTAACTAAGTAAAAGCATCGTCTCAAGACGACATCCAAACGATCAACTGGAATTCGCCGGCTAGCAATCTAGGACTTACCTCGTTCCTGAGCACACTTTGTTTCCAACAAAAGCATATTTTGGAGGTAAATGTTAACTGGGTTTTTAACCAAGCAGAAGTCAATGGAAGTTAGAATGTCGAGACGAATACAAATTGAAATCTGGAAGGTACGCTCAAATGGACAAAGGAAATAGCTTGGGAATGTTTGGACAAAAATATGCTAAGTGGATAAGTCAGTACCGAGTTATAGCTACAGGTCGGTACCGAGTTACAGTGCTCCACAACCGGCCTCTCAAACTTCACATAGTTTATTCTCTAGCTCTTATATACATGTCCAGGTGATTTCATAAAATTTTGGAGGACCTATCTCAAGAATTGAAGAGTTAGCTCCTATAAACTGCAGAATACACCAAGTTATGGAGGAACGATTACCAAAACAAGTCATCAATATACGAAAACACAAGGGGCACCCCAAAATGAAGCTAGGAGTATGATCTAAAAGAAACCTACGAGTTTCTCCTTGAGGGGATAACTCGGCACTGAGTTATAGGGATAACTCAGTACCAAGTTATACTATTAACTCGTGGGTCCCCCAAAATTTTCACACTACTCTGGGCTGATGTTTGGACCTTACTACAAATAGGATTCTAATCCAACACACCTGCAACCCAAAGAGGATCTAGTTTCTACCATCACTCCACGGAAGCTCTGTCTCATCTTTATCTCCTTCCTCAACACAATAGTCACCAAGGCAGCTACTCTAGGCAATTTTAGGACTTAGAATTTTTCCAATCCCTACACTTGTGATTCGTTCTCTCTTAAATCCCTTGTAATCTCTAACAAACAACACCAAGCCTATAAGCAACACAGCTATAAAGTGGATATAGGCTATAAATTGCCAAACCATTATAAAATCTTGTGTCTCTCTTTCTTATTTATGTTTATTTTCTTTTATTTCTACTGTTATCTTCTAGATCTAGGTCTCATAGATTCCCCATAACCTATTCTTGAGTGTTGATCCATTTTTGGCGTTAACAACATGTATATATTCTTCATTAATTAACTTATTTAATTAGTTCATTTATTTTATTAATCTTATTAATAAATTTAAAATTTGAAATTAATTTATATTATTTTTTAAACATTTTGAATTTTTTTATTATATTATAACTTTTATAATATATGTATATCTTGCTTTCAGTTTAACTTTTAAATTTAAAATCTTACATTTTTAGTTTTCAATTTTTTTTGAAAATTAGCCCAAGGCCCAATTCAAATTTGGGCCTTTTCTATTAGGGACAACTTTTAGGTTGGGAGCTTAATAGTTAATCCTAACAAGACTAATTTAGACTAGATAGGCTATTGGGCCGTGATACCATTGTTAGAACTGAGCTAGTCCGCAGCGGAAGTTATGGGTGAATTTCTAAAAAAAATCCCCTTGTTGGATCTTTATTGGGCTTATGAAGTCTAGTTTATTTAGAACATTTCTAAATTTATTTAAATCAAATCTTTTATTTTATTTAAATTTATAAGATAGTATAATTTTATTTAATTTATGTATGATATACACACACACACACACATGTATATGTACATGTATATGTATACATATGTATATATACGTATACATATGTATATATATGTATGTATGTATGTATCATATACACATATACCCGTGTGTGCCTATGTAACATATCAATCCGTGCAAGGTATAACATGCCCGTGTATACATGTTGGGATTTAAATCGCAACAAACATGTTAGCTCATCCAATTTGCAAATATACTGTCCAAATGTATGTTTATATACTTTTATAATATTTTAAATACACACACACACTTTGATTATTTATTTTATAAATATAAATGTAGACAAATATATATAATGTATATATAAACAGTCATGAAATATCAACATTAAAATATATACATATGTAATCATGTGAATAAATTTCAAATCAATTATAAATATATCAAATAAAATAAATAATATGAAAATAAACGATTAATGTTTTTTTATTAAAAATTGAAAATAGTGTATATACGTATGTAAATTTTTTTAATATATATATATATTATATTAGTTACTTGTTTATTAATGTATAGTAAAATATTAAATTATAAATTAATACTTATAAGTACACAAAATATTTTAATATATATATATGTATATTTATATGTATATATATACATATATGTACCCGGTCTTGCGTACGACTCAGATATAATTTTTTAAATTTTTAATATTTATTTTTAATTATTTCCATACGGGTTTTATTTAAAATATTATTATAAAATATTTCGAAACATAATATTGAAATTTGACAAGCACTATTGTCCCAGTGGTTAAGTGCTTCGACTTTGGTGCGAGAGGTCACAAGTTCGAAACTTGTGTAGCGTGATTTGAACATATATTGACATGTTATTTGTGTTATGTTGTCCTAGTGACATGTTGTATCTAAGTACCATTTCAAAAAAAAAATATTGAAATTTAAATTTTCGTTAAATTTCAAAATGACATTTGTACATAGAAAATTTATTTCATAATGTTATGATTTAAAAATAATTTTATAATTAATTATTGATTTTAAACTTATATTTAAAATATTTTAAATAATAAAAATAATGTTTTTTATTTTATTTTTCCGTCGAGCACATATTTTGTAACAATATTATTTTATGAAACATGAGACATAATTTTTTTTTGCAAGGCAAGCCGGCTTTATAGAGGGCCGTGTCACTTTTATTATTCAAATTTATAACAGGTATTCTGCACATGCACAAAACAACTATAGAACATAAAAGAAAACATGAGTTAGGTAAAAGGCCAAACTACTAAATAGGAATAGACAAAACTAATCCCCATCAGAAGAGGATGACCCATAATCAAACGAATCAGTCCCAATCACATGAACATATAAGCTAAATAATTTCCGAAGCAAAGGAATATACTAAGGAATCCTCTGAGTAAAAGAAAATCCTATGCCAATTAGCATCCTAAAGTAAATCTCTATTATGATCCCCATTCTCTCCATTCTGCAATAGAGAAAGAGAACCACCTGATACTTGGTAGATTAAAAATCTATGCTCGCCCACCACATCAGCAACATATCTATAATAACAATCCCTCATGGGGGAATAACGAAACCGATTGTCTTCACAAACCCAAACTTGCTCAAAAGAATACCAAGATATCATATCTGGAGACGTGCTGGAGTCAAGGATGGATATGCAAATATCAGTGTCAGGCCCCATAGGACTAGGGGCTGGTATTGTTTTCTTGGGAATCCAAATTTGCTTTGCCACCTTTGGCAAGGGAATCTTCTAAGTAAGAGGAATTACAATGTCTCCCTTCGTCACAGGAATTGGGGACGGAGCTGTAGCCTGATGCTTGCAAGAATCAGCCAAATTTCCAAAAGAATAACAAGTAGTGCATATAGGAGTTTTTGACTTATAATTTACTTCCACTATTGCAACCTGCCCCGGAGCAGGTTCAATAGGTAAAACAGAAGGCAACAAGCCGTTAGGCTTAATCTCAATCAAAGTTGTAGCATAACCTAGCCTATCCCTACTAACCGTAGCAGCATCAAAACAAACCAAATTCCCAATATGGTTAGCCAACTAATTAGTGCCAATCATCGATTGTAATACTGATTGGATTTTGGTGAATTGAACCCAAACAGGTATGGATAAAACCTGTTCACAGAGGGATTCCAACAAGTAAACATGAAATGTGTCCCTAATATAATAGTTGGTTCTGCTTCTAGAATTTAAGACGATCTTCCAAACATGAAAATTCGAAGTAAAACATAAAGTTATCACTTCCCATTTTAATTTTACCTTTCAATCTCCACTTTTTCATCAAGCTATATTTAACAGCTAAAAACGAAGGATTTTCATCAAGAAAAAAACCAATAAGTTGATCACGTCAAAATTCAGAACCCGCTTCAATAACTTCCACAAGTGGAATATTGATACCATTTACAGTTTTTAAGTCAAATAAGCGAGGAGAGAACTCACCTGCATTATGTGGCTTCGACGTGAAAAGAGAAGCCCAATTGGATTTTTTCAAATCGCGAGTAAGTGGATCAAGGAGCGCGGGACTTGGAACTTTGCTTTTTCATTTAGGGCGGCACTACTACCACTTGGAGCACCTGTATTTGCATGACCAGAAAGGCCAGCAACGCATAGAGGATAGATAAGCCATGAGTAGCATCAGGTTGCACGTCACCCACGAGCGCATTATCTCAAACATTAGGAGTGCATAGAACTGCATTAGGAATTAGCACCTCCTTCAAGCCATTACCAGCATCCACATTACTCTCAACATCAACATTACATATAGCCATAACCTTCTCACAAACCAAAAACTTAAAATTTACAGCAACTTCAAACCATAAACTCTCGCTCCAAGAACCGTGGCAGTTAACAGAGGAGAGACAGACGATATCGCCGTATTAAGCAAACCTGAAATTGGAGCAGTAGATGGATTATATTTATCAATGGATGCATCTAAGTTACTCAGGGGATTCACACTTCCAGGAAGCGGCGAACAAGATGCATCAACATTGAGGTTAGCAGAGAGGCCATTTGGGCATCAGGTTGATCGATAACCAGAGCAAGAGTTTCAAGTGCCAAGGCAGGCACATCTGCGAATGAAGGCGGATCAGGAATAGCTGAGGCAGGCAGAGGAGCATCCTACATAGTGGAAGTAGCCGTGAAAGGACAGTCAGATCTAGTTGTGGAAGTAGACGCACGTTGTTCCAAAGAAGCCATAAATCTGGCTTTTCATTTTCGAATCTTGGCCATCAGATTGAAGATTGAATGAGTAGAGGGGAAAGGAGTGAAAAACGAGGAGAAACGTAAAGGCGCGGCAAAAGAAGGGAGGTCGATATGGGGATGCGGGGAGAAGTAAAAGAAGATCCGAAGGACAAAAAAATCATCATGAAACAGAAGCCATTGTTGGATTTCAATTTCAATTGCTATCTTCTTTAACATGCGACATAATTTTATATAATATATATATTACTATATTTAATTAAATGACATAAATAATATATATATATATATATATATATATATATATATAATTTTATTATAGTCGATATAATATATTTACAATACACGGTATTAAAAATATAACATATTTATATAAAGTATGATGAAGTAATTAACCTAAGTAGGGGGCAGAGAATCCTCTCCGGTACAGCACCCCGTCCTGCATTACGAATCATGGAGCCTTTCGAAGAATCATTTTTTGTTCATTCCAGTCTCTGGGGAGTATTCCTTTGAGTAGGCAGTCCTTGATCAGCGTCACCCATGGCTCTTCCTCTTCTGTGTCTCCAGAACCCAATCGACATCCATTTGATCTATGCTGGGAGCCAATAATACATCTACTGGAACCAGTCCCAGTGACCGTGCGTCTCCGAAACTAGCCAGTTTAGCTAAATAATCGGCCTTCATGTTTTGTTCTCTGCGAATATGAGTTATTGTGTAGTGTTCAATGTCGTTGAGAAATTCCCATGCTTTAGACAGGTAAAGGGAGAGATTTTCTCCTTTAGATTGATTCTCTCTTCACCTGACAAATGACTAGCTGAGAGTTGCTGTAGATATGCAAAGCTTTTATTTCCAGTTCCTTCACAATCCTCAATCCTACTATTAACGCCTCGTACCCCGCCTCGTTGTTAGTAGCGGGAAGTTCTAGCCTTAGAGCATAACAAATCAACCGTCCTTCAAAATTTTTCAAGCACAACTCCTGCTCCTGAGAAGAACTCATTTGACGCACCATCGATGAACAAGTTTTATCGCGATACTATGACTGCAGTATCCTCCTCCTCATCAACCCTAATTGTGAATTCAGCGAAGAAGTCAACTAATGCATGTCCTTAATTTCCTTTCGAGGATGATAAGTTACATCGTATTAGTTCAAACTCAATGTTCCATTTCATAAGTCGTCCTAAAGTTTTGGGTCAGTAGATTAACTGCTTCAAGAGTTGATCCGTCAACACCTTGATTGGGTGCACTTAGAAATACAAGTAATTTCGTTGACGCTATCAGTAAGTAGTACGATGGTTTTTCGAACTTCGGGTAATTCCGTTCAGCTCCAGTGAATGTTTGCTGAGGTAATAAACTGGTCGCTGAACCCTAGCTTCCTCACGCACAAGTTCTGCACCTAGTGTGTGAGCAGACACTACCAAGTAAATGAATAGATCTCCTCCAGCCGTCGGTTTGGATAGAACCGATGGTGTCTCCATGTGTCGCAGTAGTTCCTCAAAAGTGGTCTCGCAGTCCTGATTCCATTCAATGTTTTTCTTACCCTTCTTCAATGCATCGAAGAATTGTATGCATTTATTCATCGCTCTAGATATGAAGCGGCTCAACGCTGCGATCTTTCCATTCAAACTTTACTACTCTTTTTTCTTCATTGAGGCTCTAACATTCCACAATGTAGCAATCTGTTCTGGATTGGCCTCAATGCCCATTGCATTCACTACTAATCCAAGAAATTTCTTTGAAGCAACACCGAACGAACACTTTAGTGGATTCAGTTTTATTCTATATTTCCAAAGGATCTCAAACATCTCTAAGAGATCATCCAGATGATTTCAAAATACTTGTGACTTCACTAGCATGTCATCCATATACACTTCCATCGTTCATCCGATCTAGTTTTTGAATATCGTGTTTACCAATCTCTGGTAAGTAGCTCCGTTGTTTTTCAAGCCGAATGACATTACATGATAGCAGTACAGCCCTAAGTTTGTGATGAGGCCGGTATCTCCTGATCAGGCTCATGCATTATACTTTGATTATATCTTAAGTATCCATAATGAATGAGAGAAACTCATGTGCGGCGTATCTATCAATGAGCTGGTCGATTCCAAGTAGTGAAAAGATATCCTTCAGGCAAGCTTCGTTCAAGTCTAAGTAGTCGACGCAAGTCCATCGCTTTCCTTTTGATTTTTGGACCAACATAGGGTTTGACACCCACTCAGGATATGTTGCATCATGGATGAAGCCATTGGCCAATAGCTTATCCACTTCCTCCTTTAATGTAGCGGATCACTTCAGACCCAGACTGTGTCTCTTCTGCCTCACTGGTGTGAACTTGAGATCGATATTAAGTGCATGATACGCTATCTCCAGCATTATCCCACACATATATATCGGAGTACATCCAAGCGAATACATCTAGATTGGCATGAAATTTTTTTATCAGTTCATTTTGCATCTTGATTCCAAGCTACGAACCTATTCTAAGGACCAGAGTTGGGTCGTCCATGTAGACAGGGACAGCCACCGTAAACTCTACCGACGTTTCTCGTACCTCCCCTGAACTCTTCTTCCTTGGGTTCATAGCCTTGTCGAAGCGACTATGGTCCCCAAGCCAAGGGCAGTTCTGTAATTATTATTCTTTTGGTTCACGAATGTGTTGTGTCTTCCCCACACTCTTCCCTTTTTCACGACGCTTCAATCACGTAATTCAGCAACATGGTATTCTTTGGCAGCACTTTGGTCTCCTCTTGTTACTCCTTTAGGATTCTCCACTGGGAATTTCATCAGGAGACACCATGGAACCAAAGCGATTCTGAGTCAACGAGGGTCGGTTGGCCCAAGAAAGCATTGTAAGAAGATTACTTATTGAAGATCATAAATGTCTTGATGACAACCACCCTCTGTTCTCCTTCTCCAAGTTCTATAAGTAGATCGATCATTCCAACCGGTTGCTTTGGTTCACCCATAAATCCCTGAATCTTTATTCGGTTGGCGGTCACATCCTTCATGCTTACCTTCATCTGGTCATACGTCTTTTGAAATAGAATAAGATCGAACCCCTATCGTCAACCAAATCTCGATGCACAACTACTGGACCGAGCCCATCTGTTATTACCATTAGATCAAGAGTTAGTGCTTCTATGCCTTCGGTATCCCAATTCTAGAACACAATTTCATTGGCGGTCACCTTTGTTGCTTTAGTGGAGCTCCATCCTCGATGACATAGCAACTCTCCTGAGGGGCGTGCTTCAAAGAACTAGCATATCATTCCATCTTGCCCCAACTCTTTTGCACTAAACGAGGTCCTTCAGTGATGGTGTTTATAACCAACTTCTGATCTGTTAACCTGACCCCTTCTCCGCTAGGTTCGAATAGATTTCCTTTAGCATTCGGTGGTTAGGGTCCGGCCTATTGATCAGAGTTTTGTGGTTCCTTCACGTACTGCTTGAACCTATTATTCCTTATCAGTTCCTCAATCAAGTCCTTCAGGTGCAGATACACATTTATGTTATGCTTGTGAGTCTCATGGAAGTGACAAAACTTTTCCAATCTTTTTTTTGCTTGGACGCTTCCCTCTTAGGCGGTTTATTGTATTGCTCGGTTCCCTGAGTGGCAAGTATGATGTTTTCTAGACTATCATTTAGTGACGTATAATCTTCAGGCCTTAGATTCCTTAAACATTTTCCGTTCCTGTCACTCCTACCAGAGTTTTGATTTCACTTCTTCTGATTTGCAGCCTTTCCCGCATTTCCTGTAGTAACTCCAGAACTATTTCCATCCTGTTTAATTGCAACATTACTATAAATCACTTCCTTCGGTTGCTCATCAGCAGTTTTGCCTTCAATTGTACTTGATTCTTCCAGCCTTAGAAACTGGTTCACCTTTCAGTGAAATTCTTCCATGGTAGTTGGTTGTTTCTTTTTAATCCATCTACGAAATCCGTATTCGGATGGATAGCTCAGACCAAATCTATAAATATCATATCTTCCTTTGGATTTCTCATCTCAGTAACCGCGATGTTAAACCAGTTCAAGAAAGCTTTTACTGACTCATTGAGCCCTTGAGAAAAGCCAGATAAGGACAACACATCCTTTGGTTGTGTAGTATAGAGTCTAAACTATTCTAGAAACTTCCATGCCAATTCGTCAAAAGTGGAAAGAGACTTCGGTGCAAGTCTTATAAACCACGTGGAAGCGACTCCTTCCAAGAAAATGGGTAAACACATACAGTGAACAACATCCGTAGCTTTAGCTCCATCCATATGCCAAAAGAAGTGTTATTTAGGGTCCGTTGTTCCATTGTATGATGGCATAGTCAGCATGGTGAATTTTCAGGGATATTCTTCTCTCAAAACGTTTGCGGTAAAAGGGGTTTGGCTTGGTGCGGAATCCTAGTCTTCATTTTTCCTGCCTTTGCTTTCCTCCAATAACCTTTGACCATATCAACAATGTACTCTTCCCTGGTATAGTAATCTATCGGTCGATTGTCAGGGGCTGCACTAAGTATTTGACTCTACAAATGATCTTGGCTTACCAACTGTAGTATAGGTTCTCCATTCTTCGAGAGAACCATTCCTACAGAGTTCCTCTAGTGTGTAATTGGTCTTGCCATGATAGTTTGAGCTCCATCTCCAGTGTTTTATCCATTAACACCAGTATTCAATTCTAAAGCTCCACCATCAAGCTGCACATCGTCTTTAAAGTCAGAAACGAGCATTGTGCTAGTACATTAGGTATTGGTTTTGATGACAACAACCATATAAGATCATATAAAATATAGATATTAATATTTTATCAAGTTAAATATAGTATATAGTGCAGGATATCAGACATGTATTGATTAAGAAGAATGTACAGTATCAAGAGCAGACTCAAGAGGCTAATAAAGAGGCTGATATAGAGAGTCAAGAGTCAGAGATTGAAGACTTATGAATATGAAGATTTAAGATATAAAGATAAGTTATAGAGTCATAGATTATTTTGTTAAAGCCCTAGTAGCACTTCTTTGATCTCTCTTCATTTTTTTCAACAAGGTTTTTAAAATCTATTTTCTGATTTCAATTATTTTCAAATATCCTGGTTTTCAAGAAAAATGATTTTCTAGAATCCTTGTTTTCAAAATGATTTTTCAAACATATTTTCAAAATAGCTTTCAAATGATTCCTAACCTTTTACTTATTTATTTACAAAATTATTAAGTTTTCAAGTACTTTATATTTTAATATATACTTTTAATTTATTATATTTAGATATAGATTTTGGTTTTATGTTTTCAAAATGTTTATGGTATTTAAAAGTATATTTTGACATTCATTAATACTTTGATATATATATATATATAGTCACTTATACTTTATATTTTATTTTATTTTTCAAAAGAAATTTATATTTAAATCCTTTATATGTTAAAATATTTCAAAATACTTTTATAAAGTTTTCTTAAGTTTTATTATGATTAAAATATGTATAAACTATGCTTAAATGATTTTACAAAGTATCAAAATATTTTACAAAGCTTATTATTTTCAAAACAATTTTATAAAGTGATTTTTTCAAAATACAAAAGGATATGTCGACATATCCTCCTTATGTATATCGACATATAGGTCGAGATTTTCAAAATGCAAATTTTGAATGGAAGTGTCTTTTCGTCATATATCTTCACGAATGGACATGACTATTGTTTCTTTATAAATATGGTTTCTCTCAACGAATTTTAAATAACCACTCTCTTGTATTTTCACCCCTCTTTCACTCTCTTAATTTCTAAAAGAAATTCTATCAAGCTCTTCTCAAATTCAATCAAAATCAAATTCAAACTCTATTGATTTGATTCTCTATTTAATACTCTCTGATCTCTCTCACTCAAATCATAATCAAAATGCTATTCAAGAGACTATAGGATTATTTGTATTCAAGGTCTAGAAATTGATTTTGTAAACTCTATCAAATCATACTCAAATACTTTTGGTGTGCTTGGTGTCCCTAAAATCAAAGTGGGTGTGCTTGTGTCCCATTCGAATCAAGTGTAAGTGCTTGGTGTCCTGTTTGAATTTAAATAAGTGTGTTGGTGTCCTGTTCGAATCCAGTGAGTGAACCTAAATTTTGAAAAATCTAGAGGGTGTGTCTCATAGCCTTGAAATCGAGATTTTATAGACTTTGATATTTGAAAAGAAATACGTACAAGAAATTGTACGGGACTGGATGTAGGGTAACTCTGAACCAGTATAAAAATCCTGATGTGATCTCTCCAACTCTTTATTTTTTACCTGCATTTATATATATCCGTGTTTGCATTTGTGATTGTCAATTTGCATTGTTTAAACTATAATCTTAAAAGAATTCAAAAAAATTCATAAAAGTTAGTAAACACTATTCACCCACCTCTAGCTTTAAGATCCTTCTTCCGCAAACTACCATTTGGTATCGGAGCATTGGTTTTCAAAGTGTTCATAATTTTGATTTTTGAAAATTTTAAATGGCTAACAACACTGTTAGTTCACTTGTTAGTAACACCTTGTCGAGAGACAATCTACTACTAGACCCCCACTTTTTAATGACGGTAATTACACATATTGGTCATGTAGAATGAAAATCTATTTACATTCAAATAGTCTAAATATTTGGAATGTAACATGAAATAAGTACACCGAGCCCCAGACTAACTTTTCTAAATGGACTACTGACCAAAAGGTACTTGCACAAAGTAACTCTAAAGCCATGAATATATTTTTTGTTCATTAGATAAGAATGAGTTCAATAAAGTGTCTAATTCTAAGTCTGCATATGAAATATGGAGAACACTGCATGTTACACATGGGGGCACTAGTAAAGTCAAACATACCAAAATTTCTATGTTAACCAATCGGTTTCAGTTATTTAAAATGAGTTCAAATGAATCCGTTTCTGATATGTATAGTAGATTTCAAGATATAGTATATTCACTAATTGCATTGGGTAAAAGTTTTTCTAAAGAGGTTCAAGTTAGAAAAATGCCTAATTCACTACTCCTGAATGGGACCAAAAGACTCTTGCAATTGAAGAGGCTAATGACATCAGCCCTCTAAAAATTGAAGAGTCAACTGGCAATTTAATATCATATGAAGCACAAATGCAGGGCATGAGAGAAAGCAAGGCAATAGAAAAGAAATCCATCGTTTTCAATGCAACAACAGATGATCTGAATTCACACAATGAATGATCTGAATTCAAACAATGATAATAGTGAGGAAATTGCTTTCATGACCAAATTTTTTTGAAAATTTATGAAATACGAAAAATTAAATAATCTCAGGAGAAATGGTAACAAAAATCTAGGAAGTGGAAATGTTGTTAGATGTTTCAACTGTAATGAATTTGGCCATATGCAGAGAGACTGTCCACAACAGAAGAAACCGAAAATCTTGCCAAAAACTGATTCGTTCAGAAAACAGAGAAAGACTTGTACTACAATATTAGATGATCCTGATACTTCATCAAGTGATAATGAACCAGATACAGAAGATGCCAATACGTGCTTCACAACAATAATCAATTAAATTTAGAAAAGTCCGAAGAAATGGATCAAAAATAGGTACATGTTTAAAATTAATTTTTTTGATTGGATTTTTGGTTGCTTTTGATAGGATTAGATTAATAACAATATTGGACGAATATAATATATATATGTATAAAGAAAATTTTATAAAATTAATTTAATTAGAATATAATATTGAATAAAAATAATAAAAAATACGTATATTTTTAAATTAATTTTAAATTATTTACCAAGTATATAGATTAGTAATAATTATAGGATAATTAGACATATACATTTTTTTTTAAATTTGTTAATGATATTATAATTGGGCTATGCGGCCCAAAGCAAATAATACAACTGCAATATATGATATAATGTAGCATCTCAGCAGACAGCTCGACACAACTAACAAGACAAACAACACTTTCCTAATTTGATTTAGGGTTCATCAGCTCCGGAGCTATGGCGGCTTCTCGATCTCTGCTCGATTTCCTTGCCTTACAACCGTCAAGTTCCAATTTTCCAGTAGTTGTTTTTCTCGTGCCTCTAAGCTGGTAATCTTCTTAATTCTTGCTATATTGATCTTTAATCTTTCGCTATGTTTTCTGATAACTCTAATTCCGTTTTTCCTTGTTTTTGGTAAAAGCTCGTACGTTCCTTTCTCTCCAGAGGTGTGGGACAGTAGCTGTCAGCGTACTTTTCTGACTTCCTTCATAAAGTTCGTGATGTCTGTCCGGTTACTCAGGTACTTGATTTCCTCCTCTAAACTCATCACTGCTTCTGCATGCAAGTTCTTTAGTTCCTGTATCGCCCAGACACGTTTACTGTATTTGCAACCAAAGAATAGGTGTCTATGGGTTTCAGTTTCTTTTTTACATAAATTGCATGTTTCTTCATATATAATTCCCCAACTTTTGAGTCTATCCTTTGTAGTCAGTCTGTTTTTGATGGCTTTATAAGTAGTGTGAGACATTTTGAGACAATTTGATTTGCTCCATATTATCTTGTGCCACTGAACTATTGGGTAGTGCTGTCGACTGTCTTCCCATACATCTTTCATTTTAAATTTCCCATTACTACTATTTTCCAGGCCCATTCATCTTTTGCTCTGTTTGTGTATAGTGGTAGCTCCTCAATTTCTTGTTTTAAGCTTCTGGTAATTATCTGTTTTTCTGGCTCCTATTTTTGATTGTGAATGATACTGGAGACTTGAATTTTTGGGGTATTATTTGCTGAAAAACTTACCCATCCTAGTCTGTCCAATAGGCTTTTGTTGTTTATCCAGGGGTCTTTCCATAAGTGTGTGTCTTGGCCATTTGCTATTTGCCTTTCAACTAATTCTTTTAGCCTCTCCCTTTGTTTGGGAATGTTTTTCCAAATGATTGAAGCATTGTTATCTGTTTTTATTATTCAGAAATTATCTTTCAAATATCTAGCTCTCATCCATTTGGCCCATAAGTTTTCTGAATCAAGAATATTCCAAGCTAATTTGAGGCCATAGACTTTTTTAAGCTCAAACAGATTTTTTAGCCCCACTCCTCCTTCACTTTTAGGTCTGCATAATCCATTGTAGCTTACCTTATGCATCCCCCCTTTTCATATGAAATTGGCACAGATTGATTTAATTTTAGCAATTGAGCAATCTGGGATTTGGAAAGTTTGTAACCAGAACCTGACTTTTGAAGTGATAACAGTATGTACTAGTTCTACTCTTCCTGCAAAAGATAGTAATTTTGATCTCCATCCTTGTAACTTTTCTCTAATGTTGTCTATGAGTTTAACACATTCTACATCTGTTATAGTATTGTGACAATGGCACCCCTAAATACTTTACTAGCAGTTCTCCTTCTCTCACTCCAAGTTGTGATAATATCTCTGCTTTATTTTTGCAATACTTATTCATATAGCATTTAGTTTTAAGCTCATTGACTTTAAGCCCAGCTAGAGATTCCAACTGTTTAAATATTTCCTTTACTGTGTTCAATAGCTTTACAAACTACCAACAAATCATCTGCATAGATCAAGTGATTGACCTCTAGTTTTATCTTGTATATGTGTTTGATAAGGGACTGATAGCTAGCTAACTCCATTTGTAAAGAGAACCATTCCATAGCAACTGCAAATAAATATGGAGATAAAGGATCTCCTTGTCTAATCCCTCTGTTTGACTTGATGAATCCTTTAGGAACTGCATTAATTAACATTGAAAAGGTAGGAGTGCATATACAATGGGTTATGGGTTTTAATAATTTAGCTGGAATACCCATTTCATGTAACATGTGTAGAATGAATTGTTTATTCACTTTATCATATGCCTTGTGTAGATCAATTTTCATACACACTCTATCTGCTCCTTTCTTATTAAAATCTCTCACTAATTCATGAGCCATTAGCAAATTTTCAGAGATGAATCTCCCCTTAATGAATGCACTTTGACACTGAGATATGCTCATAGGTAACACTTTGTTAAGCCTCATGTAGATAAATCTTGCTAAGAATTTTATAAGTTACATTACAACATGCTATAGGTCTATATTATTCAATTCTTTCTGGCTTGTTAACTTTGGGAATGAGGGTGATGAAAGTATGATTAATTTCCTAAATGAATTCGCTTGTGTTTAAAGCCTCTTGGTAACCTTTTAACATGCTTTCTTTAAGGTTTTTCCAATGCACTTTGAAGAAAGTTGCACTTATACCATCGGGGCCGGGGCTGGAATCATCGTGGATAGAGAAAGTGGCACTCTTCAATTCCCGTTCCGTAATATACTGTCAACATACAAGCTCCTTCTCTTGAAATTCGTCTTCTGCAGTGGATATGAGGTATTTGTTGTGTATGATCTCCATTATAAGTGTCTATTAAATAATCTATAGCTTTAGTCTCCAATGCCTGTATGTTTTCAGTGAACTCCCCCTGTTCATTTAAACAATTCAATAAGTTATTTTGATTTTTTCTTTGAGATATTTTGGTATAAAAGAACTTATTGCATTTATCCCCTTCTGTCATCCATTTTTCTTTTGCTTTCTGCTTTAGCTCTATGGCTTGTTTTTCCAGCTATTGCTTTAGTATCTTTAGACTGGAGTAGTATTCTGCATTCAATTCTTCATTTTGAGGATCATCTTCTAGTTGATATTGTAAATTTTCCAGCTTCTCCTACAATTTCTTTATTTCATCATCTGGTTTGGGCTTTTTTTATTCCACTCCTTCAGTCTAATTTTTATTTGTTTTACTGTCATGATGCATTGGTACATATGGTTTCCTTCAGGAATTTGAATCTTATTGAAATCTACTACTTCTTTGTAACCTTCAATTAGATGCCAATGATTTGCATATCTGAATGGTTTTCCTTTCTAGGATTGTTTTCCATCATTAAACTGAATGTATAGTGGACTATGATCACTAGTAGAGCTTGGCAACACTGTAACTTTTATATTTGGCATTTTATTCAATAATTTTGCATTGCCTAAAGCTCTATCTAGTCTTGACTGAATTCTTTTAAACTCGCCACTTTTCCATGTGTATTTCAAGCCCGTGTGGAGCACTTCAGTTAATCCTGCTGCCAATACACAATTGTTGAATTCTGATACTTGGCAAACTCTTAACGTAAGGCCTCCTTGTTTTTCATTAGTTCTCAGTACAACATTGAAGTCCCTAGACACTAACTATGGTTATTGTATAATCTTTGAGTTGTCTACCAATTTATTCCATAAACTTTTCCTCTCTAATGCTAAATTGCTTGCATATACTATTGTTGTAACTATTTCCAGCCCTCCTACATTCTTCATGTTTATGGTAGCTTGTTGTTCATCTATATTCATCAGGTTACATGTCCATATATTGGTATCCCATAACGCCATGATTTTGCCTTTAGTAGTATTATTGCTATTGTGTATAACATCGCAATCATTGCCCATCTGAATTTTAAATGCTTCCTGGCTATTTTCAGTGAATTTATTTTCTAATATTTCCAAAATTGTAGGCTTATATTTATTTCATAGATTATAGAGGTCTGATTTTCTAACATCACCAATTAGACCTCTTATATTCCAACATAACATAGACATTATGATTTTGTAGCTCTGCTCCTTGTAATCGAAGCTGACACTACCTTAGCTTTTTTACCAGCTACGTTTTTCCTTTTTTCGAAAAACATTTTCTCTCACTCTTCATTGATTTCTGTAAATTTTCTTAAGTTTTCTTCCATCTCCTTCTCTTCTGATGATTCTATTTGTATGTCTAATTTTTGTATTTCATTCATTGTTTCAGGATCATCATTAGTATCACTTGTTTCCTCCATGTTATGATTCTGTTTTTGCTGCCTATGAGTCTCCAGATTTGAATATTCCTCGTATGACTTCGGAGATTGATGAACTGCTTCTCTCACTTTAGAGTCCTTAGTAGTACTGTCTTTAGGTTGCATATATTCTGACTCTGTATCTTTTGTTACAGCATTTTGTATATAACTTTTTATAGCTGTAACAATTTTTTGGGGTGTTTGCCCAGTGTAATTAGCAGTGTCTAACACCAGGGAGTCAACTTCAGTAGTTCCTGTGTTAATATTAGCTGTAGCACTCGTGGTCTTTTGAACCCAAAGTTGCTTGGGTTTGTTTAGCTCGCTGCACTCTTGTGTTGCTGCATGACCAAAACACTTGCATTCTGCACATCTTAAAGTTATGAATTCATACTCAACCTTCCTGTGAATACACATTGCCCCTCTTATCAATTTCTTTTATATTTTGTGGTAATTCAGCATCTGCCTTGATTTCCACTAAAACTCTTGCATATTTGATTCTTTTAACTTTCCTTGTGTTCTCATCTATGTCAAGCAGTTTGCCAATAATACTAGCTAGCTTTCCGATGCATCTTATATTCCATAATGCTAGAATAAGGTTGTTAAATTTAATCCATATTGGATACGTAGTTAGCATAGCCTTTTCAAAATTGAAATCTGCTTCCCATTTCTTCATGATGATCAATTTACTATCCATGAACCACGATCCTCCCTTCAGTACTTGTACATAGTCCTCCTCTTTTTCAAACTTAATCAGATAAAAACCATTTTCTCTAGGGAAGATATCCCACAAACCTGTAGGCCTCCAGACCCTTTTTATATATGCATTGAAATAAACGAAATACGACCTTTTACCTGCCATGTATGCATATATAGAATTCTTCCACATCTGATTTGATTCCTTATAGTCTTGTTCATCGATTACCTGGTATGAATTTGTACCATCTCTAATTGGTTCAAAATAATTGATTTTTCCTTGGATCTCGATGTTGTTATCAACCGCCTCCATCCATGGTTTAGGGTTTTTAACCTGTCACTAAGTTTCCTGTGTAGGTCTTTGCTTTAGAATATCAACGAAAGTCGATTTCCCTTTACGCTTAACCGTCTTCCAGCCTCCGTCGTCGTCTTCCTCTTGATCGCCCAGGGTTTTGGGATTCTCAGGTGTCGCCAGTTATTCATACATACATACATACATACATACATACATACATATATATGTATAAGTAAATAGAAATAATTTATTCAACTTCTGTTTTTTAAATTCACGGGCTATATGTCGACATTTCCTCTACCCATATGTCGACATATGCACATGAATTCAGGAATTTGAATTTAATTTCAAATTCAAAATTTGAATTTAACTCCACATTTTCACCAACCTTATGTTCTGAAAAGCCATCTATTGACCAGAGAACATGTCCGTTTACTTTCTGTTTAATTACTCTATCTCCATCCATTCATTTCACTCTCATTTTAAAATTTTAAAAATCCATTTTCTCTTTTATCTCTTCAAACAATTCATCAATGGCTTCCTCAAGTAACACTCTAAAAACCATAGGCTTTCTAAGAAAACCAAAGGCTATCTTTTCCATGAAAAAGAGTCCATTGAAGCCTATATGGAATATGTTTCATTCGAAAAAGTCTTTCCCGGAAAATTTGCCAAATTCGATGATTTTCCTTCTTATGATCTTTGTGATCAAAATGGAATTCTTGGTTTAGTTGATGCTTCTCAAAATGATTTTGTGTCTTTTCCAAACTTAGTAATGTTTTATGCTAATTTGGAAGGAAAGTTTTATGAAGGAAATGAAGGTGAAGTATGAAGTAATGTCAAAGACACTCATATTGTTTTGAATTATGAAGTTTTAGGTCACATTCTTAGATGCAAATCTAGTGGAATTGACCTTTCGTCTTTTAAAATTGAAAATCAAAATCGTGAAGTCATTCAAAACATTTTTGAAAGTGATGATTGTTTTGAGTTTAAAAATAAGAATTTATGTCCTAAAGCAAGAATTATGAGTCTCATTTTGCAACAAAGCATATTTCCGAGGACGGGAAATTAACCCGACTCAAAAGGTTTTTAAAGCACTTTTTGCGATTTATGGTCATTACAACATAAATTGGACACAAGTCATTTTAGATGAATTCTTTCCTAAGAATATCTCTAGGCATGAGAATACCTTCATGGTGTGTATCTCACTAGAATATTCACATATTTTGGTTTTGACCTAAGTGGAGAGGAAACCATTCCTCGAAAAATCTTTGACAATGTCAACATCTCTCTCATGCACATATCACTCATCTTTAAGCCTTATGAAACCCTTACGGAGAAGGAAGCAAGATTGGCTTGGGAGAAGGTGCGTGAAATTAGAGAAGAGGAGGAAGAAGAAAGAGGAGAAATGGAAGTCGAGGAGGAGGAAGAACAAGAAGACGAGGAAGAATAAGAAGAGGAGGAAGACACTTCTTTAGAGAGTTTTGAAATCCAACTCATTTATCCACGAAAGAAATTCTCAAGGATCAAGAGAAGCTTCTTAATAACCAAAAGAAGCTTAAGAAATCATTCGCTTCTCTTTCCAACAAAGTAGACAAGTACTTTGGGAAGATTATTCGCAAGATTAGTGGAAAATCCTCACCTTCATCTACTTCTTCCTAGTTGTGTTTCCTATGATTTTCTAGCTTTTAGTTTGGATTGTTCTAGTTTTAATCCATGTATTTCTTTTTATTTTTATCTTTAAATTTTATATACTCATCATTGGTTATTAATGAAATCTTGTTCCTTATTGTTATGTGTTGTTATTAGTCTCTGGAAAGTCATAAAACTTCAATAGTTTAGGCTAATAACAAAAATATAGCAAATTAGTAAGTATTGCAAAATATGATACATATATCGACATATGTGCACCTTGAATGTCGATATATAATGGACAGTCTGCAAAAAAAATTAAAATTAATAAAATGACTACCATCTATTCAACTTAGCCAAATGACTTTTCACTTCTATACAAAACCTATTCACACTAGAAAAACACCATTTCTTATCTCATTTTTCTCTATTTTCATTAATAAACTTCTCGACAATGCCATCTCCACACTAAAAATTGTATGAGAATCTTGAACAAACCCTTCAATTGTTTAAGAATATCTTTACTTTTATCCTTAGAAATCAAAGACATTTAGAATTGAGTCAAGTACAAGTGATAAAAGAACAAGAAAAGCATTTTGATGCTATTTAATAGATGATTTCTTCCCTTATCAAAGATGAACCAACCAACAATCCAGATAGTGCCATCAACAAAGACAATGAAGATTGGGATGCCACCAAAGAAAATCCAATTTTCGGTTTCGATGGTTGGATAGAGGTTCCTAGGAAAGTTTAAGTAGATTGGTTAGTTTTTGAATAATATATAAGATTTGATTTAAGTTTGTATATTAAAAGATTACACTAGAATAAGAAGTATTGATTGGTTTGTATGAACTTATTTAGGATTAGAATCGGTTTGGATTGATTTGTTTGACTTATGATTGAATTGAATTGTATTGACTTTGTATTGGTTTGACTGTATATATTGGATTGGATTGATTAATAAAATTTGTTTGTATTATCACTTCTTACTTATTAATATATTAATATCTCACAATATATCATACAGTACTCTAGATAGGAGGAGTTTTTGGTTAAATTTTTTGTTGATGACAAAAGAGGGAGAAATATATAAAATATCCAAGCATAGATTAAGGGGGAGTTTTGTAACTCAAGGGGAGTTATATCATATTTTATATACATGGTTGCCATCATTAAAATAGAGAGATTGTTAGTATCTTAGGTATTGGTTTTGATGACAACAACCATATGAGATCATACAAAATATAGATACTAGTGTTTTATCAAGTTTTATAGAGTATATAGTGCATGATATTAGATAAGTATTGATTAAGAAGATTATACAGTATCAAGAGCAGACTCAGGAGGCTGATAGAGAGATTTAAGAGTTAGAGATCGATGACTCATGAGTTTGAAGGTTCAAGATATCAAGATAAGTTATAGAGTCATAGATTATTTTGTTAAAGCCCTGGTAGCACTTCTTTGATCTTTCTTCATTTTTTTCAAAAAGGTTTTTAAAATCTATTCTCTGATTTTAATGATTTGAAAAATATCCTAATTTTAAGAAATAATTTTTAAGAATCTCTGTTTTTCAAAATGATTTTTCAAACATCTTTTCAAATAGCTTTCAAATGATCCCTAACCTTTTACTTATTTATTTACAAAATTATTATATTAAGTTTTCAAGTACTTTATATTTTAATATATATTTTTAATTTATTATATTTAGATATAGATTTTGGTTTTATGCTATCTAAATGTTTATGGTATTTAAAAGTATATTTGACATTCATTAATAATTTGATATATATATATATATATTCACTTATACTTTATATATTATTTTATTAATTTATATTTAAATCCTTTCTATATTAAACTATTCCAAATAATTTTATAAAGTTTTCTTAAGATTTATTATGATTAAAATGTGTACAAATTATGCTTAAATGATTTTACGAAGTATCAAAATATTTTTTTACTCTCATATTTAATCTCCTTTTATTTAAATAAATGGCATGTTAGGGTATATTTATATGTTTTAAACCAAATACAAAAATATTTCCAAGTCATCATTCATTCATCTGCATATGGGAAAACGGTCATTTTGTGTGTGTGTATTAATTTTTGAGAAAATTTACTTGCACGTTGTGATATTGTTTTGTAGGAATTTGAGTGCATGTTGGAAGTGGCTTCGTTGATGTATGCATGCACAAGTGTTCAAAGCCAAAGAAAGAAGGAAATAAAAGAATTCATGTAAATGGAGGAGCCCACCTACCCACTAACCAATGGACCAAATGCACATGTTAGTGGAGATTAAAAGCAAAGACACATGTTAATGGAGGATTAATTAAGTGCTAATGATGACTTTGAGGCTACACAATCTCAAGGACATTTTTGGTAGTCCCCCAAAAAGTGGATTAGGGTTTTAGGCATGTATAAATACCCTCATATGTTTCATGTAATCAATCTTCTTCTTCTCTTTTTAATGCATAGAGTTGTAATAAAAAAAGAGAAATAAAAGCTTCTCTTTAATGGCTTCCTGGCCATCTTTTTATATGCAACTTTCTTTTTATTCCATGCTCTTTTCTTTTATGTTATTTTTATTACATGCTCTCTTTTCTTTTATGTTAGTCATTAGATTATTTTCATGCAAGTAGCTTAGTTTTATTTTATGCAAGTTAATTAGCTCTTGTTCTCTTTAATTAGGTTTTTCTTTTCCTTTTTTGTTTATGTTGAAATTAACTTATGTTAATATGTATTCAAATATGTGAAGCTAAACCCCTTCAATCTAGGGATAATGAAGCTCTCATGAATCATATAAAAATAATATAATGATTTCATTTATAATCTCTTGTTTTGTGCTTAATGGAAATTTTGATGTTAATGGAATTTTGTTGTTTATTAGTGAATTTGATAGCTTATGTTGTTCACAACAAATATGCTATGCTTAATTAAATAGAAACATAAGTTACCATTTTATCTAAATAATATTTTGGTAATGAAAGTGAAACTAGAATCAAAATTTGATGCTCTATGTTACTAATTCATAGGTAATAGATTTTATAATCTCTTCATACATTTCAGTTTTAAGTTTTCAAAATAATAATAATAATATTGCATTGCATTTTACATTTTGTTTTCATTTTCTACATCTCTGTTTTCTGGTTTTAGTTACTCTTCAATCCATTGCGAACCTAATAACAACTACCTAAAATAAGACCACGACCATCAACCAGAAATCTCCTCGACCATCCAACCACCAGAACATTACCTCCTTCTACCTCAAAATCATCTCACCATCTGCCTAACTGCCTCGCCGCTGCACCTCACTGCCACACAACCAGAAACTTCCCTACTTCCGACCCCCTCAGTCACCAAAACAAATTTGAATGCCTGAACAATGAAAGCTCCGACCTCTCACAAAATCAAACAGCAATTTGGAACAACCCCTACCCCTTACTCGAACGCAATCCCTTATTTCATCAAAACCCGACCGCACTTCAAACTCCGCCTCAGCCAATCGCGGCCTTAGCTCAATCCAAAACATTCTACAATTTCACTGAAAATCGCAATCGCGAGCAACCCAAGCTTCGAGCACGATCTACACCTGCAAATCGCCTCCAACAACCTGGACATCAATCTCCACGACCATGACCAGAATTTTGCAAATTTTGTTTAAGGAATTTTTGTTTTGTTTTGCGAGGTAAAATTAGTTTTGTGAAGTAAAATTTGTTTTGAGAGCTGCGTTGAATTTGGGTATTTTATCTAGCGTTTGAGAGGTGAGAGTAATTTTCTTTTCCTTAAGTAGTATTTTTATTTTTGACCTTAAGTGCATGCGTGTTTGAGCAGTGTAAAGTTGTGTTAAAGTTTTTTTTCCAAGTTTCTATTAGAAAAACAATAATAAAATTGTTTTGGGCTCTTGGGTAGTGGGTTTGTTGTGGGCTTGAAAAAAAAAAATCATTCGGCTTTGGTTTTAGGCTGTGGGCTGAGTTTGAAGTCTAATTTTTTTTAGGAATTTTGTTTAAGTGAATTCCTTCTTTCTTGCATTCGAATAAAACCTTTACAAGTGTAAATTTATTTGCTTTCATTTTTGTTTTATCCTTTCTTCAAAAAAATCACTTGCTTTCAAAAAATTTATCGTTTTCAACTCTTTTTCAGGTTGTAGAAAATAAAAAGGAACTGCTGTTATAAATTGCTCTATTCTGCTTGCTAAAATCCACGCTAAAAAAATTGCTGCTTTTAAATAAAAGTGTTAATTATTCTGCATGCTCTGGTATCGTATTCTTATCACTTTTTTTTACTTCTATGCATTGTTGGTTGCTTGCATTTAAAAAAAAACAAAAATATTTTAAAATAAAATTTCATTTGTAGTTGAATTTTTAACTCACGTTTAATTTCTATTTTGCATCATTTCATTCTTTTCATAAGGGCAATACCCAACTTCACATAAGATGGGCATTTCATCACCCTTTCTTTGACCCACAAATTGCATTTCATCGTATAAATTTGATTAAATAATAAGGATTGGAGGTTGGAATTAAGGGTGTCACGGTATCATCTAGGGAAATTTTTTATTTTGACAAGTTTATTTCTTTTAACGAACTATTTCTTAGTATCTAATGCAATGGCAGATCAATAATCATTTATAATTATTTCGGTGATTCATAAGATATTATAGCGATTGTTTCTTTGAAGGTACTTAAAACCTTCAGCTGTATTACTACGGTGATTCGTGCTGCACTGGTAACCCATGTTCATTACCTAGCTAAGAACTATTTTGTTGAATTAAATCAAAGTGTGATTATATAATTTCGGGTTAGGAGGAACTAAGAACATAATTTTTTTGACTAAATCCTTGCATTAATTTCATGCATATGTAAATTAAAAAAAACAAAAATATAAAAAAGAGCATTTTTCTTCATAAACAAATTCACTTTCTTTTATATATAAAAAAAGAAAATAAGAAAAATTCAAAAAATAATAATAATAAATTTTTATTAATCCTTCTCTTCCCTTAATCTTTTTTTTTCTTAATTTTTTTCTCTAAATTTTTTTTGCAAAACAATTTCTTTTAATAAAGAAAAACTTCACTTTCATTTCATTCTCTTCTCGTCTTTGTTTTTGCACTCCTTTTTTTATTCTTCTCTTCCCTTAATCTTCTTGCTAATGCATGAGTATTTGGACTTGTGACACGTCAATGAATCGTTTAACTCGAATAAACAATCCTTTAACCATGGCAAACGAAAATCGCTTTCGAACTATTATGGATAGAATCTTCCCCGATCAAGTTTCTGTCCCTTCTTGCATCACATTACCCACCCCAACAGGAAATCACATTGAAATCCATTTAAGCTGTTTGCGCTAAAATTGGTCACAAACCCCAAATGTCGTGAAAGCACCAGTGTATGAACACAAATCAGCAATAAATGATCACAGATCACATATCTAAGTAATGTAGAGGATAAAAAGTGAAGAATAATGAACTTAAAACGGAAAGAAATAGACAAAGATACAAGATTTATAGTGGTTCGGCTATCTCCGGCCTACGTCCACTCCAAAAGATAATCTCTTATTGATGTTCTTCGCTGATTGCAGCGGATTACAGTAGTAATTTTCGAGTACAAACAATAAAGTTGAGTTCAATCTTGATTTTGGCAGAGTCTGGACGTTGCTGGATCCAAAAGTCCTCTTTATGTAGGCTCTAGGGTGCTATTTATAGGCGTAGGAGGCTGATATTTTGCTCAGATCTCGGAGACTTCTTCTGGCACGTGAGTGGGCCCACGCGACCGAGCCCACGAAGTTTCGACTCGATCCGTGATCGATACGAACGTAATTCGTATCGATCAGGATTTCATCCAATGGGGGCAAAATTTGGTGTGGACATTCTTTATCTTGAACGTAAGCTCCTGTGAAAATTTCATAGCATTTGGACATGAGGATTAGGAGATATGATCGATACGAGTTGGAGTTTTCTTTACGCTGTTTCATTCGACTCGATCCTCTTCGTGTCGCTCCTGTTCGTACCGATACATTTCATATCGATCTGTTCGACTCGATCTCGAGCACGTGCAGGCGAGATGACGTGGACCAGGATTCTTGGATCGATCCACGTTTTGTGCCGAAGAGATCGAGTCGTCCCGAAGCTTTCTACTTGCTTGCAGTGATTGATGTAGTCTTCTTGTTCGTATCGAGGGAATGCATCCTGTTCGCATCGATCATCATGGCGCTATTCGCATAGGTCACTTATAGGGGAATGACGCACTATTTGTATCGATCGATCTTGGTTCTGTTCGTATCCATCAACTATTACTGATCAATACGAACTAGTGGTTGTAGATCGATACGAACAGTGAATGTTTGATCAATTCGAACAGATCGACACGAACAGTGTAGTTCTTGGAGGAGTGCGAACATGACCGATGCGAACAGAACCGATGCGACGACTCTTTGGATCGATTCGAACATATGGATACGAACAGGACTCCCTGGATCGATTCGAACATGATGGATTCGAAATCAGATATTCCTTGATGGATACGAACAGGGCGTACGTATCGATTCGAACGGCGTGTTTCCCTCATCTTGTATCGATCATATCTCGATCATACGAACTCCGATTGACCTGAAATTTGAAACATCATCTTTCATGGGTTTGCTTGTCATGTCTTGTCAGTTGTAGCTCATTCCTAACTCGGACAAAATTCATCGACATCCATAGTGAACCTGTGATGTATAATCGATATCTGGGATGAATAATCATCGATTTTCAGTCAATTTCTTGATATCTCAGTTTTGCTAAAAAGTGGGATAACAGTTTGCCCCCCAAAACATGCCTTTTGGCAAAATGTGTGTTTTGAATAGCTTCAAATCGAATGTTGTGAGCTCACGTTTTACTCACGGCTATAGTATCGTCGATCAAGTTTGTGGCTGTTCGAAGCCAAATCAGTATCCATTTCCACTCGCAAAAGTCAATAATCAGATACCATAGCCTCTCCGGACTATCGATGGTCACTCCGGACCCTTGCTAAGTCCGTTCCAAACCTAGTGATCGAATAGAAAGATCCTATTGCGCTCCGGCGTTGCTTTCTATCCCTTGCACTCTGGCCCCAGCGAGGGCATATAGCGATGCCTTGGTCATTCTGGACCGATCATAGCCTCTCCGGGCTCTTGCTGGATCCCATCCTATCACTCTCCGGTGAAGGGTAAACAGCGTCGAGTGAGCCGATCCTGTCACTCTCCGGCGAAGCGGCAACACCCCCTGCACTCCGGTTCAGTGTCTCTGAACATTAAACGATGTCTTGGCCTAAATCCTAGGCCGATCACAACCACTCCGGGCTCTTATCGAACCCCGATCCAATCACTCTCCGGTGAATGGGGAACGACGTTAAGTGAGTCGATCCTGTCGCTCTCCGGCGAAGTAACTCACTTCCTGCACTACGGACCCCGCCTCTCCGGGTAGGGTCATAAAGCGATCATTTTCAAGCGGGTTTTCAATATTCATCCCTTAACTCTCCGGTCAAAGGTTTATTTCAAGAAATTCAAGTTCATTTATTAAATTTGAGTTCCGGATGTTCAATCTCAAACAACAGGAAAAACTAGGCATTGCCTCTCCGGGCAGAGCGGTCTATTACCATCTCAGAGCATGCCTGGGGATCTCTTCGGTTCTCGTATATGTGTAAGTGGAATAGCCGTTTTATTTTGAAATCAAATCTAAGAAATCTAATCGACCAAAGTCCAAATCTTGAACTTGGCCCTTGTCATCATAATCAATTGATGACGAGTCATGATCCCAATCCAGGATTAGTCCTGTTAGGTGAAGGCGGCGATTGCTCAGGTCCTACGGCCGCTGTCCGATCTCTGGTGTATTGTGGCAGTCTACCACTTCTGGCATGCTCCTCCATCTCATCTTTCAGATGGTGACATTCGTCGGTTGTATGCCCCTCCAGCTCATGGAATAGGCAGTACTTCCCACTCCTGCGTTCCCGTTCGGTGGGATCTCTCCTGGGTGGTTTTCGATAGGGGAGTTGCCCTCGAGTCTCCGTGTAAATTCATTCCAGGCTTGCCGTCAAGTATGTGTATTGTCTGAATCTGGGTTCTCGGAATTTCTTCCATTTATCTGGACCATCATATCTGTCATCCTGCTTTCGCTTTCCTTTGTCCGCTTTGGACTGTTCTGTGGATGTTCCTTCGCCTTGCACAGCGTTTGTTTCTCGTCTCTCGGTGCATGAGTCTTCTAGCCGAATGAATCTCTCAGCCTCATGATAGAATTCTCCAAGATCTTGTGGTGGATCTCTTGCCAAAGAATCCTTAAACTCTGTGCCTTCCGCAACTCCTGCTACCACCGCCATCAAAATCATCGATGGATCCAGGCGATCCACTGAAGCCACCGTCGCGTTGAATCGTAGTAAAAAATCTCTTATGGACTCTTCGGTCCTTTGCTTTATCGAAGCTAAGGTCATTACACTCTTCGGTCACGTAACGTGGACCCTAAACTGCCTCATGAAGCATTCCACTAGCTCACCCCACGTTCTGATAGATCCGTTCTCTAGCTGTCTAAACCATAGCGCAACCAAATATGATAAGAATAAAGGGAAACATCATGCCATCACTTCCTCGGATGCTCCCAGCACTTCCATATGTCTGATATATCTGGTAATATGCATGGTCGGGTCCGACTTTCCATCATAAGGTTCCAGCATGGGTAGCTTGAATTTTGGAGGATTTCTCGCATTTCTGATATTCGGAGTGAACGGACTCCGACTAACTTCCTCTAAGCCTCCGCTTGACAATCCTCCCCTCATTATCCGTCGCACTAATCCAGCCATTCTTTCATCTCCATCCTGGGGTTGTCCCCTAGGAATGCTTCTATCCTGCCCCCAGGTCTCGAAGGGTATTCCTGGTAATATTCTTCATGTGGTTTGTTAACGTTGGCATTGGCTCTTTCCTGCTGAGCTCCATCTAGGGTCTTCCAATGTCAGATCCCGAGGGTCTACCCCCAGGTCCTTGTTGATTGCCTTCAGGTTCTGCATTCTGGTCTTGAATCTGACCTCCAGTGGTCCCAACTACTCTGGCTCCTTGTCCCGCATTTGCAGCCGCTGTAGCCGGCCCAAGGTTCTACGCACTTGCTGCTCTCATCTGTTCAAAGAAAGTCTGCATTGCTTCTTGTTGACTCTTCAACAATCTTTCGTGAATTGAATCTACCATAGCCTCCATTTCATCCCTGGTAATGTAGATCGAAGCTGGTCTTTCTCCAGCTCCAGAGGATGCCTCTTGGCTTTCCCCTTGTTGGCTTCTCTCGGCTCTTTGTCTTCTACTTGTTTGTTGTGTCATAGCTCTTTAGATCTGAACCCTTAAGCCTTCAAATCCGAATTCCAAATCTGGTATAGCGGGTGCTAGTTGTTCTCAGTGAAAACGCCAAAGTGTTTGCGCCAAAATTGGTCACAAACCCCAAATGTCGTGAAAGCACCAGTGTATGAACACAAATCAGCAATAAATGATCACAGATCACCGATCTAAGTAATATAGAGGATAAAAAGTGAAGAATAATGAACTTAAAACGGAAAGAAATAGACAGAGACACAAGATTTATAGTGGTTCGGCTATCACCGGCCTACGTTCAATCAAAAGATAATCTCTTATTGATGTTCTTCGTTGATTGCAGCAGATTATAGTAGTAATTTTCGAGTACAAACAATAATGTTGAGTTCAATCTTGATTTTGGCAGAGTCTGGACGTTATTGGATCCAAAAGTCCTCTTTCTGTAGGCTCTAGGGTGTTATTTATAGGCATAGGAGGCTGATATTTCGCTCAAATCTTGGGAGACTTCTTCTGGCACATGAGTGGGCCCACGCGATGGAGCCCACGAAGTTTCGACTCGATCCGTGATCGATATGAATGTAATTCGTATCGATCAGGATTTCATCCAATGGGGTCGAAATTTGGTGTGGACATTCTTCATCTTGAACGTAAGCTCATGTGGAAATTTCATAGCATTTGGACCTAAGGATTAGGAGATATGATCGATATGAGTTGGAGTTTTCTTTAGGCTATTTCATTCGACTCGATCCTCTTCGCGTCGCTCCTGTTCGTATCGATACATTTCGTATCGATCTGTTCGACTCGATCTCGAGCACGTGCAGGCGAGATGACGTGGACCGGGATTCTTGGATCGATCCACGTTTTGTGCCGAAGTGATCGAGTTGTCCCGAAGCTTTCGCCTTGCTCGCAGTGATTGATGTAGTCTTCTTGTTCGTATCGAGGAAATTCATCATGTTCACATCGATCATTATGGCGCTATTCGCATCGGTCACTTATAGGGAAATGACGCACTGTTTGTATCGTCAATCTTGGTTCTGTTCGTATCCATCAACTATTACTGATCGATACAAACTAGTGGTTGTAGATCGATACGAACAGTGAATGTTTGATCGATTCGAACAGATTGACACGAACAGTGTAATTCTTGGAGGAGTGTGAACAGGACCGATGCGAACAGAACCGATGCGACGACTCTTTGGATCGATTCGAACATATGGATATGTACAGGACTCCCTAGATCGATTCGAACATGATGGATTCGAAATCAGATGTTCCTTGATGGATACGAACATGGCGTACGTATCGATTCGAACGGTGTGTTTCCCTCATCTTGTATCGATCATATCTCGATCATACGAACTCCGATTGACCTGAAATTTGAAACCTCATCTTTCATGGCTTTGCTTGTCATGTCTTGTCAGTTGTAGCTCATTCCGGACTCGGACAAAATTCATTGACATCCATAGTGAACCTGTGATGTATAATCGATATCTGGGATGAATAATCATCGATTTTCAGTCAATTTCTTGATATCTCAGTTTTGCTAAAAAGTGGGATAACATAACCATAATAACACACTTCTAAAATTTGGCAATTTTGAACACGACGATCCTTATATATTTTTAAAGAAACTGGAACAAGTTTGTGCAACTATTAAACTCCAACAATTATGCGACCATGGAATAAAGCTTAGGCTAATCTCATTCGCACTTACCAATTATGCCGAGAAATGATTGTATAGCTTGCCTTCGGATTTGATTAGTATTTGGGACAAACTTGTAAAAAAATTCTTAAAGAAATTTTACCCTTTTGGAAAAAACAACCAAAATTTGAAAAGAAATTGTAAATTTCATCAATTTCGAGGTGAATCCTTTGGAAATTTTTTTGAAAGATTTAAGGGATTTTTTATAAATGTCCACATCATAATTTCAAAAATCGACTCTTTGCCAAATTTTATACGATGGCCTTGAAAATAGCTCTCCAACGATGTTTGAACCAATGTGCCAAGGGAACTTTTTTGCACAATATCATGATGTCACTTGGAAATTTCTTGAAAACCTAGCTGAAAAATCATCTCAATGAAAACGGTCTAATGAGAAATCAATTTATCCACGTGCACATTCAATGGGATCTTCATTAGTTTTAGAAGAAAAAATCGATGCGATAATTAATAAATTTGATAAAATTTTCTCATCTAATCAAATAAACCAAGCTTCTCAAATCTCATGTTATAAATGTAATGATCCAAATCACATTGCCGATCAATGTCCTCACTTGTTAGAATAAATCTATTCTTTTAACAACGTAAAGAGAGATCCGTTCTCTCTAATGTACAATTCCGATTGGAGAAATCATTCTAACTTCACTTGGAACCAAAACAATTCAAACACGAATTTGGTCCAACCATCTTTTCAAGCATTTCTGAACAATGCTTAAAATACTCCTTTTCAACCAAATCAATTTCAATAAAATTTTGTGCCATCTTCTCAAAACCAAGCGCAACAATCTTTTGTTCTCCAAGATGCTGAACAAATGACTTCACTTGAAATATTTTTTGGAAACATTGGCTAAAGCGACCATACAAAACCTCCAATCAAATAACAATTTGCAGAATTTATTAACCTCATACATACAAAATACGAGCCAATCAATCGCTAAACTTGAAATGCAAATGAGTCAATTAGCCACTTTCATGAGTGAACGGGAAAGAGGTACGTTTCCAAGTCATCCAATTCCAAACCCTAGAAATCAAAACACAAACTTAAACCAAGCTCATGTCATTCAAGGTAGCAATTTGAATCAAATAAATGCTATCACTACTTTATGATCCGATAAGCAAACCAATAACCGAATTGTCAATCCTAATGACTTACTAGAAATTTCTTCCAAATCTCCAATACCCTTGACTGAGTCCAACCAAACACTGAGTCCAATCCTGAATCTCATCCTTCACTAACTTAATTAGACTTACCTATTGAATTGTGAGCTCCATTTCCTCATAGCCTTCGTGCTAAGAAACATTTAGAACAAATGGAAAACGTGTTAGAAATTTTTAAGCAAGGCAAGGTCAACATTCCTTTTTTAGACATAATTCAACAAGTCCCAACCTATGCCAAATTTTTAAAGGACTTGTGCACTCAAAAAAGACACATGCAAGTGCCCAAAAAGGTCTTTTTAGTGGTCGGTCTAAGCGAAGTCTTGTCTCAATCCATTCCCATGAAATACAAAGATCCTGGTTGCCCCCACAGTCACGTGTATGATAGGAGATAAGAAAATCAACAAATATTCGTTAGACTTAGGTACTTGCGTAAACTTGCTCTCATATTCAATTTACCAACAACTAGGTTTAGGCGAGCTTAAACCGACGAAGGCCACCCTTTGATTGGCTGATCGTTTTGTGAAGAAACTAATGGGAGAAATCGAGGATGTACTCATTAAAGTAGAAGAATTCATATTTCCAGTCGATTTCATCGTTCTTGAAACCCAACCTATAAATAATCTCACTGGCCAAATTCCTTCGATTTGAGGACGATGCTTCTTGGCCACATCAAATGGTTTAACCAATTGTCGAAATGGTTCAATGAAAATTTCTTTTGGTAACATGATCATAGATCTCAACGTCTTCAATTTATAAAATCAATCAAATGAACCATTTGACCAGACTTTGGAAGTTGCTATCCCGCCTTTTGGCAAGGCCGTGACATCAAGGAATTGGCTGGAAACCAAAGACGGTCCATCTCGAAGATCGGTTATACACAGGTTCGCTATGGATACCGACAAATTTTGTCTGAGTCCGGATCGAGCTACAATTGATATGGCACGACAAGCAAAGCTATGAAAGCCAACATTCCAAATTTCAAGTCAATCGGAGTTCGTATGCTCAAGATATGAACGATGCAAGTTTGAATTTGTTGAAGGCTGTCAAATTCACATCGCTTCTGTTCGCATCGCTTCACTATTCACATTAATAGATACGAATTGTAGCTGTTTTCCTTAACTTGCATCGATCATAACTCAAAATCTATAAGTCCAAATGCCACCAAATTTTCACAGGAGCTTGCCTACAACGTCAAGAATGTACCAGATAAATTTCAGCAAAAAATGATCAATTCTTAATCGATACGAATTCCATTCGTATCGCTCCCAGATCGAGTCGAAATCACCTGAACTCGATGCTGTGGGCCCACCCATGTGAGAGAAGTTCTCCGAGATCTGGGCGAGATATTTACTGCCTACACCTATAAATAGTGACCCTGGACCTACAGAAAATGGACTTTTTGCTTCTCTACACCGATACTCTGTCAAAAATCATTATTAATCTTCAGTTGTACTGTTGTAATTTGTTGTAAACAGGGAGTGAAATTCAATATACATAAGTCATTTCATAGTTGACGTAGGCAATACGCCGAACCACTCTAAATTCATGTGTTTCCGTGCATTTTCTTATCTGTTGATTGGTGTGTTTGTTAGATCTGCCTCATTTTACATTTACTTTCTTCATTTTATCTCTTCAAACACATCCAAAGAGTGTTGTGCCCAATTTTGGTACAAACACTTTGATGCTTTCACTGAGAAAACCCAGCTTTTCTCCTACTCTGTGGATCTACTACCGTCGTTGGATTGCAAAAATCTAAGGAGGAGATCCAGACCTATCGTCAAGTGGTTCCTTCTATTCTATTCAGATTGCTCCAGATCTAAAAGGAACTACATTCATCAAGATTTTCGTATCCATATTTTCGTATCCATGAAAATATGGTGATTTTCGTATCCATGTTTTCGTATCCAGAAAATATGAAGATTTTCGTATCCATGTTTTCGTATCCAGAAAATATGAATATTTTCGTATCCAGAAACTATGAAGATTTTCGTATCCATGTTTTCATATCTAGAAAATATGAATATTTTCGTATCCAGAAAATATGGTGATTTTCGTATCCATGTTTTCGTATCCAGAAAATATGAAGAATTTCGTATCCATATTTTCGTATCCAGAAAATATGGTGATTTTTGTATCCATGTTTTCGTATCCAGAAAATATGAAGATTTTTGTTTCCATGTTTTCGCATCCAGAAAATATGACAACATTCGTATCGATCGAACTTCGTATCGATCAGTTTTCGTATCAATCGAATTTCGTATCGATCAGTTTTTGTATCAATCGAATTTCGTATCGATCAACATTCGTATCGATCAACTTTCGTATCGATCCAGCTGCGTCCAATTCATATCGATCCTCGGATACACTTCGTATCGATCCTGCTGTGTCCAATTCGTATCGATACTCAATTCCAATTCGTATCGATCTAGCTGTGTCCAATTCGTATCGATCCTCGAATACACTTCGTATCATTCCAACTGCATCCAATTCATATCGATAATCAAATACACTTCGTATCGATCTAGCTGCGTCCAATTCATATCGATCATCAGATACCACTTCGTATCGAAACCTAGCCGCAGCGTAGAGCACCCGCATAGTGAATTCAAAGCTCAATTTGATGAAGGAACATTCCATCCACACTTTTGATCGTTCCATGACTGAAAAAGACATAGGGGATCACAGCAAAAATGCTGAATTGCAATCAAGGAATGGGTAAAGAAATACTACTCATCCGGTGCTCCCAAAGGCTGGAGAACCTAGCTAATATGCCAAGAACTAGAGTTGGTTAATATATCATGCTTCTAAGGTGGACTGCAACTTCCCCCAATTGACCAGCTTTTAAACTCCTGAATTGACAACTATGGTACGATGGCTAATATGACGACTGCCCTACACTGTCTACTCTACCAACTCAAAGCATAGCTGGTCACCGCTGAACCATCTTCAAATGCCCGCATCTTAATCATACCGTGTCCATATGACTAGAAGCATGACATACAACCTTAAGAGGACTTTCTTACTACCTTATATGGGCCTCCTTCCTGGTGAAAATTAGAAATAATCACGAATCTATGAGCCCATCTTAACCTACTCACCATCCAATCGGCATTACCAACCACTCGAACGTTAGGCAATCGTGCATACATCATTCACTAGTATTACAAGACCTCGTAGCCATAAAATGGACCTGATAATGTTGATAGAAGTATCTTTCCCAGTCGAAACCTATTTATTGAAACCATCCTACATGCAGATTTTCCAGCGAAAATTCAACATGCTGACTACGTCAGTGTACTTTGGGAATACAACCTTCGACACTACCTCATGAAGTGAGAATGGCGCATGGATTCCACCAAGAGTGATGACTGCCGCCAAATGTAGACGTCTTCCCCCATTCCTCAAAGAACGCTGTCAATCGTCGTTAGACATACCAGTTCTACTTTTCATATTGTTGAAGGGAATAAAGAAGCTGGCAACCAACGAATTTATCCAAAGCCCACAGCCAGTTGCTGCCAATACCCATAAATGAATTCATCACTAGAGCTTATTTCCAGACTTTGATAAGAGAACTGGTGGATAGCCGCCGACAACTACACCAACATATCCAGGCTAATATTGAGTTGATGAACCAGATGAAGGATCAACATGGCGAGATAAGGAGGGAACCAACTCCATACTCTAGATCGGAAAACTCCTCTTCTTTAGGTGGCTACCATGGACGCCAGTGTCATAAGGCTGTTATAGAAAGGATAGCTTGGAAAATATGTGCAAGCCCCATAAAACGATGGGCAGGGAACCCCCTGACCCATATCGATCAAGAACTTTAATTAAACTGAACTACTTGCGTTAAACTTCCAACTAAGAAGGGCTGGACCAAAGTGCAATAGTGAGCATACGATGCTACTTCACTTATCAATGAGATTTGATCTGATCTCTTTTGAATTATTTCTATTTCTATTTCATTTATGTTGCGAAGTATGACCGACTAGAATTAAACTACTTGCAAATGGTGCAGGTAACCGAGCACTCAAGGTTCGGTGCCAAACAACCTCCATGGACTATGATCAAGTCATTGAGGTATCATTATGACGAGCATGATTCAACCACTGATCGGCTCCTATATGCCCTTAACTTGGGGGCAGGGCATCAAAGCGGAAGAAACCGACAAGGTCAGGACTCTAGTACAAAGTGGATGCAACCGACCATCTACTCATCCGCCTATGCAATTTAATTGGAGATCTGGGAAAGACTTGGAGTGATATGTCCCAACAATGTACTCTCCATCTCGTACTTGAAGCTTGCCAAAATACTCATGCTTCTTCTGATGCCTAGTAAAATTGGGATCACACCAAGGGTGGATGTGACATGACCGTCTATGCATCCAATCCTACATTAGAACTTGGGGGTAATTTGAGAACATATGTTTAAAGTGTATATGATTTGACCATTCACTCTCCAGCTTGCGTCTGTGATTCGACAAAAACAATCATGCCTTAAACAACCTTCGTCAGGGCCCAAGCCTCAACTTAAAGTCATCAACGACTAACTGCCTACTTGTTAACCATCATGAGCCATCATTTTGACTCTCTTCCTCAACTCGACCGGAAGAGTGCAAAGCATAAAGTGGACGTGACTCAACCATCTGTTCTCCAACTCTTGCTCCTGACTTAAGGGAAAATACACAACTTAAAGTGGATGTAGTTCGACCATCCTCTCCTCTGCTCAAGCTCAAAGCTTGCCAGAACACTAATCTTACTCCTTAGGCTTAGAAAAATGGAATCCAAATGAACATGGACATGATTCGACCGTCCATCAACTAAATCTTATCCTTCGTTGAGGGCGGATAAGTGGAAAGTGATCGAGATTCGACCAATCACTTATTAAGTGAAACCCGAGCCGACCCACTTAAATCAAAAGGGATTGAAACACGACAATCCTCGAACAAACTCCAGTTCCCAGAATGCGAGATGGAGTATAAAATTCCAAATCTAAACTCGAGGGGGATGGACCCATCCATCTAGGACTTCGCTTGCCAAATCAAGGTGGATGTGATCCGATCATCCACAGCCTTAATCGACCAACTATTCCCAGAGTGCGAACGAGATCCAAATGTCTAAACAGATGTGATTGACCATCTGTCGGCCAATTGCAGATTCCCAGAGCGCGAATTGGAGTATAAACATCAACTAACTCTAAGTCCCCAGAGCATGGACTAGAGTATAAACACTGAAATGGGTATGACTAACCACCCATCAACTAAGTCCGGATTCCCAAAGTGCGAACTGGAGTATAAACATTAAATAATTCTAAGTCCCCAGAGCGCGGACTGGAGTATAAACACTAAAATGGGTATGACTGACCACCCATCAACTAACTCCAGATTCCCAGAGTGCGAACTGGAGTATAAACAACTCTAAGTCCCCAGAGCACGGACTGGAGTATAAACACTAAAATGGGTGTGACTGACCATCCATCAACTAACTCTAGATTCCCAGAGTGCGAACTGGAGTATAAACATTAACTAACTCTGGTCCCGAGGGCACGGACTGGAGTATAAATACCAAATGGGTATGACTGACCACCCATCAACCAACTCTAGTCCTCGAAGCATGGATTGGAATATAAATACTAGAAGGGATGTGATTCGACTGTCCATCTATCAACTCTGATTCCTCGGCAAATTTTGTAGTCTAAAAAGTGGATGCGACTCGACCGTCGGCTTTCCAACTCTTCCTATGAAGGGGCACACTTATCACACAAAATCGGATGCGATCCAACCATCCAGCACTAAGCATGCGCAACACTACCGTCTATGCAACAACTATTGTCCTCGGCACAGGACCCATAGCATAAATTTTGATGCAGCAGCGGATTACAAAAATGATGATTTTGTGAAAGTAGCAATCGATGGAATGAAGAATACTGAATGGCCCAAATTCGTTGATCCGAAGATACCGAATTCTAGCTATCTTCGTCACGTTGATTGCGCACGATACCGTGGAAGAAGATCTGCAATTCTTCAGACGTTGATCAAGCGCACTTGATACCGTGAATTGGCTTCTACGATCGTTGATCCGAGCGCACTCGAATGCCGAAAGAGGAGATAGGAGATTACACTCAACTACCAATTTACTGAAAGCACAAAGCTAACAAACAAAAGATTTTATTCAAAATCAACTCTCTTTACAAATGACCCAACGTGCCTATTTATAGGCTTACAACTCATCACACACAAAACTGTACAACACTTAGGTCGGTCACGACCTAAACATCACGACCTAAAAAACAGTCGACTCAAAAACAGATGCGACCTACGATCTAAAGCAGCAGCGACTCAACACAAAGAAAACAATACAACACATTACAACTCCACACTTACAACACGACACATAGGTCGTTCACGACCTAAAATACAACATACATACGGCAGTAGTGACCTAAGTTCCTCCAGCGACTTAAGTCTTGCGACCTAGAATAAAGCGGCTTCAGGACATCTTCGCGACCTAAGGCCTCGCGACCTATAGTGAGCGACCTATCTTCCCATATCTCCCCGCGACCTAACTTAGGTCGTTCCTTTTCTCCGCGACCTAACATAGGTTGTAACTCTTCTCTGTGACCTATCATAGGACGTAACTCGTTAGGTCGTAGCACCTTATTCTTCAACTCGTTAGCTCGTAAGTCGCTAGGTCGTTCCAGCTGGTTATCCTTCTTGTTAGGTCGCACACCTAAGACTTGGTCTGTTTGGCCTGCATCAATGAGCAACCTGTTAGGTCGTTCCAGCGACCTATTCCTCTGCTTTAGCCCACTATTCTCAAACCCGTTAGGTCGCTTACGACCTAAGACTTCAACTTCCCACGACTCTTCACAAAGTGTTAACTCGTTAGCTTCCTTGTTAGGTCGTACTCGACCTATCAACATGTTAGGTCGTACACGACCTACGACTTCATCTTTCTGGGCTGCATCATCCTCCCCGGGTTGAGAAAAATTCGTCCTCGAATTTGCGCCCTCTTCTTCCACAACAAACTCATTCCCATGATACGGTATCAGATGTTTAACATTAAACACGTCAGACGTGTACACATCCTCCGGCAGCTTTAACCTGTAAGCGTTTTCATTGATCCGTTTCACAATTGTTACAGGACCAATCTTTCGTGCTTTAAGTTTATTGTATGCTCCCACTGGAAAACGATCTTTTGTTAACACAGCATATACTAAATCTCCTTCATTAAATTCGATGCTTCTCCGCTTCAAATCTGCAGATCGTTTATACTTTTCATTCGCTTTCTCCAATCGTTCCTGAACGATTTTATGACATTCTGCCAATCCATCAACAAAATCAACAGCCCGTTTAACAGTCCCCTTTGGTTGTGGTACTATTGTCAAATCCAACGGCCTATTTGGTAAACTTGAATAAACAATCTGGAATGGACTGAACCCCGTACTACGGTTTATAGCATGATTATGAGCAAACTATGCTTGACATAATTTCATATCCTAGCTCTTCAGATTATCCTTCACAAGGCACCGTAATAAATTTCCCAAAGATCTGTTAACAACTTCAGTCTGACCATCGGACTGCGGATGGTAAGCACTACTGAAATTTAGCTTTGTTCCCACCATCTTCCACAAACTCAGCCAAAAATGACTTAGAAATCTAGTATCCCGATCGGAAACAATGGATTCTGGTAAACCATGTAAGCGATACACTTCTTTAAAGAATAACTCGGCAACACGGACGACATCAGCTATCTTCTTACAAGCGATGAAATGTGCCATCTTCGAAAACCTGTCCACTACAACATATATCGAATCATTTCCCCTCTGAGTTCTTGGTAATCCCAAAACAAAATCCATACTGATATCAACCCATGGTTTAATTGGCATGGTTAACGGCATATACAATCCTGCATTCGTCGCTGTCCCCTTAGAAACTTGGCAAGTATGACATCTTTCCACAAACCTTCCAACTTCTCGCTTCATCGAAGGCCAATAATAAGATTGAGAAATCAATTGCGAAGTACGATCTCGGCCCACATGACCTTCCTCATGCAATTCTTTTACAATCTTCATACGTAAGCTGCACTCCGGTATACATAATCGATTTCCCTTAAAAAGAAAACAATCCACTATCATAAACTCATCCGACTTCCCCTCCTTGTCTTCATCTACATACTTCGCAAAGTAAGGATCATCAACAAATAATTCAGGTAATACATCAAACCCCGTCACTTCAATCTTTATTGTAGTCAACAAACGATTCCTCCGACTCAATGCATCTGCCACTTTATTCGTAATTCCAGATTTATGCTTCACCACAAATGTAAATTGTTGTAAGTACGCAATCCATGATGCATGCCTTGCTGCAATCTTGTCCTGTCCCTGCATATGCTTCAACGCTCATGATCAGTATATAAAACAAATTCTTTATGAAACAAGTAATGTCTCCAATGTTTCACAGCTTGTACGATAGCATAAAATTCCACATCATATGTGTTATATCTCATCTTTGCTCCCGATAGTTTCTCACTGAAATATGCAATAGGACGTCCTTTCTGACTCAACACCCCTCCAATTCCAACCTTCGATGCATCAGTATGCAATTCAAACAACAACTGAAAATCTGGCAACACTAGAATTGGTGCTGTCGTCAAAAGTTCTTTGATTCTCTCAAAAGCAACCCCTGCTTCCTCCGACCATAGAAATTGTTTCCCTTTCATACAATCAGTCACTGGTGCCATCACGCTACTGAAGTGTGGAATGAACCTTCGGTAGAATGACGCTAAACCATGAAAACTTCTAACTTCGGTTATCGTCCTGGGTTGTGGCCAATTTCTGATTGCTTCAACTTTATTCTGATCCACCTGTATACCTCCTCCCGATATAACATACCCCAAAAATAAAACACTATGCGTCATGAACACGCATTTCTTTGTTGTAGCATAAAATTGTTCCTGTCGCAGTACCATCAACACTTCTCTCAGATGTTGCAAGTGTTCTCCTGGACTTCCACTATAGATCAGTATATCATCAAAATACACCACCACAAACTTCCCAATGAATGGTATAAAAATCTGATTCATCACTCGCATAAATGTACTCGGTGCATTCGACAACCCGAATGGCATGACCAGCCATTCATACAATCCTTCACGTGTCTTAAATGCGGTCTTCCATTCGTCCCCCGGTCTGATTCGAATTTGATGGTAACCACTCTTCAAATCAATCTTCGAAAATATAGTAGCTCCACTAAGCTGATCCAACAAGTCATCCAGTCTAGGCATAGGAAATCTGTATCTCACTGTAATCTTATTCAACGCCCGACTATCAGTGCACATCCTCCACGTCCCATCCTTCTTCGGTACTAACAATGCTGGTACAGCACATGGACTCAAACTTTCCTGCACACGCCCCTGTTCAAGCAATTCTTCCACTTGCCTTCTCAACTCCTCATGTTCTTTTGGACTCATTCTGTAGTGTGGTCTATGTGGCAACACAGCACCTGGAACAAGATCAATTTGATGTTGAATGTCTCTCAACGGCAGTAACTCCGTTGGTAGCTCCTCAGGAAATACATCGTCAAACTCTTCCAGTACTGGTTTCACTTCTTCAGGAATCTCGACCACTTCATGACTCTCACGTCCAATTAACAAGAATACTTCAGGCTCCTCGTCTACCTCCTTAACAAACTCCTTCAAAGATAACAAAGTTTTCAACTCTTCAATCTCCTCCAACTTGCTTTCTTCTTGTTGTCGCTTTTTGGGAACTAGAGTAATCTTGGTGCCTTCAAACATGAAACTGTAGCTGTTAGCACGTCCATCATGTTGCACAGCCCTATCATACTGTCATGGTCTCCCCAACAACAGATGGCATACATCCATGTCTACAACATCACACCAAATTTCATCTTTGTATTTCTTCCCAATTGAAAAATTAACACAAGTTCTACGTCCAACTTTCACCTCCCCACCTTTCCTCAACCAAGCTAACTTGTAAGGTTTCGGATGCTTCTCAGTCTTCAATGCCAACTTTTTCACAGCCTCTGTAGAGATAATGTTATCGCAACTTCCTGCATCGATGACAAACTTGCAAACCCTTCCCAAGATAGTGCATGTTGACTGAAAGATATTACTCCTCAACCAGCTAGTTTCCTCCTCTTGCTTTGGTGTCAAACACGACCTCTTCATCATCAATGAATACCCTTCATCTCCCGACACATTTTCTTCTTCCTCATCATGTAATGAATTAGGACATTCAGCTTCTACCTCCTCATCCTCTGCCTCTGCAACCATCACTCGCTTCTTTGGCTTTGGACATTCATTGCTTTTGTGACCAATCTCCTGACAATTGAAACATTTAATACCACTATTGATCCTGGTCTTAGCAACTTCGTTAACAACTGGTTTTGCAATAGTCTTCGAAACATTCACACTGCTACTAGCCCCTTTCATTGGATTGTTGAAATTTGTAAACACACCACCACCTCGTCTCCCTTGTTTCTCCCAAGCAAGTGCTTTCTGATGTGCTTCAGCGACAGATCTGGGATCAAACATATTCACCATATCTTTAATCTGCATTCTCAACCCTCCAACAAATCTAGCTGTTAGTTGCTCCTCCGTCTCCATGATATCATTCCTCGCAATCAATTGATAGAATTCATCAGCATAATCATTAACAGTCTTTGTTCCTTGACTCAAGTTCTGCAAACGTTGATACATGAGAGACTGATAATTGTAAGGTAAAAATGTAGCTTTCATCAACTTCTTCATCTTCTCCCAAGATTCAATCTTTGACTTTCCCATCCGTTCACGTGTAAGTTTGGTTTGCTGCCACCACGCCAAAGCTCTACCCCTCAACCTTGTAGCAACCAACTTCACTCTACGATGTTCTGGAACCTCCTTGAAGTCAAAAATCTCCTCCACATTAGACAACCAATCCAAAAACTCCTCAGCTTGCATACCACCTTTGAATTCCGGAATTTCAGTCTTCATCCCCGATTCCCATCGACGATCATCCTCAACATCCCTATATGCATTTCGTCCTTGGTCTCGATCTCGATAATGAATATTGCTTCTATCACACTCTTCATCAAAATCATGTGCATTTCGATATCCATCTCGACCATTGACATCTCTTTGATCACGCATATCTCTTCTACTATGTCGTTCTTCATCATGATATGGCTCATACTCAAACCCACGTTGAGTTCTTCTTTCTTCATCTCGATACTCATGGTGATCTCTTCTCATCGAAACTGATGATTCTCTTCTTCCTCGATCAGATTGTGGCGATACCCTTCTCGCTTCCGTAACCGATGGCGAAACTCGGTTTCCTCCATTGTTCGAGATTGGTGACCTCCTTCTTTGACCTTGATTCATATCATTCATCAATTTCTCTAACCTTCCAATACCTTCATCTAACTTCCCATTGAATTTGTTACTTATGCGTTGTTCCATTTGCTCGGCATCTTCCCTCTTGTACAAATCTTCAATGTTTTGATGTCGATTAGCTCTTCTTGGCGGCATGATTCGAAATTTCACAAACACTTCAATATACCAAATGATGCACGGCCTTCTACTTCAATTTTTGGCGCGCAAAGCTTCTACTCAATATTCAAACACCTTTCAAACTTAGAACCAAAATGAGATGGATCGAAATCTTCACACTTGTTGTAACTTGCGATGAACACTATGAACAACAACTTCTCCAAATGATGTACGGCTTCACTTAACTCCTCAAATTCTTCAAATAAAATTGGCTCCAAGACTCGGCTTAGCTATGATTGGCTAAGTCTAGCTTTGATACCAAATGATGCAACAACGGATTACAAAATGATGATTCTGTGAAAGTAGCAATCGACGGAATGAAGAATACTGAATGGCCCAAATTTGTTGATCCGAAGATACCAAATTCTAGCTATCTTCGTCACGTTGATCACGCACGATACCGTGAAAGAAGATCTACAATTCTTCAGACGTTGATCAAGCGCACTTGATACCGTGAATTGGCTTCTACGATCGTTGATCCGAGCGCACTCGAATGCCGAAAGAGGAGATAGGAGATTACACTCAACTACCAATTTACTGAAAGCACAAAGCTAACAAACAAAAGTTTTTATTCAAAATCAACTCTCTTTACAAAGGACCCAACGTGCCTATTTATAGGCTTACAACTCATCACACACAAAACTGTACAACACTTAGGTCGATCACGACCTAAACATCACAACCTAAAAAACAGTCGACTCAAAAACAGACGCGACCTACGATCTAAAGCAGTAATGACTCAACACAAAGAAAACAATACAACACATTACAACTCCACACTTACAACATAAAATACAACATACATACGGCAGCAGCGACCTAAGCTCCTCCAGCGACTTATGTCTTGCGACCTAGAATAAAGCGGCTTCAGGACATCTTCGCGACCTAAGGCCTCGCGACCTATAGTGAGCGACCTAAAGTGAGCGACCTATCTTCCCATTTCTCCCCGCGACCTAACTTAGGTCGTTCCTTTTCTCCGCGACCTAACATAGGTCGTAACTCTTCTCTGCGACCTATCATAGGACGTAACTCGTTAGGTCGTAGCACCTTATTCTTCAACTCGTTAGCTCGTAAGTCGCTATGTCGTTCCAACTGGTTATCCTTCTTGTTAGGTCGCACACCTAAGACTTGGTCTGTTTGGCCTGCATCAATGAGCAACCTGTTAGATCGTTCCAGCGACCTATTCCTCTGCTTTAGCCCACTATTCTCAAACCCGTTAGGTCGCTTACGACCTAAGACTTCAACTTCCCATGACTCTTCACAAAGTGTTAACTCGTTAGCTTCCTCGTTAGGTCGTACTCGACCTATCAACATGTTAGGTCGTACACGACCTACGACTTCATCTTTTTGGGCTGCATCAAATTTATAGGGATGCGTTGCAACCTTATAAGACAATTTCTTCCACGATTCGACACGGAGACGTAGATTCGCACAACGGACCTAGCTGGACATCCTGTTCTGAATGGATATGACTACCATCCAACTGCAAATGAATGTGATATGACTGTTTATCTGTTAACTCTCGCCTATGATCTGACGGGTTGTGCATGCAACATAGACATATGTGATCCAACCACCTATCAATCAATTACGTCCTACAGTTAAGTGGGAGAAACATCAAATTAAAGTTTTGTAATGTGACCGATCACACTTCGAATTTTTCCCTTGACGGGGGGCAGAGGAATTAGCCGAGGAAAATGCGGTCTGACTAGTTTCTACAAAAACTCTTAGTCCCCAAAGTGTGAACAGGAGTATAAACATAAAATTGGTGTGATTAATGACCATTCAACTGACTCTGACATCCAGAGTGCGGCTACAAGCATAGACAAACGAATGAATGAGATTCGACCATTCATTCACCAACTCTGACCTAAACTCGACATGAGAAGTATAAACTCACTGCAGATGCAATTAGACCATCCGCAAACTAACTCTGCTAACCCAAGACTAGGGGAAGAGGTACAAATCACTAAAAAAACATAGGGGACTCGCTACATCTCTAACTTAACGTCCTTCACAACTTAAGGCAATGACTACAAGGAGGCCTTAATGCCAACTAATCAGAATGACGTCCGAAGTTACGAGCGACAAGTTATATCGTACCACCGGATCAACAGGCAATATCGATCTAGGCCTTTCATACCATACCTTTGATCAACATGCAATGTGATCCAAGCTTATTATATTATGCCGCTGAACCGACGGACAATATCGATCCTCATCGACTAGAAATCAATGTTACTCGAACGTCCATCGAATACCTTTGACCAATAGAGCATGGATAGAAGAATAAACCACAAATGAGTGTGACTTGACCATTCATCCTCCATCGCCTTCCTTCGATCCGCCAGGTAGAGCATGAGACCAGATGAGCATGACATGACTACATTTGAGTTGACTTTATCCCTAGATCTAACGGGAGAATGTAAATCGAAATGGACGTGGTTGATCGCCCAACTCCAAAACAATGCAATGCGACCATCCATTCTTTGACTTTTACCATGATTCGATTAAAGGAGCAATTCAAAACAAGTGCAACCTAAACATCTGCACACCAATTCTTGCCCTAGATTGGCAAGGGAAGCATCAATCCTGCATTGGATCTGACTGGACGATTCACTCTTCAGTTTCTGCCTAGAGTATGGCGACATAAGTAGCTAAGTGAATGTCATTGACCGTCCAGAACTTAGCTCATGTTTGAATGTCGGCGAGGAAACGAAGTATTCTGCCTAGAGGAAAGAACTAGGACAGAATGAAGGATAAGGCACAACTCGGCATTCCATCGGTTAACTCGATCCCATGGTTCAACGGGATATAATGTGAGATTGAAGCGGACATTATCTACCTTGCCACTTATCGAGATATTCCCCAGACTTGGGGGCATGCGCGAGAAATTAGATGAATGTAATATGATCATTCATCAAACAACTCTAGCTCTTACAGCTTGGACTACAGTATAAACACAACAGAAGCTAGGCTCGATCATTCGCATAATACGTCCATCAACCCAAGACTGGGGGCACGAGTCTGATCATCCAAGAGTTGGATACGACTACTCAATCCTATAGCTCATGCCTAGTATTTATAACAACTTGAAGTTATGACCGAGAGGATGCTTAGAGATAGAATTATTAGATCGACGCCCGGACTTATGGGCAACTGATCATCATTATGACCCTTCCGATGAGTAATGGATCGCGGGTACATTAAATGGAAAGCGCATTGCTCGGAAACACAAGTGATTCAAACTCATAGCTGGAGCCAACTATGCTGCAACATTCGATACAAGGCTAAACTCTACTAAGCCTTTGATTCAACGTCCCTACAAGGCTGATTATTTACCATTGCAAATAAGCACATAAAGCGCCTACAACCCATCACGAGTACTAAAGATTTGATCACAACTCAGCGTAATGATGACGAAAGAGTAAACTGCGTTGCTCCGGCTGAATCTTGATGTGTTCGCTTGGACTCAACCTCATATATACATATGGACTCTCACCAACTATTGAGAACCCTGCGTTAAATGTCGACCCGAAGCATGTCTTGGTGAACAAAAATGATACGACGTGGATCTAGAGAGATCTGCTGCACTTAAAGAGGAGGTGAATTTACTCAAAACCGATGGGTTCCTCTACCCAAAATGAGTATCCAATCCTTTACTTATAAGAAAAACGAACAGAGAGTGGAGGACGTACGCCGACTACTCAGATTTGCACAAGGCATGACAAAGCACAACCTTCCACTTCCAAGGATCAACCAACTGGTAGACTCGACCATCGGACATGAATTGCTCACTTCCATGGACACAAAAATCCCGATACAATCAGATACTGAAGCATGTCCCAGACCATGAATGCAATAGTTTCGTTACTAAACTGGGCCTATAGTGCTATGTTGCAACCCTCGGATTCAAACTTAAGGACACATGTGCTACTTATCGAAGGATGGTTAACAGATCGTTCACAAAATCAGGTCAACCAATCGGTGAAAGACATGTGGTTAATATGCTTGTGAGATCACGACTATCAAACACCACATCGATGACTTTGCAAATATATTCGGTACTATCCAAAAAATGCAGAATGAAACTCGATCCTTTGAAATGCTCTTTCAGCGCTGCACCCGAAAAATTCTTGGGTATCATAATCAATTCTTGTGGAACTGAGGCTAATTTCCAAAAAACTCCTACAATTAGAGACATCCATGCACCGAGGACCACCAAGCAGGTACAGAACCTAAGTTGGAAGATTACTGTCCTAAGTTGATTCCACTCTAGGGCCATCTACAAGTGTATTATCTTCTTCAACCTGACCAAGAGAGGGAAGAGAACTTTTGAATGGACTAACAACTGCGTTGATGCAATTCCAGCTCTGATAGATCACTTAGAGAGATCTCCCTTTTTACCCAAACCGTTGGATCGCGGAGATTTATACATCAATTGGGCCGTGTCAATATGTGCAATAAGCATCTCAATGTTATGTGAAGAGAAACGAATCCAAAGATCATAATATAATGAAAGCTAGCTATTGACAGGCTTACCCTGTTAGGTCTATACCGACCAGTCTCGATAGGTCCTATAGCAACCTTAAATGTCTAGAAGGTTACTCAATTAGAATATCAAACTAAGCCAATTTGATATCACTTATTTCCCTCAGAGAGCTATCCATGGTCAATCATTAGCATACTTCATATCTGAATTCACCACATCAGACGAATATCCGAAGAACCATGGAGAACCATCCAACCGATGGAGAATGTACACAGATGGAACTTCCAATGATCGGCTTACTAATGTCGAAGTTGCGTTAATGACTCCTGAGGAACGATCGATCTGCTACGCCCTGAAACTCAACTTCCCTGCAACAAATAACGAAGCTAAGTATGAAGCCTTGGTCGCCATGCTCAAACTTGCAAGAAAACTAGGAGTGGAAACTTTTCATGTCTTATGTGATCACTGGTTAGTAGTAGGGAAGATTATCTGACTAGGGGGCAACGTCTTGCTCCTTATCTCAACTGGGTCCAAAAGAAACTAGCCAACTTCGACTATTACACCACTACACGAATCCTCAAAGAACAAAACGAAAAGGCCGAATCACTGGCCAAGCTAGCCAGTTCTGGGGATGCACGACAAATAGATTTTCTCCCAGTTGAAATACTTATTATTCCAAGCATTGGCAGATAAAGATCGACTGGATCTTAGAGATGGAGCCATGAAAGGGGTCATGGATGACTCCTATCAAAGACTATCTACCGTGGGGAATTCTTCTTGGATAGAGGAATGAGAAATGGCATATCCTCCGCGAAGCATCACTACATGATTATGTATGGATCGTTCGACTCCATCAATACAAAGCATTACTTTTGTATCCATCGATCCGAGACCCAATATTACGTATCCATCAATACGAAGCACACCTTATGTAAGTCCATCTCGTATCGATAACCATTGATACAAAGTCTACCTTAGTGCATCCCAGATCGATCCAGTAGAGGATCGATACAAAGAAATGGATCAAAAACGACCATCGGCCGTTGTTGCAACTCGAATTTCACATCGATCTAGGAGAGGATGGATACGAAACTCGATCAAAAGAACTTGATAACGACCCGCAAATGTGCAAACATGAACAGGAGTCAGGTTAACATATGTGCATGTATGCCAAACTAACATTCAATTTTCGAAGTTAACAGGAATTGAATGCTTACCTGGTGATGATCAGAACGATGAACAACAAATCGCTAGCACTCAACACCCAGTTAAAACAAAACACTGCATGATCATTGACAATCAACAGTTCGACATCTACATCACTGAAGATCAATCAAAAGTTACATCTTTTGACGAAAAGATAGCAACTACTCAGTGAATCGGATAGAACTTTTCAGAATGAAGATGGTAGCTTTTCAAAGCATGTCATGTTCACATAAGATGTACTTGGGGGGCAAATGTTATCCCGCCTTTTGGCAAGGCTGTGACACCAAGGAATTGGTTGGAAACCAAAGACGGTCCGTCTCGAAGATCGATTATACACAGGTTTGCTATGGATACTGACAAATTTTGTACGATTCTGGATCGAGCTACAATTGATATGGCACGACAAGCAAAGCTATAAAAGCCAACGTTCCAAATTTCAAGTCGATCGGAGTTCGTATGCTCAAGATATGATCGATGCAAGTTTGAATTTGTTGAAGGCTGTCAAATTCGCATCGCTTCACTATTCACATTGATGGATACGAATTGTAGCTGTTTTCCTTAACTTGCATCGATCATAACTCAAAATCTATAAGTCCAAATGCCACCGAATTTTCACAGGAGCTTGCCTACAACATCAAGAATGTACCACATAAATTTCAGCCAAAAAGGATCAATTCTTGATCAATACGAATTCCATTCGTATCGCTCCCAGATTGAGTCGAAACCACCTGAAATCGATCCCGTGGGCTCACCCACGTGAGAGAAGAAGTCCTCCGAGATCTGGGCGAGATATTTGCTGCCTACGCCTATAAATAGCAACCCTAGACCTACAGAAAATGGACTTTTTGCTTCTCTACGCCGATACTCTGCCGAAATCATTATTAATCTTCAGTTGTACTGTTATAATCTCTTGTAAACAGCGAGTAAAATTCAATAAACATAAGTCATTTCATAGTGGATGTAGGCAATACGCCGAACCACTCTAAATTCGTGTGTTTCCGTGCATTTTCTTATATGTTGATTGGTGTGTTTGTTAGATCTGCCTCATTTTACATTTACTTTCTTCATTTTTTCTCTTCAAACACATCCAAAGAGTGTTGTGCCCAATTTTGGTACAAACAGAAGTTAGTGCTATTCACAAAAACTTTGAAAACAAGACCACTGACCTTAATAATTAGGACGAGGTAGAATTCAAACAATTGTTTTAAGATGTTCCAAATGAGATCGAAGACACACTTCCCTTCGAACCTCTCACGGTTGAATCCGGAATCCAACCGATTTCTTCGATTGAGAAACCTCCTAGGTTAGAGATCAAACCTCTTCCTTCTCACCTTAAGTACGCATACTTAAGTGAAAATGATGCTTTTCCCGACATTATTTCTACCGAGATTTCTCTTGACCAAGAAGCGTCTCTTTTTTCAATTCTTTTGAAAAATAAAGAAGTAATTGAGTGGTCTATTACCGACGTTAAGGAAATAAGCTCTGCAATTGTTCAACATCGCATTCATTTAGTTGACGAAACCAAACCCACTCGTGATGTGCAACGATGGCCCAACCCCAAAATGAAAGATGCGGTTCGAGGAGAAATTCTTAAGCTCTTTGATAACAGTATCATATATCCCATCTCCGATAGTTCATGTGTTAGCCCAATTCATGGCATGACTAAAAGTCTGGTATCACCGTTATCACGAATGACGCTAACGAACTCATTCCAACTCGCACTCAAACATGTTGGATTGTTTTCATTGATTATCGAAAATTAAATGCTGCATTATGTAAAGATCATTTCCCTCTTCCTTTCATTGACCAAATTCTTGAATAATTAGCCGACCACGAATTCTATTGTTTTCTTGATGGTTATTCCGGTTATAACCAAGTGCCAATCGCTCTCGAAGATTAAGAAAAATCAACTTTCACATGTCCTTTCAAAAACTTTGCTTATTGATGTATGCCATTCTGTCTTTGTAGCGCCCATGAGACTTTCCAATGATGCATGGTTGGCAACTTTTCTAGCATGATCGAATGTTATCTAGAAATTTTTTTGGATGAATTCTCTATCTTTGGAGATTCTTTTTTCGAGTGCTTATATCACCTCGAGTTGGTTCTAAATCATTGTAAAGAGAAACATTTAACATTGAATTGGAAAAAATGCCACTTTATGTCAAACAGGACATAGTCCGCGGACATGTCATTTCAAATAAGGGCATTGAGGTAGATAAAAAAAGTCGACGTTATCTCAAATCTGCCTATTCCTAAATCCTTTAAGGGCATTCGATCATTCCTAGGACATGCTAGCTTTTACCGATGCTTTATAAAAGATTTTAGCAAAATCGCTCGATCTTTGACTACTCTTTTGGGAAAAGACATTTCTTTTGATTTCAATTCTAATTATGTCTCTTCTTTCGAACATCTTTAAACAGAACTCATTTCTACTCCAATCATCTGCTTGCCCAATTGGAATCTTCCTTTTGAAATAATATGTGATGCTTCTAACTTTGCGGTTGGTGCAGTCTTAGGACAACGCATCAATAGAATTCTCGATGTCATCTACTATGCTAGTATGACTTTGAACGATGCTCAACTCAACTAAATAACCACCGAAAAAGAGCTTTTGTCATTCTTTTTGCACTAGAAAAGTTTTGACCTTATTTGATAGGCTTACACATTACGATTTACACAGACCATTCCACTCTTAGGTACCTTTTTGCTGAAAAGGGTGCTAAGTCTCGTTTGATTCATTGGATCCCTTTACTATATGAATTTGATCTTACAATCAAAGGCAAAAAATGATCGGACAATGTCATAGCCGATCACTTGTCTCATCTTCCAAACGCACCATCTTCTTTGCCCATCAATGAGATCTTTCCCAAAAAACAACTCTTTTCAATTTCCATCGATCCGTAGTTTGCCGATATAGCAAACTATTTAGTTACTAAGTAAATTACTTCATTTTTTAAAGAGGATAAGTACAAATTTCTATCCCGAGTGAAATATTTTTGTTGGGACAATCCATACTTGTTTAAGTACTATTCCGACCAAAACATTTGACGATGCGTCCTAGATAACGAACAAGAATGTTCTTTCTTTCTGCCATGACCAAGTGTGTGGTGGACATTTCAGTCCTAAGAAAACTGCAGAAAATGTGCTCAAATGAGATTTTTATTGGCCTACACTTCTCAAGGACACGTTCGGGTTTTCTAAAGCATGTGATCGTTGTCAAATGTTAGGAAAAATCTCTCGACAAAACATGATGCCTTGACCCCCATCCTTACGATCAAAATTTTTAACGTTTGGGGAATTGACTTTATGGGGTCATAACTCTTTCAGAAATCTCTATATTCTTCTTATTGTCGATTACGTTTCTAAATGGGTCAAAGCCATTCCATGCAAAACAAATGACCACAAAATTGTTGTAAAATTCATAAAAGAAAACGTCTTTTCGAGATTCGGAACACCTTACACAATAATAAGTGATAAGGGTACACACTTTTATAATTGATCATTTGAAACTTTAATGAAGAAATATTCAATAACTCATAAGCATCCACTCCTTATTATCCTCAAACTTGTGGTCAAATCAAAGTTTCGAATCATCAAATCAAATAAATTTTGGAGAAAGCTGTTAATAAAAATCGAAAAGATTAGTCTCGAAAATTGACAAATGTGCTTTGGGCTTATAGAAACACTTTTTAAACTAATCTTGGGAATGTCCCCTTTCTTATTAGTATATGGTAAAGCATGTCACTTACTAGTCAAACTTGAACACAAAGCGTTATGGGCAATAAAGAATATGAACTTTGATCTTGAAAAGGCTGACAAAAACGGAAAATTGCAACTCAATGAATTAGAAGAGATTCAGAACGACGAGTATGAAAACTCAAATTTACAAGGAAAAAGCCAAAGTTTTTTATGACAAATCAATCCTAAGAAAAACGTTTTTGCCAAATCAAAAAGTTCTTTTGTATGACTCTCTCAACTTCATTTATTCCCTAGGAAATTAAAATCGAGATGGACCAGACCATACATGGTACGCACTGTTTTTCTCACATGGTGCCTAAAAATAGAAAACCCTAGGGATGGATGTCATCTTTTAAAACCGTACTTGGAATTGGAAAATGATTGAGAAGAAGAGCTCATGATTCTGCATGAGTCACAGTACGTCTAGTAGGGAATTTTAACCCTCTCTTGTAAATATATATATATATATTTTTCTCCTGTACACTCATTATATCATGCATTGACTATGGGACACAAACAAAATCAAGTGTGGGGGAAGGGGGGAGTCTCATGTTTGTTTTGATTTTACATAGTTTGATTTTTACATTTTCTTTCTCTTTCTTTCAAAACAAAAAAAACAAAAAAAAAATTGCATATTAATTTACCTTTGAATAGGAACGATAAAGTAAGCATAATGTTTTGGTCATTAGATTGAAATTTTTGGAAAATTACTCATCTCAACGAATAATAAAAAGAAAAGTTGAAATTACAAGCAACTCTAGTGTAACTAGTATATAGGAAGATCCATAGGTGATGGTTATGGAGATATTTTAAATTTTAGTCTTCGTTTAAAAAGTGGTTGATTTAAAGTACATGCATTAATATTTTTAATCTTTAAAGTTAAATGGTGCTAAGATGATTTTGCATAACCCTCTCTTCTCCTTTTCAAAAAAAAAATTAAAAAAATTCAAAAGAGGAAAAAAAAACACCTAGAGTCCTATGTCCACACATAAGTGTGTACATTCGCCATCCTCTGTACTCTTCTCATGTACGCGAGCAGTGCATGAATGGTATATCTGGCCTCGGTTTTCTAAGTTAGGTGTAAGTATATAAAAATTAAAATAATAAACACCTAGAGTCAAGTGTATACACTTAGGCATGGATATTCGCCATGCTCTGTACTCTTCTCACATAAGCCTGAAAGGCAGTGCATAAACGGTACATCTAACCTTAGTTTTTTGAGTTAGGTGTATGTAAATAATAATAATGTTAATATTTTTGTCAAATAAAGAGAGCGTAAGCAATTGAAACCCCAAGCATTGTCCTGACTTTGCTGATTTGACTTGATATACAAATAGAAATGAAGATACCACTTTTCAAACTCTGACAGTCAATTAAAGAATTTATTTCATAGTAAAACTGTATTGTCAACCGAAACAACTAGCCAAACTAGATTTGAAATATAATGGAAACTTAATTTTTGTTAGAAGTTTTGATTGGTAAAAGACTAAAATTTCCTGAAAATGACCGAGACTTACTATTTTGTGTCAATTTAAAAGTAAATTCTTCACTTTATAAATAAAACCTTGCATTCTTATCTTTGTAAATAAAACTTGCATTAGGAACTTTACATATCGCATTTGGATTTTGTGGGTAATATCCGCTTAAAACCCTCACGAGACACCACTCGTCCTACTAGGGACAACTAGGGGTTTAACAGCTTGTTGCATATGCTCAATGCAATTGTGCTTCTTACAAAAGTGGATTTATCTTTGTTTTAGTTTAGTCGAGGACGAATAAAATAGTAAGTGCAAGGGTATTTGATGTGCATGTAAAAATGTATACTTTTACTCTCATATTTAATCTCCTTTTATTTAAATAAATGACATATTAGGTATATTTACATGTGTTAAACCAAAATACAAAAATATTTTAAGTCATCATTCACTCATCTACATATGTGCAAAACAATCATTTTGTATACGTATTGATTTTTAAAAAATTTACTTACACATTCTAATGTTGTTTTGTAGAAATTTGAGTGCATATTGGAAGTGGCTTCATTGATGTGTGTTCAAAGCCAAAGAAAGAAGGAAATAAAATAATTCATGCAAATGGATGAGCCCACCTACCCACTAACTAATAGACCACAATTAAAAGAAAATGCACATATTAGTGGAGATCTAAAGCAAAAGCACATGTTAGCGAGGATTAATTAAGTGCTAATGATGACTTGGAGCTATACAATCTCAAGGACATTTTTGGTAATCCCCTAAAGAGTGGATTGGGGTTTAAGGCATGTATAAATACCCACTTATGTTTCATGTAATGAATCTTCTTCTTTTATTATTAATGCATAGAGTTGTAATAAAAAATGAGAAATAAAAGCTTCTCTTTAATGGCTTCTCAGCCATCTTTATTATCAAACTTTCTTTCTATTTCATCCTCTTTTCTTTTATGTTATTTTTTACATGCTATCTTTCTTTTATGTTAGTAGATTAGATTATTTTCATGCAAGCAGCTTAGTTTTATTTTATGCAAGTTGGTTAGCTCTTGTTCTGTTCAATTAGTTTCCTTTTCTGTTTATGTTGAAATTAATTTATGTTAACATGTATTCAAATATGAGAAGAAAAACCCTTTCAATTTACGGGTAATGAAGCTTTCATGAATCATATAAATATAACATAATGATTTCAATTAAGATTTCTTGTTTTATGCTTAATGGAAATTTTGATGCTAATGGGATTTTATTGTTTATTAGTGAATTTGATAGCCTATGTTGTTCATAACAAATAGGCTGTGCTTAATCAAATAAAAACACATGCTACCATTTCATCTAAATATGATTTTGGTAATGAAAGTGAAACTAGAACCAAAATTTGATGCTCTATGTTACTAATTCATAGTAAATAGATCATGCTTAAAATAGATCTTGTTTTTAATTTCATGATTATTTTCATTAGATTGGGCAGTGGATTTAGAGGTTGTATTAAGTTTGATGGTTTAAGTTGTATTAGTCGATAACACAAATAGATCATACTTATAATAAATACATGAACTAGTTCCACTAGTGGTTAAAATGAGAGATCATAAATTTAATTTGGGTTGATATATATGAATGTAAAAGTGGATTTGCTTCTAAATTGCCTTTTAATCTTATAATTTAATTCCAAATTTATTATAGTTTTTAACAATTTTTAGTTAACAAAATTTCTAACATTTGATATAATTTGATTGAGTGATTTTAAAATTTTTATTTTTCCTATAAATCAACCCGTACTCGCATACGTACTACGATTATATACCGTGCGCTTACGGTTGTTATTACATTTCGGTGGTTTTCTAACCGATAGAATATCCGTTCGAACAATTTCCATTGTTAACTTTAGTTTGATGGGTGTTTGCTTCACCACTACCAACTATTGCTCCTACAGATCTTCCAGATATGGATTTTCTCTTTCTAGGATCCATGAGAATAGAAAATCTCCAAATTCTTCAAGTAGAACTTTTGGATCTAACTTATGGATTTATCCAATCAAAATCTGAGAGTTAGATCTAAGCCTAAATTTAGTTTTCTTGGTGAAAGCACCAAAATGTTAACGCCAAAAATGGATCAACACTGAAAGATTAAGTTGTAGAAAACCTATAAGACTTAGATCTAGAAGATAATAATAGAAATAGAAGAAAAGAAGTATAAATAAAGTAGAGAGATGTAATATTTTATAGTGATTTGGCAATCTATGACCTACATCCACTTTATAGCTTTGTTGCTTATAGATCTGATGTAGTTTGTTTGAGATTACAAGAGATTTGAGAGAGAATAAGTCACTAATGTAGGGGTTAGATAGATTCCGAGTCCTAAAATTGCATGGAATAGCTTCCTTGTTGACTACTATGTAGAGATAGAAGATGAAGAAGAGGTAGAGCTTTCGCGTAATGACGGTAGAAACTAGATCCTGTTTTGATTGCTCTATGGTTTATATTTATAGGAGTAGACAAGGTGTTGGATTCGAAAGCTTGTTATCTATAGACTCTAGTAGTCGCTCAGAGCGACACAAAAGATCCAAAGCGATACGAGTTGTAAAAACAACTCGATACCGAGTCATTTCCTTAGCTGGAAATGGCTCGTCTTCTCTTGTTCCTTCATTCCACCTCCGAATTGTTGTATTCCATGCTTTTTCTCTAGTCATTTGGCTGACTTTGGTGATAGTTCCTTTAATACTTGGATTATGTGGCTACTTAAGTTCTTTTCCATTCAAACTTGTTGATGGGTCATCAAAACCTCATGAAAACACTTGAGCACACTCTGGGAAGTAGAAAATAGGTTGTTAGGAATTGACAAGTTGATATGGGGCCAAAAAATGACTCGGCATCGATATAAATGACTCGGTGCTGAGTTATTTCCTTAGACAATTTAGGGGTGAAACTTTCCAAGAGCTCTTCTTTCCCTCTTCTAAGCATGCCTGCCAAGTTTCAAGCCGTTTCATCTTCATTTCGACATTCTAACTTCCGCTGAATTCTACTTGGTCAATAACCCAGTTAATGGGTAGCCATTCCATATATGTTATATATTTATTTTAAACTCTAGACATTATTATAATATCACTGGATTCTTCTATTTAAAATGGTTTGGTTATCCTAAGGTTAAAACTCATCCGTGTTTATGTGCGGCGTGGTCTTACGAGATACCTTTATTTTTTTGAAAGGGTTTATAGCATTAAAATCCATATGATTTGTGTTTCTCATGCTGGTTTACCAGACTGATTCGGGCGTTATTCTCTTATAATGCTCGGGTCAGCCTAAGCATATCTCCAAATTTAGTTATGGATGCTTTGGATCTTCAAGAGACGAGCTGGATTCCTCCAAGATGTATTCACATATCTTTTATTTCTGCTGCATTTGCTGTCATGTATTTATCAGCATTAGTATGGACAAGTTGTTATAGCTATCCAGGCTGATGATAGGTTAGTTTACTCTAATTTATGTATGTATAATAATCTTTCTTTTTCTAAAGATATGTTGTATATTATATGTTACTCGTCACGATGTGAGATTCTATTTGGTTTTTTCTTTTCTTCCACCCTAACAATATGTCTTTTCGGCACTTGGATGTTCTAAATGCGAATACCATGGATGTATTAGTGTTGACTTTTGAGGCTTGAAAACGCCGATCATTACAGCAATCCTCTTAACTTGAGAATATCATTGATCTTCAATATGAAAGCTCATCTTTGATTTTAGTTAAATCATGGCATGGTGTCCATCGAATGACTATAGTTGGATTAAGTGGAAGTATTGGAAGTGAAACACTATTCAAGAGAGGATTCATCTCCTTGGTTATATTGGGTTGGTATTATGGTAAACTGACGTCAACTCAAAGTCATAATCTCTAGCCAGAATAGTTTGGTTAACAATAATTGTTATTATTGAACCAAGAACTTTGTGTTTGGATTATAGAGATGAATATGGACGGTATTGGAAATTTGACCATAACAAAATTCCATAAGTCCATAGTGATACATTTTTGATGAGGAGAATTAGTGTAAATAATTGTCACTACGGAGTAATGCTTAAATAACTAAAATTGGATTTTACCGAAAAGATGTGTAAGCGATAAATTCCTCCAAAATATCACTCCACTAGCTAAGGTAACGAGTGAACGTTAATAATTGAATAGTTCGATATTAATCACTAATTGAATTTACACCTACGATTCGACAACCACTTGATAGATTCTCTGAAATACAACATTATTTAATTGATTTATAAGTTGTTATAAATTAATTAATATTTTTGAATAATATTATTTATTTCTTTATTTGATGTATTAAATTCCATTAGTATTTTATAAAGTTATTAGAATTTACTTGAGAGCATATGTAAAAGTTGTATATGTACAAATCGATATAAGATATCGATGAGCGTTTAAATTTGATTTAAATGTATCTAATTCTTATGTATTCTTTAACAAATTAAAAGGTCATTAAACCTCTTTCATTACAATCCATATACAGGAAAGGAGGCTTGAACTTCTATGGTTGGATCTAGAAAATAAAGGAAGGAGGTTAAGGAAGGTTACCTCTATAAGTACCTTGATTTTCATTCACTTGCCTCTCTTAATTATTCTCCTTCAAAACCCTAGCCTCTATATTCCTTTTCTAACATTCATTGTTAAATATTTAAGAAAAAATAAAAGAATTTATTTAATGGCATCCAATTAACAATCAAATAAAAGTTAGTTCTCCTTCTTTTGTAAAGCTAGGAGACTAATTCAGATTTGGATCTAGGAGCGTTTGTCAATCAAGGTGCATTTAAGGGCTCCATCTGTTAGGTAAGATCTATTCTATTTTATGTGTATATTCATCATGATGTTATAGATCTATTTATTTACTTATTTTGAAAAAAAATTATATGCATTTTTTTTCCATCTTTAATTTGGATATGTATTGATCTGAAATTTTTGAATTTGTTGATTTGAATTAGATTTGAAAATAAAAACAATGTTCTTGATTGTTGATTCTTATTATTTTCTTTCTATTTATTTGGTGTTATTTTAAATCTGAATATAATAACTAATTAATTACTATTTATTTATTTATATAGTTGAATGTCAATGGTGATTTCAATATTTCACAATTAGTTTTCTATTTCAAAACACACACATAAATACACATCTTAACATTAATGGAGATATGTTTTTAATGTAGAAATCTACATGCATCAACGTTCTAATTTTGTTTAATAAATTTTACTTTATTCTTGCTTGTAAAATATCTACATTTTAGCTTACTTTAAATTATTAACATAAGTATATATGCACGGCTAGATGACCTACATTTAATCACAATGAGCAATCATTTATAGTTGTACCTATGGAAGTAGATTTGGTAGTACAATTGCAAGCATAAACTAAACCTAAAACAACGTCAGGGAAGACCGAGACAGTTGAAGAACATTCATGGAACCCAAATATATATAAAATTGGTTTTGTAGCTACACTAAGATTTAATAATAGTATTATGTAGAGTGCATGGTTCTTCATTCACGAATATATATTATATATTGCTTAAAGGATTTGATGTTACCAGACTATAAAATGATACACTCGATTTTAAAAAGGAGAAAATGTATTTCTTTTTTTATAGTAGATCGAATACATTTGATAATGATACATGTATTACATGCTGAAGCTTTTATAATGTACAAATAATATGTATATGGGCCGAATTAAGCCCAATACTCAAAAAGACCACCTGTAATCTTTGAACCCACTTTGCTTATGCTGTTGTTTCATTTATCTCTATTTCTGACTTTGCTACTCGCATACACATTCAACGCAGCCTTATACATTCACCCCATAGCCACCACAACAAACACAAACAAACAATTACACAAATAAATATTCAATAGTTCAGCACTTCCAACATTCTCACCTATATAAACACACATGCATGCATTTTAAACTCACAGAGACATATGGACACATACTCACACGTACTCACAAACACTCTGTTGCCTTGTAAACCTACAACCATGCACATAGACATGGCTCATATTTACACACACTTAACCTACAAAAGCAGTCTTCTCACACATGGTTGTTGGTGGCCTTGGATATGGAGTTGTGCTGTGATGAAACAGAACTTGGTAGGTGTTGCATAAGAAGCCAAAGAAGCAAAGGGCATTTTGGGTAGTTCAGGAAAGATACCATTGAATCATATTCAATGAATTCTCTTTATTAATAGTAAAGATAAACATAGGTTATATTTAGATTTATAAATTAAGATATGTTTTCAAATTGTTTTACTAAATCAAATCACTTCTTGTTTTGGAAATAAATCTTAAATTCAAACTAGTCGACTTGGTCGAATCAATTTATACTAATTAAAGGGTTCATTAAAATACACACACATACACATATTTATATTAAGCATATTTAACACACACAAATCACACACAGATACACACACACACATACATACACGCACCCATTAATTTTAAACAATGTTTTGGACAACCAATGCATATAGAAAGGGATAATGTGTTCAGTGTGGTGTAAATCCCAGCACCGAAACACGTATATATTAAGTTTATACACATATGATATATTACAGTTACCTAATATACATGAGACTATATTTGGATATACTCACAATATATGCTAAGTATAAATTTGGTCATCTATGTCATTTAATTAATCCATCTATCATTTAATTAAAGGGAAAGAAATGATAAGTTTTCTCTCTCCAATCAAAACCGTATCCCCTTATTAATTGAATAAGTTAAGAGAAGGAAACGAAAGGTTCCCTTCTCCAAATTAAAAATAACAAATAGCAGTCACACACAAATACATATATAAGAGTATATTTGATATACTCTAATTTATGTAAACATACAATTCATGTAAATCTTAAAAAGGAATTTTATTTAAAAATATTTTAGATTGGATCTAAAATCCCCTCGAGACTTCATAAGCCCAATAGATCCTAAAGGAAAATTTTGAAATTTACCCTTTAACTCACTACCTATTGGCCCGGTTACCTTCAATAGTATTAGAGCAAGGTTGGCTGTAGTTTACATTGGATGTCCCAGGTTCGTTCCCTAAACTAGCATAACAGGGGGTTCACAAATTGTGATCTATGATGAAGCATTGCCACTTTCCCCTACATGTCCTATAATGGATGTGCTAGTCGAGAGGCTACATTTAAAGCACGCATATGAGGTACCTAGTTGTGTCACCCCAAAGGAGTTTGGATGGTGCTACAATAGTATCAGAGTCAAATAGCCTATGCAATCTCAATTATTTGTGCTAGGTCTAACTAATTTAGTTTATCCTCTTAGTACGGTGTCTGAAAAGGTAATGTGAATCTAGGATTGGAATTGGGTAATTAAGTACCATGTCCTACCTGGTTACAGACTTGACTTGAAAGATGAAGTGAGCCCAAAGGTTGGCCCTAATAGAAAATGCCCAGTTTGAATTGGACCTTAGGCTAGTTTTCAAAATAGTTTTGAAAATAAAAACAAGATTTTAAATTTAAAAGTCTAATTTAAAATAAAAACATGTTTATTATAAAAGATGATAATAGAACATAAATTTTCAAATTTTTTGAAAAGGTATTGAAAATTTCAAAATGTTTGAAACTATTTAAATATTAATTTCGAAATTTAAAATTTATTAATTAGATTAATTAAATAAGTTAATTAATTAATACTTATATGTATGTATTATATATATTGATATATGTTATGTTATTTTTTAAGTGTTTGAGATAACATAACTATTATTTAATTAAATTAATTAATTAAAGGTTAATTAAATTAATAAATTAATAAATAAAAGGTTAATTAAATAGTTAATTAATTAAAATTAATTAGATAAGATTTATTAATATAATGGTATACATAAAATTACTATACAAGTTAATGAAATAAAAAAATTATACAATAATTAAACTTACTAATATGAATGTATAAACCAAAGGTGGAAAACTAAAGAAATGCAAATAGACTTAAAGAATAAATACATATATAAATGTATATATGTCGTGATTTCTGATGTGTACGACACTTGAATCACAAGGGTATTTCATAAGAGGTAAATTATTTCATAAGTTAATATCACTCAATATAATATATTAAAGATTATGAATCTTTAATATAAAGTTGTCCTCCACCATTTATATATTAAGGATTGTTTGCATACTCTCTAGTTGTTGATATTCCTCATGTTAGAGATGTTATATGTAGCACAATTAGTATATTAACCAGAGGAGGTAAGATACATACCCATATTTGTTGATAATCCTCAAGGTACTTGCATTATACTTAGGTCATCTTGAAATGGTGGGCATGAGTGTAATCTCTTTCGATTTGTTGATATTCCTCAAGGCCGAGATGAGATTAGGAACAAAGATCATAGGTTATGAGTTATATTCGATACAACTCGTAAAGTTTTATCCATCACTTGCTGGTCTATGATTTTGTAATGACCCTAATTTTAGTTAACATTATTTAGACATTTAAGTAAATAAATTAAATTAAATTATGTAGAAGGTTAAGAGGTTGAGATTTGATAATTTAGCTTCGAGTCGTGCCTTATGAATGAACTAATATAATTAATTAAAACTTAAGATGAGAAGGAGGAAAATTAGGAGGGAAAATAGGAAGAGCCTTATTTTATACCGTAAAACCCTCTCATTCTCCGCTTCATTCATTCATTTGCATCTACAAACTAAACTAAAACCAAAGGAGTTTGGCCGGCCATTAAAGAGAAGGGAAACCAAAGATTAAAGCTAGGAGATTCAAAATCAAGAGCTTAGGAAATCAACCTTAACCCAAATCTCAACATTCTTAATCAAGGTGAACAATTAGTTTACATCTCTATTTTTGATGAATGATTTCGATTTAAAGGTAAACCTGTTTTCTTTTGCAAATATATGCCATGTTTAGTGTTTAAAAGTGATTATATGTTATGTTAATGATTTATGGTTGAATATGATTTATTGTGTTATGTTTGAGTTAGAAAACCATTCACATGACATCTGATGACTTTAGATTTTAATATGACGTGAAAATCATTATTTTATAAGAGGATTTCAAGTTTCATAATATTCCAAGTTAAAATAGAATTATGGAGAATTTTCTAAGTCTAGAAAATGTTTAATTCGGTTTTAATTACTTTAAATAATTAAAATATGATTTTCGCCCTGAAATTTTGATATGTGGAAGAAAATGATTAAATTGAATTAATTTGATTTTTGTGGATTTTCCCTAAGATTTTAGGAGAGTCAAATAAATTATTTTGAGTAAAAATGGGCTATTTACTTAATTAAAATGGGTTACAATGTAAAATTGTTTAGAATTTAAGTTTCCAACTTGCAGTAGTAAATTTTAGAAAGGAATTGGTAAAGCAATTATCAACCAATCATGTTTTGACAAATAATAAAAATTAGGTGAAAATGAGTTACTTTATAAAGCATAAAGTCAGTTTTGCTATAATTTACCCATTTGCCACTTCCATATACCTGCTTCCAACACCAACAACCCTTTTGACACCGTCAAGACCTATACACGATAAATAGAGTCTTGGTATGTAGTGTATTGAGTTTCTACGAAAGGAAATTGGGTGGTGAAGGCATGCTTGCGAAGAGTTTGATGCGCCTTTAGTAGCTTTCGAACCTAGAGACCTCCCTTGTTCAAAAGAGTATTTCAAAAGGGTTGCTACTTTGAACCCCTTCGATAGCCTAGCTGCTGCACCAATACTTTTACCTTAGTTAGAGGTCGCTTTTTTAACCCTTGGATCAATAAGCGTGGAAGGTAGGTTTCGAACCAATAACCCTCCACAACCATTGAGCCGCTTTCCTTTTAACCCATACATGCGAAAGGGAAAGTGCTGCACCTATACCTTCCGACGTGGTTAAGACCACTTTGCTTTAAGACATAAGTATACATGCAGAAGCATGTTGCCATCACCTTAGGTATTTTGAAAGGATAGCTTTCAAATGTGTCCCCTTTTATACTTTGTTGTTTGTTTTGTTTTCAAACTATGGTTTTGATAGAATACTTTTAATTGGTTTCAAAGCTATACTTCCGTAACTTTTTACTTGAACTCAATGCTTTCGAAAGATATGTTTTTAAGTATTTCAAAAGGAATGTTTCCAAGTGATTCGAAAGATATGTTTAATGGTTTTGAAAGAGGATGTATAAAATTTTAAGTAATTATTTCGAAAGGTCTATTTCCAATGCATTCGAAAGGAAGGTTTTGGCCATTCAGCCTAATGTTTTCAAGGTTAATGTATTTAACTTGTTTCGAAGGGATAGATAACCCTAATGATTTAGATTTTCACCAATGTTATTTTGGTAAAGAATATCTCATGGCATGAATATTTTGAGTAAAGCAAAGGGTATAATTTCCTTGTTCTAAAAAGATATAATTCCAAGGGTAAATCATTTGTAAAGATTGTTTTCAAGGAAATAAAATTTGAATAGGGTGGTCAGCTTAGAAAATTTGCTAAGTATGTGACTCGGATATTAGAAAACCAGATGAGATTGGTGCGGGGTCGCGCCTTATACCTATACTGTAGCTAGTAGCCCCTAGCTAATATAAGTCCAAAATTTCAATGTGTAAGGCTTTATCACAGGTAAGACTAAAATGATGTTACATACAGAAAGGAATACACATAGTAGAGATACGTTATTGGTAGGCCCACAAACCATTAGGATCAGTTGACCCTAAGACAAGTAAGTTAAGGACAGATTGTCTAGTATTGTGTCTAAAAAGAAGTTAGACTATTTATTAAGTCTGGTAGGCCCGAGTCAGCCAGTGGTTAATAGTCTGTCTGATTACTATAATGTTCGGATCGATAGTCCACTTATTACCTTATTTATATACATATATGTTATTGATATTATTGTTATAATCAGTTTGACTGCAGGATTTTGATTTGCAAATGATATAATCTTAAAAGGATATTAATGAGGGGAAACCCGTTCCGCTAAGCGGCGTGGTCTCACTTAATATCAGTAAATCGAGATGTAATAGAATTATTCTCACTAGGGTTTATGTCTGACTGTAATGGTCAAGCGACAATGGGGTAATGCCCACCGTAGCATACATTGGGACATGTGTTTTATTTTCTATTAAACTATTTTAACTACATAACTATTCTAAAACTATTTAGACTATTTTCTAAAAATTCAAGCTGATCAAAGGGTGGAATGTTTTATATTTAAATCTTGGATTTAAATGCAAACTGGGTCAAAGTAAATTACAACCAAAAATTGTAATTCGAATCAAGTTTTGAAGTGAAATCGATATATCGAATATGATGATTTTGAAGTAAAATATGATTTTTGAAGCGAATATGGTAATTTCGAAATGGATTTTATTTTGAAATGAATATAATATTTTGATATCAAGTATGAATTGTTTTAGAAATATAAAAGAGCCAACTTGTGCGTAAAATGACAATTGGTTGTTAAAGAGACCGGGGCCTCTTATTGGCATACTCTCTATCAATATTGGAACCACTTTAACAACTGTGTACATGGTGGAGATTCCAGAATGAAGTAGGATGGTTTGGCGAATGATTCTGTATGAGGTATTTACGTAACCCTGACTTCCGAGAGTCATCTTGATGTGACTAAAACATGATCTATACCTGGGCCAAGTGAGGTCGCACCTCCGATCGAACATGCTTCTTCGATACCATATTATGACTTTGTAATTGATTTGGTGGCCACCATTCGATTTGATTATGGGAGTGTGTTCTAAGGTGGGCGGTAGTAGCTGCTATACGTTACCACCAGCCCAGTTCTGCAAACGGTAGAATCCTACCCTGGCATTGCCTCACGTGCCTTGTCATATTTATCTCTATACGAGCCCATTACGACTTTGGTTTAGTACTATACAAATGTGTTAAGGTGGATCAATGTAAATCCTTAATGCTATTTTGATATTTATTTTACTGATAGACATTATCTATTATAGCATACACTATTACATATAGATAGTTTGACGGATCCTTAGGAGATGGAAAATCCCGTAACATCTCTTAAGTTATTGCACTTATATTTTGAGATATTGATTTGACTTACATAAGAGTATTTTAGTTCTGACTCGAGGGTTTTGTCTTTTCATTACGCTCGGGTCAGTCTTGAGTTTTTCCAGTGCATTGAAGATCAGTTTCTGGAGGACGAAGACAGTTATTGATGCAATAAATGGTAAACTAATGTTAGTTATATTCATAAGATAATAGTTGACTTAAAAATAAGAGTGAAATCAAAATAAATTAATTTATTGGAATTTAAATTTTAATTAAAATTGAGAATTTATAGCAATTGCAATTAAACGCTGAAATTTATGCCATATATATATTGAAATTAACATGGAAAGTTTATCTAAAAAGATTATAAATTTATATGTATTAAAAAATGATGAAAATTGTTAATAATTTACTTTGAATTTGAAAAGTGAATAAACCAATTTAATAATAATTTATTTAATTAACATGGAAATAGCCATTTTGGCCATTGTCTTAGATTTCGACGAAACTAGTTTTATCGGATCCGTAATGGTAAATTATTGTAGGATTTCAAGTTTTGCAGCGATCGGACTTGTCGTTTGGTCGGACAGGCTCGAAACACGAAGAAATCAATTTATTGAAATCAATTTGAATTTAGCTGATTTTAAAAGCTAACTTTGTAATGGAATTAGGAGTTGAAACCTGTTCCATTGAGTTTAAAAATATTGAAAACATCTATTTTGATATATGGGATTACCCACTTTCGTTCCGGAGGCAGAACGGGATTTTCGGATCGTTATTGTCTTTCCGAACCAATTCGATATGTGTTATTCTTTCTTATCGAGCCTTGTCCATATAAATAGTTTTTCTAAATCTAGTAGTCTTTCTATTTCTTGTTCCTGTATGTACATCAACTTCTGTCTGTTCCTTTCTTCAATGGCAGAAAGCAATTTTAATTCAAAACCCTAATTTTGATTTCCAAATAAATTTCAAAATTCAAACCCTCCAAACCCTATCATATTATATATTGTTGGGAAGCTATCGACGAGTGCAATCCACTGCAGCGATTGGTTTTTCAATTTGAATCACCGTTTGGCTAGAATTGGGTGATTTATTCTCGGCCGTTCATTTTGGGTTTGAGATTGGACGGTGGATCTTCGTCCTGGGAGCGATCGGAAGGTGGCGTTGGGAAGGTGTTGTCAAGCAGGTCGCATCCATACGATTCATTCAAGCTAGAAGTCAATGATTTCACCAGATCTGGGCTTCAAAGATAGGTGGTGGCGGTCGAGCAAAGGTGAGCCAGAGGTGGCTGTAACGGCGGCGTATGGGCGGCTTGGCATGCTAGAGGTGATGCTGGTACCTGATCGTGGTGGATCGGCTTGGGGCGCGTGCGTTTGGTGGCTGTAACGTGGCAGCTAAGTTCGGTGTCAGGTGTGATCGCAAAGTCGAGATCGAGATAGGGTAACGCGGCTTTGGACTAACATGGTAAGCGTGGTAACATTCTCTTTTTTGTTTTGTTTATTTAATTTAAATTTAATTTTTAAAAAACGTTCAAACCTTAATAACTTTTACATACATGCTCGGATTCACACGCGATTTGTTCCACTGTGATCGTATCGAAATTCCGGACATTATGAAACTAGTTTGGATGAATTCTGAGACTGTTCAAATTTTGGGCTATTTTGGATTTTCAAATCGACTAAAAATCAAAGTTGAGTGTTTTGACCCACTCACAACTACTAGATTTTCTTATGTTAGTTAAATTGAATTTATGATGTGATTACTAATTGATTGGTTGTTTTTTGGTAATTTAAATTATCATTTCCGTTAAATTTGAATTTATAATTGAATTGAATTGCCATTTAATTAATATTGAAATTTAAATTGCCATTTAAATACTTGTTAATGATAACCAGTAAATTGTTGTTAGTTATTGGTTTATTTAAATGATGATTGTGCTGTATGTTCAATTGTTGATATTTGGATGTTAAATTTATGATGGATGATATTGGTTGATATTTTGGATGATTGGATGGTTATTTATGTCTGTATCTTTGTTATCCCTATGGGTTGAAATGATACATACCCAAATGATCTTATAGATTAGGGAAAACCGTTATGTGTTCAAATGATAAACCTGAATGGTATTCATTGATTTGAAAAATCTGATTCCTGGATATTGGTTGAAATGATGCACCCATATTATTTCTTGAATTTGGATTATTTATTTGAATTGAATTAGTTGAAGGGTATAAGTTAATTTAAACTTCAAATTTATTTTAATTAAATGATTAAGATGGTATTTTGAATATTTAAATCTAATTATATCCACATTGTACACTTGATAGGGATGGAAATTCCGTAACGTCTCTGAAGCCATTACACTAATATTCTTAATTTGCTTATTTTGATTTGACTTACATAAGATCTTTTAGTTCTGATTCGAGTGTTTTGTTTTTCATTACGCTCGGGTCAGTCTGAGCTTTCAGTGTATTGAAGACTATTTTTGGAGGACGAAGACGAAAATTTAGTATACTACTGCTATTTATTTTTATCATTCTGCTGTATATTGTGTTCCGCTGCATTGTTTGTTTAATTTTGATGTATGTATTACTCTGATTTGAATGGTAAAAGTGTAATCAAATGTTATTTGTAAAACGACATCATGAACAGTTTATTTGATTATTGTATTTTGTCGTTCCGCTACAAGATTTTGTGTTTGTTTTTTTCTTCTTTTTCTATTATTTTCTTAATTACCTCATTAACAATCCTCCCTTTTGAATGGTTTGAATTGGACATGTGTGGTTTATGTCGATTTAAACTGTCCAAAAAGGTGGGTCGTTACACTGACTCTAAGTTTATGTTTTCCCCTTAAAATTTTGGGTGCTCAGAATTTAATTTGAGCAGATTAAGATTTAAGTTATTTCAGGTTTTAGTATATGACGAATAAAGCTTCCAAAGATGCGCAGGAGGAAAGGATTAACTGTTTGGGAGTCTATTAATTACTATTCCACTGTGATGTATTTATTGACTGCTATGTTTATTTATTACTCTGATCATCCAAGGGGGAATCTTCATATTTCGCTCTTGGCGTATTTTGTAATAATTATATTTATCTAAACCTGAGAATTGTTTTGGGATTATGTAATTGAATATGAAATATTGATTTGAAATGTAATTAGAAAAGCTATTTTGAAATCTGTGTTGATTTTATTTCAGATTTATGTGCTTTTGATATTATGGATACTATTAACATTACCGTATTTTATCACCGGAAGTTAATAATATAGACGACAGCAACATCTACAACAGTTATTTTCGGGCCTCAAAATAGGGAATGTTCCAGATTTGTTGATAAACATAGTATTATTAAACATAAAAGGTAAAAAGGAATTTAATGATTTCTATCTTTTTCTTAGGGTTTTAATAAACATAATAATCTAATGATTTATATGTTTCTCTTAGGGTTTTGATAAACATAAAAATCTAGTAGGAGTCTTATTAAAATATGAAATGGTAACATTTAACCTTTCTAATATCGTAGGAACATATGCGGTATAAGGTTACAATAATCTACATTGATAAATTGGTGCGTTTAATATGATTGATAAAATGTTTATCAATTAAAGTATACAAATGAGATGAATTGAAGATTGACAAGTAGAAATATAATATATACTTACCATTAAATATGTAGAATATACTAGTGTATGATTTTTGTTTGATGATAATAAACATATATATATATATATATTCGTTTAAATGTATTTGTTATTGTACTATTTTATTTTTTCCACATAATTAAATAAATATTTGTTGAATAAAATAAATAACTCGGAATTCTTATTTAAACAAATATTTTATTCAAACAAATACTTTATTACAAATTCAAATAGTACAAATCTAAGCTCTCACTATATTTACACAATTCCAAATACAAGTTTCAATCACAACACAATTTTCACTATACAATTTTACATACATGTTTCACCTCACTACATATTCACTCATCACTCGTATTTGATCTTCAACTATGTTCCAGCCTGTATCCAGCATCTGATCTATCTACAAAATACATTGACACTGTAAAATTGAAAAAGAAATATTTTACAGTGCACAATGAAGTGTGTGTTTGAAAATATTGTTTGCCGCAGTTATTGGAGTTGTTCGTCCTCATTTTTTAATTCATCTTTCTATTTCAAACTAGAATAAAAAATACGCGAACAACTTGTGACATGCACAGTGTATCACTGTACATGCCACAAGGTCGTGCACACCGATATACACTTGCTTGTTAAAATTGCAGGGACAGGTGAGCACAAGGTCAAACCCAAGTAGATGCAATGCAAAAACAGACAACACAGTAATGAGCAGTACAAAGCAATCAAGGACAGGTGAGCACAAGGCCAAACCCAAGCCAAGACTGGATTCAACTCAGGTGCAATGCAAAAACAAACAACTCAGCAATGGTCAGTACAAAGCAATCAAGTGAGAGCATCAGGCTACAGTCAGGCATGAACACACATGAAAACAAGACAACTAGAATTGAGGGCAGAGATAAATGCAAGTAAACATGTATATGAAAGTATACAAAATGTTCAAGCAAAATCAAAATTCAGGGCCAAGTACAGTACAGATATCAACATGTAGTGTACATGTATAAAGTGGTGCACCAGATCTAGACATGGAACTCGACCAGCAACTAGCACAAAATCATTATGGCTAGAGAATACAAGTGTACCAGACATAGCAAGTCTAACAAGCACAGTGACATGTATATACAAGCAAAGTTAGAATGCAAGCACTCTGGTGGACAGAGCATAGCGATAGCAATCACACACACACACACACATACATACATACATGTATGTATGTATGTATGTATATACATGGAGACATCAGATCAAACTCAAGTAAGGCAACATAGGGTGACACAGAAACATACACTGAATACTCAACGAGGCAGTTCCCTTAAACAATGTAAGAAATGAACAACACATCAATATATACATGACATGATGAAAGCATAGTAACAGAGCGTTCAAAGGATGAACAAGTCAAAAACATATCAGAATCCTAAAAAAAGCAGAGAACGCAAGTTCTAAAATCACGAAGAATTCAAATCAAAATATACAAAATGAAATTATAGGGTTTTGATCCCTATAAATACCCATTCTTCATCAGCAATTATGCAGTTTGAGTTCAAGCAAATCAACAAAATAAATAAAGTAAAAAACCACATACCGATATTATACCATCTGAACTCGACTTTAAAGCAGAAGCAAATTGAGGAACGAAAGCATCAAGGCAAACGATTTGAATTTCTATTTCCAAGCGGTTGTTTCAATTCAACAAAACTCTAATTCTAAATCGCAAAGGAACAATACGACATGGATAAGTAGGAAGCAAAATAAAAAGGGAATTCGTTTATGTCTTTTAATTGGGCCGTATAGTTTATTAGGTATAACGACCCGATATTTTGCACCATTCGCATCCATTATAAGTGTATAGGTAGACACTCATGCCGGAATTGAATTGCTCAAAATACCGCGTTGTTAATTTAAATTGGCAAAACTGAACATATACAGTAAATAATAATCACAGATCACAGACACAGAGTAATAAATGCAGCGGAAATAAAAGAGATAGTAGTTCATGAAGCTACTATATAAATGTATAAGTTACATCAGAGTTAGAACAGATACAACGAAAGAGTAATACAATACATCAGATATAAATCAGAATACATCACTGGAATCATCGAATACTGAAAGCAGAAAAGATGGCTGGATCTTCAAGCAAAGCTCCAACTTCAAAGGTGAGTCTCGAATACTGGAATATCACTCAGTCTGACCCGAGCGTAAAGCAAAACACAAAACACTCGAGTTAGGATTAACATTCTTATATCAATAAATCCAACTCAAGTGAAATAGCAATTGAAATACAAGTAACTCAAAGGATGTTTGGAATAACCATCCTTTAAGGATCCGTTAAACTATCTACTATGTAGTAGTGTACGCTAAGTAGATAAAGTCTATCAGTAATATGTAAAGATATCAAAATAGCGTTAAGTCATGGCCCATTCCACCCTTAACACATTTTTATTCCCAACAGCATATACAAGACCGTAGTTTCCCCAAAACCGGAAGTCACCAGAGGGCAATCCATATACTAAAGGTACAAATCAAAATCGTAGTGGTCGCGTATAAATGGAATACAAGTATGACAAGGCACATGAGGCAATACCCAAGGTAGTGATACTACCGTTCGCCTGATCCGGACTGGTGAGAACGCAACGCCGCAGCGCCCGCAACACCGTGAAACAACACTCCCAAAAATCAAAGGTGCACCAATCGACAACATATAATGAGTAGTTTGAAGAAGTGTGTCCACTTGAGGTAGCTAATCCTCCATTGGCCCGGCACAGCTCCTGTTTTAGTCATTTCCAATTTGACACAAGTGTCAAGGCTATCCATCATCATTCTCTTTCTTCAATCATCACGTACACCATTCCAACCACTTCGTTCTGGATCAACACTCCGCGAATGTTAGTTATTAAAGTGGTTTTCGGTATCGACAGAGAGTATGTCCATATCCGATCCCGGTCTCTTTAATAACTTTCGTAATTATTTCACCGATTGGTAGTTTATATATTTCCAAACCAAATCAAATTCAATTTCAATTAGAATTTGTAAATCAACATTTCATTTGTCTTTCGAAATCAATTTCCAAAATTTTCGTTTCAAAACTTCCAAATTACCATTTCAAAATCTTATAATACAATTTCAAATTTTATTTACATCAATTCAAATATTGATTCAAGTTTGTATATTAGTTTCATTCCGAAATCATTTAAATTAATTAAATTTAACATTCAAATCAGTTTAACTTCATTTATCGATTTTATTCAATATTCGTTAAGTAAATTTATCATTCAAAACAATTCTATTAAATTTCTAATTCATTAAATCAATTACTTAAGTTCAATGCCATTATATCAAAACTTACCATTTGAATTAAATTTAATTCATCAAATCAAATTCTTTAAAGTTCAAGTCTTACATTAATTTCAATAAATCACATTTTATTTCTTGTTAAAGAAATTCAATTTCACTTCTTTACTTACTTAAATAATTTTCCAAAACTTAATTAATAAAGAAAACTCAATTTCAATTATTTACAAAGTAAATTCACTTATTTAAAAGTTCAATTTCTCTTATTAAAGAATTCAATTCAATTTGACCATTAAATCATTCAATCTTATTTAATTATTAAATAATTCAAAACTTAATTATTAAATAATTTCAAACTTTAATAATTTCAAACTTAATTATTAAATCATTTCAAAGTTTAATAATTTCAAACTTAATTATAATTTCAAACTTAATTCAATCATTTCTCAAATTAAACAACATTCTTTCATCAATTACATCGTTAATATTTTGTTTCAGATTTTTAAATATTAACATTTTCCTTTCATTAAAAATTGAAATTTCAACTTCATTTCAAAACCATGTTATTTATTCAAATAAAATCTTCGTTTATTTTTAAATTAAATTATTGACCAACCGGGTTTTATTTAATTTTCTATCCTAGGTCAAAGTTCAATTTGGGTATTTATCATTTCAACCCGATTCCAATTCAATTCAAAATCAAAGCATAACAAAGGGAACTTGCAGTGTGATAACTGGGATGGTGTCAAAGTAAATAAACAAGCAACAACAACAATCAATATCAATCAACAATCAATTTAAATAATCCCGAAATAACCGTATTGATTCGCATTGTTATTTGTACGAATTAATATAATTATCTCTAGAATCTACACTATCATTTCATGTAGATTAAAGATTATTGCATTACAGTTTTCCACCTGTCATTCAATTACAAATTTTATACTACAACAATTAGTCCAATATACGTTGATGGTTCAAGTATAATTATCACTATTCTACAGGTCAATTAATTTAACAATTAAAAGGGGTCATATTCAACTAATCAAATTTAACATATAAATCAGTTTTAAAATCGTTAACTATCCTATATCCATTTCAATTTTGCATACTATTTATCATTTAACACTAACAAATTAACGTCCAATATAAACATCAACAATCAATCAATTATCAGCCAACTGTATTATCATCACATAAATAATTAACAGATAATGGTGTCAGATGTCACAGGTGTACTGATACAGTTAATAGCATAAATAACAGTAGCATATTTCAATTGTCGTTTCAATTGAAATCAGATTTAATAAATAAAAGAACATTAATCTTGAGTGATTGCTCACCTTTCGAGGCTAGAGATATTTGACAATGAAATGAGCTACGAATTTCAAAGCAACGCTGGATAGACACAATTCGATGAAGAAAACAAGCACGACGGATGAAGCTGATAACAGGAAATTGATAAACGAATCAGAACTGGATTGGTGAAGGTAGATGGCATAAATGAACTTATATGCCTAACTATATATGATTATTTATAAAAATCATATTTTAAATTTCAAACACCAATTAAATTTAATATATATATGTGTTTGAGAAATCATAGTTTAAATTAAAACCCACATAAAAAAATCAGACATATATAATTATATATTTTGAAATAAGTACACATATATATTTTTATTAAAAATACAAAACACTTACATAGATAGTGTATGCTCACCACAACATCTCAAATACCGTTTATATAAACTTTATAATGCAACTCAACAGGTCATATAACTAACATAACTAAAAATTTAAATATATAAGTTTGACTGTAAAACAAACTATAATGCTTAAACAATATACAAGCCAGCATCTAACATTGTATATATTCCACCCTTCCCTTTCCTAAACACACTAAGCAAAAATCAAAACTTCTACAACATAAAAATCTGTATGTACAATATTTTACAAAACTAGCATAAACTTATACTATTACTTTAACATACATACCTACTAGCTGTAACAAGAGATCTATGGAAAAAAATAAATAAATTTAAACATGCTGATAAGTATAGACTATCTGTACACTAATACACATATAAAGCCAAAATCAAAGGTATCTCCAAATTTAAAATGCATATAGTATATATATAGGTAAACACGTTGAAACTCTTATATTCTTTTTGAAAAAAAATCGAATAAGAACTTATATGGTATAAATTTAAACCGATTATTTATATAAGTAAACTTATATGAGGTAAGAAGCAGTTGGATCCCAACTTGTAAACAGGGAGGGTCACCAAATATACAGCTCACTAAAGGTAAACTCCATTATACTCTAAAATATATAAGCCTTATATATTCCTACCTCAAAAGCAAGGTCCCAGACTACGCATGCATGCCACTATATTGCCTTTGTTATTTTTTTTCTTTTTCATAAGTTTTACAAATATGAAAATGAGTCATACTACATCTATGGTTAGCAGCTCATATATATACAAAAAAAAATCTATTATAAATATATATAACATATACTCTATTATACATGCGGGTGTACACGTGAAGTTGTGAACTTAAAATAAAACAAAATGAAATGCGGTATACTATAATATACATATAATATTCTTATTACCGAAAAAGGAGGCGAATGAATGGGGTCGTTGATCTTTGGTGGAGATAGGGACAGTCCATGCGAAGGCGGAGGTAGGGGAAGGCAAATGGAACAGGCCAGGGGAGGATGCCGTACATGGTGGGAGGTGACGTGGGTTTCGTAGGGGAGGGAGGCAGAGGGTGGTTCGGTCTCGAGTGGGGCTGGGAGGCGGAAGGGGATGGGAGGAAGGGTGATTGTGCGATTTCGGGCTGGAAGGCATTTGAGTGGGTGGTCGCAGTGCTCGGTTGGGAGAATGCATTCATGTGGCGAGAGGAAGGAGTGGCACGGCAGGGCTGTGACTTCGGCAGTGGGTGGGTTGTCAGGTGGCGGCGAACTTGTTCGGTCTTGGGGAGGAGACGGGTTGCAAGGAGGAAATGGAAGGAGTAGTGCGGTGAGAGGTTGGACTAAGAGAAAGAGCTGGAGATGAAAGATGCAAATCACAGAAAGAAGATGATACAACACTTGTTTATAAAGTAAAAGAATAATATTTCTCTTTTCTTTCAATGGAATTGACAGAACGAAGAGCCAAAGAAAAATGAATGGACCAACGTTGCATAAAATTTTGGAATGGTAAAAGCCAATTGAATTGAATTCAGGAGCACAATAAAAGCTAGTGGCTGTACATGTCACGAAACATAACCAATGGTCACAAGAAACAAAAGGTTAAAATGGTACAGATACGAAAATCGTTTTACAGATTTCGTCGTCCACCGGACACCGAAACACACATACGAATATACCGTAGAGATCAGCACGATGAGACGATCAAAACGGTATACATATATCAGTGGGACGATCATTCGATCAAAAGTCGATAACCGGTACCAAAAATGCTGGTATTTTGTAGAAAATAAGATCGATGGAGCCAGAGAAGTCCGAATTTGGAAAACGAAAAATGACGTCTTGCTCGGAAGATGATTTAGAATTTTTCTATGTAAAAATATTTAGGTTTCGGAAACATTTTATTTTCATTGCTTTTTAACCGATTAAATTTGAAGTGAATTTACGCGCGAAATAAACTTTCATATTTTCGGACGAAAATTTACCAGTTGCTATGTTTAACTAACCGTATTCCAAATATCAAATTTATATTTCAAAATTTTATCGTTTAAAATTTCACAAAATTTCAGTTAATAACGTTATTAAAACGGTTAAAATTTACGGGTCGTTACACTCTCCCCCACTCAAAACTTTTCGTCCCCGAAAAGGAACGAGATAGGAGAATAGAAACAACCAGAAAGAAAAACAGATTTGAAATACAAAATAACAATTAATTTAAACCATATAAATTCAAATTTTAAATTAATTGATATTCTATAATTGATTTAATCCATTTGATTTCACTAACATCAATCTCAACTATTTCTAAATTCATTATCTTATTATCCAATTATCTTCAATTTACAATTTCTAAAACCATAAATTTAAATAGTCTTTTATTATAATCATATTTTTTCAGCAATTTAAATTCTTCTTTATTCCAAATTCTTATTAAGTTTTTTTTTCCACTTAATATATCTTATTACATATATTTAAACCATATAAATTAATTTAAACCATATAAATTTCAATTTAAATTAATTTATATTCATTAATTGATTTTAAATTCAAGGTATTTCCATAAGTTGATCTAATTTCAATTTATTAATTTACCTTCAAAACAAAATTTATTTTCAATTATCTTATTGTTCTATTTATCTCTATTAGCATAATTAAAATTCAAGTGTGTAACATTTGTGATAACCACTCAAATTTTATTTATAAATTCAATTTATACTATATATATTATCCAATTATATATTCAACTCTGAATGATTTAGGTAAGTTGTATTAGAATGTAGTTGAACAATATACAAATAAAAATTTTCCCAATTCAATTATTCAAGTTTAAATATTTATTCCAAATTTTGGCTTTATTTATAATTAAAATCATCCTTTAACAAAATTTAAGAATTAGATTTTCCGATTAACTTTAAACAATTTAGAGATATATACAATATATTTATATCAAATCAATTAAATTTTAAAATAAGATACCTATATATATGTAAATTAAAATATACTGAAGAAATTCAAATCAAAATATTTTTTTCTCAAAACAAAACCGTAGCAAAGTTGCAGAATATTATCTCCACTTCGAAACTCGAAAATGAATGTCGATGATGCGGCCGCCATCACCAAAATTATTTTCCAGCAACAAAGAGAAGAGCACTGATTTCAACATTTTAAAAATTCTTTGAAAACGATTTCTATTCGAAAATACTTTCAATATATATACTTTAAAATTTAAAAAAAACCAAAGCTTGAAATTTTAGGAAATTAAATTCTCAAATTCTTACTTTAATTTCATTTAAATTTCTAAATAAATCTATAAACCAACTTTTATAATTCCATTTATTTTTATGTTGGAATACTCAATGATTTACAAATCAAATATTACCTTTTTGACAACCAATTCAGTTAACCATTCAATTTCAGAAATTTATACTTATATATAATATAATCATACAAGATTATTTTATTTACCAAATTTTGAAAATACTATTGTGTCAGTTTGCTCTGTTCAAGTGTTTTGGAAATCCTATCGATAGCGTTGATCAGATGAATCGATCGAAAACCCAAATCAACATCAACAACTCAAACAACACAGTATATATTAAAACATTTATATATTAGTTTACAAATACATTTCTTTGCTCGACGATACAGGAATGAATTTTCAACATAAGGATAGGGTTTCAAATTTGATGGACTCAAACCAAAGAGAATTTTGATTTGAAAATAAGTTCGAAACAAAGATACGATGATTAAATAACAAAGTAGGAAGATTGATAATTTGTATAAATCGTGGGCAACCTTAACCAGGTCGACCGTGACTTCAATAATTAGATTGATGCAGAGTTTTGAGGTAAATCGACATTCGATCTCAAGAGATGGAATTCAGGTATAGCATGGAACAGATAGCATCGTAAACCGAGGATACAGAAATCTTCGGTAAATCACTGCTTATTGTAAAGGAGTTTTGCTCCTTTACGAATCATTCGAAGATTGGCGAGACCGCCGATCTATTATAGATATCATTCAAAATGGAGTTATGGGGTGCTCCAGAATTGAAAGAAGACGAATAGTGAAGGACACGAATGAATTTCGGAACTGAGGGGAACGTTCCAAAATTCAAAGGAATCGAGTCGGAAGGAAGAGATTGAAACTCGAATGAGAGTGATTCTGTAAATACATTTACCCTATATGTTGAGTTTTGCCTAGAGCTACCAAAGCTCTGATACCAACTATAACGACCCGATATTTTGCACCATTCGCATCCATTATAAGTGTATAGGTAGACACTCATGCCGGAATTGAATTGCTCAAAATACCGCGTTGTTAATTTAAATTGGCAAAACTGAACATATACAGTAAATAATAATCACAGATCACAGACACAGAGTAATAAATGCAGCGGAAATAAAAGAGATAGTAGTTCATGAAGCTACTATATAAATGTATAAGTTACATCAGAGTTAGAACAGATACAATGAAAGAGTAATACAATACATCAGATATAAATCAGAATACATCACTGGAATCATCGAATACTGAAAGCAGAAAAGATGGCTGGATCTTCAAGCAAAGCTCCAACTTCAAAGGTGAGTCTCGAATACTGGAATATCACTCAGTCTGACCCGAGCGTAAAGCAAAACACAAACACTCGAGTCAGGATTAACATTCTTATATCAATAAATCCAACTCAAGTGAAATAGCAATTGAAATACAAGTAACTCAAAGGATGTTTGGAATAACCATCCTTTAAGGATCCGTTAAACTATCTACTATGTAGTAGTGTACGCTAAGTAGATAATGTCTATCAGTAATATGTAAAGATATCAAAATAGCGTTAAGTCATGGCCCATTCCACCCTTAACACATTTTTATTCCCAAAAGCATATACAAGACCGTAGTTTCCCCAAAACCGGAAGTCACCAGAGGGCAATCCATATACTAAAGGTAAAAATCAAAATCGTAGTGGTTGCGTATAAATGGAATACAAGTATGACAAGGCACATGAGGCAATACCCAAGGTAGTGATACTACCGTTCGCCTGATCCGGACTGGTGAGAACGCAACGCCGCAGCGCCCGCAACACCGTGAAACAACACTCCCAAAAATCAAGGGTGCACCAATCGACAACATATAATGAGTAGTCCGAAGAAGTGTGTCCACTTGAGGTAGCTAATCCTCCATTGGCCCGGCACAGCTCCTGTTTTAGTCATTTCCAATTTGACACAAGTGTCAAGGCTATCCATCATCGTTCTCTTTCTTCAATCATTACGTACACCATTCCAACCACTTCGTTCTGGATCAACACTCCGCGAATGTTAGTTATTAAAGTGATTTTCGGTATCGACAAAGAGTATGTCCATATCCGATCCCGGTCTTTTTAATTACTTTCGTAATTATTTCACCGATTGGTCGTTTATATATTTCCAAACCAAATCAAATTCAATTTCAATTAGAATTTGTAAATCAACATTTCATTTGTCTTTCGAAATCAATTTCCAAAATTTTCGTTTCAAAACTTCCAAATTACCATTTCAAAATCTTATAATACAATTTCAAATTTTATTTACATCAATTCAAATATTGATTCAAGTTCGTATATTAGTTTCATTCCGAAATCATTTAAATTAATTAAATTTAACATTCAAATCAGTTTAACTTCATTTATCGATTTTATTCAATATTCATTAAGTAAATTTATCATTCAAAACAATTCTATTAAATTTCCAATTCATTAAATCAATTACTTAAGTTCAATGCCATTATATCAAAACTTACCATTTGAATTAAATTTAATTCATCAAATCAAATTCTTTAAAGTTCAAGTCTTACATTAATTTCAATAAATCACATTTTATTTCTTGTTAAAGAAATTCAATTTCACTTCTTTACTTACTTAAATAATTTTCCAAAACTTAATTAATAAAGAAAACTCAATTTCAATTATTTACAAAGTAAATTCACTTATTTAAAAGTTCAATTTCTCTTATTAAAGAATTCAATTCAATTTGACCATTAAATCATTCAATCTTATTTAATTATTAAATAATTCAAAACTTAATTATTAAATAATTTCAAACTTTAATAATTTCAAACTTAATTATAATTTCAAACTTAATTATTAAATCATTTCAAAGTTTAATAATTTCAAACTTAATTATAATTTCAAACTTAATTCAATCATTTCTCAAATTAAACAACATTCTTTCATTAATTACATCGTTAATATTTTGTTTCAGATTTTTAAATATTAACATTTTCCTTTCATTAAAAATTCAAATTTCAACTTCATTTCAAAACCATGTTATTTATTCAAATAAAATCTTCGTTTATTTTTAAATTAAATTATTGACCAACCGAGTTTTATTTAATTTTCTATCCTAGGTCAAAGTTCAATTTGGGTATTTATCATTTCAACCCGATTCCAATTCAATTCAAAATCAAAGCATAACAAAGGGAACTTGCAGTGTGATAACTGGGATGGTGTCAAAGTAAATAAACAAGCAACAACAACAATCAATATCAATCAACAATCAATTTAAATAATCCCGAAATAACCGTATTAATTCGCATTGTTATTTGTACGAATTAATATAATTATCTCTAGAATCTACACTATCATTTCATGTAGATTAAAGATTATTGCATTACAGTTTTCCACTTGTCATTCAATTACAAATTTTATACTACAACAATTAGTCCAATATACGTGGATGGTTCAAAGTGTAATTATCACTATTCTACAGGTCAATTAATTTAACAATTAAAAGGGGTCATATTCAACTAATCAAATTTAACATATAAATCAGTTTTAAAATCGTTAACTATCCTATATCCATTTCAATTTTGCATACTTTTTATCATTTAACACTAACAAATTAACGTCCAATATAAACATCAACAATCAATCAATTATCAGCCAACTGTATTATCATCACATAAATAATTAACAGATAATGGTGTCAGATGTCACCGGTGAACTGATACAGTTAATAGCATAAATAACAGTAGCATATTTCAATTGTCGTTTCAATTGAAATCAGATTTAATAAATAAAAGAACATTAATCGTGAGTGATTGCTCACATTTCGAGGCTAGAGATATTTGACAATGAAATGAGCTACGAATTTCAAAGCAACGCTGGATAGACACAATTCGATGAAGAAAACAAGCACGACGGATGAAGCTGATAACAGGAAATTGATAAACGAATCAGAACTGGATTGGTGAAGGTAGATGGCATAAATGAACTTATATGCCTAACTATATATGATTATTTATAAAAATCATATTTTAAATTTCAAACACCAATTAAATTTAATATATATATGTGTTTGAGAAATCATAGTTTAAATTAAAACCCACATAAAAAAATCAGACATATATAATTATATATTTTGAAATAAGTACACATATATATTTTTATTAAAAATACAAAACACTTACATAGATAGTGTATGCTCACCACAACATCTCAAATACCGTTTATATAAACTTTATAATGCAACTCAACAGGTCATATAACTAACATAACTAAAAATTTAAATATATAAGTTTGACTGTAAAACAAACTATAATGCTTAAACAATATACAAGCCAGCATCTAACATTGTATATATTCCACCCTTCCCTTTCCTAAACACACTAAGCAAAAATCAAAACTTCTACAACATAAAAATCTGTATGTACAATATTTTACAAAACTAGCATAAACTTATACTATTACTTTAACATACATACCTACTAGCTGTAACAAGAGATCTATGGAAAAAAATAAATAAATTTAAACATGCTGATAAGTATAGACTATCTGTACACTAATACACATATAAAGCCAAAATCAAAGGTATCTCCAAATTTAAAATGCATATAGTATATATATAGGTAAACACGTTGAAACTCTTATATTCTTTTTGAAAAAAAATCGAATAAGAACTTATATGGTATAAATTTAAACCGATTATTTATATAAGTAAACTTATATGAGGTAAGAAGCAGTTGGATCCCAACTTGTAAACAGGGAGGGTCACCAAATATACAGCTCACTAAAGGTAAACTCCATTATACTCTAAAATATATAAGCCTTATATATTCCTACCTCAAAAGCAAGGTCCCAGACTACGCATGCATGCCACTATATTGCCTTTGTTATTTTATTTTATTTTTCTTTTTCATAAGTTTTACAAATATGAAAATGAGTCATACTACATCTATGGTTAGCAGCTCATATATATACAAAAAAAAATCTATTATAAATATATATAACATATACTCTAATATACATGCGGGTGTACACGTGAAGTTGTGAACTTAAAATAAAACAAAATGAAATGCGGTATACTATAATATACATATAATATTATATATAATATTCTTATTACCGAAAAAGGAGGCGGATGAATGGGGTCGTTGATCTTTGGTGGAGATAGGGACAGTCCATGCGAAGGCGGAGGTAGGGGAAGGCAAATGGAACAGGCCAGGGGAGGATGCCGTACATGGTGGGAGGTGACGTGGGTTTTGTAGGGGAGGGAGGCAGAGGGTGGTTCGGTCTCGAGTGGGGCTGGGAGGCGGAAGGGGATGGGTGGAAGGGTGATTGGGCGGTTTCAGGCAGGAAGGCATTTGAGTGGGTGGTCGCAGTGCTCGGCTGGGAGAATGCATCCACGTGGCGAGAGGAAGGAGTGGCACGACAGGGCTGTGACTTCGGCAGTGGGTGGGTTGTCAGGTGGCGGCGAACTTGTTCGGTCTTGGGGAGGAGACGGGTTGCAAGGAGGAAATGGAAGGAGTAGTGCGGTGAGAGGTTGGACTAAGAGAAAGAGCTGGAGATGAAAGATGCAAATCACAGAAAGAAGATGATACAACACTTGTTTATAAAGTAAAAGAATAATATTTCTCTTTTCTTTCAATGGAATTGACAGAACGAAGAGCCAAAGAAAAATGAATGGACCAACGTTGCATAAAATTTTGGAATGGTAAAAGCCAATTGAATTGAATTCAGGAGCACAATAAAAGCTAGTGGCTGTACATGTCACGAAACATAACCAATGGTCACAAGAAACAAAAGGTTAAAATGGTACAGATACGAAAATCGTTTTACAGATTTCGTCGTCCACCGGACACCGAAACACACATACGAATATACCGTAGAGATCAGCACGATGAGACGATCAAAACGGTATACATATATCAGTGGGACGATCATTCGATCAAAAGTCGATAACCGGTACCAAAAATGCTGCTATTTTGTAGAAAATAAGATCAACGGAGCCAGAGAAGTCCGAATTTGGAAAAACGAAAAATGTCGTCTTGCTCAGAAGATGATTTAGAATTTTTCTATGTAAAAATATTTAGGTTTCGGAAACATTTTATTTTCATTGCTTTTTAACCGATTAAATTTGAAGTGAATTTACGCACGAAGTAAACTTTCATATTTTCGGACGAAAATTTACCAGTTGCTATGTTTAACTAACCGTATTCCAAATATCAAATTTATATTTCAAAATTTTATCGTTTAAAATTTCACAAAATTTCAGTTAATAACGTTATTAAAACGGTTAAAATTTACGGGTCGTTACATTAGGGGTTTTATTTATTTTTTAGTACTTTTGTTTGTTTTTTGTTTTTTTATTTAAGTCAAACTCTAGATTACTAGTTTACAAACTACGGTTTTGTAGTTCGAGAATTCGCAACTCAGTGGCTGAGTTGTGGTAGGGTTTTGAGCTTAGATTTAGGTTAATTAAGTTAGCGGGTATCGCAAGTTTACGTGTTTTTGTAAGCGTCTGATTACTTAATTTCTAGTAGAAACCTTAGGGGCAGCACGTAGGCAAATTTTTGCCGAAGCTGGGTAAATCTGTGTGTGATCTTTACTGCATTACTTTCTGTTTTTATTTTTATTTCCGTATTAATATTTAGTAGACCCTATTCAACCCCCCTCTAAGGTGAAAATGATCCTACAAGTGGTATTAGAGCAAGGATCAAAAACCATTTTTTGTTAAAAAAATTTGATTTTTTTCTTTCAATGGCTTCTTTTAATAATGCTTTTGTTGAAGGTCAGTTCATAGCTAGACCATCCATGTTAAATGGTGAATATGCATATTGGAAAACTAGAATGAAAATTTTTCTGAAAACCATAGATGCATGGAATATTGTTGAAACGGGATATAGCACACCAACAGTAATGGTAGGAAATCAAGAAGTTGATAAACCTATGGATCAATAGACGGATCTTGAAAATAAACTGCAAACTGCTAATGCTTAAGCTATGAATTCTATTATTTGTTTATTAGATCAAATTAAATTTAACCGTGTCTCACATTGTCTAACTGTGCGGGAAATCTGGCACATGCTTGATGTGACTCATGAAGGAACTTCCCAGGTTAAAGAAACTTGCCTTGCCATGCTTAGTAGCGAGTACGAGAACTTCACAATGGCAAAGGATGAAAGTGTCAAAGAAATGTATGGACGACTTTCTAATCTTGTATACAAATCAAAATCCCTAGGAAGACCATACACAGAACTGGAGATAGTTTGAAAGACCCTCATAATTCTTCCAGGAAATTTTTAAGCAAAGGTGATTGCCATCTAAGAATCAAAGGATCTAAAACAGGTTAAAGTTGAAGAACTCATCGGAAACCTCACCAGTTATGAGCTAGAAATCAAATTCAAGGAAGAATATGAAGGAGGAGATACGCAAAAGAAATCAATAGCTCTCAAAGGAACGATGGAAAGTGAAGACGATGATGGTGATGATGAAGGAGCAGCTAAATTGGCACTGATAATAAAGAGATTCAAAAGGTGGAACCGTAAATATGGAAATCCAGCCCTAAATCAACAACTGAAGAGAAGAATTGTAAAAGTTCTAGACAACTCAGAAAAGCAGGAGATCATTTGTCACAAGTGTAATAAACCTGGTCATATTAAGCCAAATTGTCCTCAAAATTGATACAACAAAGGAAAGAAACCGAAAAGGAGAAGTTATGCAGCAACTTGGGATGAAAGTAATGAAGATGATGATGAAAGCACTGGTTGTGAGAGTGAAAGAGCAAATCTGTGTTTTTTAGGAGAAACAAGTGACAGCGACGATGATGAGCCAAGCGAGGTATCACAACTTACTCACTCGCAATTACTTATATATTTTCATGAAGTAAATGGCTATTCTGAAAGACTTATGGAGAAATACGCTAAAATTGAATCATAAAAAGATAGTTTGATAGAACTAAATATGCAGCTTGATCAAATGGTTCAAAACTATAGAAAAAAGAGCCCTAAGTGTGATAAGTGTCCATCATTAGAAGAGGAAATTAAAAAAAATCAGAAACTAAAATTAAATCTCTTGAAATTGAAATTTGCTTTTGAAAGAAAGTGAAAATACTATGAGAGAAAATTCTATTAATAAGTGCACTTTGTTATTGAATGAAAATGAATATCTCAAGTCACAAGTCCAACAATTGTCTACAACTTTAGGAAAATACTCCAAAGGAGAAAGATCACTAAATATGCTATTAGAAAATGAATCTGTCAATACTATTAGACAAGGACTTGGGTATACTCAATCTAAAAAAGGTAGAAGTATAACTAATCTTGTCAACTCCAAGTGCACGATTTGTGGAAAAATTGGACACAATCCAAACAATTGCTGGTACAAACCCAAACACACGAAAACCATACCAATTTGGGTTCCTAAAGGCACGAATGTAAAATCCCTTAAAATCAAACAAATCTGGGTGTCAAAAGGAACAAACATAGACTGTCTTGGTTCAACGCAAACTTGTTTTTCAAATTTTTTTGTAACTAAGAATCATGGACCTATGAAAACAAATAGGTCACTAAACTCTTTTCTTGTGTAGGTATGTTAGCAGGCTAAGGAACAATAAGAGTGGTACTTGGGTTTTGGCTGTTCCAAGCACATGACGGGCGACAAATCAAAGTTCCTTAGCCTAGAGAAGTACAAAGATGGTAGATTCGCAATGGGAAACAACGATAAATGTAAAATTATCGATAAAGGTAAAGTAGGTAATGGCACAGTTACCTTAAACGATGTATTTTATGTTGAAAATCTGCACCATAATCTGATTTCGATCAGCCAGTTATGTGATAAGGGAGTGAATGTTGTTTTAATTTCGGATTTGTGCAAAATTGTTGACCAATCATCAAAGTAGACATTATTTTCAAGTAAGAGATACATTATTTTCAGGTAAAAGGAAAGGTAATATATACTCTCCATCTTTTGATGATCTCACACTTTCAAAATGTTTGGTATCTAAGGATGAAGAAGTAAACTTATGACATAGATGATTAGGACTGCTAGCATGAATCTGTTAAACAAATTAAAAAGAAAAGATTTGGTAAGAGGTTTACCGTCTCATGATTTCAAAACAGAAACTCTATGTAAAGCATGTACTATGGGAAAATTTTTAAAAATCATCTTTTCATGCCAAGAACACTATAAGTACCTCTAGAGTCCTTGAACTAGTTCATATGGATCTATTTGGACCTAACGATATTGCAAGTTTAGGTGGTAAGAGATATTGTTTTGTATTGGTTGATGATTACTCTAGATACACGTGGGTATACTTCTTAGCTAAAAAATCAGAAACTTTCTCATACTTCACAAAATTAGTTCAAAATGAAAAAGGAGTTTCTATTATTTATCTAAGAAGTGATCAAGGTAGAGAATTTAATTATGAATTTGAAATTTTTTATGATGAAAATGGATTTAAACATGAATTCTTTGCCCTACGTACTCCACAACAAAATGGAGTAGTTGAGAGAGAATCAAACCTTACAAGAGTTGGCTAGATCTATGATAAACGAGTATAAACTACCCTTGTCCTTTTGGGCAGAGGCAGTAAATACAGCTTGTTATGTAATGAATAGAGTCATGATTAGGCCGATTCTTAAGAAAACACCATATGAACTATGGTTCAACAAAAAGCCAAACATTGCATATTCCAAAAAATTTGGTTGTCCATGTTTTATTCTCAATACAGCTGATCAACTAGGAAAATTTGAGCCAAAAGCTGACGAAGGCATGTTCATGGGATGCTCTTCCAAAAGCAAAGCTTATAGAGTATACAACAAAAGGACGAGAACAATCATGTAGTCAATCAATGTGAAATTTGATGAAGGCATTGATGATGAAAGCAAGGAAACAATCAAAAGCAATGTCGAAGAGGAGAACAAAAAAGACGAATGTGAAAATCCAAAAGAAATTGCAACCGCGGAAGAAGTCCAAAGAAATCGAGAACCAGAGAGATTGAAATTCAAAGCAGATCATCCTCCAGAATTGGTAATAGGTAATCCTACCGCAGGTATTCAAACTCGTTCCTCCTTTAGAAATTTATGTAATTTATGTCTATACAGTGGATTTATTTGAGAAATTGAACCCAAAGACAGAGATACAGCTCTCAATGATGAAAGCTATTTTATGGCTATGCAAGAAGAGCTAAATCAATTTGAACGAAATGAAGTTTAGATTCTAGCATCTAGACCTAATGATTATCCAGTTGTAGGAACCAAATGGATTTTTAAAAATAAATTTGATGAATCTGGAAATGTGATTAGGAACAAAGCTAGGTTAGTTGCTAAAGGTTATACTCAAATTGAAGGAATTGATTTTGATGAAACTTTTGCACCAGTAGCAAGACTAGAATCCATTAGAATCTTGTTAGCTTTTGCTTGTTATAAAGGATTTAAACTAAGACAAATGGATTTTAAAAGTGCTTTTCTTAATGGAATTTTGAAAGAGGATGTATTCGTTGAACAACCTAAAGGCTTTGAAAGTCAAGAATACCCTAACCATGTATATAAACTTAAGAAAGCGCTATATGGATTAGAACAAGACCCTAGGGCTCGGTATGAATGTCCTAGCACTTATCTCCTTGAAAATGGGTTCAAAAAGGGCTGTGTGAACACCACATTATTTATATTGCACGAAAATGATGACCTATTGATTGTTCAAATATATGTTGATGACATTATTTATGGTGCCACCAACAACCTTTTGTCTGAGAAATTTGAAAAAGTCATGCAGGAAAAGTTTGAAATGGGCTTGGTAGGAGAGTTGAAATTCATTTTAGGATTTCAAATCAAACAAAGTGAAAAAGGTACTTTCAAACAAAATATATCAGAGAGCTTGTCAACAAATTTGGATTGAAAGATGCTAAACCTGCAAAAACTTCCATGAGCACAATAATTAAACTTGACAAGGATGAAAAAGGTAAGGTAGTTGATCAAAAGAAATATCGAGGTATGATTGGATCACTTCTTTATCTTACTGCTTCAAGACCAGACATTATATTCTCTATTTGTTTATGTGCATGGTTTCAATCAAATCTAAAAGAATCTCATTTAAAAGTTGTAAAAAGGATTATAAGGTATCTATTGCACACCCTACGGTTTGGTCTATGGTATCCAACTAATGATAACTTTGAGTTAAAAGGGTATTCAGATGCAGACTATGCTGGTAGTCTAGTTGATAGAAAAAGCACTAGTGGAACGTGATTTATGTTGGGACATTCGTTAGTTGCATGGTCAAGTCGAAAACAAAATTGTATTGCATTATCTACCACTGAGGTAGAGTATATTGCTCTAAGTGGTTGCTCTGCTCAAATCTTATGGATAATACAAACCTTGCAAGACTATGGTCTAAATTTTAAATGAGTTCCACTTATGTGTGATAGCAAAAGTGCAATTGATCTCACAAATAATCCTGTACATCATTCTCGCACCAAGCATATAGTTGTTAGACATCATTTCATTAGAGATCACATTTCTAAAGAAAATATCTACATAAATTTCATTTCAATTGATTCTCAATTGGCAGACATTTTTACAAAACCCCTTACAGAAAATAGTTTTTGTCGACTTCGTCTCAGTTTAGGTATTTTAGAAATGTGATTTTTTTTTTGGATTTGATCTAAAATTCCTATGTTAACTAATCTGGCTCCATATTAATTATCAAAAAGATAAATAGTTACTAAAAAAAGTGATGAGTGTCGATCTTGATCATACATTATGTCTTGAGAGAGTATATTTAGAAAATCTCTTTAAAAATTTAAACAAAATTTGTAATAACTTTGTTTGGTAAAAATTCCATGACCATCTCTATTTCTATCATATTTCTACGACAATCACTCATTAAAATCCAATATAGTATGTCAAAATGTGTTATTTAAATAGGAAATTATTCATTTTTTTAATTAGCAATAAAATCATTCAAAAGTACTCACTCTCGTTTAAAAGTCCTCATGGTTATGCATGGGTGAACTACTTGAAATATCTGATTATGTGCTTTCATTCTCATTTAAAAGTCCTCACGGTTATGCATGTATGGAACACATATCAAAATTGGTTGAAATAGGCAAGTTGATTCTAACCCCATTTAAAAGTCCTCACGGTTATGCGTGGTTAGAAGATGCTTGGATTTCATTTTTAATAAAAGTAGGGAATACTATTAATATCATTTGAAAGTCCTAACGATTATGCATGGTTAGTAAGTATTTAAAAACTTCCTGTCATAAATATACCATAAATGGACACGACTATATGGTTTTCTACGCCGACATCACTCCTATCACTCCAAAATGGAATATGCGCCTAACAGAGTATTTATGATTGTTGTTTGATTTTTTTTTTGAAATTTAATATTTATACTCAATTAGGTATTAATGTTGTGATGCATGTCTATCACTTTATCACTCTTATCTAACACAGTTACTCTTTTGCTGATAACAAAAGGGGGAGAGAAGTTAAGATTTTGGCAAATAAGTCATAGTTTTTTATTTGCATATTCTTTTTTTATGCATATGTGAAGGGAGAGCTTTGTTGTAGAGCGAGTATTCAAATAGGGGGATCTAATAGAATTTATCAAGGCTAAATACATTTAATAGAGTCAAAATCTTAATATACGTTTGTTATCATCAAAAGGGGGAGATTGTAGGATATACTAGTGTATGATCTTTGTTTGATGATAATAAACATATATATATATATATATATATTCATTTAGATGTATTTGTTATTGTACTATTTTATATTTTCCACATAATTAAATAAATATTTGTTAAATAAAATAAATAACTTGGAATTCTGATTTAAACAAATATTTTATTCAAACAAATACTTTATTACAAATTCAAATAGTATAAACTTAAGCTCTCACTATATTTACACAATTCCAAATACATTCAATTACAACACAATTTTCCCTATACAATTATACATACATGTTTCACCTTACTACATATTCACTCATCACTCGTATTTGATGTTCAATTCTGTTCCAACATGTATCCAGCATCTAATCTATCTGCAAAATAAACATTGACGCAGTAAAATTGAAAAAGAAATATTTTGCAGTGCATAATGAAGTGTGTGTTTGAAAATATATTGTTTGCCTCAGTTATTGGAGTTGTTCGTCATCATCTTTTAATTCATCTTTCTATTTCAAACTAGAATCAAAAATACGTGAACAACTTGTGACATACACAGTGTATCACTGTACATGCCACAAGGTCGTGCACACCGATATACACTTGCTTGTTACAATTGCAGGGATAGGTGAGCACAAGGTTAAACCCAAGCCAAGACTGAATTCAATTCAGGTGCAATGCAAAAACAAACAACACAGCAATGATTAGTACAAAGCAATCAAGGACAGGTGAGCACAAGGTAAAACCCAAGCCAAGACTGGATTCAACTCAAGTGCAATGCAAAAATAAACAACTCAACAATGCTCAGTACAAAGCAATTAAGTGAGAGGATCAAGCTACATTTAGGCATGAACACACTTGAAAACAAGACAACCAGAATTGAGGGCAGAGATAAATGCAAGTCAACATGTACATGAAAGTATACACAATATTCAAGAAAAATCAGGGGCTAAGTATAGGGCAGATATCAACTTGTAGTGCACATGTACAAAGTGGTGCACCAGATCTAGACATGGAACTCGACCAGCAACTAGCACAAAATCATTATGGCCAGAGAATACGAGTGCACCGGACATAGCAAGTCTAACAAGCACATTGACATGTATATATAAGCAAAGTCAGAATGTAAGCACTCGGGTGGACAGAGCATAGCCATAGCAATCACACACATATCAACATACTTATATGTATGTATATATATACATGGAGACAACAGATCAAACTCAAGTAAGGCAACATAGGGTGACACACAAACACACTGAATACTCAACGAGGCAGTTCTCTTAAACAATGCAAGAAATGAACAACACATCAATATATACATGACATGATGAAAGCATAGTAACAGAGCGTTCAAAGGATGAACAAGTCAAAAACATATCAGAATCCTAAAAAAAGCAGAAAACAAATTCAGGAAGGAGTAGAAAAAGTCGTAGAAGATATCATGATGAACAAGTCAGACTTCAGGAAGTCAAGATTAACCCAAAATCAGTATATATATTTCAAATTCAAATGCCAAGCAGTAATCGAAGGATGATCAAGTCAGAGATGGACAAGTCATACTTCGGAGATTGTTCGATCAGAAATCAACGCAAGTTCTAAAATCACGAAGAATTCAAATCAAAATATACGAAATGAAATTATAGGGTTATGATCTCTATAAATATCCAATTCCTTATCGGTAATTATGAAGTTCGAGTTCAAGCAAATCAACAGAATAAATAAAGTAAAAAATTGCATACCGATTTTATACCATCTGAATTCGACATTGAAGCAACTGTAGCAAATTGAGGAATGAAAGCATCAAGGAAAACGATTTGAATTTCTATTTCCAAGCGACTGGTTCAATTCAACAAAACCCTAATTCCAGATCGCAAAGGAACAAGACGGTATAGATAAGCAGGAAGCAAAATAAAAAGGGAACCCGTTTATGTCTTTTAATTAGGCCATATAGTTTATTAGGGTTTTTATTTATTTTTTAGTACTTTTGTTTGTTTTTTATTTTTTTATTTAAGTCAAACTCTAGATTAACTAGTTTACGAACTACGGTTTTGTAGTTCGAGAATTCACAACTTATTGGCTGAGTTATGGCAGGGTTTTGAGCTTAGAATTAGGTTAATCAAGTTAGCGGGTATCGCAAGTTTACGTGTTTTTGTAAGCATCTGATTACTTAATTTCTAGTAGAAACCTTGGGGGCAGCACGTAGGCAAATTTTTGCCGAAGTTGGGTAAAACTGTGTGTGATTTTTACTACATTACTTTCTGTTTTTATTTTTAAGTCCGCATTAATATTTAGTAGACCATATTCACCCCCCTCTAGGGTGAAAATGATCCTACAAAATATTTATTACATGTTAATGTTTCAATATCCATGCAAGCTGAAAAACGTTCGTTTTTTGGTCGCTTACGTGCATATTTGACTGAGATCGTGTATTGCATACTATGAGTTTCAAACTCTAAAGCAATAAAAGACCATGGATATTTGATCCATATACTGTCACATACAAGTGTTATATGGTAAACGGTCATGGTTCGTAATATACGTCACTTCGATGAAATTAGTTCATTCGCAATAAGCGAATAAACCATGATATAAGATCGAGTAATCAATTTGATTGATTACAATCAAGATCATATTGTGTTAAATGTAAAACTAGACTAATACTACAAAAAGGATCTAAAAAATCGATCATTGAAATATCAGTTTTGATCATTCATGTAAAATGCAACATAATTGATGTCCTTAAATGTTAAGAATGATCAAATGCACATTTGTAAAGAGTTCATTATGATATTGTAGTAAGGTTTTTCTATTGAATGTTTTGACCATTTAAAAAGGAAAACGAACGTATAAGAGTAGACATGATTTAAGGTACAGTTGGGATGAAGAGAGTGAATACTCACTTCTGCTTCATAAAGAAACATCGGAAATGGAAATTGTAAAATGATAAATAATAATACTTAAAGTTAGAATTAAAAAATATATAATTTCTATTCCAAAATGTATTTTTATATAGAAAATTATTTTCTATAACATTTATTCCTTTAAGCTCAAGATAATTGATCAATGAACTCTTCGTTGTAAACTAGTTATAGAATATGAAATAAGTAGTCTATATTAAGTGGATGATGGACCTCCGTATTCAGTATGTCATTATAGTAATGGTAGAAATAATGGGAGCATGCATCATAGCACTTAATAATTGCATCAGATTATGAAATTATTTCCATAAAATGCACTTCATATTATTTATGAAATAATACATGTTCTTCGATGATGACTGAAGAATAGACATAATTTTACTCCATTGAGAATATTTTGAATATTCATTATGAAACAAAACTACAATGCGGTATTGTTGGAACTAGGCCCGCCTGCATCAGAAGAAATGGGTGAATTCTATTTTTTTTTACCATATCGGATATTTATCGAGACTATTGTAACACCCCTAATTTTGAGTAACATCATTTAGGATATTTAGTTAGATAAATCAGATAAAATAATGTATTGATATAAGGAGAAGATATTTGATAATTAAATAAGCCGTGCCTTAATTAGTGAGTTAATAAGATTGATTGTAACTTAAATAAGAAGGAGGAATAATGTGAGGGGCAAAATAGGAAAATGCCTTATTTCCTAAACATAAACCCTTCCATTTTCATTTCCTCACTCACATTCACTTCATGCAAACTAAAATCAAGTAGAGGCCAGCCATTGCGAGAGACCTAAGAAGAGAAAACATTAGGAAATCAAAGGATAAAGCTTAGAGGAATCAAATCAATACTTAAATCTCAATCTCTTTATCTAAGCAAGGTGAATAATAGTTTTCCATCTTAAGCATGGCTGTTTATTTTTTGTTTTCTTCTTAAACCTGAATCTAATAATTATTTTTATGCCACGGATCATATGCTTGTTTGATGATTACTGAATTTATTTATGAAATTAATTACTAGGTTTGAGTGTGAAAACATAGTTTATGACATCCAATTGACTTGAAATTTGGATATGATGTTTGTAACATTATTTTAGAAGTGGGTTTTTAATTTCATAATTTTCCAAGCAAGCATGAATATTTTAGGAATTTCCTAAGTAAGGAAAATGTTTTATTTCGTGTTGTAATTATTTAAAATAATTAAATAAATTTTTTGATCCTATAATTTTTATGTGTTAAAGAATATGATAATTCTGATCTATTGTAATTTTTGAGGATTTTTCCAAGTGCTTATGATTTATTATGAATTTATTATGCTGGAAAAGCTTAATAAATATATTAAAATAGTAATATAAAATTATTGGTTTGTAAAATTATTTTGGGAATGGAAATCTGAATCATAGCAGTTTTCTCGAAAAGAATTTGGTAAAGAATTTTATTATCCAATGGCAAAGTGACAAGGGATAGGACTTGATGAAAAGAGTATACTTCATATAGAAAAATAACAGTTTTTATGTTAATTACGAGTTTTTCATGTCGTTGGTAATCAATGCCGAAGTCCATTCATATCGCAGTTAACAATGTTTTCATCAACCAAAAGGGAAGCATATGATATCAACCATATTGGTAGGCAATAATTCCACTCGGGTTGAAGTATAACTATATAGGTTCTCGGCATTAAATTAACTTCAATAGGAGTAATCTCATAACTCGTTAATGCCAATGTCCATTCTTTTGACAAACCCTGTTTACTTTCCGTCGTAACTTAGAGTATGTAGCAATGATGCCGCGACTATACATTTTCGATATAACTATAAGGAGGAAATGATGCCGCCTATTTCTATTCGGATATCAACTACGTTTGGCCATGATGTCGCTTAGATATGTTTTCAACATTGATATTAATGGCAATGATGCCACCAATCTTAAGTTTGACATTAATTTTTGAGGCAGCAACGCCGCTAGTTTTTATTCCGGCATTCTTTTATAAGTGACAAAGTAGCCTAGTTTTATTAAATTGACTTAAGTATGATTTCAAGGGTTAAATCATTTGTAAAGATTTATTATTTCAGGGAAATAAAAAGGGCATTTTAGCCTATGAATTTACTATAAAATTAATATTCTTATCACTATTTGATAAGATATGATGTTTTTACTCAAGGATTAGAGACTAGAAAACCAAATAATTGGACAGGTGTAGGGTCGCATCCTATACTTCAACTGTTAGCCCCTAGTTGATATTGGTCAACAATTCCAGTGCATAGGGCTTTGTTCAGGGTAAAAATAAAACTAGATTTATGCATAGAAAGGAATATAACTTAGACGGGTTATTGGTTTGCCTGCAAAACCATTAGGTTCATGGTGAGCCTAACAAAACTATGAGATAATCAGATTAATACTAATATGATTGTGTTTGGAAGGCATTTCAGTTTCCTCCTAATGGTAAGTTGGAGAATTTGGTATATCTAGTAGGTCTAAGTCAGCCATATAGGTTTGTAGTAACCCTAGAAAAACTATAGGGATAGACGGTCAATTAATTGAGACAGATTGATTAGGATTACCCATGTAGCATGCATGCATATGGTTATTTATATTTGTTTAACCATTGTGAATGAGGAAGCATGATTGTGATTGACATATTTTCAGAAGATACTAATGAGAGGAAAACCCGTTCCGCTCAATGGCATGGTCTCATTATATATCTACTATCGAGATGACATATTATTATTCACACCTAACTTTTTGTCTGACCTGAAGTTTTTGATTTCCCCTTTAACTCTTAGGTGCTCATTTGAGTAGTTTAAGAGTAAGGTTTTCAAGTTTTAAGGTTGACGAATAAAGCTTCTTAAGACGCACCGGGGGCAGAGTTAGCTATATAGGAGTCTATTTATGTCCACTGTGTTATGATATTATGTTTGAATGTATGTAACAGCAGAATTTATATCTGTCAGGTTATAACACCCTAGATTTTTGATAACATTATTTAGAATATTTAATTAGCTAAATAAAATAAAATAATATATTGATTAAGGGATTGAGATTTGATTTAACTAAAGTGTAGCCGTGCCATTTAACTAAAGAATTAAAAGAAGATTTAAAATGAATTAGAGGAAGGGTAAAATAGGAAAGAGGCCATTCCTATGTCCTCCAAACCTTGGTCGTGTATTATACTACACGTTTATTTCATTTTGAAAATTTTATTTTGAGGCCGGCCACCTTTAACAAGGGAAAGAAAAGAAAGATAAAAGGGAAAGCTTAACCTACATCAAATTCATTCAAATCTCATATCCTTAGTCTCTAAAGCTAAGGTGAATAATGTTTACATCTTATATCTTTTATGGTTTCGGCTTTAAGATGAATTCCGAATATTTTGCATTGATTTTCCATGTTTTTGAACGATGGAATAAATATATATATTTGTTGATGACTTATGCTGATTCATATTGATTTTATGATAGGTTTTAAGGTGAAAACCCTATTAAATGACATCCAAACGCCTTGTGAATTTTTATGAAGATCAGAAATGATATTTAGAGATGGGTTTCAATTTTCATATTTTTTTGAATTTTCGTGGAATTAATATGAATTCTCGAGTGAAGAAAATGTTATTTTTGGTTATAAATTATTTACGGTTAAATAATTATTGGTTTGGGTCTGAAATTTGTATATGTTAGAAAACATATAAAAGGCGATTTTATGGAATTTTTGTAGATTTTTTCTAAGTGTTTTGATGGTTTTATAAAATTGTTTAAGGTATGGGACTTAAATGTTTTATATAATTAATTAAAGAAGGAGAAGGGGCTCTTTGCAAATAATTCAAATTTGTTAATTCTGGAAATTGGCAGCACTTTTGAAAAAGTAAAATGGCAACCAATCAGATTTAGACAAACAAGGCAGGCTAGGTACAAAAGAAATAGTTTAAAAGGGCAAATAAATAGATTTTTCACTATTTCGATGCTTTCGTCACCAGGTTCCGCCTTCCAACCTTCACCTCAGGCACAGTCCAAACCAATACACATGGTATCATGCAACTGGTACGTAGTGAATTGGACATAGGCGGATGGTATATGGTCGAAATCAGGGTGTTCCGAAGGGGTTGAAGCATCACTTTGATTTTAAAGGAAAATGCGCCTGCTTACTTTCGACTAAGATGCTTTCGACTTAGTTAGATTTCGACTAGGTGAAATGGTTTAAAAAAAATGGTTTCGATTGGGTTGCGCCTTTGTTTTTAAATGATTGCTTTCGACTGAGGCGAAATCTTTAGCTGCCGCTTTCTTCCTTTTGACCCAAAGGGTTTCGAAGGGGTTATTTTGTTTTCTAAAAATTTGGCCACCTCTATAATGCTTTCGAAGGGATGGTTTCAACACCATCACTTCTTTACTTAAAAAAGGGTTTCGAAAAGAATGCTTTCGACATTATTGATTTTCTGATCCTTTTGCTCTACTTGAAGGCATAATCCCAATGGTTTGACCGAAACGGTTTTCAAAGGTTTCGAAGCGGTAAATTTTTAAATCGATTCAAAAGGTTTCCACATGTTTTAAATTGAACCCAAAGGCTTTCAAATGGTTTGGTATTTTAATGCTTTCAAAAGGGTTTTAACAAATGGTTTCGAAAGGGGTGTCCCTAAGGGTTTCGAAAGGTTGAAAGGAAAGGATTTTCCTATGTTTTTGAAAGCCAATTTTAAAGGTTTTAAAGAAGGATGTCTAATGTTTTAAAGCTTTCGAAGGAAAGACTTTTATTGGTTTCGAAAGGGTTACTTTCAATGGTTTCGAAAGAGTTACTTTCAATGGTTTCGAAAGGGTTACTTTCAATGGTTTCGAAAAGGGTACTTTCAATGGTTTCAAAAGGGGTACTTTAAATGATTTTTAAAGGGTTACTTCAAAGGTTTTGAAGGGGTTGTTTAAAGGTTTTAAACAAAGGTTTCGAATATATAAATTGGAAGAATAGCCTAAGTGTTTTTAAGTTAAAAAGGACTTTAGCTTATTTTGAGGGGATAGCAAACCTCATTAAAATTCATCAACATTATTTTGAGTAAAGTATATATATCATGGCAAAATAGCTTAGAGTAAAGCTAAATATGTATTTTCCTTGTATATATATGATTTAAAGGGTGAAATCATTTTGAAAAGGTTTTTCAAGGAAAATTTAAAGGGTAGTTAACCCTATGAGAATTACTCAGATTAGAAGACCAGATAGGATTTGTGTAGGGTCGCGCCCTACGCTCATTATGTATCAGCCCCTAGCTAATTTAGTCCAGAGCACCAGTGTGTAAGGCTTAGTCATAGGTAAGACTAAAATGTTGGTTACACACAGAACGAATTATTTATGTACAGAGGCAGGTTATTGGTAAGCCACAAAACCATTAGGATCAGTTGACCCTTGGAGATGTAAGTTAAGAACTAACATCCAGAAGTTTTGTCTAAAAGTTATATAGACCATTTAAGATTTACCTGGTAGGCCCAAGTCAACTAAAGGGATAGTTAACCCAGTTTAAGGATAGTTAGTCCAGATTGCGGACAGTTAGTCCTGTTTGAGGGCAGTCAGCCCAGATTTCGGACAAATAGTCCATTTATTACTTGTTTTTAGCATAATGGATATTGCTATTATTATTATTATTATTAAAATCGGTTTGTTTAACTAGTTTGGTTGCAGGAAAGGAATTGCAAAATATATGTTTTGAAAAGGATATTGGTGAGGGGAAACCCATTCCGCTAAGTGGCATGGTCTCACTCAGTATCAGTAAACAGAGATGTAACAGAATTATTCACACTAGGCTTTATATCTGACTCGAAGTTTTTGTTTCCCCTTAAACTCTCGGGTGCTCAAAATTGGTTTGAGTAGGCTAAGGGTTGAGGTTTCTAGGTTTTTGACATTTTGGCGAATAAAGCTTCAAGAGATGAGCAGGTGGCCGACGTATAGCTAATTAGGACTTACAGATTATTCTGTCTATTTTTTCCGCTATGTGTATTAAGTCAGTATGACTATATTTCTCTGATCAACCAAGGGGGCATAGTCATATGTTGCTCTTGTCGTATTTTTGTAAAATATATTTGATCATTACTTGGGAAACAGTTATGGGATTATGTAACTTGGATATGAATTATTGTTTAAAATGTAATCAGCAAAATGTTGTTTTTTGAAATCTGTGATTTTTTTCTTATTCAAGTGCTTCTGATATTACGGATACAATTAGCAAAACCGTATTTTGTCACCAGAAGTTAATATTTTAGACGAAGCGCTTAGCTTTTGGCCTCCAGATACGGAATGTTTCACAAGTAGTAAACTCTAATCAACCAAGAGGCATCTTCATATGTCGCTCTTAGAGTATTTTAGAGTAATTATATTTTATCTGAACCTATGCAATGTTTTGGGATAATGCAATGAATATGGAAATTATTAATAAAATGTGTTTTGAAAATTTTAATATTCCTATGCTTATGATGTTAATGACACAATTAGGAGATCTCATTTTGCCACCGGAGAATAATATATTGATGACTGCAGCCATTAGTAGCGCTTGTTTTTGGGCCTCAGAATGAGAGATGTTACACCTATATTGTCTAATTTATTTAGAACATCTCTAAATTATTTTTTAAATAAATAATCATAATTTTATTTAAGTTTATAATATAGTTTTATATTATGTAATTAGTGTTATATTATACGTGTATCAAATACACAAATATACATATGTGCATGTGTCACAACAATCCGTACAAGGTTTAGCATGCCCATGTATAAGCGTTGGGTTTTACACTATAATAGACATGTTTGCTTATCTAATATACAAATATATCGTTCAAATATATGCTTATATGCTTTAATTTATGAATATAAAATATTACAAATATATGAGTGTGTGTATAAATTTATATTTTATTTTGAATAATTATATATATGTGTGTGAGAGAGAAATTTATAATATATATAATAATATAATTATGTATATAAAAACATTTAAAATATATTATAAAAGTCTTATTATTTCTATTGTTGTAAAACCCAAAACAAAATTGTTTTTTTATAAATATATATATTCTTATAAATAGTATAATAATAAATAAGTAAATAAATAAATATACATATATATATACTAGTGTAAATTGCACGTACATGCATTTAATACCTAGAAATATTTGTTTTTATTTAATAAAATATTTATGGATGGATGTATGCTATAAGTGGAATAACTTTGGTGGTCACTTCACTTTTATTTCAAGCAAATAGATAGTGACTTCCGATGATGGGTCTTTGTAAAGTGAGTGGTAGTGGAGGTTGTAAACCGATGGCGAGATTCTATTAATGGATGTACGAATTTTTAGAATTTCAAAATGACACCGTGGAATTATATTCATTGAATTCTCTTTATTGATAATAGATATGTATAATGCTCATGGTAAAATCATTTTTTTTTATTTTTTAACTTAAAAATTTAAATTGGAAGTAAATAATATATATATATATATATTCTATGTTTTATTATTTTATAAAAAAATCTAGACGATATTTTATTTTTTGAATATTTTAATACACCTAAATGGCAATTTAAGATAAATTTTAAATCATTTATATTAGTATTTAATTAATATTAAAAAATTTGCTACCGAGAGTTCATTAGGTGTGAAAATGATTTTGTAAAATTTAAATTATATTTATGATCTATTTATTTATTTTATAGATTTATTTATGTGGTTTGAATTAGATAGTATTTAAATAATATATGCATAAACGTATACATACATACATACATACATATATATATATTAAAATATATTTTTTGCGAAGGTTATGTAGTAACAAATGATTTTCGTATATATAAAATGAAGGAACGTAAACGACGACCATTCTCAGATCTCTCCTAATCCCTCTCGTCTCTTCCTCCCCTTTCGTTCTGCGCGCTTCCATCTTATCCTCTACGTTTCGTCTCAGATCTAAATGGCTAAGAACCGGTAGCTTAAGCCAAGCTTCGTGGCTTCAATTGAATCTTCATCGTTAACTAGATCTGGATGCTAGTTCTCTTCCTCCATTCCAGAGCCACCTCCTGCTCCTCCTGAGTCGCCTGTGAACTCATCCGTCATCGTGGTTAAATCATATAACACGATGATGAATCTCGCAGCTGAAATAGTTCGTCTGCTGTTGTCCCTCTGTTTGGAATTTCACTGGTAACGCCTTCTACCTTTATTTCGAATTTAGTTCATTCTATAGGCAATTAGGTTGGTACTAAATGCTTTAATACAAATGGGAATGCTCAAATTGCTGAGTTGGATGGTGGTCGGAAGCCAGATTTGAATGTTTCTGTTTCCATATCTGCTGGTGATAGGAATAGCGCGGGGATATGTAGGTCGCATGACGCTGATGTCTGCGCTGTTGCGTCCAGGCAGGGTGTCGATTCTGTCGATAATTCTTCTCTAACAAAATCAAGAAATGCAAAAATTCTGATTACTGTCATCGATAAAACCAGTCCTGGAGGTGTTTGTGTCAATGCAGTGAACATTCCTGTAGTTGAAAAGCCAAAATGGTCTTCATTGTTTAAATCACAGCCGAGAATTGCTGGTGCCCACTTCCCACAGAAATTTTGCACTCGGGTGATTGATGGGATTAACGTGCTCCCACCTGCAGTGATTCAAGAGGTTGTAAGGCATTGGTCTGAACACTTGGTTGGTTTTTCTCTTGATGCTTCATCTTCATTTTCGGTTGTACGTGAGCAATGTAAACGCACGTGGAAGCTAAAAGGTACTCTTCATGTCCAATATATAAATTCCTTTTTCTACTTTAAGTTTGAAAACAACGACGACAAACAATAGCTTTTGAGACTAGCCCTCTCATTATTGAGAGGAAACCATTTATTATGACTCCTTGGAGCGTTGGAATTGACAGAGCAAGAGAGCAGATTCTCTCGATTCCAGTTTGGGTCACTTTCTCTACTATTTAGTCTGTCCTACAACCATTAATTGGTCTGAATTGGTTTGCGAGCCTTATTTGTGAGTTCAAATGTTTTGATGCTAATGTCGTCGCTCACAAAATTTTATTATATGCTAGAGCATTGATTGAAATAACCCCAACTAACCCCCTATTGTCGAAATTGAAAGTTAGAATCATGGAAGGACACGATGTGGAGATTAAGGTTAATTACAGCTGGAAACCCGACATATGTACAAACTGTCAGTCTTTTGGATATTCTATGGAGAAGTGTTCTAATATTGCTCCTCTTCCTCCTGTAATCAAAGTCCCCCTCCCTAGGACGGAAATGAAATGGGCCACCAAAGTTAGAATTCTGCATGTCTCTGATTCAGTTGTTTCTGAGTCTCCCCCCGTGGAGTCAATATTGGAATCTCTAGCTGGCAGCATTTCCCATGATGAGGTTATTATCTAGGAACCGGAAGAGAGTTCTTGGGCTTACATGGATACTGAAATCAGGTATGACCCGCAGATGCATAGTTACCACATGTTTTTAGGTGGTCTTAATGAGTCTAGGAGGCTAGTGTATCATGTTAAGGGTGAAGGACTTTCTCTGACGACCACCGGTTTTGATGGTGCAAGCAATTGGTGGCAATTATTAGACCATACTTGAGACAGGATATATCTCTACTCTTCTCTCTCGAGGTCGCATGATCCGAATCTGGCTACGTATTTTTTTGTTGTTCAACATGTTATAGGCTCAAGTACTGATGTTGATATCGGTAATGATAGGGGGGATTTGCACCCTGTCGAGTAGTCTAGATTCATTGTCTAGCTCCTGTTTTTCCTTTTTGCTTATGTTCTAAGTGGTCTGGCCACTATAAAATCAGTTTATATCTGCTTTATGCATGTACAGAATAGCTATTCCTTATTTACATTCATAGTGGCACGGCCCACTCTAAAGCCGGCTAGCTTTGTGTAACGACCCGTATTTTTAACACTTTAAAAATACGAATTAAAATAAAAATTTTGGATAAAAATCCGAAGGAAATAAAATTTTGTGTTGTTAAATGTGAATTACAAGTTAAAATACAAAACTGAATTCTGAAATAACTTATTTGTAAATTAAATATGAATGTTAACTTGTATTGAATGTAAATAATGAATTGAATTTGATTGTAAACCAAATTGGTTATGATTGTAAACAAAGAATAAATAAAATGGTAGATTTAATAGTGGAAGTTTATGTTATTGAAACTAATATAAATAAATGTAACTTAATATTACAGTTGATTGAAATCAGATAATAATTGAAACTGTATTTTGATAAAGATGTTAACTTGTAATTGAACGTAAGTAAGGATTTAAATTTGAGTGTAACAAGTAATTGAAACGAATTGAATTTGATTGTAAACAACGAAATAAATAAAATGTTACATTTAATATTGAAGTTATAATATTGAAATCAACGTAAATGAATGTAATTTAATATTACTGTGAATTTAAATAAGATGATAACTGAAGAAAATTAAAGTAAATGAATTATAAACTATTGATAATAATGTATAAGTAAATGGTTGATTCAATAATGAAAGTGTAAATCGAAATAAAAGAATTCAATTGGAATTAAATAACTTGAATTTGAATTACAATATAATTGAACGCTGAATCTAATGTAATCTTTTATACTGGATTTATAATGGAAAACCGCATTGTAAAAGATTGTTAATTACTGTGAAATTAGAAATGTAATTTGTGAACAATTGAAATTTGATTTAAAAGTTAATAATTTAAAATTGGGAATTTTATATTGAAATTAGACTGTAGAAATAGCCATTTTTACAACTGTCTCGGATTTCGACGAAACCAGTTTCATCGGATCCGTAACAGTGAATTATTGTAAGGTTTCAATTTTCGTAGCAATCGGACTTGTCGTTGGTCGTGCGAGCTTGAAACGCGTAGAAATTTAACGTCGTTAATTAAAATAATCGACTTCAAAAAGCTATCTTCCACACACGATTGAATTAGGCCTTGGGACTAGTTCCATTGCGTCCGGAACGGGGGTAAAACCTTATAAACGCCTGGCGGCACGTCTCGATTGGAGTTCGGACGACTTTGGACCTACCTATATAAATACACACACAAACCAAGACACTTTTACTGTCATTTTAATCCAGAAACCCTAATTCTATCTCATGGCCGCCACCTATTCAATGGCCAGAATCGCTCAAACTTCTTTCCTTAATATCTCTCAATCCGTTCAACGAAATCAAAAAATTCCAAAAGCAAAGTTGTAGATCTCGGCGAGCTCTTCAAATCCATACGGTTGATCTATGCTTTTACGTCACGGATTCGCCAAGATCTGACTTGGAAGCGTGTACGGTTTTTCTTGGTTTGCGTGCAAACGGTGGCGAATGGGGTGGCGAAACTTGGCGCGTAGGTGGAGCAATGAGAGGCGCACACGATGGCATCCCCTGATCAACGTCTGGTCGTCGTTTGCCTCGCGCGTGGATGAGGATGAACGGCGTGAAGTGGGTCTCGGTTGTGCTGTGCGTGAGGGAGAAGAGGGTAACATGTTTTTCTTCTTATTATTTATTTATTTATTTTATAATAACATAAATCATATAACTTTTAATATCAATAACCTTGTCATACGAGGTAGGAATCGGACGAAACAAGAAGCAGCGAAATCGCAGCGACGAGTGCTGCGCTGCAGTGCAGATCCGAAAACATTTGGAGCTCGTTAAAATTTTAGGTTAAATCGAATGTCGTTCGATTTGATTTAAAACCGTAGATTCAAGGTGAGTGTTTATACGCTCACAATTGACTAAAATAACTTTTGTTAGTTAAATTTATATTCTGAAGTGATATGAAATTTATTGGCTGTTGTTTGGTAGGTTTAATTATCATCTGTATTGATATATGAATTAATTGATAGAATTTAAATTGACCGTTAAAATAAATTTAAATTTAAATTGGCAGTATATTACTCGATATTGATAATTATAAAATTGTTGTGAATGCTATTGGCTTTATGGTTGATTGGTTGTGATGGATGCTATTGGTCGATATTGGTTGTTTATTTATTTTGATATATCATGCTATCGTCATGTATATTGTTTATTGCATATAAACTGTAAACTGAATCATTTCGAATAAATTAAGAAATAGGTTGAAATGATATACCTATGACATCTGTTTGGATTGAAATGATATATATCCATCCTTGAAATTAAAATTGAAATAATTATCCACTTGGCCATAGGTTAGAAAATTATATACGGACACCGGGTTGGTTAAATTAAATGATTTTAAAAGTTGTTTTGAAATTATTTAAATGAATTGATTTTAAGAGAAAAATCCAATTTATGGAAATTGAATTATTTCGAATTGAAGCTCAAGATGTTGGAATCTAAAATTGATAAATGAAATTGTTTAATTATTCGAAGTTTAAATTTTAAGAAAAAAATTGAAATACGGCGTAAATTTTCGAAAGTTGATTTGCTTTAAAAGATTGGACTTTTAATCGAACTCTGAATATTTCTAAGAAAATTTATATGAAATGGTATTTCAAGTTTGAGTTTGGAATTGAAAATTGATTTGAAATTGAGATTTAATTAATTTGGAATTTAATTGAAATTCAAAGAAATTTGTGAATTGGACTAAATTGAAACTATTGAATTAAATTTGAAGATAAAATTGATTGAATAGGATTTGAACTGAAATTGATTTGGAATGTAATACTTAAATGAATTCTTGAAATTTGAATGTTAATCAAAGTTTATTGAATTGGAATTGTTCCAGAAATTAAGTAAACTACTTAATACGGATGTTTAATTTGAAGTATATTCTAATTTGAATACGAAATGGTTTTAAAGCGAATCTTATATTCTTATATAAATATACGAGCTGTTTTGAAATGTGAAATATTTAAAGTTTCGAAATATATTGAAATTGAAATTGTTTATTTTATGGTTCAAATATGTATTTGAAATTGATAATTTGAAATGGTTTATTGAGAAGCTGAATCGAGTTGAAATTGATGATTTGAAATTTGATTAAATTTTAATTTTGGAATTTGAGTTTATGTGAATCGTTTTGTGGAATTTGAGGCGAAAAATGATTTTGAAATCGAAATGAGATTTTGAGGCGAAAAATGATTTTGAAATCGAAATGAGATTTTGAGGCGAAAAATGATTTTGAAATCGAAATGAGATATTGAGACGAAAATGATTTTTGAAATGAAATCGTATATTTTGAGTAGATATGACGATTTTGAAATTGAAATGAGATATTGAGGCGAAAATGATTTTGAGATGAAATTGTATATTTTGAGTAGATATGATGATATTTGAAATGGATTTGATTTTGAAGCGAATATGATATTTTGATATCAAGTATGAATCGATTTGAAATGTAAAAGATCCAACCGGTGTGAAAAATATAACGTAGTTATTAAAGAGACCGGGATCGGATATGGACATACTCTCTGTCGATACCGAAAACCACTTTAATAACTATTATACGCGGAGTGTTGATCCAGAATGAAGTGGATGGTTTTGGTGAACGTGTTGATTTGAAGAAAGAGAACGATTTTGGATGACCCCTGACATGACTAAAACAGGCGCCGCGCCGGGCCATTGAGGTTCGCCACCTCTAACGGACACACTTCTTCGTTACCATGTCTATTGCTTTTGTGATTCGATTTGGGTGCACCCCTTGATTTTGGGAGTGTTGTTTCGCGGTGTTGGGGTAGTAGCTGCTATGCCCAACATCAGTCCGGATCACGCAACTACTAGTATCCTAGTTGGTATTGCCTCATGTACCTTATCATACTGATTATCCTATTCGCGATCACTACGATTTTGGTTTGTACCTTTAGTATATGGATTGCCCTCTGGTGACTTCCGGTTTTGGGGAAACTACAGTCTTGTATATGCTATTGGGAATAAAAATGTGTTAAGGGTGGAATGGGCCATGGCTTAACGCTAGTTTGATATTTTACTTTATGATAGACATTATTGTATATAGCGTATTCTATTATATAGTAGATAGTTTAACGGATCCTTAGGAGATGGAAATCCTGAACATCTCTTAAGTTAATGCACACACGATAAATACTGGATAGGAGGTGTCTAAAACCCGTAAACATCTCCGACGCCATCACACTCATATTTACTTATTCGATTTAACTTTCATGAGATATTTTAGTCCTGACTCGAGTGTTTTGTCTTTTCATTACGCTCGGGTCAGCCTGAGCATTTCAGATAAGGTTGAAGATCTATTTTGGAGGACGAAGACGAAGTTTGGTATTACATCATTTGTATTCTACTACTGTATTATTTTTCCGCTGCATTGTTGTATTATCTCTGATATGTATGTAACTCTGATTTATGATCTATAATAATAATCAAATATATTTATTTAACAGCTTCATGAACTGTTATTTTATTATTATATCTTGTCCCTTCCGCTGCGAGATTCTGAGTTTGTTTCTGTTCTTTCTTTTCTTTTCTTATTTAACCCCAATAACTATCTGTATTTTGGATTGTTTGAGTCGGCATGTGTGTATGTTTTGTCGACTTGAATGGTCGAAAATGCGGGCCGTTACAGTTGGTATTAGAGCTTTGGTTTAGATTACCTTGGCTCTAGTGGGGAATAACTCATTGAAATAGGGTTAAACCTTATGAATGAGTTTGAGTATATATGAGAGAGCGTATTTGTAATTTTGATATAAAAATGATTTTATATTGTGTTAATTTGTTCCGTTGAGTATTTATGAATTCTGGTTGGTACTTGGGACGCCAAGGAATCGATAGGAATTTCTAAACACTCGAATAGGATAGATTGACATAATATTGTTTTAGATTATATTTTATATATAAAAGAATTATCTTGAAAATTTATAAATTTTGATTGTATTGGTTGTTCGGAGATGATAATATTAGATTATCATCGTTTATTGTTGATTAATCAATATTTCTAACTATTGACTATTGGATGATTTTAAGAAATGAAACTTGTAAATATGATTGACAATGAATATAAATGGTAAATAAAATAAAATAAAAATGAATTTAAATTAAGATGGAGAATTTAAATTCCGGTGTTTGAAAATTTATTAACAAAAATTTGAAATGTATAATATAAGTATTATATGATAGTATATTCGATTAGAAATTGTTTTCAAAGGGTTTTCAAATGAAGTAAGTGTTATACTCCCCTCTTGACACTAGAGAATGATTTCGGTGATGAGTGCACGCTTCATCGACGTTTATTTTCGAGAGTCCAAGTGGGGGAGATCACTTAATAGTTTTTCTAAACCCCGTTTTGATTAAAAATTGTAATTTTCTAAAGTATGAAATGAAAATAAGTATATATATATATTTCAATGCTGATTAAAAATTCTTCTAAAAAGTATGATTTGAGATATAAAGATATTATATATATATATATATATATATATATATATTTTAGAAAAAAATGGTTTAAATCGAATCCGGAGTTGAAATTCTTATGTTCTCTAATAAGGAATGATTTTAATTATTGAACTAAAGTAAATCTTGAATTGTTAGAAACTTATGAATTGAAAAAGGTGAAATTGAATTTAAGTGAAAAAAAAATTAAAATTAAAATTGTAGGAGTAACCCTTAATTTGAAAATAATAAATTGGAAATTTATTTAATAGGTATAACACTCAAAATTGAATGAAAAGAAGTTGTATATTGTTTAACTACATTCTATTTGCATAGCTATAACTTACCAAATACTTAAAAAGTTTAAAATGCTAATAAGGATAAGTAAACGAATAATATACAAGTGTGATTGCGAATAATAAAATGTGAAGATCTATTGATAGTTGTAAATATAAAGGAAATTTAAGTTTTAAAATGAATTAAATTTAAAATTAATTAAATATAAAATTAGTAAATGGAAACTAATTAAATTTGAATAAAACTAAATGTCAATAAACTTGGAAGTGTATGAAATTAAAATTTTGACTTGGAAATGTATAATTGATTTAGTGTAGATTTTGGATGGATGTTAATGTTTGATATGCACTGGTTGTTAGATGGATGGTAATTGATTAAATAGAATTCATTAGTGTAAATGGAATTGAATAAATGGAATAAAAAATTTAAATAATTAAATTCGAGTTTGAAGCAAAGTGAAATTAAATATAATTGAATTCAAATTAAATTGAAGCAAATTGACTTGAATTTAAATTATGAATGAAACAAAATTGAATAAATCAGAAACAAATCGAATGTAAACTTATTTCATGGATAAATAAGAAAATAAATGACTTTGTGTTTATGATTGTTTCTTTAGAAAATTTGAAGTTAGATGGTTTGTACTTTGAAATAATAAAAGCAAATTTTTGGAAAAAATCCAAAATTGTCCAATATATGCTGAAACGAAAACAACCATAACTTTTAAATGGCTGGACGAAATTTGACGATCTTAGACTTTTCAAAAAGCTTAGAAATTGTAGCATGACTTTTGTTTAGAGTGTCTTGAGAAATTCCTTCATTTACTTAGATAAAAATTTGAATCTTCTCGCTGGCCTGTGTAAAAAGGAAGCAAAATCAGTAGCATATATCTTTAGTATTTTCACCATAACGTTTTACTGGTTTATCGGATTTTGACGATCTTGCACTTTCTGGAAAGCTAAGAACTTAAATTAAAACTTTTGCTTTAAGTGTTTTGTGTTTTGCTGTCATTTAGATGGTCGAAAAGGGGAGTGAACGTCGCTGACCTACGCAATTCATTGCCCAGGCTGAGGCGTATCCTTTTAGTAAAACGGCCGTAACTTTTGAAAGGATGCTCCGAATTCGATGATTTTGGACATTTCGGAAAGCCTGAAACGAATAAAATAACTTTTGTTTAGATTCCATTGCCAAATTTTATCGTTTAGGTGACCAAAAACTAAGATTCGTTTGCTGTCCTGGAATTGGAATTTCAGTTTTGAAGCTAAACATGTAATATGTATGTTGTTTATGCTAAGTATATCGATCTATCTTTATATGCATGGTTCTAACTTGGTTATTGAGCATTTTAGTAGGTAGCAAAAGGGTTGTGTTTCGCTTGTGGAGCTCGCTTCTGCACTAAATGCAAAATGTAAGTTAAAATGCTAATAAACGCTTAATAAAAGGTACATTCTCGGATTACGGTTTATGTTGTGGTATATTATTGTGTTCCCCATGTTTTGGGATGCCTCATTCTTGTAATGAGATGTATATCATGCAATTATTACCACTGTGAAATTTTTCGGTCCTAGCCGCGCAAAGGAGGTGCTGCCGAAATTTTTCAAAAATCCGGGAGTTAGAAAATTTTGAGATTTTAATATCCTATAACTAAAATTTGCAAATAAGTCGAATATTTTGAATGTATTATATCTAAATGATGGTTTCCCCTTCTCCATTCCTTTTCGAGGACGAAAAGTTTTAAGTGGGGGAGAATGTAACGATCCGTATTTTTAACACTTTAAAAATACAAATTAAAATAAAAAATTTGGATAAAAATCCGAAGGAAATAAAATTTTGTGTTGTTAAATGTGAATTACAAGTTAAAATACAAAACTGAATTCTGAAATAACTTATTTGTAAATTAAATATGAATGTTAACTTGTACTGAATGTAAATAATGAATTGAATTTGATTGTAAACCAAATTGGTTATGATTGTAAACAAAGAATAAATAAAATGGTAGATTTAATAGTGGAAGTTTATGTTATTGAAACTAATATAAATAAATGTAACTTAATATTACAGTTGATTGAAATCAGATAATAATTGAAACTGTATTTTGATAAAGATGTTAACTTGTAATTGAATGTAAGTAAAGATTTAAATTTGAGTGTAACAAGTAATTGGAACGAATTGAATTTGATTGTAAACAACGAAATAAATAAAATGTTACATTTAATATTGAAGTTATAATATTGAAATCAACGTAAATGAATGTAATTTAATATTACCGTGAATTTAAATAAGATGATAGCTGAAGAAAATTAAAGTAAATGAATTATAAACTATTGATAATAATGTATAAGTAAATGGTTCATTCAATAATGAAAGTGTAAATCGAAATAAAAGAATTCAATTGGAATTAAATAACTTGAATTTGAATTACAATATAATTGAACGTTAAATCTAATGTAATCTTTTATACTGGATTTATAATGCAAAACCGCATTGAAAAAGATTGTTAATTACTGTGAAATTAAAAATATATTTGTGAACAATTGAAATTTGATTTAAAAGTTAATAATTTAAAATTGGGAATTTTATATTGAAATTAGACTGTAGAAATGGCCATTTTTACAACTGTCTCGGATTTCGACGAAACCAGTTTCATCGGATCCGTAACAGTGAATTATTGTAAGGTTTCAATTTTCGTAGCAATCGGACTTGTCGTTTGGTCGTGCGAGCTTGAAACGCGTAGAAATTTAACGTCGTTAATTAAAATAATCGACTTCAAAAAGCTATCTTCCACATACGATTGAATTAGGCCTTGGGACTAGTTCCATTGCGTCCGAAACGGGGGTAAAACCTTATAAACGCCTGGCGGCACGTCTCGATTGGAGTTCGGACGACTTTGGACCTACCTATATAAATACACACACAAACCAAGACAGTTTTACTGTCATTTTAATCCAGAAACCCTAATTCTATCTCATGGCCGTCACCTATTCAATGGCCAGAATCGCTCGAACTTCTCTTCTTAATATCTCTCAATCTGTTCAACGAAATCAAAAAATTCCAAAAGCAAAGTTGTAGATCTCGGCGAGCTCTTCAAATCCATACGGTTGATCTATGCTTTTACGTCACGGATTCGCCCAGATCTGACTTGGAAGCGTGTACGGTTTTTCTTGGTTTGCATGCAAATGGTGGCGAATGGGGTGGCGAAACTTGGCGCGTAGGTGGAGCAAGGAGAGGCGCACGCGATGGCATCCCCAGATCAACGTCCGGTCGTCGTTTGCCTCGCGCGTGGATGAGGATGAACGACGTGAAGTGGGTCTCGGTTGTGCTGTGCGTGAGGGAGAATAGGTTAACATGTTTTTCTTCTTATTATTTATTTATTTTATAATAACATAAATCGTATAACTTTTAATATCAATAACCTTGTCATATGAGGTCGGAATCGGACGAAACAAGAAGTAGCAAAATCGCAGCGACGAGTGCTACGCTGCAGTGCAGATCCGAAGACATTTGGAGCTCGTTAAAATTTTAGGTTAAATCGAACGTCGTTCGATTTGATTTAAAACCGTAGATTCAAGGTGAGTGTTTATACGCTCACAATTGACTAAAATAACTTTTATTAGTTAAATTTATATTCTGAAGTGATATGAAATTTATTGGCTGTTGTTTGGTAGGTTTAATTATCATCTGTATTGATATATGAATTAATTGATAGAATTTAAATTGACCGTTAAAATAAATTTAAATTTAAATTGGCAGTATATTACTCGATATTGATAATTATAAAATTGTTTTGAATGCTATTGGCTTTATGGTTGATTGGTTGTGATGGATGCTATTGGTCGATATTGGTTGTTTATTTATTTTGATATATCATGCTATCATCATGTATATTGTTTATTGCATATAAACTGTAAACTGAATCATTTCGAATAAATTAAGAAATAGGTTGAAATGATATACCTATGACATCTGTTTAGATTGAAATGATATATATCCATCCTTGAAATTAAAATTGAAATAATTATCCACTTGGCCATAGGTTAGAAAATTATATACGGACATCGGGTTGGTTAAATTAAATGATTTTAAAAGTTGTTTTGAAATTATTTAAATGAATTGATTTTAAGAGAAAAATCCAATTTATGGAAATTGAATTATTTTGAATTGAAGCTCGAGATGTTGGAATCTAAAATTGATAAATGAAATTGTTTAATTATTCGAAGTTTAGATTTTAAGAAAAAAATTGAAATACGGCGTAAATTTTCGAAAGTTGATTTGTTTTAAAAGATTGGACTTTTAATCGAACTCTGAATATTTCTAAGAAAATTTATATGAAATGATATTTCAAGTTTGAGTTTGGAATTGGAAATTGATTTGAAATTGAGATTTAATTAATTTGGAATTTAATTGAAATTCAAAGAAATTTGTGAATTGGACTAAATTGAAACTATTGAATTAAATTTGAAGATAAAATTGATTGAATAGGATTTGAACTGAAATTGATTTGGAATGTAATACTTAAATGAATTCTTGAAATCCGAATGTTAATCAAAGTTTATTGAATTGGAATTGTTCCAGAAATTAAGTAAACTACTTAATACGGATGTTTAATTTGAAGTATATTCTAATTTGAATACGAAATGGTTTTAAAGCGAATCTTATATTCTTATATAAATATATGAGCTGTTTTGAAATGTGAAATATTTAAAGTTTCGAAATATATTGAAAGTGAAATTGTTTATTTTATGGTTCAAATATGTATTTGAAATTGATAATTTGAAATGGTTTATTGAGAAGCTGAATCGAGTTGAAATTGATGATTTGAAATTTGATTAAATTTTAATTTTGGAATTTGAGTTTATGTGAATCGTTCTGTGGAATTTGAGGCGAAAAATGATTTTGAAATCGAAATGAGATTTTGAGGCGAAAAATGATTTTGAAATCGAAATGAGATATTGAGGCGAAAATGATTTTTGAAATGAAATCGTATATTTTGAGTAGATATGACGATTTTGAAATTGAAATGAGATATTGAGGCGAAAATGATTTTGAGATGAAATTGAATATTTTGAGTAGATATGATGATATTTGAAATGGATTTGATTTTGAAGCGAATATGATATTTTGATATCAAGTATGAATCGATTTGAAATGTAAAAGATCCAACCGGTGTGAAAAATATAACGTAGTTATTAAAGAGACCGAGATCGGATATGGACATACTCTATGTCGATACCGAAAACCACTTTAATAACTATTATACGCGGAGTGTTGATCCAGAATGAAGTGGATGGTTTTGGTGAACGTGTTGATTTGAAGAAAGAGAACGATTTTGGATGACCCCAGACATGACTAAAACAGGAGCCGCGCCGGGCCATTGAGGTTCGCCACCTCTAGCGGACACACTTCTTCGTTACCATGTCAATTGCTTTTGTGATTCGATTTGGGTGCACCCCTTGATTTTGGGAGTGTTGTTTCGTGGTGTTGGGGTAGTAGCTGCTATGCCCAACATCAGTCCGGATCACGCAACTACTAGTATCCTAGTTGGTATTGCCTCATGTATCTTGTCATACTGATTATCCTATTCGCGACCACTACGATTTTGGTTTGTACCTTTAGTATATGGATTGCCCTCTAGTGACTTCCGGTTTTGGGGAAACTACGGTCTTGTATATGCTATTGGGAATAAAAATGTGTTAAGGGTGGAATGGGCCATGGCTTAACGCTAGTTTGATATTTTACTTTATGATAGACATTATTGTATATAGCGTATTCTATTATATAGTAGATAGTTTAACGGATCCTTAGGAGATGGAAATCCTGAACATCTCTTAAGTTAATGCACACACGATAAATACTGGATAGGAGGTGTCTAAAACCCGTAAACATCTCCGACGCCGTCACACTCATATTTACTTATTCGATTTAACTTTCATGAGATATTTTAGTCCTGACTCGAGTGTTTTGTCTTTTCATTACTCTCGGGTCAGCCTGAGCATTTCAGATAAGGTTGAAGATCTATTCTGGAGGACGAAGACAAAGTTTGGTATTACATCATTTGTATTCTACTACTGTATTATTTTTCCGATGCATTGTTGTATTATCTCTGATATGTATGTAACTCTGATTAATGATGTATAATAATAATCAAATTTATTTATTTAACAGCTTCATGAATTGTTATTTATTATTATATCTTGTCCCTTCCGCTGCGAGATTCTGAGTTTGTTTTTGTTCTTTCTTTTCTTTTCTTATTTAACCCCAATAACTATCTGTATTTTGGATTGTTTGAGTCGGCATGTGTGTATGTTTTGTCGACTTGAACGGTCGAAAATGCGGGCCGTTACACTTTGCTATATATATATATATTGTGCCAAAAAATATTTAAGGAATAAAACTATCTATATGTAATTTTAAAACATATGTTGTATAGTATAATGTTTACTATTTAAATTATGATCATGAATGTCCAAAACCATGAATGTTTTTAAGAGTTTATGACCATGAATGTTTAAATCATGAAAAGCGAATGATTCCATACAACGAAAAACATAATATTAATAAATGAGATATTATGCTAAACCTTTTAATTTCAAATTTTGATTCAATACAAGTAGAGTTCTAAAATTCATTCATAATGCTATTATGTGTAAGGTAATGTGACTCTAACATGTATTTAGTATCACATTCATTGTTTAAATTACAAGTGTATTTAATGAATTACATGTGTAATGACACTTGGCATTACGTATGTATATAATGATCTTCCTAAAGGGCAAGTGTAATGACACATGTCATTTTGCATATGTGATAATATTTGTTTATATAACAAGTGTCATATGATGTGGCACATTCTTCATTGATAGAAGAAATTCTATAAATATAGCCTTATTCACACTCTCTAGGTACATTCAATCAATTTTATGAAGATATAAAGTTAATATCTCATCATAAAGTTGGTAAGAAATAAGAGTAAAAGATGTGAAATCAATATTAGAAAAGTAGAAATCATGGAAGAAGGTATGCTTTTCTATTTAGTATAATCATGATAAATGATTAGTGGGATGTCATTAGAAAGGAAACACTTTATAAAAGTCATTAGGGAAGAAATATGACCAATCATAAAGAGACGTGACCCTTAGAAAAATTAAAAACAATAAGAAGCACAACTTGGCAATTGAAGTGTCTATTTGAATTTAATAAAATAAAAGAAAATGTTACATTAATTCAAAGTGCTCAAAATTTTTCATGTACTTACATATACTAATTATATTATGGAAAATAATAGCTATTTTATGTTAAGAAAAATTTATGTAAAAGGACATAAAAATATAAAATTGCAATGGCCCGCGTTAGAAATATGGCCGTTGTAACCACAAATTGTCCATTTACTTGAAAATAATAAAATAGTTATCTTATGAATTTTTTACATATGTATTTTAGAGCATATTTTATCAAATAAAAAAGTTTTATGAAAAAATATATATATTTATAATTTTTGAGATTTTCTAAAAAATTACTACATTTAACATGCCTTTTTGATATCTGAAGAAAGTAGTCAATTTTGTAGGAAAATCTAGAAAATGTTAAATCATTTAAAATGCTTTTTCTTTGCGTCAAAATTGGCCATCAACACCCAATTGCAAGTGAAAGCACCAATATTCAGTCATAGATCACAAATAATATATATATAGAGTATAATATGAAGAATAGCCAAAATTAAAATGAAAGAAGTAATAGAGACAAGATTTATAGTGGTTCGGTTAACTCCAGCCTATGTCCACTCCAGAAAAATCCTTTTTATTATACTGAAATTTGATTATAGTTATAATCCGGAATTTCTGAAACAAAAATGGCAAAGTAGCCTTTAGATGGAAGATGAAGAGAAATAGAATGAGAACCCCTATTCTGAAGCCACGCTTGCTGTATTTATAGGTGAAATCTCAATTACTGGGCCTCCTCGCCTACATGGGCCCACCATGACGATTGCCGGGCCGAACTCATCCATCCTATGCCGACCTAAAGTAGTACCATGCCGATCCCAAGTAGAACCCGAAGTAAACACCATGCCAACCCCGAGTAGGACTCGAAGCAAGTCATATGCCGACCCTAAGCAAATCATATGCCGACCCCAAGTGACTCAACAATGCCGACCCGAAGCGACCCGAAGTAGAACCCGAAGTAAACACCATGCCGACCCCAAGTAGGACCTGAAGCAAGTCATATGCCGACCCCAAGCAAATCATATGACGACCCCAAGTGACTCAACAATGCCGACCTGAAGTGACCCAAAGTTGAACCCGAAGCAATACCAATGCTGACCCGAAGCTGAACCCGAAGCAATACCAATGCCGACCTGGCTGAAGTACATCCTGTTATAACCCGAAGTAAAAACTTTCTTGACCCGAAGCAAACCACATGGTGATTAGAAGCAACCACTTGGATGACCCAAAGCAGCCCGACCTTTGTCGAAATCCATTTTCCAAGTACCCATCATCGTTTATCCATCAACTATGCTGAATCCTGACTTCATATTCATATTTACTATCCGTGATTGATCGTCTATTCATCCATTCGAATCAAAGCCATAATATTCTTGCCTCGATAACCGAGCAATCCATTGAGTTAAATCCACCCATATACGGCCATGCCAAAAGGCAGGTTAACACTTTGGCCCCCCAAAACATGCCTTGCTATTGAAAGGCGTGTTTTGAATTGCCATAAGTCCAAAATTCGAAGTCCATAATCCATTTATTGCCTTATCATCAAACCTTGAATCCAATCCATTGCAAACCAATTCCTTAATCTCTTTGGACCATTCACGAAATCCGTGACTGTTCTGAGTCGATATCCAATTTCGAATTCATTCCAAATCCATTAACCGAATCCACGATCTCTCTAGATTGTTTTATCCAAGTTTGGGATCTCTTCGAGTCCTATAATCCAAATCCGGGACCTTGCCGGGTCCATATCTGAATCCAGGACCTCTCCATGTCCATATCCAAATTCGGGACCTCTTCGGGTCCAAATCCAAAGCCGGGACCTCGTCGGGTCCATATCCTAAGCCGGGACCTCTTCGGGTCGGGTATCCAAAGCCGGGACCTCTTCGGGTCCAAATCCAAATCCATAGACCTCTCTGGGTCATTTTATCCTGCTCCGGCGTTGACTCTCCGGTCATGGGATTATCCATGGTTTTCATTCTCCGGCCTTGACTCTCCGGATAAGGACCTAATCTGGGGTATCCTACTTCGGCCTAGATCCCCAGTCAAGGACTTATCTTCTCCGACCTCGACTCTCCGGTCGAGGACTTATCTTCTTCGGTCTCGACTCTCCGATCGAGGACTTATCCATGGGGTATCCTTCTCCGGCCTCGATCCCCAATCGAGGACTTAATCCATGGGGTGTTATACTCCGGCCTTGATCCCCAGTCGAGGACTTAATCCGTGTTCGAATCCATCCTATCGCTTTTCGGCGAAGGGACTCATAACTCGCGGTTACTGCCCCGTCTCTTCGGTCGGGACTGTAACCATGTGACCTGTATTATTTATTACATTAATCCAAATTCAATCATTACAAAGTTCAATTGATAAAATAAAAGTCCATACAACTAAGAAATCTAAATAGCCATAGTACCAAGAAAGAAACCAGAGTTCGCAGAAAACAGAAAAAACAAAATTTCATATACCCGAGCATCATAGTTCATCATCATCTCAGAGCATGCCTAGGGATCGTCCTCGATCCCGTACATGTGTAAGTGACTTAGCCGCATTACTTCGGGGTTTATTACTTATTCTATGCCATAAGTCCAATCAGCTAATAATAAGCTAACGACGATGCCTTGATCTGGTGCCATCTTCGTTCGAGGTGGGCGGCGGCTGCTCCTGTTCCACTGCCACAGCTCAATTACTTATATATTGTTGCAAATGACCATTCCTTACATGTTCCTCAATGATCTTCTTCAAATGCCTGCAATCATTCGTGTTGTAGCCATCCAGCTCATGGAATAGACATGCATTCCTGATGACCGCTCGTATTTGGAGGTTTCCTTTTTTACCGGCCTTCGATACTAGAGGCGCCCTCGAGTATCCAAATAGATCATTTTCTACAGTTTTAGCCAAATCGGTGTAAGAAGAGTATTTTGGTTCTCTCAATTTCCTTTTCGATGTATAACTGCTATCATTCATTTTTCATTTGCCTTTATCGTTCTTGTTTGAATCCTCCCTGGGTGGACCTCCACATTTTACCGCATAAACTTTAGCTTCTCTCCCCTCTCTATCAGCCTTCGCATCTTCTTGTCGTAAAAACATTTCTGCTTCATGGTAAAATTCGCCAAGATCCATTGGTTGATCCCATTCCAATAATATCTTGAAATCCAAATTATCCGCAATCCCTGAGACTGCTGCCATCAGAACCATCAACGTATCGGGTCGATCCACCGAAGCCACTGCCGCATTGAACCTGGTAAAGAAATCCCTGAGTGATTCTTCTTCCAACCGCTACATCGATGTTAAAGTCGTCACACTCTTGGGTCTCACGATGTGGACCCGAAATTGCCTCATGAACCTTTTGATTAATTCCGTCCATGTGCCGATAGAACAGCTTTCCAATTGTCTAAACCATAGTGCCACTATATCCATCAAATATAAAGGCAAACACCGTTCCATGACCTCCTCTGATGCCTCCAGTGCTTCCATATGCTTCATATACCTTGTCAGATGAACAGCAGGATCCGTCCTTCCATCATACCTCTCAAGTGTTGGTAGTTTGAATTCCGGTGGATTCCTAGCTTGTCTAATCGTAGGAGCAAAGAGGATCCTATTTACATCCTCCAAATCTCTATTTACCAGTCATCCCTCATAGCCCGTCTGATCATATCCGCTAACCTATCGTTATCATCAAGTGGTAGCCTTCCTCTATTGTCTCTAACCTGCCCCCCCCCCCCCCCCCCCGAGTCTACGAGGGGATCCTGAAACCTGCTCTTTTGGACGGGCATCCATACCCGATCAACGCCAAATTACATAGCATTGCCTAGTGTCCTGCCTGGAATCGTGCCGATATGATCCGGGGGCATACCCCCAAGTTCAGGGGCTGCTCCCGATGGCTCCACTCTATCCTATATCCTGGTTATTCCATTTCCTTAGTTCTGATTCTGGACTTCCTCTAATCCTGCTGCTCCAACTTCGTGATCCACATTTCCAACATTCCTTGCAACTCTATTCCCTCGGTTTTGTGCTCCAGCTTTTCCAATCTATCGGAATAGGTTCTGAATCATTTCCTACTGCCTTTTGAGTATCCTCTCCTGCATAGCATCTATCATCATTTCCATCTCGTCTCTAGTGGTGAAGATTGAAGTCTGATTAGCCCCTGAAGAAGCCTTTTGACTTCCTTCATGATGACTCCTCTCTGTCCTCTGTCTCCTTATTGATTGCTTAGCCATAGCTTCATAAATCCGAGTTTCCAAGTTTTTAAATCCAAGATCCAAGCTTCCAAATCACTGAGTGCTAGCGTTCTCAGTGGAAGCACCAAAATGTTGGCGTTAAAATTGGACATCAACAGCCAATTGCAAGTGAAAGCACCAATATCCAGTCACAGATCACAGATAGAATATATGTAGAGAGTATGATATGAAGAATAGCCAAAATTAAAATGAAATCAGTAAAAGAGACAAGATTTATAGTGGTTCGGTTAACTCCGGCCTACGTCCACTCTAGAAAAATCCTTTTTAATATACTGAAATTTGATTACAGTTACAATCCTGAATTTCTGAAACAAAAATGGCAGAGTAGCCTTTAGGTGGAAGATGAAGAGAAACAGAATGAGAATCCCCATTTCTGAAGCCACGCCTGCTGTATTTATAGGTGAAACCTCGGCTATAGGGCTTCCTCACCTACATGGGCCCACCAGGACGATTGTCGGGCCCAACTCGTTCATCCTATGTCAACCCAAAGTAGTACCATGCTGACCTCAAATAGAACCTGAAGTAAACACCATGTCGACCCCAAGTAGAACTCGAAGTAAGTCATATGCCGACCCTAAGCGAATCATAAGCCAATCCTAAGTGACTCAACAATGCCGACCCGAAGCGACCCGAAGTAGAGCCCGAAGTAAACACCATGCCGGCCCCAAGTAAGACCCGAAGCAAGTCATATCCCGACTCCAAGCAAATCATATGCCAACCCCAAGTGACTCAATAATGCCAAACTGAAGCGACCCGAAGTTGAACCCGAAGCAATACCAATGTCGACCCGAAGCTGAACTCGAAGCAATACCAATGCCGACCTGGCCGAAGTACATCCTATTATGACTCAAAGTAAACACTTTCCTGACCCGAAGCAAACCACATGGTGACTCCAAGCAACCCTTGGCCAACCCAAAGCAAACCGACCTTTGCCAAAATCCATATTCTAAGTATCCGGTATCATTTATCCATTGACTATGCTTAATCCTGACTTCATATTCATATTTATTATCCATGGTTGGTCGTCCATCCATCCATTCGAATCAAACCCATAATATTCCAACCTCGATAACCGTGCAATCTATTGAGTTAAATCCGCCTGTATACGGCCTTGCCGAAAGACGGGTTAACACTTTTAGACTTTTTATATAGTTAAATATATTAATTTCTACTTGGAATATATTTTTATGATTGAAAATTGATTTAATTTGAAGGCCATAAAAATTCAAATTTTGGCTCTAAAATCTAAAATATAGTAGTTGTAACTTACTAAGTGTCTGTTCATTCAAAAATAATAAAATAGTTAAAATTCAAATTTGGCTCCAAATTTTTTTACTCAAATATATCTATCTTATACTCATGTAAAAAATTCATTTAAAAATTATTAATTTATATTTTTTGATAAACATACTACTGCATTTAGTATTTTCTGCCCTATTTTAAAGTGTATAGTCAGTTTTGTAAATGTTCTACAAAATTTAAAAATTAATATTTTGCTTTGAAAACTTTTTTTGAACTTTTAATACATAATATTTTTTTTTGTAAATGGGTTAAGATTTTATTAAGGCATTTCAGCCCAAAAAAGTTAGCCCAATTTGGACCAGTACAAAGAACAGACAAAGTAAATACATCTAAACCCTTTCCATAATAAGACAGCTAATTCTTCATCCTCACTCAAGCAGCTCGAAGTCATGGCGGCTGATTTTGATAACTCCTTCCTGGGATTCCTACCACTGGAGAGTTCTAATCCACTTCTACAGTACGAGCTGCATCTTGTACCAGCCTGGTAAGAGGATTATTCTTAATCCTTTTTAGAGTTAACCGCATGTCTCCAATCGCTAGCTTACTAACTTCAAAATGGTTTCTCTGTTTGCTTTGAAAATTTTGCGGTTCCTCTCCTTCCAAATATTCCATACAGCAACTGTGATGGCGATTTTGTGCAATTTGGATTCAATGTCTTTGTCGTGACCTCTCTAAGTCAGGTAACTGATTTGTTCTTCAAAGTTATTTGAGTGAGGTGTTAAATTTAAGTAATTATTGCACGAAATCCACACCAGGTTTGAGTAAAAGCATTCAAAGAATAGGTGTTCATGAGTTTCTATGTTCTGATTGCATAAGATGCAGACGGTATCATTTATCAAGCCCCATTTCGATAGCCTATCTCTGGTAGGTAATCTTTGCAGTATCGCTTTATAAGCAGTGAATGCCATTTTCGGGTTATTAACATGGTCCCATATGATTTTACTCCATGCTACTTTACCATCTTTTAGTCTGATTTCATTCCAAGTAGCCTTAGTGGTGAAGTCATTTCCAGTAGGCTTCCAGACCCATATATCCGTCTCTCTACCATTATAAATAGGCATATATTGGATTGCTTCTTTTTTGTCTTATTTTATTGGCAGAGAAGAACAATTCCACCTATTTTTACTGATCACATCTTGGACTTTATTATTCGGGCATCCAAAGTCAGAAAAAGTATGAATTCCCAAAATGTCAAACAATGATTCTTCTTGAATCCAAGGATCTCTCTATAGGTCAGTTTCCTTTCCAGTTGCTATTTCACGAGTACAAAGAGAAGCTAATATATTTCTGGCCTTCAAAATTGCTTTCCAATTTGCTGAAGCATTGTTGTCAATGGGCATTTGCCAAAAATTTCCTTTGATGTATCTTCTCCTCATCCATTTGTCCCATAATCCTTTCCCATTAATAATTCTCCAAGCTTGTTTGAGAGTGTGGACTGTTCTCATATCTTTGAGTCTTCTAAGTCCCACACCTCCTTCATCTTTGGGCCTGCATAATTTTTCATATTTGATCTTATGTAGACCACCTTTCCAAATGAAGTCCGCACAAACCTTTTCAATTTTTTGGATAGAAGCATCAGGGAGTTGAAATGTTTGCAACCAGAAGTTAACTTTAGAATGAATAATAGTGTGCACCAGTTCAATACGACCTGCAAGAGACAACAGTTTGGAGCTCCAACCCTGCAGTCTATCCCTGATTGAAGATATGAGGGTTGCACATTCTCCGTTTGTGATTTTATTTGAAGATAATGGAACCCCTAAGTATTTGACTGGCAGAATACCTTCCTTCACTTTTAAGAGATCCAAGACCTCTGCTCTCCTGCTGCATGTTTTGTTAAAATAGCATTTGGTTTTCTGTTCATTCAGTTTTAAACCAGTATACTTTTCTAAGTTAATGAAAATGTCTTTAATTTCTAAAGTTGACTCATTGCTGGATTTTATACAGATGAGCAAGTCATTTGCATAAAGTAAATGACTCACAGTAGGCCGGAAGTTAAAAATAGTCTGAATAAGCTTGTGATGAGTAGCCAACTCCATTTGTAGCGAGAAGTATTCCATGGCAATTGCGAACAAATAAGGGGATAGAGGGTCACCCTGCCGAATGCCTCTATTGGACCCTATGAAACCTTTTGGTATGCCATTAATCAGGATAGAGAAGGTAGGTGTAGCTATACATTCTTTAATTAGACTCACAAATTTTGTAGGAAATCCCATAGCAGTGAGCATATGGATAATAAAGTGTCTATTGATTTTATCATATGCTTTGTGGAGGTCAACCTTTAGACAGAATTTATCAGTGCCTAGTTTATTAAAATTCCTTACCAATTCATGTGCCATAATTAAGCGAATTTTCAGAGATGCTTCTACCTTTAATGAAAGCGCTTTGACATTCGGATATGAGATCAGGTAAAATCATCTTCATTCTGTTGCATAGAATCTTACTTAGAATTTTGTATATCACATTGCAACAAGCAATAGGGCGATAATCCCCTATTTTTGATGGATTATCTTATTTAGGGATTAGACAGATGAAGGTGTGATTGATTTCTTTGAGAAACTTTCCAGTTTGTAAGATTTCTTGCATAGCTGATATGATATGGTCTTTCAAGTCACTCCAATGGAGAATGTAGAACTTGGAGCCGAATTCGTCGGGTACTGGACTAGAATCGATATGGATGGAGTTCAGAGCATCCAGGGCTTCAGCCTCAGTGATTTGCCTGGTCAGCATCCTTCTGCCTTGGGAATTTACCTGTCTCCTGCATTGAATGCTTGGAAAGTTAGTGCAAACTTCCCCATTAAACAAATCATTATAATATTTGATTGCTTGCTCTTCAAATTCTTCTGCATTGATTGTTAATTTTCCTTCCTGCTTAATAATATGAATGTTATTATTATTATTACAACGAATTGCCATTTTAGCATAAAAGAATTTGGTGCATTCGTCCCCTTCAGTTATCCATTTCTCCTTTGCTTTTTGTTTAAGTTCAGCGGCTTTAATTCTAAGTGCTTATTTTAAGTTGCTTTGACTTTGATAATAGTTATGCCATGTGTTATCATCATCAGTTCCATTATCTATCACAGCCAAGAGTTCTTCACATTTTCCCTGCAGATTAGAAATTTGGTCTCCTTCCTTTGGTCCACATCTGTTCCTATTCTTTATGTCTATTTTTACTTTTTTGATAAGTTGGATTAGTTTATAACATTGAGAACCCTCAACCCTTGGTATATCATTGAAGTTAGTAGCTTCTTTGTAGCCCTCTATTTCATGCCAGTGATTGCTATATCTAAATGGTTTGCCTTTGAAAACCACTATGATCACTAGTAGATGGAGGAAGAATGTTGACTATAATGTTAGAAAACAGAGTAATACATTTCACATTTATAAGCACTCTGTCTAATCTGCATGATATCCTTTTGTTTTCACCACTTCTCCATGTGTATTTCAGGCCACTATGGACAGGTTCAAGCAGCCCCACTTCTATTATACAGTTATTGAATTCCTTTAACTGGGAAACTCTCATGGTAAGGCCGCCTTTTTTCTCCTCTGCTCTGAGCACTGAATTGAAATCCCCTAGCACAATCCAAGGGTTATTAGTAGTTTTACCTATATCTTTAATGGCTTGCCATAGGTTATTTCTTTGAGAAGCCAAGTTACTAGCATATACACAACTCAAAGTCAATTTCAGACCACCCATATTGGTAGCATCAACGGTTATGTGTTGGTCATCCTTCTTCTCAAGACTGATATTCCAGTTTAACTTATTCCATAGTAATAGGATACGGCCTTTGCCGCCCACATCATTATTATGTATAAAGGACCATTCATCTCCCATAATATTAATTACAATAAATATATAATTTTTTATAGATAAATAAATTATAATATTATATAAGTAATAAGGCATTTCAAAAATTAAAGCATCTTTTCAATTTGCAAACTAGCCATTATTTTTGGAGGGAAAACTTATTTTCTACTTATTTAACCCCTTTTGGTTATTTGGAACATAGAAGATGAACTAAAATGTCTTTCTACTTGAAGAACTCATTAAAAAGTAATATATAAAAATTAAATTAAATTTCAAGACTACTGATCTTGCTAACGTCATCCATTCCAATATTAATATTTCCCCATCCAAAGATTTTCCTTTAAGCATATATATCTGTATTGTTATTCTTCCATTCTCGTGATCTTCCTTTTGTCTTTTGAACATCCGTTGTCTAAAATCCATTTGTCCTTCTTGATTTGTTATATATGATTATCAAGTGTCTGTTCACCATTAGTTATATAACGTACTTGTTCCTACAATTCAACATTATACCTTTCTAAAATATCAAGTGTCTTTTCAAAATAATTAATTTCTAATAACATAATGGTGTTTATATAAAAGAATTGAAAAAAGTATTAACAATATTACTTTCCATTTAAACTTTTTAAAAATTAAATTATGAGTTTTGAGAAACTAATGGTCTAATACCAAATGTGGGTTGCGAAATTAGGGGCCCTAAGGCTAATTTAACACTAGAGATAGTGAATAATGTTTTCTAACTTATTTAAATCATTTTAATTTTCTTTCAAGATTAATATTAGATCATATATTAACAACACGTACTTATACTAACAATAAGTCACAGATGCAATCACCGACAAAAATAAAAGCAGAAAAGTAAAGTCAGAGCTTGAGAGACATCAGAGATTTTATAATGGTTTGAATTTCTCCTATATCCAGTCCCTTACAATTTCTTTTACAAATTTCTTTTAAAATGTCAATCTTTAACCGGGTAGAATGTAAACCCAAATATAATCTCGATTTCGAGGCTATGAGACACATCCTCTTGTATTCCGAGTCCAAGGTAAACTTACTTGATTTGACCGGGCTGCAAGCACATCCGCTAGATTTGAATGGGCCACTAAGCACACCTACTTTATTTGAACGGGTCTCAAGTACAATGACTTGATTTGAATGGGCAACAAGCACACCCAAGCAAACAAAAATAGAGTTGTACGTTTTCCCAAAGACATATTCTTATACATTGGATACAATGGATCCTATAGCACTTTGATCTTTGAAATTGGAGAGATGTTTCCAAAATAGTAAGAATGCAGTATTGAATCAATATAATAAAGTATGAATTGATTCTATATGATTTTGGAGAGAGTAGAATATAATTTTCAAGAGAATTTTCAAGAGAGTAAGGAGAGTAAAAAAAAGTAAGTAATTAGTTAGTTAAAATTTGTTTGCACTCCCTTTATATAGTAAATTAACAAATATGTCCATTCGCGAAGGGTTGTGTCGAATAGACACTTATATTCAAAATTTGAAAATCCATTTGGCGGCATGTATATCGATATATCCTAGTGAAAAATGAAAATTATTTTCTTTAAAATGATTTGAAAATTCTATACTTCTATAAAATAATTTGAACATGGTTTTTAAATATATTTGGACTTAAAAAAACTTTTGTAAAGTATTTTATTTGTAATTAAAATAATTTTTTTGTTTAAAATATCAAAGATCGAAAATGGAGATAGAGATCGGAAATTGCTATCAAATACTTTTACAATATATACTAATGACTCTATACACTAAATTAAAACACTAAGATCTTCATTTCTTTATCGTTGAACTCATGAGTCTTTGTACCTTTATCCTGAGTCTTTATACTATACAATCTTTGATTCAACACCTATGTAATATTATGCACTATATTCTATATAACTTGGCATAACATTAGTATTTATATTTTATATGGTTCTTGTCATCAAAAGTAATAACTAAGGTATTTACAAACCCTAGCCCATTCTATATATCCTAGCCACCCCTTCCTAGTCCATAGTTAGCCGAACTCACAAGCCCCTCATATGGGCTTCAGACCCATTTAAAGCTCGTACAATATTCGTCGCATTTAAATCTAATTTAAACGCATATCAATATCGCATATCAATTGATATATTTATAACATTTATAAATATATTTATTGATATTTTTTAACAAATAAAAAAAAATTCTATAACTAATATTCCATAAATATTAATTTAATTATTATAAGTTAATCGTGTGGTTAAAGGAATATTCAACGATTCGGTTGTGCGACTCTTTAGGTGTAAATTTGGTTAGCAATTAATATAGAACTATTCAAATATTAATGTTCACACATCACTTAGCAGTTTGTGTGACATTATGGTCAAATTTATCGCTTACTTAATTTCGATAAAAGCCAATTTTACTTTGTTAAGCATTACCTGATTGTGACTATTATTTACACTAATTCAATTCTTCAAAACTATATCACTTTGGAATTCGGTAACGGTCAAAATTCCAATAACATCCATATTCAATTCTACAGTCCAAACGCAAAGTCCTTAGTTGAATAATAACAATTATTATTAATCGAAATGCTTTGGCTAGAGACTTTGACTTTGAGTTAACTACAGTTGACCGTGATAATAATATCATATAACTGAGAAGATGAATCCTCTCTTAAATAGTATTTCACTTTCGATGCTTCCACTCGACGTAATTATAGTCACTCGATGGGAACTGTTCCATAATTTAGCTATAATCAAATAAGAGCTTTCATATTGAAGATCAACAGTAATCTCAAGTCAAGAGAACTACGTAATTATGTCAAATAGATATTTTACGTTTGACCTTAATTGTATTAACCAACATAATACTACCGAGTGAGTTATTCCATAGTTATTCAATAACTATCAATACGTAACCCCTTGGTGCCCCCAACAGCCATGAGTAATACACTGCCCAACATTTGAAGAGCATTACGTAGTCTAGTCTCTATGGGAGTATTGATATCCAGTCTCGATACATCTTCGCTAGGAATATTCAAAATTGAATATTTATTTTAATTATGATAAATAACTCACCGTCACAACACTTTGTAACTACTATCACAAAACATACCATTTATGGATGCTAGTGGATGTATTATTTGGATTATTTCTTTTACATATTTAGGAAAATATAATCTCTTGATCGTACACACACTCACATCATCTCATGTTATTTGTTTTATTTTGTTAAAGTATTATGCATATGGATGCAGCATTTGGATGAATGGTTGCGCATACATGTAGAATTGCAAGTATATTTACTTCAGATGTTGCATACATTTTTGATACATGGCATGAGCACGTGAGTGATAGGAGGTCGATTAGATCATGAGACCGCCCACTCTTTGCATTAGTATAGGTTCGCATGCATTTCACGCCTGCATATACATATATTGCACTATAAATTTACTAAGGACAATAATTGTCCATGATGACAGATGAGTAGATGGTTGTAGTTAATGATTGTTGTAAGCACAAGTTACATTTTCCCATGATTAGTGATTTCAGCGACGAAATCCTTTTAAGGGGGAAGAATGTAACACCTTGAAAATTTAGGTGGAAATTTTAATAAAAGAATTAATCTAAATATAACAAGGATGAAAATAAAATTTCACAAACATCAAAATTTGGTTATGGAACTTGCACCATATTGCGTTTATAGTGATTCTTTGGACAATTTTCATATATAATACATTGAAATCGGAGCTAGTATGGAGAAGTTACGAACTTTTAAAAATTTGAAAATGAAATAAATTAAAATGTAAAACTTTCCTTAATTGTACTACTCCATCGGTCGACACCCTAGGTTGTGCCGGTCGATAGTAGCGATCCACCAGTCACCCTTAGCTGTCGGCCGGTTGGTGTTGAATATCTGGAATTTTGAAGTGACACACAGTGAAGATTGAATGAAATATTTTTGCTTAGCCGTGAAGTAATCGTGGGATGTTCTGAATGTAACCTAATTTCTCTTGGGTTAATCTACCATTTAGGGCTAATATATAACCCCTATAAATATATAGCTATCATAAACCCTAGTTGATAAGAAATTCATCTTTCTACTGAAATTCTACCAAATTCTTCCTCTCCTCGCATAAATTCTTCAATAATAAAATAAGAGGATTGAAGGATGTCGGATCTAGGAAGGGGCAAGCAAAGAAGGGTAGATTTCTATGCGAAGTTTAAAAGCAAGCTTAGATCCCATGTGAGTGGGAACATTTTAATAAGTCAGTTATTTGTAATTAAATTTAATTTAAACTATCTGATCTAGTATGTTAGAACTAAATCTAAGAACTATATTGTTTGAATCTAGGTTGAATTCGCAAATTTAAATTGGTACAAACAGGTTAAGGGACATAAGTTGTTCTAGGTAAAACCCATTCTCATTAAATAGAAAATTTTCCTTAACCTATTAATATATAACTCAATTATATCAATGTTAACTTGGATTAAACTGATTTTGGAAAAGGACAAATATCACTTTAGACACTTGAGAATTGTAAAACCTAAAAACTATAAGTGTAAGGTTTATTGTTGAAATCAAAGAATGTACAAAATTAATTACAAGTTCAAATCAAATAAACTGTAAGCGAAAACCCTAAAATTTACACTACGACCGGTCGATGGTTTGACCCAAGCGGTCGACTAGTAGGATATACGTTGGATCGGTAAATGACCCAGATGCGTAATCTGAACCTCGGCTTATGGCCCATGTTGAAAATAAAAATATTAGTATATTATATATGTATGTGGATGTTAGAGATAGTAAGGAAGCTAGTTCCCTATGAGATGACGCTAGAATGTTGTTCGGTTGGGTAAATGCTCTTTACCCAATGAGGGGTCGATTATTCGACTAGGGTCGATTCTATCATAAATGGCACTCACAGGAGATTCTGAGGTGGACGTGCAACACTGACTGATGTTTGATGAAGTGTGGGCCCGAATAATAGGAATTCCTTAGTTTGCATGGATACTGATGTGACATGATACTATGTTATTGATGGATCCCAAGGTGTGCAATAAGTGGCATAAACTATGATTGAGAGGTGGACACGGATGCAGACAATGAGACATACCGACGAGTCAGCATTGTGAGTTCCCCCTTAATGAATAGTTGGGTTGCATGTAGTCGTAGTTGTGGGAAATTTATTCCGATGTGGAAATCGTAGGGAATCCTATGCGTGATAGTTATGCATAGTCGTAATATGAGATGTATTCCCATATGGGAAAGTTGTAGGATGACTCTATGTTGAGTAGCTTTAGCAGCTATAGCCGAACGTTTACTAAAGTTTGATCTGTAATTCAATCCCTGTATGAGCTTGCACTAGTAGATAGTGTAGGTTTGTATTAAATAAAATCTCTTAAGTGAAGGACCCTAGGAATACACGAACATTTGTAGAGAACACTAGGTCACATAGAGTAGAATTAAAGTCAACTACACTTTTCACCATATATTAAACATGTACTCATTCACCAGACTTTTGTCTGACCCACCCTTTTCCTTTCTTTTCCCACTACATAAAGCTAGGGCATCGGGTGATTGGCATGATTTCAGTATATGGAGAGGCTAACTCATCACAGGAGTTGCTTATCCTTTTATTTACTCTTCATGTAATTGTCTATCTTATCATTACCTAATTTTTTATCGGACTATGGATTATATTTCTGTATACTCTGTATTTGACAATGTATTGTTTTTCATAGACTATATTTTGGAGATATTTTCTTAGATGGTTATTTTCTATATTTATATTTGTTCCTTCTGATGTGAGATCTAAAAGTGTAGTATATCTTAGATTATATCTGTTTATTCTTAGTCTCTATAATATTATAAAATCTCGATAGCTCGTGCTTCTTGGCACCAAACCGGGTCTGAAAGTCACCCTAGTCTTGGATCAGTGTATCTAGGGGTGTGGGTTGTGACATTTGGTATTAAAACCTAGGTTTAAAACTCCTTAGGGACTAGGAACGTATTGAGAGAAAGTACTCGAAAAATTATTGGAAAAATAATGGTTTTTCAAAAAAAATTCCAAACATTTTCAAAAAGTGTTTTCATTCAAAGTATATGTATGTATGCATGTATGTATGTATATGTATAATATGTATGTTTATATGTATATGTATGTATAAATAAAGTTTTCAAAATGTTTTTGCAAAATTTTTATATAAGCGTAATCTCTCTCTTATCCTTGCTTATGCTATAAGTGGAAAGTTGCTAATAAATTCCTAAAATCACATGTGGAAGATGAGTAATCCCACAGGTTCAGGCTTAGACGACGAAGTCAAGATTCTAAGCGTGAACGTCCCGGTTTGGTTCCCCGGTATCTTCAAGCAAGGGGACAAGTCGAGCTTAATCCTATTAAAAGACCCATGGAGAGAGCAACAGTTGCAGTTCCTGCGCACCTACCTGTCGCTGATTTTGTTTAAGTTATGTAAGGATTTCACAAGCGTTGCCGGAAAGCCATATGTAGGGATTGAGTCATATGTAGATTCGAGGACATGGATTTGTAATTATGAGAGTATTTTTAGGTTGATGGGTTTTGCCGATGAGGTAAGGAGGCAGCTAGCTACTTGGCAGTTACAAGGGGATGCCTTGAGTTGGTGGGAGGTAGTTGAGGTAGAGATTAATGGAGGAAAAATCACTTATGGGAAGTTTTGGAGACATTTTGAGATAAAGTTTTTATCTAGAGCTAAAGAAGGAATGCAGTTGGAGAAGTTTATCCATCTGAAGCAAGGAGACAAGTCGGTAAAGGAATGGCAATCAATTCAACGAGTTAGCTAGGTTCGGGATGGAGTTGATCAATACACCACATAAGATGGCTTTAAAATTTGCTAAAGAGCTAAACCGACCACTTCAAGGTTTAGCTCTAGGTTGTACTCCTATGAGTGCTACATATGAGTGTTTAGTGGAGATGGCCTTGCTGAATGTCATCTCCGAAGAACAAAGCGAAGGAAGAACCCAAGAAGACTGGAGGAAAAGTGCAATGGTAGAATCAGCGTAAGGGAGAATTTGGACCCAAGCGAAAGATAAGAAACATGATATGCATTGCAAGAAATGTGGCAAGAAGGGATATTTCATGAAGGAGTGCTAGACTGATGGTTCGAAGGTCAAGTGTTATAATGCAATCAGTTCGGGCACAGGAAGCAAGAATGTCCAGCACCTCAGAAGACCTCTACCCTAGTGGTCCTAGCTTATGCACTGGATGCACTGCCTAGCTCGAGTGCACCACCTGTTGCGGATAAGGGGAAGAAGGTCATGATCGAAGGTGTGTTGACTTTATCCGGTTTATCCATTTGTACTTTATTTGACATGGGGCATCACACTCTTTTACATTGAGTAGACTTGTGGATAAGTTACAATTAGACACTAGCATAGTTGCGGACCATGTAGTTTTGTCAAATCTTGTAGGAGGATCAGCTTATTTGTCTATGGTATATAGGGGTTTAAAATTATTCATTTTAGGGGTCGAGTTCAATTGTGATGCTTTTGTCTTAGGATTTTCTGGGATTGGGTTGATATTGGGCATGGATTGATGACTATGTATGGGGTTATCCTAGATTGTGATAGGAAGATTGTTAGGTTGAGTATGTGTGGTGGACGTAGCTTGGGGGTTTATTGCGATCCACGAGGATCGGTTATTTTGAGCTACCTATGTTCATTAGACTATCTCATAACGAGTTAGATTTGGTGCCTATATTTAGTTACTTAGATGTATTTTCTGAGGTTACCGATCTCCCACCCCAGTTAGAGATTGAGTTCCGAATATACCTTTTAGAGAATGCTAGACGTGTAGCCTTACCCTTGAGGCGTATGGCTCCATAGGAGAGACGCGAGTTGAACAAGCAAGTAAATGAGCTATCGAAGAAGGGCTTCATTATAAGGAGCATTTCAAGATGGGGAGGACCAGTCATCTTCGCCACCAATGTGGATGGTTCATCCGAGGACCCACCTTTCCGACCTTTAGGAACGACACTTAATACCATTTTATTCGTGTGCTATTGTCCAAGCATCCAAAAGATAAATTGTCATGTGGTAAAATAAAAAAAAGAATAGAAATCTCACAATGGAACGGTCAAACATAATATAACAATAATATAGTACATAAAGTTACTCTCCAACATGGAGTTATCAAAATTACAACAAAACTACTACTACCAGCCTAGGCATATAACAACTTGCTTTTGTACTTGTTGATACAAAATACACATACATAAAACAAGCTCCTTATAACAGTGGAAATAGATAGCTATATATATATATATATATATATATATATATATATATATAAGGAGCCTCTTGCTCGTCCACCATCTTCTAAAGAGTCCAACAAAACCTGTAACTTCCGGACTACTCAAATAGAATCGAGTACCCGAAACTTTTGGAGAAACAAACAACTCGAGCCAGAAAATAAGTCTAACATGAGTAAACTTCAAATAAAAGCGGAACACGCAAAACAACGTGTGAGACCACACTGCAAAATATGGAACAGGTTTCTTCTCACAAGAGCAACATCTAAGCATAAAAGAGTGGACACAAATAATTAAACATTACGAAGAGCGCAATACGCTTTCCGATGCAATTAACAAAGAATCAATTCAAAGATTTGAATCTAAAATAAGGAAAAGAATAATTTCCAACAATAACTATGAGGGCTCCCTCCTTACCGAAAATATACCTCTAGTAAATATACTTGAAAGGGTCATATACTCCATGACTCCTGAAAATGTCCAAGATGGACCACGCCAACCTTACTGAGAATCAGAGTATTTCACATCTTCGCACGCGTACAACCAAATCCAATCTAGATTAGATATGAAGATACCCTAATGAGAGCAACTCAACATAGCTTGATGTCCACCCGCTCTTTTATTTTAGTCATTTTCAATAAAGGATATCAATGCTCCAAATGAGCAATAAATCATCTTAGGTTGACAAAACAAAAAGGAAGGGTATTGAAATTGATAGTAAAGTTATCAACTATCGGGGATAATAAAAACGATCGTATATAGAAATTAAATCTCATACTCTTACCACCACCCGTGGATTTCAAATTTGTACTATCCTTTGGTCAAAAATGAAGCCAGGCAAGTTAAGCCAGCATTACCTCTAAGCCTATCCTTGACGTACATTTTTAACCTTCGAGATAAAGACAAGTATCCATACCTCAACGTTTAGTGCTTAGTATATACCTAAATCCTTTCCATATAAGTGATGTAGCTAGTGGAAATTAAATTTAGGGACAGTTTGGATAAAGTCCCTATTAAGTTTCAAAATACACCAAACATCCTTGCCAAAAAAAAGTATGTAAATTAAGTCCATAATATTAAGTTACTGAATAATTGCATACATTTATGCAATTATTCAGTGAATAATTGTAGACATTTATGCAATTGTGTCAAAAATTACAGACATTTCTGCAATTATTCACCAAAAAATTGCAGACATCTCCGCAATTTTTCCAAAAAATTATGAAAATTTCCGCAATTATTCACAAAAAAATTGCGTAAATTTCCCCAATTATTAACTGAATAATTGCAGACATTTATGCAATTTTTGGATATAATTGTATAAATATCTGCAATTATTCACTGAATAATTGCATAAATGTATGCAATTATTGAGTAACTTATTCTAGGGATCTAGTTTACAATCTTTTTTTGGGAAGGAGTTTTCGTGCATTAAGTTTGATTTTAAGGACCTGAGCCTAATATTCACTTTAATTTATTATCTTTATCGCCAAACTTCGATTTCCAACTCATAGTATCCCTCGCTTAGAAACAAAGCCAGGTAAGTTAGGGCACTGGTTGCCCGACGTAGACACTCTGGTTCTAAGTCTTATAGGTTGTAACAGATCTACCTTTTCGATGTTTGGTGCTAAGGATAAACTAAACCCTTTCCATAATCGAATCAAACTTTTAAACTTTCAAAACTGAATTTGTGCTTGTTTTCACATCACAAACATTTGTAGAACACATTTAAAATCCTTGAAAATAAGTTAAAAATATCCATATTAAATCTCATGAAGAGAAAAATTAGTTAGAATAATTTTTATAAATGTCGCAAAAAGTGTTGCAAAATAGTATTGAAATTTTTTTAAATCGATCCTTTTTTAAATGTAAATTTTCCCAAAAATTTTCGAAGTATGAATACTCTATTTTATTTTTAAAACAATGTACTATGGATCTAGTATACATTCACAAAAACTTATAGAGTTTTGAAATAAAATAAACACCTTTGAAAATTCTTTAAAAACTTGACTTTTTACGAAATTACTAAAGAAAATTCATTTCTAACTTTTGAAGGCTTTAGTTTTAATGGTTCTAACTTTTTCCAAGCTATCGCACTTTTGCACTAAAGGTGCAAAAATGCGACCAAATATTTGTTTTGTAAAAACCCAAGCATGAGATCAACATAAAGATTTTCAAAAGAGATGATATTTTCAAAGTGTTGGTATAGCGATAATCGCTATAGCAACACTTCCATAAATCATTATATATGTCATATATTTTTATCAAAATATTTCACAACCAATATAAATATTAAAGTGAATTAACGTTGGTGAGAAACACCTTAGTGTCTCTCTACAAAAGTCCCATATAAATCTCCTATGTGTATATGCATTTTGAAGTGTTCTGTAACGACCTATTCGCTATGAAGACACCTCGACTTCCTCTTTTTGTCCCTTGCAAAACAATGGTTATTTTATGTCATCTGCTTTCAAGTGAGAACCAAATCCAAACATGCAAACATACATGAGTATAAACAATATAATCAACATTTCACGTTTTACACATTTTATCAATTATTAAACTATTTTAAAGTAAATTTAGCTCACTTTTAAGCAAGTTAAGACCAAACCAAAGCAACATAAGCCTTCCTGGTCCTAGCAACACCACTAGACACCAACTTTTTTTCTCAATTTCAACTCAAAACTCTGGGAAATCCCCCATATTGCACACGCAAGTGGCAAGGTTTTGGTGTTTGTTCTCTAAACTTCAGTAGCTTGAGATGTAAAGAAGGTTGCTTATACTTTTAAGGACTTGTATATTTGGTTTAGAGAAGAAAGAAGCAATTTTTGAGGTGATTTTATTTTATGAAGCTTAGAAGAAAAAATGAAGAGTGAAAAGGAAAATGGAGAAGTGGAAAAGAAAATGAAATAAAGTAAAAAAGTGGAAAGGTAGCGATGTTTTATAGAAATAGAAAATGGTAAATTACCATCATAACCTTTCGTAAACCAAGGTACTGCCCTCCATTAGAATTTCGACAACACACCACTCCAGTATTATTCCATGTCCTTACTTCACATGCTTTTGTATACTTCTCTTATAAAAGCACAAATTTCTAAGTTATAAAAATCCACTTTTACTTGACTTTAAAGTAACTTCTAGAATATCATTTTTATTAATCCGTTTAATTAACAAAATAAGTTATAAGTAGTGTTCATATGCACACTAGTGTGCACAACTTGTTCCAACAACCTATGATCGATGAAATGTTGAAAATTCGAAAAACGATTTTCTATCACATTTTCTTATTTTTCTCCAAACTACTTATTTATGTAAACAAATTTGCAAAACAGGTTTTCCACTGTTATTTATTACACAAAACATGTTTATTTGTGTTATAAAATTCATTATTTAAATAATTGAAAATATGTTAAATATTCAAGTTCAAAGTGAATGAATTATGGGTCGTTATATCCTCAGCTCCTTAAAGGAAATTTCGTCCTCGAAATTAATCGCATAAACACAAGATATCAAAAAAATACAATTGATATCATATATTCCATACGTAGATAAAAGGAAAGCGACTTCGCCCCAACCAGTGAGTACACTAAATAACCAACAAAATACAAACAATTACTACATCAACTCGAGATAAGAATCCCTAATATAGTCCTCGGTTTTTCAAGTACAATCTATGTCATCCTCACTCCACTGAACCATAACAAGATTCATAACCTTCATCCTTAATCGCTTTATATCTCAAGCGAAGATATAAATAGGCCACCTAAGAATGGTTTGGTTTGCTGAACCACAAAATCCACTTGTCGTTCCATTTCTACTATCATCGAAGGGTCGTGTACATACTTACATAAATGAGATATGTGAAATACATTGTGCGCATCTAATAATCTATATGGTAACTCTACTCTATATGCAAGTCTACCAATCTGGTCCAGTATGGGAAAAGGGCTAATATATCAAGGGGCTATCTTCCCTCTCTTCCCAAACCTTACAACGCTTCGAAGAGGAGAGACATTACAAATACCAAGTCCCCGACTGAGAACTCTAGATCCCTACGTCTTCGATCTACATTACACTTTTGCCGATCTTGTGCTTCCTTCATCTTCCTTCTAATATTAGCTACCTTCTCATTGGCTTCTAAGATCATGTCGGGTATAAGAGCAAGTATGTCTTCAAATTCAACCTAACACGAAGGAGAATGAGGTGGACGACCATAAAGAGCTTCGGAAGGGACAATACCAATGCTTTCCTTATAGCTGTTGTTGTAAGTGAATTCAACTAAGGGTAAAAGATCCTCCCAAGAATCCTTGAAGTCTAGAATGCATGCTCGTAATAAATCCTCCAAGATCCGTTTACTCTCTTCATCTGCCCATCTGTTTGGGGGATGGTAAGCTGTACTTAGACATAGCTCGGTTCCCAAAGAAGTTTGCAATCCCTCTCGAAACCTGCTAGTGAATATTGGGTCTCGATCACTTACAATACTACAAGGAATCCCATGGAGTCTCACAATCTCCTTCATATACAAAATTGCCAGACTCATAGTAGTCCTAGTCGGCTTAACAAAATGAAATGGGCACACTTGGCTTGTCGATTGACCATAACCCAAATGCCTTTGTTACCTCTTCTTGACCTAGGAAGCCTATTCAATAAAGTCATTAAGATCTGCTCCCACTTCCACTTCAAAATCTCAAGTGGCTGAAGTAGTCCAGCTGTCTTTTGCTAGACACTCTTAGTTTGTTGGCAGTTTGCATAACGACTCACAAAGATTGAAATGTCTCGCTTCATCCTCTTCCACCAGAATACCCACTGCATATCCTTAAACTTCTTGGTTACTCCTGGATGAAAAGATAACTTTGAACGATATCATTTGACTAACACTTCTTGCCTTTGTCCATTAAAGTCTGGAATACAAATACCCTCGTTCATTTTCAATATGCCTCGGGGATCATTCTCAAAACTAGAAACAACACCTACTTCAACATCCTTCTTAAGTCAAGCTAAAATAGGACTTGTCTCTTGACTAGATCCAATCCTTTCCATCGTGATTGGCATAACTTCTAAGTTTGCAACCATTTGCTACATTCCTACCCAGTACATCAGCAACACTATTTGCTTTCCCAGAGGTATAAAGAATCTCTAGATCATAAGAAGAAAGAAGCTCCAACCACCTATGCTGCCTCAAATTCGAATCCTTTCGGTAAAATGGTATTTTAGAGATTTATGGTATGTGTATAACTTGAACCTTTCATCCAGAAGATAATGCCACCACATCTTTAGTGCGAATACAATAGCCAAAAGCTCCAAATCGTGCATAGCATAATTTTTCTCATAAGGTTTTAGTTGTCAAATCACATAGGCAATAACTTTCCCATGCTATATCAAAAATGCTCTTAATCCAATTCCACAAGCATATATATATATATACAATTAAACCTTCGCTCCCATCTAGAATGGTTAAAATAGGAGCGCTAGTCATCTTTTCTTTCAATTTATCGAATGCTTGGTTACACTTAAAAGTCCAAATGAACTTAACGTCTTTCTTTGTTAACTTCATTAGGAGAGAAGCAATCTTCAAGAAGTCCTTGATAAACCTGAAGTAAAAACCTGCCAATCCAAAGAAATTGCCAACTTCCATCGCACATTCTGGAGTTTTCTAGTTTTGAACCGCAGCAATCTTAGCTGGGTCCAATGATATGCCTTCCCTCGAAACAACGAGCCCTAGAAACCTAACTTCGGATTTCAAAAAAATGGCACTTAGTAAACGAAGCTTTCAATACGTGGCTTCTTAAGGTATTGAGTATGGTACGAAAATTATATTTTTGCTTCTCCTCCATCTTCGAATTGATAAGAATGTCATCAATAAAGATAAGAATAAATTTATTAAGAATATCTCAAAATACTCGATTCATTAGGTCCAGGGTGCATTAGTCGGCCCAAATGGCATAACTAACCACTCATAGAAATATTCTGGAGTTCGAAAGCTGTTAAAAGCATATTTCCTCTGCTGGTGAAAACTGGTAGCAAGATCCAATTGAGGAAATATCGAGTGCCATGGAGTTGGTCAAACATACCATTAAACCTTGGCAAAGGATATTTATTTTTGATAGCCCTTTTGTTCAACTCCTTGTAGTCTACGCATAACCTTAGAGAACCATCCACCTTTGAAACAAAGATGATCGACGATCCCCAACTCGAGGTACTACATCGGATCAAACCCTTCTACAGCAAGTAATATGTTGGTCCTTCAACTCCCTCTTCCCTTTCAGAGCCATCCTCCGTAGGGGTTGTACAATAGGACTGGTTCTAGGAACCAAATCAATATGGAACTCCACTTCATGTTGAGGAGGTAAACCTTCCACCTCATCAAAGATATCGGTGAAATCTCGAACAACCGGTACATCTCCTAGCTCCTGTTTAACCACTTCCAATAAATAGAGAAAACTTCTCATCAACTTGTTAGGCTCTTTGCAGAATATATCAGTGCTTTTTCCTACTACATTCTTTACCACAACCATTCTTCTATCACAATCCAAGACAACTTTAAACTTAGATAACAAATCCATTTCGAGTAATGTTCCAAAACTTATAAATCCAAGAACAGACAAGTCAAAAGGAAAGAGATGATTTCGACAAGAAATAGGTATCTTTAAACAAATAGGGTTAAGCTTTGTCGAACCCCAGGGTTTGACACACGAAGAGGATTACTCACAAAAACAGGTTTAAGGTTAAGTTTATCAACAAGATCAATTGAAGTAAAACTATGGGAAGCACTGATGTCATATAATTCTCTTACGGGAATATCATAGATGGATAATATACCTTGCAACACTTGCTTCCCCTTTTGATCTATAGAAGTCGACGGTATTTCTTAAACTGTAAAAGCCCATCTTTGAGATAGCTTCTTTGGAAAAGGGCACTCATTCTTCATGTGTCCCTGCTGGCCGCAGTTGTAACAGGTGGAAATTGGGCAATGATTTGCAAATTGGCACACCTTGTTGCACTTGAGACAAAGAATATTGGCCAAGTTGAGCTGTTTCTTCTGTGTTGGAACCCCGCCTCTGGGTTTCGTCCCTGCTCACTACTTCTTTCCCTTAAACCTACGCTTGAAGTTTGGCTTTCCTCCTACTGGTATAACTAATAAAGGCTTGGCACTAACTATTGGCACCACTCCCTTTTAGACTCCTACCTTAATATCAATAGCCTCAAACCTTAAAGCCATGCTGATAATGTTGGTGAATGTATCCATAAGATGATTAGTCATTTCACGATGGAACTTTGGTCGCATCCCATTCATAAACATTATCTTTTCTTGAGCGATGGGTTTATCAATCCAAGTCCAAAACGGGACAAGGCATTGAACTTATTCTCATACTGCGACACTATCATACCACCTTGCTTTAAATCAATGAAACTCCTAAATAACTGAGTTCTCCTGGTCTTTGGAATAAACAGTGCTTCAAAAACTTCCTTGAACTAGGTCCAAGAAAACTCCTCTAGAGTATTATCTATTACTGAATCCCACCAATCCATCATCGACTTTTGGAGTTGTCGTGATGCCAACAAACGTTTCTCTGCATCCTCCAACCGAAGATCTCCAAACATTCTTTCACAAGATCGGAACCACATCTACAGTCCAAGAATATCTTCGGTCCCATAGAATGGTTTCCTGCCCAAAGTGGTAAAATTCTTACACAAAGCCGCAAAGTTCATAAGGGGCAAAACTTGCACTACCACTTCCTCTATCGAATCTACAGCTGGCATAGTAGCATGTCTAAGTACCCTAATGGTAGTTGTGCTAGTTCCAAATCCTCTCATTCCTCCTCTTCTTGTATTTATTTTCTATTACCTGAACAAATAACAGGTATCTTTATAATACAAAAATAGGATTAAAACGGTTTAAGGAAACAACACCAAAGGATCTAAAAGCAGACTTTAGAGGACAGATCACTACAAGAAAATTACCCTATTACAACTTGCTATTTACAACTGGCGCCATATGACAATTGCAATATATGATCTTTGACAACTGGCATTTCTTGACAATTACAATCAATGATCTTTAATAACTGGTATTTCCTGACAATTGTAATATACATATTTTTAACAATTGCGTTTTCCTATCAGTTGCAATAAACATATTTTTAACAACCGCGCTTTCTTGCCAGTTGCAATAAACAAATTTTTAATAGACTCCCTTTCATGCCAGTTGTAATAAACATATTTTTAACAACTGCATTTTTCTGCCAGTTGCAATAAATATATTTTTAACAACCATTTATTTTAGCCAGCTATAATACAAATATATAACATCTAATTAATTTTGACAATTGTAAATATTTATTTATAACCATTGTCCTGCTCATAAGTTTTAAGTGATTGTGTAACCACTTTTAAATAAACATTGTTAATTAAAAATGTTATCCTGCCTTTTGGTTGGGTCGGGATACCATGGATTCGGCTAAAATGAATGGATTGAAAATCTATTACAGTTGAAATGTTGGACGATAGTTGAATGGAGTCAGATGGACAACACTCAATCGGATCCCCAATTTCTGACCTAATCAAAGTGCGATTAGTATAGAGTGACAAGGAAGGTCACATAAAGCTACTTTCAAACTTCAAGTCGATTGGAGTTCATATGCTCGAGTTATGAATAAAAGAAGATGGATCGGTATCGATCATATTAGTGGTAATTTGCTTAGAGTTGAACCCAGAAAATTTGCTACTTGCTTGGAGTCGGCGCATGGTTTGCTTGAAGTTGTAGAAATTTGAAGTGCTGGATTGTGCTTGGAGTCGGATGCATGTTTACTTGGAGATTGCTTAGAGAAAAACGATGTAGGCCGATCGTTTTTCATGATTGGAGTCAGAATCACGTTTACTTGGAGAAAATTTGGATTTTACCCAAGTCTAATCTCGAGCCAGAATTATATGCACCTGCTTTGAGTAAGAATGGTGATTACTTCGGGTCTTGCATCGAGTCAATAATGAAGTGGGTTTTTTCAACGATCGATTTGGCAATTTTCGACGTTGATTGATCTATAACTCAAAATCCATAAGGGTGATTGATATGAAATTTAGAGGACAACTACATTACACCATGAGGGACCCACACCATCAATCGTTTTGCCCCACGATGAAGTTGGATCGATCGGTCATGATCCATATGGATCGATCCATATGGATCGATCCATAAAAAAAATTCAAATTAATGATGATCGAAAAATATCTCACGGACGAAAAGCCAAAATGACATGAAACTTGGGGAATAGGAAATTATTATGCAAAGGAACCTACCATATAGATTGCACATCATTTAGAAAAACTTGAATGGTCGGCCTACATCGTTCTTGAACAATCGTATCATTTCATCCAGAATGAGACCAACTTTATGGAAAACGTGATATTTCACAAACGGTAGGTAGAAATAGCATGAAGTTTGGAGAGCAAGTAGCTATCATCATGGGAAATTCAGCAGAATGATCGCACCTCAAAAGGAGCATGTGTGGAATGATCGCCTATGTTTGATTACAACTCAATGCAACTTCACAGAAATTGTGATATCTCATACACGGTAAGTCGGACTGGCACAAAATTTGGAGAGCAAGTAGTTAACATCATGGGGAACTCAAAAAAATGATCACAACCCAAAAGGATAAAATATGGAATGATCTTTCATATTTCCAATTTTCAGCTCGACTCCATAGAAAACGCGATATCTCACAAACGGTAAGTCGGAATTGCATGAAATTTGGAGGGCAAGTAGTTAACATCATATAGGACCCAAAAAAATGATCACGCCCTCATTGGAGCTAATATGAATGATCGACACTGATTGTTCCAATGGTGTGCAATCGATCTGAAAATTCGTGCATCGGGTAGTATGGCTTTGGAGGTTCTTCTGGTGAAACTTCAGCCCAATCCATGCACATTTTCATCTATAAATACAGTGGACTTGGCTCATTACAAGGTATCTTTTCTCTTATTCCAATTGGATCTTCTTTTGACTCTTCTTCATCACTTCTTATTTCATCCTCCATTAATTTTCCGAGGCAAAAACAATTGTACTTGTAGTCTTACAGTATAAATAAAAGATTATTGTTGTGGATGTAGGTCGGAATTTATCGAACCACTATAAAATTTGCCTGTTCATTTACTTTTTCACAATCTATTCTGTGATCTGTGAATCTATACTTCTCTGTTTGGTTCTAAATATTGGATATTGGTACTTTTAGATATAGCAGGGTATTTGTGCCCATTTTTGGCGCAAACATTTTGGTGCTTTCACTGAGAAAGATAGTCCTTGCAAATATGGAGTTCATATTTGGAATTAACTAGAGAACCTGGAATTAGAGAAATGGTGAAACCATCAACAAGGAAACAGATATCAAATAGGAGCCATCATGAAGGGAGTCAGGAGGCTTCCTAAGAAGCTAATCAAACCTCGATCTTCATTGCCAAAGACAAGAAGGAAATGATGATGGATGCTATGTAGGAAAAGATGCTAAAGAGATAAGAGGAGATGATCTAGAATCTCCTTGGGTAGATGGGAAAAGCTGGAGAACAAAACCAAGGAAGTGGAGTAGCAGGAAATGCTAGAAATATGGATCACAGAGTTGGAGTAGTATGAGCTAAGGAAAACTAGAATTAGGACCAAGGAAACAAAGCTAACATACAACAGGATGGAGTAGTACAGCCGAGGGCAGTCCCCACCTGACACATAACAATCGGTACTAATCATTCCAGAACGATCAACGCCAACCGATCGGGACTTGGGGGCATGCCCCCGGGTCATGCTGGATCGATCCCAGGCAGGGTGATAAAGGGTGCTACAATAGTTTGGTACTGATTGGACGATGGATGTGCGTTACGAAGAGTATGTTCCAGAATTTCCTCATGGACTCCGGGGGTAATTTGCAGATGACAACACGAGATTACCCATAGACGAAAATGAAAGGATGGCTGAAGTGATACGACAGATAATGAGAGGTGGAATGCCCAATAGGAGCTTGGAAGATGTCAATCAAAGTCTGTTCACTCCGAATATCAAGAATGCAAGGAATCCACCAGAATTCGAACTACTAACATTGGAAGTATATGACGGAAAGTCGGACCCAACTATGCATATGATTAGGTATATCCGGCATACAAAGGTGTTGGGGGCATCAGAAGAAGTCATGATAATGTGTTTCCCACTATATTTGACGGATTTGGTTGCGCTCTGGTTTAGGCAGCTTGAAAATGGATCAACTAGAACATGGGGAGAATTAATAGATTGGTTCATGAGACAATTCATGGTTCACATCTCGAGACCCAAAAATATGATGACTCTGGCAACACTAAAATAAAAGGTCGAAGAGTCCCTGAGGATTTTCTAACATGATTCAATGCTGCGATAACATCGGTGGATCGACTAGATCCATCTATAGTTTTGATGGCAGCAGTATCCAAAATTGTCGATAACATAGAATTCAAGGATTCATTGGCATTTGAGCCATTGATGGATCTCGTGGAATTTTACTACGAAGTAGAAAACTTCTTGCGGCAAGAGGATGCATGAGCCGACAAGCAAAAAGTAAACGTTGTTCGGGATGAAGGACCATCTAGAGAAGGGTCTAAGATAGATAAAAGTAAGCGAAAGGCTAACAATAGCTCTAATGGATTAAAGCGACCAAGGAGGGAACCGAGATTTTACATGGAATTGACTTAAACCAATAGAAGAGATATATCTGGATACTAGGGGAAGATCCCCTATTGGAGGCCAATGAGGAGAGATCCTACAGGCAACAAAAGGAAATCTGGAAGATATTGCATATTCCATGAGTTGAACGGGCATGATACAAATGATTACAGGCACTTAAAGGATGTGATATAGGAGCACGTCAGGAATGACATACTTCCACAGTACGTGAGGGCATGGACAATGATGGTGTAACAAGAGCAGCCATTGTCCACATCATATGGAAACAAGGATAGTCCAAGATCGGGTCATGGCTCGCCATTAACTGATCGTGATAGCAAGGGACGAGTTCAGGACTTGGACTCTGGTCGTAATAATTATTTTCAATTTCTTTCCTCATAATAAAATGGCTAAGTCGTTTATACATGTACGGGATCACGAACGGTCCCCAAGCATGCTCTGAGATGACAATAAAGCATCACGCCCAGAGAGGCATGCGTCACATTATTTAATTTTTTGTTTTTCCCTTTAGCATTTGAATTTGATTTTATTAGTTGAGTTATTTGATTGCAAAACTCACTCGAACATGAAATCTGACATTAATAATTCTAAAACCCATCCGAAAAGATGAGACAGAAAGGCAAAATCAAGCCCCCTTATAGAAAAGCAAGCGAATTAGGCTTGGCTAATGCCTCGAACGACATACAATCTCGAACAATCACATTCGCCTCGAACGACACTCGACTCAAACGATCATATTTCGCCCCGAATGGCTCTCGATCTTGAACGATCATATTTTGCCTCAAAAGGCATCAGATCTGGAGCGATCATATATCGCCTTGAAAGGCACTTGATCATGTAAGATCAACATCTACCATGAACGGCTATCGTTCATGAATGACCACGACTTGCCTTAAACTGTATCATCAACGTCAAAATAAATGCCAACCTCGAACGGCTACAGATCTGACTAACGGTCTCGAATGACCACACTAACGAACCGAAGAGATCAAGGAATTGGATTGGCAACAAATTGGATTCTGAATTAGAATATTTGGCTATCAATGGATAATGAATTTTGAATTTTGGATTTATAGCAATTCAAAACACGCCTTCCTATCGCAAGGCATGTTTTAAGTGGCAAATGTTATCCCCCCTTTTGGTCAAGCCGGGATACCATGGATTCGGCTAAAATGGATGGATTGAAAATCTATTACAGTTGAAACGATGGACGATAGTTGAATGGATTCGGATGGACAACACTCAATGGCGAAGTATGGAATTGGCACTTCATTGTTAGTCCTTGAGATGATGGTTTTGATGACAACAACCTTAGAACAATGATTATAAAATATAAATACTAACATTATAGTTTAGATATATATGTATATGTAGGATTTAACCATGCAGGTACAAAGAATGAAGACTGTACAGTATAGAGATTCAAGATATCAAGATTGAAGACTCATGAGTATCAAGAATATCAAGATTATCAAGAGTTCAAGATTTCAAGATAAGTATTGAGTCTAGAATTATGTTAAAACTTCACAATAGCACTGAAATCTTCACTCCATTTTTCTTTTGGGATGGAACCCATTTCTACCTTTTTAGTGGCTTACAAACCCACGACAAGTAGCTTACAAACCTACGACAAGTGGCTTACAAACCCACGAACATCCTGGTTTTGTACAAGTTCTCGAGTCCTGATATGATGAGATATTCTGTAGGAAGAAGCTTGCAAAACTACTTCAAAATGATTTTCAAAACTACTTCAGAATGATTTTCAAAATTGCTTTTCAAAATGTTTTAGCCTTAAAAATTATCTTTTCAAATTATTTTCAAAAAGATGTTTTAGCCTTAAAATATTCTTTGTTTTTGTTTTTAATAAACTCGTGTTTTTAAACTTCGTTTGTATTAAACTATCTTTATACCTAGATTTAAATATAAAATTATAGTAAAATTATATATATATTATTCTCTATATTTATCTATGTATTTTATCTATAGTCAAGTATATTTATAAAGTTTTAAATAGTTTTAATATAAGATAAAGGTTATTTTCAAAGAAAATCAAATCATCAAAAAATGCTTTGGAATGTCGGCATACCCTAGTACCCCATGTCGACAAAGTGTCAGTTAGGACCAAAAAATTGAATTTCAAAAGAAGTGTCTATTCGCCATAACCTTTCACGAATAGACATGACTGTTGTTCTTCTATAAATAGGGGTTAGTTTCAACGAATTTTATAACAGATTTTCTGGTTTTTCACTTCTCTTCTTCTTCCACATTTTCTTATTCAAAATCCTATCATTACTCTGCCGAAATTAACATTGAATCTAACTAGATCATCTCTGGTTTGATTCTCTATCACTATCTCAACAAGATCCAAGTGCTTTTCAGAGTTATAGGCTTCTTTGTAATCTATCTAGCGAGAAAAGGTGTGATTGTAACCTTGGAAATCAATCAAGCGAGAAAAGGTGTGATTGTAGCCTTGGAAATCAATTTGGTGAACTTGTTGCCCTGGAAATCAAGTATTTCTACCCAGAGGATTGTGATTCTGGAGGGTGTACCTCGTAGCCTTGAAATCGAGGGTTGTAATTGTTGAATTGCTTTTGAAAAGCTATCCGTACTTAGTTGTGCGGGACTGGATGTAGGGTAACTCCGAACCAGTATAAAATCCGGTGTGTTCTTTCCTTTACTGCATTTACTTTATTTCTGCATCTGTGTTTGTTTTTGTGATTATATCTGTGTCTGAATATTACATACATTTGTGTTCAAATTAACATAAACTCAAAAGGATTTAGTAATTTCTTATAAACACTATTCACCCCCCCTCTAGTGTTATTTCTAGCCTTAAGATCCATATTCCGCATTCCTCACACTTCACCTAGGCAACAGATCAGACCGGACTAATGTTGCACCTTGCACCGTGGATGTTGCACCCTGTGGATATCGATTCTTCGGACGGCCATAACTGTTGGCTCGTTTAGAGTTACGGGAGCGAAAACCTGTCAAAACGAAGCTCTCAGTGAGTTCTACGGCTTTGACAGCTGTAAGCCGTCAATGGATAGTTTTTCATCGGATGCTTACTACACGTAAGAATCCTATCGACACGTCCGCTGCGCCCCTTGGTCCCACCCGTCAACATGCATTCTTTTTTCATTCTATAGGCATCCTCTTGCTTGGCCTTGGCTTTCAGACTTGACACCTTTCTTGGCATCTCTCAGCCAAGACCGCTAATGCCGAATCCAAGACCTCTAGCTGATTCCAATACCTGGTTCACGCTTGACAGAACTAGAAAGCCGATTTTTCATAATCAAAAGAAGAAAAAGCGAAGTCCTGAAAGATCCTAGGTTTCGGCTAGTTACTGGGTCCCTGACATTAGACCCTTTTTCCCAATATTGATAGGTGAAAGCCTCTTTCCAATGTGTAAACTGAAAGGGCATCTCTCTATAAGGTCCAGCATCGCAGCGAATCCTGCATATAAAGAGCACATTTGACAGAAACGATCGACTGTGGCACAATTCGTTCAAATTCTAATTGAAGCGAATGCTTTGGAATATTCCATTCTTGTAGCAGCCACCGCTTCGGATCCTGCTCCTCTGCAATTTCTGGCCCTATATTCTGGGTGTGCCATGGGGGAATATTTCCGCGATAATTCCATGCATGCATTAATCATTATCTGCATATGGTCTTTTTTTCTTAGGTGCTCATTTTGTTTGGGCTTTTAGTTTAATGTTTCTATTCAGCGGCCGCGGAACTCACCGAGAGCTTCGTTTTGACTGGTTTTCGCTTCCGTAACTCTAAACGAGCCAGCAGTTATGGCCGTCCGAAGAATCGATATCCACAGGGTGCAACATCCCAATTTCTGACCTAATCAAAATGCGATTAGTATGGAGTAACAAGGAAGGCCATTTAAGGCTACTTCCATATTTCAAGTCGACTAGAGTTTGTAAGCTCGAGTTACGACAAAAGAAAATTAGTGGTAATTCGCTTGGAGTCGGACCCAAAAAAATTTGCATCTTGTTTGGAATCGGCGCAATGTTCGCTTAGAGTCGCAGAAATTTGAAGAGTTGGATCGTGCTTGGAGTCGGATGCATGTTTGCTTGGAGATTGCCTGGATTGTTTTTTCGTGCTTAGAGTTGGAATTACATTTTCTTGGAGAAAATTTAGATTTCACCATAGTCTAACCCTAGGCCGGAATTTTTAGCACGTGCTTCGAGTCAGAAAGTTGATTACCTTGGGTCTCGCTTTGGGTCAACCCTGAATTGGATTTTTCGACGATCATTTTGCCAATTTTCGACGATGATCGGTCTATAACTCAAAATCTACCAAGGCAATCGACATGAAATTTGGAGGACAACTACACTATACCCATGAGGGACCCACGCCATCGATCGCTGGGCCCTACGATAAAGTTGGTCGATTGGTCATGATCCATAAAATAATTTAAATCAATGATGATCGATCAATATCTCACAAACGCAAAGTTGGAATGACATGAACTTTGAAAATAGTAAAATATTATGCAAAGGAATCTACTATATTGATCACACATCATTTGGAGAAACTTGAATGTTCGACCAACATCGTTCTTGAACGATCGTACCATTTTAGCCAGAACGATCCCAACTTCATGGAGAATGCGATATCTCACAAACGGTAAGTTGGAATGGCATGAAATTTGAAGAGCAAATAGCTAACATCATGGCGAACTCACCAGAACGATTGCACCTGTATGGAACGATCACTCATGATTCATTACAACTCAAAGCAACTTCATGGAAAATGTAACATCTCACAAACGGTAAGTCAAAGTGGCACGAAATTTGGAGAGCAAGTAGCTAACATCATGGGGAACTCAAAAGAATGATCGCACCCCAAAAGGAGCAAATATGGAACGATCTTTCATATTTCAATTTTTCAACTAGACTCCATGGAAATCATGATATCTCACAAACGATAAGTCGGAATTTCATGTAATTTGGAGAGCAAGTAGTTAACATCATGTAGGAACCACAAAAACAATCACACCCCCATTGGAGCTAACAAGAACAGTCGGCACCGATCGTTCCAATGGTGTGCAATCGATCTGAAAATTGGTGGATCGGGTCGCACGGCTCTAGAAGTCTTTTGGCGAAATTTTAGCCTGATCCATGCACGTCTTCACCTATAAATACAGCAGATTTGGTTCATTACAAGAGATTATTTCTCTTCTTCCACTGGATCTTCTTTTGGTTCTTCTTCATCACTTCTTATCTCTTCCTCTATTAATTTTCTAAAGCAAAAACAATTGTACTTGTAATCTTACAGTATAAATAAAAAAATTATTGGAGTGGATGTAGGCCGGAGTTTCCTGAACCACTGTAAAACTTGCGTGTTCATTTACTTTTCTACAATCTATTCTGTTATCTATGAACCTATACTTTTCTATTTGGATCTAAATATTGGATATTGGTGCTTTTAGTTATAGTAGTGTATTTGTGCCTATTTTTGGCACAAACAATAAATAATAATGAGTGAACACAAAGGTTTCCGCTTGGATATTTTAATTAATAAAAAATAATTAATACTTACTTAAAAATTTGTAAATATTAATTTATAATTAATAATTATAAACGAAAGCTTATGTATGTCTACGTTTATAATTTATTATAATAACTGATTATCAATAGTTAATTTATAATTACTAATTACTATTAATAATTAATATTATTTTATATATCTAATAATTTATTACAATTAATTATTAATAACTAGTAAATTATAGTTAATATTTATTAATTACATTTATAAATAAATAAATATAATTACTCATTAATATTAATTAATTTTTATTAAATAATTAGTAAATATTATTAAATAATTAATGTTTAGCTTTTAATATTTAATTAATAAGTAATTTTTAATAATTAAGAAGTAATATTTAATAATTTATTTTTAATTTTTAATAATTCTTAATTAATAATTACTATTAAATAATTAATTATTGATAATTATGTAATAATGAAGAATAACATTTAATAATAAGTAATTAATAATAAAATTTAATAAATATGAAGTGGTATTTACTATTTAATAATTAATTTTAAATAATTATAATTAATAATGACTATTAAAAAATTAATGATTAATAATAGCCAATAATTAAGATAAATATTTGATAATTCATAATTAATAAACAATATTAATAATTAAGAGGTAACATTTAGTATTTAATATTTTATAATTATAATTAATACTTATATTAAAAATTTTAAAAAATTAAAATATTGAAATTTTCTGAAATAAATTTAAAATTCCTTTGGTACAAAGTAAACTTTCATACACATTTATAATTTATTATTTAATAATAATATTTGATGATTGTATTTAATATTTAAAAAAGTAATAAATAATAATTACTAAATAATAAATTATATTGACTATTTAATAATTAATAATTATTACCAAATAGTTAATAAATTAATTAATAGTTGATAACTAAGACTAATATTTGAAAATACTATTTAATAATAAATTTTTAATAATTAATATTAAGAAGTAATATTTATTATTTATTATTTAATAATTATAATTGATAATTATATTACATATTTAATATTTAAAAATGTAATAATTAATAAGTAATAATCAATAAGTAATAAATAATAATTATTATTGGTTATTTATAATTAATATTAAATAATTAATTATTATAATATATACCTATTACAAACTTTTTAGTTTACCCTTTGCAATAAATAATTAATAGAAATAAATAATACTTAATAATTATAATTAAATAGTAATAATGAATGATTAATCAAAAATAAATAATTAAATAAATAAATTTAAATAATAATAATTAAATAAATAATAATTAAATAATAATAATGAAGTAATAATAATAATAAATTAATGGATAATAATTAATATTTAATTTGAAATATGAAATAATTTGTACTAATAATAAATAATAATTAAGTAATAATAATAAAAAATTAATGGATAATAATTAATAATTAATTTGAAATATGGAATAGTTTGTACTAATAATAAATAATAATTAATTGATAAATTAATAATCAATAAATAAATGATAATTGATTAATAATTACTATTAAATTGCAATTAATAATTAATGATAGATTATTTTGTATGAATTAATTTATAATTTGTATTTGAAAGATGTATTTTTATGAATTAATTGTTTGTTTGTTATTAATAGTTGTTGATATTATTGTTTTTAATTTGTTTTAAGTACTTTTCAATTTATATTAAATTAATATTTAAATTGATATAAAATTAAAAATTAATATTAAATATTAACTTCAATATGTAAATTAATGTTAAATTATAAATGAATAATGTCATTGTTTAGTAAATACTAGAAAAAATACAATAAAAAATAGGATAGTTCAAAATGTTCAAAAATATTACATCTCGTTTGAATTTGAATAAATATTTGTATAGCATTTTTTTAAAATGTTTGGTTTAGGTTATGATACTTCAAATTGTACCCTTCATGTTCACTTAATAGTCTACTTTAAAAATTATAAAACTTCAACTTATATTATAAACAAATTTCGGCTCCAACCTTTAAAATTTTGGCTCCAAACTCTAAGATCTTGGCTCCAACCTCTAAAATTTTACCTAAAATTTTAACTCCAAATGTATAAAATTTGGGCTCCAAATTAACACATGTGCCACACTTCCAACCATCCCCATTAATTTTTCCAACGCATCAAAGAAAAAGAAAACGAATGTAGAAAGCAATCCTTATCATATCACTCATACTCCTCCTCCTAACAACAATGTCCATCTCAACCCTTTGATAAAGCCCAAGCATGAATCCACTACCATTATCAAACCTCATTAACCCTTCCCCTTCCTCCTCTATCACCACCTTCATGTACCCAATGAATCCACCTCCCTCCACCGAACAAAGTAGAACCCAAACCCTAACCCTAATCCACACTCGCACAAACCACCACACCCGTTTCAACCTCGCCACCAACAAATCCCGTCGACCATCACCTTTACATTGCCAGTGCTTCCTCCTCAAACAACCCTAAAAACACCTCATCGTTCATACCTCCTTGAGTTAAGACACCGCAAAACCTCACCGCATCCCCAAACACTAGAATAGCATCTCACTGTCGCAAACCCACGCAACCACCATTGATCATCGCCCAGAACAACTGCTCCATATTTGTTTGATTTATTTGAGAAAGAAAATGATAATAATAAAAAATGGGGGAAGAAGAACATGTTTTGAAGAAGAAGGGTGCTGGTAATTTTGGGAGTGGGAACGCTGTGAAGTGGGAAAGAAGAGGCGGCTCTATTGTGAAACAAGGTCAGGCTTTAAATTTAATTGAAAAATTACAGGCTTGGGCTTTTTCAAAGTGGCCAAACCACATATGTAACTAATTATTTATCATTTCTGGTAATAGTTTTTATGCCAACTACTATATATCACAATGTGACGATAATTACAAGATCAATGTATCTAGCTGATATAACAGAATCAGGATTTGAAAATGGAGTAGGAGACATAAAAGTTCCCAAGCATAGAGTGGTTCTTCCTGATAACACTTACTGTGGAGAGATTAGTGTTAGAGTAATGTAACTTCACCCATTCCGAGGTCCAAAAATTAAAGCGCTACTGATACCGCGGTCATCAAAAGTATATTCTCTGGTGACAAAATGAGATTAGTTAATAGTATCAATAACATCAAAAGCACGTAAATATGAAAATTTTCGAAAACGCATTTCATTAATAAACTTTCATATTCATTATATAATCCCATTCATTACCCACATTTAGAGAAAGTATAATAGTTGTACAATACTCTAAGAGCGACATATGAGGATGCCCCAGTGGTTGATCATAGTCCAAAACTTGACAGTTATAAATTCTATCACTACATTTATTCAAATAGGAAAACAACACAACGGAAAATAAAAGCTCTTAATAATAGCTAGCTTGCCTCCGGCATATCTCCGGAAGCTTATTTATAAACTTTGAAAACGTGAAAAACCCTACTTCATGCCTACTCCAGTGAGCACCATAGAGTTTAAGGGAAAAACATAAACTTCAGGCTAGACAAAGAGTCTGGTGTAAATTGTCTACGCCAAAATCGGTCACAAACACCTAATTGTAGATGAAAGCACCAAATTACAATCACAAATCACAGATAGATTGTATGTGGTAGAATTAAATATGAAGAACACTCAAAATTTAGAAGGAAAGCAGTAAGAACACAAGGTTTATAGTGGTTCGACGTTGTAGACTACGTCCACTTTGAAGAGTTACTGTTTTATTGGTGATTCTCTACTGATTTGCAAGAGTACAATTGATAGTATAAGAGTTACAATGGAGTTCAGCAGAGTAACGACGTAGAAGAGCAAAAAAGGTCCCTTTTCTAGAGGCATTGGGCTGTTATTTATAGGCGTAACATGGAAATATCTGACTTTGAACTCGGAATACTCCTTCTCACACGTGGGTGGGCCCACGTGATCGATCTGGGCTCGTTTGGGATCGATCGCTGATCGATCCCCATACATATCGTATCGATCAAAAAACAATCCATTGGTGATGGGATTGATCCCGAACGTTCCTCTGGTGGTGTGCAGGCTATGGTGAAAATTTGAAGGCATTTGGACCTGTAGATCTCGAGTTATGATTGATCCAAGATTGATATTGTTGGTATGCTGGAGCGTTCGTATAGATAGCCTCGTATCGATCCAAATTCGTATCGATCAGGATGATGATGTGGCGCTATAATCCAGGAGCAATCCACTTTTTATGCCGAGTTGACTTTGCCTTCTTCGTATCGATCATATGTCACTTCCTTCGTATCGATGCTGGTTGTACCTTTCGTATAGATCATATGGTATGTCCATTGTCCACCAATTACGATTTGATCCAAGTTTCACGCCTCGATCCATGTTGTGCGTTTCACCACTTGACCTACTCCTTCATATCAATCGATACGAAACCGATCGATACGAAATAGCTTATGATTGCTTTTCGTATCGATCGTTTGATTGATCGATACGAATCATATAGGAATATGACCGATACGAAGCAAGCAGTTGAAGTGCAAATGAACACGTATCGAACTCCACCTATTTCGTATCGATCGTTTTGTTTGTAGCTTCGTATAAATACTTAGCCCCTCGCTTCGTATCGATCAATTAACTGATCGATACGAAACATGTTGGAGCAGGATCGATACGTAGTGGGTGAGTATGAAAACGATTGACACGAAGCACATGGATACGAAGCGATGGGCAAAGTTTGATGGATACGAACTTAGATGGATACGAGATTGGTGGAGACTTTGGTTGTTGATCGGTCCATGGCTCTGACTTGAAGCAACCATCTCCTTAGCTCAAAGTAAACCCTCTAGTGACTCGAACCAAATGCTGTGATGACTCGAAGTGGCTCGTTCCTCAAAAACCCGAAGTGAACACTTCTTTGACCCAAAGCAACATGTCTAAAAACCCGAAGCAATCATGAAGATGACTCGGAGCAGACTCCAAGCGACTTGAAATGACTTAATCTTTGTCGAAATCATATTTTATACACCTTGCGATGTTCATTCATCGACTGTGTTATGTCTTGTGCAGTTGATTGGGTTAAATCTGTCAGTATATTGCCTTGCCAAAAGGCGGGTTAACACTTTGTCCCCTAAAACATGCCTTGCGATAGGAAGGTGTGTTTTGTAGTGCCATAAGCTAGATGTCTGTATCCTGTTAATGACCTGTAAAGAGATTGATAATCTTATCAGACTGTGAATAACGATCGTTCGGGACCGTATGGCGTTTGGGGCGGTATGTGACCGTTCGAGGTCAGGTGCTGTTCATGGTGAAAGGTGATCGTTCATGGTCAGGTGCCATTCATGGCGAATTGTAACCGTTCATGGTCGGGTGCCGTTCGAACGTTCGGATGCCGTTGGAGAATTGTGTCGGGTGCCATTCGTGGCGAATTGTGACCGTTCGTGGTCGGGTGTCGTTCGTGGTCGAGTGCTGTTCGTGGCGAATTGTGACCGTTCGTGGTCGGGTGCAGTTCGTGGCAAATTGTGTATGCCCGAGGGGGACTTAGTATTATTAATGTTAGATTTAACGTTCGAGTGAGTTTCTGTATCATTTGTTATTGCGGTTCATTGCCATCCTAGAGCATGCCTGAGGACCGATCGCGATCCCGTGCATGTGTAAGTGACTTGGTCGTTATGGAATTATAAATACCAGATTTACATTCAAATGAATCTTATAACAAAAGTGTCTAACTAAATCAAGTCCAAATGCAAAAAATAGAAAGCAAAAGCAAAACAGAGACATCAAAGTGCAGACACCTACGCTGATGCGGTTGATGTCGGGACCGTTCGTGATCCCGTACATGTGTAAGCAACTTAACTATTGCTAGCGTGGTGTTTGCTACTTATTCGTCATTATTCCAATCAGTTAATGACAAGCTGACGCCTCGATCTAGAGCCGTCCTCATTTGATGCAGATGGTGGTCGCTCTCGTTTTACCATCGCTGCTCGTCTCTTTATGTACTGTAATAGCATATCATTCCGGATATGTCCTTCAATCTCATCCCTCAAGTGCCTGCAATTGTTTGTACTATGGTCGTTTAGCTCATGGAATAGGCAATAATTGTCCGATTTCTTTTCATTATTGGTTGGATCCCTTCTCATTGGTCTTCGGTAGGTAACCTGCCCCCTTGTGTCTTGATAGATTCGTTCCAAAGTCTCATTCAACTCCGTATAAGAGGTGAATCTCGGTTCCTTTCGTGGCTGCTTTGGCTCATCACAGTTATCCTCTGCTTTCCATTTCCCTTTATCCTTGCTTGAATCCTTTCCGGGCCGATCTCCGCTTTTGACTGCATAAACATCAATTCCCTCTCCTTCCTCTCTCTCAGCATTTGCATCCTCTTGTCGCAGAAACCTTTCTGCCTCGTGGTAAAACTCTCCTAGATCCATAGCTGGGTCCCTTATTAGTGAATTCTTGAATTCCATGCCATTAGCTACGCTAGATACAGCTACCATCAAGACCATGGATATTGGATCTGGGTGATCCACTGATGCTGCCGCCGCATTAAACCTCGTTAAAAAGTTCCTTAAAGACTCTCCGTTCTTCCGCTTCAGTGTCGTCAGACTCATTACATTCTTAGGCCTTGAGATATGAACTCTGAACTGCCTCATAAACTTCTCAAGCAACTCGGTCCATGTTCCAATCGAACCGCTTTCTAATTGCCTGAACCATAGTGCTGCTATGTCCATCAATACAAGGGGAAACAACGGGCCATAACCTCCTCCGATGCCCCTAGTACTTCCATGTTCCTCATGTACCTCATCAGATGAACTGCAAGATTCGTCCTTCCATCATACGTTTCCAGTGTTGGTAGCTTGAATTTTGGTGGATTCCTGGCCTGCCTTATTGCGGGAGTGAAGGGGCTCCTGTTAACATATTCTAAATCTCTATTCACTAGTCCGCCTCTCATGACTCGTCTGACCATCTCTACCAATCTGTCACTGTCATCAAGTTGTGGTCCTTGTCTGTTGCCTCCGATCTGCCCCTCCGAGTTCATGAGGGAATTCTGAAATTTGCTCTGCTAGACGAGCATCCATTCCTCTATTAATGCTATGTTGCACAGTTCCGCCTGGTATCCTGCCTGAGATTGGATCAACATGCTCCGAGGGAGTGCCATCTAGCTTAGGGGCTGCTCCTGATGGTCCTGCTCTATTCTGAATCTCGGTTGTTCCATGCTCCTGATCCCTGTTCCTAGCACTTCCTACAGTTGCGTTCTCTTATTTCAATACTCTAGCTTTTCCAATCTGCTGGAGTAGGTTTTGCATCATCTCCTCCTGTCTTTTTAGCATCCCTTCCTATATAGCCTCCATCATCATCTCTATCTCATCCCTGGTGATGAAAACTGAAGTCTGATTAGCTCCCCAAGATGCTTCCTGGCTTCCTTCATGCTGACTCCTTTCCGCTCTTTGTCTCCTTATTGATTGCTTTGCCATAGCTTTCCAGATCCAAGTTCCTAGGCCTTCAAGTTCAAGATCCAAGCTTCAGAATCCCTGAGTGCTAGCACTTTTAGTGAAGGCACCAAAATGTTTACACCAAAATTGGTCACAAACACCCAATTGTAGATGAAAGCACCAAATCACAATCATAGATTACATATAGATTGTATGTAGCAGAATTAAATATGAAGAACACTCAAAATTTAAAAGGAAAGCAGTAGCAACACAAGGTTTATAGTGGTTCGGCGTTGTAGCCAGTGTCCACTTTGAAGAGTTTCTGTTTTATTGATGATCTCTACTGATTTGCAAGAGTACAATTGATAGTATCAGAGTTACAATGGAGTTCGGCAGAGTAACGGCGTAGAAGAGAAAAAAAGGTCCCTTTTCCGAAGGCATTGGGCTGCTATTTATAGGCGTAGCATAGAAATATCTGATTTTGAACTCGAAATATTCCTTCTCACATGTGGGTGGGCCCACTTGATCAATCCGGACTCGTTTGGGATCGATCTCCATACATTTTGTATCGATCAAAAAACGATCCATTGGTGATGGGATCGATCCCCAATGTTCCTCTGGTGGTGTGCAAGCTATGGTGAAAATTTGAAGGCATTTGGACCTGTAGATCTCGAGTTATGATCGATCCAAGATTGATATTGTTAGTATGCTGGACCATTCGTATCGATAGCCTCGTACCGATCCAAATTCATATCGATCAAGATGATGGTGTGGCGCTATAATCCAGGAGCGATCCACTTTTTATGCCGAGTTGACTTTGCATTCTTCGTATCGATCATATGTCACTTTCTTCGTATCGATGATGGTTGTACCCTTCGTATCGATCATATGGTATGTCCATCGTCCACCAATTACGCATCGATTCAAGTTTCTCACCTTGATCCATGTTGTACGTTTCACCACTTGACCTGCTCCTTCATATCGATCGATACAAACCGATCGATTCGAAATAGCTTATGATTGCTTTTCGTATCGATTAAATGATCACTAATTTCGTATCGATCGTTTGATTGATCGATACGAATCATATAGGAATATGACCGATACGAAGCAAGCAGTTGAAGTGCAAATGAACACGGATTGAACTCCACCTATTTCGTATTGATCGTTTTGTTTGTAGCTTCATACCGATACTTAGCCCCTCGCTTCGTATCGATCAATTAACTGATCGATACGAAACATGTTGGAGCAGGATCGATACATAGTGGGTGAGTATTAAAATGATCGACATGAAGAACATGGATACAAAGCGATGGGCGAAGTTTGATGGATACGAACTTAGATGGATACGAGATTAGTGGCGACTTTGGTTGTTGATCGATCCATGGCTCTGACTCGAAGCAACCTTCTCCTTGGATCGAAGTAAACCCTCCAATGACTCGAAGAAAATGCTGTGATGACTCGAAGTGGCTCACTCCTCAAAAATCTGGAGTGAACACTTCTTTGACCCAAAGCAACATGTGTGAAAACCCAAAGCAATCATGAAGATGACTCAAAGCAGGCTCTAAGCGACTTGAAACGACTCGATCTTTGTTGAAACTATATTTTAAACGTCTTGCGCTGTTCGTTCGTCGACTGTGCTATTTCTTGTGTTGTTGGTTAGGTTAAATCCGCCGGTATATTGCCTTGCCAAAAGGTGGGTTAAATCCGGTGAGACAACGCACTGAGCGGAACAGGTTTTCCGCTTACTAGTACTTATCCAAATATGTCAATTATAAATCATGCACCTACAACCACAATGGTTATAACAGCATAATATAATCATATGTCGGCATGCAATATGGGTAAGTCTTACTAATTTGTCTTTATAGGGTTATACATTCCCACGGTTTACTAAATCTAATGAAATGGACCATCTGTCCCTAATCTATGGACTATCCATCTCAAATTAAATGGACTATCTCTCTCAATTTAAATCGACTATCTGTCTTAAATAAAATGGATTGTCTGCCTCAACTTATGTGGACCACCCATCACATGTATCATATGAACTATTTGTCTTAAATTAAATGGACTATCCATCTCAACTCATGTGGACTACCCATTACAGATATTATATGGATTATTTGTCTTGGGTTATGTGGACTATTCATCACATATGGTCTATCTACCTAAGGTCATGTGAACTATCCATCACACATATCATAGTTTTCCTAGGATTACTACGAACCCATCAAAATCATAAAGGCTATCCATCTCATATATCATGTAGACTATCCATCACACATCTTATAGATTTCCTAGGATTACTATGAACCCATCAAAAAATCATATGATAACAAAAACATATAACATTACTTATTCAAACATATTCAATCTGCATTCATTAGTATCCATAACGAGGTTGTCGAACCTCTAAAACACGTGGCTTGTTGAACCTTTAAAAACATTGGTATCCCAATGAGGTTGCCACACCTCTAAAACATATGGCTTATTGAGCCATTAAATACAATTATTCATATTGGTAAACTCACGGCCTATATGCCTCTAAAACATGATGTAGAGCCTCTATATCGAGTCTTTAAACAAACATTTTGATTTCTAAAAATATGGCTAGTGTGCCAAAAATATAGGGTTATCGAGTTTCTAAAAAACATAGGCTATCGTGCCTTTAAAACATAGCTTTCGGTTTGCAAAACATAAGACTTTCGAGCCTATAAACAAGGTTGTCGAATTTATAAACATATGGCATCACTGTGGCAAAAACATGAATGTCGAAAATATAAACATACAGCATCAGTGTTGCAAAAATATAAATGGCAGAAATATAGGTGACAAGAGGTACCAAGTTTTTAAAACATTTAGGGATGTCGAACCCCTTAAAACTTCAGATGTCAAAACTTTAAAAAGCCTGAGGGTTACCGAACCCTTAAAACAAAGAGGTTGCCGAACTTTTAGAAATAATGTAGAGTCCTGAAACCCTAAGGTGTCAAACCTCTACAATCCCAAGATATAGAACCCTTACAGTAATTTATGTCGAACTTTTATATAAACCAATACATCACATATCTATTTGGTAGATATCAGATATATCACTCCATGTAGATGTCGAACCTATAAATTCTATATAAACATATCCATTCAAACAATAAAACAACATAGCAAAAAATAAAAGTTCCTAATAGCAGCTACCTTGCCTCTTGCACATCTCTAGAAGCTTATTTGTCAAACTTGAAAACCTGGAAAACCCTACTTTCGGCATACTTAAGTGAGCATCTGAGAGTTCTAGGGGAAAAGCAAAAACTCTGGGTCAGATAAAGAGTCTAGTATGAATAATTATAAATCGTACACCTTCAACCACAATGTTTAGAACATCATAATATGATTGTATGCATGAATGCAATATGGGTAAATCTGACTAATCTATCTTCATAGGGTTACATATTCCCACAATTTACCTAATCTAATAAAACGGACTATTTGTCCCTAATCTATGGACTATTTGTCCTAAATTGAATGGACCATCTATGTAACATCCCCTACTTGGAGGCCGAAAACTAACAGTTACGAATGCTACAGTCATCCATAGTTATTAATTCTCGATGACCAAATGTAGTAATGTTAGATACATTGATATAACAGAAACACATGAATATGAAAGATTTTTAAACTCATAAAACAAATTTCTCATTACACTTCAAATCATATTTCAAATTCATTACATAATCCCAATTTTGTAAACCACGTTCAGAGAAATATAATTATTACGAAATACGCCAAGAGCGACATACGAAGATGCCTCCTTGGATGATCAGAGTCTAAACATAAGCAATTAAAAAACTTTTCCATTACAACCAAAATACAATGGAATCAAACAGAAAGAACTCCTAATAGCTAGCTTGCCTCCTACACATCTCCGGAAGCTTATTCGTCTAAAGGAGAACATAAAACCATAACTCTCAAACTACTTAAAATTAATTAAGCACCCAAGAGTTTAAGGGGAAAACATAAACTTAGAGTTAGACAAAAAGTATGGTATGGATAATAACCTACCATCTCGAACCATATTGATACCAAGTGAGACCATGCCGCTTAGTGGAACGGGTTCTTTCCTCACTAGTATCTTAACGCAATCTATAATAACTATATACTGGGCACCTGCATCCACTATGGTTAAAACATAACATAATAAAAGGTACTATGATGATATGCAAACATGCAATATGTTCTAATTTCCTATCCACGTTTATCTGACAATTTTTCTCAAGTTATACTTTCTAGGGTCACTATTATTCTAATTGTTTTCATAAGCTGACTAATAACCTGTTAATTTTTATGGAATTCCTATCCACTTTCATAGTTTTCATGGAGTCACTATGAACTTGTTGGTTCCTACTAATACTATTATCCAATCATAGTTTTTATAGGACCTCTATGAACCTATTGGTATCTACCAATAACTTTCTCCAATCATGGGCTTACTATGAACCTATTGGATTCTCTAATAACTTCTATCATATTATAGTTTTCATGGGATCACTATGAACCTATTGATCTCTTTTAATAACTTATTCCAGACATAGTTTTCATGGGATCACTAAGAAACTATTGGCCCTTGCCAATAACTATTTCCATACATTGTTTTCATAGGCCTATTAAGAACCGGTCTAACCAATTATCCTTTGATTAGTCTTTGGGCATCCTATATTCTGGTATGTCTAACCCCTTGGATACAATTCTACTCAACTTAATGTATATTCAATACTGGGTCAACAAAGCAGGTTACTCTGCCCTTAACACCCCAAAAATCAATTATGGGTTGATTATAAAGTGAATATGTGTACAGAAAAAGCACACATGATAATTGATCATAACATGATAATATAAAAATCAATGGTTAATATCCTTGTATTAACTTTCAAATGAAACATGGTTAATACCTTTAACCTATTATCTTTAGCAAGGAAATCTTATCAAATAACACCAAAATTAAATGTCATTTAAAAACTCTTTCATTTAGCCATGAGTTTACTTTTTTAAAATTGAGATTGGGTTTCTTGTTTGAAAACTAGGGCTCTCGAAACCTTACGCCTTTTCTATCGAAATCATTAAAAACATACTTTTCAAAAGTATTAAAACCTTCCTTTCAAATATTTAAAGGTATACCTTTCAAAATACTTAAAGCTTATCTTTCAAAGTACTTGAATCATACCTTTTTAAAAATCCTAAAACATATCCTTCGAAAGACTTAAAGCATTACCTTCGAAAGCTTCACAATAAACCTTTTAAAGTGTTCCTTTCGAAACCATTTTGTTTAACATTAAATATAACTTTTGGGTCAAAGAAAAAAAGCGAAAATAACCCTTTAAAAAGCATTGATCTTCAAATAAAAGAATTGGGGAAAATAGCTTCGAAACCGCCCTTTCGAAAGCAATGGTAAAAGCGGCTAAAAATTTTACAAGGGCAAAAGTTTCCCTTTCGAAAGCATTAATTTAAAGTTATAGAGTAAGCAACCTTTAACTAATTCGAAAGGCTTGAATGCGGCAGCTAGGTTTCGAACTGGTTCAAAATGCAGCTAGCCTTTCAAAAGCTCCCATTTTTAACAAACAAGTGGCAACTCAACGAAAGCTCCTTTTAAAACAAAGGCAAGCGGAAATCCATTCAAAAGCTATTTAAAAGTAACTTCAACCTTTTCGAAATCATCTTTTAAAAGCAAAGGCAAGTAATATATTCAAAAGCTTATAAAAATGACCTCTACCCCTTCCAAAACTTGCCTTCAACACAGTCCCTTCCGCCTTTCTCCAATCCACTACGTAATGGCTTGATACCATGTGTATTGGTTTCGAATGAGTTTATTAGCAGAAGTACGTTGACGAAAGGTAGCAGTTGGAAGTGGTGAAGTGGTAAATTAAAAAAAACGATTTTATGGCTTTAAAAGAAATTCCTTATTACTTAACTTACCCAATTGTTAAAATGTGATTGGTTGCCAAATTCTTTATAAAAATCTTTTTCTAAAAAGGCTGCCAAATTCCATAATTTATAATTGAAATTATTTTAACAATTAAGTTATTCCTTCCATAAAACATTTAAGTTCTTCAACTTAATTAATTTAATAACCATATTAAAACACTTAGGAAAAATACCCAAAAACCATCATAAGTCACTTTCATTATGTTTTCTAACATATATAAATTTCTGACCCAAAAACCTTACTTATTGGCCTTAAATAATTTAAACCCAAAATTATCTATTTATTCCATTCAAAATTCATAATAAATTATGCATGGCTTGGAATATTATGAAAATTTAAACCCATCTCCAAAATAATGTTTTACAGAACATATTCAGCCAGCATGGCATTCAAAACCCATTTTACATGTTAAAATCAAATAATACCTTTACACAAAATACTTGTTTAAATCAAATATGGTATATATTTAAGCATATCATCATTCAATCCATCCAAATGGTTATAAAAACTTAAATCCAAAATTAAATTGTTCAATAAAACATATATGAGATGGTTTAGATAATTATTCACTATATTTGGATAAGGAACTTGAGATTTTTTCTTGCTTAATTCTTCCTTGCTCGAATCCTTAGCTTCTAATTGATTTTGATCCCCTTTTCCCCTAGGGTTATGGCCGACCTTGATCTCCTTTTGTTTATGTTCTGTGAATGTATGAATGGAAATGAGGTAAGGGTTTAAGGGTTATGTGATTATGGTATACGACTATTTCCCATATTACCCTTACCTTATTTAACTTAGTTTATATCTTATAAACCATTCTTATGAATTTACTTATGACCCATTTTATAAATGCATTTAATCAAGGCACGACCCTAATTAGTTTTCAAATCTGAATTCCCTTATCACTCTAGTCTCAACATTATTCTATTTAATTTATCTAATTAAATCTCCCGAATAATGTTATTTAAACTTAGGGGTGTTACAGGCTTCCCTCCTTAAAGAATTTCGTCTTTGAAATTCAACAAGGACTAAATACAAATCATAGCAATTATCAATAACATCTTCTACTACCATATTAGCCTAACTGACTAGAAAACGGTCTACGTAAAGCAAATATAGAACATACCCTTACAGCAAATCAGGATAAGTATCTCTAATCATGTCTTCTATCTCCCAAGTACAGTCCTTCTCATTGTCGCTCCACTAAACTTTCACCAACTTGATTGTCTTATTCCTTAACCTTTTCTCGTCTCTCGCTACAACTCGAACTAGCTGTCTAACAAAAGTCAGATCTGGATCTACTATTAAGTAATCCAATGCGTTCGGAGGAATAACAGTCCCTGGATCATGGACATACTTACAAAGACGAGACATATGAAAGCATTATGGACAACTGCCAAGCCGCTCGACAACTCTACTCTGTATGCGAGCCTTCCAATCCTCTCTAGAACTAAGAACGGTCCAACATATCTTGGTGCCAGTTTCCCTGACTTTCCAAATCGTACCACACCCTTCATCGGTGATACTTTAATGAAAACCCTATCACCAACTGAGAACTCTAGATCTTTATGACTCTTACCTACGTAACTCTTTCATCTAGAAGGAGCTTTCTTTATCCTACCTCGGTTCTACTCAACCTTCTCGGTTGCCTCTCTTACCAGATCTGGACCTAAGACTAATTTATCTCCAGTTTCCAACTAGCATGCTGGTGACTTGCATTGCCTTCTACAAAACTTTGAAAGGCGCCATTCATATACTAGTCTGATAACTGTTATTATAGGAAAACTCAACTAAGTGTAGGTGATCTTCCCAAGATCCACCAAAATCAAGCACACAAGCTCTAAACAAATCCTCGAGTATCTTGTGACACTCTCTGTCTGCCCATCTATCTGAGGGTGATAAGCAGTACTCATTTTGAGCTTGGTACCTTACACATCTTGTTGAATTTTCCAGAATTCGCTAGTAAATAATGTATCTCTGTCACTTGCTATATTATTAGGAATTCCATGTAGTCTAACTATGTTTTTCATAAACAATTTAGCCAAAATAGGCGTTGTCCTGGTTGACTTAACTAGAATGAAATGGGCACTTTTGGTCAACCTATCCACTATGACCCATATACTTTCATTTCCTCAATTCGACCTTGGTAACCCATTTATAAAATCCATGGATATCGAATTCCATTTCCAAAATGGTATCTCCAAAGGTTACAACCCACTCGGCTTATGATGCTCAGCCTTCACTTATTGATAGTTCACACACTGCCTTACCCAAAAGCCGACATCCTTCTTCATACCTTCCCAGCAGAAACTCATCTTCTTGTCTTTGTACGTCTTGGTTAACACAGGATGAATCATAAATTTGGATCGATGACATTCCCTAAGAACTTCTCTCCTTAAGTCTCCAATATTCGGAACACACAACCGTCCCTTTTTTCTCAACCATCTCTTTTGGTCGAGTTTAAAATCTTTTAGATCATCAATATCTGATTCAACCTCAAGCATTCTGATCCTCTCGGCCAACATTAGATCCTCTTTCTTGGAAAAAATCCTTTCAATCAGAACTGGTCGAACTTCCAAGCAGGAGAACATGTCAGTGCTTTGACTAGAACTAGCAGTCGATCTTAACTACACACTACAGGTGGTCAAAGCCTCTAGATCCTTCCGCTCTATTAACATAGCTAACTCCATCTTCTGATGTTTCCTGCTAAGAGCATCCAATGCTTTATTTTCTTTTCCAGGTGTATACTCTATACCAAAATCATAATCTACTAAAAACTCCAGCCACCTTGTTATCTCATATTCAACTCCTTCTAAGAGAATAATTACCTTAAGGACTTATGATCTGTGTATAACTCAAATCTCTTCCCTAAGAGATAATGTCTCCATGCTTTCAGTGCAAAGATCACCATTGCCAACTCTAAATCATGAGTATGATATCTCACTTCATGTGTACTAAGCTGTCGTGAAGAGTAGGCAATAACTTTACCTTTCTACATCAACACAGCACCTAACTCGGTTCCACATGCATCTGTATACACCACTAACCCATGATTCCCATTTGGAACTACTAATGTAGGTGCATTGGTCAACAAATGTTTTAACTAAAGGAATGTTTCCTTACATTTCTCAGACCAAAAAAATGTTACGTCCTTCCTGGTTAGCTTAGTCAAAGGTGCCACTATTTGTGAGAAGTCTTTAATGAATCTCCGGTAATAGCCAGAAAGTCCAAGAAAACTTCTAATCTCTATCACCATCCCTGGTCTCTTTCAGTTGTTAACAGCTTCGATCTTATCCGGATCAACTGACAGACCCTTCTCTGAAACTGACCAAGAAACTTAACCTCTATCTTCTAGAAATGACACTTCAAAAACTTCGCTTTCAGTTGATGCTGCCTCAGCGTCTCAAGCACTACTCTAAGGTAAACTTCATGCTCTTTCTCATCCTTATAGTATATTAAAATTTCACTTATGAATACTAATACGAACCTATCCAAGTGCGCTCGAAAAATTCGGTTCATCAAATCCACGAAGAAAGCTACGACATTAGTTAACCTGAATAGCATTACTAACCATTCGTATGAACCATACATAGTCTGAAACACCGTCAATAGAACACTGTCCTCTGTCACTCTTGGCTGATGGAAACCTGTCGCCAAATCCAATTGGGGAAATACTCTGGCTCCACTCAACTAATCAAATAAATCATCAATTCTCAACAAAGGATACCTATTCTTGATCGTCTTCTTGTTTAACTTACGATGATCGATAAACATCTGTAACAACCCATCTGGTTTCTTTACAAACACGTGGCCGCTCCCCAAGGCGAACTACTTGGTCTAATGAAAGGTTTCCCCTCTAAATCCACTAGTTGCACCTTCAATTCTTTCATCTCGGTCGGTGTCATCATACTAGATGGTCTACTTATAGGTTATGCTCTGGGCACAAGATCTATCCAAAACTCACTGGCTCGCTTTAGTGGTAGTCCTATGATTTGAAAGTGTACGTGCAGTACTAAGGATCGTGTAATATGGTATATAAATGCGGAAATTGATAATAGAAGTAAAATAAAAATTAAAGTAAGCACACCAGGAATTTTTATACTGGTTTGAACTTCCCGTTCTACGTCCAGTGCCAGAATACCCTCTGGATTTAAACTAAACCCCTCACTTAACCCGGAGGAATAGGTATACGACACTTGAGCAACCGAACAGGAATTTTTTCGCCCCAACAGCCGAAGAGGACTTCACTTAATACAAATAATTTGTTGACGAATGTGTTCTGAATAACACTGATTGTCCTTTGATAGTACAGCTTTCCTATAATCAAATCCTTAAGACTATATATGTGTGTGAAGATTTAGAAGGAAGATAATCACGTAGAATCGAAGTATATGAATTTATTCAAGGATTCTAGTGATATGAGAATGAATGATTTTTATTTGCAGAAATAAATAGAGAATAGATTTCAGAATTATAAAACAAGAATCGGTTGTTGTAGAAGTGAATTGAACATGTTTATATAGTTGTAGAATAGTTACAATCTTTCATTAAGAGTTTCAATCAAAAGTTGTGTCCGTATCTCTTGGATTGAAGGACATTCCTCTTCATGAATGATTGAAACTCTTCAGAAAACTAGCCGTTATGTTCAGGTCGGTTGACCGAGAAAACTGGCCGGTCAGCTGAGTTTCAAAACCGTGCATAGAAAAATGTATATCTGTGCATTTGACACAGAGTCGGTCGACCTAAGTTTCTGGTCGGTCGGCTGACCTTCTGTCAATTGCACAGTGTACACTTTTTATGTATAAATTAATGTTAAAGTAATTTGTGTGTGTGTGTGACTACTTGAGGAATGATTTTAATAATATTCTAAGACTCAATACAATAAAATATTCATACTAATCTCTGGATTGTAGTCTTGTCTCCTTTGTAGTGCACAATATATACTTATTCTCTTTTTGTCGCTTTCGTATAGTATTATCGTCGTATGATCTCTGAAGCTTGGTCATGAATCAAAGCTCATGAATCAACATTCTCCCCCTTTTTGATTGATGACAATACTTATGTGACGAAGTAGTATTCACATATATATTATAATTCTCCCCCTGAATATATGGCGACTTTTCTACAAAAAATTTGTTAGCTTTCTTATATTTCTCCCCCTTTGTCATCGACAAAAAGAAATACTTACTAGATGTAATATGTAAAAGAAATATGGAACATGTAACACAAGTAAGAAAACATCGAGTTTTAAATATTACATACTCAAAAAAATAGGAATATTAATGATGTTTACGTACTACACAACATCTAATAATAGACATATTGTTCATAAAAAATATGTGAAATTATGAAATAGGAAGTTGTAAAACAATATGATTACTCCTCATCATCATCGGAATCCCAAAATTCTGGACGAATATTTTCTTCCGGAGGAGCAGGTTCCTTACCACGTCTTTGGGTGTGAGAAACGTGAGTTCCCGATGTACCGGAACTTGTGTTATCTGAAGTAGACCAAGAGAAATTTGGTGCTGGTCTTTTTCCGGGAGCAACATAAGAGGCGCCGGCTTCGGAAGTACATGATAAGGCATCCCATAAATTCACGAAGAAGCCCTTGATTTTCTTGAAACGACCATCAATTTTTCGTAGCCGGGCATCCAAGGCTAGTTGATTTTGAGCCAAAATATCAATGGTCGCTTTCGTACTAATTCCGGGAGTTGGTCGTTGAATTGAGGATTGGCGGGTTATACGTTCCGTAGTATGAGTAGATGGTTGAGGTGTCGAATAACTACGACATAGTTGTTCTCTCGGAGTAGCACTCCATTGGTCAAATCTTTTAAATCAAGGTGGAGCATCAGGCAACTTCATTAGTTTTATGGTCCTTGAATCAAAAATACGTACTTTGGAGGTTTCGGGTTCCGGAGCATGGATGACGAAGCTATTGATCAATCTCATTATGTATTCTCCATAATAAATATGGAGCATCTTTCCTTGGTTAAAAGAGAGAAATTCATCCATAAGAAGTTGTGCCCAATTAACTCGTATTTTCCTACATATAGCATACAATGCCTTAAAAATTTCAGGATATACTAGATGATATGACCCACCTCTAGGAACTATAGATTTCATCATGAATCGATGAAACAGTCGGGCTTTAGGTCGAAGTGATGATGTTTGTCTTAAATCACTAGTGTCATCTTCAAAAAATAGATGGCTTATCTGGTCACGACTTGATATATTACAATCTACGTCGTGTAACAAAATTCCACCCGGTTGTGCATGCAAAATGTGAATAATTCGATCAATGGAGAGGAAAATTGAAGTACCACAAATCGATGTCCAAACACAATTGTCAGTGTTTCTCGGTGGATTGACAAGGTTAAGGTTTGCTATAAATAACTTGACCATAATATGATTGATTTTCAAGTTATTTTTCCTATGGTCAAGGAATGTATCAAGTCCACTCTCAATAGCAGCATTTTCAATATCGTAGGGAGCGAAATCAGGATAACTTACAAATGATTCTTCAAAGATTTTGGCGTCTTGAAGTTGTATCCATCTTTGAAGTGCTACATCATTGACAAGCCATGAGGCGATTTGAGTGTCTACTGGAGTAGATGAAGATGAAGCACTGGTAGTCTTTGTTTTCTTCTTGGGAGCCATTGTTTTTTGAAGAATAGATAAAAATTTGAGAAATTTTAATGGGGGCTAGGGTAAAAACTGAAATTGGGAAAGTAAAAGTGAAGAGGTAGGTTGAAAAGGTGAATGGATTAGTTACTAATCTGAAGTAAACAACAGCAGAATACACGTTCGGTCGACCGAAAATCTGGGTCGGCTGACCGATTGGGTTTTCTAAGACTAGCTAAAACTTTCGGGATGGGTTCGGCTGACCAACTCAGGTCTTCAATCAACCGACCCTGTTAGAAATGTACATTTGAAACTTTCGGGATGGGTTCGGCTGACCGACTCAGGTCTTCGGTCGACCGACCCTGATAGAAATGCACATTTTTGCTTTTTTTCAAAAAAATTATAGAAATATAAATTTTATTATCATTGCACTATATTTATACATATTATTGAAAACAACAACATATATATATATATATATGTATATATATATATATATATATATATTTAGCCACCGTTCGTTAAAATCTACGTTCCCATGAGTTTGGAGACGGAACATCTTCTATAGGTGACCATCTTGGAGATATTGGAGTTTGAACAGGGTTTGAAGAGGATGAGGGTCTATAAGAAGGTTCAGCAACATCATCCTTCTTTGATGAACAAACTTTCATGGCAATCTTTTCTAGAAAACTTAAACGTCTTGCCGTGACTTTTTGTTCATAGTAGAGTTCCCGCTGCATATCCATTTGTTGTTGTTGGTAGTGATGTATTTCATCAATTTTTTGTTTGGTTGATGGAGATATTACCATTGCATTCTTCCCTTTTTTCTTTTCAGGTGTATAGCCTGTATGGGAGTCTTCCCATGGTTTCCATCTATGTCGGTGGTCTTTATCCGGAGAAGAAAAGTCAAGAATACGTTTAGGCATGGGAAAGGTAGGATAAGGGTCGTTTTCAGTAATGCGGTCGGAACCATCATCGTCTGGAGATGTGTATGATAGATGGGAGTTTTCGGAATTATAGAAGTCATTGTTTGAAGACATTTTCAAGTTTTGTTTATAAAAACTTTCTTAGTATATGTTTTAAAAAAAAAAAGTATAGTATATATAAGCATCTGTTTGCTGAAAAATTAGTGGATAGGAACTAGTTTTAACTATAATCATAGAAGTTTAACAGTAAAGCTGTTCATAAATGTATGATTTATAAGTTTTAGAACTAAAAATAGTTTTTCTGAAACCAAAATAAATAACATAAACTTTAAAGAAAACTGAGACAAGAAACAGCCATAGCTCAAGTAGCTATAACACAACATCTAACAAGCAAGTCAGAGGTCATGAGTTCGAGTTCCGCTTTGGTTAGAAATAAAACAATTTTTGTTTTTCAATATTTTTGCATATTTTTTATTTATAAATCTTTTAAAGACATTATTCCTAAGTCACGTCTAAGTTTTATAAAAATATTTTCATTTAGCGGTTTAGTAAAAATGTCAGCAATTTGATTTTCAGTATTAATAAATTCTAAAATTATTAACCCTTTTTCCAAACAATCACGAAGAAAGTGATGACGAATATCGATGTGTTTTGTTCGTGAGTGATTGACCGGATTTTTAGAAAGATTTATTGCACTAGTATTATCATAATAAATTATAGATTTTTCAAGAAGACAATTAAAATCCTGTAATGTTTGTTGCATGTATACGACTTATGCACATGCCAAAGCAGCAGATATTTATTCTGCTTCACATATCGATAAAGAAACACAGTTTTGTTTCTTATTGAACCAAGAGACTAAGGAACGTCCAATGAAATGACACGTTCCGCTCGTACTTTTTCGATCCATCCGACTTCCTCCAAAATCAGCATCGCTATAGGAGACTAATTCGAAAGGACATTCTTTCGGATAAAATAGCCCAAAATCTTTGGTTTTAGTTAGATAACGAAAAATACGTTTAACTGCTCGCATATGTGATTCTTTGGGATTTGCTTGAAATCGAGCACATAGACAAACACTCATCATTATATCGGGTCGACTCGTTGTTAAATATAGTAAAGATCCAATCATACTACGATATACTTTCTGATCAACACATTTGCCATCCTCATCTCTATCGAGATGAATCGTTGTGCTCATAGGAGTTGGCTTGGCAGAAGTGTTTTCCAGACCAAATCGTTTAATTAAATTATAACAATATTTTTCTTGATTAATAAAAATTCCATTTTCAATTTGTTTAATTTGTAATCCAAGTAAATATGACAATTCTCCCATATGGAACATTTCAAATTCATTTGTCATTATAGTCGAAAATTCCTGACATAGTTTTTCATTTGTCGAGCCAAAAATAACATCATCAACATATATTTGAATTATTAAAATATCTTTCTTAGATTTCTTAATAAAAAGTGTTTGATCGACTTTACCTATTTCGAAACCAGATTCTAATAAATAGCTTTTAAGACGATCATACCAAGCACGTGGTGCTTGTTTTAAACCGTATAGGGCCTTTTTGAGTTTATAAACATGATCTGGATATTTTTCATGATTGAAAAGTGGTGGTTGTTCAACAAAAATATTTTCTTTTATATAACCATTTAAAAAGGCACTTTTAACATCCATTTGATAAAGTTTAAAATTATGAAAACATGTGAAAGCTAATAAGATTCCTATTGCTTCAAGTCGGGCGACTGGAGCAAACGTTTCTTCGTAGTCTATTCCCACTTCTTGATTATATCCTTGTGCAACTAGTCTAGCTTTATTCCTAGTTATATTTCCTAGTTCATCTGCTTTATTTTTGAAAACCCATTTAGTACCAATGACTGATTGATCACTAGGTCTAGGAACGAGTTCCCAAACTTCGTTTCGTTCAATTTGATTTAGTTCTTCTTGCATGGCAAGAATCCAGTAGTAATCAGTTGATGCTTCTTTTATATTCTTAGGTTCTATATTGGAGAGAAAAGCTACATGTCCAACTTGATTTAATTGATGTCTGGTTTTAACATTCGTATTAACTTCTCCAATTATATTTTGCACAGGATGATCTCGTAAAATTTTAGGTGGAGATTTTATTATATTAGGAGTAATATTCTTATTTTTAGTAATATCATGATCGTTATCGAAATTTTCATTAGTATTACTATTTTCATTCTGAGTAGTTTCATCATCAGAATCAATAGTAATATTTGGATTTATATTTTTAAAATTTTCGTCAAATGAAACATATAAACTTTCTTCAATAATTTGAGTTCTTTTATTATAAATTCGATAAGCCTTGCTTCGTTCCGAATATCCAACGAATATTCCTTCATCGGATTTTGGATTGAATTTGCCTAGCTGATCTTTAGTATTCAAAATAAAACATTTAGAACCAAAAACTCTAAGATATGAAATATTTGGTTTTCTTCCATTTAGAAGTTCATATGGAGTATTCTTAGTTAATGGTCGAATAGAAACACGATTCAATACATAACAAGCAATAGCTACAGCTTCTGCCCTAAAATGTTTTGATAAAGTGATTCCATTTAATAAATTTCTTGCACATTCTTGTAACGTTCTATTTTTCCTTTCTACAACTCCATTTTGTTGTGGTGTTCTAGGAAACGAAAAATTATGGTTAATAACTTTCTTGTTACAAAATTGTTCAAAACCTTCATTTTCAAATTCTCCTCCATGATCACTTCTTATATTTTTAATTTTCAAACTTTTAATATTTTGGATTCTTTTAACAAAAACTTTAAAATTATCAAAAGTATCACTTTTATTTTTCAAAAAGAAAATCCAAGTATATCTAGAAAAATAATCTACAATAACAAATACATATCTATTATGATTAATAGATTGCACTTGAGTTGGACCAAAAAGATCCATGTGTAAAAGTTCAAGTGGTTGTTCTGTAGATATTACTTTTTTTGATTTAAAAGAAGATTTTGTTAATTTTCCTAATTTACATGCATCACAGAATATATTAGTTTTGAATTTTATTTTGGGTAATCCTTTAACTAATTTGTTTTTAGCTAGTTTGTTGATAGTATTAAAGTTGATGTGACAAAATCTTTTGTGCCAAAGACAAGAATCGTTTTCTTTAGCTACTAAACACAAATTTGAATCATTATTAACATTCATATGTAAGATATAAATGTTTTTATCTCTTTTTCCTTCGAAAATAGTGTTATGATTTTTATCGAAAATATTACATTTATTTTCTGAAAAAGTTATATTAAAACCTTTATCGCATAGCTGACTAATACTTAATAAATTGTGTTTTAAATTTTTAACTAATAAAACATCAGTAATGAGAGGTAAATTAGATGTACTGTTGCTACTGACATCGCCTTTGCCGATGATATATCCTTTTGAGTTATCTCCAAAGGTGACTGCTCCTCCATTTGAGTAAATAATGTTTGATAACATTTCTTTGTTTCCAGTCATGTGTTTTGAGCAACCGCTATCTTAAATCCATTTTCCTCTCTTCTTATGTGGTACATCGTCTGACGAAGCCATGAAGCACACATTTGCTTGTTCATTATCACTTTCACTCTCTGATGAGGATGATGAGTCAGTGTCGTCCCAAGTGACTGAAAAAGCTTTTCGTTTGGTTTTTCCCTTCTTGAAATTATTCTTTTTACGCTCTAGACAAACCTTCTTCATGTGTCCTTTCTTATGACATTTATAACATTCCATTGCTGAAGATGATGGTTTGCTGCTATTGGAATTGTTGTTGAAATTATTTTTGTTTCCCTTGAATTTGTTTCTATTGAATTTCAAAAACTTTTTGAAATTTTTAGCGATCATTGCCATATCTTCATTATCTGAGTCGGAATCATCTTTTTTTGCTTGGAATGCCACATTTTTCTTTTCTTGTGCTCCATTTCTTTTTGCCTGCAAATTTACTTCATAGGACATTAAATTACCTATCAATTCTTCTGGTTTTAATGTTGACAAATCACTTGCTTCTTCAATGGCTAGGACTTTTCTTTCCCATTCATCCGTTAAAGAATTTAAGATTTTTGTAACAACATCAAAATCAGTAAACTTTTGTTCTAGTGATAGTAAAGCATGATAAATATCCTGGAATCTAGAGTACATGTCATTTATAGATTCATTTGGCCTCATTTTGAAATTTTCAAATTGATTTTTCAACATAGAGATTTTGCTTAATTTAACTTTGTTCGTTCCTTCATGTGTTATCTTAAGTGTTCTCCAAATTTCATAACCAGAAGTGCACATGCTAACTCTATTGAATTCATTTCTATCTAATGCACAAATAAAATATTCATAGCCTTTGCAATTGATGTAGCATCTAGTTTTTGTGTGTTACTCCAAGTTGAGTATTCTCCCGTAGGAGTTGTGTACTCACTTTGTATAACATTCCAGATATCAAATCCACTAGATTGCATATAGATTCTCATTCTAGTTGACCAATAATTATAATTTATACCATTTAAAAGTGGAGGTCGTGATGTTGATTGACCCTCTGTGAAACTAGTATTAGTGTTAGTGTCAAAATCGTTAGTATGTGTTGTTGCCATATTACTAGAAATAGATATCAAATAACTTTGTGACGGTTATAGGATAACCTTGCTCTGATACCAAATGAAAGTGTGCGTGTAGTATTAAGGATCGTGTAATATGGTATATAAATGCGGAAACTGATAATAGCAGTAAAATAAAAATTAAAGTAAGCACACCAGGAATTTTTATACTGGTTCGAACTTCCCGTTCTACGTCCAGTCCCAGAATACCCTCTGGATTTAAACTAAACCCCTCACTTAACCCGGAGGAATAGGTATACGACACCTGAGCAGCCGAACAGGAATTTTTCCGCCTCAACAGCCGAAGAGGACTTCAACTTAATACAAATAATTTGTTGACGAATGTGTTCTGAATAACACCGATTGTCTTTTGATAGTACAGCTTTCCTATAATCAAATCCTCAAGAGTATATATGTGTGTGAAGATTTAGAAGGAAGATAATCACGTAGAATCGAAGTATATGAATTTATTCAAGGATTCTAGTGATATTTGAATGAATGCTTTTTATTTGCAGAAATAAATAGAGAATAGATTTCAGAATTATAAAACAAGAATCGGTTGTTGTAGAAGTGAATTGAACATGTTTATATAGTTGTAGAATAGTTACAATCTTTCATGAAGAGTTTCAATCAAAAGTTGTGTCTGTATCTCTTGGATTGAAGGACATCCCTCTTCATGAACGATCGCAACTCTTCAGAAAACTAGCCGTTATGTTCAGGTCGGTTGACCAAGAAAACTGACCGGTCAGCTGAGTTTCAAAACCGTACATAGAAAAATGTATATTTGTGCATTTGACACAGAGTCGGTCGACCTGCTGTCAATTGCACAGTGTACACTTTTTATGCATAAATTAATGTTAAAGTAATTTGTGTGTGTGTGACTACTTGAGGAATGATTTTAACAATATTCTAAGACTCAATACAATAAAATATTCATACTAATCTCTGGATTGTAGTCTTGTCTCCTTTGTAGTGCACAATATATACTTATTCTCTTTTTGTCGCTTTCGTATAGTATTGTCGTCGTCTGATCTCTGAAGCTTGTGTCATGAATCAAAACTCATGAATCAACATGATTGGCTCAAAAACACCCGCAAACTCTCTTGCTATTCAAACTTGATTCAACTCTTTTTCTACCATATTACTCAATAAAGCAAAAGCACTCCGATCTGAATTCTCCACTGAGTATATAATTCAGTTATGACTGTTAGGGTGCCTTAGCGATATTTCCCTACCTTGGCCAAAAGTATCCTAGCATCATAATTATCTAACCAATCCATACCCAAAATGATCTTGAAGCCTACGAAATCGTAAACATACGAACTGCATGCAAACTTATTGTAACGACCCATATCTAGAGGCCAAAAGCTAAGCGTTATAGATGTTGCTGTCATCTATAGTATTAACTTCTGATGACAAAATACGGCAATGCTAATGGTATCCATAATATCAGAAGCACTTGAATATGAACAAAATCACATATTTCAAAAAGCAACATTTTGCTGATTACATTTCAAAACAATATCATATCCAATTTACAAAAATCCACAAAACGTTTCCCAGGCAACGATTAAATATAATTTACAATAATACGACAAGAGTGACATATGACGATGCCCCCTTGGATGATCAAAGAAATATAGTCATATCTGACTTAATACACAGCAGAATAAAAATAAAATAAACTATAGTTCCAAAATTAGCTATCCATCAGCCACCTGCTCGTCTCCGAAATCTTTATTCGCCAAAACTATGAGAACCTGAAAACCTTAACCCTCAGCCTACTTAAATAAATTTTGAGCACCCGAGATTTTAAGGGAAAACAAAAACTTCGAGTCAGACATAAAGCCTGGTATGAATATTTTTGTTACATCTCGGTTTACTGAAATTGAGTGAGACTACGCTGCTTAGCGGAACGTGTTTCCCCTCACTAATATCCATTTGAAAACATATATTTTAAAAATCATTTCCTGCAACTAAAATGGTTAAAACTAATCATAATAGCAAGATCGGTTATGCTATAAATAGGTACTAAATGGACTATCGGTCTGAAATCTAAGCTGACTGCCCTCAACTGGACTAACTGTCCGCAATCTGGACTAACTATCCAAAATTTGGGTTGATTGCCCTCAAACTGGACTAACTGTCCTCAAACTCTGGGCCAACTACCCTCAAACTGGACTAGCTGTCCTAAAACTCTGGGCTGACTGCCCTCAGACTGGACTGACTGTCCTCAAACTCTGGGTGGACTGTCCTCAAACAGGACTAATTGTCCGAATTATTTTCTTAGGGTTAACTACCTTTTAAATTTTCCTTGAAAAACCTTTTCAAATTATTTAGTCCTTCAAACCACACATATACAAGGAAAATATATCTTTAGCTCTGCTCTAATCTATTTTTCCATGTTATATATACTTTACTCAAAATAATGCTAATGATATTCAATAAGGATTACCTATCCTTTAAAATAAGTTAAAATCCTTTTTAACTTGAAAACACTTAGGCTATTCTGCCTATTTATATGTTTGAAACCTTTGTTTAAAACCTTTAAACAACCCTTTCAAAACCCTTGAAAGTACCCCTTTTGAAACCATTGAAAGTAACCCTTTTGAAACAATTGAAAGTACCCCTTTTGAAACCATTGAAAGTAACTCTTTCGAAACCAATAAAAGTCATTCCTTTGAAAGCTTTAAAACAATAGGCATCCTTCTTTAAAATCTTTTAAACCTTGCCTTTTGAAAACATAGGAAAACCTTCCTTGTTGATCCTCTCGAGACCCTGGGGAACCACCCATTTCGAAACCATTCATTAAATTCGAAAGCATCAAAACTCAACTCTTTCGAAAGCACTTTGGTTCAATTTAAAACATGTGGAAACACCTTTCAAAACCTTTCAAAAATTTACCCTTCGAAACCTTTGAAAACCCTCTCGGTCGAAACCGTTTGGATTATGCCTTCAAGTAGAGCAAAAGGATCAAAAACTCAATAAAGTCGAAAGCATCTATTTTGAAACCATTTCCTAAGTAAAGAAGTGATGGTGTCAAAACCATCCCTTCGAAAGCATTGGAGACGCGGCCAAATTGTTTGACAACAAAACAACCCCTTCAAAACCATCTGGATCGAAAGGATGGAAGCGGCAGCTAAAGGCTTCGACTCCATCGAAAGAAATCATTTAAAACAAAAGCGCAACCCAATCGAAACCCTCTTTTTAAAACCATTTGACCCAGTCAAAAGCTAACTAAGTTGCATGCATCTTAGTCGAAAGCAAGTAGGTGCATTTTCCTTTAAATCCAAGCAAAGCTTCAACCCCTTCGGTACCCTTGGTTTCGACCCTATACCTTTCGCCCTCTTCCAATTCACTACGTACTAGTTGCCTAATGCCATGTGCATTGGTTTTGACTGTGTCGAAAGCGAAGTATTGGAGGCGGAACCAAGTGGTGAAAGCATCAAAACAGTAGAAAAGCTATTTAATTGTACTTTTAAACTATTCTTTTGCACCTAACCTGCCTTGTTTGTCTAAATATGATTGGTTGCAAGTTTCTCTTTTCAAAAGTGCTACCGACTTTCTAGATTTAACAATTTAAACATTACAAAGAGCCCATTCTCTTCCTTTAATTATATAAAACATTTAAGTCTCATATCTTAAATAATTTTGTATAACCATTAAAACAGTTAGGAAAAATCTAGAAAATTTCTAGAAAATTTCTTTTAAAATACTTTCCAAAATTTCAGACTTAAACAAATAATTATTTACCCATAAATAATTTATAATCAAAAATAATATTTTCTTCACTAGAAAATTCATATAAATTTCACAAAAATTTAGAAAAATCTCAAAATTGAAACTCATCTCCAAAATATTATTTGTGGACTACATAAAAATTCGTAAGGCATTTGGATCTCATTTATTACGGTTTTCACATTCAAACCTATCATAAAATCAATATGAATTTTCCTAAATCATCAACAAGTATATATAACCATTCCATCATTCAAAAACATGGCAAATCTATGCAAAATACTTCGAAATTCATCTTAAAACCGACCCTATAAAAGATTTAAGATGTAAACTGTAATGACTCGTTAATTTTAACTGTTTTAACTATGTAATTAATTGAATTTTTGTGAAATTTTAAACAATAAAATTTTGAAATAAAAATTTGATATTTGAAATACGTCTATTTTAACATAGCAACTGGTAAATTTCCATCTGATAATATGGAAGTTTATTTTCTGGTGTAATTTTATTTCAATCCAAATCAGTTAAATTTGATGATAATAAAATGTTTTCCAAACCTGAACATTTTTATGCAATAAATTTGTAAATCATCTTCTACGTGAGATGTCATATTTCGTTTCTCCAAATTTGGACTGCTATTGCCCCGTTTATCTTATTTCGGCATTTCAGCAGCATTTTCGGCACTGATTATCGACTTTTGATCGGATGATCCTGTCACTGATATCTGTATACCGTTTTGATCGTCTCGTCGTGCTGATCACCATGGTATATTTATTTCTGTATTTTGAAGTCCAGTACGAAATAGAGACAATACAGCAGTTCGCTGTACCGGGACCATATTCATAACTTTTTAAATTCTCTCTGCCGTTACACTGTAGGTGTGTACTCCAAGCAACATTAAATGGCTTTAATAATTTTCGTCTAAATCATAGCTCCTGACCGTTCATTTTCATTTAAACTTTTCTTTTGCAACGTTACATGTGAGCTGTTCTTATTGCAAATCTCCTCCTTTGTTTTTTCTATAACCTTCTTTTTCTCTGTTCCTCACATTTCTTTTTCCCTGTAGCCTACCCTTTTCTCCTCTTCATTTTCCCTCCGCCTCTTTATCTCTTCACCTCGCCACATTCTGCCTCCGCCCAAACCCGTGCTCCGCTCGCAACACCAGCACCTACCGGCCTCACTCCGCCTTCATCACCCCCTTCCGCCTTGAAACCCACGCCCAAACCGTGACCATCTTCACCAACCCCTCCTCCCTCTCATGCTAGAAAACCGCCTGCAACAACTCTAGACCCACACACATACCCTCCGACCGAACTTCGACCTCCTCCGCCTTCAGCATGCTCGCCCGACCCCTCTGCCTTCGCCACCGAGACCGACCCCTTGCTTCGTTCGGCCGTGCCTCCTTGTATCCTTCAATTATTATATGCGAGTAATATAAAAAGGTTAGTTTTATATATATATAAACTGGTATTTGATACGAGCTTTGCACAGAATATATAGTTTTGTGTTATATATAATTGTATATATATATTGAAGATCTGTTATATATTTATAGGGATATATATAGTTTACAGTTTTGGATTTCATTTGTTGATATGTATATGATAACGTGGGTTGTATTTATATGGATTTCATGGATAAGTTTGTGTAGTTATATACGACCTGGGTAATCAGTATATGTATATTTATATAAATTGGATATATATTTTTTCTGTATTTTGTTTGCAACTTTTATATGAAATGATTGACAATTATATGTATGTTAGAATATATATATATTTTATATATGTTAGCTTACTCTGGTATGATCTGTTCATTCAACTTATATATATATATATATATATATATATATATGTATATGTCTGTTGTTATATGTATGAAGAGTTTACATTTTTGTTTAAGGTAACTTCATATGTTTATAGTTATACACATTAGTTTATGCATATATATTGAATTATATATAGGATATATGTTTATATATGATATGTATATAAGTTATATATATATATATATATATTTTTGTGTACTATATATATATATCAGTTTTATTATAAAATATAATGTTTAGTTATATAAGATTTTATTTTATATTAGTTACTGTAAGTATTGTTTTTTTATGTACAGTTTTTGTAACTTGTTGTTTACAAAAAATATATATACAGTTTTATTTAATATTGAAAATATTATATATATATATATATATAAATAAGTTTATAATATAGTACTATATACATATTCTAGGTTCTAAAGCAGTTTGTTTCGTATATAAAGTTTATCTAAGTTAAGTTATATATATACACAGTAACCTATATGTCATTAATATGAAAATATGTAAACTATAGAATAGTACTATGTAAAAGGTTGTACAAGTTGTATTGGCTGTTGTTACATATATATGTAAATATAATATATATTTTTCTAAGTTATATTTCAACTGCAGTTATATAGTAGTTTATATAATAGTATATATATCTTTTGGGTTGTTGGTTGACTTTATATATATATATAATATCGTATGTATTCTCAGTTATATCAAAACTGATTCTGATTGTCCTCATCGCTCTCCCATTTATCAGCTTTTCCGTTGTGCCTGTTTTCTTCATCGAATTATGTCCAATCTAGCTCTGCTTTGGAATTCGTAGCTTGTTGTGTTGTCTATCTTCTCTAGCCTCTAGCCTCGAAAGGTGAGCAATCACTCACGATTAACGTTCTTATATTTATTAAATTTGATTTCAATTGAAACAACAATTAAAATATGTTGTTGTTAGTTATTTACATTGTTATATATGCTATTAAATATACCTATTCACCTGTGACATTTGACATCATTATATGTTATTTACATTGATGATATATGCCTGTTATATTTTTATCATATCTGTTATCACTCTACAAGTTCCCTGTTAGTATAGAATTCACTATGGGTTGAAATGATACATACCCGAACGATCTGTAGAATAGGAGAAAATCGTTATGGGTTGAAATGATAAACCCAAGCGATTTTCATTGAATTGAATTTGGGATTGCGGGTTGAAAAGATATATACCCGTATATATTTAAATTGCGGATTGAAATGATAATTATCCGTATCACTTGACCATAGGATAGAAAATTATATACAGACACCGTTGGTCTATATATATATATATATATATATATATATATATCGAAATAATTTCTAGGGTTTTGAAAAGAAATATATGGTTTTGATAAATATTGATTTTAAAGATTTATTTAAAGTTGATTTAATAAGTTGATATATAATATGTTTAAGTATTTATTTAATATATATATTTTCAAATATAGAGTTTATAATGATTCAGGTTGGAAAGATAAATTTGAAAATTGATTTGAAAGTATATTTATTTAAGAATTTTACTTAGATAAGTTGAGTTGAAATTTATTTAATTTGAAATTTTAAAGATATGATTTTATAACTTGGATTTGTTTAAAAATTACTTAAATGAATATTTCAAATTCATATAAATTTAAATGGGATATTTTGTTTATTTAGATTTGTAAATTGAACTTGTTTTAGATGTTATTGAAATGATTAAGTAAATATTTCAAAACTAAATGATAGTAAAGGGAATTTGATATATATATATGAAATTATCGAACTTAGTTTTGAAATGTTGAATATTTAAAGCTTTGAAAACTGAATTGAAATTTAATGGTTTATTTTGTGTTTCAAATCTGTGTTTGAAATCGATATAATTTGAAATGATTTATTGAGAAATTGAATTGAGTTGAAATTTATGAATTGAGATTGAATTAAGTTGAATTTGGAAGTTGAGTTGATTTAAATCGATTTGTGAATTGGTGGAAACTATCTTTATTATATAAAGTATTTTAAATTTTATTTAAACTATTTTTAATATAAACTATTTTTAATATAAACTATTTTTAATATAAACTATTTTAATATAAACTATTTTAATATAAACTATTTTAATTATACTAATTATTTTAATATATATTGTTTTAACTTACAACTATTTTATATAAATTATTTTATTTTATAAACTATTTTATTATACATACTATTATAGATATCTAAACGGTTTAAGGGAAAATGCTATAATTTCAAAGTGTTATGATTTCCAAAATGCTATAATTTCAAAGTGTTATGATTTCCAAAATGCTATGATTTCAAAGCTGTGATTTCCAAAGTGTTTTGATTTGAAAGACTATGATTTTGAAAGCGTTATAACTTTGGAAAGTGATGTGATTTTTGGAAATGGATGTATTTGAAATGGAAATGATATCGTATTAATTTGGTTTTTGAAATGAAAATGATATTTTGGTTTTGATGTATAAACTATTTTAAATGACCGCGGTGTTATAATAACGTTTGATTGTTAAAGAGACCGGGATAGGATATGGGCATACTCTCTGTCGATACCGAAAACCACTTTAACAACCGTGTACGCAGTGGAGATTCCAGAATGAAGTAGGATGGTGGCGACGATCCTATTGAGGTATATACATGGACCCGACTCCTGTGAGTTGGCATAAGGTGGCTAAAATAGGAGCGATTGACGGGCCAATGAGGTAGCTCCTCTGATCGGACGCATTCCATCGTATACCATTCTATTACTTTGCGATTGATTTGATGGCCATCCTCGATTTTGATTCGGGAGTGTATTCTGAGGTGGGCGGTAGTGGCTGCTATGCGTTACCACCAGCCCGGATGCGTAATTGGTATATCTACCCTGGCATTGCCTAGTTGTGTCGTGTCACCTACCATATCAAGCTTTACTACGAGTTTGGTTTTGTGCCATTGCTTGTGGAGTATTTAGGGTAGCTCCCGATCTGGGGGTATGCTGATACTGGATAGACTACTGGGACTATTATGTGTTAAGGGGAATATTGTGTCACTCCTTAATGCTATTTTAAAGTAAGTTTATTTTACTTTAGACATTATTATAATAGCGTATATTACTACATAGTAGATAGTTTAACGGATCCTTAGAGGATGGTTATCCCAAACATCCTTTGAGTTACTTGTATTTCAGTTGATATTTCACTTGAGTTGGATTTATTGATATAAGAATGTTAATCCTGACTCAATTTTTTTGTGTTTTGCTTTATGCTCGGGTCAGACTGAGTGATACAGCATTTGAGACTCACCTTTGGAGTTGGAGCTTCACTTGGAGATCCAGCTATCTATCGATTCTGCTTTCAGTTATTCAGTTGATTCTAGTGATGTATTCTGATCTTGTATTTGACTATTTCATTGAGACATCTATGTATTCGAGACCTCTGTTGTATCTGATTTAACTCTGTTATATATATAGTAGCTTCACTACTATTCTTTTGTTTCCGCTGCATTATTGTTATATTACTCTGTGTCTGTGATTCTACGATTATTTATTTACTGTATATGCTGAGTTTTGCCAAATTTAAATTAACAATATGATATTTTGAGCAATTCAAATCCGACATGTATGGATGCGAATGGTTGAAAATTTTAGGTCGTTACATAAACATTATTCACCTTAGCTTTAAACATTAAGGAACTTGAGATTTGAGTGGATTTGATTTGAATTAGCCTTTTCTTTAGCTTTTCTTAATCTTCTTCCTCTTTTCCTTGTTAATGGTGGCCGGCCTCTTGTTATAAAATTTCAAAATGAAAATGAACGTGTAGTGTAATACACGGCCAAGATTTGGAGGATATAGGAATGGCCTCTTTCCTATTTTACCCCTCCTATATTTCATTTTAAACTCTTTCTTAATTCATTGATTTTAAATGGCACAGCCACACCGTAATTAAATCAAATCTCAATCCCCTAATCAACACATTATTTTACTTAATTAACTAATTAAATATCCTAAATAATGTTACCAAAAATCTAGGGTGTTACACTTATGACCAACAATTCCAGTTCTAACTGGTCACATCTCATCCCCAGAGTTGCATACCCTCCTATCGGATTTGCAACCCTTACGGAAGTAACAATGTATGAGGGTTCTAAACATAACCTATATACCAAACACTGAGATATAAATGAATGTGATGCACCGGTATCAAATAGTATCCTAACTGGTATACTATGAATCAAAAGTGTATCTTCCATCACAGTTTATCCCTTCTCAGCAGCAGTTGGCCTACCAGACGATGGTCCTAAAACAAAGACCTTTCCCTTGTCTGCTTTAACTGGTTTTGGACACTGATTCTTGTAATGCCCATTCGGTCACAATTGAAGCACTTCACTCCCTTCTTATCTGCTACCTTCTTCCCTTTTTCAGTTCAACATTCATAAGCATAATGTCCCTTCTTATCACACTTAAAGCAAACTAGATCAGCCCTTGCCTTCTTGGAAGCTCCTCCCTTTTGGGTTCCTTTTTTATTAAAGAATTTCCTCTTCTTGCACTGAAATCCCTAGGTTTTAACCTGCTTCTCCTTCCCATAAGTAGAAAGCATCTCTTTATTCCAGATTGCCATCTCTACTACAACTATACTTGGATCACGGAGATGTGGCATAGTTGCTATAGAAATCTTGGATCTTAAACCTCGAATAAACTTCTTGTTTCTTTTAATGATGGTGTCAATGGTAGCATATCTGTACTCGGATAACTCATCAAACTTCGTAGCATACTCAATCACTGACATCTCATCCTATACTAAGTCCATGAATTTTCTCAGCAATACTGACTTGGAAATTTCATACAAAAACTCTCTTCGAATCTCCTATGAAAACTCTGGCCAAGTCAATTCTTCCTCGAGAATTCCCACAGTTACACTATTCAATAAATGAAGTGCTATTCCTGTAACTGTCTAGAGGCAATTCTCCTCTTCTGCTCATCGTTTAATCCTAGGTTAGCAAAAATCCTTTCACGGTGTAAAAACCAGTTTTCTATTTTGACAGCATCCTTCGTTCCCAAAACGGTTTCCCACCAAGACTGATGTAGTGCCTGCTCAACTTGGCATAGTTATTGCTAACTGGTGCCACGGTATTAGCTCCTCCAATATTCACGTCATTTCCCCATGCTACTCCTGCAGCTGCTTTGGCTTGCATTAGATTGACAAAGAATTAATATATCATGCCCATATTTACTATCGGGGTTCCAACACTTACGTTGACATTTGTGTTTGGACTAGCATTTGCCTTGTTAACCCGCCTTTTGGCAAGGCCATAGACTAGTGGATTTAACTAAAAACGACTGCCCGTTTGTCAAGACTGGAATACAATGGGTTTGAGGCAGCTGGATGGATAGACGATCCATCATGGACGATTCGGTGTGGTTCACTCGATCAAGGTGGCTCGGTCGTACATGGCTCGGTCAAGGAGAGGAGTTCATGCATGGTCAGCCCTTGGTGGGGGTCGGTTATCCTTGCTTCGACCATATAGGATCGGCCTTGGTGGACTGGTTATATGGGATCGGCATTGGTGGTTCGGCCTCGATGGGATCGGCCTTGGTGGACTGGTTTTGTGGGATCGACATTGGTGGTTCGACCTCGATGGGATTAGCCTTGGTGTTCGTCATGTTTTGGTTCGGTCATACTGAAGTGGGTCGGCATTGGTATGGCTCGGCATTTGGACGGGTCAGTAGGTAGTAGGCTTCGGGACATCACTCGAATATGCTCGTGTCGTTTACTTGGTTTCTGGGTCGGTCGGTATGATGGAGTGGGGGTTATTTGCTTTGGGTCGGTATTTACATTTCCTCGGGTCGGCATAGGGGAGTAGGTCGGCAACAAAATTATGGGTCGGTATGTTATAGGATGGAATCGGCTTTATCTTGCTCCGAGTTCCAATGTAGTTTACTTCGAGTCAGGGTTAGGGTCACTTCGAGTCAGTACCCCGGCTACTTCGAGTTGGCTTATTGAGGACTTGGGGTCGGTCGTGATGAAGGATGTTGGCTCGGCTATGGTCTTAGTGGGACCGTATCACTCAAGAAGCCCAGTAACTCAGATTTTGCCTATAAATATAGCAGGAGGGGCTTCAGAAAAGGGGATCTTCATTCTGTTTCTCTTCGTCTTCTATACTAAGGCTGCTCTACCATTGTTGTTCTAAAAACTCTGGATTGTAACTGTAATTGATTCTGACATCAATAAAAAGGAAATTTATGGAGTGGACGTAGGCCGAAGTCAGCCGAACCACTATAAATCCTCTGTTATTATTGCTTTCCTTTTAATTTCTGTTGTTCTTCATATTTATACTCTCTACATACATTCTATCTGTTATCTGTGACTGTAGGTTGGTGCTTTCATTTGGATTTGGGTGTTAGTGACCAGTTTTGGCGCTAACATGCCTGTCGACCGGGGTTCCTTCTGGTATTGGTTCGAGCATTTCCGTTAGTTGTTTTGCTTCCTCCACCTAGATTTCCTCTTTCGTTTCCTTCCTCCATATCTTCCTTTCTTGTAAGTCTGCATATGAGCCTTAGTAAGATATAGAAGAAAGGTCTAAAAGAGAGGGTAATATGTACTTATAAATATATACATAACAAATACAAGTACGTTACTATAATGTTAACCCAATCCCAGATCTTATTTTCTGATTCATTGGGATATGTTTTGAAATAATTTTAGGTTAAAATTCTTTTAAATTTGCATAAACCTATGCTTTGATACCAACTTGTAACATCTCCGACTTGGAGGCCTAAAACTAACGGTTGTGGATGCCACAGTCATCCATAGTTATTAATTCTCGGTGACCAAATGTGATATTGTTAGATACATTGTGTTTGCGCCAAAAATGGTCACAAACCCCAAGTATTGTGAAAGCACCCGTGTATGAATACAGGTCAGCAATGTTCAAACACAAATCTCAGATCTGAGCTAGCAACAACAACAATCCAGAAATAATGAACAGTGACACACAATTTATAGTGGTTCGGCTATCTCCGGCCTACGTCCACTTCAAGGTTTTTATGATTTTATTGCTCGTTGCTTGAAGATTACAATTTCTTATCGCATAATACAACAGATTTTATGATTATGATCTGAATCTAAGGCATCAATGGTGATCCGGAGTAAATCTGGCAGAGTCTGGGCGCTCTTTAGCTCTCAAAATTGTCCGACCCCTTTTTCTGAATGACCAGGGGCTCTATTTATAGGTGTAGGAGGCTGATATTTCGCCTAAACTGAGGGGAGACCAGTTCTGGTACGTCAGGGGGCCCACATGCCCGCTTTTTGGAAATCCGGGCCCACTTTCGGATCAATTCGAAGCTACGTTCGAATCGATCAAGAAATTGTCCAATCGAGCTGAAATTTGGTGTGAACATTCTTCAACATGTGCTCGAGCTACTGTGAATATTTCATAGCATTTGGACTTGTAGATTTCGAGTTATGATCGATTCAAGATCGTGTTTTCCATCATATGGATTCGTTCGAATCGATATGGTTCGAATCGATAGGTTCGAATCCATATGCCTGCGTGCGAGAATGATGACGTGGTGCACCTCCTTCGTATCGATCCGATTTCCATGCCGAGTTGACTGGGTCGAATCCTTGTTTTTAGCTGTCGTGACTTGGTGGATTTGAAGTAGTGGGATCGAAGGTATGCTCCTTCGAATCGATAGAACACACATTCCCTTCGTATCGATCAGGGCATTCCATAGCTGATCGATACGAAGACTTTACTGCTGAATGGATTCGAGGATTGGAATGCTCCGATGGATTCGAGGTAATGGATTCGAAGGGCTCCGGTCTGTAGCTTTACGGTTTCGAAGCAACTCATCTTGATCGATTCGAGTGAATGTTCGTCTGGTGGATGCGATTCACGTAGAGTCGAACCGATGGATTCGAACAGAGTAACTCGATGGATTCGAACAGACTACCACTTCAGTTTCTTGATGGATTCGAATCCGTTGGATTCGAATCGATCATCACCCCACCTCCTTTGATGGATACGAACAGCATATCCTTTTAACTTGTATCGATCATATCTCCTCCATACGAACTCCGATTAACCTGAAATTTGAAATGTAGCCTCTCCTAGCATTAATCATCAGCTCCAATCGATCCTGTCCCGATTGGAGCCCGGTCAAATTTTGGCGACATCCATCGTAGCCTTGTTTCCAATTGACTTCCAATCCTGATACCCATCCTTTCTTGTCAATTTGTTTGATATTCCGGCTTTGACCAAAAAGCGGGATAACATTTGCCCCCCAAAACATGCCTTGTGATAAGAAGGCGTGTTTTGAATAATTCCGTATCCGATATCCAAAGTCCATAGCCAATTCATCAGAGTACATCATCCTTGACTGCTTGGAGTCGATGCCCAATTCCAAGTCCAATAACCAAGGCCTTAACCAATAACCGAATCCAGGACCTCTCCGGGCTGATATCTAAATCCATAACCTCTCTGGGCTCTTGCCAAGCGCAATCCACACCTGACGACCGTGGTCCAGTGTCCCTAGACGCTGAGCTAACCTCTCCGGGTTCTTGCCAAGCGCAATCCACACCTGACGACCGTGGTCCAGTGTCCCTGGACGTAAGTATTTCCATGGCTTAAATCCTAAGCCGAATCCTGGTCGCTTCAGACCCTTGCTGAGCATAGTCCATACTCAACGACCTGAAACAATAATCGATAATAGGGGGCCTAAGTCCTAGGCCGAATCCTGGTCACTCCGGACCCTTACCGAGCATAGTCCATACTCGACGACCTGAATGAGTCAATTTACCACGTTCGGGCAAAAAGACTCACCCCGTGCCAGGCATAATCCATACCCGACGACCGTTTATCATAAATCAAAAAGAATCCAATCAAAATCCAATCAAAAATCCAATCCAAAAATAAAATCAGAAAATCAGAAATCCGAACCAACATCCAAAACAGAAAACCATCCAAACGAAAATCCAAACCAGAAAGCAAATAAAACCAGGAGTTCAAACCAAACTCCAAAACCAAACCAGAAAAACGAGTGTCCAATCCAAAAATAAAAGAAAACAGATTTCGCAAACCACAGCTTCGCAGTGTATCATCATTCAGAGCATGCCTAAGGGCTATCTCCGTCCCCGTACATGTGTAAATGACTTGGTTGCTCGCTAATGGTTTGTTACTTATTTTATATTATCCTGGTCAATGGATAACCAATCGACCATCATTCCTGGGCCTCATGCCGTCATGGCTTGAGGTGGGCGGTGGTTGCTCCTGCTCCACCGCTGCATTCCGAGCCTCAACATACTGCCTCAATTGTCCACTCCTCACATGCTCCTCAATTATGTCCTTTAGGTGCCTGCAGCTGTTGGTATCATGCCCGTCCAAATCGTGGAAGAGACAATGCTTTCCTGATGCCCTTTCTCGTTCAGAAGGTTCTCTCCTAGCTGGCCTTCGGTAAGGGAGGCGATTCCGGATTTCCATGTATATCCGCTCCAATGTCTCGTTTAATCCTGTGTACGTGGAAAACTTTGGATCCTTCCATCGCTTCCTAGCTTTTTCAGAATCGTCATCCAGCTTCCTCTTTCCTTTGTCTTTATCCGGGTTTCCGTTGGATGGTCCTCCACCCTCAGTCGCATTCACCTCCTTTAACTTTAAATCAGTACATGCGTCTTCTTGCTGATGGAACCTTTCAGCTTCATGAAAGAATTCCCCGAGATCCAGTGGTGGGTCCCGTATTAAAGATACCTTAAAATCTGAATCCTCTCTGACTCCCGACACCGCCGCCATCAAAACCATTAATGGATTCGGCCGATCCACCGAAGCTACCGCCGCATTGAACCGAGTTAGAAAAGCCTTAAGCGATTCATCCGTTCTTTGCTTTACCGATGTTAACGTCATCACGTTCTTAGGTCTTTTGATATGAACCCGAAATTGTCCCAAAAACCTATCCACTAATTCCCTCCAAGTCCTGATAGATCCTTCTTCTAACTGTCTAAACCACATTGCAGCTAGATCTGTCAAATACAACGGGAAACACCTGGCCATTACTTCCTCCGATGCCACCAGCACTTCCATGTGCCTAGTGTATCTCATCAAGTGATCAGTTGGGTCAGCCTTGCCATTATACGCTTCTACGCTAGGCAACTTGAACTTAGGTGGATTCTGAGCTATCCTGATTTCCCGAGCGAACGGACACCTGTTCACTCCTTCCAAGTCTCTATTGGTCAAACCTCCACGCATAGTCTTCCTAATGATTTCCATTAATCCAGCATTGTTTGTCGGGGGTTGCCCCCATGCTCCCTAGGGAACTCTGGTACATATTCCTCATGTGGCTCATTAGCAGCAACGTTGGCCCTAGCCTGTTGAACTCCTTCCAAAGGTCCTTCTGCGTTGGATCCTGCGGGCCTGCCCCCAAGCCCTTGTTGATTGCCTTCCGGTTCTGTATTCTGTCCTCCATTGGGTTCCGCAACCCTAGTTCCTTGTTCCACATTTGCAGTCGCTATAGTTGGTCCAAGGTTCTGTGTTCCTGCAGCTCTCATCTGCTCGAAGAAAGTCTGCATCATATCCTGTTGACTCTTCAGCAACCTCTCATGTAATGAATTTGCCATAGCTTCCATTTCGTCTCTGGTAATGTAAATCGAAGCTTGTTCTTCTCCAGCTCCGGAGGATGCCTCTTGACTTCCTCCCTGTTGACTTCTCTCAGCTCTTTGTCTTGTTTGTCGAGTCATTGTCGAGTCAATCTGAATCCTTCAAACTTTCAAATCTAAACTTCGAATCTGGTGTAGCGGGTGCTAGTTGTTCTCAATGAAAGCACCAAAGTGTTTGCGCCAAAAATGGTCACAAACCCCAAGTATTGTGAAAGCATCAGTGTATGAATACAGGTCAGCAATGTTCAAACACAAATCTCAGATCTAAGCTAGCAACAAACAGCAATCCAGAAATAATGAACAGTGACACACAATTTATAGTGGTTCGGCTATCTCCGGCCTATGTCCACTTCAAGGTTTTTATGATTTTATTGCTCGATGCTTGAAGATTACAATTTCTTATCGCGTAATACAACAGATTTTATGATTATGATCTGAATCTAAGGCAGCAATGGTGATCCGGAGTAAATCTGGCAGAGTCTGGGCGCTCTTTAGCTCTCAAAATTGTCCGACCCCTTTTCTGAATGACCAGGGGCTCTATTTATAGGTGTAGGAGGCTGATATTTTGCCTAAACTGAGGGGAGACCAGTTCTGGTACGTCAGGGGGCCCACATGCCCGCTTTCTGGAAATCCGGGCCCACTTTCGGATCGATTCGAAGCTACGTTCGAATCGATCAAGAAATTGTCCAATCGAGCTGAAATTTGGTGTGAACATTCTTCAACATGTGCTCAAGCTACTGTGAAAATTTCATAGCATTTGGACCTGTAGATCTCGAGTTATGATCGATTCAAGATCGTGTTTTCCATCATATGGATTCGTTCGAATCGATATGGTTCGAATCGATAGGTTCGAATCCATATGCCTGCGTGCGAGAATGATGATGTGGTGCACCTCCTTCGTATCGATCCGATTTCCATGCCGAGTTGACTGGGTCGAATCCTTGTTTTTAGCTGTCGTGACTTGGTGGATTTGAAGTAGTGGATTCGAAGGTATGCTCCTTCGAATCGATAGAACACATTCCCTTCGTATCGATCAGGGCATTCCATAGCTGATCGATACGAAGGCTTTACTGCTGAATGGATTCGAGGATTGGAATGCTCCGATGGATTCAAGGTAATGGATTCGAAGGGCTCCGGTCTGTAGCTTTACGGTTTCGAAGCAACTCATCTTGATCGATTCGAGTGAATGTTCGTCTGGTGGATGCGAATCACGTAGAGTCGAACCGATGGATTCGAACAGAGTAACTCGATGGATTCGAACACCACTTCAGTTTCTTGATGGATTCGAATCCATTGGATTCGAATCGGTCATTACCCCACCTCCTTTGATGGATACGAACAGCATATCCTTTTAACTTGTATCGATCATATCTCCTCCATACGAACTCCGATTAACCTGAAATTTGAAATGTAGCCTCTCCTAGCATTAATCATCAGCTCCAATCGATCCTGTCCCGATTGGAGCCCGGTCAAATTTTGGCGACATCCATCGTAGCCTTGTTTCCAATTGACTTCCAATCCTGATACCCATCCTTTCTTGTCAATTTGTTTGATATTCCGGCTTTGACCAAACAGCGGGATAACACATTGATATAAAAGAAACATATGAATATGAAAGATGTTTAAACTCATAAAATAAATTTCTTATTCCAATTCAAATCGTATTTCAAATTCATTACATAATCCCAATTTTGTAAACAAGTTCTGAGAAATATAGTTATTACAAACTACGCCAAGAACGATATACGAAGATGCTCTCTTGGATGATCAAAGCCTAAACATAGGCAATTAAACAACTTTGCCATTACAACCAAAATACAGCGGAATCAAACATTAAGAACTTCTAATAGCTGCTTGCCTTCTGCACGTCTCTGGAAGCTTATTCGTCTAAAGAAGAACCTGAAAACCTTAACTCTCAAACAACTCAAAATTAATTGAGCACTCAAGAGTTTAAGGGAAAAACATAAGCTTTGAGTCAGACAAAAAGTCTAGAATGAATAATAACCTACATCTCAAACAATATAGATATCCAGTGGGACCACGCCGTCTAGCAGAATGGTTTTTCCCTCACTGGTATCTTAACTCAATCTATAATAACCATATAATGTGCATCTGCATCTACAATGATTAAAACATAACATAATAAAAGGCACTATGATGATATGCAAACATGCAATATGTTTTGGATTTCCCATCCCTATTTATCTGACTATCTGTCTCAAGTTATAGTTTCTAGGATCACTATTATCCTATTAGTTTTCATAGGCTGACTAATAACTTGTTAATTCTTTATGGAATTCCTATCCAATTTTATAGTTTTCATGAGGTCACTATGAACTTATTGGTTCCTACCAATACTATTATCCTACCATAGTTTTCATGTGATCTCTATGAACCTATTGGTATCTACCAATAACTTTCACCAGTCATGGGCTTACTATGAACCTATTGGATTCTCCAATAACTTCTCTTATGTCATAGTTTTCATGGGATCACTATGAACCTATTGATCTCTTTCAATAACTTATTCCGGACATAGTTTTCATGGGATCACCAAGAACCTACTGGCCACTGTTATCCCACCTTTTGGTCAAGGCTAGAATATCAACGAATTGGCAAGAAACGATGGATATCAGGATTGGGGATTGATTAGAATTAAGGTTGCAATGGATGTCGTCAAAATTTGACCGGGCTCCGATCCGGACGGAATCGATTGGAGATGATGATCAATGCTAGAAAAGGCTGCATTTCGAGTTTCAAGTTAATCGGAGTTCATATGGAGGAGATGTGATCGATACAAGGTAAAGGAAAATGTTGTTCGTATCCATCAGGAAATTATGATCTTGGCTTGATCGAATCGATCGGTTTCGAATCGATCAGAGAGGACTCGCCTCTGTTGTGTTCGGATCCATATGTTCGAATCAATCCGGAGTCATCACATTGGCCATGTTTGCATCGGTACCGTTCGCACTCCACCCACACTGTTTGAATCGATCTGGTTCGCATCGATCCCACTCTCGCCGTTCGTATCGGTCCAGATTGATCAATACGAACAATACACTCCGATCGATACGAAACAACACTCAGACCATCGATGCAAACAGCGTCATCGATATTCCCAATTATTGATGCGAACATGTCGATGTAAACGTGGCGAAAGCTTCAGAACGAATCGATCAACGCGGCACAAAAGGTGGAGAGATCCAAGATCCTCGCGCCATGTCACTGCACGCTCACGTGTCCAGGTCGATTCGAAATGATGGATACGAATCCATGGATTCAAACGTAGCAGTACACACGAAAATACAATCTTGTATCGATCATATCTCATGAACCATTGATCCAAATGCAATGAAATTTTCACAGTAGCTTGCGTGCAAGGTAAGGAATGTCCCTACCAAGTTTCAGCTCGATTGGATCATTTCTTGATGGATACAAAATTGCTTCGTATCGATCGCAGATCAAGTCGAAACTTGGTAGGGTCGGTCGCGTGGGGCCCCTCACGTGCCAGAAGAAGTCTCCCGAAGTTTTAGCGCGATCTCAGCCTCCTACGCCTATAAATAGCCTCTTGAAGCCTGCAGAAAAGGGATCTTTTGGCTGCTCAACGTCCAGACTCTGCCAGATTCAAACTTGCACTCTACCATTGCTGTTATAAACGAATTTCTTCATTGTAATTGCTGTACTCAGTTGTAACCAGCAAGGATAATCAATAAAAGATAAAACTTTGAAGTGGACGTAGGCCGGAGATAGCCGAACCACTATAAATTGTGTGTTTCTGTTCATTATTTCCGGATTGCTGTTTGTTGCTTATTTAGATCTGTGATTTGTGTTCAGAATATTGCTGATCTATATTCATAACTTGGTGCTTTCACGATACCTGAGGTTTGTGACCATTTTTGGCGCAAACACTTTGGTGCTTTCACTGAGAGGGACTATCACCCGCTACATCGGATTGAAGTTCAGATTTGGAAAGCGTGAAGAGTTTAGATCTGAAAGACAATGACTCGACAAACAAGACAAAGAGCTGAGAGAAGTCAACAAAGAGGAAGTCAAGAGGCATCCTCCGGAGCTGGAGAAGGACAAGCTTCAATTTACATTACCAGAGACGAAATGGAAGCTGTGGCAAATTCATTGCATGAGAGGTTGTTGAAGAGTCAACAGGATATGATGCAGACTTTCTTCGAGCAGATGAGAGCTGCGGGGACACAGAACCTTGGACCAACTACAGCGATTGCAAATATGGAAAAAGGAACTAGGGTTGCGGAACCCAACAGAGGACAGAATACAGAACCAGAGGACAATCAGCAAAGGCTTGGGGGCAGGCCCGTAGGATCTGACACTGGAAGACCTTTTGATGGAGCCCAACAGGCTAGGATGAATGCTGATGTCAATGAACCGCATGAAGAATATGTACCAGATTTCCCTCAAGGACATGGGGGCAACCTTTGACGGACAATGCTGGATTAGTCGAGATTATTAGGAGAACTATGCGTGGAGGTTTGACCAGTAGAGATCTGGAAGGAGTAAACAGGTGTCTGTTTACTCAGGAAATTAGGACAGCTCAGAATCCACCCAAGTTCAAGCTGCCTAGCGTGGAAGTGTATGATGGCAAGGTTGACCCAACCGACCACTTGATGAGATACACTAGACACGTGGAAGTGCTAGGGGAATCGAAGGAAGTAATGGCCCGATGTTTCCCTTTATACTTGACGGACCTAGCTGCAATGTGGTTCAGGCAGCTGGGAGAAGGATCTATCAGGACCTGGAGGGAGTTGGTGGACAGGTTTTTGGGACAGTTTCGGGTTCATATCAAGAGATCAAAGAACGTAATAACGCTAACGCTGGTAAAGCAAAGGACGGATGAATCACTTAGAGCTTTTCTAACTCGATTCAATGCGGCGGTTGCTTCGGTGGATCGGCCGGATCCATCGATGGTTTTGATGGCGGCGGTGTCGGGAGTCAGAGAGGATTCGGATTTTAAGGTATCTCTAGTACGAGACCCGCCACTGGATCTTGGGGAATTCTTTCATGAAGCTGAAAGGTTCCTTTGGCAAGAAGATGCGTGTATGGATTTAAAGTTAAAGGAGGTGAATGCGACAGAGGGTGGAGGATCATCCAATGGAAACCAGGATAAAGACAAAGGAAAGAGGAAGATGGATGACGATTCAGGAAAAGCCAGGAAGCGATGGAAGGATCCAAAGTTTTCCACATACACGGGATTAAACGAGACGCTGGAGCGGATATACATGGAAACCCGGAATCGCCTTCCTTACCGGAGGCCGGCTAGGAGAGAACCATCCGAGCGGGAGAGGACATCAGGAAGGCACTGTCTCTTCCACGATTTGGACGGACATGATACCAATAGCTGCAGGCACCTAAAGGACATAATTGAGGAGCATGTGAGGAATGGACAATTGAGGCAGTATGTTGGGGCACGGAATGCAGCGGTGGAGCAGGAGCAACCACCGCCCACCTCGCACCATGATGATGTGAGGCCCAGGAATGACGGTCGATTGGTTATTAATTGACTGGGATAATATGAAATAAGTAACAAACCACTGGCGAGCAACCAAGTCATTTACACATGTACGAGGACGGAGATAGCCCCTAGGCATGCTCTGAATGATGATAAACCACGAAGCTATGGTTTGCGAAATCTGTTTTTTGTTCTGGATTGGACACTTGATTTTCTGGTTTGGTTTTGGAGTTTGGTTTGAACTCCTGGTTTTGTTTGCTTTCTGTTTTGGATTTTCGTTTGGATGATTGTTTTTGGATGCTGGTTTGAATTTCTGATTTTCGGATTTGATTTGGATTTTGGATTGGATTTTGACTGGATTTTTGTTTGGGTTTTGATAAACGGTCGTCGGGTATGGATTATGCCTGGAAAGGGGTGAGTCGTTTTGCCCGAACGCGGTAAGGTGACTCATTCAGGTCATCGAGTATGGACTATGTTCGATAAGGGTCCGGAGAGACCAGGATTCAGCCTAGGACTTAGGCCTTGCACTATCAATTGTTATTTTCAGGTCATCGAGTATGGACTATGCTCGATAAGGGTCCGGAGAGACCAGGATTCCGCCTATGACTTAGGCCCCCTATTATCGATTATTGTTTCAGGACGTTGAGTATGAACTATGCTCAACAAGGATCCGAAGCGACCAGGATTCGGCTTAGGACTTAAGCCATGGCATTACTTACGTCCAGGGACACTGGACCAAGGTCGTCAAGTGTGGATTGTGCTTGGCAGGAGCCTAGAGAAGCTATGGATTTGGATATTGACCCGGAGAGGTCTTGGATTCGGTTGTTGGACAAGGATGGACTAAAAAATCAGTCATCGAGTTCGGATGGACATGGAATTGGCTATGGACTTCTGGTATTAGATTCGGAACTATTCAAAACATGCCTTATTGTCACAAGGCATGTTTTGGGGGCAAAATGTTATCCCACCTTTTGGTCAAGGCTGGAATATCAACGAATTGGCAAGAAACGATGTCAGGATTGGGGATTGATTAGAATTAAGGCTGCAATGGATGTCGTCAAAATTTGACCGGGCTCCGGTTTGGACGGAATCGATTGGAGATGATGATCAATGCTAGAAAAGGCTGCATTTCGAGTTTCAAGTTAATCGGAGTTCATATGGAGGAGATGTGATCGATACAAGGTAAAGGAACATGTTGTTCGTATCCATCAGGAAATTATGATCTTGGCTTGATCGAATCGATCGGTTTAGAATCGATCAGAGAGGACTCGCCTCTGTTGTGTTCGGATCCATATGTTCGAATCGATCCGGAGTCATCACATTGGACATGTTTTCATCGGTACCGTTCGCACTCCACCCACACTGTTCGAATCGATCTGGTTTGCATCGATCCCACTCTCGCCGTTCGTATCGATCCAGATTGATCAATACGAACAGTACACTCCGATCGATATGAAACAGCACTCAGACCATCGATGCAAACACCGTCATCGATATTCCTAGTTATTGATGCGAACGTGTCGATGTAAACGTGGCAAAAGCTTCAGAACGAATAGATCAAAGCGGCACAAAAGGTAGAGCGATCCAAGATCCTCGCGCCACGTCACTGCACGCTCACGTGTCCAGGTCGATTCGAAATGATGGATACGAATCCATGGATTCGAACGCAGCAGTACACACGAAAATACAAACTTGTATCGATCATATCTCATGAACCATTGATCCAAATGCAATGAAATTTTCACAGTAGCTTGCATGCAAGGTAAGGAATGTCCCTACCAAGTTTCAGCTCGATTGGATCATTTCTTGATGGATACGAAATTGCTTCGTATCGATCGCAGATCGAGTCGAAACTTGGTAGGGCCGGTCGCGTGGGGCCCCTCACGTGCCAGAAGAAGTCTCCCGAAGTTTCAGCGCGATCTCAGCCTCCTACGCCTATGAATAGCCTCCTGAAGCCTGTAGAAAAGGGATCTTTTGGCTGCTCAACGTCCAGACTCTACCAGATTCAAACTTGCACTATACCATTGCTGTTATAAACGAATTTCTTCATTGTAATTGTTGTACTCAGTTGTAACCAGCAAGGATAATCAATAAAAGATAAAACTTTGAAGTGGACGTAGGCCGGAGATAGCCGAACCACTATAAATTATGTGTTTCTATTCATTATTTCCGGAGTGATGTTTGTTGCTTGTTTAGATCTGTGATTTGAGTTCGGAATATTGCTGATCTATATTCATAACTTGGTGCTTTCACGATATCTGGGGTTTGTGACCATTTTTGGCGCAAACAGCCACTGCCAATGACTATTTCATACATAGTTTTCATGGGCTTAATAATAACATATCTAATCAATAATCCTTTGATTAGTCCTTGTGCATCCTATATTCTGGTCGGTTTGACTTCCTAGATGCAATTCTACCTACACAGGAGTTAATTCAATGTACACTACTGGGTCAACCTAGTAGGTTATTCTGCCCTTAACATTCCAAAATGCAGTTATGGGTTGATTATAAAGTGAATATGTTTACATAAGAAGCACACATGATAAATGATCATAAATAATAATATAAACATCAATGGTTAATATCCTTGTAATCACTTTCAAATGAAACATGGTTAACACCTTTAATCTATTATCTTTAGCAAGGAAAGCATCTTCAAAAAACACCAAAATTAAATGCCATTTCAAAACTCTTTCATATAGCCATGAGTTTACTTTTTTATATTAAGATTGGGTTTCTTGTTTGAAAGAAAATTCTTTTGAAACCCTGGGCCTTTTCTTTTGAAATCATTAAAAGCATACCTTTCGAAAGTAATCAAACCTTCCTTTTAAATAGTTAAACATATACCTTTCGAAACACTTAAAGCTTATCTTTCGAAGTACTTGAAACATACCCTTTTAAAAAGCCTAAAACATACCCTTTAAAAGACTTAAGGCATTCCCTTCGAAGGCTTTAAAATAACCTTTTAAAAGTGTTCCTTTCGAAACTTTAGGTTTAACATTAAATATAACTTTTGGGTCAAAGAAAAAAAAAGCGAAAGTAACCTTTTCAAAGCATTGATCTTCAAATAAAAGAATTGGGGAAAAGGATAGCTTCAAAATCACCCTTTCAAAAGCATTGGTAAAAGCAGTTACAAAATGTGACGACCCATATTTCAAAAGTTATAAATCGATAATAATCCACACATGTCCGACTTAAACAGTCTGGAACATAGATAATCAATGGGGTTAATTAAAAAATAAGAAAAGAAGAAGAGAACAAACACAAAATTTCACAGCGGAACGATAAAATATAATAATCAAATAAACAGTTCATGAAGCTGTTCATATTATACATTTGATTATAATTTATACAACATTTATCAGAGTTATATATACATCAGGGATAAATAAAGAAATGCAGCAGACAACATGATGCAGGAATAATAATAGTAATAATATACCAAATCTTTGCCTTCGTCCTCCAGAATAATCTTCAATGCACTGAAAAACTCAGGGCTGACTCGAGCGTAATGAAAGGGCAAAACACTCGAGTAAGGACTAAAAATATTTTTATGTGAGTCAAATAGACATCGCATATAACATGAATGCCATGGCGTCAAAGATGTTTACGGGTTTTACATCTCCTATCCAGTGTATAACGTGCGCGCAATAACTCAAGAGATGTTACGGGATTTTCCATCTCTTAAGGATTCGTCAAAAAATTAATATGTAGTAGGATACGCCACATATATAATGTCTACCTGTAATATAAAATATCAAAATAACATTAAGGCTTTACATTGATCCCTCTTAACGTGTTTTTAAGCATTGTCGTATAGTTTGCATATAAAACACCTGTAAACCGTCGGTGGATAGGGATGCGCCATGATACGACAACACTAAACCGAAATCGTAGGGCCTCGTATAGGGATAAAAGTATGACAAGGCACGTGAGGCAATGCCCAAGGTAGGATACTACCAGTTTACCCTTCCCAGCTGATGGTAACCCCTGATGGCCCACCACGTCCAACACTCCCAAAATCCGAGGGTGCGTAACAATGTCATGATAGTAATACGAAGAAGTGTGTCCGCTAGAGGTAGCTAACCTCAATGGCCGGTACGGCTCCTGTTTTAGTCATTTCAAATTGACACAAGTGTCAGGCCAATCCATAAACATTCTCTTCCTTCAAATCCAGCAAATGACGCCAAATCCAACCACTTCGTTATGGAGTCTCCTCCACGTACACGGTTGTTAAAGTGGTTCCAATATTGACAGAGAGTATGCCAATAAGAGGCCCCGATCTCTTTAACAACCAATCGTCATCTTACACATCGGTTGGTACTTTTACAATTCGAAAACAATTCGTATTTGATATCAAAATATCATATTCGCTTCAAAATCAAATTCATTTCGAAATCATCATATTTAATCAAAATATACTATTTCAATTCAAAATCATGTTCGTCTTATTATCTCGATTTCGATTCCAAAACTGTTTCGAATTTCAATTTGGGTTATAACTTCATTTTGACCCAATTCGTATTTAAATCCATGATTTAAATATAACAATTCCCGCCCTGACCAGTTTGAATTTTAGAAAATAGTTTAAATGTTTAAATAGTTAAATAGTTAAAATAGTTTAATAGGAAATAGTTTGAGTATTGAAATGGTTTATATAGTAAAATAGTTTGAAAATCAAATTAATTTGAATATTTAAAGAATATAGATTTTAAACAGTTTATACAAAAATGATTCATTTGGAAAATAGTTTCAAAGTCAAACCGATTCAATTCCAAATTATCCTATTTCCATTTCGATTTAATCGATTCAGTTTCGATTTCATGTCGAATTTTACTTCAATTCCAAATAAATTTCAATTTTGATTCCAAATAAATTCCACTTCCAATTCCAAATTTATTTCAATTCCAATTCTCAACTTTAAACCATTTCGATTTATATCAATTCTGAGTTTGATTTTTAAAATATCGAATCAAAACACTTAAATCAAATTTACCTTCAATATCCAAATTAAAATCCAAATCTTCAAATATAATTCAATTTCGAGCTTAATTTCGAAATATCATTTTATATCACTTTTAATTAGTAATATTCAAAGTTCGAATAAAACTCCAATCTTTTAAAAACAAATCAATTTCTGAAATTCACATCATATTTCGATTATAACTCCAAAAATTCAAACCCAATTCTTTTAACAATTCCGGTTGACAAGTTCCTTTTTAACATTTCAAGCTCGAGTTCAAAAATGATCCCGTTTTCATAAATTCGATTTTATTTCTTAAAATCAAAATCATTTAAATAATTTCAAATCACAATTTTTAAAATCATTTAATTTAACCAATCTGGTGTTCGTATATAATTTTCTATCCTATGGCCAAGTGAATTCATTATTTCAATTTAATTTCAGGGATGAATATATATGATTTCAATCCAAAATAAATGTCATAGGTGTATATCTTTTCAAGTTATTTCTTAATTTATTCGAAATAATTCGACTTACAGTTTTATATACTATAGATAATATACAGGATGATAGTAGGATATATCAAAATAAATAAACCTCCAAATCATCCAAAATATCAACCAATTTTCATCCATCACAATCAATCATCCAAACAATCAATAATTCACGGCAATTAACCAATTATCAATAATCGGGAATTTTACTAACATTTTAACTCTAATTTCGATTTAACTGTTAATTCGAGATTTCTAACATATAAATTTCTATATCGATTTCCATGTCAGTTAAATTCACCAAACAACAATCAATAACTTAAATCACTTCAGAATTCCAATTTAACTAATCATAAAAATATTTTAGTCAAACGTGAGCGTATAAAACACTCACCCTTTTATTTGAAACTAAAAATAATTTCAGATTCAAATAAATTCCAACTCGATCACATATCGTAGACGGTGGTGGTACGAACCCGCTGCGACCCGTTTCGTCCGAAACGGGCCTCGCATAAAAAAGATATGCTATAATTAATATAACGATAACTAAAATTTTAATTAACACTAAAAAATAAATTAATATAATCATCAACGTTATCTTCCCTTCCCTTCTCTCACGCGATACTCATTCCAGGCCAGAAGCGATATTTTTTTTCCTCGCATGCTTGCCGACATCGCCTGAGGCCGCACCTCCCCTTCTGCCGCCTCGTCCTCGCACGAACAACATCGACTCCGAACCCAAACCATACCTCGAGTCGAACTCGCAGGCGAGCGCAAAGGACGGTCGCGTCCCTCCTTATCTTCAAATCGCATAGCCAGAGACAATCGCGATGGCCACCTCCTAACATACGCGCGCTTCATTTTTTTTCTTTTTTTCGTTTTTTTAGTTCTATTTGATGAGTGATTTGAAAAGGAAAGAGGGAGGAAGGGGATGGGGTACGAGTAGAAAGAATGGAGGCTGGGTGTACGTATTGTTGGGATAAGGAAAAGCAAATATATATTATTATATTAGAAAAAAATATCTAACCAAATGCCCACGGAAATTCCGAACTCCAAATGTCGCACGCCGCCTGGCGTTTATAATGTTTTACCTCTATTCCGAGCACACAGGAACTAGTTTCGAGACCTAATTCGATCGTATTTAGAAGATAGCTTTTCAAAATCAATTTATTTTAATTAAATTCTAAAAATAAATTCAACGCATTTCAAGCTTGCATGACCAAATGACAAGTCCTATCGCGACGAAACTTGAAACTCTACAATAACCTACTATTATGGATCCGATGAAACTGGATTCGTCGAAATCCGAGACAATGGCCAAAATGGCTATTTTTTCCCATTAATTATAATATAAAATTCTCAATTTCTAATTGTCCACTTTTAAATCCAATTTCAAATTTTAACCATCTTCATTCATATTTAAAAAAAATTAAATCAATTTCCGATATCATTTCCATTCACATGAATTCAAGATTCAATCAATTCCCAACATTAAATTTAAACCATTTTAATTGTTCAACAAATTACATTAATAACCATTAATTTCAATTGAATTTTAATTATCAACAATTATTCTATTTTCATCTAACTAATTCAACATTTATTATTCACATCAAGTTATTGATTATAAACACAGTCAATACATAGAATTTCCTTTCAATACCTGTTATTGTCAAAATCTTCAAAATTGGTTATTTCAAAATTTTATTAAAGTTCATATTCAATAACTACGCTAATAATTAATTAAATTTTTATTTTTAACCATTTTTATTTAATAATCATATTAAATTTCGTAATTTAATATAGTTAAAAAATACGGGTCGTTACATTCTCCTCCACTCAAAACTTTTCGTCCCCGAAAAGAAACTAAGTACAAAATTTAACACTTTTTATATTTAATTCAAACAATCAACTTATAAGACATTAACATCTTATTTACGAAACCATTACTATGTTCTCTCCATGCCACTTCGATATTGGTTTTACGGAAATTATAATTTATATAGAAAACAAGTTATAAAATTTTAAAACTTCAAAAAAAAATTAACATCCGAATTTACGGAAAATTTCGACAGAGTCTCCATTGCGCGGCTCGAACGGAATTTTTTTACAATACAATATATATCACAAATATACCAAATAGATATCAAATATACATCTCATCTCAATGATGAGGCATCCCGTAGGGAAAAATACAAAAGTGCGGTATGTAATCTGAGATGTGTACCTTATTATTATTAATACGAGCGAGTTCGCTCGTATTAAGCAAGCAAAAGCATATAAAAACCCGCGTATACGTCCAAATTGTCTTCGTATGTACCTATCTCAACTCAATTTTGAATATTAGTCATTTACATCAGATATAGAACATGTATGAGTTTAATAACTATAAAATATGCATTCTGAATCCAAATCATAACACAGGCACAAATATGCGACATACTACAATCATATGCAATCAAAACAGTTATAACGATGGTTTATAATAAAAGAAATCGTTCAACATTTAATAGTCGTCCTATTAATTCATAAACCATCACCATATTCATTTCCAATGTCAATATTTAATTTATACACTTCATTTTTCATTTACATTCAATTTTTGTTAACATTTAATTAGCTCATTTCAATTTATTTGTATTCAACCAACTTACATTCAATTTAATTAACATTCAATTGATTTTCATTCGATTTATTTACTTTCAATTGATTGGCATGCACTTATCAACATTAATGAATTCACATTCTATTAATTTACATTCGATTTATTCAGTTTAATCTGTTAAATTCCAGTTGTTTCATTTTTAGTCTAGCATATTCCATATAAATTCATTTATGAACCATTTTATAAAATTATTCCATTTAACCATGTTCAGTTAAATTTATTCCATTATCACTTAGTTTTTTAATACTAATATTATTTATAAACCATTCAAGTTTATTATAAACATTTTACAAAATTGCAACTCACTTTTATTATTATTTCATAACTTAAGTTCATATTAATCCATTGTTTCACTTAATTAGTTTATTTCATAAATTTAAATTCATATTAATAATTTTACTTTAGTAAATTTTATTTTTATAAAATGATTCACTTTATTAGTTTATATTCCAATTCGTATCATTAATTTCACTTAAGTGGAAACTATCTTAGAACTCATATATATATCAATAAATCTTTCTTTTTATCATAGTCAATTTTTTTCAACCTTTCATTAGTTAACCTTCATCTTAAAATTTATTTCATTAACTCGTTTCATATTTAATTAGTTGTCATTCAATTTATTAGTTCTCATTCCATTTTATTTAATTTATTTATGTAACAACCAGCATATTTTATGATTTCATATTTAAATATTTTATTTAAATATAGCGTCGTTGATTTAATTTAAAGTCCGAAACGTGACTTTTTGTAAACAGTCGAATCCGAACTCTAGACCACTTTCATTGAGTTCAAGATGACATTTACAACTTGTTTTAAACATTGATATATTTGGAGTTGATTAGGATTTTGGTATTTTGTATGGGCTTTGGGTTGTGTTCTTGCCTACTAACGAAATAAGAGAACCCAAACTCCTCTACCAAATACCCTAACTCCTCCCCTCTTCATTCATTCCTCTCATAATTTCCTAATATGCTCAAGCCCTAGGAAAAATGGTGGGAGGAGGAAACCAAAATTCCTAAGCCCTAGTTCTATTAGGAAATTCAAATTCAAGTTCTAAAATCAAAGAGAAGCTTAGGTAAGCATCCTCTTCATCTTCTCCATCTCAATTCCTCTTCAATTCTTAATTTTTCCTATAACCTAACTTAGGAAAATCTTTGCATGAAGTAATAGGTTGAAGATCTTTGAGGTGTAGTTGAAGAGAAATCAATCCTAGCTTGTTTTAGAGCTTGTCTTTTCTATTTTGGGTTTAAAGGTGAGTTCTTGAACTCACATCTATGTCTATAGTTTTCATTGTTGTTAGGCATGAATTACTAACATCTATTTCATGTTCAATTGCTTTTGAATTGAATTGGTTTGGTGAATTTTCAAATTTTGGTATCTTGAAGTCAAAATCTATGAAAATCCTACTACGGATGTTTAGACATGTTTTTTTGGAGTGTATTAAAGAGCCTATAGAACTGGGTTGTCGCTTGACATAAATACCTAGCCACCATCGCTCATTCGATCGGTTCCGAGTTGATTTTAATGGTCTAGGAAAATTTTGCCCTGAGCTTCAGCTCAGACATTTGGGAAAACACTCAGACGTCCGAGGCAAAGGAATAAAAATTCCAGACCTACGGCTCAGACATCTGAGGTTATTCCCAAACATCTGAGTGATCTGGAAGAAATTTCCAGACCTTCAGCTCAGACGTCTAGGAAAACCACCAGATGTCTGGCGTTGTTAAATTCAGCCAATTTGCCTATTTTTATGTGGGTTTCCATTTTATCGGTTTTTGTTGATCCGGTTAGTTCTTGTCATCTATTATCGACTTTGATGACTTCTTTTCTGGATTTTTGGGAATATCCATTTGATGGATTTGATATCGATTTTCATGGTTTTAATTCACGTCGTCGAATGTGAATTTTTGGCGATAGATTGTTTTTACAATCGTTTCTGTGATTTGTCACTTTAAAATACAAAGGTTTTTATACTAGTAGTAAATATTCAAACTCTTTCACAAAAATGATTTCAACATTACTTTTAATACAAAGCTTGTTTTTAAAACCGTTTTCCAATCTATTAGTATATATAAACCTTTACCTCATTCGTATGAGAAATCTAATTAAACGACTTAGCAAAACAAGTGGTATGAAATGCTTGCGTTTACTTCGTCGGTTAATTCTTAGACTTGTTCGATTGAAACCTCGTGACAATTTTCGACTGGAAATCTACAATTTGTTCGTAAATACTTAAGTTAAGCCAGTGGTTATGGGACATGAAGCTAAACTCATTTATTTACTAGCTTGATGTAATTTACACTTATTGATCCATGACGATCATTTTGAGGTTTATACTAGCGATATGTGATGTCTAATTGTCCACGTGGGGGACTGTACCCCGTTCTGTTGAGCTTCTTCTCATTTTTTATAGGCTAGTGACCTATGGGTTTTATGGAGTTCGGTTCATCGGACTTATCGTTGTATTACGTCGTTGTTCCGGCTTATTTGAGTTTCAAGTTCCTCGGGCGTATCGTTGTACTACGTCGTTGCATCGGCTTTATGGGTTAGCGATCCTTGGGATAGCGTCCCATTTGTGATACACATGTTGGTGAGTTTTCATGCTCCCGTTTATGATAGGCCTCCCCCTTTTTATGTTTTTTGGATTTCTAGTTATTGATTTCTAGAACTTGTGTTTCACCGATTTTTGTGATTTGCATTGATAAGCTCTATCAATATTTTTGATTTGGTGAATAAGCTAAAGAATATGACATTCTTTTTGGTGTTTGAGAAAACTTGAGATATTGTATGCTTTTGTTGTTATCATATATATTTATCATATCTCTTATCCTATCTCATCTTACATGATAATTATAGCTAGACTGATCCATTTATTATTTTTCTTCTTAAATAATACTTGGGCCAGACCGAGGTGTTTCAGGTGCTTCCACTTGACTTCGTAGCAGGGACTAGCTTCTGACTTTTGGCTAACTACTTTAGCTTAGTAGTTTTTGTTTTTATACATTCGAGATAGAGACTCCTTGATGTATACCTATTCTTTTGTCTAGCGCTTGTACATATTCTTTTGTGATGTAGTGGATCTTGTATGACCACTACTTTGTGTTCACTTCTATGTGTTATATTCATATCTGTTTCCGCCTTAGTGATATGAATATCTATGACTGATTTGCGTTATGCTTATTTTATATTTGTTTCCGAAGGCCTCACAGCCACTGTGTAGTAGCTTTGAGTTTGTATTGGATATGTCAAATTTCCTCTTGAAATGAAATGCATGTCATACTATCTGACATATCGGTACTCGCACAAAGCAATTACACAGATGGTCGCCCTCAACAGCCTTATTCTTCATGCTAGTCGATGGCATTACCTCGTAGTGTCCTTGGCTCGGTGAATATAGAGGTGGGGCGTCACAATTTACATCCAATTTAAATCAAATTCAATTACTCATATTAATTTTTCTTACATTCATTTATTTTGTTCAATTTCTTTCACAATTAAAATTGCATTTCATTTTGTAATTCAAGTTGTATTCATTTTATTAATTCATTTTATAGCTTAAGTGGAATTAATTCACTTTACTAATTTATCTAGTTTCATCCAGATCCAATTCAATTTATTTAACATTAAGTTAAATTTCATTTCATTCTAATCCATTACTTAGTTTATTTAACTCTATTTTAAATTTTTCTTCTTATCATCTACATTGAACAAATTTAAATTTATTTTTAGCTTAATATTACTCAAATCTACAAGTTATACAAATTTATTCACTTAAAAATTTCGTTTCATTATTTTATCTATTTTATTTCAAATACAATTCATTTTTATTATATGAGCTTTCTTGAGTTAAACTTCATTTTATTTCATTTATTTTTTTCATTTCACTAACCCAATTTATTTAAAATTTCTTAGGTTAATTCTTTTATTTTATATTACAAACTCAAAATTTCTTTTGTTTGCTTAACCAAAAATGTTCAACTATTTTAAAATTCAAATTTTATTTTCCTGTTCAAATCTATAAGTTATACACTTATTATTATCTATACTATTTTAAATTTATAAGTTCAAAATTATTTTCATATATTTATCAAATCATAATTTGAATAATTTCATAATTAACACTTATTTTAACTAAAAATAAATTTCTTTTGGTAGCAATTCTCACTCAGAAACTCGAAAATGAATACTGATGATGCTGCAGTCATCCCCAAGATTATTTTCCAGCGACCAAAGCGAGTTCAATGCTTTATTTCCTTCAAAAATCCTTTCAAATATATATATTTCTCATCAAAACACTTTAAAATAATAATATTATTAATTTTTGAAGGCTTTGAAAACAAATTTTGAAAGCAAAAGGATTTAAATTCTAAAATTCTCAATTTTTAAATACTTCTATTTATAACATGGCCTATACAGATCTATTTCTTTATTATGAAAATATTTCATTGATTTACATCTTTTTTATTTCAAACAATTTTTATTGTAATTAGCTTTCAATTCAACTTAATTATCAAAAGCTTCATAAAATAAAATTCATAAATTATTCGTTTTATTTTAATTTCAACCAATAATCGATGATAACTAAATATTATCATCTCCTAACAACAATTTTATTAATAATAATTATATATATAATATAATTTAGGTAAAATTATTTCACTTACCCTATTTTAAAACAATATTATGTCGACTTGTCTCATTTAAGTGTTTAGAAATCCCTATCAATAACATGGCGTTCCACGCATCGACCATAATTTATAAACAACTCAACAGATAAGCAAACACAATATAAAACATTTTATAACACTAAAAATGCTCTCTCATATATATACACTCAAACAAACTCATTCTAGGGTATTACTGCCCTATCTCTAATGAGTAAAACCCCACAAAGCTAAGGTTGTCGCTAAACCAAAGCTATGATACCAACTATGACGACCCACATTTTGGAAGGTTTAAATCGACAATAATCCACACATGTCCGAATTAAACAGTCGGGAACATAGATAATCAATGGGGTTAATTAAGAAAAATAAGAAAAGAAGAAGAGAACAAACATAGAATCTGGCAGCGGAACGATAAAATATAATAATCAAATAAAAAGTTCATGAAGCTGTTCATATTATACATTTGATTATAATTTATACAACATTTATCAGAGTTATATATACATCAAGGATAAATAAAGTAATGCAGCAGACAACATGACGCAAGAATAATAATAGTAATAATATACCAAATCTTCATTTTCGTTCTCCAGAATAATCTTCAATGCACTGAAAAACTCAGGGCTAACCCGAGCATAATGAAAGGACAAAACACTCGAGTCGGGACTAAAATATTTTTATGTGAGTCAAATCGATAGCGCATATAACATGAGTGTCGTGGTCAGAGATGTTTATGAGTTTTACATCTCCTATCCAGTGTATAATGTGCATGCAATAACTCAAGAGATGTTACAGGATTTTCCATCTCTTAAGGATCCGTCTAAATATTTATATGTAGTAGGATACACTACATATATAATGTCTGCCGGTAATATAAAATATCAAAATAGCATTAAGGCTTTACATTGATCCCCCTTAACGCGTTTTTAAGCATTGTCATACAGTTTGCATATAAAACACCAGTAAACTGTCGGTGGATAGGGATGCGCCGTGATACGACAACACTAAACCAAAATCGTAGGGTCTCGTATATGGTTAAAAGTATGACAAGGCACGTGAGGCAATTCCCAAGGTAGGATACTACTGGTTTACCCTTCCCGACTGGTCGTAACCCCTAACGGCCCATCGCATCCAACACTCCCAAAATCCAAGGGTGCGCACCAATCGATAATAATGTCATGATAGTAATACAAAGAAGTGTGTCCGCTAGAGGTAGCTAACCTCAATGGATGGTACGGCTACTGTTTTAGTCATTTCAAATTAACACAAGTGCCAGGAAATTCCATCATCATTTTCTTTCTTCAAATCTAGCAAATGATGCCAAATCCAACCACTTCGTTCTGGAGTCTCCTCTGCGTACACAGTTGTTAAAGTGGTTCCAATATTGGCAGAGAGTATGCCAATAAGGGGCCCCGACTCTTTAACAACTAATCGTCGTCTTATACACCGGTTGGTACTTTTACGTTTCGAAAACAATTCGTATTTGATATCAAAATATCATATTTGCTTCAAAATCAAATTCATTTCGAAATCATCATATTCACTCAAAATATACTATTTCAATTCAAAATTATGTTCGTCTTAATATCTCGATTTAGATTCCAAAACTTTCAAATTTCAGTTTGGGTTATAACTTCATTTTAACCCAATTCATATTTAAATCCATGATTTAAATATAACAATTCCCACCCTAACCAGTTTGAATTTTAGAAAATAGTTTAAATAGTTTTAAAATAGTTAAATAGTTAAAACAGTTTAATAGGAAATAGTTTAAGTATTAAAATGGTTTATATAGTAAAATAGTTTGGAAAATCAAAATAATTTGAATATTTAAAGAATATAGATTTTAAATAGTTTATACGAAAATGATTCATTTGAAGTTTCAAAGTCAAACCGATTTAATTCCAAATTTCCCAATTCAAATCAATTCCAATTTCCATTTCAATTTAATCGATTCAATTTCGATTTCAAGTTGAATTTTACTTCAATTCCAAATAAATTTCAATTTCAATTCCAAATAAATTCCACTTCCAATTCCAAATTTATTTCAATTCCAATTCTCAACTTTAAACCATTTCGATTTATATCAATTCTGAGTTCGATTTTTGAAATATCGATTCAAAACACTTAAATCAAATTTACCTTCAATATCCAAATTAAAATCCAAATCTTCAAATATAATTCAATTCCGAGCTCTATTTCAAAATATCGTTTTATATCACTTTTAATTAGAAATATTCAAAGTTCGAATAAAAGTCCAATCTTTTAAAAACAAATCAATTTTTGAAATTCACATCATATTTCGATTATAACTTCAAAATTTCAAACTTGATTCTTTAAACAATTCCGGTTGACAAGTTCCTTTTTAACATTTCAAGCTCGAGTTCAAAAATTATTCTGTTTCCATAAATTTGATTTTATTTCTTAAAATCAAAATCATTTATTTCAAATCACAATTTTTAAAATCATTTAATTTAACCAATCCGGTGTCCATATATAATTTTCTATCCTATGGCCAAGTGAATTCATTATTTCAATTTAATTTCAGGGATGGATATATATCATTTCAATCCAAAATAAATTTCATAGGTGTATACCATTTCAACCTATTTCTTAATTTATTCGAAATAATTCGATTTACAGTTTTATATACAGTAAATAATATACAGGATGATAGCAGGATATATCAAAATAAATAAACATCCAAATCATCCAAAATATCAACCAATTTTCATCCATCACAATCAATCATCCAAACAATCAATAATTCACAACAATTAACCAATTATCAATAATCGGGAATTTTACTAACAGTTTAATACTAATTTCAATTTAATTGTTAATTCCAAATTTCTAGCATATAAATTTCTATATCGATTTCCATGCCAGTTAAATTCACCAAACAACAGTCAATAATTTAAATCACTTCGGAATTCCAATTTAACTACTCATAAAAATATTTTAGTCAAACGTTAGCATATAAAACACTCACCCTTTTATTTGAAACTGAAAATAATTTCAGCTTCAAATAAATTCCAACTCGATCTCATATCACAGACGGCGTTGATACGAACCCGCTGCAATTGTTTCGTCCAAATCGGGTCTCGCATGAAAAAGATATGCTATAATTAATACAACGATAACTAAAATTTTAATTAACACTAAAAAATAAATTGTTAATTAACACTAAAAGATACGAACCCGCTACAATTGTTTCAACCTTACTTCCCTTTCCTTCTCTCACGCAATACTTGTTCCAGGCCAGAAGTGATTTTCTTTTCCTTTTTTCTTGCGTGCCTGCCGACATCGCCTGAGGTCGCGCCTCCCCTTCTGCTGCCTAGTCCTCGTAGGAACAACATCAACTCCGAACGCAAACCCTACCTCAAGTCGAACTCGTAGGCGAACGCAAAGGACGGTCACGACCCTCCTCATCTTCCTCCAGCTCGCGGTAACATCCCAGACACACACGACCTCGGCCAAAAATCGCGACCGCCACCTAATGACATACGCACGCTTCATTTTTTCTTTTTTTTCTTTTTTTTAGTTCAATTGACTAAGTGATTTGGAAAGGAAAGAGGGAGGAAGGGGATGGGGTACGAGCAGACGGAATGGAGGCTGGGTGTACGTATTGTTGGGATAAGGAAAAGCAAATATATATTATTACGTTAGAAAAAATATCTAACCAAATGCCCCCGAAAATTCTGAACCTCAAATGACACGTGCCGCCCGATATTTATAATGTTTTACCCCCATTCCTAGCATACATGAACTAGTTTTGAGACCTAATTCGATCGTATTCAGGAGATAGCTTTTCAAAATCAATTTATTTTAATTAAATTCTGAAAATAAATTCAACGCGTTTCAAGCTCGCACGGCCAAACGACAAGTCTGATCGCGACAAAACTTGAAATCCTACAATAACCCACTATTATGGATCCGATGAAACTAGTTTCGTCGAAATCCGAGACAGTGGCCAAAATGGCTATTTTTACTCGTTAATTATAATATAGAATTCTCAATTTCTAATTGTCCATTTTTAAATCTAATTTCAAATGTTAACCATCTTCATTCATATTTAAATAAAATTTAAATCAATTTCCGATATCATTTTCATTCATATTAATTCAAGATTTAATTATTCAATCACTTCCCAACTTTAAATTTAAACAATTTTAATTATTCAACAAATTACTTTAATAACCATTAATTTCAATTGAATTTTAATTATCAACAATTATTCTATTTTCATCTAACTAATTCAACATTTATTATTCATGTCCAGTTATTGATTATAACCGCAGTCGATACATAGAATTTCCTTTCAATACCTGTTATTGTCAAAATCTTCAAAATTGGTTATTTCGAAATTTTATTAAAGTTCATATTCAATAATTACACTAATAATTCATTAAATTTTTATTTTTAACCATTTTTATTTAATAATCTTATTAAATTTCATAATTAAAATAGTTAAAAAAATACGGGTCATTACACAAAATTTACAAGGGCGAAAACTTCCCTTTCGAAAGCATTGATTTAAAGTTATAAAGTAAACATCCTTTAACTAATTCGAAAGGCTTGAATGCGGTATGTAGGTTTCGAATAGGTTCAAAATACAGCAACCCTTTCGAAAGATCCCTTTTTTAACAAACAAGTAGCAACTCAATCGGAAGATCCTTTTAAAACAAAGGCAAGCGGCAATCCATTCGAAAGCTATTTAAAAGTAACTTTAACCCCTTCGAAAGCATCTTTTAAAAGCAAATGCAAGTAATATATTCAAAAGCTTATAAAAATGACCTCTACCCCTTCGAAAGCTTGCCTTCAGCACAGTCCCTTCTGCCTTTCTCCAATCCACTATGTACCAGTGGCTTGATATCATGTGTATTGGTTTCGAATAAGTTTATTGGAAAAAGTATGTTGACGAAAGGTGGCAGTTAGAAATGGAGAAGTGGTAAATTAAAACCAAACTGGTTTTATGCCTTTAAAAGAAATTCTTTTTTAACTAACTTACCCAATTTGTCAAAATATGATTGGTTGTAAAATTCTTTATAAAAATCTTTTTCTAAAAAGGCCGCCGAATTCAATAATTTATAATTAAAATTATGTTAACAATTAAGTCATTCCCTTCCATAAAGCATTTTAAACATTTAAATCCTTCAACTTAAATAATTTAAAACCATATTAAAAAACTTAGGAAAAATCCCCAAAAATCATCATAATTCACTTTCATTATGTATTCTAACATATATAAATTTCTGACCTAAAAACCTTACTTATTGGCCTTAAATAATTTAAACCCAAAATTATCTATTTCTTCCATTCAAAATTCATAATAAATTATCCATGGCTTAGAATATCAGGAAAATTTAAACCCATCTAAAAAATAATGCTTTATAGAACATATTCAACCATTATGGCGTTCGAAACCCATTTTACATGATTTTAACCTTAAAATCGAATTATACCTTTACACAAAATACTTGTTTAAAGCAAACATAGCATATAATCAAAGCATATCATTATTCAACCCTTCCAAATGGTTATAAAACTTAAATCCGAAATTAAATTGTTCAATAAAACATATATGAGATGGTTTAGATTATTATTCACCTTGTTTGGATAAGAAACTTGAGATTTGTTCTACCTTAATTCTTCCTTGATCGAATCCTTAGCTTCTAATTTATTTTTATCCGCTTTTCCCCTTGGGCTATGGCCTGCCTTAATCTCCTTTTTTTATGTTTTTGTTTTGTAAACATAGGAAGGGAAACGAGGTAAGGGTTTAGGGGTTATGGGATTATGGTATATGGCTATGTCCCATATTATCCTTGCCTTACTAAACTTTGTATTCATCTTATAAATCATTCTTATGAAGTTAATTGTGAGCCATTTTATAAATCCCGACCCTAATTTGTTTTCAAATCTCAATTCCCTTATCACTCTAGTCTCTACATTATTTTATTTAATTTATCTAATTAAATCACCTGAATAATGTTTTTTAAACTTAGAGGTGTTACAATCTGTCTCAAATCAAATGGACTATCTGTCCCAACTTATATGTATGGCCCATCACACATATATGGACTATCTATCTCAAATTAAATGGACTATCGGTCTCTACTTATGTGGACTACCCATTACACATATACTGTCTGGGGTCATGTGGACCATGCATCACACATTGTCTATCTATTTAAGATTATATGACTATTCATCACACATATCATAATTTTCCTCGGATTACTATGGAACCGTCAAAATCATAAAGAATATCCATCTCATATATCATATGGATTGTAACGACCCAACTTTTCGCAGTCGTAAAATCATCGTAAAATGAAAAGTCGAATCGTTATAAACAATTTTAATAGTAATTAGAGAGCTATATAAATTAACTATAACTTTTAGAAACTCATAGCAAAATGAATCAAAATACAATGTAGATAAAATAAATAGATTTCATCTATATACACCATAAGATACACGTAACTTTACACATACACAAAATGTCTCACTATACGTACAGATTCTATTCGTGATTCTTCTGAGAAGATTGTTCTTATTCGGCAGAGGATGAAAGAGGCATAGAGCCGCCAGAAATCCTACGCGGACAACCGTAGGAAGCCTCTCGAGTTCTCTGTTGGTGATCTCGTCTTTATTCGTGTTTCTCCTCTGAAAAGGGTTATGCGCTTTAGTACGACTGGGAAACTGGCTCCTCGCTTTATAGGACCATTTTCTATTACTGAACGTATTGGCCCTGTGGCTTATAGAGTCTCACTTCCAACTCATCTATCGGGCATTCGTGACATATTTCACGTCTCTCAGCTTCGGAAGTGTCTTCGAGAGTCGGATTTTGTTATCGATTCTTCTGATTTGCAAGAGCTTGAGATCACACCAGACCTATCTGTTATGCAGCAGCCTATTCGTGTACTTGCTTCGGAGGTGAGACGCCTTCGAAACAAGGACATGCCGCTCATTAAAGTTCAATGGTCCTCTAATTCCAATGACTACACTTGGGAAACCAAAGAGTTTATCGAGCGATCCTATCTCGGTTTTCTATCTTCGCATAGCGATGGTGAGAATATCTCTTTATCTCAATCTTATATCTCTTCTGTTTGAGTGATGAAATTAAATAGTTGAATACAAATTCTTCTCTAGGAATTGAGAGGACGCAATTTTGTTAAGGGGGAATCTGTAACAACCTTGATTTGGAGATTACCTTTCAATATTGAATTATAATGATAATTATAATTTAATATTGTAAATTAAATTAAAATATGAGAAATTAAATTGTTTATTTGGAATAAACAATGGATTTTGGAATTTTAAATGAGTAAATGAAATTCTAAGCTTTATTCTATTTTGTTTGGAGTGATAATAAATGGAATATGGGCTTTAAATAATGGAAATGATTTCATTCGAGTGAAAATACAATAATTATATTAATTATTGTCCATTAGCTTCTTTTAATAATTTTTAAAAGAAGTATGTAATTTTTAAAGGTGGTTTATTGAATTAAAAGATGGAAATTGGGTTAAAAATACGTTTTGGCTTTGAATAATGTTTTGAAATGGTTTGAAATATTTTTCTAAGTGAGAAAATAAATTTTTGGAATTTTAGAAGTTAAAATCAATGTTTTATTCATTTATTTGAGTAAATGGTGTATTTTTGTTAAATAATGGATTTTAATAATAATAATGTTTTAAAAATATAAATTAATCTTTTTATATGGTAAGAAATGTTTTATTTTACAAGTATGTAAATTTTCATGGTTTTATTTTGTGTAATAAGAAGAAAATGGATTTTTATTTGGGTATATGTGATATATACCCATATTTCTTTGTTAGGTGTTGATTTTTAGCCTTAAACCATATTATTTCTTTTTATTTTCAAACCCAACTCATCCCAATTTAACCTTAGCCTGGATAAGAAAAGAGAAAAAAGAATGTACGTTCATTTTTTTTATTACCTTCTCCTTCTTCCTCCTTTAACCTAAAAGCAAAGCTAGTAAACCAATTTCTCAAATTCAAAAATCAAGCTCAATCTTCAATTAAATTCAACCAAATTTCAAGTCTTTTTGAAAGATAAAGATAAATCAAAGATATACAACTCCAAATCATACAATTTAATCACAAAAGCCTTTTGCAGTAAGAAGCTTTCTAAAAAATTTACTGTAGTTGTTTTGCATGTCTGTAATTGTTCTCTACAGGTGCTCAAGGTTTATAATCTCAATCAAAGGCTTCAACTTTGCTGCAAAATCCAAACTTTTATCATCTATTAGCAAGGTGAGTTGTATAAGCTCATAATCTAGCAAAAACAAAGTCCAAAGCTTGAAAAATTTGAATATTAGCTTCTTTTCATTGTTTTTCCGTGGTTGAATTTCTCTGTTATGATCTAGTTTCTGTTGCTACTTTGAGACCTTGTATCATGTGACTCCAGCAACGAAATGCTACCAAATTTCTTGTATTTGGTAACTTTCATGTTGAATTACATCTTTGTAAATTATTGTTGAAAACTGAGGTCATTTGCTATGCTAATCTACTGAACAAAGTTGAGAACAGAGTAGAAAACCCAGGGGGAAAACAAATGCGTAGCTTGGGTCGACCAGGCAGGTGACCCAGCAAGCACTAGGTCAACCTGGAGGTCGACCTGGCCACTTGGCTAGTTCGGCTCTTGGTTGGCCCAGGTACGTGCAATTGTGGTCGGTTGTTCCCTATGCTTTGTAGCTTGTTTTGAAGTAATTGCCTTGAGATTGTGATGGTTTTGTCACTTGTTTTGTTGCAAATATTTGAGATGATTATAAGCCATGATGTCTATCAATAGACTAGCCAAATTTTGGAGATTTTAAAATTTAGATTTTGAATTATTTTGAATTTATTTTGAATTTATTTTAAATTTAAATTCGAATATCAGTTTGAGTGATTTTCCTTGTTTTTATTCGTTTTCGAGCACGGTTTTCTCCAAATCTTTTTGAAATGATTTTTAAAATTAATGGGCATTTTAAAATAATAATTATCTAATATTTTGAAGTATTTTCAAGTGTAAAATCTATTTATTCTCTATAATAAGGGAATTTTCAAATATGGATTTCAAAATTGATTTCAGAAATTGGTTTTCAAAGCTTGTTTTTCCAAAGTAAATTATTTTATATATAAATCGCATGTTTTTGCACATTTCGAGCGAATGAGAAGGAGTATTAAATGGTTTGGTAAAACACATGGTATGGGACACGTGCGTTTATCTTATCGGTTAATTCCCGACTCGTCCGTTTGATTATTTTGACCTTCGGGTCGAGTTTTCCGATGAGATGAGGTAAACTTTTTACTGATTTGGCTGTGAAATTTACTAGCGGTTAGTAAACCGTTTATTGCGAGCGTGTGGTATGGGACACACGTTAACGCTGTTTGGGTTCCTATCCGAAAGTTTGTGACACCTTTGTCTAAGAGATGTATTTGCCAGTACTGGACCTTCGAGTCATTTGTCCTTCGGGATGTTTGTCTAAGAGACAATTGTCATTGCGGCATATTTGTCCTTCAGGATGTTTGTCCAAGAGACATACTTATTTGTCCTTTGGGACGTTTGTCTAAGAGACGTGGCGCCTTATTTTGGGAGAGCAGTACTTGGCAGACTTCGGCCATATGCACGTGCTATATCTTTGAGATGATTTCATTAATGTTTGTGATTTCCCCATTGTATCGCCCTTTTCCAGAATTGGTCCTTTGAACCATTCGATATATTTGTGGCGATTACCTTTCAGGAATTTGAACTCTTTTGGGAGTTCTATTTTTGAGATTTGAGTTGCCTACATTGGCGTTATATGAGATTTGCCTTTTGGCGTTTACTTGAGATTTTATTCTCCTCTTTGGAGATATATTTGCCTTATGACGTGTTGAGATAGGATCTCTTTATGCATGTTTTGGGTTTGCTAAGATGGCGGGTTTAGGTTTTCCCCTAAACCATATTTGATGTTTTATGAATGCTGATGATATGAGGCCCGCTACTTTTAGCGTTTTATGGGTTATTTTATCTCTTTTGGGATTATATGTTGTGTAGTGATACCATATTAACTGTCCCGTCTCACTTGAGAATATTATCACATTATCCTTATGCTCATATTATCGCTTATTCTTATAAACTGATTTGTTTAGCTAGACTGACCCATGTATTTTATACTCGGGTCAGACCGAGGTGTTTCAAGTTAGCTACATTTGGACTTAGCCTATTCTGCTTCCGTATGGACTATTCTGCTAGCTCTTTTTGTTATAGATTTTTTTGTAGTCCTTTTTGGTTGCTACTATGATATTTATATTCTTTTGACTCGCTTGTATATTATGGTTTCTATACCACTTGACATGTATCATTTTGTATACTCGGTGATGTATCTGTATATGTATATATATGTGATGATCTATTGTTCTATGATGTGTTTTGCATTCGAGTTGTTGTATTTTGTTCTGATAGATCCTATAGCCACCTATGGCTTTGTATTAAGTATTTATTGGATATATCGATCCACTTGAGATAGAAAAGAAATATGGCATTGTCGACGTATTCAATAGATATTTAAGACAAGGCTATAGATGGTAGCTCCTATCCAGCCCTATTCTCTGCATTAACAGACAGTATTATCCAGTAATACTCTTTGTTAATGTGGGTCTCGGGATGGGGCGTCACAGCTTCAGCGTGTGACATTGCCTACAACTACTCAACACTTCACGTGTATTCACTTATCAATTTTTCATCATAAGGGTTGTGTAGAATTTGCAAGTAAAATGCTTTGGTATTTCTTGCAGTCCTTATTTCATCATTGCTTCCCTGATGAGAATAGAGAAGAAGTCTCTTCAAGGTTGGAAATAGTGTCCTTTGCTTGTTAGCTGAATGCTTGTTTCTTACATTAATTTGTAGTCCTTATTTCTTTGTCTGTTTGTAAATTTTTTTGGGTATTTGTTGTTGCAGAGGCACTTGAACCTTTCGAGGAAGTATGTGAATTTGTTCCTTCTAATCAAGGATTCCTTGACCAGGTTTAACAGCACTGCTAATGCTTGTTAGCATCATTTTCTTTTTGTGTAGGTTGCGTGGGCATAAGTTTTATGTTAACTAAGTTAACTTTGTTTTATAAAAATAAATAAGTTTATAAAAATTAAACAAGTTCATAAAAATGGACTAAATTTTATAAATTTTTAACTAAGTTAACTAAGTCTTATTATAAAACCAAGTTTCTAATAATAATTAAGTTTTTATAAAGATTTACAAACTCGACTAAGTATATAAAAATATAAATTAACAGAATTTTCTATAATAATAATAACAACAACAATAATAATAATAAAAAACTAAGATTTATAAATATTAAATAAGGTTATAAAAATTAACCAAGTATTATAAAATTTAACTAAGTTAACTAACTTTTATAAAATTAACGAGTTTAGTTTATAAATATTAACTAAGTATATATAAAAATATATATAACTAAATCTTCTATAATAATAATAACAATAATTATTATTATTACTATTATTAACTAAGGTTTATAATAATACTAGGTTAACTAATATTTATAAAATATTAAATAAGTTTATAAAAATTAACTAAGTATTATAAAAATTTAACTAAGTTAACTGAGTTTTATAAAAGTTAACAAGTTTAATTTACAAAAATTAACTAAGTATATAAAAATATAAAATATAAATAAATCTTCTATAATAATAATAATAATAAACTAAGATTCATAATAGTAATAATAATAAGTTAACTAAAATTTATAAAATATTAAATAAGTTTATAAAATTAACTAGTATTATAAAAATTTAACTGAGTTAACTAAGTTTTATAAAAAGTAACAAGTTTAATTTATAAAAATTAACTAAGTATATAAAAATATAAAATATAGCTAAATCTTCTATAATAATAATAACAATAATTATTATTATTAACTAAGATTTACAGTAGTAATAAGTTAATTAAGATTTATAAATATTAAATAAGTATATAAAATTAACTAGATATTATAAAAATTTAACTAAGTTAACTAAGTTTAATAAAAATTAACAAGTTTAGTTTATAAAAATATAAAATATAACTGAATCTTCTATAATAATAAACTAAGATTTATAATAATAACAATAAGTTAACTAAGGTTTATAAATATTAAATAAGTTTATAAAAATTAACAAAGTATTATAAAATTAACTAAGTTAACTAAGTTTTACAAAAATTAACTAAGTATATAAAAATATAAAATATAACTTAATCTTATATAATAATAATAATTAACTAAGATTTATAATAATAATAATAATAAGTTAACTAAGATTTATATAATAATAATTAACTAAGATTTATAATATAATAATGTTAACTAAGATTTATAAATATTAAACAAGTTTATAAAAATTAACTAAGTATTATAAAAATTTAACTAAGTATGATTTATAAATATTAAATAAGTTTATATTATTTTGTACCATCTTGATTAATTAAATATAAAGATGAAGTTCAAAGTACAATGTAACAAGCGTTGAATGTGGTAAATGCTACATATTGCTTGAGCATCCGAGTCTTCAAATTTTGCTTAACTATCATTGGTCATTTATTTTTTTATTTTTTTGACTAGATGATTGTTTTGCATTATCATTTGACAGTTTTGGAAATAGCCTATTTAGCGATGATACCAATACTGATGTTAGTATTCTACCTCCGTTTAACAGTGATGCCTCCGGGAATGAAAGAATTTAAAATGAATTGTATTAAAATTTTATAAAATTGAAGGAGTTTGATAAGAAAAAATATATATGTTTTTAATGTGGCTTTTTCTAGTTAAAGATGATTGAAACCCAGAAAAATATTACTATTTTGAAATGAAATATGCAGAGGTTGAATAACTTGAATTTAATCTTCAAGTGATAACAACTATTAATCATTGTTTCCATGCTAACCTAAAACTTAACATACATCACTTTCATACTTCTCAAAAAAGTTATATATATGTATATATGTGTATATGTGTATATATATATATATATCTGATACAACATTGAATGATTTGGCTATACCTATTTACTCAGAAATCATACAACTTAATGGCGTGGTAATATTTAGTGGCATGACTAAACAATAACATTTCAAAAAAATTCCTAATCACTTTCACTAAAGAAAAAAAAGAACTGTGATTATAAGATAATGCTTAGTTCTATGTAGGCATTTAGCTTTAGCTAATATTTACTTTGAAGCTACGAATTAGCTGTCATTTATGGATAAAAGATTTTTAATATCAATATTTACTTTAAAGCTATGAATTAGTTGTCATTTATGGACAAAAGATTTGTAATATCTGAAAAAATAGATATAAAAAATTAAAGAAGAAAAAAAAGGAAAAAGGGAAAACTGAAGAAGCAGAACAAGGAAACTGAGTAGTTGTTTCTAACATGTGAGTTACGTCTTAGCTGTATGATTCTCTTTGTCTATCAGTTTTGTGGTGCAGTTATGCAACATTGGATGACCCTAACTAATTATTTCATTGCATGATGCAGTGTACCGTATATGGAAAAAGTTTATTTGGTACGATTTTGAGTATTGTGTTAATTCTACTTTCTTTTCCATCACGGCGTTTTAAATCAATTGCGTTGGAGGCTAATCGTTTGCTTAATGATCTGCAAAGAAGTCTCTTCAACCAAAGGGATAAATGACTTCATTTGCAAACCAGAAGCATGAGGTTGATTCCAGACTACTGGTTTGAAATTCAGTTTTATTCCTTTTGTTATTCCCAACAAATTTATCAAATTGGCAAACCATTAAGGGGCACTTACGAGCTGTAGAGACAAGTTGGACAATTTTAATGGTCACAACCAATTTTTCTGCACTCTGGATAGTCATTTATCTAAGTTGATTAGTAGAGTAATATATTGAAAGAAACACAAAATGTACAAGACCAACAACTTTATGATCTTGAGAAGAAGTTTCAGGTATATCTCATTGCTGATTAAATATTTTGTTGGCCTGCAGCAGTACGGTCTTTTCTATTTCCTCTGATGATTATATGTTTTATGTTTTTAAAAGGAGTGTGCTGCAAATGAAGAAACGGAGCTGCTTGAAAAGGTAGCATAGATGTTTGCTAGTTCATGTGCTAGAAAGAAGGAGCCGGTATGCTTTCTCTATTCTTTTAGTATGCAACAAACAATACTGCAAATAATGGTTAGAAACACATTTATATATTAGATACTAACGCGGAGTCTAAGACTCTAAAATCACATTAGTAGCACAATGGATAACTGATAAAACAATACACGTTGAATTATATACCGATCAAATAAAAATGGTACAAGTTTATATTGTAAATGATTAATAATAGCAAAAAACAAGAATAAAGAAAAGTTTCAAGCTCATTCTTTCACATGTTTGTTTTATAAAGCTTAAAATAACTTGAGAACTAACTACTTAATGTTTCTGTCTTTTAATCCTAATCAAGTACGTATAATAAAGAACTTTTCCTTTGCAGGTGGGTAGATATATTTGATGGAAAAAAATAGTAATATACCAGCAAGTTATGGATTCGAAGTTACTTTTGATGACATAACTACATTTTGGTTTGTATGCTTGTATGTATTACTACCTTTGGTTACTAGTTGCTGCTTGTTCTACATTTGAAATATTATGAACTTACTATCTATTTTGATGTAAGAATATTGTGTATGTTTATTATGTAATGTTTCATGTTAATTTTAAGACGTGTGATTAATATAATATATTGATTATAAAATGTGTGATTAATATAATATATGTTTGTTATGAAATATATGTGTTTATATAAACTGTGTTATACATAAGTTGTGGCTACATATAGAATTGGAACCTACTATATATTGGTTAGGAACTGAGAAAAATACGACAGCGTGTATAAAATGCTATGAAAATATTTAACAGCATTTCTAAATCGCTATAGAAAAGATTAAACAGCGTTTTCGAAATGTTATAGAAATTTTTAACAGCGTTTTCGAAACGCTATAAAATAGGACCCAAGCATTTCAGAAAACGCTGTAAATAAATATCATAGCAACAAAAGAAACGCTGTAAAACGTATTAGTGACATAAAAATGCTATGAATACGTGGATTTTACAGCGTTTTCTGTCTTGCTATGGTATATGTCTGACCTATATGGCATGTTAATATACAGCATAGTTAAAAACGCTGTTAAAGATTTTTATAACGTTTTTGAAACGCTATGATAGGTACATTTTGTTGTAGTGGTTTCAACCATTCCCTATTCCTGTAATTCCAACCTAAAATTGGAAAATTAAGTACAACCGGCTCTAAACACTAGATGTAATGCAATTAGAAGAAGAAAAACTCGGTAGTGTGCCACAGAACATACCAAACACTGAAGGAGCTACAGGACCTCAGGGACCTTTTGCCGAAGCAAGGCTACTAAGACCCAGTAGAAAAGCGCCCAAACTAACTGACGAAATCAGACGAAAGGAAGATTATCAAATAACACTCTAGCTAGCTAGCAATTAAGTAGTGTGACAGCAACCTAAAGCGATGCCTTATCATCCATCTTGTCTACTCTCCTTTTCCAAATGAGCCGTAGTGGGACACTAGGGGAATGTAGACAACATGGCAAAAGAAATGCTTCTATGCCCTCGATGAGTCATGTCAATCCCCCTTCTGAGAACCAGCGTTACTGAGGGTGACGAGAAGTCTTATCCAAAGGATCGTCGAACAAACAGATCTAGCACCTTAGCCTACAGGAACTGATAAAACTGTGTTTCTTCGAGCTAAATCTGAAAAATTCTTCTTGAAGTCGATGAATCATTGCTTTAAGACCACCAGGCCGTCAGACACACGACCCTAAATCCCCTCAGAATTAATAAATTATCATTCCAAGGTCGTCTGGTCGTTGAACATCCGACCACAGAAAACCCTTCGCGAACGTGAAGGTCTTTCACGGACTAGAGCATCGTGAAGGTAAACCGGTAGATCAGCGGTCATATGATCCAAAAAAACCCTTCGTGGACGTGAAGGTCTTTCACAAACTAGAGCATCGTGAAGGTAAACCGGTAGATCGGTGGTCATTTGATCGAAAAAAACCCTTCACGAACGTGAAGGTCTTTCACGAACTAGAGCGTCGTGAAGGTAAACCAGTAGATCAGGGTTCATCTGGTCAAAAAAACCCTTCGCAAACATGAAGTTCTTTCACGAACTAGAGCACCATAAAGGTAAACTGGTAGATCAGCGATCATTTGGTCCCAAAAACCCTTCGCGAACGTGAAGGTCTTTCACGAACTAGAGCGTCGTGAAGGTAAACCGGTAGATTAGCGGTCATCTGATCCAAAACCCCTTTGCGAACGTGAAGGTCTTTCACAAACTAGAGCATCGTGAAGGTAAACCGGTAGATCAACAGTCATCTGATCCAAAAATATCCTTCGCGAACCTAAAGGTTTTTCACGAACTAGATCGTCGTGAAGGTAAACTAGTAGATTAGCGATCATTTGATCCAAAAAACCCTTCGCAAACGTGAAGGTCTTTCACGAATTAGAGCGTCGTGAAGGTAAACCGATAGATTAGCGGTCACCTGATCCAAAAAAACCCTTCGCAAACGTGAAGGACTTTCACGAACTAGAGCATCGTGAGGGTAAATCGGTTGATTAATCGTCATCTGATCCCAAAAAACCCTTCGCAAGGGTGAAGGTATTTCACAAACTAGAGCGTTGTGAAGGTAAACCGGTAGATCAGCGGTCATCTGATCCAAAAAAAACCCTTCGCGAACATGAAGGTCTTTCACGAACTAGAGTGTCGTGAAGGTAAACCGGTAGATCAGCGGTCATCTGATCCAAAAAACCCTTCGCGAACATGAAAGTCTTTCACGAAGTAAAGCGTCATGATGGCGAACCGGTAGATTAGTGAAATTCATGTACAGTTGATATCCGTGAAGATGAACTGGAGGGTCAATAGTCATCTTACCAAAGGCCCATTGGAGTCAACGAAGCCATGCTCCAGGGCCACAAATCAACAATCATATCAGTCACTCGTCATAATTAAACGATCGATGAACAACCGTGTTGAACCCTAGAGCCTCAAAGTCGCTTAAAGGAACTAAGCCAAAACTAAACCGAACTTGTGGTTAATCAGAAGTTGACTCGAGTCAAGCCAAGACTTACAACTTAGAAGAACCTCTCCAGCTGGACTGGAGGCAATCAAACGAGTTATGGAGAGACCATGGATACAGTTCAAGCGCACCAACAGCTCTATGGCATGGGGGCATCGCACACACTTGAATAGCCATAAGAAAGGCCTAGACTAATCATACCACAGTTCTGTTATGCTCGATCAAATATTCTGGCATTCTGATAGCCGTAGACTTAATGACCTAGCTAGTGCAACAAATGATATACTAGCATAACACTTGCCCACTTCTTTTCAACTACTATTTTACCGCTCTTGGTAACCAATTCATCTTCCTCTTAGACCGTATGCCAGTCAAAGACCAATTCTCTAGTTACAGTTTGGACCAAAAACTGAGAGCCTTGCCCCGAACTCCAATAAGCTCTTTCTTCATAACCAAATAACAACTACCCGATCTAAAAACTAATTATCTCTTAGAACCGATGAAACTGCATTCCAACGAAGTCAACCCGCCGGATTTATGGGAAAACTCGATCCGAACCTTCTATGAACTGGCATCACTCTTCCAGCACCAAGAAGGCCCAAACCATTGTGTGCATCTCGTAAGCCGTGCATCAAAAACTAACTCCTCGCGTTGCCTAGATATAGGCAACACCGAGGGGCACCAAAAAAACTAACTCCTCGCATTGCCTGAAGATAGGCAATGCTGAGGAACATCAAAACTTACACTCCTTGCATTGCCCGGAGATAGGCAATGCCAAGGAGCACCAAAAGCCGCGCATCTCGTAAGTCGTGCATCAAAAACTAATTCCTCACATTGCCCGAAGATAGACAAAGCCAAGGAGCACTAAAAAAACTAACTCCTCGCATTACCCGGAGATAGACAATGCCAAAGGAGCACTAAAAGACTAACTCCTCTTGTTTCCCGGAGATTGGCAACATTGAGAAGCATCAAGGACTAACTCCTCGCATTGCCTGGAGATAGGCAACGCCAACGAGCACCAAAAACCATGCATCTTGTAAGCCTCGCATCAAAAACAAACTCCTCGCATTGCCCGGAGATAGGCAACGCCGAGAAACACTAAAAAACTAACTCCTTCCATTGCCCGGAGATAGGCAACATCGAGGAGCACTAAAAGATTAACTCCTTGTGTTGCCCGGAGATTGGCAACGCCGAGAAGCATCAAGGACTAGCTCCTCGCGTTGCCCGGAGATAGGCAACGCCGAGAAGCACCAAAAGCCGAGCACTTTGGCTAATGGGGATCATCTCCCGCTATCCAAAAGAACCGACATTGCTTTGGTAGTACCGCAAAACTCACAAACCAAGAAGTCGGCAAAGAGTTCTGATTTTTGGCCAAAGTTAATGTACGAAATAGGAAACTTTATGTTTCATAAGTACCGGTGTTGCCTCGACAACTTTGGGAAACATTCTACTCACTAAGTGCCGGTATTGGCCCGGTAATGCCAGAAAAACTTTAATCTATAGGGCTGATGAGAAACATTCATTGCAGTGAACCATCAATGCAGTAGCTTCCGGAGATAGAAGTTGACCCATACCTGAGTTTCTACCTTCTCTTCATAAAACTGCTATTGCCCAATGACAGGCAATGACCAAAAGACATATCCTTTCATAGGTCAGCCGAATGGTTCGACCTTTCATCACAGGAATCAACCACTACACAGGAATAAAGCAGCGTCGAAAGGAAATCCCAAGGTTGAATTGTCCGCGTACTAATTTCTAGGGATGAAAGCTGGTGCGCAACCAAATTTCCTAAATTCATCTTAGAAAGAATTAGACACAGCTGAAAGATAGGTAGCCTCGAGGAAATGTTGCTTGGAACCAAGCAGCTAGGTTATTAATTCTCAAAGACAGGAATTGGCATATGAACAAAACTTTCATGACAACTCCAGCAACCAAAAAGAGCATGCATAGCCAAGAACAAGCGGGAGCAATCATGGAAGGTCGGAAATAAAATCCATGAACTTCCTCGATTCCAGAATGGGATTGAGAGCCATATTGGGGGCAATTGAGCAATTCGCCCTATAGATTTCCATCTCTCACAATCACCCAACCACATGCATTCAAAATAGCTAGTCCCTCAAGAAGGAATAGAAGCATAGATACTTGATCAAAAGAAATGTTTCAAAAGTCCGAACATGAAAAACCACGAGGTTGGTGAAATAACAGTTCTGTATCACAAAACAAAGCATTTTGGCAACAAAATCGCCAACAAAGGAAATTAAGGGTTTAATGTTCAGAAATCAACCGTCGCTCATAGTCTGGTGATGACGAGAAGGACCTATGAACCACTTATGGTCTGACTATATCATTTGGTTCCAATTGGCAGGAATATGCCATTACCCGAAGTTTGGTGATGCTAGAAAGAAAACCCAAAATGAAACTATCGATACCTAGGCTTTCAGAAACAGAAGCAACAGTTTGACTGAATCTTTAGCCCTACGTTATAGCATCTCATGCTATCTGAAGATTCACGATGTCAAGGAAAAATCCACAGAGTCGAGTCATCCGTTTATGAGTTTCCGAAGACAGAAACCAACACATGATTAGGATCTCAACATCGGACTCAGAAGAATTTACTCTAGCAAAAGATGCTAGAAACGCATCTTTCTAATACAAGCTGACATCATTACAAAACTCAGATCTTGGGATCAAGCAATAAAGTTCCTAATTCCCCAAATAGAATCTATCGTGTCAATTAAACCGGGGCAATCAAATGTATTGCTTAGAAGACCTAGTCTCCCAAAACATGTTGGTTCAGTAGTCAAAGTAATCAGCCCTACGGACTTAGGCATTTACACCAACACTTTGTTGAAACGAACTCAATTGAGCATAAGTAGGGATTAGCTACATAATTTGCTAGACCAAGCTGCTTCATAGTTCTAAACAAAGCTATGAAATAAAACATGCCAAAATGACCATAGAAGTATACTTACATGTACAGAATTACAGTAAATGAATATGCTACACATGAGCACAAGAAGTGTGACAACCAGAAAACGCAATGCTTGGAATCAAGCAATTAAGCCAATAGTCCCCAGAGACAGAGGCTAGTGTGCATTGAATTCCGAAAAATGCAAAGGAAGGACAATCACACTCGGATAACTCATGCGCTAGTTTCCGAAGGCTGAAACTGTGCCTGATCGAACTCCAACTACAACTCTACAAGAGCAACTGTGCCCGGAAATTCAACTGTAATCAATCATCCCAATATGATAGGGATAATAAGCAAATCCTAAGTTGCGAAGGACCCAGCTCCTGGAGGAGTGTAAGTCCCTCCCTGGACTAAAGATTGGAAGAATGAAAAATCATTTTCAACGATACTTGGCATTCAATCCTGTTAGGTATGTTTTACTTTAAATAATATCCTCGTATAACCAATGCCCGAAATCCAAGGAAAGTCAACGTATGTTGACTAATCGGGTCATGAGCGTTGACCAGGGCAGATGCAGTGTGTTATCTACATGAGAAGAGTCCAGTATCCTAAATACTGCGAACAAACAATCAATTGTAGCTAACTTGCTTGCATTTGAAAAACAATCCATATCTTCCTTTAAAATTATCTCTTCCACACTTACCCGGTATCGATCAACGATCGATAACGGAGCCGCTGTCCGAAGCGATACGGGAAGCTTTTCTTTTCAGGATCACTGGAATACAGAAATAGGAAGAGCGATACGGTTGAATCATCCACTATATTCGATTTTGGAATAAATTGTCGCATTGGAACTCAAAAACATCAATAGGAACTTAACCAAATTCCTGAGAAGAAAAAGCTAAAGACAAAGAGCAAAACTTCGCTCCAGAACGACGTACAATCATTCGAGACAAACTTAGCTTCACCACCGGCCAAACTAAAACTATACGGGGCAACTCCAAACCTACATCATTATGCACCCACTTACTGGCCTAAACCTTTTCGTAGACTACAAAGCAAAGATTGCATCGTCAATACCAGGAATTGAAATTCAGATCGAAATAAAAAAAACCAACAACTATCAGAAGTCAGTCGGTTGAAAACAACATCTTGAGGTGGACTTTGATGGTTCGCACTAAAAATTCAACAGGTGGCTGAAAAGCCAAAACCAAATTTGCATGGTAGCTTCAACACTTACCCATTACTTCAAAGTACACCAAGAAGTTATAGTTAAATTTGATTCGTTACGACAAGCAGTAGTAGTCGAGATCAAAACTAGGTGATCAACAGTGTAACTTACTACGTGTTCGTGAGACTCTAATGCAATTATTTGGAACCTAGTAAATAGATACTATAATCGATAACTTCCAGAGCACGCCTTGTTTCCAACGAAGACGTACTCTGGGGGGCAAATGTTACCCAGGTTTTTAACCCAACAGGACAATCTCATGACATCGGGATGGCTTAGAACTCAACCAGGAAGGCTAAGGCAAGGAATGAACGAGAGCCAAGCAATGTTACTAAGGCAACGGCTAGGTTCGACTAACCAAGGGACCGGCATTCTTTAAGCCCAATCAGCAGCTGAGCACAAACAGATAGTCAATTTCCATCGAAATGGAATAACTATGACAAAAGACTATCAAAGCATCTCCAATTTCAAACTCCAGAAAATCCTAAGTGCTTGGATCATCGACTACACATGCCTCTCCTCAAACCTTTAAACAAGTTAGCTGAAGAACACTATGAAAAGAGGCCAAGGCATTGGCTCATAAACGAGCCAAGTCTATGGGTCGCTAGTGACCCATAGGCAATGGATCGCCAACGACCCATGGCTCTTTCTCGTTTTGCGAGCCAAACTCTCCTTGGGTCCTTACCTACCTACTTGCGAGCAGCTGATAAACAGGCCCGACCTAGAAGCTTTTCGATCTCTATAAATACCATCCTACCTGTAACATAAACAGGATCTTCTTCTCTGGACTGGTTGCTAAAGCTCTACTGGAATTAATCTTCACTCCCTACCTCCCTCACAACAATCTCAGAAGGAATACACCGTGATTCTCTGGTGGATTCCAATTCTGGAGATTCAATCTAACCAGGAAATAGTCAAAGCCTTGTAATCAAACAACTCTTGTAACAGAAAACAGTCTATAATAAAACTATAAAGTGGACGTAGGCTTCGTTAACAGCCGAACCACTATAAAAATCCTCTGTCTATTTTCTTTTACTGCTCCTTTTCTATATCTGTTATCAGCGATATTGCTCTTTCAAAACAGGGCTGGTGCTTTCAAACTCAAACCAGGGTGTTGGTTCATTTTTTGGGTCAATAATTTTAATTTCAATTATATACTTGCTATATAAATTATTGAATGCTAAAAGCTTGGTAGTTAGCCATATTTGAGATGACGTTAATATATGTTAAAAGTAGAACCCTTTTAGTGATAAAGGTAGTAATAGCATTGGTTAATGCTATGATAGTTATTGGCCGTGTTATAGTAATTTTGAAATACTATTAATTGATGTTTTGGTTTGGAAATGGTTCTGATTTGGAGAATGGTTTTTAATGCGATTTTGGAATTTTCTGTGGCGTTTTATCTAAAAATGGGAACTGCTCTATTTTTCTTCAACCTTTTTGATAGTCTTTTATACTATATATCGAAATGTTTTTTAAAAGTATTTCGAAAATTATTTATTTTATAGAAAAGTTAATATGATAATGACTATTTATTTTAAAAGAAAATAAAGAAGAATTTATCTTTTTATAATAAAGTGATTCTGTTTTAAAAAGAAGATGATATTTTGAAATAAATATTATGAAACATTTTATATCAAAAAATGCATTATAAAAAGATAGATTTATAAATGGTATTTTATAAATATAAAGTTAGATTTATAAATAGTATTTTTAAAAGAATAGATTTATAAATGGTATTTTATAAATTTTCAAATGGTGTTTTATAGAAAAGGAAGAATTATATCATTTTGATAGATTGGAATAATGAACCATATTTGTGAATTTATAGTTGTTTGTACCAAAATTGGGCACAACACTTGTCGGATGTAATTCAAGAGATTAGAATGAACAAATTAAATGGAAAATGAGGCTAATCTAACAATCACACCAAGAAAAGTAAGTAGAAAGAGAAAAGGACAAGAATTTATAGTGGTTCGCCGTTGTAGCCTACGTCCACTTTGAAGAGTTCACTGTTTATTGATGATTCTCAACTGGTTAACAACAGTATACTAGCTAGCACTCAAGTTACAATGGAGTTTCAATAGAGTAACGGTGTAGAAGTCCCAAAAGTCCTTTTTTAGTTGGCGTAGGGGTGTTATTTATAGTAGTAGATTTGGAAATATCTGCTCCAAAACTCGGAATACCCTTTCTCATGCGTAGGAGGGCCCACCAGATCGATCTGGGGTTGTTTGGGATCGATCCCTGATCGATCCATGTTGTCTTCGTATCGATCAAGGTTGGCTTCGATTGAGCTGCGATCGATCAGGGGTCCTCCTGAGTTGATATGCAAGCTCCTGTGAAAATTTCATGACATTTGGACTTGTAGATTGAGAGATATGATCGATCCAAGGTTGGATTTCCTTAGGAAGGCTGGAGGCTTCGTATCGATACGTGTGTATCGATCAATTGTGTGTCGATAACGTAGCATTAGAGATCCATATTCCATGCTTAGAGACTGTTTCCTTTGGTTTGACTGTGTCTTTCCTACCCATCTGATGCTAAGCTCTTCATATTGATCCCTGCCTCCTTTCGTATCGATGCTTCGTCTCGGTTCTTCATATCAATCAAATAGTTAATCGATACGAAACATATAGCGGTTGGTTGAATGAAGCGCAATCGGTCCATGGAATGTTGAAGTCTATTCAAACTCAATGGATACGAAATGGATGGATGTTGAGTGATCGACTTGTGCTCGTTTTTTATCGATCCTGATGGATACGAAATGATGGGCCTGGGTTAATGGATACAAAATGGATGTGTTCCACATGGATCTTGATTGATCCACAACTTGAGCATACGAACTCTGATTGACCTGAAATTTGGAATGTTGCCTTTCATAGCTTTTCTTGTCATACCATGCTAATTGTAGCTTGATCCGGACTCATACCAAGTTTGCATGTATCCATCGTGGACTTGACGATAATTGAATTCCAAGGTGGATTGTCTTCAGTCTCTAGTCAAGTCATTGGTGTCACGGCCTTGCCAAAAGACGGGATAGCATTTGCCCCTAAAGTACGCCCTATGTGAACATAACGTGCTTTGAAAAGCTGCAATCTTTATTCTAAAAAAGTTCTATCCGATTCATTGAACAGTTGTTCTCTTTTCATCTAGAGATGTAACCTTCGGTAGAATTCCAGTAGTATAAATGTTGAGTTGTAGACTGCAAATGATCACGCGGTTTTTGTTGTAATTAAAGGTCGAGTGCTAGCAATTTGTTGTCTATTGTCTTGATTGTCACCAGGCAAGCATTCAATTCCTGTTAATTTTGGAAATCAAATGATAATATGGCATACATGCACGTATGTTAACCTGACTCCCGTCCATGTTTGCACGTTCATGGGTCATTGTCAAGTTCCTTTTTTATTTGGATCGAGTTTCGTATCGATCCTCTCCTGGATCGATGTGAAATCCGAGTTGTAAAAATGACGATGGTTTCTTTGATTCATTTCTTCGTATCGATCATCTTCTGGATTGACCTGGGATGTATGAAGGTAGGCTTCGTATCGATGGTTATCGATACAAGGTAGATAGTCATGAGAAGTGCTTCGTATCGATGGACACGAAGTTTTGGGTCTCGAATAGATGGATACGAAAGTGAGGTTTTGTATTGATAGAGTTGAACGGTCTAGACATGATCATGCAGTGACCTTCATATCGATGGTTATGAAATAGTGGGCTTCGGATCGATCCACATTGATGGACACGAAGTGCTGGTTTCTCATTGTTGGATACGAAGCGTTAGGCTCTGGATTGCCTTGTGTTGATGGATACGAAAGCCAATCTTCGTATAGATGGATGTTGACTGTTTCTCTCGGTTAGTGATTGGGATATGAAACGTTTATCTTTGGATACGAAGCTATATAAATGGACTTTGGACTTAGAAAAATTTCACTTGCTTTCGTTTTCACTTCGTATCGATCTGAAAAGAAATTGAACTATTGAAACCTTCATCTTCAAACAACTAACCCAATAACCATCAACCCAATTCCTCTAATCTAGGTAAACAATCAACCTAATTGTGTTTGTAATGACAAGAATCGAGCTTTGCGCCATCTTTTTCAAGGTGATGGCCAACTCTGGCGTTGTTGATGCTGGAATGGGGCTTGACTAGGGAGAGCTGTGAATTTCATGATGACTTGGAAGTTTGGGGAAGAAGGAAAGCACTGGAAGAATCGATGGAGCCACTGACTCCAAGTCTCCCTCTCTCGAACTCGTATCGATAGCGAGGTGGATCGATCAAATTACATTGAAGATGGATGAAGGAAGTCCTCCTGGTCAATACGAAATGCAGTAGTTTATCGATCGATCTAAGATGGAGCCTTTCGTATCGATGTAGATTGATGGATACGAAGCCTATTCATCTTGGATTGATACGAAGGGGCTAATGATTGGGGTGATTGATATGAACAGTCAATCAATACGAAATGTATCGATACAAAACATCATTGATCAGTGTCTTGGATCGATACGAACATAGGCTTCAGGGGAACAATCTAACTCGAACCTTGGATGGATACGAAACCAATTGTCTTTTTGAACACTTGAACACTTAACTCCGACGAGCTTTAGCCTTGCATACTTGGACTTATTTATAAAACTGTATATATGACTGTGCTTCAAAGCTCATCGATGGAACTATAATTTTACAAACATAACAAACTTTAACACGGATCGTTCTTCGAAGTCAGGATGGCACGGTTGAGACGGCCAGCGATGACGGTCACTCCGATCGAATCTCGAAGTCTTGTCGTTTTACCATCTTTCAAACTTGTACAAATTTAGAGTATTTTGCAGCACTTCACACACAACATGATCACTCACTTTACACTGGGGGTAACATGGGTTTCTTACTATCTAATAACAGTTTTTACTGAGTTCAATAACTATGGATCGCCGAAGCTCCGAGCAGCAGGAAGTTCAGAGTCCTCCACTTCCTAGAATCGAACTGCTAGACATCGGGGCAGATACAGTATTCCCTGCTCTGGACGAACTGCCAGATCCAGCTTTGGTCATGAATCCGGAGGACTCCGTCCAGTCCAAAATTTTAGAAGATGTGCTAGGCAGGATTTGTCTTAGACATGGACTATCTTTAGAAGACGATCTATTACTATGGCCAGAAGATAGAGCGCACAATCCCCCGAAAGGGTTCGCTGCCTGTAATAGATTCACGTTCGTGGCTGTAACATTGGCCCCGTTTAACCAATTCATTCGGGACATGTTATTTTTCTTGAGGATTGTGCCTTCTCAACTGCATCCCAATGCATACGCGCTTCTCAATCGCTTATACATCATATTCATGGAGCATCTCCTTCGACCACCGACCATCGATGAGATCAGATACCTATTCAATGTCAAGAGTCGGGGGGACAATCCATCATTTACTTTTCTAAAAGTGGTTAGAAACAGCCAGGTGGTGGCAGGTGCTTGGAGTAAACTAAGCTACTTCAAGACAGAGTACGTTCTTTGTGAGATGTTCATCGGGATTTGCCAGATGGTGGTTAGTCAGACATAAGTGCTTTAACTTCTTCGTCAATTAACTGGATAATATAAATCAATGTTGAGTCCATTACTACATCTCTTTTATAGCTTCCATTCCGCGGCCCGAAGGAGAACATTTCAAGGAAATAGTAAGGACACTCCAAGCGATGCCGGCTGAATTTAGGGAAATAGATGAAGTTCTTACTGACGATAACTTGATCGCCGTCAGGCTCAAGGAAAGATGTTAGAGCATTGGGCTAACCGGGGTTCCTAGAGTGGCTCTGGTAAGGCAAGGAGGAAGAAGAGCTCCTATTGTGACCCTAGTTGGGGAAGCTCAGAGTGCACCTGGAGTTACAACCATTGAACTGGGCGACGATGAGAGTATATCAGCTAGACATGAGCCCGCGGTCGTGCCTCCGTAGGGCCTTCGGTCATCAGAATCAAAAAGAAAGGGCAAAACTCTCATCCACAAAGCCAAGAGGCATAAAACCGTTGTAATAACTCAGTCCATTGCAACTTCTATAGGTCCGGAGACCTCTTCTCCGCAAACAGAATATTCATTGAGAGGATTGTCAGATGTTCCTATCCAGATGACATATCTTCATTCCAGGATCATGGGTTAGAGGGGCTTCACTCCCCTTTGAGAACCGACGTTGGCCTAACTTCAATAGACATAAGGGAGTCGACTTCGATAAGCAAAGCTACCACAAACGGTCGGTTGGGGGTTTGCACATGCATACACACACTTCACGGCACCACACGACTTCTACTTACATGCTTTCTAATCTTTGGAGATAACTAATTCTGCTTCCCTTTTTATTTTACAAACACGATGGTGAAACAAAGGTCCATGCTCAGTAAGCTTCACTCTTCATGCCATTCTTCCAGTTCACACTCTGAATCACATCGGCGTGAAAGTGAGAGGGATTATAGCCATGACTATCACTCTAGCCAAGAGCATGAGCGCCATGATAGGGAGAAGGAAAGGTTGTATCTAAGCAGGCACCGCTCTCGGTCGCGATCCCCACCATCAAAAGGACCTTCAAAACCATCCGGCTCTGATAGGCTTCCTTCAGAATCTTCATATCAAGTAGCACTATCTCATACTTCAAAAGCCAGTGATCAGCACCGTAGAATTGAGATAGAAGCCCATGTCATCACAGAACAAGCTGCCATAGAGCCCACAAGGGAGGGATCCATCTGCCTTGCCAAGCTGAAAATTTTTTTGACCATATGTTTCGATGGCTTCTACTTCCCTCCTAACTTGAAGAAAATTCTAAATGACATAGAGAAGTTAGTACATGACTATGTGCATGACGCGTACAGCTAGTATCGCAAATGGGTTAAGATGCTAGAGAGGGTTTCGGCGGTGTCTTTTGAGCAAGCTTAAACGATCGAGAAGCTAGAGGGCGACCTTTCTAAAAAAGGCAACATAATAGCGGCGCTCACCAATGAGCTTAAATCTTCAAGGAAAACGGAGAAAGAGGCTGGCCAAAGAGCCGAAGAGGCTAGGCAGTCCATGAAAAACATGAGAAAGACCCACATGGACTTAGTGGAGGAGATGGGTCACTGTAACATTGTTATCATTTAGGAGAGGGATGATGCACGGAAAGAATTTAAGGAGCTAAAGACGAAACTGACTGAAGTCCTTAAAGAGAAAGATGACCCAGGAGGAATGCGAGTAGGCGGTGAGACTCAGGGAAGAGAGGGATGCAGTGAACCTAAAGGTCGAGGAAGCCGATGCCAGGATCGAAAGTGAAATTAAAGCGGTTGAGGCCAAGATGGAGAGCGAATTTGAAGATCTCCTAGTCACTTACAATGCTAATGTCTTGAGAAACCGCAACCTTAACTGGCTCGACGAAGATTATCCTTTCCAATTATATAAGGCCTGGAATCGCTTACTCGAGGACGAGAAGGTGATCCACAATATTGCAATCGTCGACGATTTCGAACTAGAAACTCAAGTGCTAATCGGAGATGAGCCTAAAGTCCTCCATAAGACAACCATCGCTCTTGAGAAAGAAAAACTAGCCACCAACTTTTCGGAAGCTAGGGAAGGATCCGGGAGTGGACATCACGAAGCTGCTTCCAAAGTGCCTCCAATGTCTCAATCTGAGCCTACGTCTTCTATAGATCCTTTAGTCATGCCTGGGTATGATCCTGATAGGCCACATCTTTCCCTGGTAATCGAGCATAGCTCAGAAGGCGTGTCAGCTCAACCGGGGAGCCAAACTGAGGAAGGTATTCTGAACACTTCTCTTATTCCTCAAAATATCGGAGCACTATCCGAAGAAATTACTAATATATTCTCCTATCTTTATTCAGTCTTGGATTCTGCACCAGCCAACCCTCCTACAACTCAAGAAGTTCATCATGAGTAGGAGGCATTGACTACTGAGGCCACAACTGTGACAATCACTTCTTCGGCTGGGAAGATACACGATGGCAGCTATGTGATTGATGACCAACTAATGGAAGCGCTCCTCGGCCATCATAGCGATCTGAGTATTGAAATGCCTTTCAATGTAGATGAAGATGTTATCATCATAGGCTCCTTGGGTCCGACTAGCAGCATTCCAATGGGCATACGTGAGGACCGGGCGGAGCAGATAATGGAGGAAATCAAAGCTGAAATTGAGCAAGCTGAGCAGGCTCGTAAAGCTGGTGGAGGTATGGCGGGTCCCGGCCCTACCCCGATCCTTGTGCTTTCTCCGGGTGGCACCATAATTGAAACTGGAGCACCTCATTCTTTCGGTGTTGAAGTGCCACCATTCCTCCGGTCGTGCGCACAATGGATACTTCGGTCCTTGTGAGTTCTCAAGAAGGGATTGTGTCGATTCCTCCAGCCGGAGATAAGCCAGCTGGAACATGCCGGGGAAGCAAGAGTTCGAAGAGAGTTCTGAGCGGCAACTCAAGTGGGTCTACGCCGAAGAAAGTCAAGAAAGGCAAAGAGCCGAAGGCGTAGATCAGCATTTCTGCTTTCCCTTTCGTAGATAGACGAAATAAGCTTTTCTTTTGCTTTTTTGTAGGCCATGTATAGACCCGGACTTGGACGCAGCTTATAGGGATTCTTTGAATAGATTTTTTCTCACTTTCTCAAAGAATAGTGGAAATAAAATTTCTTTTTGGTTTTTAGCATAACTTTGTGTTCATTTGTCTAAGTATTTTAGCACTCACTTCCATTCAACGTACTTGTGAAGTTTCAGTCTCTGAGTCGAACTTGAGTCCAATCTTTAAATCCTAAAGTCATGGCTTCGGGTCATAATCAAATGTCGAGTCCAGTCCCAAAGTGCACTGTCTTGGCCAGCGACTGGTACTTGAGTTATGCTCCCGGTTCTGGGAAGAATTAAAGTAGTCAGTTGGCATTCGTTCTGCGCCTTCATTAACTTTAATTTAACTTAGTCGGAACAAAGTTAAAGTGAAACAAGTTTGAGTGGTCGGATAACACTCGCTCATTTGCTAGTATTTCCATCCACACTCTGGGGATTGGACTTGTATGCCGACCATCGATCACGCCTGCTTAAAGTTTAAAATTACATCCACACTCCGGGGACATGAGTTATTTTACGGGCGGTCAGTCGCACCCATTTAACGTTTATACCTTAGTTCACACTTCGGGAATCCAGAGTCGGTTGATAGACGGTCGATCACATCTGTTAAGTATTAGGATCTTATTCGCGCTTTGGGAACAATGAGTTGGTCAAGGTTGTGGACGGTTGGATCGCATCCACCTTGATCTGGTAAGCAAAGTCGTAGATGAATGGATCCATCTTCTTCGAGCTTAGAAAACAAAGGCGAGGTCATGGGTGGACGGGTCCACCCTCCTCGAGCATGGAAAGAGGCGAGGTCATGGATGGAAGGATCCATCCTCCTTGAGCTCGAATAGAGGCGAGGTCATGGATGGACGGATCCATCCTCCTCGAGCCTAGATTAAATGAGGGCGAAGTCGTAGGTAGACGGATCCACCTTCTTCGAGCCCGAAAAGGGGCGAGGTCGCGGATGGACAGATCCATCCTTCTCGAGCCCGAATAGAGGCGAGGTCGTGGATGGACGGATCCATCCTCCTCGAGCCTAGATTGAATGAGGGAGAAGTCGTGGGTAGACGAATCCACCTTCTTCAAGCCCAGAAAAGGGCAAGATCGCAGATGGACGGATCCATCCTCCTTGAGCCCAAGTAAAGGCGAGGTTGTGGATGGACAGATCTATCCTCCTCGAGCCTAGATTCTGGAGTTTGTACTTCAGCTCGTGCTCTAAGAGCTGGAGTTCATTGGAGGATAGTCGTATTTCAATCCTTCTTTATTTTGTCGTCGCTTACCCCCGAGCTCGGGGTTTCACTTAGCGAGTGACCGGTCGGATCACGGCCGCTCCTTATTTGAATGAGTCCCACCGTAAAATGGGACTTAGCTCTTCGTACATCGTGACGGTCGCACAATGCACTTTAAGAATCGCTACTCTATCTTGATGAGTCTGCATTTTATTGCTGAAATAAGAAAGTGTGTCAAAGTTAGTTGCCTTATTACAAGTTCAGATTCTAAAAATGCATAAACAAATTTCAAAAGAAAACGAGACTAAATGAATAAAAGCCAGGTATATGTAATAGAGGCGAAGACTCTCGCTGTTCCATGCCCTCAGTAGAGTGAGACCATCAACAGTTGATAACTTGAATGTACTGTCTCCAAGTTTCTGCTCGATGATATACAGTCCTTCCCATGTCGGTTTCATGTGTGAAGGGACCAGATAAATTCGTTTAAGTATGATATCACTAATTTTGAAGGTTCTAGGTCGGACCTTAGCATTGTATAATCGGGCGACTCGACTGTGATGTGCGGCTGCCCTCAAATCAGCCTCTTCATGCTTCTCATCCAGTAGATCCAAAGATTCTATAAGTAGGATGGCATTTGTTTTTGGATCATAATAGGTCACACGTTGAGAAGGTACTTCTAGTTCAATTGGAATAACAGCTTCGGAGCCGTACGAAAGTGCAAATGGAGTATGGCCGGTCGCGGACTTGTGGGTAGTTTGATATGCCCATAAGGCCATGGGGAGCTCATTGAACCACTTACCTCCAGCCTTTTCCAGTCGTTTCTTTAAAATGGACTTGATAACTTTGTTGACAGCTTCGACTTGTCCATTCGCTTAAGGGTGAGCTACTGTTGAGAACTTCTTCTGGATGCGGTAGCGTTGACAGAAATCTTTGAACTCGACACTATCGAATTGGCCTCTATTATCAGTTATAATTGTTCGTGGGAGGCCGAAGTGACAGATGATGTTGCATATAACAAAGTTGATTACTTTCTTCATTGTGATAGTAGCAAGGGGCTCAGCATCCGTCCATTTGGTAAAGTAGTCAACTACAACGATGGCGCACTTCGCACCACCTTTGGCCAGAGGTAAAAACCCTTTTATATCAATGCCCCATATGGCAAAAGGCCATGGACTGATCATCTGAGTGATTTCGGTGGGCGGGGCTCTTGGAATTCTGGCATGTTTTTGGCACCTATCACATTTCTTGGCATAATCCGATGCGTCTCGGTTCACGGTTGGCTCATAGTATCTGTATCTGAGTATTTTTTGCAAAGGCTTGCCCCCCAGTGTGGTCGCCACACTCTCCCTCGTGCACATCATGTAACACTCGTTTGATCTCGTCGTGGCGATACACCAGAGTAAAGGAATAAGATATCCCCTCTTGTATAGGACTCCATCCTGGATAATAAACTGCGAAGCTTTCCGGAGTACCTGTCTTTTCTCACTTCTGCATTCGGGTATTACTCCATGCTCAAGATAATTTATGATTGGAGTCATCCAAGACTCCCTCTCGGGTGTTGTCTCATGCAACCGGCCAGTCTCCATCTGATCGATACTTGGAGCAGTAAGTGTCTCTACAGGGACGAGTCCCATCTGCTGTGCTTTGCTAGTGCTGGCCAGTTTCGCTAAAGAATCGGCTTTCTGATTTTGATCTCGGTGTATATAGTGGATGGCATAGTAGTCGAACTGATTCAACACTTCTTGAACCCGAGTAAGATAAGTGGCCAATCTCCGGCCTCTGGTTTGATACTCTCCTCGAATCTGGAACACCACCAGTTTTGAATCACAGTAAACTTCTACAGCAATGACTCCCAAGTCTTTGGCAAGCTTCAGTCCCACAAGCAAAGCTTTGTACTTGGCTTTGTTGTTAATCGTGTGGAAGTCAAACTTCAATGCGTAGCATATGGATCGACCTTCTGGGGTTTCAAGTACCACTGCAACGCCTGAGCATCGGTCGTTTGATGCACCATCAGTATAGCTTCCATGTGCACTTGGGAGATTCACTGGCTTCGGACAAATCTTCCGGTATGGTGAATTCAGCAATGAAGTCTGCTAGAACTTGTCCTTTAATAGCTCGCCTCGGTGTATAAGTGATATCTAATTGAATCAGCTCGATGTTCCACTTAAGCAATTAACCAGACGTCTTAGGTCATGTCAGGATCTGTCATAACGGCTGGTCGGTGTAAACAGTGATTAGATGAGCTTGGAAATATGGACAGAGCTTCCTCGAGGCTATGACGAGACAATAAGCCAGCTTTTCCACCTTCGGGTAGTTTCTTTCTGCCCCTGTTAGCCTTTTGCTGATATAATAGACCGGTCGTTGAGTCGGATCCACTTCTCGAATTAACGCAGCACTGATTGCATCTGCTGAAACTGCCAGATAAACATATAATCTCTTGTGATCAACCGGCTTCGATAAGATAGGAAGTGTTGCCAGATGTTGAACTAGTGCCTGGAATGCACCCTCACACTCTTTTGTCCACTCGAAATTCTGTTTTCCCTTTCTGATCAGATCGAAGAAGGGAATGCACTTGTCCGTGGATCTGGAGATGAATCTGCTTAAGGCTGCCACCTTCCCGTTGAGGCTTTGCACCTGCTTTATGGTTCTGGGAGTTTCGAGATTTCGAGTCGCCCAGATTTTCTCAAGATTGGCTTCAATTCCTCGGGCGTTGAGGATAAATCCAAGGAACTGTCCTGACGTAACTTCGAAATGACACTTTAACGGATTGAGCTTCATTATGTATTGTCGGAGTATGTTGAACATTGTTTCCAAGTCTGTGATGTGGTCGTTGGATAGCCGCGACTTCATGAGCATATCGTCCACATACACCTCCATGGTCTTTCCGATCTTGTTTGCAAACATTCGGTTCACGGGCCTCTGATAAGTTGCTCCAACATTTTTGAGTCCAAACGGCATCACCTTGTAGCAATAAAGTCCCAGATCAGTGACGAAGCCGGTGTGCTCCTGGTCGCGCAGGTGCATCAGGATTTGATTATAACCGGATTATGCATCCGTGAACGATAAGAGTTCATGTCTGGCTGTTGAATCCACAAGTTGATCAATTTTGGGAAGCGGGAAACTATCTTTAGGGCAAGCTTTGTTCAGATTTGAGTATTCCACACATGTTTGCCATTTCCCATTCGACTTTCTGACGAGCACTGTATTCGATACCCACTCCGGGTACAAAGCATCACAAATAAACCCATTAGTCTTAAGTTTATCCACTTCTTCCTTTAGGGCGGCAGATCTCTCTAGATATATACAACGCCTTTTTAGTTTCACTGGGACATGCTGTGAGTCGATAATTTAATGCATGGCTCTCGATGTTCAGCAAGATCCCACACATGTCTGAATGAGTCCAGGCGAACACATCAAGGTTTGCTTGGAGAAAATCAACCAGTTCATGTCCTATTTGGGAGCTAAGATGAGATCCGATCTTTACCATTCTAGAATCGTCATCGTCGTGGATCGGAACATCGATCGGCAACTCGACCAGGGAAGCCTTGTGCTCTCCGACTTCCTCCTCATCATTATTGTCTCTGGGATCCAGGTCCATTAGGTACTGGTTGTGGCGCCCGAGCCTAGGCTCAGGCATTAGTTGTCAATTTTCTGAAAAAAAAACGTAGATAAATTCCTCTACGCCCTTTCTTTTCTCCTTCCGCTGCGCATCCTGCAGCTCTACAACATAACAGGCGCGTCCAGCCACCTGATCACCATGTACTACTCCGACCCCATTATCAGTAGGGAACTTCAGAGTCAAACACCAAGGGGCTATCACTACCCTGAAATCTGCAAGGGCCTGTCGGCCCAAAAAAGCATTATAAGGGGAGTGTGTGTCCAACACAACAAACTACAACATCCAGACTCTCCGGCGATCTCCAATACCCAGCTCAACGGGTCACTCCACCATCCCAGCTGGTATAGTTGTGCTTTCGTTAAAACCGTGTATACGTGACTGGCACGGTTTCAAATCTTTTGCTTCCATCCTCATTTGGTCATAAGCGCGCTAGAAAAGAATGTTCACAAAGCTTCCACTGTCAACCATGATCCTCTTCATCCAAACAGGACTTATTTGGGCTGAGATGACCAATGGATCAATAGTGGGGGCCTTGACTCTATCGACATTTCGGTTTCTAAAAAACGATGTCGTCTGTCATCGTCTTTTGTTGCTTTGTCAAGGCCTCGTCATCAGTATTACTACAACATTCAAAGTCCACATGCCTAATCGAACTGGCATATGACTCCATTTCCTTCCAACTCCGATCAGCGGGATGAGGACCACCACTCACAGTGTTTATTACCAACCTCCCGCCAGTACGCATGGATTCTTCAGGCCTAACTTGACCTTGACCTTGATTTGGATTAGATGGATTCGCACCTCCATCCCGCGGAGCCCGAACAAACTATTCTAATTTTCTCTCTCTAATCAATCTCTCGATGATATCTTGCAAATGAAGGTACTCATTAATGTTATGGTCGTAACAATCGTGGAACCTACAGAACATCCCAGTCTGAATCTGTTTCTTGGACGACGGTTTCGGAGCTTGTTTCTTGTATTGTCCGATGTTACAAGTCTGAAGATAAACATATTCCAGTGACGTGTTTAAGGGAGTATATCGATTGAACACGGGAGCCCTGGGTCTTCCACGACGTGGGTCTCTCTTCTTTCCTTGACCTTCATTACCCTTCTATTGACTTTGTTTATACTGAATATTCAACTGTACTTTACCAAAAATTTTGTCGGTTTGCTTCACAACAACATCACTCTGGAAACCTTCACCACTGGGCCCCGCGACGTCCTTCTTCCTAGACCGTCTAGCGTCTTCCCTCCTCAAATACTGGGCTGCCTTTGCATAGAAACAGTCCAACGAAGTGGGGGGTTTTCCAGCCAACCAATCACCAAACTCAGAATCGGATCGATCCCTTTAGTAAAAGTCATCGGGATAGAGTTGTCGTTGGGGTTACTGACTTCGGCAGAAGTAGCGTCAAACCTTTCCAGATAATGCCTTAGAATCTCTCTTGGAGCTTGAGTAACACTAGACAAGATATTGACATCCTTCGGTTTAGTAGCATGCATACGAAACTGCTCGACAAACTTAGTAGCTAACTTGTCGAAACATGAAATGGATTTGGGTGGTAGACGAGTGAACTAGTCGCGATGTCTCCCAAAGAGATAGGGAAGCTTCTACACTAAACCGCATCGTCAGCTCGAGCGGCATTCATAAGCCATTCATATTTCAAGATATATTAGTTAGGGTCCGAATTTCCTTCGTACACCGGTAAGGAAGCATCCTGAATCGACGGGGTGGCTCTACATAAAGGATGTCATTGGCGAACGGAGTGTGACTTCTAGAGATTCCCTAGTTGTTGTTTGTGAGGCCTTGACTTTCTCTAATCATCTGTCATATCATGGTTGGAATATCAGGCATCTGGATATTCGAGGCCAAGTCATGGTCGGGTTCCATGTCACAGGGATGGTTCGGTCGCTATCTACGGTCCATTCCCCACCTCCTTGGCTCCCGAGCTTCAGGGAAGTGAGGATCTTGAGCATGAATGTAGTGGAGAGGGGCTAGATCTGGTTGGTTCTGGATCTCGGCTTCCAAATCTATAGCAGCAGCAGCTGCGTGGTCATGAGTGGTGAGGTAAGGAAGTGTCCCTCCACGGGAGGAGGGTCTAGCTTGATGCCCTGTAAAAGGATCAATCTCGGCCTGTCAAAGATTTACAGTATGTCGTTGCCCGGAGGTCTCCGCGTAGTTTCCATCCAATCGACGTCGTGTAGATCTGTGATAGGAGTCCAATGATGCCGAGCTTTCAGACAAGGAATAAGAGGCATGCTCCCTCTAGATCTCCCTCTCCTTGCTTCATTCAGCTGGTTCACAAGCTCCGTGTTGGCACGGATCTGTTGAGTAAGCTCCTGATGGCTTTGAGTTAGCTCTTGCATAAGGGTCTAGAACTCCTCTCTAGTCACTGGACCAAGTGGATCTGGAGCTGCAGCTGATGTTTGGCCTGCTGTGGTCAGCTACGTGGGACTTTGCCTATCCCTTCCTTACAGATTAGCAGCATTAGAAGCAGTTCTGGTATTGCATACCAGGTTGAATGTAGCTCTTCCTAGATCTGGAATAATCTAAATAGAATGGAAGGAACCACTGGAAGATAGATCTGGATCTCCTCCTTAGATTTTAGCAATCTGACAACGGTAGGGGATCCACAGAGCAGAAGAAAACGAAGAGTTTTTCTCAATGAAAGCACCAAAGTGTTTGTACCAAAATTGGGCACAACACTCGTCAAATGTAATTGAAGAGATTAGAATGAAGAAATTAAATAGAAAATGAGGCTAATCTAACAATCACACTAAGAAAAGTAAGCAGAAATAGAAAAAGACAATAATTTATAGTGGTTCGGCATTGTAGCCTACGTCCACTTTGAAGAGTTTACTGTTTATTGATGATTCTCAACTGATTTACAATAGTATACTGGCTAGCACTCAAGTTACAATGGAGTTTCAGTAGAGTAACTGTGTAGAAGTCCCAAAAGTCCTTTTTTAGTTGGTGTAGAGGTGCTACTTATAGGAGTAGATCTAGAAATATCTGCCCCAAAACTCGGAATATCCTTTCTCATGCGTAGGTGGACCCACCAGATCGATCTGGGGATATTTGGGATCGATCCCTGATCGATCCATGTTGTCTTCGTATCGATCAAGATGGGCTCTGATTGAGCTACGATCGATCAGGAGAGCTGCTGAGTTGATATGCAAGCTCCTATGAAAATTTCATGGCATTTGGACTTGTAGTTTGAGAGATATGATCGATCCAAGGTTGGATTTTCCTAGGAAGGTTGGAGGCTTCGTATCAATATGTGTGTATCGATGGGCTTCCTATCGATACAATGCGTATCGATCAATTGTGTGTCGATGACGTGGTGCTGGAGATCCATGTTCCATGCTTAGAGACCATTTCCTTTGGTTTGACTATGTCTTTCGTACCCATCTGATGCTAAACTCTTCGTATAGATCCACGCCTCCTTCTTTCGTATCGATGCTTCGTCTCGGTTCTTCGTATTGATCAAATAATTGATCAATATGAAACATATAGCGGTTGGTTGAATGAAGCGCAATCGGTCCATGGAATGTTAAAGTTTGTTCAAACTCGATGGATACGAAATGGATGGATGTTGAGTGATGGACTTGTGCTCGTTCTGTATCGATCGTGATGGATACGAAATGATGGGCCTGGGTTGATGGATACGAAATGGATGTGTTCCACATGGATCTTAATCGATCCACAACTTGAGCATACGAACTCCGATTGAACTGTAATTTGGAATGTTGCCTTTAATAGCTTTGCTTGTCATACCATGCTAATTGTAGCTCGATTATGACTCGGACCAAGTTTGCCTGTATCCATCATGGACCCGTCGATAACCAATTTCCGGGGTGGGTTGTCTTCAGTCTCTAGTCAAGTCTTTGGTGTCATGGCCTTGCCAAAAGGCGGGATAACAATAGTGATATGTGAAATGATTGTTTTATGGAAAGTATTTGGTTCTATTTTGAAAATAAAGACTTAATGTTAAGTATAAAAGGAATTTTATACACGAGTTTTAGAAATAGAGAGAGATCTATAAAAAGGAGTTTTGACATTATATAATGAGATTTATAAAAGGAGTTATATAATTATATTTGGAGATTTATAAAAGGGGTTTCATTAATGTAAAAGAGATTTATAAACAGTCTGTAAAAAAATGAGATTTGATTTCTATGATGATCATTTTAAATTATGGTGGTATGGAAAGTATTATTTTCATACTTAACACCAAATTCTGAGATATGGAAACTCATCTCTATCTTGAGAATTAAGAATGTACGTTGAGGCAATGATAGTTTTTAACTTGTTCGACTTCATTGTTAATTGAGGGATGGTACTATTTCAAATCGAAAAGTGGTGTTAAGCATATTTAGTCTAATTTCCATATGATCTGTTTACTTACATCAAAAAGGAAAGTGTTTTGGGTTTATTATTATCAATGTTTTAAATGACATTTGTTTTAACCCAATTAAGTATGGTTTTAAAAAAGAAAACTTCTTAAGATTGGTGAATATACTTATACCATTGAGACAAGTATATGAGTACATTTTCTAAGTATTTGAAATGTAGTGTTTTGTGAATATACTTATACCGTTGATATAAGTATATCGAAAAGTTTGCTATGTATTGAAAGTAGATTATTTTGTGAGTATACTTATATCGTTGAGATAGGTATATCGGTATTTTCAAATATAGAAAGAAATAGAGGAAATTGGGGAATATATCTTTGTAACTGTATTTTGATACAAGTATTTACAAAGTGGGTTTAAATAATGAAATGATTAATTAAAGAGGCTTAGTAGTTGCTTATGTGCTTAACCATGCTTGGTTTCCATGTAAAAATAAATCTTCGATTTGGTTGTTTGTTAATTTGATAGTTAAATAACTAATTATAAAATATCGGCTTGTTTTTAAAACTATCATTGTTGGTTCGGAAAGACTGGGATCAGATATATTATCCAAAAACCACTTCGAACAGGGATAAGCGTTCAAATTGGAGACATCTTGAACATTATGGAATCGAAGACGGAGTTCTTTGAAGTGCAAAGGCTATTTGCTACTAATCCTGAGGATGATTCCAAAAAGGATGTAGTAGAAGTAGTGCCTTCAGGTTGTTCATATCTTGAACAAATTATATGGATGAATATTAACATTGCATTGTTGCCTTGAGAGCAATGTTAGCATTCCAAGTGGGATTTGCTAAAAAGGTGAAATGTAGCCTTAAGCCTTACACCCAGTAATGACTAAAACAGGGGATATGCTTCAGGTTTATGTGGGTTGCAACCATTAGGGTATGGTCGTCACCCGATCTGGATCGATATTATGGATATATATGTATGCTCGGGGCCCATTACGGTTGTTGGCCACAACCGGGGTGGTGAAATATTCGTTACTATCCACTAAGAGGTAGGTCGATCCTGATTTGCAAGGGGTTATAGGTTGGCCCTCGGTCCATTTTTCTAGAGGTGTGATGTGGCAGGCGGTACCCTGGTAGCCTTGTCATTATAAGGAATCCATTCTCTAATAAGCGCCTTACGGACTTAGTTATGCCCAAATATGTTGGAATGTGATATGCAAGCATTCTAGCTATGTTATATATTTACTTTAAACCTTATATGTTATTATAATATCACTGGATTTTCTAATAAAAATTGGTTTGGTTATCGTAGGGTAAAAACCAGTCTGTGTTTATGTGCAGCGTGATTTTACGAGATGCCTTTATTATAAAATGTTTTATTACATAAAATCCATGTGATCTGTGTTTCTCACGCTGGTTTACCAAACTGATTCGAGTGTTATTTTCTTATAATGCTCGGGTTAGCCCAAGTATGTTTTCGTATTTAGTTTTGGATGCTTGGGAGCTTCGGGAGACGAGGTGGATGCCTCCAAGACGTATTCATGTATCTTTTATTTCTTCTGCTTTTCTTGTTTGTATTTATCAGCATTTGTGAGGATAGTTGTTATAACTATTCCGGTTATAGGTTAGTTTACTCTGATTGATGTATGTATATTACATTTTCTTTTGTAAAGATCTATTGTATATTATATATTACTCGTCACGATGTGAGACTCTATTCTATCTTTTCTTTCTTTTCCCCTAACAATTTGTGGATGCTTGGCATACGGATACCGTGGATGTATTAGTGTCGACTTTTGAGGGTTAAAAAGGCGATTCCTTACATGTGGTATCAGAGCTTAGGTTGAGTGAACACCTAGGCTTTGGTGGGGTAAATTCATTAGAGATAAGGTTAGTAATAACCTAGAATGAGTTTGAGAGTATGTGTGTGTAAGAGCACATATTTATTAGTGCAATAAAACTATTTTATATTATGTTGATTTATCTGTTGAGTGGTTTACAAATTCTAGTCGGTACATAGGATGCCACAGTATCGATAGGGGTTTCTAAACACTTAAACAAGATAAGCCGACATAGCATTATCTTGAAATTTGGTAAATGATATAATTTTACCTAGATTTTTTAATTTATATATAAAGGAATATTTTTTGTAAAATCGAAATAGTTATTTATGATGAGTTTGTTTGTTAGAAAATAATAATATTCAATTGTTGTCTTTTATTGTTTGATTACAGCCTGTTAGTGAGCATTGACTATTGTTTTTGATTTTGAATTATGCTCAACCAATTTATGAGCAGTTTTACCTTTTCACTACATGGATTAGGCAAATAGTAAATTGTGGGAATATTGAAACAAACACCCTGTGAATTCATTTTCACGATTTGATTATAAGGCGTTCGATGATAATGTTGGGTTAGATTTTAATTTTAGAAAAGTTGTTTATTATAACCTAAAAAAAGATAAACATTTGTGAAATGATTTTATGTAAGAAAGTGAAATTATACAAATATAATTTATAAATATATTTTATAAATAAAAATAATTTAAAAGTGAGAATTTGAGGACTTAAATCCCAGTGTTTTTGAAATTGTTTTTCAAAGTTTTGGAAAATAATAATAGTATTATTTGGAAGTATTTATGACTAGAAATATTTTACAAAGTATTTTAAAGAAGATAAAAAGCACTAAACTCACTTCTGTCGCTAGAAAAATAATTATGGTGATGATTGCAACATCATCGGAGTTCAATTTCGAGTTTCTAAGTGGGGAATGCTACCACAACAGTTTTGCTTCATTGTTGTTTTGGTAAAATGAATTTGCTTTTAATCTCGAAAGTATGATTCGATATATAAATGGAAATATGTATATTATTACTGTTAATTCAAATAGAGTTGAAATAAAATCTGGCTATTTAGTTATGAAGTTTTCAGTTAAGTTATTATGTAGACGCATATATCCTATGCATTATGGTAGTTTGAGCTTGTATATCTCATTATGATGTGTTTGGTATTTCATTTATTGGAATAAAGTAGAATTTTCGACCATTTTGGATAGTGGGAAACTTATGAATTGATATAGAAATTGAAGTTAAGTGATTTTGTGAAAATATAAAAGAACAAGTTTTCGTAACTTATGAATTTGAGAAGATAGTAAGTTGAGCCAAGGTTTAAATTTGTTGAACATCCTGGTTAAGTAAAAGAAATCTAAAATTGGATATGTACTCTTAGAATGTAGAAGAATATTATATGAATATGTTTTTAAGTTTTAAAGTGTTAATAATCACAAGTTGTGTTTTATATATGAACTTAAGAAAAGATTTATGAAGTGCTTTCATAAATATTTTTAGGAAGTAAAAATAAATGGTGTAGTTAAGAACCAATTAGAATAAATATGTAAGCTGTACGTAGATCATTTTATTTGCATAACAGTTCTTGATCCAGATTCGAGTACATGATTTTGAGGTGATTTACAACGGTCTGAACAAGGATTTTTCACTCGATTCTTGATAGTGAATAATTGATATGGATTTTTCATATGATTCTTAAGTTTTTCAATCATAGTATATGGTTATGTAAGGAGAGTGGAGGTTTCTAATCAAGGAACTTGATTGGAGTCCGTTCTAAGGAAGTCGAGCGAGTGATACTAGTTCGAAAGTGAAATTTGTGTGATCGAGCGAGTGATCGGATTTGATAATGCCTATGAATGACATATGCATATCATACAGGCTTTAATAAATTGTGTGCTTCTTTCATCAGAAATGCAAATTATATTGTTTGATGGATTTGTAAGTGAGATATAGGTTCATGGAAGCAAAAGCTTGCTAGTTGGCTTTGGTTCATAAGTAGAGTTTGATTTGCTCAACAAAAAGGTATGTGTTTATTTCTTAGTGGGCGTGTTTGCTATGTGCCATACATACTCTATAAGATATATCATAAGTATATATTGTTGTTGATAATTTTATGCCCCAGATATGAAAGGTCACTTTTAAGCTTTGGTTTTCTTTCTTTGATCTGGGCCATTTATGGAGAGCTGTAGTTTTTTCGCTCGAGCCGCGCAAAGTAGGTGCTATCGAAATTTTCCATAACATAAGAGATTTTAAAAGTAATTGATTTTATAAGTCCGAGGGTGTGAAGACATTTTTCTTCCTTTGGAAATTTCAAGGACGGAATTCTTAAGGAGGAAAGAATGTAACGACTGGAATTTTTAACATTTCAAATGGGAATATTTAATTTATTTAAAAATTCAGATCGATTCAAATTTGATAAATAATAACAAAATAAATTTAATAAAATAACCCGATTTTTTATGACATATTTTTATTTTAAATTATAGGATTTTTCCATAATTTTTAATTTTGAATATCTTTTGGTGTATTTTTTGGCAAACAATGTTATTCTGAAATTTAACAAAATAAGATAACCGGTGTATTTTATAATTGTTTTGAGATCGTATCACATTTTTGTGCGCGGTCGTATTTTTATTTTCTGATTCGCGGTTCTTACGCGAACGAAATTCTATGTAGCGATCGTTGGAAATTGCATAAAAACACAAACATCAACTTAGACCATTCTTCATTTTAAATATGAATTTTCTTTTCCCACTTATCATGTTCACTTTTCCTCCTCTTCATGTTTATAGTAAAAGAAAATTGTCCACCTCTTTAAAAATCCAAAATAAAAATAAATATTCAACAATAAATTAAAAACTTGGTTGACTAGATTCTAATCCATGTGCATTTTAGGGGTTGCAGCGTCCATTGGAGTTGATCGACCTGTAGGGCAGTGAACTAGGGTCGCACCTAGTCGAAGAAGATTCTTGCGAAAATTGGCAAAAGGGGTGTTGTGTTGTTCTCGTAGTGGCAAAGCGAGGTTGCGATGGATTTTTGGAGGGGTTTGGTGCATTATGGTGGGTCGTGACATTTTAGGTCGAGAGGGTAAGCAGCTACAGGTTACGTCTTAGTGGAGATGATCGAGCTTCGATGGATGGGGTTGGTCACAGAGAGAAAGAGTAAAGAAGCTCGATGGTGGTGTCGATTTTGGATTCCGTGGATGGGAGATGAAGTGCGGCAATGCACATGCACAGTGGTGTGTATGCGTGTATAGGAGAGAGGTGGGAGGAGTATTAGGAATTTGGGGAAGAAGAGTATAAATATGGTAATTAATATTAAATTGTTTAAATCAGTCTCAAAAATATAAATTGAATAACTTTCTCATATATGGTCCAATCAAAACGTGGTCTATTGCGTTGCGCTCATAGGGAACATTAACTATGCTTTGGAACTAATTTTGTTGAGTTTGGAGCAAGTGAAATTTTGAGCTAAAACTTAATTTTGTTCGATTTTAATTCACACCAGAGCGCTTAAGCCACAACTGAAATTTTAGTGAGTTAACTCACCTCTAAATGAATATTATAATGATATATTGTAGATATAAATTATTGTTTTATGCTTGAATGATCTATTTGTTTGGTTTGGTTGAATGTCTGCTTTGAAAAGTGAATGACACAAAAAATGAAATACATGGAATTTTGTATAGGAATCCTGATTTCTCGTTGTTATTGATTTTAATTCTAGTTATATACTTGCTATATGAATTGTTGAATGCTAAAAGTTTGGTATTTCCCATATTTGAGATGACATTGATATGTGTTAAAAGTTTAACTCTTTTAGTGATGAGGTAGTAATAACATTGGTTAAGTGCTATGGTAGCTATTGGCCTCCTTATAGTATTTTGAAATACTATTAATTGTTGTTTTGGTTTGAAAATGGTTTTGATTTGGAGAATGAATTTAAATGTGACCTTGAAACTTTCAGTAGCATTTTATTTAAAATGGTTTTTGAACTTCTTTATTTTTCTTCAACCTTTTTGATAGTCTTTTCTAATATATATGGGATGTTTTGTTTAAAAGTATATTAGAAAGTATTTATTTTACAGAAAAGTGAATATAATAACGACTATTTATTTTAAAGAAAAGTAAAGGAGAATTTATCTATTTATAATAAAGTGATTCTGCTTTTAAAAGAGGATAGAATATTTTAAAATAAATATTTGTGAAACGTTTTATATATAAAAAATGCTGTAAAAAAAGATAGATTTATAAATGATATTCTATAAATATAAAGGTATGTTTATAAATAGTGTTTTATAAATAAAAGAATAGATTAATTAAACGTTATTTTATAAATAAAAGAATATATTTTAAAATGGTGTTTTATAAATGGAAGGATTATATCGTTTTGATAAATTGGAATAACAAATCACATTTGTGAATTTATAGTGATATGTGAAATGATTTTTTTATAGAAAGTATTTGGTTCTATTTTGAAAATAAAATTTTTGTTAAGTATAAAAGGAGTTTTATAAGAGTTTTAGAAATAGAAAGAGATTTTATAAAAAGGAGTTTTAAAATTATATGATGAGATCTATAAAAGGAGTTTTATAATTATATTTGGAGATTTATAAAAGGGGTTTTGTTAATGTAAAAGAGATTTGTAAATGAGTTTATAAAAGAAGTGATATCTGATTTCTATAATGATCATCTTAAATTATGATGGTATGGAAAATATTCTTTTCATACTTAACACCAAATTCCAAGGTATGAAAACTCGTCTCTATTTAGAATTAAGAATGTGTGTCGAGGCAAGGATAGTTTCTAACTTGTTCGACTTCATTATTAATCGAGGGATAGTGCTGTTTGAAATAGGAAAGTGGTGTTAAGTGTATTTGGTCTAATTTCCATACTACTTACATAAAAAAGGAAAGTGTTTTGGTTTTATTATTATCAATGTTTTAAATGACATTTGTTTTAACTCAACTAGGCATGGTTTTAAAAAGGAAATCTTCTTAAGATTTGCAAATATACTTATACCATTGAGATAGTATATGAGTACATTTTCTAAGTAGTGGAATTGTAGTGTTTTGTGAATATACTTGACCTGTTGATATAAGTATATGGAAAAGTTTGCGAAGTATTGAAAGTGAATTGTTTAGTGAGTATACTAATACCATTGAGGTAAGTATATCAATATTTTTCAAATATAGAAAGTTTGTGAATATATCTTTGTAAAATTATTTTGATACAAGTATTTACAAAGTTAGTTTTTATTAATGAGATGATTAACTAAAGAGACTTTGTAATGACCCAGAATTTTGGACCATTCGCATCCATTATAAGTGTATAGGTAGACACTCATGCCGGAGTTGAATTGCTCAAAATACCGCGTTGTTAATTTAAATTTGGCAAAACTGAACATATACAGTAAATAAATAATCACAGATCACAGACACAGAGTAATAAGTGCAGCGGAAATAAAAGAGATAGTAGTTCATGAAGCTACTATATGAATACATAACACATCAGAGTTTACAACAGAAGAGTAATACGATACATCAGAGTTAAACCAGATACAACGGAAGAGTAACTCGATACATCAGATACAAATCAGAATACATCACTGGAATCATCGAATACTGAAGCAGAATAGATGGCTGGATCTTCAAGCAAAGCTCCAACTTCAAAGGTGAGTCTCGAATACTGGATCACTCAGTCTGACCCGAGCGTAAAGCAAAACACAAGACACTCGAGTCAGGATTAACATTCTTATATCAATAAATCCAACTCAAGTGAAATAGCAATTGAAATACAAGTAACTCAAAGGATGTTTGGAATAACCATCCTTTAAGGATCCGTTAAACTATCTACTAGGTAGTAATGTACGCTAAGTAGATAATGTCTATCAGTAATATGTAAAGATATCAAAATAGCGTTAAGTCATGGCCTATTCCACCCTTAACACATTTTTATTCCCAAAAGCATATACAAGACCGTAGTTTCCCCAAAACCGGAAGTCACCAGAGGGCAATCCATATACTAAAGGTACAAATCAAAATCGTAGTGGTCGCGCATAAATGGAATACAAGTATGACAAGGCACATGAGGCAATACCCAAGGTAGTGATACTACCGTTCGCCTGATCCGGATTGGTGAGAACGCAACGCCGCAGCGCCCGCAACACCGTGAAACAACACTCCCAAAATCAAGGGTGCACCAATCGACAACAAGTAATAAATAGTTCGAAGAAGTGTGTCCACTTGAGGTAGCTAATCCTCCATTGGCCCGGCACAGCTCCTGTTTTAGTCATTTCCAATTTGACACAAGTGTCAAGGCTATCCATTATCGTTCTCTTTCTTCAGTCATCACGTACATCATTCCAACCACTTCATTTTGGATCATCACTCCGCGTATAGTTATTAAAGTGGTCTTGGTTCAGATAGACAGTATATCCATTACCGATCCCGGTCTCTTTAATAACTTCCGTAATTATTACACCGATTGGTCGTTTATATATTTCAAAAACCAAATCAATTTCAACTTCAATTCGTAAACCAACATTTCATTTGTCTTTCTAAACCAATTTCCATAATTTACGTTTCGAAACTTCCAAATTACCATTTCAAAGTCTTATAATTCAATTTCAAATTTTATTTAAAACAATTCAAATATTGATTCAAGTTCGTAAATAAGTTTCATTCCAAATTATTTAAATAATTTAATTTAACATTTAGATCAATTTAAATTCATTTATCAATTTCAATCAATATTAATTAAGTAAATTTGCCATTCAAACAATTTCCATTAAATTTCCAATTCATTAAATCAATTTCTTAAGTTCAACTTCATTAAATCAAAACTTACAATTTTGAATTAAATTAAATTCATCAAATCAAATTCTTTAACTTTCAAGTCTTATATTAATTTCAATAAATCACATTTTATTTCTTGTTAAAGAAATCCAATTTCATTTATTTACTTACTTAAATGATTTTCCAAAACTTAATTGATAAGAAACTCAATTTCAATTATTTAAGAAGTAAAATTCACTTATTCACAAATTCAATTTAATTTAATCATTAAATAATTCAATCTTATTTAATTATTAAATAATTCAAAACTTAATTATTAAATAATTTCAAAGTTTAATAATTTCAAACTTAATTCAATCATTTCTCAAATTTAACTACATTCTTTCATCAATTACATTATTAATATTTTGTTTCAGATTATTAAATATTAACATTTCCTTTCTTTAAAATTCAAATTCCAATTTCATTTCAAAACCATATTATTTATTCAAATAAAATCTTCGTTAAATTTTTAAATCAAATTATTGACCAATCGGGTTTTATTAAATTTCCTATCCTAGGTCAAAGTTCAATTTGGGTATTTATCATTTCAACCCGATTCCAATTCAATTCAAAATCAAAACATAGCAAAGGGAACTTGCAGTGTGATAACAGGGATGGTGTCAAAGTAAATAAACAAGCAATAACAACAGTCAATAACAATCCAATAATCAATTCAAATAATCCCGAAATAACCGTATTAATTCGCATTGTTATTTGTACGAATTAATATAATTATTTCTAGAATCTACACTATCATTTCATGCAGATTAAAGATTATTACAATACGGTTTTCACTTGTCATTCAATTTACAATTTCATACATCATCAATTTAACAACATACATTCAGTGGTTCAAATTTTAATTAAACAAATCCTTCGTGTCAATAAATTCAACAGTTAAAGGGGTCATATTATACAAATGTCAGTTAATCAAATTTAACATTTAACTGTCCTATATCAAGTTCAATTTCATACTATTTATCATTTTAACATTAACAATTTAACGTCCAATATAAACATCAACAATCAATCAATTTCGGCCAAACTGTATTATTATTGCATAAATAAATAACAGATAATGGTGTCAGATGTCACAGTGAACTGATACAGGCAATAGCATATATAACAGTGTAATTAACTAACATCAGCATATTTCAATTGTCGTTTCAATTGAAATCAGATTTAATAAATAAAAGAATGTTAATCGTGAGTGAGTGCTCACCTTTCGAGGCTAGAGATGAACGAGAAATGAAATGAGTTACGAATCCAAACACGAGTTCCAAAGCAAGTGAGATGGGCACGAATTTGACGGATAGAGCTGATAATAGAAATTGATGAAAACGAATCAGAATCATCTAGATATAACTGAACAAAATATATTAATATTATTTCCCTGAAATCAATACTTAAAACACATATATTAAAAATCACGTATATATATGTATAAAATTAAAATTATTGATTTTTAAATCAAAACATATATATTAAAATCAACCATATAATTAAAATAATACGTATATATATTTATTTTCAAATCAGTGTTGTTATAACCTTATATACATATATACTGACACATATGCGCACATATAAATATACCCAAACCACTCAAATATATAATATATTATACATTAAGGTCATCCTTATTATAAAACCAATATTAAATTTAAAACACAAACATATATAACACTGTAACTATTGTTTTTAAGAACTATCTATATACATAAACTATTAAAACTGGTATATTAAACCCAAAACAATATATATAAACAAATCTATGAAAATCTTATATATAATAGATCGTAAATAACTCCCATGCAAAACATATATGACTAACATCTGTAAAATCCAAAACAAATAATACTGTATGTATATTTTATACAGTGTATATATATGTTTAAAAAAAATCGGCACCTAAAACAATGCAATTGGCAAACAATGGTTACTGATATTTAAATAACAAATGCATAACTACAACCTACTTCAATGTACATCTGATCTGGACAAAATTTAGAGCTAAAATATAACTTTATACAACACGTCTAACATGTATAACATATAAACAACTTACATATTACCAAACCATAACTCAACAAATATATTTTAAACCACTGTATAATTTATAACCGAAAGCAATATATATCTTTACAACACCTTCACGTATACTGTAGGCTATGGTTTTTGAAAATGAGCTGTAGGCTATATATATATATATACATACTGACCTTCACGTATATACAGTATACTTTATTTTTATTGCTATTACTATTATCATAGCCTACATAACATATAAATATTAATAGTAACAAACAAATATATGGCTATACGACTACAAAGCATATACAAACAGAAATATATAACTTTTTGTATAAAAAAAACATACATAAATATAGGAAGGACCGAACTTATTTCGCCGGAGTTGCTATGCTTGGTGACTCGGGTGGAAGGTGGAAGGCGGAGGCAAGGGAGTGATGATGGCCTCGGTGAGCGATGGCATAGCCATGTAGGCTACAGACGTGGCAGAGGCCGAGAGGGTTCCGAGCTTCGAGGTGGGTAAGTGGCAGGCTTCGATGCTGCTAGGGCGGCCATGGTTCGTCGAGGTGCTGGCCATGGTTGTGAACAGCGGTGGAGGGACGAACGGAGATGGGATGGAGAGGCTGTCGCGTGTAAGGCCAGTTGGGCTATAGGCCGATGGATGACGTGTACGGGAAAGGAGACTTGCGGTGGTTGCCTTGGTGTGGAGGAGGCTTCGGTGGAGGGGGAATGGTCAGTGGGAATGGGGAGGAGGAAGCAGGTTGGTTGCGTGGCAAAGGCGGGGAGGCCAAGTTATGGTTTCCGTTCATTTAATTACTCGGCCTGGGAAAGCTCAGCAAGGGGGAGGAAAATGAATGGGTTTCATGTATGCAAATGAATAAGGCTTGCTGTAAAATAAAAAGAAAGAGGAGGGAGATGGAAGAAAACGTAAGTGGGAAGATGTGCCAGGCAAATGAGAGGAGAATATAGTTAAAGCAAAGCAAACAGTGGACCATGTTTAAAATATGTTCAGACTTTTAATTTATGATTTCCGATGTAGCAAAGAATATAATGATGTCCAGCTATGACATCTAGGAATTCTGAAAGTCTACTGACTGTTTGATTTCCAACGAATCGATATATGAAAAGGCACGAAGCAACCCAAAGCTTAAACGTGTACCGATAAGATTTACCGTTCCACAGGTTTGATCGTGCGTCGGATTTCAAAATACAGAATTTGAATATACCGTAAAGATCAGCATGACGGGACGATCAAAACGGTATACAGATATCAGTGGTACGATTTGAATTATAAAATTCGAAATTTCTAATAGCGGAAAATGCAAGAAAAACACTGAAAAATAAGATCGACGGAGTCAAAGATGTCCGAATTTGGAAAAACGACAAACTGACATCTTGCTCAGAAGACGGTTTAGAATTTTTCTATGTAAAAATATTTAGGTTCTGGAAACATTTTAATTTCATCGCTTTTTAACTGATTAAATTGAAGTAAATTTACGCGCGAAATAAACTTTCATATTTTCGGACGAAAATTTACCAGTTGCTATGTTTAACTAAACGCATTCCAAATATCAAATTTATATTTCAAAATTTTATCGTTTAAAATTTCACAAAATTTCAACTAATTACGTTATTAAAACGGTTAAAATTTACGGGTCGTTACAGACTTAGTAGTTGTTTATGTGCTTAACCATGCCTGGTTTCCATGTAAAATTAAATCTTCATTTTGATTGTTTGTTTATTTGATAGTTAAATAACCGACTATCAAACGTTGGTCAGTTTTTAAAACTATCATTGTCAGTTCGAAGATACCGAGATCAGATATATTATCCGAAAACCACTTTGAATCGGCATAAGCATTCGAATTGGAGACATATTGAACATGATAGAATCGAAGACGGAGCTCTTTGAAGTGCAATGGCTACTTACTACAGGTCCTGAGGGTGATTCCAAAAAAGATGTAGTAGAAGTAGTGCCTTTAATTTGTGTGTATCCTGAACGACTTATATGGATGAATGTTGGCATTGCATTGTTACCTGGAGGGTAGTGTTAGCTTTCCAAGTGGGATTTGCTAAAAAGGTAAAACGTGGCCTCAAGCCTCACGCCCGGTAATGACTAAAACAGAGTATATAATTTAAGGCTATGTGGGTCGCACTAATTAGGGTATGATCATCATCCGATCTAGATCGATATTTATGGATTAATGTACGCTCGGGGCCCGTTATGGTTGTTGGCTGCAACCGGGGTATTCAGTATTATTCAATAAGGGGTAGGTCGGTCATGATTTGTAGAGGTTCATACGTTGGCACTCGATACATTTTTCTAGAGGTGTACTATGGCAGACGATACCCCAGTAGCCTTGCCATTGTATGGAATACATTCTTTAATAAGCACCTTACGGACTTAGTTGTTCCCAAATATGTTGGAACGTGAGATGTAAGCATTTTAGCTATGTTATATATTTATTTTAAACCCTAGACATTATTATAATATCATTTGGTTTCATAATAAAAATGGTTTGATTATCATAAGGTTAAAACACATCCGTGTTTATATGTGGCGTAGTCTTACGAAATACCTTTATAGTGAAAGGTTTTATTACATTAAAATCCCTGTGATGTGTGTTTTTCATGTTGGATTACCAGCCTGATCCGGGCATTGTTTTCTTATAATGTTTGGGTCAGCCCAAGCATGTTTCCAAATTTAGTTTTTGATGTTTAGAGCTTCAGGAGACGAGTTGGATGCCTCCAAGGTGTATTTACATATCTTTTATTTCTGTTGCTTTTCTTATTTGTAAGGACATGTTGTTATAATTGTCCAGGCTGATGATAGGTTAGTTTACTCTGATTGTTGTATGGGTTTTCTTTTGTAAAGATCTGGTATATTATATATTACTCGTCGCAATGTGAGATTCTTTTCTGTCTTTTCTTTCTTTTCCCTCCAACAATCTGTCTTTCCGGCACTTGGATGCTCGGCACGTCGTGGATGTATTAGTGTCGACTTTTGAGGGTTGAAAAGGCAGGTCGTTATAATTGCATTATTAGTATTTATTATTCTTTTCTCATTAACTTATTTGTTATGAATGATTCACCATTGATGTGGATTTGAGTTATATTTTAAGATGATACGGTGATGGCATCCTTCCATTTGATTTGTCAGATTTCATTATTTTATTACGAGAAATTTTAATAAACAGATTAGTGGTACCGTCTGGTATGGGACTTTCAGTAAAACTTTTTTGGTTATTCATCGAACTCTTCGTATAAAGATATCTTATGTCGGTCGAGTGTATTTATGAGCCTTGAATTAATATCAAAAGAGCATACGGTGGTATGGGACGCATTTGTGTTATTTATTTGATTATTCTTTTTAAGCAAATTTCACTCGATCGAGGATTATGCTCATCTATATTTGTGACACTCGGTGTGGAGAATAGTGTAGTCAGGTGTTGACATATGAGAGCCATGTATCGGCCTACTATTGGAGATATGTGTAACTATAAGGTATGAGTACTATATGACCCCACATTGTATCTAGCTTCCTTTATTTTCGGGAGTAAACCAGATTGGCCAGTATCCACCCCGGTGGCATGATCTTAAGGTCGTGCCCTAGATCCGCGACACCGTTGTTGTTTATGGTATTCAATACGCATCACAGGATTGGTAGTTGGTAGCCTCAGCAGTATGTTACAGTTATAGGCAAAGTATGGTCGTGACCAAGGCTACGCGTAAATGAGTCATTGGTGGATGGGGTCACGATTTCCATCAAGGTAACTAAAGATTTTAGGAATAGACGGTTACTATGTGGTTGGCGAGTAGACCTGGGTTTCTAGAGCAGGCATGAAGTAGGCGGCCATTAGTCTCCTGTCTGGTTTAGAGTATGTGTGTACTAAATTGGCATATATGCCTCGTTCCTATAATGAGTTGCCTATATTAGAAACTGGATGAGTCTAAAGTGTAGTCGGTCCCTATTATATCCATATTGTTTGATAATTTAGTATTTTGAGATAGCCTTTGTTTATTGATGTGATTTGGATTGTGATAGATTCACATTTATGGTTTTATGATGTTGGATTTGATGGATGATCTATAGGCTATTTCACTTTATACCTTGTATATTATATTCGATATTACGTATGCCACTATATTATTTGTTATAATTATAGACATAATCTGACTCGTGTGTTATTTATAATACTCGGGTCAGTCCGAGACATCTCAGGTTCAGGGGACGACATGAACCATTTATGGATGTTGGGCATGGACGGAGATTAGGATTTTATTATATAGTCATTGTATATTATTGAGATGTATTTGGATTCACGTATTGGATGTTTCAGTGGCAGTGTAAATTTGTTATATAACTTGGATTTATGTATACGTTTATATTCTATATTATCGCTGTGTTTGACTCTATGCACTTGTTATTACTATTTATTGTGTGTTGTTCTATTTTGGAGGCTCATGTGTCTATTGCTTTGTACTGAGACCGTGTACATATATGGTGATTTTTATATGATATGAGATATGTACCGGTGTTAATCCAAGGAAATATTTACGTATGTACCCCTTATTGCCTTATTCTCCGTATTATCCAACAATATAATTATGTAATACTCTTGGATAGTATGAGTACATAGGTGGAGGTGTTACATATGGTTAATCATATTGAATACATTATCTAGCACTATGGTTTGCCCGCTTACTTCGAATGAAATCAAGGTTTCGTATATTACGAACTATGATAATTCACCATATAAAATTTATATATGATTGAATAAGGATCAAATATCCATATGTTTATATTGTTTTATAGTTCGAAACTGATAGAAGACTATACATAGTCTAAGGCAAATAAACATGTAAGTGACCAAGTTACGAACGTATTTAGTAGTTGTATAATTAGGCACTTGTATAGGCTTAAATTAATAATATGCAAAATTTATTGGTAGGTGTAGTCTATATTTCTATTTATTAATCTTAATTCAATTCATTTGTATATTTTAACTAATAAACATTTTATCAATTATATTAACTACAAAAATTTATCGACGTAGATTAGTTTAGTTTATATATAGTAGATGTTCTTATATTATTAGTAAGGCTTATATCTAAATATACACATATTTGTGTATGTGATTTTACTAATAAGCTCCCACTAAACTTTTATGTTTCCCTAAACTGTAAGAGGAAACATTGATATTTTTTGACTTCTCTAGTGGGTGTTTGGACCCGTATGCCTAGAAATTTTGACTTAGAGGAAAGCTCAACAAGTCATATGCCCGAATGCGATGGATTACACCTTAACGGTTTTATCACATACAACTCCTAACCTTGTGGTCATTGTCCTAATCTCATCTTCACATTGAGGTAAGCTCAATAAATAAAGAGAGATTATTTGCTCATACCTACTATTTCGCGATGGTCTAAGTGTAATGCACATACTTTGAGGAAAGCTCAACAAATATATGCATTCATCTTACATCATCAATTATATATATTAATAATACTATACATAACATCTCTAGCTTGAGAAAAGCTCAAAAACTAAAAAGTATGCAAGTAATTTATTAATATAAATGTAGTGTTAGTTACTTATATTAAAGATTCATAATCTTTAATATATTTACTTAAGTGATTTCGACTTATGAAATAATGTTTTGTTATGAAATATCTCATTAAATCAAGTGTTAGACACATATGAAAATATGTTATACGAACTATGTTATCCCGCCTTTTGGCAAGGCCGTGACACCAAGAAATTGACTAGAAATCAATGACAGTCCATCATGTAGGATGGTTACATCACAAGTTCACCGTGGATATCGATGAATTTTGTCCAAGTCCGGATCAGGCTGCAATTAATAAGGAACGTCAAGCAAAGCCGTTAAAATCAATGTTCCGAATTTCAAGACAATCCGAGTTCGTATGACCAAGTTATCGTCGAGGAAAAATGGAGTAAATGGCTCTAAGGTCGAATCCATAGGCCGAGCCTATGATTCGAATCCATAAGCCGAACCTATGTTCGAATCCATCAGTTCCACTCCATATGGTTCACAATCCTCGACAAGCGTTCGTTCGAATCGGTCCAGTTGAAGCCCCTTCAAATCCATGATGCTACTTCACTTCGTATCCTTCAGATTGAAGAGCTTCGAATCCATCAGGACGAAGTACTTCGAATCCATGAAGTCGAATTACTTCGCATCCGTCCAGTGACTTAGCCTCGAACCCATCCTGCTATGATGACTTCAAATCGATGGGCTATAGTGTAACATGATCGATACGAACGAGCACACGTTCGAATCCATGAGCGAATGAAGCTCTTTGAATCCATTAGGCCAGGTCAGCTAGAATCAAGGAGTCGACCCTGTCAACTCGGAGTGAAAGGCGGATCGATATGAAGAAAATGCGCCACGTCAACAATACCATGCTCGAAGCCATTGATTCGACCCTATCGATTCGAAGGGATCGATTCGAACCACTCGTGTCCACCGGAAATGCAAACTTGAATCGATGATATCTAGAGATCTACCAGTCCAAATGCTATGAAATTTTCACAGAAGCTTGCATACATGTTGATGAATGTCCACGCCAAATTTCAGCTCGATCGGATGATTTTTTGATCGATTCGAATGGAGTTCAAATCGATCCCGAAGCGGGCCCAGATTTTCTGGACACGGGCACATGGGCCCCCACACGTGCCAGAAGTAGTCTCCCTAATTTTAGGTGAAATATCAGCCTCCTACACCTATAAATAGAGCCCCTGGTCATTCAGAAAAGAGGTCGGAGAATTTTAAGAGCTAAAGAGTTCCCGGATTCTGCTAGATTTACTTCAAACCACCACTGCTACCTTAGTTTCAGACTTAGCTTACAAAATCAGTTGTACTACATTATAAGAAAGTGTAATCTTCAACGACCGAGTAATAAAATCATCAAACTTCAGAGTGGACGTAGGCAAGATCGCTGAACCACTATAAATCCTGCGTCGTTTACTGTTTTTATTGAGTTTCCTGAGTGATTTGCATACTTATTTCTCTACACATTTGATATTTATGATCTGTGATTGCGAACTGGTGCTTTCAGCGGCTATTGGGTGTTTGTGACCAATTTTGGTGCAAACATTTTGGTACTTTCACTGAGAAGGCTAATTCAGGAGTTCTATCATTTAGAAGTTGAATTTGAAAACTTAAGAGCTCAGATCTGGGAAGATATGACAAGGCAAACTAGTAAAAGAAAAAGGCCGGAGCGAAGTCAACACGAAGGGAGTCAAGAGGCTTCCTCAGGAGCAAACCAAGCTTCAGTTTTCATCACCAGGGATGAGATGGAGACAATGATGAAGAGACAGGAGGAAATGATCCAGAATTTGCTTCAACAGATTGGACAACTTGGAGCGCAAAATCAAGGAGCAACCAAAATCCAGAATGGAGCAGGACCATCTAGCGCAGCGCCGGAGCTGGGGGCACACACTTAGGACATGTTGATCCGAACCCGGGAAGAGAGACAAGGACATCCGAGCAACCTGGCGGCGATAGAGGGATGAACGCTCAGCCAGGGGGCAGACACCCGAAAGCTCACACGGACTCGGGGGGCAGATCGAAGGTAGTGAACGAGGACTACAGCTTGGAGACAATGATAGACTGGTAGAGATGGTTAGGCGAGCCATGAGAGGCGGATTAGTAAACAGAGATCTTGAAGACGTGAATAGGAGTCCCTTTTCTCCTACGATTAGGTTGGCTAGGATCCCACCAAAATTCAAACTGCCACCAGTAGAAAGGTATGATGGGAGGACGGACCCTACGGTCCATCTAACGAGGTATATAAGGCACATGGAAGTGCTGGGGGCATCACAGGAAGTCATGGCTCGGTGCTTCCCATTGTATTTGACAAACATAGCAGCTTTATGGTTCAGACAGCTAGGGAGCGGCTCCATTGGGACATGGACCGATTTGATTGAGAAATTTATGAGGCAATTCAGGGTTCACATTTCAAGACCCAAGAATGTGATGAGTTTGGCAGCGCTAAAGCAGAAAGCTGGGGAGTCTTTGAGTAATTTCCTGACGCGGTTCAATGCGGCAGCAGCATCGGTGGATCGGCCAGATCCATCCATGGTTATGATGGCAGCTGTGTCCGGAATAGCTGACGGCACAGAATTCAAAAATTCATTAACTAAGGATCCGCCTATGGATCTAGGATAATTCTATCACGAGGCAGAAAAGTGTTTGCGATTAGAAGACGCTAATGCTGAAAGAGAAGAAGGAGAGGGAATAGAAGTTTATGCACTTAAAGACAAAAAGCCTTTTGAAAAGGATTCAGACCAGGATAAAAGAAAACGAAAGGCTGAAGACAATGGCGACAGGCCGAAGCGACTGCGGAAAGAGCCACGATTCACCACTTATTCAGAGCTGAATGAGAGTTTGGAGCGAATCTACCAAGATACCCGAGAGCAAGTCCCCTACCGTAGGCCAATACGAAGGGACCCCACTGTTGACGAAAGGAAATCAGACAGATATTGCTTATTCCACGAACTGAATGGTCATAACACTAACGACTGTAGAGATCTGAAGGATGAGGTGGAAGGGCACATCAGGAACGGTATGCTACTTCGGTATGTGAGGAGGCGAGCACCAGCGGTGGAGCCAGAGCGACCACCGTCTACATCAGCTTAGGGTAACCCCGAGCCGGGACACCGTATGATTATCAATTAATTGAAATAACGATGAACAAGTCATAAACCTCTCACCAACACGGGTAAGTCATTTGCACATGTGCGAGATCACGAACGGTCCATAGGCATGCTATGAATGACTACTAACCCTATCGTTGTGGGAGTTTACACTTTGACATACTTGCTTTGCTTTTGTTTCGTCTTGATTTAAACATTTGAACTTGATTCTGTTTAACATTTCTACTAAAGACTTATTTTCAATAAGAAAATGCTACTTGTGATTTCATAACGGCTAAGCCACTTACACATGTACGGGATCGCGAACGGTCCCTAGGCATGCTCTGAGATGGCGATAAACCATTGCAACAAACAATCTGGGAATTCACCCGAACGTGAAACCTGGTATTGATGATACTAAGTCCCTCCCCGGGCACACTCAAATCGCCTCGAACGGCACCCGACCACGAACGGTCGCAAATCGCCTCGAATGGCACCCGACCACGAACGGTCGCAAATCGCCTCGAACGGCACCCGACCACGAACGGTCATAAATCGCCTCGAACGGCACCAGACCGCAAACGGTCACAAATCGCCTCGAACGGCACCCGACCGCGAACGGTCGCAGATCGCCTCGAACGGCACCCGACCTCGAACGGTCCTATTTCGTTATTTGTCGCGGACGGCATCCGGCCTCGAACGGTCCCATATTACATCAAATGACATACGGTCACGAACGATCGTCATTCGTGGTCAGGAAAAACTATCAATTTCTTTGCAGGTCATCAACAGGATATGAACATCCAGCTTATGGCATTACAAAACACACCTTCCTATCGCAAGGCATGTTTTGGGGGGCAAATGTTATCCCGCCTTTTGGCAAGGCCGTGACACCAAGAAATTGACTAGAAATCAATGACAGTCCATCCTGTAGGACGGTTACATCACAAGTTCACCGTGGATATCGATGAATTTTGTCCGAGTCCGGATCTGGCTGCAATTAATAAGGCACGTCAAGCAAAGCCGTTAAAATCAATGTTCCGAATTTCAAGACAATCCGAGTTCGTATGACCAAGTTATCGTCGAGGAAAAATGGAGTAAATGGCCCTAAGGTCGAATCCATAGGTCGAGCCTATGATTCGAATCCATAAGCCGAACCTATGTTCGAATCCATCAGTTCGACTCCATATGGTGCACAATCCTCGACAAGCATTCGTTCAAATCAGTCCAGTTGAAGCCACTTCAAATCCATGATGCTACTTCACTTCGTATCCTTCAGATTGAAGAGCTTCGCATCCATCAGGACGAAGTACTTCGAATCCATGAAGTCGAATTACTTCGCATCCGTCCAGTGACTTAGCCTCGAACCCATCCTGCTATGATGACTTCGAATCGATGGGCTATAGTGTAACATGATCGATACGAACGAGCACACGTTCGAATCCATGAGCGAATGAAGCTCTTCGAATCCATTAGGCCAGGTCAGCTAGAATCACGGAGTCGACCATGTCAACTCGGAGTGAAAGGCGGATCGATACGAAGAAAACACGCCACGTCAACAATACCACGCTCGAAGCCATCGATTCGACCCTATTGATTCGAAGGGATCGATTCGAACCACTCGTGTCCACCGGAAATGCAAACTTGAATCGATGATATCTAGAGATCTACCAGTCCAAATACTATGAAATTTTCACAGAAGCTTGCATACATGTTGATGAATGTCCACGCCAAATTTCAGCTCGATCGGATGATTTTTTGATCGATTCGAATGGAGTTCGAATCGATCCCGAAGCGGGCCCTGATTTCCTAGACACGGGCGCATGGGCCCCCACACGTGCCAGAAGTAGTCTCCCTAATTTTAGGCGAAATATCAGCCTCCTACACCTATAAATAGAGCCCCTGGTCATTCAGAAAAGAGGTCGGAGAATTTTAAGAGCTAAAGAGCGCCCGGATTCTGCTAGATTTACTTCAAACCACCACTGCTACCTTAGTTTCAGACTTAGCTTACAAAATCAGTTGTACTACATTATAAGAAAGTGTAATCTTCAACGACCGAGTAATAAAATCATCAAACTTCAGAGTGGACGTTGGCAAGATCGCTGAACCACTATAAATCCTGCGTCGTTTACTGTTTTTATTGAGTTTCATAAGTGATTTGCATACTTATTTCTCTACACATTTGATATTTATGATCTGTGATTGCGAACTGGTGCTTTCAGCGGCTATTGGGTGTTTGTGACCAATTTTGGTGCAAACAAACTATAATAAATCTTGTTTAATTAAACTAATTAATTAACATTTTAATTAATTTAATTTTATATATTTTAAACATTTAAAATTGAATATACTATAACTTTTATAATAGCCCACATATATCTTAATAAATATATTATTTTATTCATCATTAACATTTAATCAATTTATTTAACTAAAACTATAATTAATTTCGAAAATTATTTATTTATCACCTTAAACATTTTAAGACAAATTTACATATATCAATATATATGTTTTTAATTTAATTAACTAACTTTTAGTTAATTATTTATTTAATTAACCGAATTAATTATTCCTATTATTTTCGAACATTATTAACTAATTTTTAAAACATTAAAAATATTTTACAACATTTATAAAATTTCTTATGTACATATAGTAAAACTTATAAATGGGCATGTTGAAATGGTTCAAAGTAGCTAATATTTTTTTAGGAAAATATAAACGTACGTCAAGAAGAATGTTTTGATAAAAGATTAAGTTAGAATGGCAAAGGTATACAAATTCATTTTGAGTATGAACATAGTAAAGAATCGTAACATGGAATTATCTATATAAAGCTGTTATAACATTGACTTTTAAATACACACAAATATACATATCTGTGTGTGTATAAAAGCAATAGTGTAGGCTAGAAATAATCCACTGAATAGGCGAAGTTGGTGTTAACCCGCCTTTTGGCAAGGCCGAAGATAGGCGGATTTAACTAAATCGGTTGCTCGGTTGTCGAGACTGGAATACGATGGGTTTTAGTCAATTGTATGGATATACAATCAATCATGGATGGTAATCAAGATTATGAAGCCGGGATTTGGCATATTCGATGGACAAAAGTCGCGGGATACTCGAAATACGAGTTTTGACAAAAGTTGAGTTGTCGCGGGTTACCTGGAGTTTGCTTCGAATTGTATTTGGACTTGCTTCGGGTTTTCTTGATGGTTTCTCCGAGTCATCCAGGGTAATGCTCTGGGTTGGCTGGAAGCTGGGTCGGTAGGAATCTGGGTCGGTAGGAAGCTGGGTCGGTAGGAATCTGGGTCGGCGTGTTGGAGTCTGGAGTGGGTCGGCATGTTGGAGTCTCGAGTGGGTCGGCATGTTGGAGTCTCGTATGGGTCGGCATGTTGGAGTCTAGAGTGGGTCGGCATGTTGGAGTCTGGAGTGGGTCGGCATGTTGGAGTGTCGAGTGGGTCGGCAGGTTGGAGTCTCGAGTGGGTCGGCACGTTGGAGTCTCGAGTGGGTCGGCACGTTGGAGTCTCGAGTGGGTGGGCATGTTGGAGTCTAAGTAGGTTGGCATGTTGGAGTGTCGAGTAGGTCGGCATGTTGGAGTCTCGAGTGGGTCAGCATGTTGGAGTGTCGAGTGGGTCGGCATGTTGGAGTCTCGAGTGGTTCGGCATGTTGGAGTCTCGAGTGGGTCGGCATGTTGGAGTCTCGAGTGGATCGGCATGTTGGAGTATCGAGTGGGTCGGCATGTTGGAGTGTCGAGTGGGTCGGCATGTTGGAGTATCGAGTGGGTCGTCATGTTGGAGTCTCGAGTGGGTCGGCATGTTGGAGTCTCGAGTGGGTCAGCATGTTGGAGTCTCGAGTGGGTCGGAATTTTACATACTCTAGGAAAGCAGTGGTCGGCTATATGGACTCTACTATGGTTCTAATGGGCACGGATCACTCAGGAAGCCCAGTAACTCGGATTTTGTCTATAAATACACCAAGCAGAGCTTCAGAAAAGGGGGCTTCATTCTGTTTCCCTTCTTCTTTTTCATTAAGGCTACTCTACCATAATTGTTTGAAAACTCCGGATTGTAACTGTAATTGATTCTCATATCAATAAAAAGGAAAATTTTCTAGTGGACGTAGGCCAGAGTCAGCCGAACCACTATAAATCCACTGTTTTTTCTGCTTTCTTTTTAATTTTTACTGCTCTTCATATTTATACTCTCTACATACACTCTATCTGTTATCTGTGACTGTTAGTTGGTGCTTTCATTTACGTTTGGGTGTTAGTGACTAATTTTGGCACTAACATTTTGGTGCTTTCACCGAGAGAGCTAGCACTCAGGGATTATAAAGCTTGGACTTTGGATTTAAAGGCTTAGGAACTCGGATTCTTGGGAAGCTATGGCAAAACAATCAACAAGGAGACAAAGAGCAGAGAGAAGTCAGCATGAAGGAAGTCAGGAGGCTTCCTCAGGAGCTAATCATACCTCAGTTTTCATCACCAGAGATGAGATGGAAATGATGATGGGTGCTATGCAGGAAGGGATACTGAAAAGGCAGAAGGAAATGATACATAACCTACTCCAACAAGTTGGACAAATTAGGGTGCAAAACCAAAGGAATGGAGTAGCAGGTGATGCTGGAAATGAGGATCACGAAGCTAGAGCGATTGGAACGGAGGCAGTACGGAATCAGGACTAAGGGCATGAAGCGACCGGAGTATGGGATAGAGTTGGACCATCGGGAACGGCCCTTGAACTATGGGGCATGCCCCCGAATCGTATAGGCTCCATTCCAGTAAGAATACCAGGCGATGCTGGGCAATTTAGCATTAATAGGGAAGTGGATACTCATCTAGAAGGGCAGGTTCCAGGATTCCCTCATGGACTCGGGGGGCAGGTTGGAGACAATGGACAAAGGCCGTTACTTGATGACAATGATAGGTTAGCGCATGTCACGAGTCCCTTCGCCGGAGAGCGATGGAATGGACTCTAGCGTGGAATGGACCAAAGAATATAAAAGTCCTGGACCGGAGAGTTGAGGCCGGAGAATATAAAGTCCTCGACCGGAGAGTCGAGGCCAGAGAATATAAAAGTCCTGGACCGGGGAGTCGAGGCCGGAGAATATAAAGTCCTCGACTGGGGATCGAGGCCAGAGAAGGATACCCCACGGATTAAGTCCTTGACCGGAGAGTCGAGGCCGGAGTAGGATAAATAACCCGGATTTGAGTTACAGGACCCAGAGAGGTCCTAGATCTGGATATGGACCCAGTGAGGTCCCGGATATGAATTATAGGACCCAGCGAGGTCCCGACTTTGGATATGGACCCGACGAGGTCCCAGCTATGGATTATAGGACCCGGAAAGGTCCCGAGCTTGGATAAAATGATCCGGAGTGATTGTGAATTCGGTTAATGGATACAGAATGAATTAGGAATTGGATATTGACCCAGAATAGTCATGGATTTTGTTAATGATCCGGAGAGATCATGAATTCGATTAATGGATCTAAGGCTATTCAAAACACACCTTCCAAAGTAAGGCATGTTTTGGAGGGCAAATGTTAACCCGCCTTTTGGAAAGGCCGTAGACAGGCGGATTTAACTAAATCAGTTGCTCGGTTGTCGAGACTGGAATATGATGGGTTTTAGTCAATTGGATGGATAGACAATCAATCACGGATGGTAATCAAGATTATTAAGCCGGGATTCGGCATATTTTTTGAGTAAAACGGATGTGTAGCGTGAGACTACACAGCCGGTTAGATATCATAGCTAAATATAAATAGTGCGATCAACAAGCCTGACCGCTGGCCAAGATGAAATAGTTTAACATAGTGGTTATACAACATAAAGTATGGAAACTACTCGGATAATGGACTACAAAATTGGCAGATGATGGAAGGTATAATCACTGTCAATGCTGACGGTTTCCAGGGACAGCTGAGGAGCTTCCAGTTGATTCAACAGAAGAAGACCTAGTGCGTGGCAGCCTAAGTCTGAAGGGCGCCGAGAAGCTGTGACCTGTTGAGGATGAATAATAGTAAATAATCCGCCTGCAGGTACCCTCAAATAGTAATTTGGGCTTGTTAAACACATGAGCATTTTGCACGATCCAGATGCACCAACTAAAGATAGCTATAAAATGATCCAACCGTTTGTTCGGGGTGTTAAATTGCCAAAAGTCATAAAATGAAGTTATTGTTGGGATGAAACCAAGCAGGTGTGCAGCAGTTGCAGCCCAAACCTTAACCGAGAAGTCACAGTCGAAGAAGAGGTGTTGTATACTTTCAGTTGCATTAAAACAAAGGGTACAGTCGGAAACCAGCGTGATATTTAGTCGGAATAGTCTATCTCTAGTGTTGATACGACCATGGATAAGACACCATTGAAAGAACGCGATTCGAGGCTGGAGCTTGCAGTTCCAAAGTCTGGGAAAGTTGAAAAGGTGACCCGGGTTGTTCAGGTAAGAATAATAGGAAGCGACGGAAAAGCCGGTTGCAGGGTTTAAGGCCCAAAGGATTTTGTCTGAGGACTGGGAGAGACGAATGGATTGGAGAGAGGAGGCAGCATGCAGCAGCTCAGAAAAGGTATTGAGGTCGAAATATGAAGGTGGGAGAAGATGGTCGGGGCCGAGAAGGAGGGAATCAGAAATTGTGATGCGCTGGGAGGCTGCATTGGAGAAGAGGTTCGGAAGGGTGGAGGAAAGTGGAAGGTGGCCGAACCAAGTATCTAACCAGAAGAGGCAGTTCGACCCATTGCCCACTATGACATGAAAAAGTGATTTAACTCGGGGTATGCTGGAGAGGACACTGGACCAGAAAGGGGAAGGCCTGGGGTTGGGAATGGCATGGAGGGCAAGATGAGGGTTTGAGTGGTAATATAGAGAGGCAATCCATGATTTCCAAAGGAGGTTTTCAGGGGATAAAAATCTCCATAGCCATTTAGCTAGAAGAGCAAGATTGAAGTGGTGAAGATTGACGATTCCAAGGCCACCATTAGAAGTGTGTGTGCAAACAGATCGCCAGTTGACGAGTTTCCTTATTCTGCCACCATTCCAAAGGAAAAAACTCCTTATCTTATCAATTCTATTGATTACCCAACATGGAACTTTGTAGAATGCCATCCAGTAGGAAGGGATGGCCGATAGGACAGATTTGACGAGGACAAGACGACCATCAGAGGAGAGGGAATGTGCCTTCCAGGAAAGGAGTTTGTTTTCAATTTTTGAAATGAGGGGGAGCCAGTCAGTTTTAAGGAGCTTGGTTGGTCTGAGGGGGATACTGAGGTAAGAGATAGGGAATTGGGCGATAGAGTAATTGAGCAAATTGGAATATGTGGGCCCGAGATGATCAGAATTCCCGAGCATGATGATAGAGCTTTTATTGAAATTGATAGATAGACTAGATATAAGTTCAAAAGAATACAAAGCTACTTTGAGGCATCGGAAGTGGTTGACGTTGGGGGACGCAAACGGGATTGTGTCATCGGCGAAGTGTAGGTTGGATATGGACAGGTTGGAATTAGGGAGTTTAATGCCCTCGAAGTTGTTGTTAGATATAGCTAATTTGATCATACGATTGAAAACGTCGGCCACGAGGACGAAAAGTAGGGGAGAGAGTGGATCACCTTGACGTAAACCCCTAGCGGATTTAATTAGACCCCCAGTGGAGCCATTAATAGAAATTGAGGAAAAACTAGTGTTAAGGATATGTCGGATCCAACTGCACCATTTTGGTGGGAAGCCTCTATGTTCCAAAAGATCAAGGATGAATTGCCAGTTGACAGTATCAAAGGCCTTAGAGAAGTCTAATTTGAGGAGAATGCCTGGAGTTGAAGATTGGTGACAGAACGAAATAATCTCTTGAGTGGTTGCAACACAGTCCATAATGTTACGGCCAAGAATAAATGCAGATTGCTCAATCCCAATAAGAGGGTCTATGACTGATTGAAGGCGGTTGGCCAGAACTTTGGTGATAATTTTGAGAGTGGTGTTCAGTAGACTGATGGGGCGGAAAGAGGAAAGGGAAGTGGCACTAGAGGACTTGGGAAGAAGGATAATGTTAGCATAGTTTAGACGAGCCACTGATGATGGGTCCTCATAAAATTCAACACACATCTCCATAATATCGTATTTGACAGTTTCCCAGAAATGTTTAAAGAAGAGGGGGCCGAAACCATCAGGACCCGGGGCTTTGTCATCAGACATCTCCTTCAATGCAGACCAGATTTCTTCCTCCGAGAATGGTTGATCAATAGGAATGGGGGAACTATCAGGGTAGAGGAGATTCCATTCAAGGTGTGGGGTAGGGGGGGAATGTTTGCCTAGGATGTTCCGGTAATAGGTGGAGAATAGTTCGAGGATAGCAGAATGGTCAGTGATAGATACATCGTTGTGGATGATTTCAGGGATAAAAGTGGATCTACGCCTACCATTGGCACAGCGATGGAAATAAGCTGTGTTTTTGTCACCCTCCTCAATCCATTTCGCTTTTGAACGTTGCTTCCAGCCAATCTCCTCTTGTAGAGACAGTCTATCAAGTTCCAATTCCAAGTTCCTCGAACGAGCTCGGTCAGATTCGGTGAGAGGGTGAGATTCTTCAAGAATGTTAAGATCTAAAATTTCATCTTGGATTACTGAGATGCGTGAGCGAATTGAACCCCAGACCGACTTGGCCCAGGGTTTGATAAGTTTACGAAGGGCTCTAAGTTTGGTGACGATTCTGGCAGAAGCAGAGGCGATTGGGAAAGGCTGGGACCAGATGTTTTTGATGAAAGGGTCGAATGAAGGTTCAAGGAGCCAAAGTCGCTCGAAGCGGAAGGGACTGGGAGGATGGATGGATGAACCGGAGTCAAGGAGGATTGGACAGTGATCAGAGATGATGGAGGCAAGGCCAGAGACCAAAGTGAGTGGGTAAAATCCTCCCATGCAGGATTGAATAGGAAACGGTCCAGTTTGGCCAAGGAGGGATCTGATCTGCGGTTAGACCAAGTGAACGTTCGATTACTGATGGGAGGGTCAATCAAGAACATTGGTTGATAAAAGAGTTGAAGGATTCGGAGTCTTGAGAAAGTTTGCCCGAATTTCTTTCGATGGAGAAACGGGTGGTGTTGAAGTCTCTACCGATAACCCAAGGCCCATTGATATGAGAGGCGAATGTAATGCAATTAGACCATAACTCATTACGGTCGAGGGTATTTAGTGGGCCGTATATATTGGAGAAGAAAAAGATCGTTCCAGTTTGTAAATGACGAAGTGCTACATGTAAAGCTGAAGAGTGATAAAAAGTTTGGCAGTGGGACCATACGGATTCATTCCAGGCTGTCACGATACCCCCATTAGAACCATTTGCATTAAGGTGGGCCCACCCGGTTAGGAATGTCCCACCGATTTGTCTAAGGAGATTGGGATTAGGGTCCGAAAGTTTAGATTCTTGCAGAAATAGAATATCCAAGTTATAGGGGGCAATTATGAGTTTGACGGAATGTCTCTTGCTGGGGTCCCCCAGACCCCTTACGTTCCAAGAAATTAACTTCATTGAGATAAAGACAAACGCTCCGATTCTAGCGCCTGCATGGAGGTGTAGTGTTCATCACACAAACTCACACCCATGCAACGTGCCATTTTTTTGTTCAGACTTTTGTTATTAGAGGAGAAAACCACATGTTTAAAGAAACTACCAGGATGCGATGCCGCTTTATCCAACCTGGAGCTCCGGCGTACGGTCGTCGGAGTGAGGAACTGGGACAGCTGACCGGCCTCTTGCTGGGGTATCTGGCTTTGGTCATCAGGATGTGGAGCCGAGAATAGAGGGGTGGGTGATTTTCCAATAGGGTGCGGGGTTGCCAAATGGGGATGGTGAGGTGAGGCTGGAAGCGGGTCAGGATTAGATGGTGGAGGTGGGATATTTTGGTGTTGAGGAGTTGATAGGTCAAAATCAGCATATGGGTTCCATCCCTGTTCTTGGACAACAGGCCAAGGGTCCCATCCTCTCGGGCCGACAACCTCAATCGAATGATCGTTAAAGTGGTCCAGGGCCTGTAAGGGGTCAGTGAAGAGGGGCTCGTAGTTCATCACATCAAATCTGTCCTCAGAACACAGGTTGTCAGGAGTTATGTGTCGTTTAAATTGTTGAAAGTCGTTCTCATAATCAATTCCAAGCAGATGATTCTCGGGCCTTCTATTGGGATGTTCATGCTCCCATTTCTCGATGGTAAGGAGGTAAGCTACGTCATTTATTACGGCGGCAAAGGATGAAGGGGAGTGGAATCCGTTGTAAAATTGCATTTTGATATATAGAAAGCGGTGGTCAAAATTTGCCCAATCGCAATCATCTTGCATCAAGAATCTACCGGCTGGGCTAACTGCATCTGATATGGCATATGTATTGTGCCTGAAGAGTTCGGGAAAACCCGAAACTCTTGCCCATGCTGGTTGGTCTAGAGGTGGTGTGGGGTTGTCTGGTTCTTCCCATTGTCGAAACTGAATGGCAGCTCCTACTCTTGCTATGGTTGAACGAAGAAGGATTTGGTCCCGGACAGCGTATGAGGGGCAGAAAAGGATAAAGCTATTGTTTGTCAGGAGCCATATCGGCCAGTCCTGATGGTGAAAATTGGTAGTGAGGGCGTGGTGAAGAGAATCGATCGACCACACACCACTGATGATCTCGGTAGTAAGAAGGAGAGGAGGTTCCATTCAGTGAAAAGTTTTTGGTTTATTTTTTGGTTTGAATGGGTTATCAGGGGGTTTAGGAAGTGTGATAGGGGGTGGTGAAGTGCATTGGGAAGCGGGAGGGGCAAAAAGGGAGTTTGTTGGGAAGCGGGAGGTTTTTTGCTGAGCTGGTGATGGATTTGATTTTGGGACCCACTGGCTCGGAGTAGTTTTGATTTTAGTGAGGAGAGAGAGGGGGCGGCTGGGCTATGATTAATATCACGTGTGGGTTTAAGAGGCTTCTCGGGACAATGTGATTGTGGGTGACCAAAAAATCCGCATTTATAGCAAATCTTTGCATCACGATAGTTTTTCGCCACGTGTCTATGACCCGCGCAACGAAGGCAACGGCTTTTTGATTTCAAAAAATCGATAGTGCGACGCACACTCTGGAAGGTAGGTAGGAGAGACGCCGCTTGGTAGATGGTTTAGGCAAGAGTGGAGGTTTGGGCGACGAGGCAACCACCTGAGCATAGGTTCTGGTTGAGGGGACTTCTAAGGTTACAGGTTTAACGGGGATGGTATTGGGCTTAGGCGGAGGAAGGACCGTGGCAGCCTTATCAGCTAAGGGGTTTTCGAGGATGTTGGTGTACTTAGGGGGAACGAAAGAGATGGGTGGATGGATGCCGGAGGTAGTATGGGAGATGTGAAAGGAGGAGGAGAAGTGGTAGAGGAGGGCACCATGGGAGATGTAATATTGTTGTGCTAATATTGTTGCACCAGTGGTAGAGGATGGCATATTCGATGGACAAAAGTCGCGGGATGCACGAAATACGAGTTTTGACAAAAGTTGAGTTGTCGCAGGTTGCCTGGAGTTTGCTTCGAGTTGTATTTGGCCTTGCTTCGGGTTTTCTTGATGGTTTCTCCGAGTCATCCAGGGTAATGCTCCGGGGCGGTTGGAAGCTGGGTCGGTTGGAAGCTGGGTCGGTAGGAATCTGGGTCGGTAGTAATCTGGGTCGGCATGTTGGAGTCTGGAGTGGGTCGGCATGTTGGAGTCCCGAGTCGGTCGGCATGTTGGAGTCTCGAGTGGGTCGGCATGTTGGAGTCTGGAGTGGGTCGGCATGTTGGAGTCTCGTGTGGGTCGACATGTTGGAGTCTAGAGTAGGTCGACATGTTGGAGTCTCGTGTGGGTCGGCATGTTGAAGTCTGGAGTGGATCGGCATGTTGGAGTCTCGAGTGGGTCGGCATGTTGGAGTCTGGAGTGGGTCGGCATGTTGGAGTCTCGAGTGGGTCGGCATGTTGGAGTCTGGAGTGGATCGACATGTTGGAGTCTCGAGTGGGTCGGCATGTTGGAGTTTGGAGTGGGTCGGCATGTTGGAGTCTCGAGTGGGTCGGCATGTTGGAGTCTCGAGTGAGTCAGCATGTTCGAGTCTCAAGTAGGTCGGCATGTTGGATTCTCGAGTGGTTGACATGTTGGAGTGTCGAGTGGGTCGGCATGTTGGAGTGTCGAGTGGGTCGGCATGTTGGAGTGTCGAGTGGGTCGGCATGTTGGAGTCTCGAGTGGATCGGCATGTTGGAGTCTGGAGTGGGTCGGCATGTTGGAGTCTCGAGTGGATCGGCATGTTGGAGTCTCAAGTGGATCGGCATGTTGGAGTCTCGAGTGGATCGGCATGTTGGAGTCTCGAGTGGATCGGCATGTTGGAGTCTCGAGTGGGTTGGCATGTTGGAGTGTCCAGTGGGTCGTCATGTTGGAGTCTCGAGTGGATTGGCATGTTGGAGTCTGGAGTGGGTCGACATGTTGGAGTCTCGAGTGGGTCGGCATGTTGGAGTCTGGAGTGGGTTGGCATGTTGGAGTCTCGGCATGTTGGAGTCTGGAGTGGGTCGGCATGTTGGAGTCTCGAGTGGGTCGGCATTTTGGAGTCTCGAGTGGGTCGGCATTTTACATACTCCAAGAAAGCAGTGGTCGGCTATATGGACTCGACTATGGTTCTGATAGGCCCGGATCACTCAGGAAGCCCAGTAACTCGGATTTTGCCTATAAATACACCAAGCGGGGCTTTAGAAAAGGGGGCTTCATTCTGTTTTGCCATAATTGTTTTGAAAACTTCGGATTGTAACTGTAATTGATTCTCATATCAATAAAAAGAAAAATTTTGGAGTGGACGTAGGACAGAGTCAGTCGAACCACTATAAATCCATTGTTTTTTCTGCTTTCTTTTTAATGTTTACTGCTCTTCATATCTATACTCTCTACATACACTCTATCTGTTATCTGTGACTGTTAGTTGGCGCTTTCATTTACGTTTGGGTGTTAGTGACCAATTTTGGCGCTAACATTTGGTTAGATGAATATTGAAACAAAACTGTGCCATTACATACAAACTTCACTATCAAAACAAGGGAATAAGCCAAAACAACCCATAAGAGAAATTATCAAAGCAGATATATATGTGCGATTTTGCACATGATAGCAATAATAAATATCCTCATTATAAAAGCCTAAACCTCACCACATTGGTGAACTCACTCCTTGCATACTCAAATATTAGAGGCGACTAATATGAAACTGCCTTGATGAAAGTGAGGAAGAACTTACTGCTTGGTCAAGTTAACTTTGGATCTTCACTTACAATACCCCTTAATGTAACAAATAACATACTACTATAAATTCAACGACACATGTTAAACGTATTTTTCTAGCCAATAATCAAGAGCTGTAATAAATCCAATAGTAGCAAATATTTTCCGACTTAGTAACAACAACAAATCGTTATACCAACAGGGTTGCGGTTTAGCACGCTGGTTTTCACAATAATTCAAGTTTTTAAAGTGATATAGAACCAAATCACTTAAGCCAATAAGACCAAAATGAATAAGATTTAAGATTTGGGTAAGGAAAAATCTTTACAAACAACAAATAAAGTAACTATCTAATGAAAAAAATAGTTTCGAAAAATGGCTTCGGACTGTTAAAATAGAAGCAATAAATGTGAAGTAATAAAAAATACAGTGGAAAAGGGAAAAAACTATTAGTTTTACATTTAACTGAGATATGGAACATGTAAAAATATCATCCCATTTATCCTTTTAATCTCTATTGTTTTTTATAGCTGAAAACAAAGGAAAATTTGTGTTCAAATGTATGTTACTAATCAACGTCATAGTATGTACCACTTTGAAGTCTTTTATTAATTCATAAAATACTCTTAGGTCCATAATGATGTAGTGTCTAATATAGTCTCTACTAGAAAATCAAACTAAATGAAGATTGAGTAGCTTATAAAAAAACAAAATAACTATAAATATGAAACTATATTAATGCTTGAAGTAGTTATTTACTTACCTTTTGACTATTTGCAGGAACATGAGCATGAAAGTGTAGCATCCTAGTCCTGCTTCCTCATCATCCAAATAAAAAGACAATAAAATTCTAGTTCTTAACCCTTCATCATAAAGAAGACCGCAAAAATAACATAATGAAATAAATTAAACTGTGCTCAAATAAAACCTACTGAAAAAATAGTCCTGTAATCAAAAGATATTATATGATTTTGTATAAGTAAGTAATGAATGTATCTGTATGGGACCTTGAGCACTATGTGATCTAGTGCAAATAGGAGACTATAATTTTGACAAAATTATAGTAACCACTGTTGAAACATATCTAAAAGATACTTGAAATCGAAATCGAATCTGTAGTCTGTAACATTCGAAAACCTGTTTATTTCAAAAAAATTGAAAATTATATCTAACATCTAAGGACAACTATTTGTAAAGCACCAGCATAAAAGCTCCAACCATAAAGTTCAATCCAAGAACATAATGTTGATATCTTAAGGCTTATAAGAACAATGAAATCCAAGTACTAAACTGGAAGGTAGATTACGGGTTAACTTTATGTTTGAATTACATAACTAAGTATAAATGTTCTATTAAATATTATAAAAAAATTAGTAAAATTTGTTATTTCCGTATAAAAACAAATAGGGCAGTAATATAAAAATATGGATGTAATGATTTAAATCCACATTGTTCATGTTAAAGGTTATGGATGTAGTTCACTTTAATGTCAAATGTTTCTTATCAGTAATAGTAGACAAATAGTTTTAGGACATCATGATTAGTAAATGAAGCTAGTAATTTAGTAAACAAAGCTATAACATAGGAGTTTGATCATCTCACAATGATAGATAAGCTAATAATAAATCTGTTTAAGGGTACCGTCGTACCATTCCGAATTCACAGTAGAAATCACTCTGTTGGCAACACCTTGACAATCATTTTCATGTCTCTACATACCTAGACTATGTTAGATCATAGTTCAATAAATTAAATTTATACAAAAATTATTCTAAGTAGCATAAATATTTGTGCATAGAGCGTAAGGTCGCAACTACTTGTTTTTTACCATATGTCCTCTAACTAATGCCTCTAGTTTCATGATGCCCTTTAGTGCACGAAATAATATGTATGCCAAAAGGCAACTCGATTCTTAGGTGCTGACTTGTTGCCTTGGAACAACCCACCCCGAAACAGGCCTAAATATCGATCCAGAAAAAGCCCATCGAAACTTAGATCCATTCTAAGGTTGGCCATTGGTTGGAAAAAGAAGTAACAGTACAAAGCAATAACTATTCTTTCAGAACTCACAGCGGATAGAATAAAATATAATAGCAATTTTACTCATTTATTACAAAACCATTTGAAATGTCATAATACAAAACATCATCAAATTGTCAAGTAAAATATGTTACATCATTTATCCAAAATACATGGGTACAACATAAAATATCATAAAAGATAATAATAACTGCCACAAGCTTAAGCCACTCCATCTTCAAACATCGTCACCATCATCACTCCATCCTTAACCTATGTTGTAATGGGGATGGAGTCAGAACAACAAATGTTCGATGAATAAATTCCTCAAGTCATACCATTTCAGTATTTGGGCAGTATATTTCAAAATAAAAATATGCCTAATGTATATAAAACCATTTAATACTTCTTATAAAGAAAGGAGGCGGGTCCACAATCAATCACTTTATACCTTCCATTCTAGAAGCAGGTGTCTAAATCGCATAACCCAAATCCCACGTCATAAATATCTAACAATGCGAGAGATGTTACTCAAACCACTAAATACCTTTTATTGGAAAATGGGCAGACTCTGGTCATTTAAGATCTCAATTGAGACAGATCATATCATTTAATACCTACTCCCAAGGCAAACCCCTCACTGGTAACTATCTAACTTACATCGCATGAAATCTCTTGAGCTACTTAATACTTCTTTATGGGAAGGCAGACCTTCGATCAGTCACTTAATACCTTATCCCAAAGCGGACCCTTGTCGTGTCTAATAATTATCCCCTTGGCCATTTAGTATTTCATTTGCGGAAAAAGGCGGGTCTTCAAACAATCACTTAATACCTCAAGACCCCGAAGCTGGGCAGATTTACCCTACAGAATTTGAGACTAACCTCGCGTCATCATGGGTATTTATCATAGGAGATGTCTCACATCAATAGGAAATGTATACAACTATTGTTAGTCTCAAAGTGAATGGCGGACTTCTGTAGTGCAACTCTACTGACCTCGCATCCCTATGACTTAGCCATAATTTAAATATTCTCCATATATAAACTCATCTCACTGTTTCATAATTAAGGCTTTACAAGGAATCTTCCTTATTACGCCTTAAAATATTAATTACCTTCCTAAGGGGGAACCAATGACAATTATTACCTAACTAACTACGCAATTATACACTATAATTATACGTTTATTATGCTAATAGAAATACATACATACATATATATATATATGTGTGTGTGTGTCTAATAACTTCTAAGCGTGTGGTTTGCAAGCTCTAAACTAGCATTAACTGTAAATTCCTTTAACCATAATACTAATACAAGCCATTTCCCTTCAGATTTCCAAGATTTCAATATCCATAGCAAGGATTAAATATTCGTATCCAAAACCGCAATAAATGGACTTGTAAATAAAAATAGAAACTCAATTTACTACATCAATCCAATGAAATATCCTAAACAGTAAGAATTGCAATCCTAACTTCATATATTCTATTCAACTCCTCTTTTACATAAAAATAAATAAAGGAATTTTGTGTAGAATAAGTAATGTAAACTACAAATAGGATTCGTGCTCTACACTTTTATTTCATTATTGAAAACTCACAATTTGAATCAAAGGAGGAGAAGTGGAATAGACTATGAAACTATCAAAAATTGCAGAATAATATAAATTCCATCAAATTAACATAAATAACTGAGAATCTCTATCTAGAATTGACATTTCAATATAAAACAGAATTTTGGAGAATTTTATCTATTTTATTTTTGCAATCCCAAAATCCTCAAGGCATATTCAAATCCATGGATATATACAAATTAATTACTGAAGTAAAAATACTAAGCTTTCCACTCACAGATTATCCTTAATTGTTCTTGAATGGATTTGCAATGTCAAAGCAACTCTTTTCCAAATCCCCTTCTTTTGATATATATACACAGCAAAGGATATGTATATATATAATATTGTTAGATTAAGAGAGGTTGGAGGAGAAGAAAATATATTAAAAGAATAATTAGAAAATGATCAGAATCCTTACATGGATCCCTAATAGAATGTCTAAATCTAACTGAAGAGAGAAAATGGCAGAGCTTCATGGAGTTCCTAAATATTTGTGAACAAAAAGTGGGAAGGATAGGGTCCAATTTATAAGAGTTGAAATGTACCAGAATCGTAGGATGAAATTAGATCAAAAATGATAAATCTGGACCGTTTAACATCACAAAACCCTAGCCGCCACTGTGAGGCAGCGGTCGACCGACTATGCTCGACCGGTCAACCGCCAAGGGTTGACCGGTTGGGTCTTATAGGTTGACCGCTCCTTTTATTTCGGGAGCATTGATTTGTTTCCGTTACACATTTATTTTATTCCCTAATTAACTTTTAACGTTCAGTGTTTAACTTAATGTTTAACTTAACTCCCAACTAAACCTACATGTAATTTTTGAAATTCAAATCCTAAATTTAAATATTCATTTTAATTTGAATTCAAACTAAATTAATTTAAATTTGAAAAATTCAAATGCTTATAACTACTTCATTTGAGCTCCGTTATTAGCATATTATATATGGAAACAGATCAAAATCTCACCACGAATGCAACGAAATAAATTTTGTGGTTAAATCCAACTTTTATAAAATTTCCATTTTCAATCCTACCTTATTTAATTTAATTCACTCAATTCATTTATGGTTTATTTTACGGAGTTTTACATGCCTTCTCTATCCTTAAATTATGTTGGCTATTAAGGATAGGGACTTTCGAAAATTTGTACCTATAGAAGACAACATCAATGGAGATAGAATGTTATGAATTTCCAAAAATAAAAAAATCCATGAATTTCACATATACATCATGGTTATTAGAACATGAGGTGTAAGAAGGTTAATTATGAAGTTATGGTCAAACATGAAATATCTAGATTATCAATGTAGGCTTGAATACAACTCTTACAACCACTCTACCAATCATGTCGGTGACATAAACAATTTTAAGATGAGAACGCCTACCTTCAACTTCTACTCGTCTAGGTGATACTAAACATTATGTCAGTTAACTGGTATCTTATAATAAAATACCATACAACTGAGTTTGACTTATACTATAAAAATCAAACCTGAATCTTAACCCTCCTCCACACCATGCCTATTCGTATGTATATATGTATGTGTGCTTGCATGTGCGTGTGTGTATTTGTGTATGTGCATGTGTGTAAATGTGTGTATCGATATATGGTATACCTAATAGCTTTAGTTATATTTAAGGTTGTCAATGGATAAACAAAAAATCCGAAATCCATTCGCATCCATATCAGAAAAGCACATAAATATCCTATATCTAAAAGAATGAATATGGATAAGGACACAAATATATCTGTATCCGAAAGTTGTTTGTCTGGTTTTGCCAAGATTATAGTTTATATTACATGTATTTTAGTATAACGAATGATATATATTTATTGTTTTATAAGTTAATAGTTTATATTATAAATATTTAATGCATATTAGCCATTCAAAGCTATACATTATCGGCTTATTTGTTGATTTTGCATACTTTTATAGTTAATGGGGCTGAAATAAATTATGTTACGTTAAAATTTTCTATTTATGTTTATTGATTTATCGATCGTCAACGGATAGGATAATTATCTGATTTCCGTTAATATCCACTATCCATATTCGAACGTATCGGTTGACATACCTAATTATATTATCGGTTACTGGAATAAATAAAAGCCAGTAGTGATAGTTTGCATCAATATTCAGTTTAGAACTTTTCTTTTACGAATCAGGGAATGTCTATGCTTATTTATTAAACTTCTTAGCTACCACTCTCCGATATACATTGATTATACAATTATAAATAACATTGAGTGCCTTTTCTCCATGCTTTGCTACCATGTTTTCCACAGTCGACCTATAAAGGAAAGCCTTGCTTTATACTCAAAAGAGTGGTCATGAAATGATGGCAAATTTTGTTCTCCATCTCTTTTCTCCTCAGTCTCTGCATTATTCCCAAACAATGATATAATACATCCTTAATGTCAACTATATAGGAAAACTATCCATTGCACTTCCTTTTTGATGGACAAAGTTTTATTTAGTTTTGATATGTTCCATTCATCACTCAATCTTCTTAAACGTGAATGAAAAACTCGCATGCAAATTACATCAACGTCTAGACTGTCAAAAACTACACCCCTTGATGGAGGCCAAAGAAAGTATAAACTTAACTTAGAATTTTGTTATCCTATTATAAATTAACAAACGTTATTTTATTGAAATGATAATTTTTCTAGCATCAAAAGTAAACAATACCTAGTTAAAGTCCATACAAAATGATTGGTAACCAATTAAAATCGATTTCTTCACTACTTAAGAAAAAAGATGCATTTGATAGAGGTCTACAATAGTATTAATGTTCCTAATATTAATTTCTTGCAATCCAAAGATGCTATGGATAGAAATCTACAGTAATTGAAATAGATATTCAAACTGGGTCTGAAGGTCACATTTTCCCTTCTAATAACTTTGACATTGTATCCATTAGAAAGATTTTTTATGGATACTATGAACAGTAATTTAAGCTGGGCCTTATGGTCATATTCTCTCTTATACTAAGCTTTGAATTGTATGTGCTAGATATAAATCTCTAAGTACTGAAAATAGTTATTTAATTTGGGCTTCATGGTCATATTCGCTCTTCTAAGTGTTAAACTTGTTTCACGATAAAAAATTATGTATTTGGCATATGAAATACATTGTTGTGTTTGAATACTCATTCAGTTTAAATCTTTCTAATATTCGAGTTTCATATGTGTTTGTACCAAAAATGGGCACAACACTCTTCGGAAGTTTTTGAAGAGATAAAAGTGAAGAATGAAAATTAAAACTGTGGATTACCTAACAAAAACTCCAAATAACAGAAAGTAAATTGCAGAGACAAGCGATTTAGAGTGGTTCGGCGTTTTGCCTACGTCCACTGTGAAGTTTGATGATTTTATTGCTCGATTACTTGAAGATTACAGTAGTTGATAATGTAATACAACTGAATTCAAATGCTAAGTGTCAATCTAAAGCAGCGGCGGTGTTCTGGAGTGAATCTGGCAGAATCCGGGCGCTCTTCAGTACTTAGAATTCTCCGACCCCTTTTCTGAATGACCAGGGGGTCTATTTATAGGTGTAGGAGGCTGGTATTTCGCCTAAAACGTGGGGAGACCAGTTCTGGTACGTCAGGGGGCCCACATGGCCGAAATCTGGAGACCCGGGCCCACTTTGGGATCGATTCGACCCTTGGTTCGAATCGATCAAGAAATCGTCCAATTGAGCTGAAATTTGGTGTGCACATTCTTCATCATGTGTTTGAGCTTCTGTGAAAATTTCATGGGATTTGGACTTGTAGAACTCGAGTTATGATCGATTCAAGTTGGTGTTTTTCATATTCTGGAGTCGTTCGAATCGATATGCTTGAATCGATTCGTTCGAATCGATCTTCCTGCTCGTGAAGATGGTGACGTGGTGCGCTTTCTTCGAATCGGTCCGCTTTGCACTCCGCTTTGACTGGGTCGAATCCATGACTTGGATTCGAAGATGGTGGAGTTGAGGTAATGGATTCGAAGGACCTCTTCCTTCGAATCGATGAGACTAATGCTCGTTCGAATCGACTTAGACTCGTAGCTATGGACCGTTTCGAAGTTTGCCTTGGCCTGGGGATTCGAATGCATGGATTCGAAGGTTCCTTCCTTCGATGGATTCGAACTATGATGTAGGCGAGGGTGGATTCGAACTCAAGTCACATGAAGGCTCGTAGTGACTGCCTCAATCGATTCGAAGCTACTGATTCCGCCTGATGGAGTCGAAGCAATGGAGAGCTGATGGAGTCGAAGCAAATGGATGTTCGATGGATTCGAACTGGTCCCTGGCCAATCGATTCGAACCAAGGGTGGCCTACTCCATCTTTTGTCGACGATATCTTGAGCATACGAGCTCGGATTGACCTGAAACTTGGATCATTGGTTTCCACGACTTTGCTTGACGTGCCTTATCAATTGTAGCCTGATCCGGAGTCGGACAACATTCATCGATATCCGTAGCGATCCTTACGTGTAACCGACTTCCGAGACGACCTGTCACCGGCATCTAGTCAAGTCCTTGGTGTCACGGCCTTGCCAAAAGGCGGGATAACATTTGCCCCCCAAAGTACGTCTTGTGTAAACATGACGTGCTTTGAAAAGTTGCAGTCTCTCACTGGACAGCTATGACATGCTTTACCGAAAGTTGCGTTCTGTATCGCTGTAATCGACCGTCGTACAACAGTGACTGGCTGTCAGTTTTTTGAGTCATGACGAGATGAACATTCGATCCCTGTAAATGATAAAGATCAAACATTAGTCAGAAATACGTGCATACGTGTATTATCTTGACTTTGATTAACGTTGCGTGATCGCAAGTCGTTGTCAGTTCGGTTTACTATCGAAACCTGCATCGGTCCTCTCCTGGACCGATTTGAGATTTGAGTTAAAACACTGCTTTTATGGTTATCCATGATCATCCTCTCGTACTGATCCTCTCCTGAATCGGTACAAGAGTAGACAAGCAATTTTAAACATTGAGACTATTCGTCCATTTTCATCAGTGGTTGGCGACGGATTCGAAGCTGTGCCCCTTCGAATCGATATTGCGTGGATTCGATGTTCTCTGAGTTGATGGAGTCGAAGTTGTGAGTGCTCGAATCAATGCTGCTTTGTTTCGATGATGCTGGAGTGGATTCGATGTGGCAAAAGATTCGATCCCGGATGGATTCGAACTAAAGGAGGGATTCGAAATTGAGGGATTCGAACTTGACTGTTCGAATCGATGGAGTCAAACGTTCCCCCTAGCTCCTCTGACGCCGTGCTTCGAGTCGATGCTGTGGATTCGAAGGAAAAGTCTCGAAGTTGTCTGGTGTAGATATTTGAGTCCGAGTCGACGAGGTCACCCGGTCAACTTCGAATCGATTTAGACCTGTGGCGATGGATTCGAAGATTCTGCTCCGAATCAATGAGTTAGACCCGTTATTCCCGGTTGCGCTTGACCGGGAGACGAATGGTCTCGTTTCCCCTATATATACCGGGGTCCTGTTCACTTTTTAACTTTTTACTTTTTCTGTTTCGAGAGCTTCTTCTTCGAATCGATATTTCCAAGGCCAAGACAAACCCGCTCTCCTTAAAACAATCGATCCCTTCCACGCCTTTACTCGAAATCAGAACAGGTATTCAATGGATCGATTCGAGACGAGAAAAGTAAACTATTCTCGCTTTAGAAAAACTCTAAGGAGTGACAAGATCTGAATGAAGTGGGTCGACTCGTTGGAGTCGAGGAGTGATGTCTTTTGGGTTCCAGCGATTAGAGTGTCGTTTCCCGTTGCTTCGCATCGATCCAGGCACGAGCCATTCGAATCGATCTTGAATGCATAGCTTCGAATCGATGGTTTTAAGAAAAGGGAAAGAAAGTTCGTGGCACTCGATTCGAAGTAGCAATACTCTGATCGATTCGAAGGACATCAATCTCGATCGATTCGAAGTCGGGCATAGACCATGGATTCGAAGGTTCCTCTATCCCAATGTTGCATCGAATCGATCCATATGGATTCGAAGCAATTGGAACCAAACTTCATCGATTCGTCCTGCATCGATTCGCACCGATGGATTCGAACATCTTCGTCTTAGGAGACCATTACTTTTTGACTTGCTCCATCATATGAACTACGACCAGTTTCAAGTTATTCTCTGATGAACTTAATGAACTTTGGCATACTTGACTCCGACGAGCTTCGGCCTTGCATAATCGAACTTGACCAACAGACTTGAACCTGAATTTCCTTTGAAGCTCGTCGATGGAACCATGACTTAACCAATAATACAACTGATTTATACTTGAAGTTGGTCCGTAGCGTTTGGACGGTGCGGAAATGACGGTCAGCGATGACGGTCATTTTCTTTCTTAAATTCCCAAGTTATGTTGTACGAACATCTCGCTTCATTCTGTCGAATTTGCTCGAGTGATGTATAATACTTGCACTGCACGACACGTTCACACACACTACACTGGGGCATGCACGGGCTTGTTCATAAACTTAATGTTGCTTTCTAATGAGTTAGCTAATTATGGAATCTTCGAGCTCTCAACAACAAGAGGTACAGAGCTCGACTCCTCCGGTGCTGGAGATTCCTGATATCCCTGCCGATATAATCGATCCAGCTCCAGATGAATTGCCGGAGGCGATATTTATTGAGGACCCTGTCGACTCGGTTCAGTCCAACATTTCTGAATCCTTATTGGGACGAATATGCTTAAAGCATAACATATCTCTTGGTGACGTTCTATTGCCCAGCACCACCGATAGACCGCACAATCCGCCTGAAGGATATACAGCATTCTACCGTCATGCTTGTGCGGCTGGAACTCTTCCTCCCTTCAATCAATATATCCGAAGGATGCTATCATATTTAGGGATCGCTCCTTCACAACTTCATCCCAACGGGCACGCGTTGCTGAATAGTGTCTTCGTAATATTTATGGACTGTCTTTTTCGCCCGCCGAGGCCCTCTGAAATCAGACATATATTTAACTTCAAGAGCAGGGGTGATAGCCCGTCGTTTACATTTTTGGAGGCAGTTAGAAATTGCCAAGTTGTAGTTGGAGCTTGGACGCGCCTGAGCTATTTCAAGAACGAATGGTTCTACGTCCGGTGCCCTCCGGGTTTCGCTAGGCGATGGTTGTCTAGACGTAAGCGCCTTAACCTGTTTCTTTGACCAATAACTCTTCGGTGTTAAAATTGACATTTCATTCCTTTTTCAGCTATTATCTCTAGGCCCGATGGAGGGCGTTTCAAGGGTACCGTCCGGAGTCTTCAGGAAGTTCCGAGCGAGCTGAGGCATATTGACTCGGTGCTGAACGACTACAACTTAAGAGTTCTGGGTTTGATCGACATTAATCAAAGCATAGTTGTTGAGGGATTTTCAAAGTCCGTCTCCAAGAAGGAAAATAAGAAGAAACCCAAGAAGAGAAAAGCGAAGAGGTCACTCGGGATCAGAATAATCGAAGCGAGTGACGAAGAAAGAACCCAGACGGATTCAGAGCCAATGGCCGACCTTTCGGGAAACTTGGAGGAATCGGGAGAAAAACGGAAAGGCAAGGCCGCCGTTTCCAAAAAACTTAAGTCAAAGGGGGGAAAATCTGTAGATGTGTTTCTTCCCGCTTCCGGAGTTATGATTTCTGAGGCCGCCCCTTCTCATTCGAGAGATTCTCTCAAAGGGCTTGACGATATTCCTATCCCAGATTATATATCAATCTCTCATAATCCTGGGTTGGAGGAATTACAAGATGTACTAAATATGAACGAGCCCTTTCCTTTAAGTGCGGTCAACACTTCCGGTCGGTTTGGGGGTTTACACATTTACACACACTTCCACGGCACTTCATGACTTATGCATAGTAAACATTGCTTTATGGGATTTTAATCCGTAATTCTTTCTTATCGCAGGTGAGATGTCAGGACGTGGCTCCACTCTAGATAGGCTTAGGAATGTGCGCCAATCTTCTCCATTTTATGATTCCCGTAGGAGAGAGACAGATAGGGACCATGGGCGAGGCTACTTGAGTCAAGAACGTTACGATAGAGACAGAGATTACTCGCGTAACCGTTCTGGTTATGATTACTCTGATAGAGACCGGGGATACCAGCACCGACCCCGATCTCGTTCTCCTCCGCCTCCCAGGGCTCCAGTAGACCTCCCAGGGCCATCTCATCAGCAACAATTGCCTTCTCAATCTTCTCGACCTGACGCTCAACGGCCAAGAGTGGAACCAACGGCAGCCGCTATAATTGAACAGGCTCCGGCTGAGTTGACAAGCGAGGGAGCTGCTAAACTTGCCCAAATGAAAAACGACTATCCGGAAATTTGCATGGATGGCTATATCTTCCCTCCTAACTTTAAAAGAATCCCTCCGGAAGCTGAGACCACTGCTCATAATTACATTCACGACTTCTATGCTCAGTACAAGGAGTGGTATAAGGCATCCGTGAAGGCTTCTAGAGTAGCTTTCGACAGGGCGAAAGTCATTGCCGAACGTGATGTTGACATTGCGAAGCAGAAACGCATTATTCAAGTTCTTCAATCCGAAGTGGAGACGTCCCGAAAGTCAGAGCTTGAAACTCTTAAGAAACACGAGGGTGTCGTGGCCAAACTGGCGAGGATGCAGCAAGAACATTGCGCCACCGTGGAAGAGATGGGCCATCGCAATACCACCGTTGCAGCTGAGCGAGACTTAGCCGTTAAAGAGCTGAATGAGCTCAAGGCCAAATTCGCTGAAATGGTGAAGGAGAAGGACGATGCGAACGCTACTGCTCAAGAGGCTTGCGACCAAGAAGTATGCCTCAGGGCCGAACTTGCTGCGGCGGCGGTCAAGGCTAAGTCTGTGGAAGCGGAGATTCAGGAAAAAATCTTGGAGGAGAGGTCTAGGCTAGATGCTGAGTTTGACGACCTCTTAGTCACGTATAACGCTAATGTGCTGGAACACAGAAATCTAGCGTGGCTAGGAGATGACTCCATGATCTTGTATAATGCCTGGACCCGGCTGGTGAATGAGAAGAGAGCAGCGCATCCAGATGGAGCACTTGACGATTTCGAACTAGAGATGCGTCTGCTTACTGAGGATGAGAGGAAGACCCTTCATGAGGTGGTAATCTCTATGGCGAAAGAAAAACTCGGCGTCCAATCATTAGAGACAGGCGAAGGTTCGGGGACCGTGCATCACGAGGCAAGTGTTGGAGCCGTAATCCCAACATTGCCCGAAACCACTGGTGCGGTAGACCCCCAATCTGTTCCTGCATATAATCCTGATCAACCTTTATTATCTTCCGCCGATGATTCCACCCATGCTTCGGTCCAGACTAAGGAAGGTATTTGAACGCTTCTCGTAGTTCAGTTGTGAAGGACTTTAAGCAACATACTTGGCTAACAATCTTCGCTTTGTCGTATTTCAGTGACTGAAGTTATTGTTTCTGCGCCCCTTGCGTTATCAGTTCCTCACCAAACACAAGGGGTTGTTTTTTCTGAAGCCATCACGACTTCTACTTTGATTGGCGAGGAGGGAGATGCAAGTATGTTTTCTTTCAGCGCTCAAATGATTGAGGAGCTTCTCAATGAACCCATCGATCCCTCTGCCAATCCGTCCGATGCTGTGAGTGAGGCTGCTCCGGCCGTTAGTTTACCTATGCCAGCTATTGGCACATCTGATGCGGCCCAAGCATCTCGTGAGGACGACGTTTTAGCTGAGATTGCTGCCGAGATGGCATCAGGGAATGTAGGTTCTAATCCGCCCGGGCCTGCCCTGTTAATGGTGATTTCGCCGGGTGGTACTGTATTGATCGAGACCGCTCCTGTCCCTCCTCCTGCTACTACTCCTATGCCCCTAGCTCGTCCTCCTAGAAGAACTTCCGTCGCCTCCAGCTCTGAGGAAGATGTCGACATCATATCGCTGCCGGAGGGCAAGCCCGAAAAGAGCAAGCGATTGAGGAAGAAGTCGGGCAGCGGATCAGGTGGAGCTACTCCAAAGAAGAAGATAAGGAAGAAGAAAGAATGAACTTCTTTCTCTAAATCTCTGTTGTGTAGGGTAGCATTTTGTTGATTTTTCTATAGCCGTGTATAGATGTGGATTCGGCTCCCACTAGCAGAATTTTTCATAAACACTTTGTAATCGGATTCTTTTTGTTGATAATGGAAATGAAAATTTATTCCCTTTCTGTCTTCAACTTGTTATGTGTTATGGTTCTGCCCCCTGTATTGGAGAAAAGTGTGGAGTTGACGTATGTTTATACCCTGCCTTGCGTACTGGAAGCACGGAGTTAGTTAATGTTTACACTCCAGTTCGCATTCTCGGAAGCTGGAGTTCGTTAATGTTTATACTCCAGTTCGCGCTCTCGGAGTACTCTGGGGTTTTTAGGAGAATGTTTATACTCCGCCTCGCACTCTGGGAGTACGGAGTTCGAAGGATGTTTATACTCCGCCTCGCGCTCTGGGAGCACGGAGTTAAGTAAAAAGCTTGTACCCAGCTCGCGCTCTCGGAGTACTCTGGGTTTTAGGGAAAATGTTTATACTCCGCCTCGCACTCTGGGAGTACGGAGTTTAGTAAAATGTTTTTTACCCCGCCTCGCACTCTGGGAGTACGGAGTTTAGTAAAATGTTTATACTCCGCCTCGCACTCTGGGAGTACGGAGTTGGAAGAATGTTTATACTCCGTCTCGCGCTCCGGGAGCACGGAGTTCAAAGAATGTTTATACTCCGCCTCGCACTCTGGGAGCACGGAGTTCAAAGAATGTTTATACTCCGCCTCGCACTCTGGGAGCACGGAGTTCAAAGAATGTTTATACTCCGCCTCGCACTCTGGGAGTACGGAGTTGAACGAAGGGTTGTCGTGTATCAACCCATTTCGTGGCCTGATGGGATGGCTTGCCCCCGAGCTCGGGTTTCATTTAGCGAGTGGTTGATTGCTTCACAGCCACTCCCTACTTGAATAAATTCCACTGTGTGATGGAACTTAGCTCTTCGTGCATCGTGATGTTGTACATTGTATTTAATGAATCACAGCTCTGGCTCGAAGAGATGGCATTTTATTGCTGAAATAAGAAAATATGGCAAATCAGTTGCCTTATTACAAATTCTAATTTCGAAATGCAAAAGTAAATTGCTGAATAAAAAACATAATGAAATAAATAAAGCCTGTCATATGTAATAGCGACGGAGACTCTCGCTGTTCCAGGCTCTCGGTAAAACTAGACCGTCCACGGTTGATAGTTTGAATGTGCCATCTCCAAGTCGTTGCGTAATCACGTACGGTCCCTCCCAATTTGGTTTCATGTGTGAAGGAACCGGGTATACTCTCTTGAGGACCAGATCACCGAGATCAAAGGTTCGGGGGCGAACTTTGGTGTTATATAATCGGGCGACCCGACTTCGGTAAGCGGCCGCTCTTAAATCGGCTTCTTCTCGTTTCTTGTCCAACAGATCCAAAGACTCAGCGAGTAATATAGCGTTTGTTTTCGGATCGTAATAAGTTACGCGGTGAGAAAATACTTCTGTCTCCACTGGAATGACGGCCTCCGAGCCATAGGATAAGGAAAACGGGGTGTGTCCAGTTGCGGTCTTGTAAGTTGTTCGATAAGCCCATAACGCCATAGGAAGTTCATCGACCCATTTGCCCCCAGCCTTTTCCAGTCGTTTCTTTAAGATGGATTTGATAACTTTGTTAACAGCTTCGACCTGACCATTTGCTTGTGGATGTGCGACTGCAGAGAACTTTTTATGAATATGAAACCGTTGGCAGAAACTCTTGAACTCTGAACTTTCGAATTGGGTCCCGTTATCGGTGATGATGGTGTGCGGGAGTCCAAATCGGCAAATGATATTGCGGACCACAAAGTTTATCACTTTCTTTGACGTAATCGTTGCGAGAGCTTCGGCTTCAGCCCATTTCGTGAAGTAATCAACTGCAACGATGGCATACTTCGCACCACCTTTGGCCAGAGGCAAAGCGCCAATGATATCGATACCCCACATAGCGAACGGCCAGGGACTGACCATTTGAGTTAACTCGGTAGGCGGGGCTCTTGGAATTCGAGCGTGTTTTTGGCACTTGTCGCACTTCCTGGCGTAATTGGCAGCATCTTGATTTACTGTCGGCCAGTAATATCCATATCGGAGTATCTTCTTAGCAAGCGCTTGTCCACCGGTGTGATCGCCGCATTCTCCCTCATGTACATCATGTAACACTCGTTTGACTTCGTCGTGAGCGATACACCGGAGGAGTGGAACAGAATAACCTTTTCTATACATGATCCCGTCCTGAATGATGAACCGCGAAGCTTTTCGTAGAATTTGCCTTTTCTCATTTCGGTGTTCAGGCAATATCCCATTTTCAATATAATTTCGATATGGAGTCATCCATGATTCTCTGCTGGGAAAGGTCTCTAACACATCATTCGTTTTGATTTGATCGATGCTTGGGAAAGGCAACGTTTCGACCGGGACGAGTCCCATTTGCTGTGCTTCACCTGTGCTGGCCAACTTTGCCAATGAATCGGCCTTTTGATTGCGATCTCGTGGTATGTAGTAAATAGCATAATAATCAAACTGATCCAGTGCTTCCTGAACTCGGGCTAGATAAGCAGCTAACCTTCGATCTCTCGCTTGATATTCTCCTCGTACTTGACACACAACCAACTGCGAATCACAATAAACTTCTATAGCGATAATTTTCAGATCTCTGGCAAGCTTTAACCCAGCCAACAGGGCTTCATACTCGGCTTCATTGTTGGTTGCGTGAAAATCAAACTTCAAAGCATAACATATGGATCGACCTTCGGGGGTTTCTAGTACAACTCCAGCGCCCGAACATCGATCGTTTGATGCACCATCTGTATAAAGTTTCCATACATATTCAGGAGACTCGCTGGTTTCAGGTAATTCGTCAGGAACAGTAAATTCAGCTATGAAGTCAGCTAGGACTTGCCCTTGAATGGCTCTCCGCGGAGCATAAGTAATGTCAAATTGGCTCAGTTCAATATTCCACTTGAGTAACCTTCCAAACGTCTCAGGCCGCGTGAGGACCTGTCGTAACGGCTGATCGGTATACACAGTAAGCGGATGTGCTTGAAAATAAGGACGAAGCTTTCTCGAGGCAATGACCAAGCAGTAAGCCAGTTTCTCCAACCTGGGGTAATTTCTCTCAGCTCCGGTCAATCGTTTACTGACATAATAGACCGGTTTCTGCACTCGATCTTCTTCCCGGACCAAAGCAGCACTGATCGCATGCTCTGATACCGCCAGATAAAGGTATAATTGTTCGTGGTCAATTGGTTTCGACAAAATCGGTGGCGTAGAGAGATGCTGAACCAGCGATCGGAATGCGCCTTCACATTTCGTGGTCCATTCAAAGTTTCGTTTCCCTTTCCGGATTAGATCAAAGAAAGGAATACATTTATCAGTGGATTTCGAGATGAACCTGCTTAGCGCTGCTACCTTCCCGTTGAGACTCTGGACTTGCTTGATGGTCTTTGGAGTTTGCAAATTCCTTATTGCCCAGATCTTCTCGGGGTTTGCCTCTATCCCTCGAGCGTTAACAATGAACCCTAGAAACTTTCCGGATGCGACGCCGAAGTGGCATTTTAGCGGGTTAAGCTTCATTCCATACTCACGCAAGATACAGAACATTGAATTTAAATCCTTGACGTGATCTGTGGAAAATCGGGACTTAACTAACATGTCATCCACATAGACTTCCATGGTCTTCCCGATCTGATCAGCGAACATTCGATTAACCAAGCGTTGGTAAGTTGCTCCGGCATTCTTTAAACCAAAGGGCATGACTCTGTAGCAGTAGAGTCCCAGATCGGTTACGAAACTAGTATGTTCTTGATCGGGTAGATGCATGGGTATCTGATTATAACCTGAATAAGCATCCATAAAGGATAACAATTCGTGACCTGCAGTTGAGTCAACGAGTTGGTCAATTCGGGGAAGTGGAAAACTATCTTTTGGACAGGCTTTGTTTAAATCAGAGTAATCGACACAAGTTCTCCATTTCCCGTTCGGTTTCCGAACCATTACCGGATTTGACACCCACTCTGGGTATAGAGCATCTCGGATGAAACCATTCGAATGTAATTTGTCAATTTCTTCTTTAAGGGCGGCAGATCTCTCTGGATCCATACCACGCCTCTTTTGCTTGACCGGAACATGTCGCGGATCAATATTTAAAGAGTGACTTGCAATGTTCGGTGAGATTCCGCACATATCGGAGTGCGTCCAGGCAAAGACATCAAGATTCGCCTGAAGAAATTCAACCAATTCCTGTTGTATCTGTTTTCCCAATTGAGATCCAACTTTCAGTACTTTCGAGTCGTCATCCTCACTGACCGGGACGTCCACAGTCAGTTCGGCTGGAGACGCTTGATTCTCTTCTACTTCATCTTTATCTTCGCTATCTCTAGGGTCAAGATCTCTAAGGAATTGGTAGTGGTGCCCGGGCCAGGGTCCAGGCGTTAGCTGTCAATTATCAGAAAAACGGACGCAGAGAGATTCCTCTACGCCCTTTCCTTTCTCCTTCTTCTGTGCTTCTCGCAATTCAGCAACATAACAGGCTCTTCCTGCTGCCTGATCTCCTTGAACGATTCCTATACCATGATCGATTGGGAATTTTAAAGTCAAACACCACGGGGCAATGGCTGCCCTGAATTCAGCAAGAGCTGGTCGACCCAGGAATGCATTGTACGGTGAAGCAATGTCAAGAACAACGAATTGCAGCAGTCGGACTCTCCTGCGCTCTCCGATCCCCAGTTCCACGGGTAGTTCCACTATTCCAGTAGGTATTGTTGCACTGCCATTGAAGCCATGAACCCGGGATTGGCAGGGTTTTAGGTCCTTTGCTTCCATCTTCATTAAATCGTAAGCTCGCTTGAATAGAATGTTTACAGAACTCCCACTGTCAACCAGGATCCTCTTCATCCAAGCAGGACCAACCTGGGCAGATATGACTAGTGGATCAATCGTTGGAGCTTCGATTTTGTCAGCATCTCTGCTTCTGAATATGATATCGTCAGACATCGTTTTTTGTTGCTTAGCCGGGGCTCCATCCTCACAATTACTGCAACATTCGAAGCTCGCATGCCTGATAGAGCTAGCATACGACTCCATTTCCCTCCAGCTCCTGTCCGCTGGATGAGGACCACCACTTATGGTATTGATAACTAGCCTTCCGCCTGTACGAGCGGGTTCCTCTTGTCTTTCCTGATCTTGCGTACGGTTTGGATTCGATGGGCCCGCACCACCAGACTGCGGCGCCCGCACGAATTGATCTAACTTCCTCTCCCTGATCAACTTTTCTATGAGGTCTTGCAAATGGCGACAGTCATTAGTATTGTGGCCATAGCTCTCATGAAACCTACAAAACTTTCCCGTCTGAATCTGCCTTTCTGACGACCGCTTCGGAGCGGGTTTCTTATACTGTTCTGTGTTGCAAGTTTGCAGATATACATTCTCCAGTGATGTGTTTAACGGTGTATAACTTTCAAACATCGGAGCCCTACGCCGTGGGCCTGGATTCGGGTCTCTCCTCTTATTCTGACCATTGCTACCTCTTGGCTGAGTTTGTTTGTTCTGTATGTTTAACTGGACTTTTCCGGAATTGTCACCGGACTGTTTAACTGCGACATTGCTTTGTATTCCCTCACTTCCGGGTTTTGCATCGTCCTGCTTCCTAGACTGTTTCGCGTCCTCTTGCCGTAAGAATTGAGCGGCTTTGGAGTAGAAACGGTCCAACGATGCGGGGGGTTTTCCGGCTAACCAGTTTCCAAATTCAGAATCGGGATCAATTCCCTTTGTCAACGCCATTAAAATTGAGTTGTCATTGGGATTACTAATTTCCACGCATGCCGCATGGAACCTCTCCAAGTAACGCCTTAATGTTTCCCCACGAGCCTGGGTAACATTGGACAGGGTGTTAACGTCTTTGGGTCTGGCAACATGCATACGGAACTGTTCAACAAACTTCTTAGCCAATTGGTCAAATGACGAAATAGATCTTGGAGGTAGTCTGGTAAACCACATTGTTGCAATTCCTCCCAGTGAAATGGGGAAGCTGCGGCATTTCACTGCATCGTCGGCCCTTGCGGCGCTCATTGACCATTCGTATTTCAGTATGTGCTGATTGGGATCAGAACTTCCTTCGTACATAGGGAGAGTTGGCATTCTGAATCGCCGAGGAGGTTCAGCGTATAGTATCTCGTCCGTGAAAGGAGTATGGCTTCGAGAAATTCCCCAATCGTCATTGGTAAGTCCTTGGCTTTCACGGATCATCTGACGTATCATAGTCGAGATGTCTGGCATTGCTACATTTTGAGCATGCTGAGCTAAGGTGTGGTCGGGTTCCACAATGCGAGTTTGGACCGGGCGCTGTCGACGGTCCAAGTTTCGCCTCCTCGGCTCAGCGTCTTCCTGGACGTTTGGTTCAGAAGTACGTCCTTGCTGTTGATTACCCGAATCTGGAAGATATCGGGTATCGACCCTTGTTTCCGCTGTCGCAGCTGTGACATGATTGTCCGTAGTATATTGTGAAGCGCGGCCACCCCGTGCTGATGGCCCAGCCTGGAAGCTGGTTGATGGTCCTACCCTCAATTGCCCCACAGTCAGGGCGGGCTGATATCCCGTAGTCTGAGCATAATCTCCGTCTAATCGGGGACGGGTAGATCTACGATGATAGTCAGATGAGGCAGAACTTTCAGTGGGTGAGCGAGAAACATCATCCCTCCTGGACCTCCTACGGCCCTGGCGATTCAGTTGATTTGTCAACTCAATATTAGCTCGCAACTGTTCGGCTAACTGTTGCCGACTTTGAGTCAACTCTTGGAGTAACATCTGAAATTCTTGTCTAGTGACTGCCCCAGACGGATCCGAGTGGGCAGTGTTGTCTTGGTTGGGTGGCTGCTGTTGAGCAGGATTTTGTCCATCCCTACCTTCTTGTCCTGGAGCTGCAGAAGTGGTTCTCGTGCTAACCATTTTGAATGATGAATCCTTTTCCTAGATTTTATGCAAATCTGAGTAGAATGGAAGGACTGTGAATCGAAGATCTGGATCTTCCTCTTGGATTTGTGCAATCCGGTATCGATGGTAGATCCAAGGAGCAGGAGAAAAAAGCTGGTTTTTTCTCAGTGAAAGCACCAAAGTGTTTGTACCAAAAATGGGCACAACACTCTTCGGAAGTTTTTGAAGAGATAAAAGTGAAGAATGAAAATTAAAACTGTGGATTACCTAACAAAAACTCCAAATAACAGAAAGTAAATTGCAGAGACAAGCGATTTAGAGTGGTTCGGCGTTTTGCCTACGTCCACTGTGAAGTTTGATGATTTTATTGCTCGATTACTTGAAGATTACAGTAGTTGATAATGTAATACAACTGAATTCAAATGCTAAGTGTCAATCTAAAGCAGCGGCGGTGTTCTGGAGTGAATCTGGCAGAATCCGGGCGCTCTTCAGTACTTAGAATTCTCCGACCCCTTTCCTGAATGACCAGGGGGTCTATTTATAGGTGTAGGAGGCTGGTATTTCGCCTAAAACGTGGGGAGACCAGTTCTGGTACGTCAGGGGGCCCACATGGCCGAAATCTGGAGACCCGGGCCCACTTTGGGATCGATTCGACCCTTGGTTCGAATCGATCAAGAAATCGTCCAATTGAGCTGAAATTTGGTGTGCACATTCTTCATCATGTGTTTGAGCTTCTGTGAAAATTTCATGAGATTTGGACTTGTAGAACTCGAGTTATGATCGATTCAAGTTGGTGTTTTTCGTATTCTGGAGTCGTTCGAATCGATATGCTTGAATCGATTCGTTCGAATCGATCTTCCTGCTCGTGAAGATGGTGACGTGGTGCGCTTTCTTCGAATCGGTCCGCTTTGCACTCCGCTTTGACTGGGTCGAATCCACGACTTGGATTCGAAGATGGTGGAGTTGAGGTAATGGATTCGAAGGACCTCTTCCTTCGAATCGATGAGACTAATGCTCGTTCGAATCGACTTAGACTCGTAGCTATGGACCGTTTCGAAGTTTGCCTTGGCCTGGGGATTCGAATGCATGGATTCGAAGGTTCCTTCCTTCGATGGATTCGAACTATGATGTAGGCGAGGGTGGATTCGAACTCAAGTCACATGAAGGCTCGTAGTGACTGCCTCAATCGATTCGAAGCTACTGATTCCGCCTGATGGAGTCGAAGCAATGGAGAGCTGATGGAGTCGAAGCAAATGGATGTTCGATGGATTCGAACTGGTCCCTGGCCAATCGATTCGAACCAAGGGTGGCCTACTCCATCTTTTGTCGACGATATCTTGAGCATACGAGCTCGGATTGACCTGAAACTTGGATCGTTGGTTTCCACGACTTTGCTTGACATGCCTTATCAATTGTAGCCTGATCCGGAGTCGGACAACATTCATCGATATCCGTAGCGATCCTTACGTGTAACCGACTTCCGAGACGACCTGTCACCGGCATCTAGTCAAGTCCTTGGTGTCACGGCCTTGCCAAAAGGCGGGATAACAATATGAATTCCTCTTAAGCCATTTGCATGCATGTTCTTTCCATCATCTCTTCCATTATATGCTTAATAAAATACCGGTCACCGATTTCGGCATGTTTCTCTTATAAGAAATGGAAAAAGAGTGCAATTTCGTGTTCAACTAATTATACAATTTACATGAGGGGGTGCCATCGATTATTATATTACACCTATGCTGAACAATATTGCATGCAAATTTGTCTTATTTTACCTCTTTTTCAACAAAAAATATGATATTACAAGTGAAAAAAGAAGCTTCAACACTCTAAAATGAAATTCTAAGCATTTAAAATCAAGACTTATTTATTAGCCTTTATTTGTTTAAATCTACATTGCAAGGAAAAAAACATTTCAATGTAATTTGTAGCAAATGAAAACGATAGACATAAACCGTAATATAAAATTTAGTAAATAACTACAAATAGGTAATATAACTAATGAAGATAATGGTATTGATGCACGCAATGATAAAAGACATCAGATATTCCTTTGGATGGTTTCTTAAAATGGCACGGGCACTTTAATATATCAACACTCAAAATTTTGTTTCTTTGAATATGCCAAAAAGCATGTTGTTTGTACCAGTTCAACATGTATTATTCAAAATATGAATTATTTCGATATAAATTTTGGAATATAAAATCAATTATCATGTAATTTTCATTTGAATAATAATTAAAACCTATCCTGCATTTAGGAGATGCAATATGTGAGACCTTAACAATTAAGGTCTTGAATGATATGAGGGGTTCTCATTTTTTGCATGCATAATTATCCAATCATCAAAGGAACACTAAAAGGTTGACATGATCAAAATGAAAAGATTATACTATAGTATAAACATTGTCAACATTACTGGAATGTGACTAAAATATTAACTAATCAAAAATGTTAACCACTATAAATTATAAAATGAATGAATTTATAATGAGTGCAAATTTAACACTCATTTTAGTTTCCTTCTAAAACATTGCGAACTCTATATGGTAGTTGATAAAAGAGAAAAGAAGGAGACACGCTTAGCTTAATTTGACAAAATGTTAACATAAACTATGCACAAATGTGTTCAATTTTTTCCAAATGGTTAACATCAAATAAGCAAGATAAATTTAACATATATCCATTGAAATGTAATGAATTAAATTCAAATGTGCAATAGAAAATCTTAATAACACATGGATCAAAGCTAAAGGTAGTTGACGAAACTCCATTAATAACTTATGAGTTTCTACCATAGTTGAGTAAAGATGGGAATATTCAAATTTAGGGTTTCTACACAACTAAATCCCTACTAATGAAAATATTAAAAAAGTAAAATGTCATCGCTGATGATGGGATGAGGAAGAATGGTAGGAATACTTACAGGCGATGGTGCAATCGGGGTAAACATCAGCCAATTTTATGGAGTCAAATGTGGTGCAACAAATTAAGTTTATATCAGGATCACATAGCAAAAGGGAAGGACAAAACGTCGACCATTAGATTAATTTAAAATTAGGGTTAGGAAGCATAATGGGGATGAGAATGAAGTTAATAATTATTTCTTACAGATACGAAGTGACTTTTGAATTTTCAGTTACATGTGGCAAAACCAAATTAAATTTCACTCGAAAATCAGGGAAGGCTTCAGAGCTAAGGAAGCTCTACTCGGTATTAATAATATAATATAGATATAGATATGTAGCCACCTATATGAATTGTCAATTTTTCATCACTCCATATATCTAACATCAAACTTTTAAACTTATTTAGTACTTACTTTCCAATACCTACAGTTCTTCCGGTTATTTACATGATGTCAATATCTCTTTGTTTCGGTGGACTACTTGTGAAAATTAGTTTGGTTTAATAGTAAAAAATTCAACTTTGTTAGCTTTGACACTATTTGTACCAAAATTGGGCACAACACTCTTCAGATGTGTTTGAAGAGATAAAATGAAAAAAGTAAATGTAAAATGAGGCAGATCTAACAAACACACCAATCAACGGATAAGAAAAAGTACAGGAACACGCAAATTTAGAGTGGTTCGGCGTATGACCTACGTCCACTATGAAATGATTGATGTTTATTGATTATAACTCGCTGGTTACAAGTGGATTACAATAGTACAATCAAAGTACAATAGCAAATTCGGTAGAGTATCGACGTAGAGAAGCCAAAAGTCCCTTTTCTAAAGGTCTGGGGTGCTATTTATAGGTATAGGCAGCAAATATCTTGCCCAGATCTCAGAAGACTTCTTCTCTGGCATGGGTGGGCCCACAGGATCAAGTTAAGGTGGTTTCGACTCGATCTAAGAGCGATACGAATCGAGTTCGTATTGATCAACAATTGGTCCTTTTAGGCTGGGATCGATCAGGTACCTTCTTGAGGTGGTAAGCAAGCTCCTGTGAAAAATTGGTGAAATTTGGACTTGTAGATCTCAAGTTATGATCGATGCAAGTTTGAATCTTCAGGTGCAACTGAACTCGTATCGATCCCATTGGTGACACTCCTCTTCGTATCGATGTTGGACATGTGATGGCTAATGACGTAGTGCTATCTTTTAGGATCGATCCACTTTTCATGCCGAGTGACCGAGTCTTCTTCCTTAGCAAGCTTCGTTCGTATCGAGGTGTCTCTTTTCCCTTCGTATCGATGCAAGGCGAACTCGTTCGTATCGTTCTAAGCTTGTCTCACTCGTATCGCTCCCTTCAACTCTCTTTTTACATTGGTAGGAAGTGTCATTTCGTATCGCTTACTAGATGACATATATGTATCGATTGATGGTTGATCAATACGAATAATCCATAAATAAGATCGATACGTAATGGCTTTGATCGATGGATACGAAGCTGAGCTCAGGTGATGGATACAAAATGTAGGAGTGGGTGGGATACGAATGAGGCAATTTTCCATGGATACGAACATGAAGTATCCTCCTCGATGGGTACGCAGTGTAGCTGTTTGTTCAGATGGATACGAAGTTAATAATAGACAACTTGATGGACACGAAACTTGGTGGAAAGGAAGTAAAACATCCTTCACATGAAACTTGAACGGTCCATAACTCGAGCATACGAACTCCGATTGACTTGTAATTTGAGACGTTGGCTTTTATAGCTTTGCTTGTTGTGTCATATTGATTGTTGCTTGATCCGAACTCAGATGAAATTCATCAGTATCCATAGTGAACCTGTGTTTATCCAATCTTCGGGACGAACCGTCTTTGGTTTCCAATCAAGTCCTTGGTGTCACGTCCTTGCCAAAAGGCGGGATAATGTTTGCCCCCCAAAGTACATTTTGTGTGAACATGACATGCTTTGAAAAGTTATGACCTCCTGTCTGAAAGGTTCTACAAGATTTGTTGAATAGTTGTTGTCATTTCGTCAAAAGATGTAACCTTTGATTGTTTCTCAGTAATATAAATACTGAATTGTTTACTGCCAATGATTGTACTGTGCATTATTGTAACTGAGTGTCGAATGACGAAGGTCTGTTGTTCATTGTTGGGACTGTAGCCAGGTGAGCATTCAATTCTTGTGAATTTTGAAAGTTGAATGTTAATTCATCATACATAATTGCATGTTTACCTGACTCTCGTTAACATTCGCACGTTCACGAGTCATTGTCAGTTTTCCTGTGTCGAATTCCATATCGATCCTCTCCTGAATTGATGTGGAATTCAAGTTGTAACAACGCTTGACGGTTGCTTTAGAGTATCTCTTCGTATCGATCCTCTCCTGGATCGATGTGAAAAGTTAGGAAATTGTTTTCGTATCGATGGCGATTGATACGAATTTTGGTTGGTGTTTCAAGGTCGTTCGTATCGATGGGTATGAGTCTTAGGGTCTTCGAATGGAGGGATACGAAACTGGCACTTCATATCGGTGGAGTTGAGCAGTCCAATTATGACTCGATAGTGGTGTTCGTATCAATGGAACTAATGGATACGAACGGCTGTCGCATTAAATGGACACAAATAAAACATCTCGCATCGATGTATCCTAAGTGGGTTCGATTAGTCCAGAAAATTCTTTGCTTTGCACTTCGTATCGGTTGCCATGTGGGTTCGAACAAGCGTTGCTTTGGTCTGATGGCACATGGATATGAATGGCATCTTTTGTGTCGATTCGAGGAGACTGGTTCTAATAGGTCAAAATGACCGGGAGACGAAGGGACGCTTTCCCACTATAAATGCTTCGGCACTTAGAACTTTTTTTTTTACTTTTACTTTCCTGCTATCACCTTGTCTTTCATATCGCTTGAACCAAAAGAAAAGGAACTCGCTCTTACATTCGAATCAGCAACTTCATTAATCCCTCGAATTTCTTGCCTGAATTAGGTAATAAATCGATAAAAAAACCAACACAGAACGATGGGACTTGAATTCTCATGCCATTCGATACGTATTCGCGACTGACTTTGGTGATGTGGTGGTCATGGATGGTCGAAGTTAGGCCGGAGCTTGATAAAGAGGGGAGATAGCTTCGTGTTGATTAGGGAGAAAGATTGAGGAGGGATATGAAGGATCGATGGAAGAATTGCTTGAATGTGAACTCGTATCGATGGGTGAAGGATGTGGAGAGCTCTTTTCGTGTCGACCCGGGGCATGGACTTCGTGTCGATCCCGGAATCATGTAGTTCATATCGATCCATGGTCGTCGTTACGAAACTGTGTAAAGACGACCGATACGAAACCCTGTTAGGTGATCGAGACGAAGGTGTCTTGAATGATCGATATGAAACCTCGTAAGGTTATCGATACGAAACCGAGCCTTTGATTGATACGAAGTTACACATGAATGACCGATACGAGGGTGTTCACACTGCCTTCCATCGATCGATACGAAGCCCCACCTTCCACTGATCGATACGAATTATACTTCTGGGGATCGATCCGAGTTTAACTCATAATGGACACGAAAACCTTTGCACATCTGATCACCTGACTCCGACGAGCTTCTGCCTTGCATAATTTGACTTAACATTTCACTGCATATTTGACTAGTCTTCGAAGCTCGTCGATGGAACTGTAACTCGACAACATTTGATGAACTATAATCTGGATCGATCTCCAAAGTTTGGATGGCACGGTTGTGACGGTCAACGATGACGGTCACTCCGGTTGAATTCTGAAGTCTCGTTGTTCAAACACTTTTGGTAATCTTCATAGAATTTTCTTAAGTAACTCACAGCACTGCACTACACAACACATTCATGCATTTCACACTGGGGAACACACGAGATTATTGTCACCTAATGATGGTTTTTACTAAGTTGATTAGCTATGGAACCCGGAAGTTTGCAGCAACAGGAGGTTCAGAGTCCGCCTCCTTCTATAGTAGAGGTGCCAGCTATCGCAGCTGAAGTCATAGATCAAGCTTTGGATGAGCTACCAGGGGCAGCTTTCATCGGGAATCCTCAAGACTCTGTTCCATCCAATATCTCCGAAGACATGTTGGGAAGAATTTGTACAAGGCATGGATTGTCGAGGGATGACGTATTATTGCTTAGGGTAGATGATAGGCCCCACGGTCCCCCTGAAGGGTACACCGCTCATAACAGATTCGCGTGCACAGCTGGGACGCTTCCACCATTCAATAATACATCTGAGAAGTGTTCTCTTACTTAGGGATTGCCCCGTCACAGTTGCATCCAAATGGGTACGCTTTGCTGAACAGCGTATTCATCATCTTCATGGAGCAACTTTTACGGCCCCCGACTCCAGAGGAAGTCAGATTCTTGTTCAATGTAAAGAGTCGGGGAGATAATCCCTCCTTCACATTCTTAGAGGGAGTCAGAAACTATCAGATTGTGATTGGGACTTGGACCAAACTCAGCTACTTCAAAACTGAGTGGTTCTACATTCGGTGCCCGCCAGGATTTGCTAGACGGTGGCTAGTTAGACGTAAGTGTTCCAATTCCTCCAGCAATTAACTGGTTAATCTCCATCGATATTGAGCTTAATGTTTTTTTCTTTACGGCCTCAATTTCACGACCCGAGGGCGCTCAATTTAGGGAAATCGTCAGGATCCTTCAGGAGGTGCCGGCCGAATTTAGGGAGATCGAGGTAGTGCTTACGGATGAAAATCTGAGGGCCGTTGGGCTGGTCAATAGGGGTCAGAGCATAGGACTTGAAGGATCTCTTAGGGCGGCTCCAGCGAGACAAGCTAGATGGAGGGCACCTAGAATTGTGATCACCGAGTGAAGTGACAAAGAGGATACACCCACCGAGGACAAACCCATAGCTAGGCCGTCAAATAGTCCTCGACGTCGAGAAAGAATAAGGAAGGGCAAGGCGGTTGCTTATAAACTTTCGCAAATCTAAGAGACGGAAATCCGTGATCGTGTCTCTGCCAGGTGTTATAATTTCAGAGGCTCCTCCCTCGCACATGGAGAACCCCTTCGAAGGACCTATAGATATCCCAATTCCGGATGATGTGTCACTCCAACAAGATACCAGATTGGAAGGGCTTCAAAGTGCTCTAGATTTAGGAGGGCCAACCTCTCCGAGTATGGCAGCTACTTTCGGTTGGTCGGGGGGTTTACACATGCATGCACATACTTCACGGCACGTCATAACTAATATCCACGAGTTGTTCAATCTCTGGAGATGACAAACTCTGTTTCTCTTTTCACTTTACAGATTCGATGTCGAAGAAACCGTCAATGCTTGGCAGCCTCCGTGGCGTGCGTCAATCCTCTAGCTCAAACAGAGGATCCCGCAGGCACGACTCTGATTACGACCGTCGCCATTCCATCCAAGAGAGGGATTATTATGATAGAGAGAGAGCCAAGGAAAGGGAGAGGGAACGAGAAAGAGAAAAGGAGAGGCGAGATAGATGTACGCCGCTCCCGATCACGCTCTCCTCCACCCAGGGTTTCGTTGCCACCTCCCAGTTCAGGGACACAAACTGTTGTGACTTCGCGCCAACCGGTGCCCCCATTAGTTCCAAGACCTGGAGAACAGCGCCGTACGACTAGGGTGGACATCTCTATTGTAACTACCTCGGCGGTTACAGAATTGACAGGCCAGGGAGCCCCTCGGATAGCCTAACTGAAAAGAGAGTTTCCGAACATATGCTTCGACGGCTTCCATTTCCCTCTAAATTTGATGGTGCCGCCAGATGGAGCAGAAAAAATTGTTCATAATCATGTCTATCACGCTTTAGGCCAGTATTGAGAACAGAAGAAAACCGCCGAGAAAGCTTCAGCTGTGGCGTTTGAGCGGGCAAAGAAAATCAAAGAATTACAAGAAACCATTGCCCAAAAAGATAGAATAGTCATGGTGCTGACTGGCGAAAACAACACTTTAAGGAATTCCGAAACAGAGGCCCTGAAAAAGGTTGAAGAGGCCAATAAGGAGTTGGAGCAGATGAGGCGGGAGCATTTAAAGTTAGTAGATGATATGGGCCACAGGAACGCCATAGTCACTGCTGAAAAAGATAAAGCACTCCAAGAGCTGGCAGAGCTTAAAGCCAAATACGACGAAGTCGTTAAGGAAAGAGATGAAGCTAACAAGATTTCTCAAGAGGCCTGCGACCAAACTGTGGAGGCTCAGAACGAGCGGGATGTGGCGAAGTCGAAAGCTCAAGAGGCCGAGGCTAGGGTTGAGGTTGAGGTTGAGGCCAGGGCAGCGGAGGCTAGACTTGAAAGCGATATTGAAGATCGTTTAATCACCTATAACGTCAACGTCCTAAAATATCGTGATTTGAGCAGGCTCAACAATTATCCAACTCACCTACATAGTGCTTGGTGTTGTTTTTTGTCCGATGAGAAGGCAGAGCATCATACTGAATCCCTCGATGAATTCAAACTAGAAAACCGAGTGTTGAATGAGGAAGAGAGGAGAGTTCTTCATGATGCCATCGTCGTATTTGAAAAGGAGAAGCTCGCAACTCAACACTTGGAGGTTGGAGAGGGCTCTGGTGTTGAGCATCGTGATACAAGCTCTAAGATCCCTGTGCCAACCCAGCCTAAATCCACTCCTGCAGTTGATCCTTTACCTGTGCCGGCCTATGATCCGGATCAGCCATAGCTATCTCTAGCCCGCGAGCACGTGTCCGTAGGAACCCCAGCTCCCGCCGCGAGTCAACCCGAGGAAGGTATTCTGAACACTTCTCGAACTCATTCAAAATCTGGAGTACTATCAAAGGAAATTTCTAATATTTTCTCTTATCTCCATTCAGTTATAGAAGTAGCACCGATCACGCCCCCTGCAACCTAAGAACATAACCAAGAGCAGGAGGTTATCATAACGGAGGCGACGACGACCACTACTACTGCTACGGTTGAGGAAGTTGATGTGAGCACTTTCACTTTTAATGAGCAAATGGTGGATGAGCTCCTAGGTACCCACAGCAATCCACTTTCTGACTTTCCATTTGCTATGAGTGGAAGTGCATTCGCGACCAGCTCTTTAGCTCCGACCGCCAACGTCCCGCCTGATACTCAAGCAGCTCATGATGACGCAATAATGGCAAAAATTAGCGCTGAGATGCAACAATGGGTAGCATCATAGGAGCTGGAATGGCAGGACCTGGCCCAGCCCCTTTACTCGTGATCTCTCCAGGTGGCACGATTATTGCTACTGGGGTTGCTCTTGTATCTTCTCATATAGAAAGTGCCTCCGTCCTCCGACCACGCATTCTGAAAGCATCTCGATTCTGGTGAGTTCGGAGGAGGAGACCATGACACTTCCCCCGGCCATGGACAAGCCTAGTAAAGGCAAAAGCTCTAAGCGGCATCATAGTGACAGCTCCAGTGGGTCGACGCCGAAGGAGAAGAAGCATAAGATGAAGCCCAAGGAGTAGGCGTGTATCTTAGCGTCCCTTTTTTGGCAAATAGTTAGCGGCTTTATTTTCATTCTTGTAGGCCGTGTATAGACGCGGGTTCAGCCACTGCTAGTAGGATTTTTTGGCATGGACTCCTTGTATCTATTTTGCTTTTAAAAGATAAATGAAATAGAATTTCCATTTGTTCTTTGCATAACTCTGAGTTTATTTGTTTAAGTGTTGCATCACTCGAGTTTTCTTTCGACACACTTGTGAAGCATCAATCTCTGGATCGGACTTGTGTTCAGTTGTTAAGTCCCGAAGTCATGGCTTCGGGTCGTAACCAAACGTCAAGTCGATCCTCAACATTGTACTGTCTCGATTAATAGTTGGTGCTGGAGTCATGCCCCCAGTCCTGGGGATGAGTCGAAGTGGTCAAACGGTGGTTGCTTTTCACCTTCGATATTTTTAGCTTCACTCAGTCGGAACTAAGTGGTAGAGAGATGAGTTCGAGTGGTCGGGTTACACTCGCTCACTTATTGACCATCGCATCCACACTTTGGGATTGAACTCGCATGCGGTCGATCGATCACGCCTGCTTAATGTTTAAAGTTACGTCCATGCTCCGGGGACTTAAGTTGTTTTTTAGGCGGTCAGTCACACCCGTTTTAATGATCGGAATTGCATCCACACTCTGGGGATTTAGATTGAATTGTGGGCGGTCAGTTCACGCCTGATTAATGTTTATACTCCAATCCGCACTCTGGGGACTTAGAGTTAGTTGTGGGTGGTCAGTCACACCCAGATGAAGTTTATACTCCAGTCCACGCTCTAGGGACTTAGAGTTAGTTGACAGATGGTCGATTACATCTTTTTTAAGTTTTTGGTATCTTGTTCGTACTCTGGGAACGATAAATTGATCAGAATCGTGGATGGTCGGGTCACATCCACCCCGAGTAAACAAGCAAGGTCATGGGTGGACGGATCCACCCTCCTCGAGCTTATGAATGTGGAAAGCGAGGTCGCTAGATGGACGGTTCCACCCTCCTCGAGCTTATGTTTTGTAAGTTTATATTCCAGCTTGCACTCTGGAAGTTGGAGTTAATCAGAGGATTGTCGTGTATCAATCCTTTTTTGGCTTTAATGTGACAACTTTCCCCCGAGCTTAGGTTTCACTTAGCGAGTGATCAGCCATATCATAGTCACTCCCTATTTGAATAAGTCCTACCATAGGATGGAACTTAGCTCTCCGTGCATTGTGATGGTTGCATGACGTATTTCAAGAATCACTACTATGGCTCGAAGAGATTGCATTTTATTGCTGAAATAAGAAAGTACGGCAAAGTCAGTTGCCTTATTACAAGTTCAAATTTCAAAATGCATAAACAAATTGCAAATGAAAACCAGACTAAATGAATAAACAAAGCCTGTTATGTGTAGTAGCAACGAAGACTTTCGTTGTTCCAAGCTCTCGGCAAAGTGAGACCATCGACGGTTGATAATTTGAATGTCCCTTCTCCGAATCTTCATTCAATAACATACGGTCCTTCCCACGTTGGCATCATATGCATAGGGACCGGGTAAATTCTCTTGAGCACGAGATCACCAAGTTCAAAGGTTCGGGGTCGGACCTTAGCATTATACAACCGGGCGACTCGACTTCGGTGCGCGGCTGCCCTCAAATCAGCCTCTTCACGCTTCTCATCTAATAAGTCCACAGATTCGACAAGCAATATAGCATTTGTCTTCGGATCATAGTATGTTACACAATGAGAAGGCACTTCCAACTCGATTGGAATGACAGCTTCTGAGCCGTAGGAAAGTGAAAATGGCGTGTGGTCGGCCACGGACTTATGGGTTGTTCGATATGCCCATAGGGTCATAGGAAGTTCATCGACCCATTTGCCCCCGGCGTTTTCCAATCGTTTCTTCATAATGGACTTTATAACTTTGTTAACAGCTTCGACCTGTCCATTCGCTTTAGGGTGTGCAACTACAGAGAACTTCTTTTGGATATGGAATCGCTGAAAGAAATCCTTGAACTCGACACTATCGAATTGGGCTCTATTGTTGGTGATGATGGTATGTGGGAGACCAAATCGACAGATAATGTTGCGTACCACAAAGTTGATGACTTTCTTCATCGTGATAGTAGCAAGGGGCTCAGCTTCCTCCCATTTGGTAAAGTAATCAACTACAACGATGGCATACTTCGCACCACCTTTAGCCAGAGGTAGAGACCCAATAATATCGATGTCCCATATTGCGAACGGCCATAAACTGGCCATTTAAGTTATTTCAGTAGGCGAGGCTCTTGGAATCCGAGCATGCTTCTGACATCTATCACATTTCCTGGCATAATATGATGCATCGCGATTTACAGTCGGCCAATAATAACCGTATCAGAGCACTTTATTAGCAAGAGCTTGCCCCCCAGTGTGATCGCTACATTCTCTCTTGTGCACATCATGTAATACTCGTTTAACTTCATTGTGGGTGATACACCGGAGTAAGGGAACTGAGTATCCTCTTCTATACATGACTCCATTCTGAATAATAAATCATGAAGCCTTCCGAAGGACTTGTCTTTTATCACTCCTGTGATCGGGCATGATTCCATGCTCGATATAGTTTCTAAATAGGGTCATCCATAACTCCTTCTCGAATGCGGCCTCGTATACACGGTTAGTCTCCACCTTCTCGATGCTTAGGGAAATTAGTGTCTCAATGGGAATGAGTCCCATTTGCTGTGCTTCACCAATGCTAGCCAGTTTCGCCAAAGAATCGGCTTTCTGGTTTCGTTCTCGGGGTATGCAATAGATGGCGTAATAATCAAACCGATTTAACACTTCTTGGACCCGAGCAAGATAAGCGGCCAACCTTCGGTCTCTAGCTTGGTATTGTCCCCGGACTTGGCATACGAGCAGTTGTGAATCATAGTAAATCTACACAGCAATAATCCTCAAATCTCTAGCAAGTTAGAGTCCTGCGAGTAGAGCTTCGTACTCGGCCTCATTATTGGTTACACAAAAATCAAATTTCATAGCATAGCATATAGATCGACCTTCTGGGGTTTCGAGCACAACTCCAGCGCCTAAGCAACGGTCATTCGACGCACCGTCAGTGTGTAACTTCCAGACATATTTGGGAGATTCACTGGTTTTAGGCAAGTCCTCCAGGACAGTAAATTCAACAATAAAATTCGCCAGGACTTGTCCTTGAATAGCTCGCCTCGGTGTGTAAGCGATGTCAAACTGACTCAACTCGATATTCCACTTGAGAAACCTACCAGACGTCTCAGGCTGCGTAAGGACCTGTCGTAATGACTGGTCGGTGTAGATAGTGATAGGATGAGCCTAGAAATAAGGGCGAAGCTTCCTCAAGGAAATGACAAGACAATAAGCTAACTTCTCCAACTTCGGATAATTTCTCTCTGCTCCGGTCAGTCGTTTGCTAATGTAATAGACTGGTCATTGTATCCGATCCTCCTCCCAAATCAAAGCAGCACTGATTGCATTTTCTGACACCGCCAAGTAGATGTACAATCTCTCATGATCAATAGGTTTTGACAGAATAGGTGGTGTGGATAGGTGTTAAACCAGTGCTCGAAATGCGCCTTCACATTCTTGGGCCCATTCAAAGTTCCGCTTTCCTTTCCCGATAAGATCGAAGAAGGGAATACATTTGTTGGTGGATTTTGAGATGAACCTGCTCAGTGCTGCTACCTTCCCGTTGAGGCTCTGTACTTGTTTTATGGTTCTTGGAGTCTCGAGATTTCGAATCGCCCAGATCTTCTTAGGATTGGCTTCAATTCCTCGAGCATTGACAATGAATCCAAGGAACTTTCCGGACACGACCCCAAAGTGACACTTCAATGGGTTGAGCTTCATTCTGTACTCTCGGAGGATGTTGAACATCGTTTCCAGGTCTTTGATATGATTGGTGGAGAATCGTGACTTTACAAGCATGTCGTCCATATATACCTCCATAGCTTTTCCGATCTGGTTGGCAAACATTCGATTGACTAGCCGTTGGTAAGTTGCTCCAGCATTCTTACATCCAAATGGCATAACTTTGTAGCAGTAGAGTCCCAGGTCGGTGACAAAGCTAGTATGCTCCTGATCAGTCAAGTGCATGGGAATCTGATTGTAGCCGAAATATGCATCCATGAAAAAATAAGAGCTCGTGTCCGGCTGTTGAGTCTACAAGTTGATCAATCCAAGGAAGTGGAAAACTGTCTTTGGGGCAAGCCTTGTTCAAATCTGAGTAGTCAACACAAGTCCTCCATTTCCCGTTACGTTCCCTGACAAGTACAGGGTTGGACACCCATTATGGATATAGTGCATCTTGGATAAACCTGTTCGGCTTGAGTTTATATACCTCTTCCTTTAGGGCAGTAGATCTCTCGAGATCCATACCACGCCTTTTTTGCTTGACCGGGACATGCCGCGGATCAATATTTAATGTATGGCTCGCAATGTCCGGCAAGATCCCACACATGTCAGAGTGCGTCCAGGCAAACACGTCGAAGTTTGCCCAGAGAAATTCAACCAATTCCTCCTTCATCTGTTGGCTTATTTGAGACCCAACCTTTATCGTTCTGGAATCGTCATCAGCATCGATCGGGACATCGATCGTCATCTCTACCGGGGAAGCTTGACTGTCTTTGACTTCCTCCTCGCTTTCATCATCTCTTGGATCAAGATCTCTTAGGAATTGGCTGTGGTGCTCGGGCCTTGGCACAGGCGTTAACTGTCAATTTTCTGCAAAATGGACGTAGAGAGATTCCTCCATGTCCTTACCTTTCTCCTTCCGCTGCGCCTGTTGCAGCTCAGCAACATAACAGGCTCGTCTAGCAGCCTGGTCTCCCTGAATAACTCCAACCCCGTTGTTGGTAGGGAATTTCAACGTCAAAAACCAAGGGGCGATGGCAGCCCTGAATCAGTTAGGGTCGGTCAGCCCAAGAAAGCATTGTATGGTGAATTGATATCAAACACAATAAACTAACATCCGGACTCTCCAGCATTCTCCAAAACCTAACTCCACTGATAGCTCCACCATCCCAGTGGGTATAGTTGCACTTCCGTTGAAGCCATGAACGCGAGACTAACATGGCTTCAAATCCTTTGATTCCATCTTCATTTGTTCATACGCTCGCTTAAAAAGTATGTTCACTAAACTTCCACTGTCCACTAAGATCCTCTTCATCCAAGCAGGACCTATTTGAGTTGAAATGACTAGTGGATCAATGGTAGGGGCTTCGACTCTGTCACAGTCTCTGTCCCGAAAAACGATGTCATCGGTCATCGTTTTCTGTTGTTTTGCCGGAGCCCCGTCTTCCAAGTTACTATAACATTCGAAGCTCGCATGCCTAATAGAGCTGGCATACGACTCCATCTCCTTCCAACTACGATCGGTTGGATGAGGACCACCACTGATTGTATTGATCACTAATCTCCTGCTAGTACGTGCGGGTTCCTCATGTCTAACCTGATTCGGTACTTGATTTTGATTTGATGGGCCCGCACCTCCAGCCTGCGGCACCCGAATGAATTGTTCCAACTTTTTCTCTCTGATCAACTTCTCGATAATATCCTGTAAATGGCAACATTCGTTCGTGTTGTGGCCATAACTATTGTGAAATCTACAAAACTTCCCGGTTTGAATTTGTCTCTTTGATGATTGCTTCGGAACAGGCTTCTTATATTGGATGGTATTACAAGTCTGTAGGTACACATTCTCCAAAGAGGTATTCAGAGGGGTATAACGGTCAAACATGGGAACTCAGCTCCTCGATCCACGGTTCTGATCCCGTTTCTTGCCCTAACCTCCATTACCTTTCTGCTGATTCTACTTGTTCTGAATATTCAACTAAACTTTACCGGAGCTCTCACCGGTTTGCTTTACAGCGACGTTGCTCTGAATCCCTTCCACACTAGGCCCTGCATCATCCTTTTTCCTAGACTGTTTCGCATCTTCCCTTCTCAAGAACTGGGCTGCCTTAGAATAGAAACGGTCCAATGACGCATGGGGTTTTCCAGCCAACCAGTTGCCAAATTCGGAATCATGATTGATTCCCTTGTTTAGTGCCATCAAAATGGAATTGCCATTAGGGTTGCTAATCTTAGTGCATGCAGTGTCGAACCTTTCCAGGTAACGTCTGAGTGTCTCTCCGGGAGCTTGAGTGACACTGGACAAGTATTAACATCTTTGGGCCTTGTGACATGCATGTGAAACTGGTCGACAAACTTCATAGCCAACTGGTCGAAACATGAAATAGATCGGGTGGCAGGCGAGTAAACCACATAGTCGCGATGCCCCTAGGGAAATTGGGAAACTTCGGCGCTTGACTGCATCATCAGCCCGTGCGGCATTCATCAACCATTCATACTTCAAAATGTGCTGGTTAGGGCCAGAGCTCCCTTCATAAACATGCAGAGTTGGCATTCTAAATCGCCGAGGCGGTTCAGCGTAGAGGATGTCATCGGTGAATGGGATATGAGTTCGGGAGATTTCCCCGTCATAGTTGGTGAGGCCCTTGCTCTCGTGGATCATATGGCGGATCATAGTTGGGATATTTGGCATTTGTACATTCTGGGCATGCTGGGCCAAGGTATGGTCGGGTTCCACAATGCGAGGACAGTCCGGGCGCGGTCGACGGTCCATACCTCGCCTCTTTAGCTCCAGGTCTTTGGGTATGTAGGGTTCAAGAGTGTGGTCGCGTTGAAGAAGGGTTGGATCCGTTCGGTTAGTGCCAGCTTCCAAGTCGATGTCACCGGCAGCGGCGCGGTTATCAGTAGCATGATAGGGAACCGTCCCTCCTCGGGAGGAGGGTCCGATCTAGTGGCTGGTTAACGGACCAACTCTCGCTTGTCTAATATTTAAAGTGCGTTGATGCCCGGTAGCCTGTGCATAGCTTCCATCCAGTCGTGGGTGCGTGGATCTGTGATTGTAATCAGAGGAAGCTGAACTTTCAGTAGATAAGTAAAACGCCTGCTCTCGTCTAGATCTCCTTCATCTTTCTCGGTTCAGCCAATTGTTAACTCTGTGTTGGCACGTAGCTGCTGGGTAAGTTGCTAGAGGCTTTGGGTCGCTCTTGCATAAGTAGCTGGAACTCCTCCCTGATGACAGGGCCTTGTGGATCCGAAGGTCCAGTAGCATTTTGGTCTGTAGAGGGAGTTGTGCGAGGTTCTACCTATCCCGTCCTTCTGGATCTGCAGCGGTTGAGGTAGTCCTAGTAGCGACCATGGTGAATAGTGAAGTTCCTCCTAGACTTGATGCAAATCTGAATAGGATGGAAGAACTTCTAGGCTTGAGATCAGGATCTTCTCCTTAGATTCTTGTAATCCGGTATCGACAAGATCCAACGAGCAGGAGAAAAGCTGGGTTTTCTCAATGGAAGCACCAAAGTGCTTGTACCGAAATTGGGCACAACACTCTTCGGATGTGTTTTAAGAGATAAAATGAAGAAAGTAAATGTAAAATGAGGCAGATCTAACAAACACACCAATCAAAGGATAAGAAAAAGTACAGGAACACACAAATTTAGAGTGGTTCGGCGTATGGCCTACGTCCACTATGAAATGATTGATGTTTATTGATTATAACTCGCTGGTTACAAGTGGATTACAACAGTACAATCAAAGTACAATAGCAATTTCGGCAGGGTATCGACGTAGAGAAGCCAAAAGTCCCTTTTTTGAAGGTCCAGGGCTACTATTTATAGGTGTAGGCAGCAAATATCTCGCCCAAATCTCGGAAGACTTCTTCTCTCACATGGGTGGGCCAACGAGATTGAGTTCAGGTGGTTTCGACTCGATCTAAGAGCGATACGAATCGAGTTCGTATCGATCAGTAATTGGTCCTTTTAGGCTGGGATCGATCAGGTACCTTCTTGAGGTGGTAAGCAAGCTCCTGTGAAAATTTGGTGGAATTTGAACTTATAGATCTCGAGTTATGATCGATGCAAGTTTGAATCTTCAAGGTGCAACTGAACTCGTATCGATCCCATTCGTGACGCTCCTCTTAGTATCGACGTTGGACACGTGATGGCCAATGACGTGGCGCTATCTTTTAGGATCGATCCACTTTTCATGCCGAGTGACCGAGTCTTCTTCCTTAGCAAGCTTCGTTCGTATCGAGGTGTCTCTTTTCCCTTCGTATCGATGCAAGGCGAACTCGTTCGTATCGTTCTAAGCTTGTCTCACTCGTATCGCTCCCTTCAACTCTCTTTTTTGCATTGGTAGGAAGTGTCATTTCGTATCGCTTACTGGATGACATATACGTATCGATTGATGGTTGATCGATACGAATAATGCATAAATAAGATCGATACGTAATGGCTTCGATCGATGGATACGAAGCTGAACTCAGGTGATGGATACGAAATGTAGGAGTGGGGTGGATACGAATGAGGCAATTTTCCATGGATACGAGCACGGTGTTTCCTGCTCCAAGGATACATAGTGTAGCTGTTTGTTCTGATGGATACGAAGTCGATAATTGACAACTTGATGGACATGAAACTTGGTGGATACGAAGTAAAACATCCTTCACATGAAACTTGAACGGTCCATAACTCGAGCATACGAACTCCGATTGACTTGTAATTTGAGACGTTGGCTTTTATAGCTTTACTTCTTGTGTCATATCGATTGTAGTTCGATCCGGACTCGGATGAAATTCATCGGTATCCATAGTGAACCTGTGTTTATCCAATCTTCGGGACGAACCGTCTTTGGTTTCATATCAAGTCCTTGGTGTCACGGCCTTGCCAAAAGGCGGGATAACAGACACTATGCCAACCAAATTGTTATGCTAACTCTAACTCTTTTGATAAGCAAATGAATGATAATATATATTTAGTTAACAATCAAATTCTATGAATTTACAAATTGCATCTTTTCGATTTCATATTTTTAGCATGCAAGTAACAAATGTAGTAGAATAAACTTTGCAAACAAATGTTTTCTCCATTACATTATCACGTCGTCATTAAATACACACTCATATACATACACACATAGATGTGTATATGTATGTATATGTGTGTGTGTATTAAAGCATTAAATGAAACCATCATCCAACTATAACAAAAAAATTGTACAAAGAAAAGAAACCATTTTTCTATCGATTTTCCTCAAATAAGTGAAACATAGAAGTATAGAGAATAGAGGTACCGATAAACTTGAACTCATCATTGCACTATAATTGAAGTTTGACTACTATCAGAACATCCAGCCCAAAATACCAAGTCATATGTTGGAATCTGACGTCGGTGGAAAATAAAACAATTTAAATTTGACAGAAATTCGATAATAAATACCATCTCCACAGAAATTTGGTAATTACCCAAACTGATTTTAGAGAAGGCTGCAATTCAGCAAGTATAATGCAAGGAAGGTCGAAATCGCTACTGCAATGAAGTAAGCTGCTAAGGACACAGAGTTAAAGACCAAGAAGTAATAGTATAATCCAAAAGAACCAACACTATAAAAAAGAATGCAGCGGGAAAGAAAATTTCCAAAGTATGAAAAATATTTGAAGAAGTAAATTTAGAAATTCGACATTATCCAAAATAGGGAGGACATAATAATTAAGCATGGATATAAATCAATTAATTTATGGTGATATTTCACTAACCACTTTGTTTATTTAGTAACTATATTTGTAGACATACTAAAGAGAATTGAAGGAAACAAGGAAGGTGGATAGATAGCAATCTAGCAAAAATGGTAGGTCGATTAATTAAAATCAATTTCAAATTCAGTGAAGAGAAGTCCAAGGAACATGAAATGCAAGTAAGCTTCAAATTAAAGCAACCAAAGTGGAAAGTTAAAACCGATTGAAGTAAATATGTGGTTAGCAAATAAAGATACAATAAAACCGTTAACTGAACTTTAGGGAAGGTTAAAGCAAAAGCCAACTCTAGGTCATAGGGAAAATGAAGGACTAAAAAATCAGGAGAACTACTATCTTCGAATTCAATACAGTCAATGCTGCCTTGCCAACAGCTCGTCGGACAATTGGCGAAGAACGATATTACCCACTGATGGGGTGAGGAAGATCAAAAGTGATGGCGCGGTAGAGGTAGTTGCCAACCGACTATCGATGATAGGTAGGTCGCCAATGTTAGAGGGACAACTGTAACAACCCGCCTTTTCGACCCTCAAAAATTGATACTAGTACATCCACGGTATTCATGTGCCGAGAATCCAAGTGTCGGAAAGACAAATTGTTTGGGTGAAAGAAAGAAAAGACAAAACATACATATCGTGACGAGTAATGTATAATATACAACAGATCTTTACAAAAGAAAAGTTTTATATACATACATCAATCAGAGTCAACTAATCAATCATCGGCTTGGATAGTTAAACAACTTGTCCTCACAAATGCTTATAAATACAAAATAACAAATGCAGTGGAAATAAAAGATACGTGAATACGCCTTGGAGGCATTCGACCATTCTCCTGAAGCTCCAAAGCATTCATAACTAAATCTAAAAATATGCTCAGGCTGACACGAGCATTATAAGACAATAATGCCTGAATCAGTCTGGTAAACCAGCATGAGAAACACATATCAAATGGATTTTTAATGTTATAAAACCTTTTAAAATAAAAGTATCTCATAAGACCGCGCCACATATAAACATGGACGGGTTTTTACCTTACGGTAACCAAACCATTTCAAATAGAAAATCCAATGATATTATAATAATATCTATGGTTTAAAATAAATATATAATATAGCTGGAATGCTTGCATCTCACATTCCAACATATTTGGACACAACTAAGTCCATAAGGCACTTATTAGAGAATGGATTCCAAACAATGACAAGGCTACTGTGGTACCGCTTGCCATATTACACTTTGAAATGTACCGAGGGCCTCACATGGACCCCCTACCAGCACAAAACCGGTCGACCCCTTATTGGCTAGTACCGAATATGTCACCATCCCAGTTGCCAGCCAACAACCGTATCGAGCCTCTAGCATACATAAATAGGTCTTGAATCTAGATACGGTGATGACCATACCCTAATGGCAGCGAACCACATATCCCCTGTTTCAGACATTACCAGGTGTAAGGCTATAGGCTACGTTTTACCTTTTATAGACAATGCTAACACTGCCCTTTAGGCAATAATGCAATGCCAGCATCCATCCATACCAGTTGTTCAAGGTATGAACAAACCAAAGACACTACTTCTACTACATCCTCAAGATTAGTAGCAAATAGCCCTTGCACTTCAATGAACTTCATCTTCGATCATCTTCAAGATGTCTCTAGTTCGAACGCTTATGCCAGTTTGAAGTGGTTTTCGGATAATATATATGATCTCGGTCTCTCTGAACCGACAACGATAGTTTTCAAAACTATGCAACATTTAATAGTCGGTTATATAACTATCAAATAAACAAACAATCAAATCAGAAATTTAATTTCGCATGGAAACTAAGCATGGTTAAGCACATAAGCAACCAATAAGCCTCTTTTATTAATTAAAATCACTCTTCAAATATTCGCATTAAAATACCTTTTCAAAAGATATATTCCCAAACCATCTCTACTGTATACGTAAGCTCACAAAACATTTCACTTTCAATGCCTAAAAAACTTTTCTATGAACTTATCTCAACTGTATAAGTATATTCTCAAAACACTACATTTTCAATACTTAGAAAATGTACCTATATACTTATCTCAACGGTATAAGTAAATTCATAAATCTTAAGAAAAATTTCATTTCTAAAACCCTACTAATTCGGGTTAAACAAATGTCATTTAAAATATAAGTAACAATAAAACCCAAACAACTTTTAACTTTTTGGTGTTAAGTATGAAAAATACTTCTCATACCACCATAATTTAAAATGATCATTTATGGAAATCAGGTCTCATTCCTTTTATAAATATTCCTTTTATAAATCCCTTTATAAAATTCATTTATAAAACCCCTTTTTATTTATAAAACTCTTTTATATTTACAAACTCCTTTTATAAAATATCATTTATAAAACTCCTTTTATAAATCTCCAAATCTATTTATAACTCTTTTAAAAACTCCTTTTATATTTATAAAATCCTTTCATAAATTCATTTCTATTTATAAAATACCTCTTATAAAATTTCCAAATTTATCACAAAACTTTCAGTTTCAAAATAGAACCAAATACTTTCCATAAAACGATCATTTCATATATTACTATAAACCCACAAATCTGATTTATTATTTCAAATTATAGAAATTATATCATTTCCCTTTTTATAAAATACCATTTGTAAATTTATTATTTTATTCATAAAATACCATTTATAAATCTCTCTTTTATTTATAAAATATCATTTATAAATCTATCTTTTTTATACAACGTGTTATATAAAACATTTCACAAATATTTACTCCAAAATATTTATATTTTCTTTTATAAACAAAATCACTTTATTTTAAAAGATAAATTCCTTCTTTATTTTCCTTTAAAATAAACCATCATTATTATAATAAATTTTCTATAAAAATAAATACTTTTTGAACTACTTTTAAAACATTTCCAAAAAGGTTGGAGAAAGGTAGAAAAGTACAAAAACTATTTTTAAATAAAATAGTCAAAAAATTCTAAAAATCACATTTAAAATCATTCTTCGAATCAAAACAACAAATAATAGTATTTACAAAATACTATAATGAAGTCAATAGCCATCATAACACTTAACCAATGCTATTACTACCTTTATCACTAAAAAGATCAACTTTTAACATGTATCAATGTCATATCCAATATGGTCAACTACCAAACTTTTAGCCTTCAATAACTTATAGCATAACTATATAAATGGAATTAAAATCAACAAGCATATAATTGAAATTAAAAATGACAACGTCGAGAAATCCGGATTTCTCTATAAAATTCCATGTATTTCATTTTATATGTTATTCGCTTTTCAAAGCGGAAATTCAACCAAATCAATAAATCATTCAAATAAAAAACAATAATTTATATCTACTATATATCATTATAGTATTCATTCAAAGGTGAGATAACTCACCAAAATTCTAGCGGACTCTTAAGCATTCCAGTTTGATCTATAATCGAACGACGTCTGATTTTAGTTCAAAATTCCACTTTATCCAAACTTGACGAAACCAATTCCAGCACATAAATAGCGCTATTACGAGTGCAACACAAAAGATCCATCTCGATTGAACCTCGTATGAGAGATATATTCATTTTATAAGTTATAGAATTAATTAAAACAATTAATTATAAAATTTTCTTAATCAATTCCTTAATTACCATCAAAATCCTTCTTCCCTAATTCAAATAATTCCCTCCCTATACACAAACATGCATGCGTGCACCTGAACCCATCATCGACCCCTTCTCTTTGTAGTATCTCTCACGCCTATCCACGAAATCGGACCAAACCAATTGTAACGACCCGATATTTTGGACCATTCGCATCCATTACAAGTGTATAGGAAGACACTCATGCCGGAGTTGAATTGCTCAAAATACCGCGTTGTTAATTTAAATTTGGCAAAACTGAACATATACGGTAAATAAATAATCACAGATCACAGACACAGAGTAATAAGTGCAGCGGAAATAAAAGAGATAGTAGTTCATGAAGCTACTATATAAATATATAAAATACATCAGAGTTTACAACAGAAGAGTAATACGATACATCAGAGTTAAACCAGATACAAATCAGAATACATCACAGGAATCATCGAATACTGAAAGCAGAATAGATGGCTGGATCTTCAAGCAAAGCTCCAACTCCAAAGGTGAGTCTCGAATACTGGTACACTCGGTCTGACCCGAGCGTAAAGCAAAAACACAAGACACTCGAGTCAGGATTAACATTCTTATATTAATAAATCCAACTCAAGTGAAGTAGCAATTGAAATACAAGTAACTCAAAGGATGTTTGGAATAACCATCCTTTAAGGATCCGTTAAACTATCTACTAGGTAGTAATGTACGCTAAGTAGATAATGTCTATCAGTAATAATAAGATATCAAAATAGTGTTAAGTCATGGCCCATTCCACCCTTAACACATTTTTATTCCCAAGAGCATATACAAGACCGTAGTTTCCCCAAAACCGGAGTCACCAGAGGGCAATCCATATACTAAAGGTACAAAACAAATTCGTAGTGGTCGCGAATACGGAATACAAGTATGACAAGGCACATGAGGCAATACCCAAGGTAGTGATACTACCGTTTGCCTAATCCGGACTGGTGAGAAAGCAACGCCGCAGCGCCCGCAACACCGTGAAACAACACTCCCAAAATCAAGGGTGCACCAATCGACAACAAGTAATGAGTAGTTCGAAGAAGTGTGTCCACTTGAGGTAGCTAATCCTCCATTGGCCCGGCACGGCTCCTATTTTAGTCATTTCCAATTTGACACAAGTGTCAAGGCTATCCATTATCGTTCTCTTTCTTCAGTCATCACGTACATCATTCCAACCACTTCATTCTGGATCATCACTCCTCGTATAGTTATTAAAGTGGTTTCGGTTTAGACAGAGAGTATGTCCATAACCGATTCCGGTCTCTTTAATAACTTTCGTAATTATTACACCGATTGGTCGTTTAATAAATTTCAAAGCCAAATCAATTTCAATTTGAATTTCAATTCGCAAATCAACATTCATTTGTCTTTCAAAACCAATTTTCAATAATTTACGTTTCAAAACTTCCAAATTATCATTTCAAAACCTTATAATTCAATTTCAATCCTTATTTAAAACCATTCAAATATTGATTCAAGTTCGTATATAAGTTTCATTTCGAAAACATTTAAATTAATTTAATTTAACATTCAAATCAAATTTAAATTCATTTATCGATTTCATTCAATATTCATTAAGCAAATTTTCCATTCAAAACAATTTCTATTAAATTTCCAATTCATTAAACCCATTATTTAAATTCAACTTCATTATATCAAAACTTACAAATTTGATTAAATTAAATTCATCGAACCAAATTCTTTAAATTTCAAGACTTACATTAATTTCAATAAATCACATTTTATATCTTGTTAAAGAAATTCAATTTCACTTATTTACTTACTTAAATAATTTTCCAAAAACTTAATTAATAAAGAAAACTCAATTTCAATTATTTACGAAGTAAAATTCACTTATTCAAAAATTCAATTTTACTTATTAAAGAATTCACTTCAATTTAATCATTAAATAATTCAATCTTACTTAATTATTAAATACTTCAAAACTTAATTATTAAATAATTTCAAAGTTTAATAATTTCAAACTTAATTATAATTTCAACTTAATTATTAAATCATTTCAAAGTTTAATAATTTCAATCATTTCTCAAATTAGACAACATTCTTTCATTAATTACATTGTTAATATTTTATTTCAGATTATTAAATACTAACGTTTTCCTTTCATTAAAAATTCAAATTTCAACTTCATTTCAAAACCATATTATTTATTCAAATAAAATCTTCGTTTTATTTTAAATCAAATTATTGACCAATCGGGTTTTATTTAATTTCCTATCTTAGGTCAAAGTTCAATTTGGGTATTTATCATTTCAACCCGATTCCAATTCAATTCAAAAACAAAGCATAGCAAAGGGAACTTGCAGTGTGATAACTGGGATGGTGTCAAAGTAAATAAACAAGCAATAACAACAATCAATATCAATCCAATAATCAATTCAAATAATCCCGAAATAACCGTATTAATTCGCATTGTTATTTGTACGAATTAATATAATTATCTCTATAATCCACACTATCATTTCATGCAGATTGAAGATTATTACATTACGGTTTTCACTTGTCATTCGAATTTCAATTTTAACACTACAACAATTAATCCAATATACGTTCAATGGTTCAAAGTGTAACTATCACTATTCTACATGTCAATTAATTTAACAATCAAAAGGGGTCATATTCAACTAATCAAATTTAACATATAATCAGTTTTAAAATTGTTAACTATCCTATATCAAATTCAATTGCATACTATCTATCACTTTAACATTTACAATTAACGTCTAATTAAACATCAACAATCAATCAATTATCAGCCAACTGTATTATCATTGCATATCTAACAGATAATGGTGTCAGATGTCATAGGTGAACTAATACAGGTAATAACAGTGTAAATATCTAACAGCAGCATATTTCAATTGTCGTTTCAATTGAAATCAAATTTAATAATTAAAAGAACGTTAATCGTGAGTGATTGCTCACCTTTCGAGGCTAGCGAAATTTTACGCTGAAATGAATTATGGATCCAAGCACGAATTCTGAACAAAGCTGAATTGGTACGGATGAGAACAGACACGGCTGATAAATAGAATTTGACGGAAACAAATCAGACTGGATCGATGATGATGTAACATATAAAATTGCATGTATATACAAAATCATATGTTAAGTTGAACACACATTAAATAATGTATATATTATATAACTTAAAGTATAACTTAGAACATATATATATATATATATATATATATATATATTTATAACAGCATACGCAAGATAACTCATAGTTTATATTAAATAAATAACTTCCAAAATGTTTATATACGTAAACATAACATATTTCATAAACATAAATGTACTATAAGATCAAAATATGAATATATGATATACGTATAAATCACATCTAAAGCTTGAACTAACATACACTTAATATTTATACACTTTCAAAATACATACATATGTACATAACAGTAACAACAAAAGCCACTTAAAACTAACCCATTTTATTCAAATATATATATGTACATGAGACAGAAAACTTCCATATAAAATGTAAAACAATATAAAATTTTACTACCGAAAGAAAAAACACAAACTAACCCATATATATGAACTCCAGGCTCACTACGAAAATAATACTTTAATAAGGTAATTATATAACTTTATAACTTTAAACTATACACATTTATATACTACTGTATCCAAGAACAACAGACTGCATACATATGAAAATATAAAGTAGGACTTACATATATATATATTCACTACCACTGCATACTATAACATAGATAATATACTATATATAAACATCTATGTATATAAACAAATGCAACAGTTGAAATATATATAACATCTTTATTGTACTGGCATATATAAAATTTATATAACTAACCTTGTATAAATTAATAAGTAAACACACGCGAGCAGGTATGGGAAAATGAAGGCTGAAGGTGGAGGAAAGACTCGGGTGGGAGAGGCGCGAGGCTGGGAAGAGAGGCTTTGCTGGAGAGTGACAGTGCTCGTTTGTTACTTGCAGGCGGTTGCTAGGCGGAGGAGGTTCGGTCGGAGGGGCCGATGGTGTTGGTTGTTCTGCAGCAGGAGGGGTGAGCGAGCTGCAGTTGGATGGTAGGAAGGTGGGCGAGGCTATTTGGGTGAGTTTCTCAGCTGGCGAGCTAGTGGGTTGCGGAGATGGGTAGGAGTGCTGCCGAGTTGAAGGGGGTGGAACTGATAGGTTGTCAGTGGTTTGCGGTTGTAGATTTGGTGGTGGGCTGTGAGAATGTGCGGCACTTGTAGGGGAAGAGAGGCTGCACGGGTTGGTCTCTGGGAGTGTGGTGGTGGCCGGCGTCGAAGAGAAGGGTTTGAGATGAGTTGGCTGTCGAGGTTAGGGTGGCGTGGGCTCGGAGGTTACGGGCCAAGCGAAAGGCAGAGGGGAAGGGAAGATTGGAGGCGGGCTGTATTGCAGGGGAGATGAACGTGCATTGCTTCAAGGAGGTGGGTAGGCAAAAAAAAAACAAGGTTTGAACAAGGAGGAAGACAACAGGCTTTCATGAATATCAATAACTTTATCTACCTCTTTATTTTTATTTTATTTTTTTGGCATAGAACAAAAAGGGAAGGGGAAGAGGATTTAACCAGTAAAACAATAAATTAGACGATTGGAATAGAAAAGTACAGGCTGTCATTCTCAAAGAAATAAAAGCAATTGTAAATACCGTCATAAATATATATTTTTATTAAGTAGGCCGGCACAAAGAGAGGCACAAAGTGAATGTACAAAATAAATATCCTTCAAAGTTCTAGGATAGTGAAGGCCAGCTATCAACTCAGTACCATAATTTAAAGCAATTTATGACAGTGGCCACGGTTCAAATTTGAAAGCAAGGAAATCCAAAGTCACGAATTTTGGTACCGGTACGACGCACGTTTCGATTGTTTCCATCGCGTACCGGATCTTAAAACACCCAAATAAATATACTGCAGAGATCAGTACGACGAGGCGAAAAGAACGGTACACAGATATCAGTGATACGATTTATCCGATCAAAATCGATATCGGTACGAAAATGCTGCTATTTCGCCGAAAATAAGATCGACGGAGCAATAGCAGTTAAAATTTTGAGAAACGAACTATGACGTCTTTCTCAGAAGATAACTTACAATTTTTTATATAAAATATTCAGGTTTCGAAAATATTTTATTTTCATTATACTTTAACTGATTTAAACCGAAATGACGTGACTGAAATTTACTTTCATATTTTCTGACGAAACTTTACAATTTCCTATGTTTAAATAGACGCATTCCAAATATCAATTTATATTTCAAAATTTTATCGTTTAAAATTTCGCAAAATTTCAATTAATACGTTATTACAACTAGTTAAATTTACGGGTCGTTACACTCTCCTCCACTCAAAACTTTTCGTCCCTGAAAAGGACCGAGGTAGGAGAATAGAAACAACCAGGAAGAAAATAGATTTGAAATACAAAATAACGATTAATTTGAACCATATAAATTCAAATTTAAATTAATTGATATTCAATAATTGATTTAATCCATTTGATTTCACTAAAATCAATCTCAACTATTTCTAAATTCGTTATCTTATTATCCAATTATCTTCAATTTACAATTTCTAAAACCATAAATTTTGAATAGTCTTTTATATAATCATATTTTTTCAGCAATTTAAATTCTTTATTCCAAATTATTGTTCAATTTATTCTACTTAATATATCTAATCACATATATTTAACCCATATAAATTAATTTGAATCATAAAAGTTTCGATTAATTTATATTTACTGATTTGCTTTTAAATTCAAGGTATTTTCATAAGTTGATCAAATTTCAAATTATTAATTTCTTTCAAAACAAATTTATTTCATTATTAACTGAGTTTACTTATTATCCTATCTAACTCTATTAACATCTTTATAATCAAAATTTAGTGTATAACATTTATTATAAACACTCAAATTTTATTTACAAATTCAATTTATCTTATATATTATCAAATTACATATTCAACTTCTGAATGATTTAGGTAAGTTGTATTAGAATGCAGTTGAACAATATACAAATAAAATTTTCCCAATTCAATTATTCAAGTTTAAATATTTATTCCAAATTTTGGTTTTATTTATAATTAAAATCATCCTTTTACAAAATTTAAGAATTAGATTTCCGATTAACTTAAACAATTTAGAGATATATATAATATATTTATATCAAATCAAATTAAATTTTAAAATAAGATACCTATATATATGTGAATCAAAATATACTGACAAAATTCAAATCAATTTTTTTTCCTTTTCTCAAAACAAAACCGTAGCAAAGCTACAGAATGGTTTCTTCACTTCGAAACTCGAAAATGAATGTCGATGATGCGGCCGCCATCACCGAAATTTATTTTCCAGCGATAAAGAGAAGAGCACTGATTTCAACATTTAAAATTCTTTGAAAATGATTTCTATTCAAAATACTTTCAATAATATATACTTTAAAAATTTAAAAAAACCAAAGTTCAAAATTACCGAAAACTAATAAATTCTCAAATTCTGAATTAAATTCATTTCAAATTCCAATCAATTTATAACCAAGTTTATAAATTCATTTATTTATATTATGCAATAGTCAATGGTTTACAAAACAATAAATGCAAATCAAATATTATTATTTCAGACAACAAATTAATTAACAATTTAATTTCAGAAAACTTATATTTATATATAATATAATCATACAAAACTTTTATTTATTTATCAAATTTGAAAACGATATTGTGTCAGTTTGCTCTGCTCAAGTGTTTTGGAAATCCTATCGATAGCGTTGATCAGACGAATCGATCGAAAACCCAAATCAACATCAACAACTCAAACAACTCAATATAAAAACATTTTAAAATTAATTTACAATACACTTCCTCACTTAACGATACAATAATGGATTTCAAAGCAAGGATAGGGATTCAAATTTTTGATAGACTCAAATCAAAGAGAATTTCGATTCAAAGATAGGTTTGAACAAAGACGAGATAATTAAATAACAAAATAAGGCAATGGATAAGTTTATATAAAACGCGGGCAACCTTAACCGGGTCGACCGTGACTTCAAAAATAAGATCGGTGTAGAATTCCGAGGTAAATCGACATTCGATCTCAAGAAATAGAATTCAGGTATAGCTGGAGATAGATAGCATCGTAAACCGAGGATACAGAAATCTCCGGTAAATCAATGCCTATTGTAAAGGAGTTTTGCTCCTTTACGAATTATTCGAAGATTGGCGAGACCGCCGATCTATTATAGATATCATTCAAAATGGAGTTATGGGGTGCTCCAGAATCGAAAGAAGACGAATAGTGAAGGACACGAATGAATTTCGGAACCGAGGGGAACGTTCCAAAATTCAAAGGAATTGAGTCAATGGAAGAGATTGAAACTCGAATGAGAGTGATTCTGTAAATACATTTACCCTATATGTTAAGTTTTGCCTAGAGCTACCAAAGCTCTGATACCAACTGTAACGACCCGATATTTTGGACCATTCGCATCCATTACAAGTGTATAGGAAGACACTCATGCCGGAGTTGAATTGCTCAAAATACCGCGTTGTTAATTTAAATTTGGCAATACTGAACATATACAGTAAATAAATAATCACAGATCACAGACACAGAGTAATAAGTGCAGCGGAAATAAAAGAGATAGTAGTTCATGAAGCTACTATATAAATATATAAAATACATCAGAGTTTACAACAGAAGAGTAATACGATACATCAGAGTTAAACCAGATACAAATCAGAATACATCACTGGAATCATCGAATACTGAAAGCAGAATAGATGGCTGGATCTTCAAGCAAAGCTCCAACTCCAAAGGTGAGTCTTGAATACTGGTACACTCAGTCTGACCCGAGCGTAAAGCAAAAACACAAGACACTCGAGTTAGGATTAACATTCTTATATTAATAAATCCAACTCAAGTGAAATAGCAATTGAAATACAAGTAACTCAAAGGATGTTTGGAATAACCATCCTTTAAGGATCCGTTAAACTATCTACTAGGTAGTAATGTACGCTAAGTATATAATGTCTATCAGTAATAATAAGATATCAAAATAGTGTTAAGTCATGGCCCATTCCACCCTTAACACATTTTTATTCCCAAGAGCATATACAAGACCGTAGTTTCCCCAAAACCGGAAGTCACCAGAGGGCAATCCATATACTAAAGGTACAAAACAAATTCGTAGTGGTTGCGAATACGGAATACAAGTATGACAAGGCACATGAGGCAATACCCAAGGTAGTGATACTACCGTTTGCCTGATCCGGACTGGTGAGAACGCAATGCCGCAGCGCCCGCAACACCGTGAAACAACACTCCCAAAATCAAGGGTGCACCAATCGACAACAAGTAATGAGTAGTTCGAAGAAGTGTGTCCACTTGAGGTAGCTAATCCTCCATTGGCCCGGCACGACTCCTGTTTTAGTCATTTCCAATTTGACACAATTTTATGGCTATCCATTATCGTTCTCTTTCTTCAGTCATCACGTACATCATTATAACCACTTCATTCTGGATCATCACTCCTCGTAAAGTTATTAAAGTGGTTTCGGTTTAGACAGAGAGTATGTCCATAACCGATTCCGGTCTCTTTAATAACTTTCGTAATTATTACACCGATTGGTCGTTTAATAAATTTCAAAGCCAAATCAATTTCAATTTCAATTCGCAAATCAACATTCATTTGTCTTTCAAAACCAATTTCCAATAATTTACGTTTCAAAACTTCCAAATTATCATTTCAAAACCTTATAATTCAATTTCAATCCTTATTTAAAATCATTCAAATATTGATTCAAGTTCGTATATAAGTTTCATTTCGAAAACATTTAAATTAATTTAATTTAACATTCAAATCAAATTTAAATTCATTTATCGATTTCATTCAATATTCATTAAGCAAATTTTCCATTCAAAACAATTTCTATTAAATTTCCAATTCATTAAACCCATTATTTAAATTCAACTTCATTATATCAAAACTTACAAATTTGATTAAATTAAATTCATCGAACCAAATTCTTTAAATTTCAAGACTTACATTAATTTCAATAAATCACATTTTATATCTTGTTAAAGAAATTCAATTTCACTTATTTACTTACTTAAATAATTTTCCAAAAACTTAATTAATAAAGAAAACTCAATTTCAATTATTTACGAAGTAAAATTCACTTATTCAAAAATTCAATTTTACTTATTAAAGAATTCACTTCAATTTAATCATTAAATAATTCAATCTTACTTAATTATTAAATACTTCAAAACTTAATTATTAAATAATTTCAAAGTTTAATAATTTCAAACTTAATTATAATTTCAACTTAATTATTAAATCATTTCAAAGTTTAATAATTTCAATCATTTCTCAAATTAGACAACATTCTTTCATTAATTACATTGTTAATATTTTATTCAGATTATTAAATACTAACGTTTTCCTTTCATTAAAAATTCAAATTTCAACTTCATTTCAAAACCATATTATTTATTCAAATAAAATCTTCGTTTTATTTTAAATCAAATTATTGACCAATCGGGTTTTATTTAATTTCCTATCTTAGGTCAAAGTTCAATTTGGGTATTTATCATTTCAACCCGATTCCAATTCAATTCAAAAACAAAGCATAGCAAAGGGAACTTGCAGTGTGATAACTGGGATGGTGTCAAAGTAAATAAACAAGCAATAACAACAATCAATATCAATCCAATAATCAATTCAAATAATCCCGAAATAACCGTATTAATTCGCATTGTTATTTGTACGAATTAATATAATTATCTCTATAATCCACACTATCATTTCATGCAGATTGAAGATTATTACATTACGGTTTTCACTTGTCATTCGAATTTCAATTTTAACACTACAACAATTAATCCAATATACGTTCAATGGTTCAAAGTGTAACTATCACTATTCTACATGTCAATTAATTTAACAATCAAAAGGGGTCATATTCAACTAATCAAATTTAACATATAATCAGTTTTAAAATTGTTAACTATCCTATATCAAATTCAATTGCATACTATCTATCACTTTAACATTTACAATTAACGTCTAATTAAACATCAACAATCAATCAATTATCAGCCAACTGTATTATCATTGCATATCTAACAGATAATGGTGTCAGATGTCATAGGTGAACTAATACAGGTAATAACAGTGTAAATATCTAACAGCAGCATATTTCAATTGTCGTTTCAATTGAAATCAAATTTAATAATTAAAAGAACGTTAATCGTGAGTGATTGCTCACCTTTCGAGGCTAGCGAAATTTTACGCTGAAATGAATTATGGATCCAAGCACGAATTCTGAACAAAGCTGAATTGGTACGGATGAGAACAGACACGGCTGATAAATAGAATTTGACGGAAACAAATCAGACTGGATCGATGATGATGTAACATATAAAATTGCATGTATATACAAAATCATATGTTAAGTTGAACACACATTAAATAATGTATATATTATATAACTTAAAGTATAACTTAGAACATATATATATATATATATATATATATATATATATATATAACAGCATACGCAAGATAACTCATAGTTTATATTAAATAAATAACTTCCAAAATGTTTATATACGTAAACATAACATATTTCATAAACATAAATGTACTATAAGATCAAAATATGAATATATGATATACGTATAAATCACATCTAAAGCTTGAACTAACATACACTTAATATTTATACACTTTCAAAATACATACATATGTACATAACAGTAACAACAAAAGCCACTTAAAACTAACCTATTTTATTCAAATATATATATGTACATGAGACAGAAAACTTCCGTATAAAATGTAAAACAATATAAAATTTTACTACCGAAAGAAAAAACACAAACTAACCCATATATATGAACTCCAGGCTCACTACGAAAATAATACTTTAATAAGATAATTATATAACTTTATAACTTTAAACTATACACATTTATATACTACTGTATCCAAGAACAACAGACTGCATACATATGAAAATATAAAGTAGGACTTACATATATATATATTCACTACCACTGCATACTATAACATAGATAATATACTATATATAAACATCTATGTATATAAACAAATGCAACAGTTGAAATATATATAACATCTTTATTGTACTGGCATATATAAAATTTATATAACTAACCTTGTATAAATTAATAAGTAAACACACGCGAGCAGGTATGGGAAAATGAAGGCTGAAGGTGGAGGAAAGACTTGGGTGGGAGAGGCGCGAGGCTGGGAAGAGAGGCTTTGCTGGAGAGTGACAGTGCTCGTTTGTTACTTGCAGGCGGTTGCTAGGCGGAGGAGGTTCGGTCGGAGGGGCCGATGGTGTTGGTTGTTCTGCAGCAGGAGGGGTGAGCGAGCTGTAGTTGGATGGTAGGAAGGTGGGCGAGGCTATTTGGGTGAGTTTCTCAGCTGGTGAGCTAGTGGGTTGCGGAGATGGGTAGGAGTGATGCCGAGTTGAAGGGGGTGGAACTGATAGGTTGTCAGTGGTTTGCGGTTGTAGATTTGGTGGTGGGCTGTGAGAATGTGCGGCACTTGTAGGGGAAGAGAGGCTGCATGGGTTGGTCTCTGGGAGTGTGGTGGTGGCCGGCGTCGAAGAGAAGGGTTTGAGATGAGTTGGCTGTCGAGGTTAGGGTGGCGTGGGCTCGGAGGTTACGGGCCAAGCGAAAGGCAGAGGGGAAGGGAAGATTGGAGGCGGGCTGTATTGCAGGGGAGATGAACGTGCATTGCTTCAAGGAGGTGGGTAGGCAAAAAAAAAAGAAAAAAAAACAAGGTTTGAACAAGGAGGAAGACAACAGGCTTTCATGAATATCAATAACTTTATCTACCTCTTTATTTTTATTTTATTTTTTTGGCACAGAACAAAAAGGGAAGGGGAAGAGGATTTAACCAGTAAAACAATAAATTAGACGATTGGAATAGAAAAGTACAGGCTGTCATTCTCAAAGAAATAAAAGCAATTGTAAATACCGTCATAAATATATATTTTTAATAAGTAGGCCGGCACAAAGAGAGGCACAAAGTGAATGTACAAAATAAATATCCTTTAAAGTTCTAGGATAGTGAAGGCCAGCTATCAACTCAGTACCATAATTTAAAGCAATTTATGACAGTGGCCACGGTTCAAATTTGAAAGCAAGGAAATCAAAAGTCACGAATTTTGGTACCGGTACGACGCACGTTTCGATTGTTTCCATTGCGTACCGGATCTCAAAACACCTAAATAAATATACTGCGAAGATCAGTACGACGAGGCGAAAAGAACGGTACACAGATATCAGTGATACGATTTATCCGATCAAAATCGATATCGGTACGAAAATGCTGCTATTTCGCCGAAAATAAGATCGACGGAGCAATAGCAGTTAAAATTTTGAGAAACGAACTATGACGTCTTGCTCAGAAGATAATTTACAATTTTTTATATAAAATATTCAGGTTTCGAAAATATTTTATTTTCATTATACTTTAACTGATTTAAACCGAAATGACGTGACTGAAATTTACTTTCATATTTTCTGACGAAACTTTACAATTTCCTATGTTTAAATAGACGCATTCCAAATATCAATTTATATTTCAAAATTTTATCGTTTAAAATTTCGCAAAATTTCAATTAATACGTTATTACAACTAGTTAAATTTACGGGTCGTTACACCAATTATGTTCAACCCCTCCACATGCGGGATTCACATCCCACCCCATGACTATGAACTTGACATTGCCCTCTAACTTGCGAACATGAACAAGCCACGACAGCCCCTCCAAATGTCGCATCCCAGGATTGAAGGCCGAAGTCGCTGAAAATTGGTAGAGAGGTGCTCCTCGACACGAGCAACTTGACCATGATCTTCATTTTGCCTCTCGTCTCCCCAAGCTTGACCAAACCTTAACCCTAGTTACTGCTTCCCCACGTCAGCCTCCACCAATCACAGTCGCGTGCAATGAAATGTGTATGGATTTGAAGCTCATCTCCTCCCGAGTTTAATGAATCTATTTTGTAATTTTTAGTTAAATATTGGAATTGATTTGGATTTATTGAAGAGGAGGGTTGAGTTTTGCTTTTACAGGAAGATGGAAAAATGAAAACGAGGAGAGAAAAAGTTAAAAAGTAGAATATGAGCAAAAGTCTTAAGCTGAAGTTTAGTTTATTTCACAATTTCCGACATCTCGCTACATAGCATTTTGTTCGCGTATGAACCGCGAATGATAAATAACAAAATATATCACACACAAAATTCGATATGATCTAATAACAATAAAATACACTGGTTATCTTATTGTTTGAAATTTCAAAAATACCGTCGTTTTCCGAAAAATACGTCAAACGATAATTCAAATATGTTCCAAATTAAAAATTATGAACAAATCCTATATATTAAAAATAAAAACACGTCATTAAAAATCAATTCATTTTATTAACAATTTATTTTCTTATTATTTATCACATTTGAATTAAATTTTAATATTTAATAAATTAAATATTCTCTTTCGAAATGCTAAAAATTTTGGGTCATTTCAACAATTATATTATAGGAAGGTAGGACATGCAATTCTAATAAAATTAGGGCTATTATGGTGGAAACAGGCATGAGAGGGAGGTGAATTATCTGTTGTGCAGCTGAGGGAATTTATGTTCATTGGAATACATATGGCATGATGACAACAATCAAATTAGGGGGGCTTCAGGGCTAATGAAGTCATACTCAGTACTAACAGTATAGTATAGATTTAATGTTATATATATACTTATATACATACATACATATATATATATATATATACATACAAAACAGTTATATATAAACTTATATTTAAATATGTTGACCAATTCAAAATTTTCGATCAAATTTGAAAACAGATCTATATCCAATAAAAAAATATTGTTTTGAAATTCAAATTCAAACTTTAAATATTGCTATATATACATACACACACACACACACATATCTGTGTGTGTGTGTGTGTGTTAAATATATTTTTTATCCAAAATTATAAAAACATATATGTATATTTTAAAATTTATTTGTAAAATAATAATTCATAAATATAAATAATAATATGCTTAAGCATTATTTTTTTTGCCAAAATCCTTTTTAACAAAAATATTTTTTTAAATCCATACAGATTTAAAGTGGAGTGTGCACATTAAAGTTTAGCAGTGTTTCAAGTCGAGAGAACCATGTAATATCATTACTTTGATATTCTCTGTTTGACCTTAGTTATATTAACCAATAGAAAACTATTGAGTGAGTTCTATAGTTATTCAATAACTATCAGTACGTAACCCTTTGGTGCCCCCAATAGCCATGAGTAGTACACCGTTCAACATTCAGAGAGCGTTACGTACTCTAGTCTCAATGAATATATCGATATCCCATCCCGAAACAATATGTTATTTTAACTATGATTACAACACATTATAATTAGTATCACAAAACATATCACTTAATGATTTTCTATTAATTGTACATAAATTAAATAAATAATCAACATAATACATTATGATAAGTATATAATAGAAAGAAAAACACCTTTTATTTCGAACAAAATTTTAATACAGAGTTAATAATTTACAGTAAAGTATAGAATTATTCTTATGGCATATCCCTAACTATATCAACATGAACATAGAGATAAGCTGGCAGAGGCATGACAGAAACATAAACATAAGCCAACGATGGTGTGAAAGGGTTATGCTAACATAAACATATGCATAAGCTAGCGGAGGTATGAAAGGGTAGAGTTAACAAAAATGTAGATATAGAGGATTACGGGGAAATGAAGTATAAGCCGATGAAGATAAAACGTGGTACTTAGCAGAGAATAAGAAATGTATGAACATAAAAATGGAGAAAATGCTTAACAAGGACATGAAATAATGTTAAGGGAGTTCTTAATGAAAACTTAGATTCGGTGTGCTTATGAAGATGCATCAAAAATTATGATTTGTGGATATGAAGCGTACTTTCAGGAGGTCTTATATCGATCCACTTATAAGAAGCTCATTCATTTAATTGTCCAGTCATTCTTCTTAAATGTGAAAAATATAAAACGATGTTTGACTATATATACATATATGGAAGATCAAAGGACGAAAAATAGTTATAACGACATGTATCAAAGAAGATAATGCTAAGTACAACCCAGCTTATTAATCACTCCAAACTATCCTAATAGAAAAGTACCATAAAGCTGGCACGAATGATGAGCTTAGGGAATAAATATTATCAACATTTTTCATTGCTGATGTGGGCAACACTGTAGAGTCATGTTCACTATTAGCACTTAAAGTGGTTGCATATTGACTTCAGAAGGATTCTAAGAAATCAAAGTCCATACTCGAGAAGAAAAGTTGATGGCATATGCATTAAGTGAAGGTAGATGGAAATCTTATTCTTGATATCACAAAGTTAGAAAATTCATGGATATGATAATGGTTTAGAGAGAAATATGGTTTGATGTAATCCGAAGAGAACAACGTAGCGATAATTTGAGGTGAAAAATTAGTTGATACAAAGAACACATTTTTTATTAACCACACTTTGATAGCTAACAATTTAGTTAAAAATCCGCAACATGTATTTAAATCCCTAAACTTGGTATTTTGACTTCAATAGATATTGAACAATTCTTATGATAATACTAACCTTTTCTTTATTACTATGTTATCAAACTCAATTACACATACACACACCTGACTTATAATATACACAACATTTTGTAATTTCTTCACAAATTCGTGTTCTTATTTTTTCGGCTTTGAATCTTGAGTTTCTCCACCAAGAAGAATGAAAATGGAATGAATAAAGTTAGCTTAGAAAATAAATAGAGTATATTAATATTATAACATTCGTATAGTAAAAAAATTATTTTCAAACCCTTACAAAAACAATGTGTTTTGATATTAATGACAAATTATAAATAAAACTAATGCGTAACCTTTGCGTTGCACATGGTAATTTTGTAAGGTACAGTATTTATTTTTTTATCATAAAATTAGAAATATATTATGCATCATATGATAAAACATTTAACCAATAATTACATTTGTTATTATTGTTTATGTAATAGTTTATATTGTCTGGTTTATACATTAAATTTGATAATGTTGTTCATGTATATTATTTTTGTCATGTGATTTACATATCTTTATATTTGAATGAAAAAAATAATAATTTTACCGCTTTTATTGATATGAGCATGGTATACATATTGAAGCTGTCATATTATAGGATTTATTAGATGAATTAATGAATATTTGTTAATTGAATTTATATTCGAATAGTTTAAATTCAAGATTACATAATTAATTTATATATATTGACTCAAACCGTAGAATATTAAAATGTAGTTGTTTGAAGTTATAAAATACTTTTATAATGCAATAGATGGTAAATATATCGATTTAAATTAATATCTATATATAAAATGAAGTTATGTGATGTAATCGCTTAAATGTTTAAATGATTTTTTAACCGATTTTGTCAATAAATATAGTGTACATATTGAATTTTTCATATTTTGACGATTTGTTCAACAAATCAATGAATAATAGTGTACTGTATTTGTTTATAGTTTTATACATATTAAAGAGGAAAATATTTTTAGGATTCATTAGAAGAACCAATTAACTATTGGTTGAGTTTATCAAAATAAGTTTACTTTAAGATCTCGTAAGTAGTTTATATATATATATATAATTAAATATAAAATATTAGGAAGAATTGAGGTAGATTTGTAAATAAATGTTAAAATTTTAGGTTGTAAGTATTTGAAGCTAAATACGAAATTTTATGATGTGATGTATGATAAATTTATTGAGATAAGTGAATTATAAATTAATCATGATAATATTGTTTAATTATGTGTATTATTTGTGTTATGTGATTTATATATCATAATGAAAAGTTTACCGCCTTCGTTGATATGAATATGATATACGTATCGACACCGTCGTATCTTAAGCATTATAGGACGATCTAATGAATATTTATTAATTGAATTTATTCAAAAAGTTTAAATTCAAGATTTCATAATTAATTTAAATATACAGACTTACCAGCACAATATTAGATGATATTGTAGAGGGATTTGTATCAATAGAAATTTCAAAATGCAAGGACTTGAAGTTATAAAAAAAATTACAATGCAATTCATGGTAAATTTATTTACATAAATGAATTATAAAGTAAATTTATTATCACTGTTTACATACATGCATGCATGCATACATACACACACATACAATATATATATATATAATTTATATTATATATGTATTTATGTATTTTGAATGATTTTTTTCCTTTTTCTTAATATGAATATGTATAAATATTTTAATTTTCATATTTTTATAATTTATTTAACGAATCAATGAATAATAGTTTATTGAATTTATTCAAATAGTTTTAAGATTAGTATCTAACTATAATATATGGACCCAAATGTAAAGTATTAGAAAGGAAGCGAGGGAGTTTTGTAATTGATTATAGAAACTTTAAAATGTAGGTATTTGGAGTAAAAAGCAGAACTTTGTAATGTAGTTATTAGTGAAGTTTTTTTGCTTCACCACACTCAACAAGATCATGGAGCAACCCAGTGACTAATTACTTCCATGAATTGGAATCGGAGAATTTAATCTATGTTAAATTCACCTTTGAGAAGCCACGGTGTTGTTGAATGCTTACACAGTTGAGTAGTCGCACTTCAACTGTTTGTTGAAATGTCGAAATGGCTTACAATCAAACAAGAAAGCGAAATTGGATAATAGAACAATAAAAGTAAAGGACATAGAGATTTTTACGTGGTTCCGGTTATTGTTAATCCTACAACCATGGGATATTCCACTATTTTTATACAAAAATGATTATAATGGCCTCACGATCATACAATATCGATTTTTGTTTATGGAAGGAAAAGAAGTTTTTTCAAAAAGAAGCCCTCTTTTTCGTCCTCTAGTTTTTCCTTTTATGGTATCAAAAGTGTATTATTATTTGCTGCAATCGATTTTAGTATTTTTCTTTAATCTCCGCCTTTAGATTTTGCCACTGCGCTTATCCATGACGCTTATTCGTTGTGCTGGATTGATGACGGGTTTTTGGTGGGAAATCGTGATATTGGTGGGATCTTGGAAACTTGATGCGGGATGTTCAAAAAGTTGGGCAGAAAGCCCGAGCCTACATGGGTTGGTCTCCTCTCCCTCAGAATGGTAAATGTCTTGAGAGGAATGGTATGGAACCGCCCTGGAGCTTCGTGGTATTGTTGTGAAAGATGCAGTGATGAATGTTGTTTGGTGCTCAGGCCGCAATGCCCTGTTGATACCTTTGTTGCCTTTAATTGACTTAGTAAGGTGTCGAGTCGGAATGGAATAGCTTTTCCTTATTCAGTTCTATGGGTTGACTTGGTACATACCTAAAGCGTGTTTAAGGCTATTTGTGATTGGAATTGTTCTCTGTGTAAGCATACTTTGATGGTTAATGAGAGAGAACTTCATGCTTGTCATTTTCCTATGAGGTTGGGCCTATGTTGAAGCGTATTTTGAGTGGCCCTATATACAGCCCTTTGGAGTGCTTTTGGTTCTACACGGCGCTGTCTAGGTTGCCCTCGGTATGTGCTAGAGCATACCTGTTCCTGCAGGTATTGACAAAGTGCGAGTTTTAGTGGTCCGGTCACCTTAGTACACATGCACTACTTTTTATGCCTCTATTTACTTTATGTCTGTGCTGTTGGATATGGTTATGGTGGACCGCCCTTGTTCCCTGATGCATGTGATATTGGTCTCTTGTTACGATCCTTTGATTACAAGGCTCTGGTCGGATTAGGTGCCATGGCTTTAAGTCAATTTCCCTTCTACTGTCTTACTTTTCTGTATTGCGGTTCATGATAAGAACGGGTGTAACACTTGCCCCTCAAGTCTTCAATGACCGTAGGTCAAGGTAGACTTGTTACCTTAAACATCTGGGTTGTATGCCTAATCAGTTCAGTCTAAACCGACACTGGAAATAAGTCTTTTCAGCTACATTTGCCTTTAATGCTCTAGCACACGTGTTAGTCTCTTACTGGACCATCTTTAATCAGTTGTTCAATATGTCTTTTAATTTTTCTATGCAGATTTTCATGAATCTTTATATTCATTAATTCCGCAACAAAGCCACATTTCTCAAAACACTTGGATTATTTCAATCGTGCGGCCATGATTCAAATTAAGGTACGTATCTTTCCTCTTCATCTTCCCTAAATTTTCTTTTATCCTTTTTGCTCGCAAAGAACTGCTATCAAATTAATTTCTAAATTTGAGGGTAATTTGGCAGATCAAAATAGGAAAAATCATCTCGATTCTTGATCTTTCTTTGAAGTAACCTTTAGGATTTTAACAAGACTACTTCTTCATCTTCCTTTACGCTTCCTCTGTCCAAAACCACTTATATGGGAGATGTTATTGGGGTTCTTAAACAATTTGGGTTTCATGGCTATGTAGCTAAGGTTCTGGAATCTCATGAACGCATTAATACGCTACCGGAGGGGTATATTGCTATCACTCTTGAGCATATTCGGTGTGGTTTGTTCCTTCCAATGCGCCAAACAATCCGTCAATGGCTTGCAACCCTGGATGTTGCTTCGGTTCAGCTTTCCTCTCATTCTTATACCCTTGCTTTGGCCACTTTCATCCTTTATGCTGAAAATGGTATCAATCTCACTAGTGAGGAACTTCGGTTTCTTTTGGAGATTAGAAAGAGTCCCGCAAAGGGAGGCGATGGGTTCTTTTATATTCAAGCTAGGGAATCGTTTTTCCCCGAATGTTCGAAGTAGAACTGAAAAATGGGCTAAATTCTATTTCTTTATTTCGAACTTTGATAAATTTCCTTCTTTCTCTCACCATTATTCTGTCTACACCATCTCTTCAAAGGAGAATGAGCAATTGTATAAGTCTCATAGGCAACAGATTTTGAGATTATCAACGGAGGCCAGAAAAATAAAAGGGTTATTTGTCGAGTCGAAGCTAAAAGGATTGCGGTTTATTGCATCCTGGTTATGTACTTTCTCGTAACATATTCAAGCCTACTCTTCCCCAATTGGATCTGGAGATATAAGTTGCCTATAACAGATTTTAGGAATTGTCATACTTGTGATTCTAATTTTGTCATTTTTCTTCCTTTGTAGATAATATGGATGATGATGCTACAACTGAGATCCGTAGGACTCTGGAGGAGAATAAGAAGAAGAAGGCTTTGAAGAGACCGCATGGAGGATCTGGTGATTCTCTTATTATTTCCAAAAGATTGACCATTCCTCCCCATTAAATATTTCACTTCCTCATGATGCAAGTATCCTTCCTCCTTCGACCTCCACACCGGTTGGGTTTGCGGCTTCTTCTTCTCAGAGTGATCATGCTCCTCCTGCGGGTAGCTTGAACGCATTCGAGATTGTTATGCCTTCTTTAGTAGAAAAAGTAGAAAGAGCTGCATAATTTCCTCCTTTCTTTTCTGATTTGGCCTCCGAGATGTCTCCCTCTGCACTTATATTTGAATTTGTGAAGCTTTGGTCTTATGTGAGTGACCTCCCCTCCTCCTTTCTTCTTCCTTTTGTTGTCAATTTGTTACTTACATTGTTCGAACTTCACATTCCTTGTAGTTGGTGGTGTTGATAATGAAGCGCATGAATCAGGAAGTGCACAAGCCTTGCTTTCAAACCAGGTGGCTAAACTTGAGGCTGACCTTGCTTTAGCTAATTCTTAGAAGACCACATTAGCCTCTGTTAAGGTTAAGGTAGAGGAGGAGGCCAGAATGCTTTGGGAGCAAGTTGAGAGGGAAGCTAAGACTGTTGAGGTTGCTCAAGCTTCAAAGGAGCGTGAACTGAAGGAGAAGGATGAAGCTCTGACCAAAGGTAGAGAAAGAGCTAACTCAATCCAAGAAGGAACTCAACACTCTCACCTCAAATATGACTTATAGCTTTTACGCTTCTGTCAGGTATCAATTGAGGGTAGAAGTTAAGCCCGACTTCCTGAAGAAAGAGTCCATGGTTGATTCAATCTTCGCATATTGCCAAAATAGGTGGAACGAAGAAGAGGCAAAGAAGCATGATGTTGGCTTGAACCATTCTGAGCACCCTTCTCAAGAGGAGAGGGCAGAGGCTGATAAGGACCAGAGGCACCTGCAATATGATGGACAAGACAAAACATCTACAAACAAGGTTAACTTAAACCCTTTAATATACTTTAAAAGATTAGTACCAAACATCTTTTGTATTTTGTTATACCCAAGAATTTGAAGTTTATTTTAGTGTTTGTAATGCGCTATTGTGTTGGTTATATTTTCCTTGCGAATGATCACACTTTTCTCATTATTTTGTCTAGTATTCTGGAGAGAATGTATTCTCAAAACTGTTGACAGAGACTGAGACTAGGCTCAAAAAATAGACTTTAAATCGTCTTGGATTAAGTGCAGCAATTATGCACATGCATGAACATGAATTAGACAATACTTATGTGGATCTTACGAACAAGACCGAGGAGTTATTAGTCTAAATAGATCGAGTAGTTCGAGAAAAGAAAGCCCTTAGTGATTTTTTTATATCATCGGTGGTGATACATACTAGAAAATAATTTGATCCCGTTTGACGGTCCTCGTATTTAGAATGGTTTAGGATTAAGCTTAGGACTCTAATTAATGAATGATTTTTTCATGTTTTTTTAATTTACATATGATTTCCAAGTATGTGATCAAGTAGGGATGATGTAATCAATACTGGATGGTTTAATGCTGACACCCAATCTGTTATGTTTCGACTATGTAATTACGTTTTACTTTTGTAACGATTTTAGTCGATTTATCTCGGGCTTTGTTCAACACTAACTGCATTTGTCGTTAGGACACCATTGAGGATGACATTGCTCGACTCAGATATGATGGTGAGAGGCTTGAAACAGAGCTAAAACTTAACTGTGCAAAGCTTGCAAGTGCCAAGAGTGCGCTTGAATGTTAGTATGTCTACAACAGGAGACTACGTGCATGGTCAAGAGATGCCGCATCAGAGCTGGAAGGGATTAAGCAGACCGTAAAGGTGGGAGAATAACTTTATGGAATTTTTTACAGAGAAGAGATTGCACAATATAAGAAACAAGTGAAGGATATGTCTATTGAGATTGCCGAATTGCTTGGTGAGAAAGAGGCTGTAGAATATAGGAGGATGGTAGAGGTGCCTTACTCAAATTTAGCTCCTGTTCCTTCCACGAGTTATGGGCTTTCTTGTTTCGCGATGACGGATGGAAAACCATTGCTAGGAGATTATTTGATGATTTTTCAAATGAGAGTAGGAAAATAAAGGCTCAGTTAATCGAGATTTTAAATGAGACTAGGAAAAGAGCGGTAGTAAAGGTATATGAGCTCGAGGACTCATTGCAGGTTGCCCAATATAGGATCATTTCTTACTCGAATAAGTGTAAGTAAGAGAAAGTCAGAAGTAAGAGAGTTAAGGCGCTATTACAGCGGTCTCGAGATGTTCTGGGCATCTTCTATCCTATATTGGATTAAAGTTTTCTAAACGACAAAGAGGGATTTGAAGTGGTAGTTGACCCGGTTAAGGATCCTTGGGTAGGAGCTCGTTATGACCCCCGACAGACCTTTGTTGCTAGCACGACCCCACCTCTTCCTAACATTACTCAAATTTAGTGTTTTATTTTTAAAATTTTAGCATATGGAAAACATTTTTATAGTACTTAACTTGATTGAGAAATTAAATTTTGTCTAATATTTCTTTGTGGAAAATTTATGAACTTTTTAGTAGTCCTATTTTGCATGTTTTACATTGTTATTTTGTTTTGGTATTTGTGGACTTTCTTCTCCTTCAATGGCTTATTTATTTTGTTTAGGATTTAGAAGCAGGCACTGTGCAATAGAAGTTAGATTCTGCCCAGCTTAGAATAGTGGAGCTGGAAGATTTATCAAAGAATGCTAGGAACATATACATGGCCGTATATACGGATGAAATCAAAAGGCTAAGGAAAAAGATTGTGGAGATGGATAGAGAGATGGCGCTGCATATGAGTGTAGAGGAAAACTCTCTAGTGACTCCAGCTTCACGTGTCTCCTTAAGTCGGATGTAATTCCTATGCCTCCGTTTGGAGCCGACCCGACTAAGATTCTTAAATGGAAGAGTGATGTGAAGACTCACTATGAGGCCAAAATCAAAGAGTTAGAGAACTGCCTTAAGAGAGAGTTAGGGATGCTAGATGCTCGGGTTTCCCCATTCGTATCTACCGAGGATGAATTCTTTGGTCCCTTCGCTAGGGATGTGGAAAAGACAAGGGAGTACCTCTTGGGCAAACTTGAGAAGGTTAGGAAAGTAGTTATGAAGCGGATAAATGCCTTAGAGAACAAGATTTATAACCTGGAGTGTGAGGCCCGGTTAGATTCCATCGTAGTTTCTCAAGGTAGAATGGATAAGGCATCTTTTTTGGATGAGCTTCATAAAGAGAAGGTGAAAACAAAAATAGTAGAAATTGGCTGACAACATGCAATTGACGTTCTTAGATGCTTCTGGCCTGGACTCAATTTGTCATTCTTGTATAATAGGGCCGACTATGAGTATAAATCTTCAGACTATGAAGATGTCTGGGTCGGCATTAATTACGATCCCTGTATTTCCTACCGGAACTTCGCTCATTGTAGGGTTTCTGGCTTCCAATCGTCGGTCGTGATTACTAAGCTGGAAAACTAACTTTTTTCTTTTCGTTTACCGGATAGTTCAGCTCGTAGCATTGTACGTCAGCGGACCACGACGGCGTAAAGCGATCGCGACCAGTTTTGAACCGGACTCATAATTTAATTTTTATCAAGAGATGTTATTTTTGTAATATGACCCATATTGTAATGTTTTGTAGATTACATGAGGGTATGCGAAAATAGATGACATTATTTTTTGGTAGGCATATGAGATACACAACTAAGTATTGATAACCCAATTTCCTGAAGTTTACCTGACGAGCTTTGAGTAGCAACTATATTTCACCTGACCGACAGCTTTCTTTGGTATAGATCATGTATCGTGTTCTCTTGCCAAGTCTAGGATGAGCTCCCAAAATAGCATATGCCCTCTGATCATGACCTTTTTTTACCACAGTGTTTCTTTGTGTATTGGCACGGTCCGATCCTTTGTTAAGGTGTAGAACCCAACGCTAGTTTGACCGTATGTGCGAAGTGACTTGCCCCCTCCTTTTGTGGGCATAATGCTCTGGTCTGGCTATGGGTTAAACACGACCTACCCCGTTTTTTGGGAGCGTAATGTCTTTGACTACATGCTTGGCCGCATACCTAATATGACCTGCTCCTTGTTTGGGGGTGTACTATCCTTAGCCCTATGCTTGGCTATATTTTTAATATGTCTTGCCCTCTGTTTGGGGGTGTATTGTCCTTAGCCGTATGCTTTGCTATATTTTTAATACGACATACTCCCTGTTTGGGGGCGTGATGTCCTTGGTCGTATGTTTGGTTGTATGTCTGTTTTGACATGCCCCATATTTGGGGCATAATGTCCTTGGCCATATACCTAGCCGCATTCTTCTCTAGTTTCACCGTTCTCATTTCTGAGACCGTTGTTGTCGCTCGTAGGGGGAACTTTAGCTTTGAACGACGACGGTGAGCTACGAAGAGCAAAAGAAGATTTGACTAAGAAGTCAGGTCACGTATATACAACCCATTATCGCATGTGCATGGTTTTTTAACAAGTTTTGGCCATTTAATATCCATACGTCCAGTGTGGTATGTCGAATTAACTAATATAAGGTTTTTTTATACTGGTTCAGGCAGTCCAATATCCCTGTGACCAGTCTTTCTATGATTGTTATCATAGGAATATTCTTACCGAATTAGGGTAATTTTTCATTCTATCCAGCGCATGGCTGAGAAGCCGGCCTTGCATTGATGCAAGTTCAAGTGTGTAGGTCCAGTATCACATTTCTCGATATTGAGAGTGTCGTCCTACCGATTATGCTTTAATCATCAAATATTGACGGTGTGCATTTAACTTCCTTTCAAAGAGAAATAATACAAAGATTTATATAGGTTCGAGCTGTCTAGTATCCCTGTGACTAGTTCAATACATCGATACATACGTGCATCATTTTTTGATGCTTGCCACATAGGTGGCGTGAAAGATCATGCTTTCAACATGGGCTCTTCAGTGGAGTACTTGACGCTTGTCTTTACAGTTGCTGCTCCAATGCTAGCTCCTCCCCCAGAATTTGAATCTATCTCGCCTCTGTTCTCGGCTATATGTTCAACATAGCTTCTTCCTCCAGTTGGGGAGAGAAGCAAAAAGTCCATGTACGAGCATCTGAATTCGACTCTAGTAGGGAGGGGGTAGAAATTTATCTTTCGAATCTGCATGCATCTCAATCCCTCCGGCCTGCTGCTTGCTAAAATGATTAAGATATGAGCTATAGGTTATGGCGATAGAATCCCCATACTGTTGTGACTGGGGTGCCTGGATTCCAGTTTTGGGTTCCATGCCATAACCCGAATCACTATCCAGATCAACAAATATCTGTGTGTCTACATCCAACCTATAGTCGTTGATCGGCAGAGGGGGCGAAGGACCGTTGGTAGATGTCGTGAACGTGATTCCACACACCACAGATTATTGAGTCTTTTTATCAAGTAGTTGTAGTCGGTCTCACCATTTTTATTCTTGAGAATGTCGTGGCTGCTTGTTTGATGCATGAAACATGCAGCAGACAAGCGTGGGCGATGAGCCGTAGGTGATAGGGAAATGGAAGTTTGTTGGAAGTTGAGAAAAGAGAAATGGAGGAACGGAGGGTTGAGCCCTCCTTCGAGCCCTAAAAATGTTAGTAAAGTTTTTTGGCTTCACCACAACAAGATCGTGGAGCAATCCAATGACTATGCTTCCATGAATTGGAATCAAGGAATTTAATCTATGTTAAATTCACCTTTGAAGCGGCCGTGTTGCTGAATGCTTACACAGTTAGTAGTCGCACTTCAACTATTTGTTGAAATGTCGAAATGGCTTGCAATCAAACATGAAAGCGAAATAGATAATAAAAACAATAATAGTAAATGACATGGAGATTTTTACGTCGTTCAGATTATTGTTAATCCTATGTCCACAAGATATTCCATTATTTCTTAGTTGTTTTTGTACAAAAATGATTATAATGGCCTTGCCGACATACAATATCTGATTTTTGTTTATGGAAGGAGAAGAATTTTTTTCAAAAAGAAGTCTCCCTTTTCGTCCTCTAGTTTTTCCTTTATAACATCAAAAGTGTATTTCTGTTTGCTACAATCGACTTTACTATTTTCCTTCAATCTCCACCTTCGGATTTTGCCACTTATCGCTTATCCATGGTGCCTATTCGTTGTCCTTGGATTGATAACGGGTTTTGGCAGAAAATCGTGATATTGGTGGAATCTTGGAAATTTGAAGCGGGATGTCCAAAAAGTTGTGCGGGAAGACCGAGCCTGCATGGGTCGGTCTCCTCTCTCTCAGAATAGCGAATGTCTTCTTGAGAGGAATGGTAGGGAACCGCCTTGGAGCTTCACGGTATTGTTGAGAAAGATGCAGTGTTGAATGTTTTTTGGTGCTCAAGCGGCAATGCCCTGCTGATATCTTTGTTGCCTTTGATTGACTTAGTAAAGTATCGAGTTGGAATGAAATAGCTTTTCCTTACTCTGTTCTATGGGTTGACTTCGTACATGCTTGGAGTGTGTTTAAGGATATTCGTGATTGGAATTGCCTTCTGTGTAAGCATACAGCGATTGTTGATGAGAGAGAGAACTTCACGCTTGTCGTTTGCCTATGAGGTTGGATCTGCGTTGAAGCGTATTTCGAGTGGCCCTGTATACAACCCTTTTGGAGTGCTTTTAGCTCTGCATGACGCTGTCTAGGTTGCCCTCAGTATGTGCTAGAGCAGACCTGTTTGTAGGTATCGACAAAGTGCGAGTTTTAGAGGTCTGGTTACCTTAGTACATTTGGCACTGCTTTTTATGCCTCTGTTTACTTTATGTCTATGCTGTTGGATACGACTATGGTGGCCCTCCCCAGTTCCCTGATGCACGCAGTGTTGGTCTCTAGTTACGATCCTTTGATTATTGGGCTCGGGTTAGGTGCCATAGCTTTAAGTCGATTTCCCTTCCGCTCTATCTTACTTTCATGTATTGCGGTTTGTGGCAAGAACATGTGTAACAGTGATGTATTATAAATTTATTTAGATAAATTGGTTGTACATTGAATTTGTTATTATTTATGTGTATACTTAAGCTATGTGAGTGATGTATCTTTACTTTAATGAAAAAATAATTTTACAATTTTTGTTGATATGTACAGGTGTACATATCAAAATTTTCATAATTTCATAATTTAGTAAACAAATTAACGTATATTAGCTAACCGAATTTATCTAATCACTTTAAATTTATGATTGCGTGATTAGTTTAAATATATGGGCTGAAATGTAAAGTATTAAAAGAAAATTGAATTGGGTTTTGTAAACAATTGTGATAATTTTAAATGTAGGCATTTGAAGTTAAGAGTAGAATTTTACAATACAATGTATGATAACTTTTTTGAGATAAATGTATTAAAATTAATTTTTTTATCCTTGTTTTATGTCATTTATATGCCTTTGTATTTGAATGTAAAACTAATTTTACTATTTTGTTTGGTACAATAGTAGTATACATATTGTAATTGTTATTCTTTAGTATTTCTATAAAATACTAACATATATTAGTTAAATGAAATTACTTAAACATGAAATTATTATCAAGGACAAAATTTCTCAGCATTTTAGCCTCAAGGACAGACCTTGAACATTTTAGCCTGAATGACAACTTTCTTTAGGTATCAGTTTTTACAGTTGTTAGGTATCAGTTTGTAGTTATCGGTAGCAGTTTTTAGGTATCAGTTTTTAATTCGGTAGCAGTTTTGAAAAAATGTTTGTCCTTATGAATAATTTTGAAAGAATGTTTGTCCTTATGAATAATTTTTGGAAGAATGTTTGTCCTTGTGGTTAAAATATTGAGGTCGTGTCCCTGAGGCTAAAAATATACAAATTTTTGTCCTTTAAATTAATTCCCCCTTACTTAAATAGTTTAAATTTTGCTTATGCAATTGTCAAAAATATATGGACTTGAATATAAAATATTAAAATGTAACAGGCAAAATTTTTATTAAAAATTACAGAATCTTTAAAGTATTCACACCAAAATGTAAAATGATGGCTAAAAAAAAAGTTACAATCAAAGGAATTTGAAAATGATAATAAAGGAGATGAGAGCAAACTTTTATAATTAATAAGAGGGTTGGAAAATCTTTTGCTTATTGTAGATTAATAGATATGGTAAAAATGGATACCTTTATTAGAGTTTACAAAATATTTCTTTGTAGTTTAACAATTTCTATGGTTATTGATAAGTTTTGAATTTTCTTTTGGTAAAGAATTATTTTGAGTTAAAATTTTCTCCCTTTACAATTAGGATGCCTTATAAAGAAATGGGTCTTTCGGTAAATACAGCATGCTCTCCGTCAATATATACCCCAGAGCCGCCTCATACACCCAATCTCCCAAAGTAGATTAGGGCTAGGGTTTCGTCTCTCGGCAAATTCCTAGTGTAATCAAATTTCGAGAAAAATCCATCATGATGCAACCAAACGGAAATATGATGCAACCAACTGGAAACATGATGCAGCCACCACAACCTCAATACAATCAACCGCCACCCATGATGCCTCCGCAACCGCAGTACCCGCAAGGACCGCCTCCGCCGATGTGGGGCCAGCAGCCGTCTCAGATTCCACCTCCTATAAATCAACCTCCGGTTATGGCACCGTACCAGGCACCGCCGCAGCAGTATCAGGCAGCGGGTGGAACTGGTGGTTCGGGTGACGAGATTAAGAGCCTTTGGATTGGAGATTTGCAGTATTGGATGGACGAGAGTTACGTCGCCAGTTGCTTTGTTCAGACCGGACAGGTAGTGCATTTATTTTTATGATTTGAATAGGGATGTGAACTGTTATTTATTGTTTGTGTTAAATTGAACAAAATTTGGATGAGGTCAATGAGTGGTTGGACTATGGCATGATATTATTCTAGTGTTAAGCTCAACCCCTTTGTAGTTAATCCTTTCTAACATGCTCTTTGTTTATTGCACGATTACCAATAGCATTGCAGCTCACCCCAATTTTTCTCTAAAAATTACCCATATAAAAAACTAGGAAACATAATGTAAACCCACTTGAAATTACCGATTCAATTTAATACAATCAATAATCATAGAACCTTCAAATCCTAGCTATCACTGTCTTACCCAATTATAGAACCAAAAATTGATTACAAAAAAGGCAGGGTTCAAATTCTTACATCCCGTTGTCATCTAGAATTTGGAATATGAGTGCTTTGATTTCGTATTAGCCGTCTTTGAAAATGTAAAGTAGAGGGAACATTGTTGTGTTTTTTAGCAATGCTATATGCACCGCAGTCATCACTCCATTTTACCTAGGATCTTATTTGGCAATACTTTGCTAAATAATATTCACATGGGGCGGTATTTGATTGTCGTATTTTGAATGATAACAAATAGAAACACTTACCCATTGGATTTGTATATGGATTTTAGGTAGTTGTCCACCAATCCATTTGAAGTTCATATCTTCAATTTATGACTACAATGCAAAAAAAATTTTGAATAGCAACATTGAGCTAATTTATAGTAGATAGCAAAGAAAAAACAATTTTGAGCAGCGAAGTAATCTGGCAATGTGCCAATATTCAAGACACTAAAATTCAGTTTGTTAATAGGTAATGGCAAAGAAAAACAATTTTGAGCAGCAAAGTAATCTGGCAATGTGCCAATATTCAAGATAAGAACGTGGACAAAAACTAAAATTCAGTTTGTTAATAGGTATATTCTAGTTTTTAAGAATATCTAATTACAATACAAAATAAGCATTATTGAATTGAGGGGTACACGTTTGTATTTGATGTTGCCTTTGTGTAAAATATGACATGAATTCTGTTTGCAGCCAACTTCACTTTTATTAGAGTAAAATCTGAATATTGAAAAATGTCAACACCATATTGTTTACTTTATAAAGTGTCATGTGGAAAAAGGAAATGGTTCAGTGTTTTGAATACATGCATGCCTTGGTGGTCACAAGGGTGGAGATGTAAGCAAATGGTCCAACGACATTAATGCAAAGTATTGCGGTTCTTTAGAACGTGTGATGTACATGTGTATGAAAAAAGAATTGAAAACATTAAATTTCAATCTTTTATGTAGCTTGAATAAACATAAAAATAAAGAAAATTAATTTTTTGTTTGGATTGGAATTCGAACTCGCAACCTCATTCACATATTAAAATTTTCAAATGAAAATAAATATTAGCGTTTGTTATCATTGAGATTGAACTCGTGACCTTGTTTGCATATAAAGACATATCGAGAAGTTTATTGTCATATCAAAATATTGTGAACAAGGGGTAAATATTTGGTTGGTCCAATGATGAAAATTACTAAACCAAACTAAAACTAATAAAAATGAAAACCAAAACAATCCAACTGAATTAAGTTTGATTGGTTCGGTTGGTTATCCAATTTAACCAACCTAAAAATAATTCACATTTTATGTTTGGAATATTCATTGTATTTTAAAATAAAATAAAAATATAATATTAAAGTATTTTTATTTAGTATTCTTATGCCTTCTAATAGTAATTTTGATACATATATATATGATAAATAAAATTTATTTAGACAACTAAATTGATCTAAAAAAATTATTATACCATTAGCGATTTTAAAAATATAATAAAGTTAGGTTAATTTGGTTAAACTGATAACCGAACAATTTTTTTACGGGCCGATTAGAAACTAATCTAGTTTTAAAATCAAATCAAACCGACCGATATAAATATGATTTAATTGGTTTGTTTGGTTTAACCAAAGAATGCTCACTTCTGTTGTGAACTATTACAACTATTAATAAAGATTTGTTCTTAGTATAATTACGACTTTCAACATACAAGTGACTTAGTTCTTTTTTCAAACTAAACATTTCAATGAATTGTTAGTTGAATTTTAACTTACAAGTGAAAATGCGTGTGAGTGTAGAGTTTCAGATTTCCTTTATCCCATTCGAGATCACCCCAAGGTCTCTTTCTCACGCAAGAGTAAAATGTGATGAAAAACGTAAATTTCATTCCACTCGAAATGTTAAGGTCTCAAATTGAGATATGGATTGGGATGTCAATTTGAAATTTCATTTGAATTTCAAGATTTGAAACCTTGATGGAGTGATGTTATGTTGTGTTCAATTTTAGTTTTTATTTTTGGATTTTGAACGTTGGAATCCTAAAATATAATACTCAGAATGAATTGTGAATTTGCATTTCACAATTATGGTTGAAGTATGATGTAAACTACTTAAACTTGGAAATAATTTAGATTGACATTAGATAGTACTACATACTCATCATAGATGTTATTTTGGTATAATATAAATATCGACATGAACGAAGTTCAAGATGTATGTGCACCAATTAGCAGTTCTTTCACTAAAGATTTCAAATTAAGGCCGTCAATGGATACATGTAAAGTTTGAAATCCGTGTGCAGTCGTACTCAAAAAACGAATAAATATCCGATCTGGAAAAATGAATACAAAGGCGGAAATGAAGGAATCCACAAAAAAATTATCCGTGTTTTTATCAAACATTGTAGTTTATATTATATATATTATTATTAGCAATATATATATATATATATGTATATAAGTTTATAGTTTATATTATGTATTTAATCTATATAAACTGTGCAGAACTATTTATCATCATCATCATATTTTGTTATTTTTTGCATTTCTATAATAAGTGGGTTTGAATTTTTTTTAAGATAAACTAAAATTTCCTATTTTTGCTCTTAAATTTATCAATCAGTGGCGTATAGAATAAAAAATATTTAATATCCGTTCATGTTTGCGGATGTGGATATCTAACATCCGAAAATGATTTTGGATGCGGATGCAGATGCAGATCTGACACCATCCGAATCTGAAAATATCCGTTGATAGGTCTGTTTCAAATAGATCCTTATAACAGTTTATAGTATTTAGCCGTTCAGAACTTTTTTTGTTACTTCAAATGACAGTATACCCCTTTTACATTTGTATTTCTTATTCCGATGGACTGAACATGAATATAAGCATTAATATAAATCTGAGCAGTATTTACATATGGATCTACATTTGTACCATTTTGTTGGTATTTGAATATGGTTTTTTTGTTGACATTAGATAATATTATACACTCGTCATAAATGTTTTTTGATGTGCTATATAAAGACCGAGGAGTTCAATGGCATGTACTTATTGTGTGCAAGACAAAATAATTAATGCATTGAGCACGTGTTTCCCAAGTGCAAGACAAATGACACAATACAAACAGTATGCATTTCACACAAGAAAAAGTTAAATCAAATAGTACAAATGACATGCATTTTGTTTGTGAGGCGTAGTAGTTAGTACAGAAAGGCAGATGCTCCTTGCATGGAGGATAAAGTGTTATAATTTAAAATTCGAGAGCTTAAATGCTGATTGTTGGCACAATAATATTGGTTCAATATATGCAAAACATGAATTTTTGTATAAACGTATATGGTAGTTTAATACATATTATTTATTATTATAACAATTGATTTTCCGGTCTTCACACCAACGGCAATATCAAAAAGATTGTATGTGGCAAAATTGAAAACGGGCGAACTATGTGTAAAAAATTCTCTAAACAAAATATATATTTAATTGAAATAATCAAAGTTTTGCATATAGCATCGAAAATTTTAGTTTAGATGGAAAAAATATATAAAATTATATTGGATTTCAAAATATTAAATTCTAAAATTAGAGATATATATATATATATATATATATATGTATTCTTCATATATATATATATTCTATTTTTAGAATTCATTGAAATCAGTTATGATTGTAATTGGAACTTTTAGCTGTATTTTTTTTAATAACCGTTAAGTTCAAAGAAAATTGAATGCCATAAGAAAATGTTATTTAGAATAATGATTTTATTTTTTATTAAATAAAATTATCTTATTTTCAAAGATTAAAAAGACTTAAATGTAGAACTGAAATAGACGAAGAATGGATACTGATTTGTTGATATTGAAAATAGAGAAACGTTGCTGAAAGGGGGATGGTGAAAAAACAGAGATCGATTCTTCCATGATTGAGATTCACATTTGTTACCCCATGTTGGCACAATAATATTGGTTCAATATATGCAAGACATGAATTTTTGTATAAACGTATATGGTAGTTTAATACATATTATTTATTATTATAACAATTGATTTTCCGGTCTTCACACCAACGGCAATATCAAAAAGATTGTATGTGGCAAAATTGAAAACGGGCGAACTATGTGTAAAAAATTCTCTAAACAAAATATATATTTAATTGAAATAATCAAAGTTTTGCATATAGCATCGAAAATTTTAGTTTAGATGGAAAAAATATATAAAATTATATTGGATTTCAAAATATTAAATTCTAAAATTAGAGAGATATATATATATATATATATATATATATATGTATTCTTCATATATATATATATATTCTATTTTTAGAATTCATTTTTTTGAAATCAGTTATGATTGTAATTGGAACTTTTAGCTGTATTTTTTTTAATAACCGTTAAGTTCAAAGAAAATTGAATGCCATAAGAAAATGTTATTTAGAAAAATGATTTTATTTTTTATTAAATAAAATTATCTTATTTTCAAAGATTAAAAAGACTTAAATGTAGAACTGAAATAGACGAAGAATGGATACTGATTTGTTGATATTGAAAATAGAGAAACGTTGCTGAAAGGGGGATGGTGAAAAAACAGAGATCGATTCTTCCATGATTGAGATTCACATTTGTTACCCCATCTAGACATAGTAGGGGATTTTGAAAAGTTTGCGGTCAGACCAAAAAATAGTGAACCTACTCCTTCATCTTAATGTGAAGGGTCATTGATTGATTTAGAACATCTAAGGCATAATTCTTTCATTAAAGTGGAATTCAAATAGAACAACATTTCAATATTTTGTCGTTAAAAGCATATTTATGCTAAGTCAACTGACAGTGTGCCATATCGATTCTGTTACAATAATTATATCTTACCACGTCTCCTATTTTGATTTGTACTTAATGTTTGCATTTTCTTCTTCTTTTGATATACCGTCTTGTGAAGAAATATTGGACATCAGTAAACCTAAAAGTCATAAGATCAAATAAAGTAGTATATGTTTTGATTATTTTATCATTTTTTTGTTTAATTCAGCTCATATGTTGTGATATATCTGTATAGGTTGTATCAGTGAAACTGATAAGGAACAAACAGTCTGGGCAGCTAGAAGGATATGGCTTCATTGAATTCACAACCCGTGCTGCTGCTGAGCAAGCTCTTCAATTGTACAATGGTGCTATGATGCCTAACACCACCCAAAATTTTAGGCTGAATTGGGCATCATTTGGTGCTGGCGAAAGGCGTGAGAGGCGTGGAGATGGCGGCGCTGAACATTCTATATTTGTTGGTGATTTGGCTGCAGATGTAACTGATCAGATATTAGAAGAGACGTTCAAGAGTCATTATCCATCAGTTAAGGGTGCTAAAGTTGTCATAGATCAATTAACAGGACGGCCTAAAGGTTATGGTTTTGTTAAGTTTGGAGATGTTAATGAGCAAATGCGTGCCATGACCGAGATGCAAGGGATGTATTGCTCTTCAAGACCTATGCGTATTGGTGCTGCTACCAGCAAGACTAAAGTAGATACCGGAGCCCAGCAGTACTCTGCAGGTATAATAACATTGAATACCCTTTTTCCTTGTGCAAAATATTTATTTAATTTGATTTTAATGTTTTTTTTCCATTAAATTTCTCTTATTCTTACTGGTGTACATAGCAACATGTGCTTTGAGGGTCCAGCAAACAACTATTATGCTTTTTCATTTAAAATGCTTTACTCATTACTCAGTTCTAAATTCTATCCACTGGTCATCATTTTTGTTTTTGACCATAGGAAAGCCTGGTGGCAGTAAAATTTAGATTTAAGGGATTTGGTCTGTAGGATGACATGTGACATTATGTGTGTGTGTGAAATATATTGGAAAATGAAAACAATATTTTTCCTAGTGGTACGGTAAACTGTGAAGAATTTGGCTGGTTATATTGATATCTTTACTGTGTATGCTAATAAGCAGTCAGTTTCGTGTTTTTTTTGTTTTTTGTTTTGCTGTTGTGCTATATTCTAATTGCGTGACTTTTCGTGTTTGAGCAGAAACCCACCATGTTAGTTTGTTCCTTCCGTAGTCTTTAGATGTAAACACAAACACTTCTTGGATAGTCCGCATTCCCTACACTTTCCTTTTCTTATTTGGGTTTACTTCAATACGGTTGTAGTAATAAGAACTTATGAGAAATTTTATGGAAGCAGGATACTAGAGGCTCTCATTTTGGGCCTGGAACTGACTTCAGCTGAGATGCATCTTTAAGCGTGGCCTTGGTTAGGTCAGTCTTACATTTAAATGCCATGATTCCAGCTGGAACTTTACGTTTTCATACTTGTTGAGTATTTCCTTTACTTATAGGATCATGGTTTTTCCGTTTAAGTTTCTTTATTTACGAATTTCATTAAAAAAAACCAGCGAATGTTAGATTTTGTCTTTCTTTACCATTATTTGTTATTTCGCATCGACCAGTTTTTCTTCTTCATCTCTTCCAAAGCTTGGCAAATTTTATTATTGTGCCAATTCTTCTGCATTGTGCGTCAAATTCAGTATTTGTTATCGAAGCCATCTTTCTCTTTTATCATAGTCAGGATACCTTAGGTTTCTGTTTATACCTTTTGTGTAATCTTTACCCAGAATGTTCATCAGTTTAGTATCTTAGCACGAATTCTTGTGAATGACTGTTATACGCCTTTTTTTAGTGATTCGGGTGCAGAAGTTGTTCCTCAAGCTTAATCTACAAACCTTGCATTATTCAGTCGTTTATCATTTGGTGGAATATACAATATTGGTCGCATTATTTGTTGCATACCTGGATAAATATACGAAAGCCCTACCATGGGTTTCGTTTCTCTCGTATTATTAAATTTATTTGCTAGCAGGACCGATTTAATAATTTCAAGGGCAAATTCGTTAGAAATTCTGTGGATAAATAAAAATTCATGATCTATTTTCTAAAAATTCTCAAAACATTTGAACACGAAAGAATAGATAATTCTGGTTGAGAATATTTTATCGAATCCTATTGAAAATTCCTTAACCTTGGTTGAATTTTTTTATTTTGAATGTGCGCAAGGACCAAGGAGTGGATTCAGAAAGTTTAATTAAAATCTTTTAATTCGGTGCAATTACAATCGAACCAAATGATCTAATAAAAATTAGAAAGAGATCCGTTTCAGCAGTCATCACCATCCTTGATCAGCGACTCGAGAGTTATATGATTTCAATATGAAATTGGTATGGTTAAGTCACATTGCAGTTATTCTCTCATGCGAGCAGACTAAATGAATGATATAGGTTGGTTTCAATATCAAGAAACTCTCGATCTAGTTTACAGGCAGGCTAAGTCCAGAGCCAAGACCACGAGGGTGGTGACCTTGGGCCTCCAAAAGCAAAGCACTTGGCAGCCTTTTAAAAAAAGGTTTTAGCAGTTGTATGTAAATTATATTTATTATTTACTGCAAAGGCAAAAGGCTCTGTGTATGTTGTGAACTTCACAAGAGGGTAGAGTTCCCACCTCAGCCACGCTCAACTATTTTACTTCCCAAGTAGAGTGCATGAAAAAATAACTAATATTGTATGAGCCTAAAAATTATATTCTTGTTTGGCCTCTCTGATGTTGGACCAGCTGTTTTCTGATATTAGACCCTTTTCTTTTGTTATAAAAAAAAACTATGCTGTTACACAAATCGTACAAGTAAAGAATCAGAGTAACATGTGTTGTTTGTTTGGCTCATTTAGTTTCTACAATCTATTGCAGAGATTGTACTTTTACTTTCTCTTAATTGTCGGATACACAAATGAGATGTCTATGACATGCATGTGTAAAATGACAAATCTGAATAGTTTTTTGTTTCTTTCTAAGAAGAATTAGCTAGCCAGAAAATAGTAGACCGATATAGAGAACTCACTAAATTGTCATTTGCAGCTTCTTACCAGAGCACTGAAGGAACACAGGCCGACAGTGATCCTACCAATACTACCGTGTGTATTTTTCCAGTACAATTTATTCAGATTTTGAATTATATCCCTTTATCTCACTTGCACGATTATTGGTACAGATATTTGTTGGAGGCTTAGACACAAATGTTCCTGAAGAAGAACTGCGTCGGCTTTTTAGCACCTATGGAGAATTGGTTCATGTTAAAATACCCTCAGGAAAGCGATGTGGCTTTGTCCAATTTGCCAACAGGTTCTTAACTTATACAACATTTGAACTTCCAACTGTTTTGCAACTTATAAGTATGTGCTATCATACAATGGTTTAAAAAATATTTAATTTAAGATACCCATTATCTGGTTATATGAAGAATAGATGCACAATCTACGTCTTGAAGTTATCTTTTTATGGCACAAGGTAAAATCAGATACAGAATGCATTACATTATATGATTATACTTAGTTAAAAACGTTGGCTAATTCTATTAATCCCCCAGATCTTGCCTTTTCTACCTCTGTTTTTGGCTTTGTTTCTTAAAAAAGCTTGCACCCCTTAAATTTCTTTACCCATTATTCCAGCAATACCTTTTAGTATTTTTACTGTGATTTCATTTTTATTAATTCATCTTCTCTCCTTCACTACATCAACAAGAATCAAAACCCTAACAAAAATCTTGATCTTCATTATCATTATAAAATTAGATAGAAAAGAACTAAAATTATAGTTGGTATATTTTTATTTATTTGCTTTATGATTTTGATTTGATTTATAATTTAGGGTTTGCTATTTTTCTTGTTATGTCAAAATCAATCCTTCATAGCATGTTCCTAGTTTATATGGAACTAGGTTTTCATAGAAACACGAAGTATGCTACGCCATGTTTAATTATTGTCCTAATGTGTTCCATGCTAGGTTCTATACCATTCAAAGCTACTTATGTAGTATGTTTTAATGGATTCCAAATTATCTTAGGAACTCGGTTTCTATTAGCTTTTGGTAACTATGAGAACATATTTCAGTTAGAAACCTAGTGTAGAATGCACTATCAAATGATCATTAGTTGGGCAAAAATAATATAAAAAATGAAGCATTGTTACCAAATCCGTTATACAGATTTTGCTTCCTTGTTTCCAGAAAAAAAAACATTTCTGAGTTTGTATATCTTAGTGTAAAACGGTAATTTTTTGATGTTTTTAGTGGAGTGGGAAAGGCAAATGCTGGGAGGCTAATAGAATTAAAGCCTAAAGTACTTATATTTATTCCCTTGCATGGTTGTATGACCTCTGAACATATTCGACTCTATTTTCAGTTCTAGATGGGGAAAATTGCATTGGAATAATGGTATTTTTTGTTCAGAGTTCATGGGACTGTAATTGAAACCACTCTTTTGATATTGAATACTGTCCCGTTTTTCTGTTCTCTAAATTAACCATCTTACATCTTGAAATTTAAGAATCCAAGAATACCCCGAGATAAAATCAAAAAGATTTTTTTTTTTGGATCTTTTGGTCAAAGCAAGTTTAAAGCCTGAATATATAATGGATTTTCCGATGCAGGAGTTGTGCTGAAGAGGCATTGCTAATGCTAAACGGGACCCAGGTGGGGTCACAGAACATCAGGCTTTCATGGGGTCGCAACACTTCTAACAAACAAGTAACAACAACACACCTCTAACTGTCTTCTACTTTCACCATTTATTAATTAATAAAAATAATATATTATTTTCAAGACTAATAATATAATATTGGCAAAAAATGATGGGTATTTCAGCCACAGCAACAGGACCCGAACCAGTACGGTAGCAGCTACTATGGTTACGGGCAGCAAGGGTACAATGCATATGGTTATGGTCAACAGCCTCAAGCTCCTAACATGTTCACTTACGGTGCTTACCCTAATTACCCTCAGCAAGTCAATTACCAGCACCAGCAGCAGGTACGCCCTTTAACACTTCTAGTGCGCCCCCCTTTAGCATCTCCATCATATTTTGAGCTACACAATTTTTAATGCTTAACATTTTGTGCATACCCACTAAATTGTGCTAATTTGAATATATGTATAATAACATGACTGAGGTTGACTTCAAATAAGCATTTTGTGCATACCCACTAAATTGTGCTAATTTGAATATATGTATAATAACATGACTGAGGTTGACTTCAAATCAACAGCTAAAATAAATGTTGCTACCGGTTAATGTTAATAATTTTTGAATATGCATATACACACGCACATACATACAACCTTCTAAAAATCACAATATAAATTATTTGTTTTAATATATATTTTTAACTAGCTAGCTACTCAAAACTTGGACAAGTCTACTTTTTATGCAATAACTTTATATTATAAATTTGTAACTCATTGGCTGTGCATATATAGCTTTTGGTAATAATCAACGGGCTTTTAATTTGATTAATATTGTTGTGCAGTGAGCTTTGCCCTTTTATGATGGAAAGAATTTTGGCTGCTGAAGTTTCGATGTAAACTCTGGTCCATGTAGTTGGTTAATGAAAGGTGTGAGTGAGTGGGTTGTGGTACCTGTTTTTATTATGTTTCTGGATTAGTAGCCTATTATGGATCTCTCTTTTATGTTTTTTTTTAATCTCTTACCTTGTTTCTCTACTTCCCTACTTCTTTTCTAAACTTTTGCTGGTTAATAATAAATTTATGAGAATTATGGCTACCTTTCTTATACTGTTTCTGCTGTGTTCCTTATATATTTTGTGCTAGCGTGGCAATTACTTACTGAGATGCACATATTGAGGGTTTAAACTGGAATAAGCAACTCAATATTCTTATTATTATTTTTTAAGAAAAATAGTTATATTTGCAAAAATAGGATTGAAGTGTGTGTTAAAAGCCCCGACGAACTTTTTGGATAGGTTTAAAAAGATTTTATGTACTAACTAAGAGTCCACTCGAAAATAGTTTACGTTGATACTCTTGGATCTAGTATCATTTAAATGTCATTTTGCAATGCTTATTTAAGCTTTATTAGATTATTTCTGTGCAAGCATCATCTTATAGCACTGTACTAGACTTACTGACCCATTAGATGATCATGTGTATAATAAAGCCTCTCTTTTCTAGTTCTTAAAGACTATCATGTTCAATGAGTGTCCAGGCAAAAACGGGGAAAGAGAAGCTTACATCATTAACGAAAAACCTCTGGTTTGAATTGTTTATGCTTTGGGTTTATTACGATAAACGTATTTGAATATTTTGTTAAATTTATCTTAAAATTGGTTCATATCAACATTAACATTTATGTAGGTCTGGTAAATTTTGTTTTCATTTTCAGTTCGAGAAAAGTTACAAACATATAAATTTAAAATTGTTTTAAATTGAAAGTTATAACAAAAAGGAAAAATGATCTGGAACTACATCTAACCGTATATGCATAATTTAGTTATAGTATTAATTAAATTGTTAAATAATGATATATACATAAATATAACATATATTATGTATTTTGTGTTTTTTTATGACGAGAGCTATACTTATTTAAACAAAACACTTATTACTTATTACGACGTCTCAAGAACTCGAACCCAATTCAGTTAGAGGTCCTTGACAATTATATATCATATGATTAAATAAGAGAAGCTTATATACTATGTATGTATGTGTATGTATATAAAATATTAAAAATAAACAAACCATTGTAGATATATGAATGAATACATATTTATATCCTTTTATATGCATATAAGATGACATATAATATTAATTTTTATTATGAATACTTAGGTACCATTTGCGGTCTTTTTTTACTCCATACCCGTTGGTGACGCGTCTGATGTGTCGGACGTCCAACGTTCGATTCCACTTTCCCAGCATCGTTGCCTCATTGTGGAAAATTGATATGTCGCCAACGTATTTCCATCCACCTACATAACCAACTCTCCTTCACACCAATCCTCCACAACATTCCACCAACCTCTTCCCCTTCATCTTCTTTCTACTTCACACATTTCCGTCCACACCAATAATGTTTAATTCGAAATCAGATTCTAACTACGAAGATGCACTAGATATGATCGTTATAGCAACGTATTTACTTACACGAAGGAGCGATATCGTTTGGATTCACACGTCAGAATATACCAGTTTAATGTGTGCGAAAGACATTGAATGGACATCACGAACGCTGTCAATGAAATTTTCGAATGAAAAGACTTTGCTTTCTCTCGTTATGCGATAAACCGCAAATTTAAGGTCTGACTACTACATAAATCGTTGGTATTAGAAAAGCGGTTGCCATATACCAATACACTATAGGTGCAGCTCTCTCAAATCGGCAAATGAGTGAAAGATTTCAAAGGTCGGGTAGCACAATCTCAGTTTGTTTTCATGATATTTTAGATATTGTACAATTACTCGTTACAAATATTATTAAGTCAGACGACCCTCAATTTCATACTGTTCCAGATCATATTAGAACTTCAAACTGCTACTACCCATACTTTAGAAACTGTGTTGGTGCTATAGAAGGTACACATGTAATGACACACTTATCTGCACACCAAGTAGTTTCATACATAGGACGAAAATGTTATCCTACATATTACAGTTTACTTATGTTGTGGCTGGTTGGGAAGGTACTGCACATGATTTTAGAATTTTCAATTCATGTTATAACCGATAGAAACTCCAATATCCCTCATCCTCCACTTGGCCAGTATTATGTAGTTGATTCAAGACATCCAATTCAATCTGGTTATTTATCGCGTATCGTAATATTAGATATCATATTCTTCATTTTCGTGAAACCGCAATCAACCAAAATCGATAAATGAAAATTTTAATGTCTATCATTTGAGTTTACGTATGACAGTTGAGAGAACCTTTGGAAAATGAAAGAAAAAGTTTGTCATTTTGAAGAATATGCCAACATACTCATTTGAACAAGTAAAAGTTGTCGTATCTACAATGGCTGTACACTACATACGAAAATACAACATATGCGATCCATATTTTATGGCTTATGATGATTATTCCGATCTAATTCCAAAGGAATATCAGGAAGAATATTATAGTATGAGAACTGCACCGAACAGAGCAACTGAATCGATACAATAACACATAGTCAATGAAATGGTAACAATTCAAAATACCATAAGAGATGAAATTGTTGCAGCAGGGCTGCATTGATTGATTGTATCATTTTATCTGTACTAGTATTGTATAATTAATTTGGATGTATTTCAATTTCTGTACTGTTATTTCATTTTAATTAAATCCATATAACACAACAAAACAAATAATTAATTAACTATAAATTAATTAAATTAAAAATCACAACTTAAATATCCCGCTCGTAGCCGCAAATGCATTCCCCGTTCACCAATCTTCCCCGCTCAAATATCCCGTTTTCGTTCGTCGCAAACACACTCTTATCATTTCTTATAGTGGACAATGATCATTATTATAATTTTAAAATTACGAATATAAAATAACGTCGTTCTCTATTATTTACAGTACAAGTAGAGTACTAAACATACTTATGGTTGTTAAATACTCTCAAATCGTATACTTTTTTAGATCGTACTGAACATACTTATGGTTATAAGCATTTAGATTAAGCACCCTCAAGGGTTATGAATTTTATCTTCATACAATCACAAAATGATGAACCATCAAGGCCAAAAAGATGATTAGAAGCAAAGTATGTACGGTTAGAAGTAATATACGAGATATAACTAATAACTCCTTATTTACGATTTATGTTGAGCACTCTCAAAGTTGTAGTAACATGAGTCAAGGATCACCGACTCAATTGGTTAGTGGTTAATTGTAATACATTTATTGTCATACCTTTTTGATGTCGGCGTGAACTACCAAAGATGCCTCTCTACATATATTACCAAATCCTAATATCACTTAAAAATTGAATCTAATAATTAATTTATTTTACAAATTCAAAACTTCTCTCTACAAATATTATCCAAATGTTAATATCACTTAAAAATAAGATTTAACAAATAAACTTCTTTTACAAATTCATTCTTAATTAATTAATTAATTAATAATATAAATAAAAATTCAAGCTAATAAAAATTAGATGTTGCAACTTAGAAATAATAATTCAAACTAACTGCATAAAAATATTACTATATATTTATGCAAATCTTTTTCTCTTGAGTGTGTAAACATATACAATTTATACAATTCACGCGCAAAGCGCATGCTGTAACGCTCATCAAATAAAAAGTTGTAACATGATAAATGGATTCTAGCACCTATTAAAGAAATAAAATAATTCCCGTATCACTTTAAGGGTGCTAAAAGATGTGTAAATTCTAGTCGGAGCTTTATCAAAATTGTATAGTAAACCATTCTAATAAGAAGAAGAACATACGCAATCTTATAATAATCCACTTTTATAAATTTTCAATAAAACCTTTTATTGATTAGAACATACTAAACGAACTGAAATAAAGATTGATTGAAAAATGTAAAATCATGCTTACCACCATTAAACTTTTAGCATGTTGTCTCTTCAAGGTTTAGACAAGACGAATGATACAATCAGTTGAAACTTCTGAATCTTGGTCACTTGAATTTAAACTTTCGGATGTTACGTTGTTTATTAAGAGCATGCGATCTAAATACAATACAAGAGTATGGATATTAAATCCATATTCAATCACATTCAAAAGCTGTATGATGAACAATTATGTTATGTAAGATACAGAATTTTGATGGGATTATTTCATTCGAGTAAATAAATCATAATGCAAGATCATGTGCTCAATGCGATTGAATACATTCAGATTCTTATTGATTTGAGAACAATTAGTGACCGAGTATTATAGACAAACATAATTCTTGATCATTGAAATACTTATTTGATATGTTAACTTAAGTGCAAATTATTTTATCTCCTTAACATATTGAGAACGAGCGAATGTATTTTTATAAAGAAATCCAGTGCACCCTCGTAGTAAAATTTCTTAAATGCAAGACCTTTAAAAGTGAAAATGAAATCCTAAGAGTGACAATAACAAAGGCATGGTTGGAATGAAGAGAAGTTGAATATTACCTTTTTTAATGAAGAGGCGTCGGACTCACAACTGTATCAAATATTTGTAAATGTTATAAATGGAATTAGAAATATGATGTTTATTCTCGATGTGCTTTTCTCATAGAAGATTGCCTTCTATAAGATCTATTTTCTAAAGTTTTAGATACTGGATTCAACTCTTGATTATAAGATAATTACACCAAAAGAATTATAAAGCCAATGGTTCAATGGAGCTTCGTGTTACTAATGTCGTTATTGAAGCAACTTAATTAGTGAGGGTATATCATATAACACTTGTTAATTGATGCATTTAAGTTCTAACAATTACTTTCAATTATACCAAATTTTATTTATGAACATATAATAGTTCTCATGTTTGATAAAAAATGAAAGTATTTTTGTTTTATATATGAATATTACGAGTACTAGTAATAAAATGAATCTATTTTGGTATTTCAATATTTTTTAACAATAGTGATAGTCTAACTATTAAATGCAGAAGGTTCTGACATATATAACAGTTAATTTTGTAACCACACACTGAGCTATATCATCGAGAAACTATTGCACAAGAAACAAAGAGTGTCTTCATTGATATGGCTATGCATCATAACACATGTGTGAATTGTGTCACGAAGGATTAATGAAAAGTTACCCGTTAATTGGAAGTGACAAAAAATTGACAAACTCTTAGGATTGATAAACAAAGATGTACGCAGTTTAGGGTCTAAGAAACCGAAATCGGATCCACTTACTTCGTTAAATTCATCGATAAATCTAAATGCAGGCATGAATATTTTGATACGTAGTTCATGGGTCTATAGTTGGTTCATAAAATATAAATAGTAGAAAAAAATATACCTTGATTTGATCAGAGAGATGAGTAACTTTAATTTGATCTCCAAGAGTACCAAATAGAGAATAATATTGTCTCTCATGGTCACTCTTCCTTATGCTACATAATGATGCATTGGTAAGGAGTAAAGGAATCCTTTTTGACAAAATACAATTGGTAATGAGTAAAGCTGATTTACCTTTCTTTGGAGGATATGTGCTTACGAGTAAGTGCATATGTTGAATTTGGTTTCTTCTAAAGCTATACTTATAACTTCATATAGAATATGGATTGGAATGAAACTTCATTTTAAATAGTTTAAGATATGTTGTTGTCCTAGCTACATTAACGACATAATCCCATGTGAACTCAAAACTTAATTTTTGTGTGTATGTTTGTAGGCAATCCATAAAATCTTATGAATATCTATTTCACATCGGGAAAACCAAATTTTTGTTTTAAAATATTCCACCTTCGTATTGAAGGAATTACTTTCTAGAGAGTTTAGTGGCAATGTGAAAGACTCGGACTCATCCAAGATCCTAACATGAAAACTAATTGTACATATAATACTGATTTAACCAATCCCATAAGAGACAACTCATTATAATTTCTAGTAGGTTATCTCGTGCATCGAAGAAAGATTAGAAGTTTCTTATTGATGATAAGAAAGTGAATTGTTCACGATAACAATTCTCTTAGTTTTTTACAATCCATTGAGAATATAAACTCTGTCATTTGACATAATGCTTTAAATCTGCAATGGATTCTTAGTACATCAAATTTTGATTTTGGAAGAAGAACTAGAAAGGATATAAGACACATCAATTACAAGCGAGTCTTTTACAAGTAGGTCGGTTCATATGGGAAATTAAAGATTTATAAAGCAAGGTTGATGGGAAATGATTTCGTACAATTCAATTGTTTATTTTGATGAAATTTGTTTTTGACATCTCCAGGCTTAAATCCTTTTGATTCCACTTGCATATTACAACATACTATAACTACAAATCATGGTAGATGAACATTAGAAGATTGTTTTTGAATAATGACCTAAATGTTGTGTGTGTGTGTGTATATGTGTTTTTGTGTGTGCGCGCGCTATGTATGTATGTATTTAAAAGTGCAATACACACACATGCAGACAATATTAGACATATATGTAGTTTAACATGTTTAATCTAAGTAGAATATTTACTGTTAAATAATATCGATATGTTTAGAATTTCAATATGAACATAACCGTGCAAGTGACTTGAAAAAAAGAGTTTATATGTGGAAGATATACACATTAAAATGCATAGTGGATAAATTGTGATCTGTTATATACTGAGGACTAATTAACAAATATTCCTTTCTTCTCTTCAAATCTTAACCGCCTACATCGATATACTGCCATAATTTTCACTGCCACCAACGATCGTCGAAGAGCAAACGATCACCGCCGTCGAACTCCTTTCGTCACGACAATCAACCCTATATACCCTTAAAACTACACTTGTTGTTGTTTGATGTCAACATTCTAATTCTTACGACATCGTCTCTACCATCATATAAATTAGTCAGAGCTACCTCCACCGGGCCAGTTGCTAACACGTACCCTACTAGCCCGTACATCCCTAGCTGTAGCATAGTGTTTGTGTTGATTGAGATGATGATTGAGTGTGATAGGGTGGCGAGGACGATGGTGTAGCCGACGACCAACCAGACACGGTCGGACCAGGTAAGGTAAGACATGTGAATATGAATGGTTTTGGTTTGGTTGTGTTTACAGCGACGACGATTAAGCTTGTGGCATTGTACAATATTTGTCTCTTTTGTTATCTCTCTATGTGATCTCTTTTGTTATCTATGATAGAGTTAAGGATGTGCCCTAGAGGCAATTATGTAATTTATCACATAACTTAACTCTTACAAAAGAATCTTATTTGAAATGAAGTAGGCTTTTGATTTTTTTCCTATATATGTGTTGTTATATAGCGATACAAGTAATGTTAGTTAACTCATGAAATATATATAAGTTGAAAATCCTTAGGATGAATATTTTATCGATTGCAGTTAAAATTATATTTGTGATCGTGAGTATTGAATTGATATTTAGATATTGACTCTTAAATGTTCCTAGTCAAGATGCATAGAGAAAAAGATTGGATACATCAGTTGAGACTAGTATATACAACGATCTCCATGCGTAGACGAAGAATTACTCATGACTCTTGGGTGAACCAAGAGGTTATGTACTTGTGATTGTCTGGAACAATCTTAGAACTACTCCACGAGAGTCTTCTATATGTTAATACCACTAGGTAAAAATAAAAGATTCCATGGTAACGGCATACTAGTCTTTAGACTTGCGGGTACCATCGATCTTAAGACTGTATTTTGATTATGGTCAAGCATATGCATTGAAACCATATTATGACCATAGTTGAGTACACACTGAACTATGTAAAGTGAAACACTACCCAAAACAAGATTCGTCTACTACGTTGTAGAAGGTTGGTATCACCATAATTGGTAGTCAACTTAAAATCAAAATCGCTGGCCATGGTAAATCTGTTAATCGGTAAATGTTATTGGATTGAAACAAAGACTTTAATGTATTTCACGCAAATAAATATGGATCTTAATAGAGTTTTTGACCTTAGACTAAATTTGATATTTAAGTAACATATTGACGACGAAAAGAAAATGTGTATAAAATGCCATTACCAGGTGAACTTAATAAAGGTTAAAAATTGGATTTTGCCTAAATGATATATAAGTGATTGAACTTGTATCCAATATTGTACTTCAGCAAAGTCCGTATAGGCTTTAGTATTTAAATTGTTTAAATACTGACCGAGGACTGAATTCACACCAGAGAGTTAACACAACCGGGTTGTTAGTTAATTCTTGGTGTAAAATTAATTTATAAATACTATAAATTAATAATAGAATGAACTATAAATATTGTATTAAATTTTAATGAAAAATTAATTATTTATATGAAGCTGAAAACTATTTAAAATGAAGTAGAAATGTTGTACGTTGATTAGTTAATGAACAACTTTGGATATAAAAAAATGAATGATTTAATTGTTAACTCATTTAGGCTTGAAATATAGGAGCCCATATACCTATACAAGACAGGCCATAGCACGCAGGCAAGGGATGGGACTTGGTCTCTTAAGGTTTGAGAGAAAGGGGCTAGGTGTTTGCGACTTAGTTGGCTATAAATATGCACCCTCTTTTCATTCTTTAGAGACAAGTAATCTACCTAACCTTAGTCTCCAGTGCAGATATTGGTGAAGCCAACGAGATGGTGTTGCATTCCATAGCCAAGGAGATTAAACAAGATGTCCAAGGGAGGAAATAACATACAACCCGCCATTTTCGAACCGAGAGTCCACACTTTTACTTATAACTTGGACCGAGAGTCCAAAGGAATATCTATGAGATTGAGAGTTTATTAGGTTATTGAGGGGCAAAGTACCTGTAAAAAACCGCCATTTTTGGCCTTCCGAATTAACACAACTCATGGTGTGTAAACCCTGAAAGCCGGAAACGACGTGTCGTTAATTTAAGGTAACTGGAGACAAAAACGATATAATAAAATCTATCCATATCTTTCTAAACTCACAGAGAAAGGAAATAACATATAATATAAATCAAATACTACTTTACTTCAAACGAGTAACGTATATACATGGTCAAGTACAACTAAACCCAAATCCATACACACTCATATAATCAATGTCAAGTGATTATTTATATACAAATCTATATAAAATAGTAACACCTTCGTCATGTGTAACATCCAGCGTCACTCGGTAAAACACTCCAATTTCCATCAACCTAATGATGAAACAAAAGAGGAAAACTTAGGGAGAGAGTCAGACTACAATTTGATGAGTGATGTATGTCTCCACTACTACATACTCTAGACATTCCTAAATAATACCAAGATAATTATGGTCATCAACCATACCTTAATCCCGTTCATCTGCATCCAATAAGTATGTCAAACAAAACATTGATACATGGCTAACTTCATGAAAACAAGGTCTCAATCCAATATATGGACAATGGTAGATGGTATGGTCTAACCCATACTCAAAACCAAGCCCACTCTATTGCATTAACACATGGCTGAATCATCGAATGGACGCAGTTCCATACACGGCTTACGGACCAATTTGCGTACAACAACATGCACCTCGGATTTTCTACACATAATAAGTGATCGTGTTACCATGATAACCAATAGAGGTCTCAGAATCAATAGTCAAGCAAAAACCGTCAATAACAGTCGACTATTCATACGTATATGTTCATGTATATCATACACACACACATATATATACGCACATTCATCCATATATATATATATCCAAAACATTCCAATTGAATAAGGTCAAAAAGTCACTTCAAAACATCACTAATCGATGTCCAAAACCCATAGGAAAAGCCCTGATTGATTTAAGTTATTAAATTTGGCCTTATTAGCCTAGGTTTATCATGCAGTTTTTCTTCACATTGGTGTATCGATGTACATGAAAATTTCAAAATCCTGACAATGTCCAGAAAGTTATATATTTGTTTTTAGTTTTTGTAATGATCACAAAGATATGCTTCTATGAATGAACCCTCACTTCAACAGGTCATTCACTTGCACCTTTAACTCCTTCTGCTCTCTAGGTGCCATACACTTCAAAGACATAACTACTGGTCTAGCATCCTTTACAAAGTCTATGTAGAACTTAATCTCACGATGTGGCGGTAATCTGGTCACCTCCTCAACCATGTCCGGATACTCTCTCATGATAGGCATAGATGACAACTCATTATGTGGAACCTTAAGTGAATATAGAAAGCTAACCATGACCTCATCCTCTGGCCGACAACCAATTACCGTCGTTCGCCCCTCCATAGCCCTAATCGTCACCAACACCTTCTCGCAATCCACCACTACCAAATACTTCCTCGACCAATCATCCCCAATATAATCTTGAACCCAACGAAATCCAAAACAAAGCAATCAAAAACAAAAGAGCATCCATGACTTGATACAACCAAACTACGACAAACCATCTCAGGCTAGTATAGCCTCCAATAGGGTTCATCACAATGAAGGGTTGGTCAACGATTTTGGGTTTCAATACCAATCTGTCTACAAGTCACATGATATAAAGGAATGCGAAGCCCTGATATTGAACAAAACACATATGGGAACATCATAAATGAAGAGCATACCTTGAATAACGACGCTCTTCCCCTTCTCCTTCGCCAAGGGAGCACTTGAAGAAGTCGGGACAACATCGAAAGCATATGCCTTCACGACCTATTTTTGCTATGTTGGTTCTGGGCAATTCTTTTGCATATGTCCAAACTTGCCATGGTTGTCTCACTTTCTACCATCAGCTTTGCAGTCTCTAATCAAGTGACCCTTGTCTTCACAACCGTAAAAGACAGGATCCCACTTAGCTTTCTTCTGAGCATTCTTTCCTAGAAACTTCTTTCTTTTAACATTCCATTTCTTCTTGTCTCCACCACCTTGTTGCGGTTTTGGCTCTTCCTTAACAACAACAACTGATTTGGACTTGGGGTACAAACTCTCCTATCGAAGCGCTTTCTCAACAAGTCTCTAAAATGGCTCATCGATGTGACTCACCAATTTCTCCCCAAAATAGTCGTCCAAACCTATAAAAAACTTTCCATTCTTTCTCAATAGAGTGTCGATGAAAGACATTCCATATTTCCATAAGGCATTGAACCCCACAACATACTCAGAGACAGACATGTCTCTGTACTTCAAATTAGCAAACTTTCTGAACAACACCGACTTTTGAGCAGTTGGAATAAGTTCTCATCAAATCTGGTTTTGAACTGGTCCTAAGTAAACTGATCCTCGGGAGTAGCAACTCTGATAGCGTTCCACCAGTTCATGACTCTCCCTTGAAGTTGTCGAGAAATTATTTTGGAACTAATGTTAATTTATATTTTGCAAATATAAAGTTTATTTTGATAAGAGAACAAATTTATTAATATATTTTTGAAATTAATTACTAAATGATTTAAATACCATTTCAGATTGGGCATTCATTAATATTTCTTTGGTTATTCTTTGGACTCGTTATATAGAATATTATGGAGACTGAGTGTAGTTTATAAGTGGTGAATAAACGTTTGAGTATCATGCAGTGGTATGATACGATGTTGTGATATTTATTCGGTTATTCATTGTAAGTAGACGACACTCACATGATGGGGATTTGTGAGAGGCTTGCTGCAATAAGTCATGTATATAGTCGTGTGTCGGTGATTGTACCGAGCCGTGTGTCGGCAATTCGTATCTAGCCATGTGTCGATGAATCATATTGAGCCATGTGTCGCAATATATTGAAAGAAGGGTATGTGGTAGGATCGTATAATATGGAATAGTGGAATGGTCTAGGTAGATAGCAATAAGCAGTAAGTAAAGTAGACACCAAGACTTTATACTGGTTCGGACCTCTTGTCCTACGTCCAGTCCCTAAGCTCCTCTTAGGAATTCAACTAACCAACAACCCTCACTTAACCCGGAGGAATAGGTTTACAACTTACCCGAACAACCGAACGGGATTTCTTGCCTCAACTACCGAAGAGGACTTCAACTAGATACAAAGAGTATTTCCGACTTGTTGTGTTCTTGATAACACTAATGAGTCTAATTGAGTACAACTTTCCTATAATCTTATCCTCAAGAATATGAAATGTGTTTATGAAGATTTTAGGAAATATAAATTGTTATGAATCAAAAGAGTATTTAAGATAAATCAGAGATTCAAGCAATTGAAGTGGTTTGTGATTGCTTTTGAAAACTTAAGAAATCTGAAAATTTGATCAAGATAATAGAGAGATTAAAGCAATTAGAATTCGTGATTTGCAAATGATAGAAACATGTATTTTTAGGTGTAGAAGAGGTGTATCTATTTGCAAAAGATTCAGGCAAGAGATCCATCCATTACCATTGGAGAATGGTTGCAACTCTTGGGAAAAAGAAGGTGTCTTTTCATTAAAAATTCGCAGGTTCAAATTCAGTCGACTGAACAGGGAATTTCAGTCGACTGAAACTGTGCATGTTGTAATTCTGTAACAGATTCAGTCGACTGGGAATACCTGTTCAGTCGACTGAACTATTAGTTTTTGCACAGTGAATGTTTTTCTAAAAAATGAAGTTATGAAACATGTTCTAGTGTTTTGTGCAAGCCTCTTGAGGATAGATTTTAACAAAGAACCTAAACTAAGACCTATATTTAAATCATACTTATGGTGTCTTTGGTCTTCATAGTTCTCCCTTTAGTTTTGCACATATCTCTTCCTTTTTGTTGAAGCATATTGTCATTGATCAAAATATAGCGTATCAACATTCTCCCCCTTTTTGATTGATGACAATACTTATGTGTGTAATTATTTCCTCCCCGTGAATATATGCACCGTCTTTCCTACAAAACAAAGTTAGTGACATAGACTTTTCTCCTCCTTTGTCATCGACAAAAAGGAAATAAGAATATGTAGGAGTATATAATTGGCAAGCAACAAAGTAACCACATGCATATAAAACCACAGTGTGAATCATACCGTATCACAAATAAAAGAAGGCTATTTATACAAGCCTTTTCAGAAGTGGTTAAAAATTAATAAAGAGTTCCGGAAATCAAACCATCAAAATGATCAAGGATCCCTGTCCCAATTATAAGAGCCTTCATGATCTCCTTCTGGTTCACGAATAACAGGGCCACCGGTTGGTTGTCTAAAAGCTCTTCCTCCTTGACCATCATTGTTACCACTAGTGCTGCTGCTCGAATTCTCCTTGGAAGATGTCCACATGAACGTTGGAGCTGGGCGCTTGCCGCGTGAGGTTGAAACAGAAGTGGTGCTGGTGCATGAAATAGCATCCTATAGTTTGGTGAAGAACCCTTTTACCCTATCAAGTTTGTGATCAACCTTTTTGAGACGAGTAACAAGGATTTGTTGATTTCTTGATAGAATTCCCAACGATTGATTTGTAGTAAAATCTGGTTGAACAACACGGATTTCATCATCGTGATCACGAGGTTCTTGTTGTGGAGGTTGAGGTAGGTTGGTGAGGTTCTTGAAGACGTGCTTCGCATTCGGCTAGAGACATGATACGAGGAGGCCTTACTGGTAGTTGCATGAGGCTTATAGTCCGATGGTTGATTTGATGAACCATCGTATTTTCTGAGTCCGGTAGTGGCGTATCAACGTCTAGTAGAAGTTTCATTATGTATTCGCCAAAATATATTGTTCTCATTTTACCATTGTTGAAGGAAAGAAATTCATCAAGTATCAATTGCACCCAATTTACTTTAATATTTTCCCATATAGCATATAGTGCCCGGTAGTTATTCGGGTATACTATTTCATAGGAGCCGGTGCGGGGGGTAATGGTCCTCATAAGTGCTTTGTGTAGAAGCCTAGCTCTTGGTCTTAAGGAGGTGGATTTAATATCTAGAACGTTGATCTCATCGTCTAAAAATTGATGATTTATATTATCACGAATACGAGGATTGAAATCTATGTCCTCAAGCTTTATACCAATGTTTGGGGATCCTAGAATATGAGCTATGCGATCAAGTGAAAACCATACCTTTTCCTGCATACCATACTCCAAATACCGTCGTTCGGATTTCGTGGAGTTTGGTGTCCGAGGTTGAGGTTGGCATAGAATAATTTGACCATAATATGGTTGATGGCATGGTCATTCCGATTAATGGCTAAAAGTGATGTCAAACTTGCCTGGTCTGTTAAAGCTTGAATATTGTAGGATTGAAGACCTTGGAAATCAACAAATGAGTGCTCGAAGATCCTTGAATTCTTCATCTTGTTCCACCGAGTGACCGCAACATCATTGTAAAGCCAGTGAGCGATTTGAGCATCAATTGAGTTGGAGTAGGTTGAAGTTGAAGCTCTAGAACGTTTATGAGGCATAATTGTGGAAATTTGTGGAAGAAATTGTGAAAAAATAGAAATTGGGGGCTAGGGTTTTCTTTGAGATGGGGAAGATGAAGTTTGGAATCGGTAAAAAATAAAAGTAAAAGTGAGAAAGATGGCTAAGTAGGGTAAAAAACCCTGGTAAACTGCGTTCAGTCGATTGAAATTATCTGTTCAGTCGACTGAATTGGAACCCGAAAGTTTTCTGGGTAAAATTCAGTCGTCTGAACAGAGAGTTTCAGTCGACTGAACTGTTGGCTGAAAGTTTTTGCCATATATTCAGTCGACTGTGCAGAACTATTTAGTCGACTTAATTTTGCATTTTTGGTTTTTCTTGACTTTTTGAATGCAAATATTTTATTAAAAGAAATGATTACAATTGTACAAACATATTACAATATAACACATTATTTTGATCTTTTTTTTATTTCAAAAAAATCATTTCTTTGGAGAAGGACTAATGTTCTTCGGTGTTTTATTTCCTTCATTCGCCATATAGTTCCTGTCCCATGAATTTGGGCTATATTGAGGAGTTTTTGGCGATACCCAAGGATTTATCGGATCGATTGGTGTACGATATGATGAAGATGGATCAAACGAACTAACTGGTCGAGGTAGGGGCTCACTCACATCATTTTTCTTCGAGCTACAAAATCGTAAACCAATTTGCTCAAGAAAGCTTAAGCGTCTAGCAGTTACTTTTTGTTCAAAATATAATTCACGTTGAAGATCAATTTGCTGCTGTTGATATGATGAATTTCATCAATTTTTCTTTTCGTATCAGGAGAGATAAATAGTCCACGTTTGGCCTTCTTCGAATCCGGTGTATAGCCAGTTTGATAATTTTACCATTTATAAACCGACTCGTGTTTTGGTGTTGGAGTAGGAAGATGTGGTGATGTAGGTGATATATCGGTTGAGGAGGTTATGTTGATTGGAGAGTTTGATTTACTTTTCCGATTTGAAATCCTGAATCTAGTAAATAGCTTTTAAGTCTCTCATACCAAGCACGAGGTGCTTGTTTAAGACCATATAAGGCTTTCTTTAATTTATATACATGATCTGGGTATTTTTCATGTATGAACAAAGGGGGTTTCTCTACGTACACATTTTCTTTTATAAAACCATTTAGAAAAGCACTTTTAACATCCATTTGATAAAGTTTAAAATTGTGAGAACACGCGAAGGCTAATAGAATACGTATTGCTTCAAGTCTTGCAACGGGAGAAAATGTTTCTTCAAAGTCGATACCTTCCTCTTGATTATATCCTTGTGCTACTAGTCTAGCTTTCTTCCTAGTTATATTTCCTTGTTCATCTACTTTATTTTTGTAAACCCATTTTGTTCCTATAACAGATTGATTATTAGGACGGGGAACTAAATCCCAAACTTCGTTACGTTCGAATTGATTTAATTCTTCTTGCACAGTAACAATCCAGTAGTCGTCTGTTGATGCTTCTTTAGGATTTTTAGGTTCTAATGTAGAAATAAAAGCAACATGTCCCATTTGGTTTAGTTGACTTCTAGTTTTAACTTGAGAATCAATTTCACCGATTATGTTTTGTAAAGGGTGATCTCATAAGATTCTAGGTGGAGATCCAAGTTCGGTATTATTCATATTTTCAAGATTTGTATTGTCTGTATTTATTATAAATTCGTCATCATCTTTTATACTCAAGTTTTTATTAAAGTTTTCATCAAAAGATACATGTAAAGTTTCTTCGATTATATTTGTTCGTTTATTAAAAACTCGATATGCCTTACTTCGTTCTGAGTATCCAACAAAAATTCCTTCGTCAGCTTTCGGATCAAATTTTCCTAGTTGGTCTTTTGTTTTTAAAATAAAACATTTTGATCCAAATATTTTAAAATAAGTGATATTTGGCTTTCTATTGTTAAAAAGTTCATATGAAGTATTTTTAGTTAATGGTCTAATAGAAATACGATTTAATACATAACATGCAGCAGCTACGGCTTCTGTCCAAAAATGTTTTGGTAGAAGGCTTCCATTTAATAATGTTCTTGCACATTCTTGTAATGTTCTATTCTTTCTTTCTACTACTCCATTTTGTTGAGGAGTTCTAGGAAATGAAAAGTTATGATTTATTCCTTTCTTTTTACAGAAAGATTCAAAAGCTTCATTTTCGAATTCGCCACCATGATCACTTCGAATATTCTTAATTTTCAAATCTTTAGTGTTTTGAATTCTTTTGACAAATGTTTTAAAATGCTCAAATGTATCACTTTTATTTTTCATAAAAATAGTCCATGTATATCTTGAGAAATCATCAACTATTACAAATACATATCGATTATGATTAATGGATTGAACTTGTGTTGGTCCGAAAAGATCCATATGAAGTAATTCTAGTGGTTGTAAAGTTGAAATATTTTTCTTAGATTTGAAAGATGATTTTGTTAATTTTCCTATTTGAAAATCATCACAAAGATTTTTTATTTTAAAGTTTATCTTAGGTAAACCTCTTACTAATTCATTTTTAGAAAGTTTTCTAATAGTTTTGAAATTAATATGACAAAATCTTTTGTGCCACAACCAAAGATCATTATCTTTGGCTAGTAAACACATATTTGTATTATGATTAATTTTCATATTTAGAACATAAATATTCTTATCTCTATTTCCCTCAAAAACAAGATTTTGGTTTTGATCAAAAATACTACATTTATTTTCCGAAAAATTTATTTTAAAACCTTTGTCACAAAGTTGACTTATGCTTAGTAGATTATGTTTTAGATTTTCAACTAATGAAACATTTGTAATAAAAGGTAATTTCAATGTACCGTAATTTCTCACATCTCCTTTGCCAATGATATAGCCTTTTGAATTGTCTCCGAAGGTAACCGAGCCACCATCAAAGTATATGATGTTTGTAAGCATATCTTTATCGCCGTTCATGTGTTTTGAGCAACCACTGTCTAGTATCAATTTCTTCTTTTTGAGTGGGACCTGAAAATAAATACAAAATTATTGGTACCCACCTTTCAATAGGGTCCTAAAAGTTAGAACTTAGGAAACCAAACCCAATTTGGTTTAGTATCCTTTTTATAAATATAATTTTTATTATCTGAACACTATCCATAAATGCTTTAATATATTTATTCCTAATTAAAATATTGTTAGTCCTTGGAACCCAAATTTTAACTATCTTAGTTTCTTCTTTTGTTCTAATAGGTTCTCTTAATAACATTTGTTGTTTTGAATCAATATTCCTCTTAAAATTTGTATTTTTCTTTTTAGGAATTTTGACTCCTTTTTATATCCTAATCCATGTTTATTTGAGGAGGATTGAGAATTTTCTAAAATCTTAGATAAATTTTCTCTTCCTTTGTTAAAATTAGAGACATTTTTAGTGATGTTATCTAATCTAGCTTGAAGACTATTATTTTCTAACTCAACTTGTCTAATCTTAGTTTTTAACTGATGATTTTCAGAAACAATTATATCATTCTTTGTCTTTTGAGTTTCAATTTCTTGACTTAAAAGTGATAATTGAGTTTCTGAATTTGAAAGAGACTCTTGAACTTTTTCAAGTTCTTCTTCTAGAATTTTCTTTTCATCTTTTAACATATCTCTTTCAAATTCAGCTTTGTTTTGATTTTCACGAATTTCCTTGAGTTTCCTTTTAAGAGTTTTTATTGTGCTCAAAAGTTCAGTGTTTACATCAATTAAATCGTCGAAAGTTAAATTACTAACCTCAGATTCTTGAGCCATAAAGCATACATTCGCTTGTTCATTGTCACTATCATTTTCACTTTCAGATGAAGATGAATCTGAATCGTCTCATGTTACAGAGAATACCTTCTTTTTGAATTTTTCTTTCTTGTTTTTGTTATTGAGAGTTCTCTGATTCTCCTTCTTTTGCTCTGGACAATCTTTGTGCATGTGACCTTTCTTGTGACAGTTGAAACATTCTATATTCGAGGATGTAGGTTTGTTTAAGAAATTCTTTTTGAACCCGTTTTTATTTCCTTTTCTATATCTTAAGAATTTCTTGAAATTTTTGGCTATAAATGCTAAATCCTCATCTTTAGATTCTGATTCTTCCTTTTCCGCATGAAAAGCTACATTCTTTCTTTCTTGTGCTTGATCTTTCTTAGCTTGCATATTTACTTCATATGACATAAGATTTCCAATTAATTCTTCTAGTTTCATTGTAGATAGATCATTTGCTTCTTCGATTGCTTAGACTTTTCTCTCCCATTCATCAGTGAGTGAATTTAGAACTTTAGATACAATATCAAAATCCGTGTATTTTTCTCCTAGTCCTATTAAGGCATGATGAATGTCTTGAAATCTCGAGTACATGTCATTGATGGATTCATTCTATCGCATTCTAAAGTTTTGGAACTAGTTCTTTAGCATGAAGATCTTTGTTTGTTTGACTTTGTTTGTGCCTTCATGTATGGTTCTAAGTGTATCCCATATCTGATATGCAGTAGTAAAAATGCCAACACGATTAAACTCATTTCTATCCAAAGCGCAAAATAGCATATTCATAGCTTTGGCATTTGCACTAGCTTCATTCTTCTGAGTTTGTGTCCATGTAGGGTAATCAGTTCTGGGTACAACAAACTCTGCTTGAGTTGCATTCCAGGTTTCAAAGCTTGTTGCTTGCATATAAATCCTCATCCTTGTAGCCCAATAATTATAGTTTAGTCCATTGAATAGAGGGGGTCTTTGGGTAGATTGCCCTTCTGCAAATGTAGAGATATAGGCAGTTTTTGTGCTTGTGCTTTTGTTATTTTCCATATTATCAATATGTCAAATAATGGTGTTATTGTTATAGGACGGCCTTGCTCTGATACCAATTGAAAGAAGGGTATGTGGTAGGATCGTATAATATGGAATAGTGGAATGGTCTAGGTAGATAGCAATAAGCAGTAAGTAAAGTAGACACCAACACTTTATACTGGTTCGGACCTCTTGTCCTACGTCCAGTCCCTAAGCTCCTCTTAGGAATTCAAATAACCAACAACCCTCACTTAACCCGGAGGAATAGGTTTACAACTTACCCGAACAACCGAACGGGATTTCTTGCCTCAACTACCGAAGAGGACTTCAACTAGATACAAAGAGTATTTCTGACTTGTTGTGTTCTTGATAACACTAATGAGTCTAATTGAGTACAACTTTCCTATAATCTTATCCTCAAGAATATGAAATGTGTTTATGAAGGTTTTAGGAAATATACATTGCTATGAATCAAAAGAGTATTTAAGATAAATAAGAGATTCAAGCAATTGAAGTGGTTTGTGATTGCTTTTGAAAACTTAAGAAATCTGAAAATTTGATCAAGATAATAGAGAGATTAAAGCAATTAGAATTCGTGATTTGCAAATGATAGAAACATGTATTTATAGGTATAGAAGAGGTGTATCTATTTGCAAAAGATTCAGGCAAGAGATGCATCCATTACCATTAGAGAATGGTTGCAACTCTTGGGAAGAAGAAGGTGTCTTTTCATTAAAAATTCGTAGGTTCGAATTCAGTCGACTGAACAGGGATTTTCAGTCGACTGAAACTGTGCATGTTGTAATTCTGTAACAGGTTCAGTCGACTGGGAATACCTGTTCAGTCGACTGAACTATTAGTTTTTGCACAGTGAATGTTTTTCTAAAAAATGAAGTTATGAAACGTGTTCTAGTGTTTTGTGCAAGCCTCTTGAGGATAGATTTTAACAAAGAATCTAAACTAAGACCTCTATTTAAATCATACTTATGGTATCTTTGGTCTTCATAGTTCTCCCTTTAGCTTTGCACATATCTCTTCCTTTTTGTTGAAGCACATTGTCATTGATCAAAATATAGCGTATCGACATATATGGGGCTGTGTGTTTGGTATTTATGTGGAGCTATGTGTTAGCTATTGATTATAGATACTATGTGTCTATCTATCTTGTCCAGCTTCCTTTATATTTTGGAAGTGAGCCAGATTGACCAGTATCTAACCTGGCGGCCTGATTACGGTGGTCGTGCCCCGGATTTGTAACACTATTTTATATATTTAGCAATGTGTTGGCCTCTTTCCCTGTGTCAGCATAAGTGTGTTTTTCCCTATGTCACCTATGCCAGCAGTCAGTTACCTATAGGGGCATGTGACGGATCATGACCGTGTAGATTCCTCTAGATGAGCATAAAGGTGGAATTTATCACGATGCCGAAGGGGAGGTAAACGATGACTGTAGGAGCAGTGTTAGACGGATGCATGTAAGCCTCCGGGAGTAGATAGACGTGTTGCTAGTTTCGGTGTGTGTGGTAGATAGGCATATACTATTTATATTCATATGGTATGACTCTACCTAGGACTTCATGTCTTACGTACAGTCATTTACCCGTCATGATATATTATATTTCATATGAGGGGATGAGATTATAGTTGTGATAGTGTCCATAGTATAGTGGATTCTCATATCTTTTATTATATATAAGATTCTTTGTTAGGCGGCTGATATTTCTATAATTATATATTTTATATTGATGATGATATTTTATTATTTGAGATTGAGAGATATTTTAATGCAGTGTGCTAGTCCAACTATTCTTGGTGATATTTCATTTGATTGATTTTTGGGTTTTGATGATGACTTCTAGATATGGATGATTCACCCATTTGACGTTGTCTTATGATGTCTGATTTGATATATTTCCATATGGGTGATGACATCTTTATACATGGCTTTATGATATTTGTGTTATGTGATGTTTTGATGATTGTGTATGATATTACAATTATATAGCACATCTACTTACTATTTGTACATATATTGATAGTAAGATCATTGATATGTGTTACTATGCCAGTATTATCATTCCTAATATAAACTTGGTCACCTATATTTATTAAACCTTGATTTAGACATAGTTTGACCCATGTGTTATTTACGTAATACTCGGGGTTAGTCCACGACATTCCAGGTACATGGACAATATGACCAGCTTGTATTTTCTGGGCATAAAGAAGACTAGTATTTAGCATAGTTGTATACCATCATATATTGTATAGAATCTTGTATGTATATTCATGTGATGTATATTGGACATACTTTGTATATTTAGTATAATATATTATCGCTGTGATTTTGACTCTGTGTTCTATGTTATATACTATATATTATGTATTGTTATATCCTAGAAGCACATGTGTTTATTGCTTTATGCCGACACTGTATACGTATAGGTGAGTTATTTATTTGATGATTTTAATACGTACCAATGTTAGCCCAAGAGAATATTCCTGTATGTACCCCATATCGCCTCATTCCTCGTATTATCTTATAGTATTACTTAGTAATAATCTTAGATAGTATGAGTATAGAGGTGGGAGTGCTTACACTAACCAATCCTGTACTTCCATAGCTGATTACGTCTTTTGGAATGGTTTGCCACCAAGACTGGCAAAATCCTTATTCAATATAGGGAAATTAGCTCTAGGCACCGGTACTTGAGCACCACCACCACCAACAACATTCAAAGCGGCCACTTGGGCATTTTGCAGCATATTCTCCAACATTGTATTTAACATCGCCTGCAAATTAGAGTTAGCAGCCCCCAAACTCACTCTTTCTTCGACACTGGAGATGGAGTTCCTCATAGTGTTTCATGTATGATGGCTAATTCTTGATCTATAATAAGAATGATCGGTCTCTCATAAAGAAAACCACATCAATGGTACTCGTGTGTGCATGCGACTTATATACTATATATCACTATATGGTTTTAAAAACTAAAATATATAACAAGTACTCTCTCTCTCATATACATACACACACACCCTCTCGATCTATTCTAGGGTGATAACTCCTTCCCTATCTCCACTGGACCATGGTATCAACTTAGGTTAATCGCGTAACCTAAGCTCTAATACCATATAAGATGACTGCCCTACACCACCGACAACCAATATAACTAAATACTGCATTGCTTCCATGCCCGACCGACTCAGGACGATTGTCAAGGTTAAAAAAAATAAAACATTACATAACTTATCTTATATCTCACAGCACATTGAATAAAATATAATAATCAGTATAGATATAAAACATGAGAGACATTAATAACTAAATGAACTAAATATTGGAGCACAAATCCGCAAAGTTATACAACATAGTAATAGAGTTTATACAAATGGAAATAATCTCAGATAAACTATCTTAAAGTAAACAAAACACTGGCTAGACTCTACAATATTGCACAGCAGAATAAGCAATAGAATATCCATATATAATATGAGAAATCTCCATCCTGCTCGTCCTCTGCACATCCACTGCGTATCACCTAGACCTGCTGTCCAGTGTACTCATTAAAGAGTACTCGGGATAATAAGAAGCAAAACATAAAACCTTGAGTCAGACAACAGTCCAGTGTGAGCGATAAATGAATCTCAAAGTACTATAGAAGTCGATATGGTAATAAACATGGGTATGCAAACCAAACCTGACCTGTCCCTACAACCAAAGAGTTAGCACATAAAAAACATAATATGCTACTCTACAAACATCATAAGGGTGTATTGCAAACTAAATACAATGATAGGTGTCTATATATCCCTAACCACAATACTTATCTCAAGTGACAGCCCTAGAGTGATAGAATATGAGAGAAAACAAACAAAACAAATATAACATCCATCCTACAATCCTTACCAACACTCAGTGTGCCTTGGATATACGATAACTCGTATGATCATTCTTCTATTAGGGATTAATGGATAAACCATGGTATTCAGTGTACTCGCCTTTAGCCAGAAGCTGATAGTGGACCCATTCCACCAGTCCAGGGTACATGGATCCATTCAACCGATCTGGGGTAGCCAAACAAAGTACCCATGGGCGTCCTCATAATTCCCCTGCTTTCAAGTACATCAGAAAATATTCCAAGTATCAACGTTCCCTTAGCACACATATCCAAACCGTTCTCTTGCTCCATCTAGTTTACATTATTCTTAAGGAACCATTCCACATTCCTTCTTTCCATGATAGAACCATCCAACAATTTATCCATGGGTCATGCATCCTAGAACCCCGCCTTTGTGGATAATCATTCTCACGACTCCTTTCAACATCGAGTCGCCATCATCGGAACCTAACTCCATTTACCGTCGAGTTACCATCATTGAAGTCCCAAAGCTATCATTATGCCACTACATCGCCATCAAACCCCAAGTGAATAATCAAACACCTTCCACATGACATGCAGAGACAACACTTCCCATCTTGGAAGTTTCATCACCAAAGGCCCCAAAATATCATGTTGGTACCAACCAAAAGAGGGTGGTACTGATACGATTTTCTTCATCTATACTTAGCCAAAATTTGGATAAGTGTTTCACACCCTAATCTCTCTTCCTTTAACCTACCTAGGACCCCTTGCTCCATTCCTTCGAGCTCCAAAGTCCCCAGCACCTTCCTATGGCCAAGAAAAAAGGTCGGTACCAATCAAAAGTTGATCGGTACCGAGCTCTATAGTTAGCTAACTTTCAAACACCGTCTTCTGGAGTTTCTTTTTTGCATTTCTTGAAACACTTCTTGAAGTTCTACTTCCCCTAATCAAAAGCAACACATCCATACCAATCAGATCTGCAACTCCACCGAACCAAGTTCTTCTCGACACCGAAATGAATCCCCATACCCAAACTTCATGCATCTTGAATTATAGGCTTGCACCGTCCTCCAAAGCACCTCCTTCAAGTTTCACCCAATTCCGAGCATTTTTGCCTTCATTTTGTTTGAATCGACAACCGTTTCCTAACTACCTAAAAGCACTAGCAAGTCGTATCAAAGCACAACATACAAAACCTATGTCATCCATACACCATACACACATGCAATTCATCAAAATATGATTATCATCAAAACACTAATCTAGATCTAACTTTTACACTAGCATGTCAATAGGATCAAAAGGGGTTGCAAAGCCATGTAAAAACAATTTAAATCTTTTAATTTCGGCCATAACCATTTTTAGTAATTAAAGTTAGGAAACATTTTACTATCAAAATCACGTTAAAAACATCTATTTTGACTATATGAACAAGCGTAGAATAGTAAGAGGTCAAGGACTACACACCAATACCCTAAATACCAACATTTTCCTCAAATCTGAGATGAATAGTAAAGAAACAAGAATCTCCAAGCATCAAAGTGATAGATCCACAATATCCTTGCTAATTATCCTTCTAATAATGATTTAAGTAAGATTAGTAAGAATAAAAAAATCTTTTTGATGAAATTAGGGCTAATGGAGGTTAGGAATTGTTTTGGGAAAGAGGAAAATGAATGGGATCGGTCCCTACAGCCCCAATTAGGCACAATTTCTGAAATTAGTTAATGGACTAAGCTTTGGGCCTAATCAACTACTCACTAATCTTTCCAGCAGCAAACAAAACTTAAAAAGGTCATATCTACTAAACAGTAAGTATTTTTCCTATTATGACCACTCTACGGAAAGAGAAACTACAGGCCCGATCCAATGGAAGTGGTTTCAGACCATAATTAAATCATATCAAAAGTTATAGGCCTTACAAGAATTTATAGGTCTAAATGTTCGATAAAAATTCTAAAGGTGGAAAATGTCTCTAGCAGTCATTTTCTAAAGTTTTAGAGTCATACGACCTCATATGAATTAAATACTAATATTTTACGATCTGTAGATACATAAAATACAAGTTTTTACATGACGCCCACCATTTGAGTTACTGAGTACTTTCTCTCAATTGCATGCTCAGCTTCTAGTACAGATTTAAAGATTTCTAATAAATATGATTTTGCACTAATTTTGGAAAGATGGGATTTTAGGAAATCTAAGGAACACATTTTGGGAAATCCTTTGGAAATGATTTTGAAAATAACAGAGCAAAAAATATCAAAATCCAAATAAATAGGTATGGACATTAGAGATGTTAAATGGGTATTATGAGAAGAGTGGGGTAGATTAGTTGTATAATGATGGTGCTACAAGAGTTTATAGTGGTTTATAGTACCATACACTTGTAGATAATGTGTATTCTACAATTTTTATAATGTACATAAACAATTGTATCATTGTACAATAATATACAGTACCATACACAGTTTATAGTACTATACACTTGTAGATAATGTGTATTCTATAATTGTTATATGTACTCTATGAATATATAGTACCATAAACAATTGTTTATGTACAAAAAATTTAAATCATGTAAAAACAATTTAAATCGTTTAATTTTGGCCATAACCATTTTTAGTAATTAAAGTTATAAAACAATTCACTATCAAAATCACGTTAAAAACATCTATTTTGACTATATGAACAAGCGTAGAATAGTGAGAGGTCAAGAACTACTCACCAATACCCTAAATACAAACTTTTTCCTCAAATCTGAGATGAATAGCAAAGAAACAAGAATCTCCAAGCATCAAAGTGATAGATCCACAATCTCCTTGCTAATTATCCTTCTAATAATGATTTAAGGTAAGATTAGTAAGAATAAATAAACTTTTTGATGAAATTAGGGCTAATGGAGGTTAGGAATTATTTTGGGAAAGAGGGAAATGAATGGAATCAGTTCCTACAGCCCCAATTAGGAATAATTTATGAAATTAGTTAATGGACTAAGCTTTGGGCCTAATTAATTACTCACTATTCTTTCCAGCAGCAAACAGAACTTAAAACGGTCATATCTCCTAAACAGTAAGTCTTTTTCCTATTATGACCACACTACAGAAAGAGAAACCACAGGCCCAATCCAATGGAAGTGGGTTCAGACCCTAATTAAATCATATCAAAAGTTATAGGCCTTACAAGGATTTATGGGTCTAAATGTCCGATAAAAATTCTAAAGGTGGAAAATGTCTCTAGTAGTCATTTTCTAAAGTTTTAGAGTCATTCGACCTCATATGAATTAAATACTAATATTTTACGATCCTTAGATACATAAAATATGAGTTGTTACATGACGCCCACCATTTGAGTTACTGAGTACTTTCTCCCAATTGCATACTCAGCTTCTAGTACAGATTTAAAGATTTCTAATAAATATGATTTTGCACTAATTTTGGAAAGATAGGATTTTGGGAAATCTAAGGAACACATTTTGGGAAATCCTTTGGAAATGATTTTGAAAATAACAGAGCAAAAAATATCAAAATCCAAATAAATAGGTATGGACATTAGAGATGTTAAATAGGTATTATGAGAAGAGTGGGGTAGATTAGTTCTACAATGATGGTGCTACAAGAGTTTATAGTGGTTTATAGTACCATACACTTGTAGATAATGTGTATTCTACAATTATTATAATGTACCATAAAAAATTATATCATTGTACAACTAATATATAGTACCATACACAGTTTATAGTACCATACACTTGTAGATAATGTGTATTCTATAATTGTTATATCACAAACCATGTTTCTAATTAAATGGATATTCTACAATTGTTATATTCATAGAGTGAAGTACACAAGAGTTTATAGTGGTTTGGCCAGAATGTGCCTACATTACAGTCCACTTTCATTATCTTTCTTATAGATTAGTTGTACAATGACCAAAATATAGAATACAATGATCTGGTTCTCAAAAGAGAGAAATGCAAAGACTTTGAATATCCAGTTCGGCAAGGTCTATTTGGCAGTTGTTGCACTTCCTGAATTGTCTATCATTATTGTTCCAAGTTTAGGTATTTATGAAAATTAATATATGGGAGGCTAGGCCTACAAAATAGGCAATTTCCATATTTATAAGATCTGTCCTGAGTTTCCATGTTACAAGATTCTATCCGGAGTTTCCATGTTTATCTAGCACAACATTTTTTGTTTGACGCTACCATATATATCTTGTTCAGCATCTTTGGTTCAGTAGTGGTATTACTGGGAATTCTAGTTCAGTATCAAGTACCGAAGCAGATTTCGTTCGATTGGTGAAAAATCGGATATGAATTTCTATTCGATGGGGAAACAAACCAAGCTTCCATCCTTGAAGAAATTTGTTGTTTTGCCTTTTTTATTCTCATGCTACTTTCTAATCATCTTACCTTATTGACTTAAACTTCTAGCCGGATAGAGATACTTCGATTACACACTTTCTAGTGGTTTCTGCTCCCCATAATGCTTTTTCGTATTCAACATAATATGGGTGGAGACGCCCAAAACAACGCCAATGCTTTGAACATGTCATCCTTGTCATCCCTTAACTTTAGATGGGTTAACCACGAAAGAATTCCTGCTATAAGTATCCCCATCAGCTTTCTTTTTTCCACCTTTGGCCATTAGTAGCATCAAGAACAACCCAATTACTGAACCCGTCCAATAAAGGCAAAGTGGTACACTAGATTCAGAGAAAAGCTTCACCACACTAGCTTGTGTGACCCAAGTTTCGGCATGCCCCAAAGTGGTGCCCTGCGAGTATAGGGTCAAACGCCATATTTACTCCCTCGCCTATTCGACTTATCATCCAAATAGGTCATGTGACCCGCCTAACCTACCATTTTAACCTACTTAACATTACACATGGTGTGAAACTTCTTGTTTACGGCATTTCATAAATACGATATTTTGACTATGACAACTATACAATCATTTATATACTAACTTGTTTTTGCAGGGATTAATCTATGACAAGATTCGACTATGTATAATTTTATATATAAGGTTGTTTCGAGTCCTTGTCTAGAAGTTAAAATATGTTAAAATCTCTCCTATATGATATATACCGCATCTCATTATCATTTCTTATGCATATATTTGGTTTAAAGGAAAAATCTCATTTTTATGTTACATTCAGATGTCTCAATGATCCAATCCAGACGTCTGAATCTGGAAATATGAATATTGTAGAATACAATATTCAGACATCTGAATTGGATAGTTCAGACGTCTGAATCTGGCAATTTTTTGCCTATTTACTTTCTGGTTTGATTTCGTTGCATTTCAGAAGTCTGAATTTTTACAACGGCTAGTTTTCTGAAAAGGCACTTCCATTCATGAAGAGTTGCAATCTTTAATCCAACAGATATCATCATAACTCTTGATGATAACTCTTCACGAACAATTGCAACTATTTATTATCTATATAAACACATTAGAATCAAGTTTTCCAACAACAATTCAATTGATTATTATTCTACTCTCAAAATTCTTGATTCTAATACACTTGTGCTTCAACATCATTCAAATTCACTTTCTTACTTCCTTAGTCTTCACGCATTCACATATATATCATAAAGGAGAAGATTATAGGAAGGGTGTACTATAATTGACAAATTCATGTTACTCAAGAACACATAGTGTCAAGAAATATTGTTTTGTAAAAGTCCCGTTCTGCTGCTCGGGCAAAGTGACGTCCTCTTCGGCTGTTGAGGTGAAATTCTGTTCTATTGCTCAGGTCCCTGTTCGGCTGCTCAGGGATTGTATAGACTTGTTCCTTCGGGTTAAGTGAGGGTTGTTGTTTTAGTGAAATTCCAGAAGGAGTCTGGGACTGGACGTAGAACGGAAAGTTCGAACCAGTATAAAAATTCCTGATGTGCCTCTTTATTATTTACTATTATCTGCTAATTGTTCTATTATTCCGCACTGCTTTTATACTATTCCATATTACTCAATCCTATAGTCAATTTCATTTGGTATCAGAGCATAGCGATTTTCATTTGGTATTAGAGCAAGGCATCTTATAACCGTTACAAAGTTATCTGATACTTTGCTAATATGGAAAATAACACGAGCACTAGCACTAACACCAGTTTGATTGAAGGTCAATCTACTGCACGACCTCCACTATTCAATGGCATGAATTACAACTATTGGGCTACACGAATGCGTATTTATATGCAAGCAAATAGTTTTGATTCATGGAATGTTACACAAACAGAATACACTACACCCACTACTGCTTATGCAGAATGGACTACTGCTCAAAAGATAGAAGCCACTGCTAATGCTAAAGCCATGATCATGCTATTTTGTGCCTTAGATAGAAATGAATTTAATAGAGTTAGTATGTGCACAACTGCTTATGAAATTTGGAGAACTCTTAAAGTCACACATGAAGGCACTAACAAAGTCAAGCAAAGTAAAATATCCATGCTCAAAAGTCAGTTTCAAAATTTCAGAATGAAGCAAGATGAGTCCATAAATGATATGTACTCTAGATTTCAAGATATCTATCATTCATTACTAGGACTAGGACAAACATTTACGGATTTTGATATTGTCTCAAAACTATTAAACTCTTTAACTGATGATTGGGAAAGAAAGGTCTTAGCTATTGAAAAAGCCAATGATCTTTCCACCATGAAACCAGAAGAGTTAATAGGAAATTTAATGTCCTATGAAGTTAATATGCAGGCTAAAAGAGTACAGGCTCAAGACAAAAAGAATGTGGCTTTCCATGTTGAAAAGGAAGAAGAATCAGACTCTGATAAAGAAGACTTAGCTTTTATAGCCAAAAACTTTAAAAAGTTTTTGAAATACAGAAAAGGGAACAAAAATAATAACAAACGGTTTTTCAACAAGCCGTCAACTTCTGTATTAGAATGCTATAACTGCCATAAGAAGGGTCACATTCAGAAAGATTGTCCAGATCAGAAAAAATCATACAATAACAAAAATAAGAAGGACAAATTCAAGAAAAGGGCTTTCTCAGTTACATGGGATGATTCAGATTCTTCATCTTTTGATAGTAGCTGTGATAGTGAGAATGAGCAAGCAAATGTATGCTTTATGGCAAAGGAGAATGAGGTTAGTGATCTAACTTTTGATGATATGATTGAAATTAATTCTGAACTTCTTGACACTTAAAAAAAATCTCAAAAGAAAATATAAAGAAGCTTTAGAAAATCAAAATAAAGTAGAATTTGAAAGAGATATGTTAAAAGATGAAAAGAAAATATTAGAAGAAGAACTTGAGAAAATTCAAGAATCATCTTCTAATAATTCTCAATTTGCTCTATTAAGTCAAGAAATAGAAACTCAGAAAGTTAAGAATGATACTCTAGCCTCTGAAAATCACGAGCTTAAAACAAAAATCAAAATGATAGAGTTAGAGAACACCAGTCTTAGAACTAAGCTAGACAATATCACCAAGAATGTTTCAAATTTCAATAAAGGAAGAGAAAACTTGTCTAAGATTATTGAAAGTTCTCAACCGACATCTAATAAAAGTGGATTAGGTTATATTAAGAAATCACGAGCCCCACCTACAAAGGAAAATAAAAGGAGAAATGTTTCTAAAACTATACCTTCCATGGAACATTCAAAGAGGAAAACCAACGTAAAAACCATAAAAATATGGATTCCTAAAACAAACAATAGTTTGATTAGGAAGAGATATATAAATTCCTTCTTTGAATCTGTGCATAAAAATAAAAACTATATTTATAAAGGGAATACTGAACCCTCTTGGGTTTGGTTTCCTAAGACCTAACTCTTAGGACCCTAATAAAAAGGTGGGTACCAATGTCTTCACTTATATTTTTTGTAGGTACCACCAAACAAAAGAGGAAAATGGATACTAGACAATGGATGCTCAAAACATATGACAGGAAATAAGGAAATGCTAACAAATATCATCTACTCAAATGGAGGTTCTGTCACCTTTGGAGATAATTCTAAGGGATACATCATTGGCAAAGGCGATGTGAGCAATGTCGGTACATCTAATTTACCTCTTATTTCTAATGTTTTATTAGTTAAAAATTTAAAACATAATCTATTAAGTATTAGCCAATTGTGTGACAAGGGATTTAAAATCAATTTTTCTGAAGATAAATGTAGCATTTCTGATCAAAATAACAATCTTATTTTTGAAGGTTTCAGAGATAAAAATATTTATGTTTTAAACATGAATATAAATTATAATTCAAATATGTGCTTATTAGCCAAAGAAAATGATCCTTGGTTATGGCACAAAAGATATTGTCATATTAATTTTAGAGCCATATCTAAATTATCTGAAAATGATTTAGTAAGGGGCTTACCACAAAATGAATTTTAAAGTAGATAATCTTTGTGACGCTTGTCAACTTGGGAAATTATCAAAATCATCCTTTAAATCTAAGAAAATTTTCTACAATGCAACCATTGGAGTTATTACACTTGGATCTATTTGGTCCAACTCAAGTTCAATCTATTAATCATAATAGATATGTGTTTGTAATTGTAGATGATTTTTCAAGATATACTTGGACTATATTTTTGAAAAATAAAAATGATACTTTTGAAAATTTCAAAATTTTTGCAAAAAGAATTCAAAATCTTAAGGATTTAAAAATTAAAGCTATTAGAAGTGATCACGTAGGTTAGTTCGACAATAAAGCTTTTGAACATTATTGTGATAAAAATGGTATTTATCATAATTTTTCTTTCCCTAGAACACCACAACAAAATGGTGTTGTAGAAAGAAAGAATAGAACGTTACAAGAATGTGAAAGAACTTTATTAAATGGTAGCACGTTACCAAAACAATTCTAGGCAGAAGCTGTAGCAACTGCTTGTTATGTTTTGAATCGTGTTTCCATCCGACCACTAACAAAGCACACCTCATATGAACTTCTAAATGGTAGAAAACCAAATATTTCTTATTTTAGAACGTTTGGTTCAAAATGTTTTATTTTAAATACTAAAGATCAGCTTGGCAAATTTGATTCCAAATCCGACGAAGGAATATCCTTAGGATACTCGGAACGAAGCAAAGCTTATCGAATTTTCAATAAAAGATCGAAAATTATTGAAGAAACTCTTCACATATCTTTTGAAGAAAATTTTATATCTAAATATTCTTTTGATGATGATGAGATAACCCCAAAAACAAGCATCAAATCTTCTTCTGATGATGATGAAAACATTGTTCATAACATAAATCAAGTTGATAATTTGATTCAACATGAAAACATTGTTCATAATGAAATAAGATCTCCACCAAGAGTTTTGAGGGATCATCCTGTTCAAAACATTATTAGAGAAATTGATTCAAATGTTAGATCAAGAAGTCAAATTAATCAAATGGGTCATGTAGCTTTTCCCTCTTCAATAGAACATAAAAATATTAAGGAAGCCTCAACTGATTATTATTGGATCATTGCTATGCAAGAAGAACTAAATCAATTCGAACGAAATGATGTTTGGGATTTAGTTCCAAGGCCTAGTGACCAATCAGTCATTGGTACTAAATGGGTTTTCAAAAATAAAGCTGATGAACAAGGAAATATTACTAGGAATAAAGCTAGATTAGTAGCACAAGGATATAATCAAGAAGAGGGAATTGACTGTGAAGAAGCGTTTGCACCAGTCGCTATACTAGAAGCAATACGAATCTTACTGGCCTTTGCATGTTTTCATAACATCAAACTATATCAAATGGATGTTAAAAGTGCTTTTCTAAATGGTTATATAAAAGAAAATGTTTATGTTGAACAACCTCCTCTATTTGCTCATGAAAAATTTCCAGACCATGTCTATAAACTCAAGAAAGCTTTATACGGTTTGAAACAAGCACCCCGTGCTTGGTATGATCGTCTTAAAATATATGTTATAGACTCTGGTTTTGACATTGGAGAGGTTGATCAAACTCTTTTTATTAAAAGAACTAAACAAGATATTTTAGTCATTCAAATATATGTTGATGATATTATTTTTGGATCTACTAATGAAAATTTATGTAAAGAATTTTCAAATATTATGACAAAAGAATTTGAAATGTCACATATGGGCGAACTATCATACTTTCTTGGTTAACAAATTAAACAATTACCAAATGGTATATTTATTAATCAAGAAAAATATTGTAATAATTTAATCAAACGCTTCGGAATGGAAAATACTTCTGCCAAACCTCCTATGAGTAAATCTACCCATCTTGATAGAGATGAAAATGGCAAGAGTGTTGACCAAAAATTATATCGAAGTATGATTGGATCATTAATATATTTAACAGCTAGTCGTCCAGATATTATGATGAGTGTCTATTTGTGTGCTCGATTTCAAGCTAATCCAAAATAATCTCACTTAAGAGCACTCAAACGTATATTACGTTATCTTAGTAATACCAAGGACTTTGGTTTATTCTATCCAAAAGAGTGTCCGTTCGAGTTAGTATCATATAGTGATGCTGATTTTGGTGGATCTCGAACAGATAGAAAAAGTACTAGCGGTACGTGCCATTTTATTGGAAAATCGTTAGTATCTTGGTTTAGTAAGAAACAGAACTGTGTTTCACTCTCTACTTGTGAAGCAGAATATATTTCTGCTGCATTAGCTTGTTCTCAAGTAATTTATATGCAACAGACACTTAGAGATTTTGATATAAATCTTTCAAATTCAACAATATATTGTGATAATTCAAGTGCTATTAATTTATCAAAAAATCCTGTCAATCATTCACGAACAAAACATATTGATATACGTCATCATTTTCTTCGCGATTGTATTGAAAAAGGTTTGATAAATTTTGATTTTGTCTCGTCCGAAAATCAATTGGCTGATATCTTCACAAAACCACTTCTTGAAAATGTGTTTATCAAATTAAGACGAGAACTCGGAATCGTCTCTTTTAAAGATTTATAGTTAATTTTTCCGAAACTTGTATTCATACCATTTTCTATGAATTATGTTATCTACTTTTGTTAAAGTTTGCATTTGTTTTGGTTATATTATAACTTATCTGTTTTTTATAACTAATCTTTTTGGTCTGTTTGTTTTAAATCGTGACTTTTCTAGTGTTTTTATTGTATGAACCTATTTGGTACTTCCGTTATGTCTTTTGGTATGTAACTTAAACATATGATACTACTTGTTGGCTCTATATATTTTGTGATGATTCTGTTGGTTCTTTGCTCTCCTATTCTTGTTTATATTTTGTTACATCTATGATATGCATGATATTTTAACTCTCCTTTTTGTCGATGTCAAAGGGGGAGATATATTTTTGAAATATTTCCTATCGACAGGGGGAGTTTATATTAAGGGGGAGTATTTGTATTTCCTGCTTCTATATGATCATGTTGTATACTATAATTTTATATAGTTGTCATCGTCAAAAAAGGGGAGAATGTTGAAACTTCGTGTTTACGGTATTTCGTAAATACGATATTTTGACTATGACAACTATACAATCATTTATATACTAACTTGTTTTTGCAGGGATTAATCTATGACAAGATTCGACTATGTATAATTTTATATATTAGGTTGTTTCGAGTCCTTGTCTAGAAGTTAAAATATGTTAAAATCTCTCCTATATGATATATACTACATCTCATTATCATTTCATATGCATATATTTGGTTTAAAGGAAAAATCTCATTTTTATGTTACATTCAGACGTCTGAATGATCCAATCCAGACGTTTGAATCTGGAAATATGAATATTGTAGAATACAATATTCAGACATCTGAATTGGATAGTTCATACGTCTGAATCTGGAAATTTTTTGCCTATTTACTTTCTGGTTTGATTTCGTTGCATTTCAGAAGTCTGAATTTTTAATTTCAGAAGTCTGAATATTTACAACGGCTAGTTTTCTGAAAAGGCACTTCCATTCATGAAGAGTTGCAATCTTTAATCCAACAGATATCATCATAACTCTTGATGATAACTCTTCACGAACAATTGCAACTATTTATTATCTATATAAACACATTAGAATCAAGTTTTCCAACAACAATTCAATTGATTATTATTCTACTCTCAAAATTCTTGATTCTAATACACTTGTGCTTCAACATCATTCAAATTCACTTTCTTACTTCCTTAGTCTTCACGCATTCACATATATATCATAAAGGAGAAGATTATAGGAAGAGTGTACTATAATTGACAAATTCGTGTTACTCAAGAACACATAGTTTCAAGAAATATTGTTTTGTAAAAGTCCCGTTCTGCTGCTCGGGCAAAGTGAAGTCCTCTTTGGCTGTTGAGGCGAAATCCTGTTCTGTTGCTCAGGTCCCTATTCGGCTGCTCAGGGTTTGTATAGACCTGTTCCTCCGGGTTAAGTGAGGGTTGTTGTTTTAGTGAAATTCCAGAAGGAGTCTGGGACTGGACATAGAATGGGAAGTTCGAACTAGTATAAAAATTCCTGGTGTGCTCGTTTATTATTTACTATTATCTGCTAATTGTTCTATTATTCCGCATTGCTTTTATACTATTCCATATTACTTGATCCTATAGTCACTTTCACATGGGTTGGGGCCCATAACCCGACTAAAGCATCTCCTTCCTAGCTAAGGGGGAGGGGCAACTCAGTAATTTTGACCTAGTTTTTCTTTTGAGTTCTCAAGTGGAAAAATTAGTTCAACATTGATCGATCAATGTTAACTTTTAACTTCAGTCGATAAGCGTCTCTCTCAGGGAACTCTCTCAACTACGGCAACTTCAAAACAAACAAAAGTAAAACAAAAATGAAACGATAAAACCCAACCATCAGATTTTGAAAAATACAGACATGAAAATAATACGAAATCAATAACAAAGATAAAAGTGAAGGAGGGGAAGATACTCGTTGATTGAAGAAGAATATTATCGAAAAATATGACGAAGGGCTTTGAAAAAACTCAAGAAATCTCTTTAATGGGGAAATTGAAAATGATCAATGTAGAAGAAAACATGAAAGTGGTAGCAGTTTATGTAGTTTTGGCTTCTAATTTGAGCCATTAGATGAAATGGGTAGAAGAAGATCTCAGTTGTCTAAGTTTAATCAATTACCACGTCACATTAATAGTCACGTCTTTGAACCATATCTGAGCCATCTCGAATATCGAATCGTCGTAGCCATTAAGAAAGTAACATTTGTTACTAGTATTAAATGCATAAAATGACAAGTTCGTCTCTTCTCGCAAAGGCGAACTTGTGGGGAAAAATATTTCTCTATTTTCTCGCAAAAGGATAGCAAATCGACCTGCCAAGCTTTTAACACTCCCTCTCCGTTACACATGTGGCCTCGACAACGTGGCCTCGACAACGTTCAACCAGGCCTATAATCCATGAAAATGCCTTTTAAAACGACCCTCGAGGGGCTCAAGCTCCCCAACACTTAATAAGATCCGACATCGATCCGACCAGTTGATGCCATCAACTGGAGATCTCGATCCCCGCGTGCAAATCCACCGAATCGTCCCATCATCGGTAGGACTGTCAATGGATACTTGAAAAATCCAAAATCCGTCCGCATCCGCATCCAAAAAGCGGATAAATATATGATATCTGGAAAAACAGATGCGGATGCAGATACGAAGACATTCGCATCCGAAAATTATCTATCCAGTTTTTGTCAAGATTATAGTTCAAATTATGTGTATTTTAGTGCAGTGAAAGATATTTGTTTGTTATTTTATTAAGTTAGTAGTTTATATTATATGCACTTAATGCTTTTTAACTGCTTGAAACTATTTATTATCATTATATTTGTTAATTTTTAACACTTTTATAATCAATGGGATTGAAAAATATTTATGTTATACTAAAATTTTCTTTTTATAATTCTTGATTTATTGATCGTTAGCGGATAGGATAATTATCCGATATCCGTCCGTATCCGCGGATGCAGATAACCGATATCCAAAAAGGATTTAGGATTCGGATGCAGATATGGCACTATCTGCATCCGAAAGCATCCGTTGATAGGCCTAATCATCAGGGTACCCATTTGAAACAGGAAGGCGTTGTCTCCGCTCACATTTCCAAGCTCCCCGATCCTTTATGCCGCCATCTCTCTTGAAGACCAGTCCGCCCCATTGTCTTGTTCTTAACTTAACTTGGCGGGCTCTAGCAAAAGCGCATGGTCGCCCCTACAAAAAGAAGCAATGAATCGGCACTATTCCGCTGTAAAGATCGATATAAAATGACAATTTTAATCTGTACAAGTAGCACTGTGAAGCAAACTCCCATTGTCCTTCACCATCCACCTAAGCAACGACGTCATTGTTTAACAACAATCTTTTATCCCCATGTTGCCTTTTGAAATAGTCGTACATGGTACATACCACAAGCTGGTCAATACGCCTAGCATCCTAGATGGCCTATATTTGAGCCTATAATGTCGTTAATGGTCATTAGGATTCCTACGGATCGGTGCATCAATCTGAATCGTTTGAACCAGATCTCAATTGCTATAAATATAGCTTTGCATGCATTTGTACATAGATCAAATTTTCATTTCTCACATATAATATTGTCTCTTACAATCAAGCTCTTTTAACCAAAATCAAAATTATAAAATCAACTACCTTAGTAGACGTATATCATCTAGATTGAACCACTCTAAATCTTGAGTCTTTTTACTTGCATTATTACTCATTATCACTTCATTTTCTATTTATTAAGCATGGATTTAGCAAGCTACCTTTGTTAATATCTATTTTAACCTATAATTCCAAGGTTGACTTAAAATTAGTCAACATCAAGGAACCGCGAGCTCACAAGAAGTCGAGACACGTCATCTGCAAGTTCCACATGATAAGGCAATTTATCAACTATAGAGAGATTGTGATCGAAAGAATAGATAAAAAAGATTACATAGCATATTCATTCACTAAAGAGCTTTCTTAATATGTTTCGGGAAGACTGATTGAAGGCATGAGGACGAGGCTTCATAATTGGCCCTACGTGCAAGTTGGAGATTGATTGAGTTAAGGGTGTGCCCTAGGAGCAATTATCTAATTTGTTACGTAAATTTAACTCTGTAAACAATCTTGTTTGAAATAAAGTATGTTATTGATTTTGGTTTTGTTTTTTCTATTATATATGTTGTTATATTGTGATATAAGTAACGAGTTAGTTAAATTAAACATAGGAGTAGTGTTTTATCCATTGCTGTTACGAATATGTTCGTAACTATGAGTATTGAATCGATAAACAAAAATACTAACTCCTTGAATGTTCTTAGTCAAGATGTATCGAGAAAAGGATATAGATATGTCATTGAGAGTAGTTTTGATAACAAGAGTGATACTTTATTCAAGCAGAGCATTCATTATGATGTCTCAGGATATTGATATGTCGTTGAGACTAGTGTACGTAATGCTCTCCATACCAAATGACTATGGACTTGTGATTGTTTGGAACAACCACAGAATGACTCGACGAGGATCTTCTCTAGGTTAAAATAACTAAGTCAAAATAGAAGATCTCGTGGTAACGAAGTACAGTAGTCTTCTGACTTGAGAGTACCGTTGACCTTGAGTACGTAGACTGTACTTTGATTATGGTAAAGCATGTGGCATGGCGACCATGTTACGGTTATACATGGGTACACGTTGAACTACTTGAAGTGGGGAGATGATTCGTCTCCTTTGTTATAGAAGGTCGATATCACCATGATTGATAAGTCAATTTAAAGTCGAAACCTCTGACCGGAATAAATCGTTTAATTAATCAATATTATCGAATTGAACCAAGGAATATAGAGTGACCTACGCAACTAAATACAAATAGAGTTTTTTTTTAATCTTAGATCAAACTTTAGATATCTAAGTGATACTGTGATAATGAAAAGAATACGTGTACAAAATATTGTTACTAGTTGAGCATATTAGATTAGAAATTGGATTTCGTCTGAATGATCTGTAAGGATTGATCTTGGCTTGATACTCTTAATACTATGCTTCTACAAAGTCCGTACGGACTTAAGTATTTAAGTTCTTTAAACATTGACTGAGGATCAATTTTACATCGGCGAGTTCCCTCGTTGTTATTCATCAAATATAGTGTTTATCTTTTGTTTAATTATCTTTTGTATATGTTTATCGCCAGAGAGAACGCAATTGTGTTTATCTTTTGTATATGTTCTCAATGAAGTTAAAATGTGTTATTCATTCAAATATAGTGTTTGATACTTAATTGAGTCTAAGCATATTTAATTTATAATAGGAAATTCCATTGAAATAACTCAGAAACATTTCTTAGAGAACAACGAATCATTTCTTATGAAAAGTCTACAGTTAGTCGTGGTTAACAATGGTCCAGACATGAATAAAGTACAAAGTTAATCATGCTTAATAAAGACCTTTAAATTACTAGTAATTTGGATATGTTATTTAACACTAACATGTGAATGAGTTTTTAAATTCAGAATTTTCTGCAAATTTCTTATTTGGAAAATGTGTAATTTTGGTATTCGGTTACTTCAAAATATGAAAATAATTATTTATTCTTGAAACTTTTACCCGGTAGAAAATGCAGATTTGAAATGTTAGAAATTTGAAATATCATAAACTAAATATAATTTAGTGGAAATTAGGGAGGCATCCCTATCATACTTTCATATTGTAAAGCGGGTCCCTGTCAAAGTTTCATTGTAAAGCGGGTCCCTGTTTTCTGAAAACGAAGAAAAATTATTGCTGAAATGTCAGCAACTTTTATAAATAAGTGCTGATATTTCAGCAACTATCCGTGTCAAAGTTTTATTGTAAAAACAAAGAAAAATTATTGCTGAAATGTCAGCAACTTTTATAAATAAGTGCTGATATTTCAGCAACTTTCATAAACTGTGTTCACAGTGTACATAAATGTTGCTGAAATATCAGCAACTTTCATAAGTAAGTGTTGATATTTCAGCAACTTTCATACACTATGTTCAGAGTGTACAGAAATGTTGCGGAAATGTCAGCAACTTTTATGAAATGTTGCATCATGCTCTGCAATAATCGTGAATAAAAAACAGGGACCTAATTTACACCGAAATTTAGTGAAGAACTTTTCGTGAATTTTGAAACTTAATAAGGATCTGTGCCAAAAGTAACCTATGATTTATTCCATTAAATTAATCATCCAGATAAAATTATAATACCACACCTTGTATCTGATTTCCTACTCAACAATATACAGTGTCAATAAGCTTTAGACATGCCTGCCAAACAATTATATCAAAACATTATCAATCAATCCTCTTCTTCCTCCTCCTTCCATTCATCAGAGGTCTCCCCCCACGACCTGGCCCTAACCCCAAACCAAAAGAACACGACCATCTCCACTGCCCTAAAAACCCCATACTCATCCAGCACCTTGTTCCACACCCCACTCACTATACAGTAGTTCCTATCGTAGGGTACCCTATGATGCACCCCATGCGCCTCCCTCGATATTATCACCCCCGCTTTCTGCAGCGCGTCCACCCACCCCGGCACCCTGTCCCTCCTCTCGTGCGCCCACGCATGAAACTGCTGGCTCATCACTATACACCCGGCGCACACCCCAATGAACGCCTGCACCACGCCGGTGGTTACAGTAACATGAGTACCAGTGCTTAAAATAAGAAAAAGCTCGATGGGTAGCAGGAAGAGGGCGACGGGTTTGGCCAGGGAGTGGAGGTTGTTGGCGGGCTGGCGGCGCGCGATGGTGCTGGGCCGGCGGTGGTGGCCTTGGAAGGCAGCGATTTGGGGCCCGAAAAACGGGGTGGACGCGCTCCCGTAGTTGTCCACCAGGAAGTGGTACACCCCCGTGCCCAGGTCCGCCAGGACATACCCAGCCAGCCCCGACAGCGCCGGCTGCAGCGTGGTGCCTGTGTTTATGGAGATGACGATGGAGTGCGACACGGCGGCGAGGACGGTGGTGGACCCAGCTGCGAGCCAGGCCCGCTCGGCCCAGGTGGAGGTTAGACGTTCTGACGTGGACTTTTTCGGTTTGGTCGTGTTCAGAGAGGCGAAGGTTGGGGATACGGCGGCGCTGTACATTTCTTAGGAAAATTTCTTTGGAAATGAACGATGGTTAGTTATATAACAACGTTTGCGGCGAAGAGGAAGAGTTGTGTAAGGTTTTCGGTGAGCAGGTGATGATGAGAAAAGGTTGTGTACGATTTTGGTGCATTGATGATGATGATGAAACGTAACGAAAACCATAAAATATTTGATGTGCTGCTTGCCTTGTGTGGCTATTGGAAACTTGATAAAGCAGGGTTCTTTATCAACTTGCTGCTGCTACAGCAGCCATAAGTTTGAAAACATGCATCCTAAGAGGCTGAGAGGTCTCCAACACTGCATTGTATATTACATTTTGTAACGTATAATTAGACGCTTGTTGAACAACGCTCAACCTGAACATCTGTTACTTGTTTAACAAACGCTTGTTCAACAAACATCCAAATAACACGGATTTGTTTCACCTTTAAGTACTCTTCATTCCCACTCTCTTCTCGTTCCACATCAATATTCTACTACATCAAAAATAATTCTACTCATGCTTTTCTTCAACAAAAATGTTTTGTGATTTCGACGTTGATGCCACAAGATTCAGTTTTGAGGGATTCAATTTTGAAGACAATACGGTTCTGGTTGGAGGAGCGTTCGCTACTGCCAGTTGGACTTTGATAGAAAACTACGATTTATGTTATATTTGGTGTGCACTCTCAACCGATCAAGTCCGAAATGCCGACCAAAGTGGTGATACTTTTTGAGACAAAATTACAAATTGTTATAATCGGAAGAACGTTGATCGTAAAAGATCATTTTCTTCGATCAAAGGTCGATATGGGAAGATTAATCGGCAAACATAAACATTTGATTCTTAAATGTTTAAGTTAAAGCAGACGAACTCTAGTGGCTTTCAAAATGAAATGCATTTGATAAGATTACCTAATTTCATACGTTTACCAATTTATTTACCACTCTCCAAATATTTTGTTATTTATTTTAGACGATGTCGGCAATAATTTTTTTAAATAAATCAACGGATCTGAGAATAAACAAACACCTCTTTTTTACCCGTTCATGCTTTATGACTTGCTAGTTGAGCATGTAAAATAAAAATCTTCTCTTCAAAAACCTATTCAAGAAGTCTAACAAAAAAGTCCTGAAATAAAGCGTCAAGACTCGAAGAAAGCTCAAGTCCTGAGGATTCACACGCACTACAAAAATATATTGAATTAGAGATTAATATTTTTGATGTCTAATTACACGGTCCAGTCTCTAAAATAAAATCAGAGACGGATAGGAGACTAGAATTTCAGTCTCTAAAAAAATTGAAACTAAATTTTCAATCTTAAAATGTAGAGACTGAAACTTCGATCTTAAACTTTTTTAAAGACCAATGCTTAAACATTGAATTGTGGTCTCTAGTCAGTCTTAAATAGTGCACATTTTAATGATAAATAATTTAAGTTTAATTTATTTAAAATGGAAAAATAGATTTTGTAACATACGTCGTATGACTGTAGACTTATATCAAAACATTCATATAGAAAAAGTTAACAGTACAAACTGAAATAAAACAGAGAAGATAACAAAGATCACAAACTGATTATTTTACACGAAAAACAAATTTACTATACAAATGTTAATTATTATACTACAACAAGGATGCAGATTAATTGCATCATCAAATCACATTTTATATTTTGGAATTTATGAGCAGACTTTCTTTTCGCCATCCTTATAAATCGTGCCCATACTTTCACATAAAACATCGCTCATGTTGCCGCTTTAGTGGTCCATGCCATGTACTATATTTTATATCAAACCAAGATTCTAGCATGCTTTCAGTTCAACTTTGATCATATTTGAGTTTACATACTGCCATCTAACCTTTTGACCGGGCAATATTCGGACAAACTGGACGAGTCGAACTCGAAGTTATCAAGGCAAAAATCCCGGATAGATAGCCCCAGTGTGCAGAAACCAAGCATAAACAAAGCCACGGTACAAAAGCATAGCCAACTCAAGCTAAAGGAAACAAGAATCTATCTAAGTCGTGAGTCGATACCGACCCCACTCCCCGGGTCGGTGCCGATCCATGTTTTCATCCTCATTTTCGCGCATCTTCTGCCTACATGCCATACATGATGCTAGAAGCCTATACCAAGTGTTGTTTTGTTGATTCAATGCAATTCTTTATCGATCTTCATGAACACTTGAATTAGCAACTTTGTTCTTCCACGGAGCCATCATTTGGACTCAGAAACAAGCTAATGTTGATACAAACAATTATGAAATCATGTAGCTAACTACAAAATGAGCCAAAGCGAAGAGTTCAATATGACCAGATTGGCCATCTTACGGATCGGTACCGACCCAATCCCTTGGAGTCATACCGTCCCGTATAAGTTGATGAGGTGGCTGTATAATATGCTAGTATATGATTTTTGTTTGATGTTAATAAACACACACACACACACACACACACATATATATATATATATATATATATATTCGTTTAAATGTATTTGTTATTGTACTATTTTACTTTTAACATAATTAAATAAATATTTGTTGAATAAAATAAATAACTCAGAATTTAAATTCAAACAAATATTTTATTCAAACGAATATTTTATTACAAATTCAAATAGTACAAATTTGAGCTCTCACTACATTTACACATTTTCAATTACAATACAATTTCAATTACAACACAATTTTTAATCTACATCTTTCACCTCATTACATGTTCACTCTTCACTCACATTTTGATCTTCAACTTTGTTCCACCCTGTATCCAACATCTGAACTATCTACAAAATAAACACTGACGCAGTAAAATTGAATAAGAAATATTTTGCAGTTCACAATGAAGTGTGTGTTTTGAAAATATTATTTGCCTCAGTTATTTGGATTGTTCGTCATCATTTTCGTTTAATTCATCATACACGAACAACTTGTGACATGCACAGTGTATCACTGTACATGCCACAAGGTCGTGCACACCGATATACACTTGCTTGATAAAATTGCAGGGACAGGTGAGCATATAGTCAAACCCAAACCTAGGTTGGATTCAACTCAGGTGCAATACAAAAACAAAAATAGAATGATCAACTACAAGTTTCAATGGTCAGTCAACATGAACATGGACATGCACATGAAACCAGACTTCAGACCACCACACAATGCAGATCAAAGGCAACCAACCAACATACATGAAGATACACATGAATAACATGGACATTCACATGAAACCAGACTTCAGACCACCACACAATGCAGATCAAAGGCAACCAACCAACATGCATGAAGATACACATGAATGCACATATATGCATATAAACATACACATGTCAGTTCAGGGATGAAGGCTACATAGGGTTTCAGAGATAACAAAGAAATGTGCAAAAGGAGTTCAACATGAATAAATGCTTATATGAAGACCACATACAAATCAGGCCATCCAATGTTATGAAGTCATGAACACAAGACAAATGCAAGACTAACCAGGCAACCAAACTGCACAGTAGAATTTGAACAGATATAGGTCCAACCAAACAAAGTTCACTTCATACCAAACCAGACATAATGCAACATAAACAACACAACCTCAACACTCAAGTGCACAAGGATAGCAGCAAGCACATGGAACCAAGTGCAGACTTATTTATGAATGACCACACCAGTTCAAAACATGCAATGGACACAACAGTTCTGAAGTGAACCAGACAACTAGACTATAATGGCCAGAACCAAACTCAAGTATACATATGCAGTAGAACACAAAGGACTCAGTGCACAATGAATATGCAATCATACTAAAACATATAGACCAGACCATCATAACCCAAACATATGACTACATGAAAAAGATGAACCAAACCAGACTAGAGGCACACATAAATGCAACATGAAGACTCAACACAGCAGCCTCAACAAAACTTGACTCGTGTGCGCCAAGCATATGCAACAAAGTGGACAGTGCAACCAAGTGCAACATCAACACAAAACAACACTACAATAACACACATATGTACACATGAAATGACTCAACCAAATCAGGACTTCCAGTAACAGTGATCAAGTGTAGACACACAAGTGAGCACGTGAATTATCTCAAGTATGACTCAAAGCAATGAGCCAGTACAACATGATGCCAGAGAATACAAGAGAACCATACATATGCAACATGAGAACATTCGTAACATGCAGCGATTTTCAAGAAGAAACTACAAATGTAACACCAAGCAATGCAACATCAATGATGACAGTAAAGACATCAAGACCATACAAGTGCAATGTATACATGAAGCTTCAAACAAAACAAGACATGTACAAGTTCAAGGAACTAGTCAGAGCACACACATATATTGTAACGACCGAGAGATTTTCGACCCTTGAAAATTGACACTAATACGTTCACTGTATAGAGTGCCGAGCAATCGAGTGCCGGAAATACCAGGTTGTTAAGGTTTAAGAAAAAAATAGATAGAAGAAGAAATAGAAACAACAGCACAGAATCTCACAATCGCAGTGGAACAAAAATATAATATACAATAACAGCATTTATACAAAGAAAGCTATAACTGTTATTATACACACAAGTTATCAGAGTACAATCACCAACATATAAACCTAGACAGTTATAATAACTTGTCCCTAAATGCTGACTATACAGCCTAAATACACAACGGAATATAACCAATATGTACAATACGTCTCTGCCATCCAGCTCGTCTCCGGGGCTCCAAGCATCCTAACCTGAAATTCTGTAATACTCGGTCTGAACCGAGAGTTACAATAAAGTACCACCCGAGTCAGGCTGGAAACCAACGTGAGTAAACACACTTAATTTGAAATACTTAAGTTATGAAATCCTTAAGTTATGAAATCCTTTGAAAAAAAACCCAGGTAACTCGTACAATACAATGAGTTTTATCCGATTATAACCAAAACACTTTTTTAGAATTCCATCGATATTATAATAATGCCTAAGTACAGTTACTTATTTTAAAATAGTTGAATTTGCTAAATTAATCCAATTCCAGCATATTAAACTTTACAATCAAAACAGTAAAGGTTCGTAGTGATTTTCAAATCGAAGTGGTTCTGGATAACTCTGATATCCGATCCCGGTCTCCTCGAATCTAAGTAATAAATTTAAAGGGTAAACTGTTTAAAATAAACAATTAATTATTTAGGGTGACAATATTCAAATATGGGATTTTATTATAGATTTTTATTAAAATTAACCGGATCATCATTTTAATCTACTATTTAACTCGTCTGGCCACTTGATGGCTCAGACAAGAATAAAATAAATATCCAATAAAATTAAACCAAGATATAGATTGTTAACAAATTTAACGATCAATACCCAATATCAACGATTCACACATCAGGGTTTAATTAACTTTAATTATCTGAATCCCTTTATGTTTTAATCCACTTTAATTACAATTTAAAGAATTAATAACAATTTATATTTAGTTAATTAAAATTCAATACTCTATTTAATATCTAACTTTGTAAATTTATATAAATACTTAAGTCAAATAATAATAAAATTAATTACCATTCTAATTACAAAATATCAATAAACTTTACATTACGGGTTTAAAATGGCAATAGGTTTTTAGTAAAAATAAAGAAAATATAAATTATCATATAAAATACCTTAGTTCCATATTTTTTCCTTTCTTTCATATTTTTTGCTTTTTTTCTCTTATTTCTTTTCTCGGCCAATAACCGGCCCAACTTCCTTTTCTCCCCTTCTTACTTTCTTCCCAGTCTCTCTTATTTTCCCTACCACCTGCTACCCTTTTCATCTCTCCTTATTTTCCTATCCTAAAAGTCAGTGCACACAACCGTGCACGTGCACGTATCACCAAAGACCAAACCCACGCCGCCGACCAACTCTTCCCATCACCTCCGACCACCTCGTTAGCTCCATCCACCCAAAACCCGCGATCACACCCTCGCTTAAAGTTTTGACATCGAACCCAACCTGGATTCGAACCCGACATCACCAAACCTCCTCGCCATACCACCGTACCCCACCGTCGACCACCAGACCATGCCAAATCGATCTCCCCTTCCTCCTCTTGCCTTTCCCCTCCTACCGCACGTCCCACTCTCTCTCTCCTTCGCCATTGCCTTAAAGCCGAGACACCCCCCCAAACATCCACTTCCAACTCTAGTTCACCCACCACCGGCCACCACCGGCCTCTAAAAATCACCGAGCTATTTTTCGTGGACTCCCCACCACCCTAGCCTCCTCCATGCTAAACCACTAGCCACGAAATCAAAAAGGTCGCCGGAATCTGCCCAAAAACCCAAATCCGATCATCTCCTGCTTCCTCCCTCCACACTGCCTTAAAATTTCTCAAATCAGTGCCAGAAATCCATTTTTTCAATACGATCACACCTATATAATCTTTTTTTATTAATTTGCGATGTTTGGTTTTCGGTTATAATGGACATCTTGCTGTTAGATGGGTCTCTCTCCCTCTTCGACTGATGGAGATGAATGAGCTCAATTTTTAAATCATTCTATACTTTAAAACGAACCACCATTGTTTTGAATTATGTTTTAAAACTAAATAGAAGATGAGATATTGGTTTCCAGAGTTAGGTTTTTAACTGTTTAAAAAAAACAGAGTTTTGGAGGAAGGAACACAGTGTCTTGGAAAAAAACTATCATGTCGAACACATACTATATACACAAATTTTCATACAAATATATATATATACACACTCAACAAATATCATATTAATTGCCATATATACATGTATATAGATGATAACAGTGAACAAAGAGGATGTTTACTCACTTCTTTTAATATGTGATAAGTTGTTGCTTCCCTATCACCCCTTCTAGCTTTTTAATACTTCACTTGTTTAGTTTGTTTCTTTTCAATGGCAGCCTCTTGACTTTGTTATTTATATTTTTTTTTACATATATTCAAGTGTGTAATAGGCTATGCATATACATAGATATGAAAGAGATAGTGAGGCAATATGGTGGCTGAAGTCTTTCACTGTACAGGCTTCCCATCATCTTATATTTATATTAATTTTCTTTTCTTTTTGTTAGAGGCTGATTTGATTTCATATGAAAAGTTTTATTTTTAAATGACTTGATTTTAAAAAGCTAGATTGACTTGAAAGCTTAAGTGAAAGATTTGATTTATTATGTGCTTGACTTGATATGTTTTCATCGTTATGTTCCCCTTCATATGTACATATTATTCATGTATATATATATATATATATATAAATTTTCATATGCATTTTGGTTTGTTAAGGTTTGTACTTCTTTGTATATGTGTGGATATGCATACATTCACATATGCATATTTATCCTACCATACTTGCATTTATAAATATTTATTTTATACATTTTGACATACACATGCTTATTTACATATTTCGTATTTAATATGAACATATATACATATACTATACTCATAAGTTTTGAAACTTGCCATTATGAAGCTTGTACATTCATGTATATATACTTACTTACATATACAATATTTTTACAAGCATGTATATTTACCTAGTCACTATTTTATATAGCATATATATACATATACATTTACATTTATACATATTTTCATATACATTACTTTCCTAGAGTCATATTTATATACATATATGCATACCTATATACTTATATATATATATATATATATTATCGAACATCATAAAGCTTGTACATATTTATATATATATATACATTTATGGATATTCCATCTTAAGTTTAAACGGTGGAGTTTTTTTTTATATTTCTATAAAATTTATCATACCCAGAGATTTTACCATTTAAAATTTTATATGCTTTAAATAAATATATAGATTTAGGTATTTTATTTGTCAGAAAGTTTATCTATTTGACAAATAAAATCTTATATTCCAAAAATTAAAATCAGCTAATTAACCAATAACAACGTCAGAAAATCCGGGTCGTCACATTTCTCCCCCCTTAGAACTTTTCGTCCTCGAAAAGGAACGAAACGAGAACTTTAATTTTGATGTTTATTATTAGTTAAATCATTCTTTAAACATTTTAACTCCTTACTCTTTTAATTATACAATTTAAAACACTTTAAATTCCATAGTATTACCAAATTATTTTTATATAAAAATATTTTTCATAACTCGATGTTTTAACAAGTCCATCCTTGTTCTTACAGAAATTTAGTCATATGTTGATCAGGCGTAGGACTGAAAATCTATAAGTACTTAGTAGACCTGTTTCAACACCCAGTGAAAATACTTGAAAACTTTTCAAAAATGCTATGGAAAGTATCACCCCCCTCACCACCATGGGTCACAGTTAACACGATGATTACTCGCCATCTCGGCGAAATCCATAAGGAAACTGTAGGCATCCGCACCTCTCGACTTTCGCCATGGGAACTGCACAGATCGCAGCTACACCCAGGGTTGCGTTGCCATCACAGCAAAACCCGTGTAACTGTAGGCATCAGCGCCACTCGAATTACGCTGCCAAACGAAACTTTACCACATAGATCACGGACTACACAAAGTTGTGTCACTGTTCCAGTGGAACCCAGTGAAGACTGTAGGCACTCACTGCCACATGAATTATGTTATGGAACTAAACCACATAGATCACAATCTACCGATGTTACATCGCTATCCTAGCGAAATCAAACGTAGATTGTAAGCAATCACTGCCACTCGACTTACGCTATGGAACTACGTTAGATAGCAGTTACACAAGGGTTACATTGCCCTTACGACAAAACCCAATGTAACTGTAGGCATCAGCACCACCCGACTTACGCTACCCAACAAATGATTATCAGGAACTCGATCGAGTTTTGTTCGGACGTCCTCTGGGATCCCAATTTCATTGAACCAGCCCTTAGGGTTTTAGGCAGAACCACCCAGTGGATCTCCTACTATAAGTTTCGACTATCAACGGGGTGCCTTTTTTCCCATACCTTTCTCAAAACATATCATACTATATACATATATAGTACCTTTCAAATCATACTCTTTATATGCATTACATATAAACTTCATCTATACAAAATCGATATCTTCAAAATCGATAATTCTCAAATTTGGTTTACCAAATTTCCAAAATTGACTTTTTGTCGAAATCAAAAGCCTTTAAAAATCAATGGTTTCCAAAACCTTTTCAGTTTCATTCTCATATACATATAAAATTATTCTTTCCCACTCGAATTATTTTCAGATCAAATTTTTTTGAGTCCGCTTCATTCTTATATAAACTTCATTTGGTATTCCAAATATCTTTCAAAGATCCTTTTATTCTGACTATAAATTCAACAAAGGAAAGTTTGAATATATAACTAACATTTATATTCTCTTTAATGCCAAATCAGATTTTCAAGTTCGATTTCCTTTACAAAGTTATTTGTTACATTACTTATTTCCTATAAAGTAAGTTTCAATTATAGTACTGTCCAATCTTCATTTTAAAATCATCATATTTTTCTCAAATATATTATTTCACTTCAAAATCACTTTTGCCTTACTATTGCGATTTCAGTTCAAATTCAGAATTGCTTCGAATTTTCCATTTGGGTTAATACTTCAATTTTATCTTAATTCATATTTAAATCCATTATTTAAATATAACCAATTTCCACTCTGACCAGTTCAAACTTAGAAAATAGCTTGAATAGTTTTAAAATAGTTAAATAGTTAATATAAGATGGTTTTGAGTTTTAAAAGAATGGTTTGTATAATAAAATAGCTTGGAAAATCAAAATAATTGAATATTTAAAAAGATAGATTTTAGACAGTTTATATTAGAATAATTTATTTGAAAATAGTTTCAGAGTCAAACTGATTCAATTCCCAGTGTCCAATTCAAATCAATTTCTAATACCATTTCCATTTGGGTTGATTCAATCCCAATTTCAATTCGAATTAACTTCGATTCCTATTCCAGTTCAAATCAATTCCTATTTTGAATTCAAACTAAATCAACTTCGATTACAATTCCAATTAATTCGATTCAATTTCAATTTTGAATTAGTTTCAATTCCATTCTCAAATTTTAAACCATCCCGATTTATATAAATTCGAGTTCGGTTTTCAAAATGTTGATTTAATCACTTAAATCAAATTAACCCTTAATATTTAATTTAACAATCTAACTCTTTAAAATAATTCAAGTCTAGGCCCAAATTTTAAATATTCATTTATATTACCTTTATTTAAACTTATTTGAGGTCGAGTAAGAGTTCAAACCTTTTTAGAACAAATAAATTTTCGAAATTCAATTTATTTCCAAATCATAACTTCAAAATTTTGAACTCAATTCTTTAAGCAATTCCGGGTGGCAAGTTTGTTTTAATATTTTATACTTAAGTTCGAAATGATTCCATTTCCATAAATTCGATTTTATTTCTAAAAATCAAAATTATTTAAATAATTTCAATCAAAGTTTTACTTCCATTTAATTACAGGAATGGATATATATCCTTTCAATCCACTCCTTAATATATTCGAAATAACCCAATTTACAATGTTATATACTGTAAATAACAAATAGGATGATAGCAAGATATATCAAAGTAAATAAACATCCAAATTATCTTAAACACCATCAAATCCATACCTTTTCTTTCACAATTTAATCCATTTAACTTCCATAAGTTAAATCTTAATCCCATCTTGAAATCTCCCATTTCAGGCTATAAGTTCAAAACTTATTTAACTTGCCCTGAGTTAATTTCCTCATTTGTTCAATCCATTTAAACTTTACTCAATTTAAATTTTACATTTCAAATTTAAATTTCCTATTAATATCACTTCCCACTTATAAGTTCAAAAACTTATTTTTCTTTGGGTTATACTTCTCGATTTAAGGGGGTTCCAGAATTCAACTCCCGGTATTTATTTCAAATCAACTTTGAAACCATATATGTCCACACACACACACACATATATACACACACATATATCCCATTCACACATCACGTCACACTATAAATTTTAACTAACTTTGGTTCTTAATCCAAAACAAATTCATTTTCAAACAACTCTTGTTCTAAAAAAAAGATTTCTATATTCAAAATATTCTAAATAATATTATTTATTATTTCCTTATACACTTTGAAACAAAATTTTAAAATTTCCGGGATTAGATTCAAAACTTCACACTTAAGATCCATTTTTAATTTATAAGTCAGGCTTACATAATTTTACTTCCTTAAAACATTCCACCATGTGTTATCATTGTTTAATTTGTAATAAACATCCTTTATTAAGACACAACAACAAATTTTTATGATAATAACCAATATTATCATATCTAGAACCCAAACATACTTTACATTCCATAATAATTTCTTGAAAGATTATTTCTATATATCTAATATATAATTAGGGTAAATTTACTTCATTTTCAAAACACTTTGAAAAACAATTCTGCAATTTTCGGAATTTTAAATTCTGGTTTGAGTCTACCTTTAGCTTAACTTATTTGTATAATTCATTCTTATCAAATTTCTATTTGGTTATATATATATATATATATATATATTACCACCTAAATCTTATAATCTCATTTAATTTCAATAGCAACAACCAATCACCTTAATATACTATCATAATTTACAAAAAAATATTTCCTTTTTATATCAAAATATAATCTTATAAAAATTATTTTTAAAACCGTTTTTAAAATATTATATATGAAAATAACAAGTACGCCCTCATATATAATACACTCAACTCATTCTAGGGTACTATTGACCCTATCTCTTATGAGTAATCCCCAACAGAGCCAAGGTTCTCGCTTAACCTTCAGCTCTGATACCACGTGTAACGACCGGGCGATTTTCGACCCCCGAAAATCGACACTAATACGTTCACCGTTTAGAGTGCCAAGCAATCGAGTGCTGGAAATACCAGGTTGTTAGGGTTTAAGAAGAAAAATAGATAGAAGAAGAAACAGAAACAACAGCACATAATCTCACAATCGCAGCGGAACAAAAATATAATATACAATAACAGCATTTATACAAAGAAAGCTATAACTGTTATTATACACACAAGTTATCAGAGTACAATCACCAACATATAAACCTGGATAGTTATAATCACTTGCCCCTAAATGCTGACTATACAACCTAAATACACAACGGAATATAACCAATACGTACAATACGTCTCTGCCATCCAGCTCGTCTTCGGGGCTCCAAGCATCTAACCTGAAATTCTGTAATACTCGGTCTGGCCCGAGCATTACAATAAAGTAACACCTGAGTCAGGCTGGAAACTAGTGTGAGTAAACGCACTTAATTTGAAATACTTAAGTTATGAAATCCTTTGAAAAAAACCCTGGTAACTCGTACAATACAATGAGTTTTATCCGATTATAACCAAAACACTTTTTCAGAATTCCATCGATATTATAATAATGCCTAAGTACAGTTACTTATTTTAAAATAGTTGAATTTGTTAAATTAATCCAAATCCAGCATATTAAACTTTACAATCAAAACCATAAAGGTTCGTAGTGATTTTCAAATCGAAGTGGTTCCGAATAACTCTGATATCCGGTCCCGGTCTCCTCGAATCCAAGTAATAAATTTAAAGGGTAAATTGTTTAAAATAAACAATTAATTATTTAGGGTGACAATATTCAAATAAGATTTTATTACAGATTTTTATTAAAATTAACCGGATCATCATTTTAATCTATTATTTAACTCGTCTGGCCACTTGATGGCACATAATAGAATAAAATAAATATCCAATAAAATTAAACCAAGATATAGATTGTTAACCAATTTAACGATCAATACCCAATATCAACGATTCACACATCATGGTTTGATTAACTTTAATTATCCGAATCCCTTTATGTTTTAATCCACTTTAATTACAATTTAAAGAATTAATAACAATATATTTTTAGTCAATTAAAATTTAATACTCTATTTAATATCTAACTTTGTAAATTTATATAAATTCTTAAGTCAAATAATAAAAAAATTAATTACCATTTTAATTACAAAATATCAATAAACTTTACATTACAGGTTTAAAATGGCCATAGATTTTTAGTAAAAATAAAGAAAATATAAATTATCATATAATATACCTTAGTTTCATTTTTTCTTCCCTTTCTTTCTTTTTTTTCTTTTTTTTCTTTTTTTTCTCTTATTTCTTTTCTCGGCCCATAACCGGCCCAACTTCCTCTTCTCCCCTTCTTACTTTCTTCCAAGTCTCTCTTATTTTACCTACCACCTGCTACCCTTTTCATCTCTCCTTATTTCCCTATCCTAAAAGTCAATGCACACAACCGTGCACGTATCATCAAAGACCGAACCTACGCCGTCGACCAACTCTTCCCATCACCTCCGACCACCTCGTGAGCTCCATCCACCCAAAACCCTCGATCACACCCTCGCTCAAAGTTTTGACATCGAACCCAACCTAGATTCGAACCCGACATCACCAAACCTCCTCGCCACGCCACTATACCCCACCGCCGACCACCAGACCGTGCCAAATCGATCACCCCTTCCTCCTCTTGCCTTTCTCCTCCTACCGCACGTCCAACTATCAATCTCTCCTTCGCCATTGCCTTGAAGCTGGGCCCCCCCTAAACATCCACTTCCAACCCTAGTTCACCCCCGACCGACCACCACCAGCCTTTAAAAATCATCGAGCTATTTTTCGTGGACTCCCCACCACCCTAGCCTCCTCCATGCCAAACCATTGGCCACAAAATCAAAAATGTCGCCGGAATTTGCCCAAAAACCCAAATCCTCTCCTGCTTCCTCCCTCCACACTACCTTAAAAATTCTCAAACCAGTGCCAAAAATCCATTTTTTCAATATGATCACACCTATATAACCTTTTTTTATTAATTTGCGATGTTTGGTTTTCGGTTATAATGGACATCTTGCTGTTAGATGGGTCTCTCTCCCTTTTCAACTGATGGAGATGAATGAGCTCAATTTTTAAATCATTCTATATTTTAAAACGAACCACCATTGTTTTGAATTATGTTTTAAAACTAAATAGAAGATGAGATATTGGTTTCCAGAGTTAGGTGTTTAACTGTTTTAAAAATAAAACAGAGTTTCATATTCATGTCGAACACATACTGTATACACAAATTTTCATACAAATATATATATATATATATACACACACACACACTCAACACATATCATATTCATTGCCATATTGACATGTATATAGATGATAACAGTGAACAAAGGGGATGTTTACTCACTTCTTTTAATATGTGATAAGTTGCTGCTTCCCTATCACCCCTTCTAGCTTTTTAATACTTCACTTGTTTAGTTTGTTTCTTTTCAATGGCAGCCTCTGTACTTTGTTATTTATATTATTTTTTCGTATATACAAGTGTGTAAGAGGCTATGCATATATATAGAGCTGAAAGAGATAGTGAGGCAATATGGTGGCTGAAATCTTTCACTGTACAGGCTTCCCATCATCTTATATTTATATTATTTTTCTTTTCTTTATGTTAGAGGCTGATTTGATTTCATATGAAAAGTTTGATTTTTAAATGACTTGATTTTAAAAAGCTAGATTAACTTGAAAACTTAAGCGAAAGATTTGATTTATTATGTGCTTGACTTGATATGTTTTCATCATTATGTTCCCATTCATATGTACATCTACTTCATGTATGTGTATATATATATATATATAAATTTTCATATGCATTTTTATTTGTTAAGGTTTGTACTTCTTTGTATATGTATGGATATGCATACATTCACATATGCATATTTATCCTACCATACTTGCATTTATAAATATTTATTTTGTACATTTTGACATACACATGCTTATTTACATATTTCTTATTTAATATGAACATATATACATATACTATACTCATAAGTTTTGAAACTTTCCATTATGAAGCTTGTACATTCATGTATATATACTTACTTACATATACAATATTTTTACAAACATGTATATTTACCTATTCACTATTTTATATAGCATATATACATATACGTTTACATTTATACATATTTTCATATACATTACTTTCCAATGGTCATATATATACATATATGCATACACATATACTTATATATATATTATCGAACATCATAAAGCTTATACATATATATATATATACATTTATGGATATTCCATCTTAAGTTTAAACGGTGGAGTTTTATTTATATTTCTATAAAATTTATCATATCCAGAGATTTTACCATTTAAAATTTTATATGCTTTAAATCAATATATAGATTTAGGTATTTTATTTGTCAGAAAGTTTATCTATTTGAAAAATAAAATTTTATATTCCAAAAATAAAAATCAGCTAATTGCTCAATAACAACGTCAGAAAATCCAGGTCATCACATATATACGTACATGTATGTATATATGTATATAGTTATGAAGACCGACAAAACTCAAATGCATATGACCGGTCTACATGAAAATACTAGAAGAAAATGCACAATTGACTCAAAGAAGATGAAGCACAACAACAATATATACCAAACATATATCAGTTCAAAGTGGTGCAGTTCGAACAAGAACAAGTTAAACAAAGTAATGACATACAAAGACATACAAGGCAGTGTTCAGAAATGAAATTAAACAGAAGCAACTAGCCAAGATAAAAATTAACAGGGGTCAATCATTTTCATTTCAAATTCGTATGTATACCAACACGTCAGATAAACAAGTCTTAGAAAAATGGAACAGTGGATGACAATTCCAAATTCGTCAAGTCATCACAAATTTCAAAATGCCAAAGTAATAGGAGCAAAAGAAGAAACCGACCCAAAGCAACGGAGCAAAATCCAAAATCATGGAATAACAAATACGAATTGAACAAGTCAGATTTATCATAAGTATTCAAGCAAATCGAACGGCCAAGAAAAAATCACCGAAGAATTCGAACGAAATATACGAACGTAATTCTAGGGCTTTAATCCCTATAAAACCCAATTCATCATCGGCATATTATTTATTTGAGTTCAAGCAAATCAACAAGTAAAACAAAAGCATAAATCACATACCAATTTTGTGTCATTCGAACTCGAATCAAATTGAAGCTACCGAGAGCAACTCAAGCAAATCGATTGATGAAGCAACCAAAATCAGAAGGATACTTCAATCAATCACAACAAAAAGGTGGCAACTTCAATTTTACAGATGGTATCAAAGTGAGTGTCGCAAGTTTACGTGTTTAAGCGTCTGACTACTTAATTTCTAGCAGAAACCTTGGGGGCAGCACGTAGGCAGGGTTTTGCCGAAGCTGGGTAAATTTGTGTGTGATCTCTTCTGCATTATTTACTGTTATTATTTTTATTTCCGCATAAATTTTTATTTTGATTAGTATAACCCAATTCTCCCCCCCCCTCTAGGATGAAAACGATCCGACAAGTGGTATCAGAGCAAGGTTAATGGTAAGGATGTCTAACCCTAGTTGCAAATCTAGCGAGAGTCAGTCCAGTATTATTCCCTCTATTTTTGATGGAACAGATTTTTTAAATTGGAAATTAAAAATGGAAATTTATTTAAAATATGTTAATTTTAAATGTTGGGATATTATTGAAAATAGGTGTGATATAGTAGACTAGAAAAATACTTTGATTAATGCTCTTGCTATGCATATACTATATTCTCATATTAATCAAGATAATTTTAACCATATCTCTTATTGTGAAAGTGCACAGGAAATCTGGAATACTTTTGATCCAATATATGGTGCAAAGTCAACAACGGTGAGAAATCCTCCACAATCGACCCAGTTAAAGAAATGTGCTTGACAGGATTTGCAAAAGACAACAGTGATGAAGATTCAATAGCCGATGAGATAAGTGATCTTTCATTTAATGAATTAGTTCTCTTGTGCCGAATATTAATTGAAAACAATGAAGCTCTTGAGATGAAAAATAATATGTTGAAAGCGGAACAATCTAAACTGCATCAGAAAAATAATGATTTGGAAAATGAGCTTAAAAATATTAAGAAAAATAAAAATTCTAATTGTAAAAGGTGTTTGGACTATGAAAAAGAATTTGCCTGTTTTCATGAAAACATCCAAAAGTTAGAAAACGAAATTTTAATTCAGGAGAAAAACAAAACTGAGTTGATTTGTAAAAATAATATTTTGCAAAAAGAGTTGGACAGTTTTAGAGGTCGAAAAGTTCTAAATGTGCGATTTTTGAAAAGAAATTAAATGAGGTCAACGAAAATTTCAAAACCCTTGAAAAAGAAAACGTGATTTTGAGCAAATCTGAAATTATTCGATTAAATCACGAGTTTGAAAAGAAGATTGAAAAAATCAAGGATTTTGAAAAAATTGAATTTAAAAAACTCCAACTCTTTGAAACTGAGATGCTAGAAATTGAGACTAAAATTAGAGAGCTTGGAAATGAAAATATGGGCTTGAAAATGAATAATTTTGAAAAGAGAGATAGTACCATTAGTTGTTGTTCGAAGCTAATAAATGAAGATAAACTTTTAAAATCCAAAGTTAATAAACTTGAGTTGATTACTCAGAAATTTTTCACTAGAGAAAATTCATTTAATATGCTCTTAGAAAATCAACTCTTCGTGAATAAAAGGAAAGGATTTGGATTTACGAAAGTGTCAAAATATGAACAAACGACTAATAACACTATTAAGGGGAAAAGTATGATATCCAAATGTGTAAATTGTGGAAATATTGCACATAGCAAGAATAACCGTCGAAATATATATAAACAAAAAACCGTTAAACAAACATGGATTCCAAAAAGTACGAATATAAATGGTTTGAAATATAAACAAATTTGGATTCCCAAGGGTACAATTGTAGATGCTAACGGTTTGTTATATAGACAAATTTGGGTACCAAAGATTTCAATAGATAATAATAGTGGTCCTACATCCTTAGCTAGACCACTTGCCTCCTCCAAAATATAGACACATAAGTGGGCTAAGGAACAAATTTGATGGAGATAGATTTCGAGTTTTTGTAGGTGATTGATAAAATAAAATTTAAATGTTCCTTAGCCTATAAAGATTAGATGGAGATCAACGCATTTCGGATATAACGGAATCGAAGGAAAGTGAGGTATGATCTCTTAACTCAATTTTGTTCACATTATGTTTTCATCGACATTGTTGAAGTATTTCTCCCATATCTTGAACATCTCAACTTTGAATTTTGAAATTCTTGAAGTTTTGGAAAGCTAGCCGATAATGCTACAAATTTTCTTTTTTTAGTTTTTTGATTCACTTTGGAATGTCATGAAAAACTGCTTTGACGAATTTTTTTTAATGTGTTTTTTGCTCAATATAGATTACTTTACTTGTGCTTGGTATAAATGGACGTGCTGAAAATTTCAAAAAAACAATTCAAGTGTCGAGGAGTACACGTTTTTCTTATATACCACTATATATCACCATGAATACCTTAAATACAAGTGGTATTTGATATTATCTCATGTTGAAATCATTTTTGCAATTATTTAATTATTTATATTTATTTTCAACTAGAAGTCATTTTCACAAAACCATCCTTACAGAAAATTAATTTTCACTTATTTTAATTTTTGAAACTTGGGTTTTCATCATGTTAAAAATACTCTAGTTTATTTTGGTAAGAGATGTACTCTAGAAAAGATAATCATTGACTAATTGAATCTTTTGGAACTCATCAAAATTATTACAGTGCTTGAAAAGTGATGGATAGTGATTAAATTATATTTCATAACAAGGGGAAGTATAATTTTATAATTTCATGAAAATTAAGCAAATTTTATAATGATTTTTAGATTAGTACTTATTCCATGATCATTTCTATCACTTTCACCTTTCTATTAATCCATACATCATAATATAGTGTGCAGAGTTTGGTATTTCAAAATAAGAAAATATTTTCTTTGTAAAATAATTATATCCTAAAGTATTCACTCTCATTTAAAAGTCCTCGCAGTTATACATGGGTGAATTACTTGAATTTCTATATATGGGCTTCCATTCTCATTTAAAAGTCCTCGCGGTTATGCATAGATGTGATGCATATAAGAAAGGGATAAACATCAAGTATATTCTAATCTCATTTAAAAGTCCTCACGGTTATGCATGATTAGAAATACTTGACATATTTGTTTTTTTTGAAAAACGTAACTACTAACCTCATTTAAAAGACCTAACGGTTATGCATGGTTAGTAAGCGCTTTACATTTTTTTTGTATAATATCTAAAAAGGGAAAATGCACAAATTATTCCTTTACTGAAAATCTCAAACTCTTGTCACTATATAAAATTTTCCATAATCCTTCCATTTCTCTAAAGTGGAGTTTGTTTCTAATTAATAAAATATTATGATTTTTGTTTGATCAATTGGAATTTGAAATTAATATTTCCCTCTTGATTTGATTATATATTGTAAATTGAAATCGTTGCTATTTCAATTACTATTATTATTTTTGATGATAACAAAAGGGGGAGAGAGGTTAATATTTTGATTTTTAAGCGATATCCTTACTAATATTCGAGAGTATTTTTATTCAAAGTTATTTTTAATTAATTTTTTAGTTTTAACTAAACACATCTGTGTAGGGGGAGTTTTGTTGTAGGGGGAGTATTTAAAAAGGGGGAGCTCATGGAATTCATCAACACGAAATACATTTAATAGAGTCAAAATATTAATATATGTTTGTTATCATCAAAAGGGGAAGATTGTAGAATATTCTAGTATATGATTTTTGTTTGATGATAATAAACATATATATATTCGTTTAAATGTATTTTTTATTGTACTATTTTACTTTTCACATAATTAAATAAATATTTGTTGAATAAAATAAATAACCCAGAATTCAAATTCAAATTCAAATTCAAAGTCAAACAAATATTTTATTCAAACAAATATTTTATTACAAATTCAAATAGTACAAATTTGAGCTCTCACTACATTTACACATTTTCAATTACAATACAATTTCAATTACAACACATTTTCAATTTACATTTTTCACCTTACTACATGTTCACTCTTCACTCGTATTTTGATCTTCAACTTTGTTCCAACCTGTATCCAACATCTAAACTATCTGCAAAATAAACACCGACGCAGTAAAATTAAAAAAGAAATATTTTTTAGTTCACAATGAAGTGTGTGTTTTGAAAATATTATTTGTTTTGAAAATTTTATTTGCCTCAGTTATTTGGGTTGTTCGTCATCATTTTCATTATATTCATCATACACGAATAACTGCACAGTGTATCACTGTACATGCCACAAGGTCATGCACACCGATATACACTTGCTTGATAAAATTGTTGGGACAGGTGAGCACAAGGTCAAACCTAAACCTAGGCTGGATTCAACTCAGGTGCAATATAAAAAAATAGAATGGTAAACTACAAGTTTCAATGGTTAATCAACATGAACATAGACATGCACATGAAACCGGACTTCCGACCACCACACAATCCAGATCAGAGGCAACCAGCCAACATACATAAAGATACACATGTATGCATATATATATATATATATGCATATAAACGTACACATGTCAGTTCAAGGATGAAGGCTACACAGGGTTTCAGAGATAACAAAGAAATGTACAAAAGCAGTTCAACATGAATAAATGTTCATATGAAGACCACATACAAATCAGGCCTTCCAATTTTGTGAAGTCATGAACACAAGACAAATGCAAGACTAACCAGGCAACCAAACTGCACAGTAGAACTCGAACTAATATAGGTCCAACCAAACAAAGTTCACTTCTGACCAAACCAGACATAATGCAACACAAACAACACAGCCTCAACACTCAAGTGCACAAGGATAGCAGCAAGCACATGTAACCAAGTGTAGACTTATTTATGAATGACCACACCAGTTCAAAACATGTAATGGACACAAAAGTTCTGAAGTGAACCAGACAACTAGACTACAATGGCCAGAACCAAACTCAAGTATACATATGCAGTAGAACACAAAGGACTCAGTGAACAATGAATATGCAATCACACTAAAACATATAGACCAGACCATCATAACCCAAACATATGACTACATGAAAAAGATGAACCAAACCAGACCAAAGGCACACATAAATTCAACATGAAGACTCAACACAGCAGCCTCAACAAAACTTGACTCATGTGCACCAAACATATGCAACAAAGTGGACAGTGCAACTAAGTGCAACATCAACACAAAATAGCACTGCAACAACACACACTTGTACACATGAAATGACTCAACCAAATCAGGCCTTCCAGTAACAGTGATCAAGTGCAGACACACAAGTGAGCATGTGAATTATCTCAAGTATGACTCAAAGCAATGAGCCAGTACAACATGATGCCATAGAATACAAAAGAACCATATATATGCAACATGAGGACATGCAAAATATGCAGCGGTTCTCAAGAAGAAGCTAAAATGTAACACCAAGCAATACAACAGCAATGATCACAGTAAAGACATCATGACCATACAAGTGCACAAATGTATACATGAAGCTTCAAACAAAACCAAACATGTACAAGTTCAAGGAACTGGTCAGAGCACACACATATATACATACATGTATGTATATATGTATATAGTTATGAAGACTAACCAAACTCAAATACATATGACCAGTCTACATGAAAACACTAGAAGAAAATGCACAAGTGACTCGAAGCAGATGAAGCACAACAATAATACAGACCAAACATATATCAGTTAAGAGTGGTGCAGTTCGAACAAGAACAAGCAGAACAAGTTAAACAAAGCAATGGCATATAAGGACATATAAGGCAGTGTTCAAAAATGAAATTAAACATAAGCAGCAGGCCGAGATAAAAATCAACAGGGGTCAATCATATTCATTGCAAATTCGTATGTATACCAATACGTCAGATAAATAAGTCTCAGAAAAATGGAACAGTGGATGCCAATTCAAAATTCGTCAACTCATCACAAATTTCAAAATGCCGAAATAATAGTAGCAAAAGAAGAAACCGACCCAATGCAACGGAGCAAAATCCAAAATCATGGAATAACAAATAAGAATTGAACAAGTCAGATTTATCACAAGTATTCAAGCAAAATCGAACGGCCAAGCAAAAATCACTGAAGAATTCAAACGAAATATACGAACGTAATTCTAGGGCTTTAATTCTTATAAAACTTAATTCATCATTGGCATATTATTCATTCGAGTTCAAACAAATCAACAAGTAAAACAAAAGCATAAATCACATACCAATTTCATGTCATTTGAACTCGAATCAAATTGAAGCTACCAAGAGCAACTCAAGCAAATCGATTGACGAAGCAACCAGAAGCAGAAGCATACTTCAATCGATCACAACAAAAAGGCGGTGACTTCAATTTTACAGCAAAACCCTAGCTTGTGAAAGAGGAACAAAGAAGGAATCGATAATAAGATTACATGAGAAATATAAAAGGAGGAAGTCTTCTTTTAAATACAATTGGGTCAGCTTTAATTTTATTTTGGGCTTGAGTATTAAAATAGGGTTTTGTTTAGTTGTTTTATTTATTTTGTAATTTTCCTTTTTAAAATTGTGTAACTCTTTAGTCGTGTGACTAGGTTACGAACTACGGTGGTGTAGTTCGAGAATTCGCAACTCAGTGGCTGAGTTGTGGCAGGGTTTTGAGCGTAGAGTTAGGTTATTCATTAGCGAGTGTCGCAAGTTTACGTGTGTAAGCGTCTGACTACTTAATTTCTAGTAGAAACCTTGAGGGCAGCACGTAGGCAGGGTTTTGCCGAAGCTGGGTAAATTTGTGTGTGATCACTTTTGCATTATTTACTGTTATTATTTTTATTTCCACATTAATTTTTATTTTGATTAGTATCACCCTATTCATCCCCCCTCTAGGGTGAAAACGAGCCTACAGTGGCATCCTACTTTGTTGGAGAAAAGTCTAAGGCGTGAAAACTGAGGCGAAGATCTTCTGGGAGAGATTTTAGGCTCCCTACCTCTATAAATAGGAGGGTAGGGCTCATTTTTCAGGATATTTTGGCTCTTGTTATTCTCTACTCTTAATACTTATAATCACTATCGAAGTTGTACTAACTCGTAAGAACTTCTAACTCCAAGCTAGAGTATTAGCAATAAAATCATTAAGTGGACGTAGGCCTTGATTTGCCGAACCACTATAAATTGTTATGTGTTCTTTCTTACTCATTTTCATTTAATTTTCTTCACTTTTTATTCTCTACTTAATCTTCTGGGTGTTTGTGTTATTTTTTGTTCAAACATTTTGGTGCTTTCACTGAGAATTGAACTCAGGCTACTTGGATCGATCATCTACTATTGGATTTCTTAATTCCAAGAGATAGATCCAATTTTCCAATCCTATTTTTCTACTATTTAGATTTTCAAAAACCCGAGAGAAGCTATTTGCACTGGTCCCATCAAGAAGAGACCGTTCTACCAATTCCGGAGTCACAACTAAAGCGGAGAACCAGAATGCTTAGCATATGGATGATGTTGCTCAACTAGAGCAACCGGAGATCCAGAATCCAACTAAAGCCATGACCAGAATGGAGATGGATCAGATGATGAAATATAAGATAGATTCCAGGAGAGTCATAACCAGTTGAACCATCAGATGCAGCAGAGCTTGAGAATGCTGAATGAATTGACAAAGAACAACTGTAGGAGGAGCAGGAGAGATTTGAGTTCAATGTCAGAAAGTTCATCATTATCTGAGCAAAGACGATGAGATAAGAAGCATAAGAGGACCCAAAATGATGTTGGAGCATCACATCAAGGAAGAAAGCAAACCCATGGGTCGGGTTTGTGGATCGGTACTGACCTAAGAGGATGGGTTAGTACCGACCTAACCAATGGTGGGTCCAGTACTCGCCCTCTGGATGGCGATGTGGATTTGACTTTTGGTCGCGCCATAGATGATCAGTATCTAGAAAACTGTGTTACTGTTAATGATATAACACATGGAAATCAAACAAGGGGGACTACTGGATGAATGGATCCTCTGGAGGCTGGGGAGCCTAGGTATCGAGAGCCAAACCAAGAGTGTTTGCCGACCCGAACATTTGGGGCGGATCTCGATTACCACCATTTAGTTGAACATATGCATCTAGAGTACCTAAAAGACATGGTTAGAAGAATTGTAAGTGAAAATTGGTTTTGAACCAATGATGAGTTGGGTGCCTCTCCTAGTCAAAATCCATTTACTTAGAACATCGCGCGAGATATCTTGGAAAGTTTGCAATGCCGACTATGCCATTGTACGGAGGAACACGAGATCCTAGGAAACATTTGATGAGATATAAGTGGCATATGGATTTCGCCAGAGCTTCCGATGCCATGAAATGACACTGTTTTCCAATTTTCTTAGAAGGAGTAGCTGCAAAGTGGTTCACTCAACTTTCGCCGAGGTCCATATCCTCTTTCGCTGAGTTGTCACAAAGGTTTGTAGAGCAATCCCCTTACATACTTCATGTCTAAAACATGTCATGTCTTTTCAAACCTCTTCCAAGCGGATGGAGAGTCGCTGAAGAATTTCTTGAATCGATTCCACACAGCCGTGATAGAAGTTACCGGTCCCAAGGATGACATAAAGTTTTGATGGCGCTGATTAAGGGGATTCGTCTAGATACAGAGTTCGGGGAATGATTGGAAAGGAAACCCCCACCAAAGATGGATGCTTTATATAGAAAGGCCAATGGGCACTTACACTTGGAAGAAACACGCGAACGTCCACGGAGAACGGAGGTTGGGAATTCAGCTGGAGTAGTACATAGCAATGTCGCTGTAAAGCAATCTGGAGGAAGTTTTGGAAATGTAGATGTAAATGTTGGCAATAAGAACGATAGTCAGAAGTAAAATAGTGATGGAGTTAAGAAACAAAAGCCGGATAATAGGAATCATACTAGGACTCCTAAGTACGACAGTTATACAGAACTGAACAACTCGATAGAGAATATCTATCCGGAAACTCAAGGTACTGAGTAGTATAGAAAACCAGCTACAAGAGAATCAACTGAGAAGGAGAGAAAGTTAGGCAAATTCTACTAATTTCATGAGACCCACGGTCACAATACCAACAAGTGCAGGCACTTGCGCGATATGATTGAGGAGCTGATTTGCAAAAAGATATTGCAATAGTATGTGAAAGCCCCGTTGGGTGATGAGCAAGAAAATTCTAGCCCTCCTGAGTTATCTGCCCAATGGTGGCAGGCTAGTCCTGGTACTGATGAACCCAGATGGCCAGAAAGGAGTTTAGTGATTAATACCATCATCAGTGGGTTGCACCCAGCCGATAAAAGTCTAGCTGAAATGGACAGGTATGTTAGTGCTATAAAGCATGCTGTGGATGAGATCTGCCTTGTAATTGAGGATGGAACTCCGGCAAAACAATTTATAACGAGGATTGACGACATTGTTTTTCGAAACAGAGATGCTGATGGAGTGGAGGCTAGAACAATTAACCCACTTATGATTACAGCTACGATTAGTCATGCGATAGTACAAAAGGTGCTGGTTGACTATGGAAGATTAGTCAACATTCTATTCAAAAAAGCTTATGACCAAATACTCTTGGAGGCGAAGGATTTGAAACCTTGTAAATCTCGAAACATGGGTTCAGTAGGATGGCTACTGGGCCGATTAGATAGGTAGAATTACCGGTGGTACTTGGTAAAGGCAACCGCAAGCGAGTGTGGGTTGTGCCTTTTTTGGTGTTGGATATTTACTTTGCTTAGAAAGCATTTTTGGGCCGATCGACCCTGGTTGAATTCGGAACGGCTATAGCTCCTTGGTGCTTGATAATGAAGTTTCCTACAAAGAATGGCATAGGGATTGTCTAGGGAGATCAGGTGACTGGTCATGAATGCTACGTCACCGGGCTAAGAGAGGCGAGGCGAAGAGAGAAAGGAAAAGGAATGGAGGGAGCTCTCTGCATCATGTATTTATATGCATAGCAACCAATGCCTAAGCCCTGGCTCGAGAAGGATAGTCGTGAAAAGAGCCACTGGACGGAAGAGCAGCTCAAGCCGAGCTAACAATTAATATCCTGATCATTCGGGATGACCCAACATGGATACTGAAAGTTGGTTCACAGCTTGGTGTCAGGATGATGGAGGAGTTGATTGGTTTTCTCCAGACGAACCTGGATGTGTTCGCATGGACGCACTCTGATATGTATGGGATCTCATCGAAGATAGCGAGCCATGCATTGAAGATAAATCCCAAATGCATTTCTGTGAAACAAAAGCACCACAGCCTAGGTCTGGAGAGATTCGCTGCACTCAAATAAGTGGATAAGGCAAAGGAAAATGGCTTTATCCACGACGCTTTATACCCGAAATGGGTATCCAATTCAGTCTTGGTGAAGAAGGCTAAAGGGAAATAGAGCACATTCATCGATTATTTCGACTTGAATAAGGCATGCCCAAAGGATAGTTTCCCACTTCCGAGTATCTACCAGTTGGTGGATTCAACAGTCGGACATGAATTGCTTTCATTCATGGATGCGTTCTCTGGATACAACCAGATTCCAATGCACGTCCTAGACCAGGAGCATACCAACTTCATTACTGACTTGGGATTGTATTGATATCTAGTCATACATTTTGGATTGAAGAACGTTGGAGCAACCTACCAAAGACCAGTAAACATGATGTTTAGAGATCAGATCGACTTTCAATGGAGGTCTATATGGATGATATGCTCGTGAAGTCATGGCATTTGGAAAACCACATCGACGATCTGGCAAAAATGTTAAGTGATCTCCGAAAATACAGGATGAAGCTTAACCCTTTGAAATTCTCTTTTAGCATTGCGTTAAAGAAGTTATTGAGCTTCACTGTGAATTTCCATGGAATTGAAGCATATTCGAAGAAGATAAATGCATTAAGGGACATGGAGGACCCGAAGACAGTCAAGGAGGTCCATAGTTAAATGGAAAGGTCACCGTCTTAAGTTGATTCATCTCCAGAGCCATCGACAAATGCATCCCTTTCTTTGACGTGATCAAGAAGGGTAAAAGTCCGAAGGGAAAAAGAATTTTTGCCTGGACACAGGAATGCGCAGACACATTCCAGGCTCTGGTTGATCACTTAAAGAGACCCCCATCCTCTCGAAGTTGGTAGATGACGAGGACTTGTGTTTGTGTGTGTGTGTGTGTGTGTATTTGGCAGTGTTGGTGCACGCTTTGAGCACTGCAATCGTACGTGAGGAAGCCCGCATCCAACGACCAGTCCGTTACATCAGTATGCAATTGACAAGAGCGGAAACAAATTACCTGAAGCTGGAAAAGGTTTGCGTACTACCAGCTGATTGCTTCAAGGAAGCTTCGCCTTTACTTTCAAGCTCATCCGATCAAAGTTCTTACCTACTAGCCTTTGCGACAAGTCTTGCAATGCCCTGAGACTTTTGGAAGGCTGTTGAAATAGAACATTGAATTGAGCCAATACGGTATAATCTATCACCCTCGATGAGCAATCTAGGGTCAAGCTTTGTCAGATTTCATAGCTGAATTCGCTGCGCGGAATGATACTCCAAAGAGCGGTGGTGAAAAAAATGTTGGGGGAAGATGTACATGGATGGTACATCAAACGAACATTGTTCTGGTGCTGGAGTTGTACTTGTCACCCCCGAGGAATATTAAATATGTTATGCTCTGAAACTCAATTTTCCTGCAACAAACAATGAAGCAGAGTATGAAGCTTTGATTGCGGGACTCAAGATTGCCAAATAATTAGAGATAGAGACTTTACATATTTTCTGTGATTCTCACCTAGTGGTGTGTTAAGTGCGGAAAGAGCTTCAGGAAAAAGGAGCAAGGCTAGCCCCTTATCTAAACTGAGTCCTTAAGTTGCTTAGCAGCATTGAGTATTATACGATAACGCATATTCCCCGAGAGGAAAATGCAAAGGCAGACCCACTGGCTGAGCTGGCCAGTTTCGGAGATGCGCAACTCATGGGCTTGGTTTCAGTGGAAATATTGTCAGCATCGAGCATCGATCAGATGGACATCGATTGGATCTTGGAGGCTGAAACTGAAAGAGAGTCATAGATGACTCTGATGACTACTTGCAGAGAGGAATCCTTCCCGATAGGAGGAATGAGAGACAAAAACTCCTTTACCAAGCTTCGAGATATATCATACATGAAGGACTGCTGTATAGGAAGGGTTTTTCTATCCCTATGCTTCGGTGTGTCACCAATGACGAATCCAAACAAGTCCTGAGAGAAGTGCACAAAGGGGCCTACGGCGACCACACTAGGGGACAAACCCTAGCGAAGAAGATTCTCCGCTATGGTTACTTCTAGCCAACTGTCAACCAAGATGCAGCTGATTACACTAGAAAGTGCAACCAATGTTAGAGGTTTGCTAAGATACCGAGAGCTCCACCGACGAAGGTTACTCAAATGGTCAGTCCTTGGGCGTTTGCAGTTTGGAGAATTGATATTATTGATGTGCTGCCGATATCTAGAGGTGGCGCAAAGTATGTTATCGTCGCAGTTGATTACTTTACCGAATGGGAATATGTGAGCCATTAGCGACAATTACCATGAAGAAAGTGATCAAATTTATAGGTCGAGATATTAGTTGTCGTTTTGGAGCTCCACAAGCGATCGTTACCGATAACAGAACCCAATTCGACAGCATCGAGTTTAAGAATTTATGTTGCCGACATCTCATAGAGAAAAGATTTGTTGTTATGGCACACCCCCAGGAAAATGGACAGGTTGAAGCTATAAACAAGATTATCAAGTCCATTCTTACGAAGCGGTTGAAAAAGGCTAAGGGCAAGTGGGTCGATGAACTTCCATTGGTACTTTGGGCTTATTGAATAATCCATAAGTCAATGCCTAGCCATTCCCCGTTCGCCCTAGCCAACGGATCAGAGGCTATGATTTCGGTTGAACTGGAAGTATCTTCTCATTGGGTATTTCATTATAACTCACAAACAAATGAGCAACTCCTTCTGGAATCCCTTAACATGGTCGATGAGAAACGAGGCAAAGCTGACTTGAGAGCAGCTACACACCGCAACCGATTCGCCTGATATTACAATGCCAAGGTAAGGAATCGGACTTTTGAGATCGATGACCTAGTCCTCAAACGAATCTTCCCAGGCCCCGGAAACTTAGGCCCGACATGGTAAGGTCCATATGCAATAGAACAAAAGCTTGGAGATGGCACTTTCAGGCTTGGAACGGTTGACGGGATATCACTCTCGAGTGCGTAGAATAATGAGCATTTACATTGTTATTTCACTTAGAAATAAATTTTTACGTAATTGAACGAAGCCATGTAATAAGACAGAATCTATCATTTCCAAATTCAATAAATGGCTTCCTGGATCTGTCTTTACATCGCTTAAGAGTTGGGACTTGACTGGCTTGAATGAATCTGCATGTGAATAATGTAGGTATGTAGGTACCCAGAGATAGGTGCCAACCAAACTTCTATGGTTCATGATCGGTCCCTTGAAGTTCTTCTCGATATCCAGAGATTGATATTAGCTAACTCTTATCCTTAGATTGGGGGCTAAGTATAAACTAAACGGACGTGACCCAAACGTCTGTCAGCTAACTCTTGTCCTCAGATTGGGGGTGGGAGTATAAACTAGATGGACGTGACCAGACCATCTTTCAACCAACTCTTGTCCTTGGATTAGGGGCAGGTTTATAAACAAATGGACGTGACCCGACCCCTGTTAGCTAACTCTTGCCCCTGATGTGGGAGCAGGAGTGTAAACCCAAAACGGATGTGACATGACCGTCTGCACTCTAACTATTGCCCTTGATGTGGGGGTAGGAGTATAAATCTAAATTGACTGTCACACGACTGTTCACTCACTAACTCTCATCCTTGATCTGGGGGCAGGAGCATAAACCAAAATGGATGTGATAAGACCGTCCTTTCCTTAATAATTTGCCTAGACTAGAAAAAGCGAAAGGTCCATGCCCGTCATAAGGTGGGACCTTACCTATGAACTTTGAATCAACGGCCGGAATTAGGCGCGATTAAAAGTAAACATCCTGGATGAGGATGTATAGACAACAATCTTAAGTAGTTAATTTAAACTAGCGCCCGAAGTTTGATGCAATTGGATAGCATTATCCTAGAAAATAATATCTGGACTGCTATTCTAAGTTGTAAACCTCAACTAATGCCTAGAGTTTGGAACTTGATAAATACTTTATGAGAACGATGAACGGCTAGTAAATTATAGAATGGGCTAAGGAATTAGTCCGATAATAATCACTAAAAGGAATGGATCACAAGTACATTGAATGAAAAGTGCATTTCTAAAAAAACTAGGCGAATTCACACAAAGATTTGACAAAAAATGTCTTTATTATTAACATTCAAAATGGAACTTGGAAAGCTAAGTACAATTTTTGTTTATGCCTAAAACAAAAAGCAAAAGAAGGGGACCAAACCCGCATAAAGCTGACAAAAAAACCAAAATAGACTGCTATTATAATTGTAGACTAAAAGTGGGTCTATCTACACCAAGAAAACTGATAACTACTTCTTCGACTTATGCTTCCTCTTCTTGGTTCCGAGAGACACATCACTTGAGCTTTCACCCTTCCTCTTGTCTCCTCTTCCTCCACTTTCTCTACTCTTCGGGGGCGAGCTAAGTGGTCGATTGGTAGATTCACTATGAGTGCTCCTAAGAGGAGGAAGGGAGGCTAGAGTGCTTTGCAAAGACCCCACAGGTATGCTCTGAGCGTTCCCAGGCGGAGGAATATAGACCAGAGCAAAGATGGTTTGGCCAGGCAGGACTACGGATAAAGGAAGGGGGATGTTTTCTATCTTCTCTAGCTTGATTTCTATGTCTCGAAGACGTATCTACTCAAGTGTACTCATGGTGTGACCCAGCAGAGGCTTAGAAAATCCAGTAATCATAACATTATCATTGGTCTAAGCACCCTATGTTCCACTAGTTCCCTTATCCAGCAAAGCATCAATCATTTCCTTACCAAGGCCGAGAGTCTCTTCAACTAGGATGGTTGGGACCATTGTGGAAGTTGTAACGGTTACTAATTCTATTGCAGGCACTTATTGTCCTGGCCGAGGGTCCTTATCGGAAAGTGGGGCGATTTGGGACCGACCTGAAACTTGAGAGATATAAAAAGATAGATTAGTGATGTCGATCTACAACACATGAACCCTTTGAAATACAGGGGAAGTGAATGAGATATCTTCTTCTGTTTGGGGTTCTATGTAGGCTAGAGTGCCACCGGAATTTCCTTCTGGGATAGGAGAAAGTATAACAGGCTTATGCATTTGGAGATTCTTTGGATCGTAGCCAGGAACGGTGAAAGGATCAGGATTAGTTTTGGCCCCAGAGTTGTCCCCAATTGTAGCATCTTGAGGCAATGATCCGAAGCCTTCACTTAAATCTTTTTGCATTGTCGCAACTAGCTCCGAATGGAGAATAAGTTGGCTCTCTTTCAACACCTCAGGCTCGTCTCCTTTCAGGACTATTTCTCAAGTTGGGCCAGGTTCACCTCACTACCCTTCATGTATTCTTTCTCATCAGTAATGACTTGTTTCCAGGCCTAAGCAAAGATTCTGGGGTAATTGTTGTTGCACTCCAGGTCATGGAATTTGAGCACGTTAGCGTTGTACCTGTTAAGCAGTGGTCCAAACTTCTCCATCACCCACTGCTCTACGGCCTCAACCTCTCTTTGTACAAGTGCATCCACATCTTTGATGCACTCAACTGCCGTGTTTCTTTCATCTCGAGTAGTAAATAGCTCTTCGCAGTAGCCCTGAGCCTGTTGGAGGCCCTCATCCTTTTCTTTCATTTCGCGTTCGAGTTTGGTTTTCATTTTGGCCACACTCCTGTTCGCAACATCTCTGTCCAACACTAAATCATGATTCCAATGGAACACTTTCTCCATATCGTTTTGATGCCTAGTTCTCTCTTCTTCGAGAGCCCTGACAACATCCTAGGCTTTCTTTTCAACTTCAACTTGAGACTTCCTCAAGTTCTCGACCTCGACATCAAGATGAGCTATGATTCTTTTGTTATCGGCCTCGACGAGTTTCTGGTTCTCGGTTTCAAGCTACCTTTCCTTTAACACCTTGGGTATCTTCTCAGCCACTCACGACCATTCATTGTACTGGTTATGAACATAAATAACACAAGAAATGGTCATGTCTTGGACATCTATCAGAATTCTCTTCAACTTGGACACGAATATGAGTCCATCGAATCAAATATTTGGAAATTGCTCTTTTAATTCGGGCATTCGGGCGCTGGCGGTCAGTTCTTGCTCTATAGTAACGATTGGAACTTCAGTAGTTTCCTTATCGGGTCTGTGATGGGAACTCTCAGAAATGCTCTTATGGTGCCTGTGATCAGAAGATCGACTAGAATGAGATGGTGCTATATGCTGTAAGGGATTAGTAGTTAGAGGGAGTGTCAAGAAGTGATGCGTGGGGGTAAGTCATTACGACGATTAGGAAGCCTGTACGGGCCTCTTAGAAGAGGATACCTGGATCTGGAGTAATGTTTGGAGGTGGAATCATGTGATGGATAATATATGTCATAGTTACTCCTATCCCGACTGCCTCTATCTCGGCTAGACTGGTAGCCATACTCAGAATCTCAAGCACTGCCATGATGATATGAGCCTGGGCAATGCCTATATGATTGGGATGCAATTCCATCAAGAGATTGATATATGGATTTTTTTTCTTCTCCGTGGATCTTGCAAAAAAATGGGAGTGAGTTAGATTCAAAGCATAAGGACGCAAGTCAAGTGCTGTGCAATGACGTGTAGTGCATATGTGCATGAGTGTCGTAGTGTTCCCTTGATGGATCATGTATGGGAGCTATGCCTATGGGAGTGATCTCTACCACACTGGTAGGGATGGTGTCCTTATCGAAGTGAATAGGCGAATCGATGCCCTCGAGACTAGTGTTACCAACATTGAAGAAGCCAAACTTGGCAGGAATTGTCCCTAACTAGCAAATGTGCCCGTTGAGGGAAGAGAGGGGGTTTTCTCCGCTGTTGTAACTGGTGGAGGCTGTGTAGGAGACCGTGCCTTGGAAATTTTCACAACTAATCTCTTTTTCAGAGCAGGATATTGGCCATCTTTGGATTGCTCGGTCTAAGACTCATGGCCCATACCAATATTGTCAGGGCTAGCTCCACCACTTTCACTCACTACCTCACCTTCCTCGACGTGTTCTTGTACATCTTTAACATTTTCTTTAATTCTAGCCCTTGGACTGGGGACTGGGGGCACATTAGGATTAATCTCGCCTCCTCTAGGCGAGTTATTGTTATCATCTCGTCATTGTCATCGTCACTGGCATCTACTTGTACTATACCAGTGTTGCGGCCCGCTGCCAATAGATTGTGGGTAAGGATATTTTCATCTGAAAGGTGAATTTTGATACCTTTATCTTTTGTCGGATGTTCCATAAGAGCCTTAACAGCATCTAAAAGCGTTGTGCTACTGGTCTCGATGGAACGTCTGAACAACAAAAAGATACGAGCTAAGTATGCAGGCTATAAGGCAAATTCATGTAATGCACATGGAATGGGACTTACATCCAAACAATCATCTACTTGCATATCCGGGCAGATAACGGACATAGGACCACTCGTTTTTTAAATTGATCAACTTGTTCCATGTGCTGGAGACTACTCTATAACGCTTGGCCAGTTCTAGGCAGGTTAAAGATGGAGTTTCTCATTGGCTCTTAAAGCTATATATGTACTGAATCTCCTCATCGCTGGGCGCTCGGTATAAGTGTTCAGTGAAAACAATGAATGTGCCGAGCAGGAAGGCATAGCTATTCAGATGTAGTTGTGTTGGAGCCAATCTCATGAAATTAAGGTTGGCGGGTGAACTGATTGAACGGTGGGACACAACCCATCGAACACATGTACATGTTGCAAGCACTAAGCAGTATATCCTTTTGGAGTATTATGAGCTCTTTGATGGCGGGAAGGGACTAGAACGTCCTCAAATGGAATTTCGTGCTTGTTACAAATTCTAGAAAGTGATCCTTCATCGATTTTAGAAGCGACGGAATCGACGGGATCATTTGAAAGAACAACATCTTCGAGAGTGTCGAGAGCAGGTTTTATTTCTGATCCATACACTGGTTCTACTGGATTCTCTGAAATTTACTTTTCCGCCTGAGGGTTCTCTTGTTGTTGTTCATGCTCTACTAGAGTTTGTTGTTCAAGCGGGGTTGTAGTTGAACTTGACTCAACATTGGATTTGATGTATCTTAAAGTGGATGTACATGTGGCTTGAGCAGCAAAATGCTTGGAACGCCTTTGATCCATTTCTATAAAAAAATTAAACAGATAATCAACATTAGATTAATTATAAGCAATACTCCCCGTGCTAAAGTGGAATCTAGTGCAGTGTTGTGTAGTTCAGATCTCTGATATTATTTAACAGTTCATTTTTAAATTTTGGATATCACTCGAAGTGACCATCATCGCTGATCGTCCCGACAAGGTTTATGTTATCGACAATGTTTTGGAAATGCTTCGAAATTAAGGAGGGATTCAACACAAGTCCATAGGAAAAGATCACTTGCAAACTTGGTTTTCATGAAATCTTCTTAAGTGTTGGAGTCATACCGACCCAACTCTAAGGAAGAATTTCATCCTCCTCCCTCTTGCCTTCAACTCCAACGCACGGTCGTCAATGGCAATCTCACCCATATCCAAGTCCGTTGTCACTACCTACATGTCTACGAGAGTTAAATGGGTTCAAGTTTGGAATTTCAAAGCTAAAAGACAAATGCCTAAAGTCATGGGTCAGTGGAGGAATGGGTTGGGTCTGTGAGGGTGAGGTGAAATCAATCACGGTGGTGGTAGGCATATGTGAAAGGGAGAGGCAGTGGCAGTCCTAGGGTTGAGTGGTGGGACTAAGTTCAACTTGGTGAAGAAGTTTGGTAATGGCGACACTTAAGCTTGGATCAGCACGAACAAATAAAGTGAAGAGATGGAATGGAAAGGATGGGTTTTATAACATCTTGGACCCGTATACAAAGGCAAAGGACTTGGGAAATCTCTCAAGTCTCGGGTCGGTACCGACCCAAGTGCTAGGGTCAATGCCAAGTCATAGGATATTAAAAAAAGAAAAAGGGAAAAATAGTAATATATATGGATATATGTTAATGTATATGCATGTGATAGCCCAGGTATATGCACTCCCTCATATTCGAGAACATGCACGTTTTTATCCCGCCTTTTGGCAAGGCCGTGATACCAAGGACTTGACTAGAAACCAAGGACAATTAGACCTGAAAATTGGTTATACACAGGTTCACTATGGATACTGGAAAATTTGGTCCGAGTCCGTATCGAGCTACAATTAGAATGGTATGATAAATAAAGCTATGGAAGCCAACATTCCAAATTTCGGGCCAATCGGAGTTCGTATGCCCAAGTTATGGATCAATCAAGCTACACATGAGACATGCTTAATTCATATCCATCTTATTCGTATCCATCATATTCGTATCCATCAACTCCATCTCCATCATGTTCGTATCGATCAAGCACCATCAATCCATAAGTTCGATTCGTACCTATCAACCCCTTCTTTCTGTTTTGTATCGATCATTCCAGGGATCGATACGAAGAGGACATCGATACGGAGGACGATCGATACAAAAATATCGATACGCACACATCAGCCAACCTACAATCTAAATCTTGGATCGATCGTAATTCAAAATCTACAAGTCCAAACGCTACCAAATTTTCATAGGAGCTTACTTACCACCTGGAGAATGCCTCTGATCGATCGCAACCCAAAAGGAGTAGATCTTGATCGATACGAAGTATACATGGATCGATCAGGAATCGATCCCGAATGAGCTCGAAATGATCTGGTGGGCCCACACACGATGAGAAGGGGTATTCTGAGATCTAAGCTAGATATTTCTAGACTGCACCTATAAATAGCACTCCAATGCCAACAGAAAAGGGACTTTTGATTCCATTACGCCGTTACTCTGCCGGAGATCCATTGTAACTTGAGTGTTTGAGTTATTCTCTGTTGTAACCAGTTAGTAATCATCAATAAAACAACAAATCATTCAAAGTGGACGTAGGCTATAATGCCGAAACACTATAAATCTCTGTCTTTTTTATTTCCGTTTACTTGAATCGGCGTGTTTGTTAGATTATCCTTTTTTTACATTTAAATTCTTCATTTTAATCTCTTCAAATACGTCAGAAGAGCGTTGTGCCCAATTTGGGTATAAACACTTTGGTGCTTTCACTGAGAGAACCCAGTTTTTCTCCTGCTCATTGGATCTACTATCGTTGTTGGATTGCTGAAATCTAAGGAGGAGATCCAGATCTTTCATCCAATAGTTCTTTCCATTCTATTCAGATTCCACGAGATCTAGGAAAGAGCTATGTCCCTTGGCATGGTTACTACCAGAACTGCTTCAACTGCTACAGATCCAGGAGGAAGGGATAGGCAGAATCCCACGCAGTTGAATATAGCGGGTCAAGCATCCGCCGGAGCTCCAGATCCACAAGGCCCTGTGACTAGGGAGGAGTTCCAGATCTTAATGCAAGAGCTAACTCAGAGCCGTCAGCAGCTCACCCAGCAGATCCGTGCCAACACGGACCTCGCAAACTAGCTTAATAAGGAATGGCGAAGGAAATCCAAAAGGGATCCTGCTTCCTATTCATCAACCGAAAGCTCGACTTCTTCTGATTTCAATCATAGTCCAATACGCCAACGGCTAGATGGAAACTATGCGCAAGCCTTCGGGCATTAGCGTGTTGTGAACCTCGGACAAGCCGAGGCTGGTCCTTTTACAGGACACCAAGATGGACCCTCCTCCCAAGGAGGAGAAGTTCCTTATCATGCTATGGATGACCATGCAGCTGCTACCGCTATAGACTTGGAAGCTGAGATTCAGAACTGAGCAGATCCGACCCATCGTCAACACATTCATGCTCACAAACCTTACATTCCTGAAGATCTAGAGCCAAGGAGGCAAAGAACGGACCGTCGACAGCGCACGGGCTGTGCTCACAACATGGAACCCGACCATGCCTTGGCCCCGAATGTCCAAATGCTTGACATTCCAACCATGATCCACTAAATGATCTGAGAAAGTCAAGGTCTTACTAATGACGATTAGGGAATCTCCCAAAGTCATGCTCCATTCACCAACGACATTCTTTATGCTGAGCCACCTCGTCGATTTAGGGTGCCTACCTTGCCCGTGTATGAAGGAAGTTCGGATCCTAATCAGCACATCCGAAAGTATGAATGGCTCCTGAACACCGCTCGAGCCGACGATGCGATTAAGTGCAGGAGTTTCCCTATTTCCTTGGGAGGTATTGCAACAATATGGTTTACTTTTTTACCACCCAGATCTATTTCCAGTTTCGATCAGTTGGCTGTGAAGATCGTCGAACAATTCCATATGCATGTTACGAGGCCAAAAGATGTCAACACCTTTCCAGTGTTACCCATGCTCCGGGAGAGACACACGAATGTTATTTAGAAAGATTTTATGCTACCTGTGCTAAGGTCAGTAACCCAAATGACAATTCTATCTTAATGGCATCGACTAAAGGAATCGATCCCGATTCCGAATTTGGCAATTGGTTGGCTGGGAAACCCCCCGCTTCGTTGGATCGTTTCTATGCTAAGGCGGCCTAGTTTTTGAGGAGAGAAGACGCTAGATGATCTAGGAAGTAGGACGATGTAGGGCCCAATGTCGAAGGCATTCAGAGTAACGTTGCTGTGAAACAGACCAGTGAGAGCTCCGGTAAAGTGCAATTGAATATACAAAACAAGCAAGGTTAACAGAAAGGTAACGGAAGTCAGGGGAAGAAGCGAGACCCAGATCGCGGACTGAGACCCAGAGAGACCCCTTTGAATACATTCATGGAGAATGTTTATTTGCAGACCTGTAATACCCGACAGTATAAGAAACCAGCTCCAAAATAGTCATCTGAGAAGAAAATTCAATTTGGAAAGTTCTGTAGATTCCACAATTGCTACGGCCTCAACACCAATGAGTGCCATCACTTGCAAGACATCATTGAGAAGTTGATCAGAGAAAGGAAGTTGGAACAGTTTGTTCGGACGATGCAGAATGGAGGTGCAGGCCCATCTAATTCGAATCAAGTTCAAGGCCAAGCTAGGGCCGAGGAACCCGCGCGTACTGGCGAGAGGCTGGTTATAAATACAGTTAGTGGTGGTCCTCATCTAGCCGTCAGAGTTGGAAGGAAATGGAGTCGTATGCCAATTTGATTAGGCATGTGGACTTCGAGTGTTGTAGTAATGTTGATGATGGGGCCCCGGTGAAACAACAGAAAACGATGACAGACGACATCGTTTACCGGAACAGAGATGCTGACAGAGTCGAGGCCCCCACTATCGATCTGTTGGTTATATCAGCTCAGATAGGTCCTACTTGGATGAAGAGGATCTTGGTAGATAGCAAAAGTTCCATAAACATTCTTTTTAAGCGAGCTTACGACCAGATGAAAATGGAAGCGAAGGACCTAAAGCCGTGTCAGTTCGCATACATGGCTTTAATGGAAATGCAACTATACCCGTTGGGATGGTGGAGTTGCCAATTGAGTTAGGTGTTGGAGAGTGTCGGAGAGTCCGGATGCTACATTTTTTTGTGTTAGACATTAATTCCCCATATAATGCTTTCTTGGGCCGACCGACCCTCTCTGAATTCAAGGCAGCGATTGCCCTATGGTGTTTGACTCTAAAGTTCCCCACTGATAATGGGGTTGGAGTAGTTCACGGATATCAGGTGGTTGGATGCGCCTGATAAGTTGCTGAGTTGCGAGATGCGCAGCGTAGAGAGAAGGGCAAGGACGTAGAGGAATCTCTCTGCGTCCGTTTTTCTAAGAATTGACAACTAACGCCTGGGCCTAGGCTCGGGCGCCACAGCCAGTTCCTAAAAGATCTTGATCCACGAGATAGTAATAATAAAGAGGAAGTCAAAGACAGTCAGGCTTCCTCGGTAGAATTGATGATCGATGACAACGATGACTCCAGAATGATAAAGGTCGGATCTCAACTTAGCTGCCAGATGAGAGAGAAATTGTTTGAATTTCTCCAGGCAAACATCGACATGTTTGCCTAGACTCACTCAGATATGTGTGGGATCTTGCTGGACATCGTGAGCCATGCATTGAATGTTGACCCGTGGCATGTCCCGGTCAAACAAAAGAGGCGCGGTATGGATCCAAAGCGATCTGCCGCCCTTAAGGAAGAAGTAAACAAGCTCAAGTCAAATGGGTTCATTCATGAAGCATTACACCCGGAGTGGGTATTCGATCCAGTGCTTGTCAGAAAAATGAACATGAAATGGTGAACATGTGTGGATTACTTAGACTTGAATAAAGCATGCCCCAAGGGCAGTTTCCCGCTTCCCAGAATCGATCAACTTGTAGATTCAACGGCCGGACACGAGCTCTTATCTTTCACGAACGCATATTCCGGCTACAATCAAATACCGATGCACCTACCTGATCAGGAACATACTAGCTTTATCACCGATCTGGGACTCTATTGCTATAAAGTGATGCCCATTTGGACTCAAGAACGCTTGGGCAACTTATCAAAGGCTCGTGAACCGAATGTTCGCTAACCAGATTGGAAAACCACGGAGGTGTACATGGACGATATGATTGTAATGTTACGGCTATCCATCAATCATGTCAAAGACTTGGAAACAATGTTTAACATTCTCTGACAGTACCGAATGAAGCTCAACCCGCTGAAGTGTCACTTTGGAGTCGCATCCGGAAAGTTCCTTGGATTCATTGTCAATGCTCGGGGAATTGAGGCCAATCCTGAGAAAATCTGGGCGATTCGGAATCTCGAGACTCCCAGAACCATAAAGCAAGTGCAAAGCCTCAATGGGAAGGTGGCAGCCTTGAGTAGATTCATCTCAAAATCCACAAACAAGTGCATTCCTTTCTTCGATCTAATCAGAAAAGGAAAGCGGAATTTCGAATGGACGGAGGAGTGTAAAGGCGCATTCCGAGCGTTGGTTCAGCATCTGGCGACGCCACCTATTTAGCGAACCCGGTTGATCATGAGAGATTGTATATCTATCTGGCGGTTTCAGCAAATGCGATCAGTGCTGCACTGATTCGGAAAGAAGATTGGATCCAACGACTAGTCTATTATATCAGCAAGCGACTAACAGGGGTGGGGAGAAACTACTCGAAGTTGGAAAAGCTGGCTTACTGCCTCGTCATTGCCTCGAGAAAGCTCCGTCCATATTTCTAGGCTCATCCGATCACAGTCTACACTGACCAGCCGTTACGACAAGTTCTTACATGACCTGAGACGTCTGATAGATTGCTCAAGTGGAACATCGAGTTGAGCCAATTCGATATTGCTTGTACATCAAGGCGAACCATTCAAGGACAATTTTTGGCGGACTTCATAGCTGAATTCACTATTTTGGAGGACTTATCTGAAACCAGTGAATCTCCCAAGTACATATGGAAGCTATACACTGATGGTGCATCAAACAACCGCTGCTCAGGAGGTGGAGTGGTACTTGAAAGCAAAGAGGGTCGATCCATATGCTATGCTTTGAAGTTTGACTTCCGCGCAACAAACAACGAGGCCGAGTACGAAGCTTTACTCGTCGGACTTAGACTAGCCAGAAAATTAGGAATTATCGCTATGGAGATTCATTGTGACTCACAATTGGTCGTATGCCAAGTTCGGGGAGAATATCAAGCTAGAGACCGGAGGTTGGCTGCTTATCTTGCTCAGGTCCAAGAAATGTTGAATCAGTTCGACTACTATGCCATCCACTGTATACCTCGGGAGCACAATCAGAAAGCCGATTCTTTGGCAAAGCTGGCCAGCACCGGTGAAGCGTGGAAAATGGGAATTGTCCCCATTGAGACACTTACCACTCCGAATATCTATCGAATAGAGACAGACTGGGTACACAAGGCAAAGCCCTAGAAGGAGTCATGGATGACTTCGTTTTGAAGTTATCTTGAACACGGAGCTTTACCTGAGTGCAGAAGTGAGATCCGAAAGGCTTTGCGATTCATTATCCAGAATGGAGTCATGTACAGGAGGGGATACTCCGTTCCTTTACTCCGGTGTATCGCCCATGACGAGATTAAACGAGTGTTACATGATGTGCACAACGGAGAATGTGGCGATCGCACTGGGGGGGGCAAGCTCTTGCTAAGAAAAATACTTCGATACGGATATTACTAGCCGACAATGAATCGAGACGCATCGGACTATGCCAAGAAATGTGATAAATGCCAGAAGCATGACCGAATTCCAAGAGCCTCGCCTATCGAAATCACTAAGATGGTCAGTCCATGACCATTCGCCACGTGGGGCATCGATATAATAGGATCTTTACCTCTTACTAAAGGTGGTGCGAAGTACGCCATCGTTGCAGTTGACTACTTTACCAAATGGCGGAAGCTGAGCCCCTTGCTACTATCACGACGAAGAAAGTAATCAACTTTGTTGTACGCAACATTATCTGTTGTTTTGGCCTCCCGCAAGCAATTATCACTGACAATGGAGCCCAATTCGATAGTGTCGAGTTCAAGAATTTCCGTCAACGTTATCACATCCAAAAAAAGTTCTAGGCAGTTGCTCACCCTCAAGCAAATGGACAGGTTGAAGCTGTTAATAAAGTTATTAAGTCCATTCTGAAGAAATGATTGGAGAAGGCTGGAGGCAAATGGGTCGATGAACTTCCCATGGTCATATAAGCATATCGAACTACCTATAAGTCCGCGACCGACCACACTCCATTTTAACTTTCCTATGGCTCTCAAGCCGTCATTCCAGTTGAATTAGAAGTACCTTCTCACCGTGTGACATATTATGATCCAAAGATGTATGCCATATTACTTGCTGAATCTCTGGATTTATTGGATAAGAAGCGTGAAGAGGCTGATTTGAGGGCAGCCGCACACCGCAGTCGAGTCGCTCGACTGTACAATTCTAAGGTCCGACCCAGAACCTTCAAAGTTGGTGATCTCGTAATCAAGAGGATTTATCCCGTCCCTTCACACATGAAACCGACATGGGAAGGGCCGTATATTATTTAACGGAGACTTGGAGATGGCACTTTCAAACTATCAACTGTTGATGGTCTCACTTTACCAAGAGCATGGAACAGCGAGAGTCTTCGTCGCTATTACATATAGCAGGCTTTATTTGTCCATTTAGTCTGCTTTTCCTTTGAAATTTGTTTATGCATTTCGAAATTTGAACTTGTAATAAGGCAACTGATTTTGCCGTACTTTCTTATTTCAGCAATAAAATGCAGACTCATCAAGCCAGATAGGCAATCTTTGAAATGCATCGCGCGACTGCCACGGTGTATGAAGAGCTAATTCCATCTTACGGTGGGACTTATTCAAATAGGGAATGACTGCGATACGACCGGTCACTCGCTAAGTGAAACCCTAAGCTCGGGGGCAGTCAACGATAAAAGTTAAGAGGATTGAAACACGAGAATCCTCTAACAAACTCTGGCTCCCAGAGTGTGAGCTGGAGAACAAACTCTCAGACATGGGCTTGAAGAGGGCGGATCCGTCCGCCCACGACTTCGCCCATATTCAATCTAAACTCGAGGAGGATGGATCCATCCATCCACAACCTCGCCTTCATTTTTTTACAAGCTCGAGGAGGATGGACCCGTCCATCTACGACTTCGCTTGCCTACTCGGGGTGGATGTGATCTGACCATCCACAACCCTGATCAACTCCTTGTTCCTAGAGTACGAACGAAATCCTAATACTTAGACAAATGTGATCGACCGTCTGCCAACTAACTCCAGGTTCCTAGAGTGCAAACTGGAGTATAAGCATTAAAACAGGTGTGATCGACCACCCATCAACGAACTCTGGTCCCGAGAGCATGGGCCGGAGTATAAACACCAAATGGGTGTGACTGACCACCCATCAACCAACTCTAGTCCCCAGAGCGTGGACTAGAGTGTAAACATGAAACGGGTGTGACTGACCACCCTAAAACAACTTAAATTCCTAGAGTGCGGATACAATCCTAAATATTAAGTGGGTGTGATTAACCGCCCGTGAAATAACTTATGTCCCCGGAGCGCGGATATGACTTCAAACATTAAGCAGGCATGATTGATCGCCAACGTACAAGTTTGATCCCTATAGTGTGGATGTGAATACCAACAAATGAGTGTGTGATCAACCACTCAAACTCATTTCACTTTAACTATGTTTCGACTAAGTTAAGTCAGAATTATTAAAGGTGAAAGGCGACTGCCAACCAACAACTTCAATTCTCCCCGGAACTGGGGGCACAACTCAAGTACGAGCCGCTAATCGAAATAGCTCAACATTGGGATTCAACTCGACATTTGGTTTATGACCCGAAGCCATGACTTCAGGACTTAATAACCGAACTCAATTCCGGTTCAGAGACTAAAGCCTCACAAGTACATTGAATGGAAACACAAGCGCTAAAATACTTAAGCAAATAAACGCAGATTTACGTTGAAAACAAAAAGAGATTTTATTTCTACTATTCTTTGAAAAAAAGACAAGTATAAAGATCTAGTCAATGAATTCCTATAAGCAGGGGTCAACCCGCATCTATACATGGCCTACAAAAGCAAAATAAAATCTTATTCTAAGCTATCTGCAAAAGGAAGAAGAATAAGTGCAAGTCTACGCCTTTGGTTTTCATATTTTTTGCTCTTCTTCGAGGTGGACCCACTTGAACTACTGCTCGGATGTCTCTTCGAGCTTTTACCTCCTCGGTCTCCCTTAACTGATTTGTCTTCGGCCGGGGGAATGACAGATGTCTCCTCCTCAGAACTCACAGAGATCGGAATATTCTCTACGGGTGGAACTGGAGGAACTGTGGCATCCTCAACGTTGGAAGAATAAGGCACATTGGTATTGATGAAGGTGCCACCCGGAGAAATCATAGGCATAGGGACTGGACCGGGACCTGCCATGTCATTGCCAACGCTACTAGCCTGCCTGGCTTGCTCCATCTCGGCTCTAATCTCTGCCATTATCTCCTCAGCCCGCTCTTCATGTATGCCCATAGGGATGCTAGTGGTCGGACCCGAGGAGCTAGTAATGTTTGCATCTTCATCCATGATGAAAGGTATTTCAATAAGCAGGTCGCTTTGGTGACCGAGGAGTGCTTCCAGCATTTGATCATCGAGCACGCAACTGCTTTCGTGCATCTCCTCAGTTGATGCACCACCGATGTAGTCGTTACTTCCATCATAACAGCCTCCTACTCATGATGCAATTCTTGGGTTGTAGATGGATCGGCTAGTGCAGAATCTATACCTAAATAAAGATAAGAGAGGATATTAGTGACATCTTCCGACAATGCTCCTGCATTTAGATGAATGAAAGAAGTGTTCAGAGTATCTTCCTCAGATTGACTCACATATTGAGCCGATGCGCCTTCAGGACCATGTTCATGTACTAGAGATCGGCGCGGTTGGTCAGGGTCATACGCCAGAACAGCTGGAGGATCAATTGCAGAAGTAAGCTCAGGTTGGGTCGCTGCAGGCACTTCAGAACTTACTTCATGATGCTCGACTCCGGATCCTTCTCCAACGTCCGGATACTTAGCAGCGAGCTTTTCCTTTTCAAGGGCGACAATGGTATCATAAAGAACCTTAGCCTCATCTCCAACTAATATCTGATTTTCCAGTTCGAATTCATCAATAGTTGAAGTGTTGTGGGCCATTTTCTCATCTTCGACCAAGCGACCCCAAGCCTTATATAGATGGAAGGGGTAATTTAGCAAGTTGAGATTGTGATTCCTTAAAATGTTGGCGTTGTGTAGGACCATAAGATCTTCGGATTCATCCTCCATCCTCGCCTCCGTCGCTTTAACTTCGCTCTCAATTCTAGCTTCGGCTTCCAAAGCCTTCAGGTTTTCCACATCCCTTTCGTCTTTAAGAACCATCATCTGCTCGCATGCCTCCTGGGAAGCTTTGTTAGCGTCATCCTTCTCCCTGGCGACCTCGGCGAAATTTGCCTTTAACTCCTCAAGCTCCTTCAGCGCAGCATCTCTCTACTCCGTGACGAGGGTATTCCGGTGGCCCATCTTGAACCAAGTCCATATGAGACCGCTGCATTTTTTCCATAGACTGGCTTACCTCATCGGCTTTCTTTTGGGACTCCATTTCCGACTTCCTTGAAGACTCGGCCTCGTTGTTAAGTACTTCGATTATATGGTTCTTCTGAGCGAGATCAGTCTCCAGTTTCTCGATTGTTTTTGCCCACTCGAAGGCCACTGCTGATGCTTTCTCCATAGTTTTCACCCATTCTCGATACTGATTATAGACTTCGTGTACGTAATCATGCACCATTCTTTCCGTGTCATTGGGGATTCGCTTCAAGTTCGAAGGGAATACAAAGCCGTTAAAGCAGACATTAGGAAAATCTTTTTTCAACTTAGCAATTCTGATCGCTCCCTCCCCGGTGGGTTCTAAAGCGGCTTGTTCTGTGATAATGGGAGTTTCAGCCTCAGTCCTTCGACATTGCTCGTCAGATCTTGAAGTTTGAGGAGGCACTATTTTACTGAAGCCTCTAAAGACTGCCTTTCGGAGAGTAAACTTTGGGTAGTGGCGATCGTGACTGGGAGCGGCGCCTACTTTGGTGTTGCCTCTCCCTCTCCCTTTCGTAACGGTCACGCTCTTGGCTGGAGCGGCCGCGATCATAATCTCTTTCAATCTCGTGTCTATGAACTAGAGGACTGGCATTTGGAACACACACTGCTGAGCATAGATCCCTTTCTCACCATCGTATCTGTAAAATGAAAAGAGAAACAGAGTCGGTTATCTTAAAAAATTGAGAAACATGCGATCAGAAATTGTGTGATGTCGTGAAGTGTGTACATGCATGTGCAAACCCCCCCAAACCAACCAGTTGCGGCAGCCATGCTTGTAGGAGTTGGCTCCCCTATATCTAAGGCACTTTGAAGCCCCTCTAGTCCAAAAACTTGGAATGAAGTTAAGTCATCTGGGATGTGGATCCGCCAATCCTTTTAGCGAACTCTCCATTTGTGGAGGAAAAGACTCTGCACTTATACCAGTTGTAATGGCCGGAGATACCATGACAGTTTTGCATCTCGTGGCTTTGTGGTCAATAGTCTTGCCTTTTCTTTTCAACTCAAAAGATCAAAGACTCTACGAAAGCACAACTGCAAGCTTATTTCCAGTGGGCACACTCTCATCATCGCCTTATTCAGTGATAACGACTCCGGGAGCTCTTCTCCCTCCATGCCTCACAAGTGTCATTTTGAGAACTCCAACCGATCCAATCCTTTGGCCTCTTTCTATAAGCCCAACAGCAATCAAGTTTTCATCAGTGAGGACTCCATCAATTTCCCGGAACTCGATTGGCACCACATGGAGAACCCTACTACTTCTTTAAATTGGGCTCCTTTGGGCCGTGGAATCGAAGCTACAAAAGTAACCAAGTATTAGATTCAGCATCAACTTGTATTATCCAGTTAATCGATGAAGAAGTTAGAACACTTACGTCTAACTAGCCATCGTCTGGCAAACCCCGGTGGACATCGAAAGAAAAACCATTCGGTTTTGAAGTAGCTTAGTTTGCTCCAGGCTCCTACCACCACTTGACAATTTCTAACTGCCTCCAGAAAAGTGAAAGAAGGGTTGTCCCTGGGGCTCTTAGTATTGAATAGATATCTGATTTCTTTGAAAGTCGGAGGTCGAAAGAGATGCTCCATTAAGAAAATGAACAAGCTGTTGAGCAGAGTGTATCCATTCGGATGTAATTGAGATGGAGCGATGCTCAAGTAGAATAGTACTTTCCGAATGAATTGATTAAAAGGGGGCAGCATTCCAGAAACACATATGAACCTGTTGCAAGCAGTGTATCCTTCTGGAGCATTGTGGGCTTTGTCTTCCGGCCCCGGTAACAAAACATCTTCTAGAGATAGACCGTGTCTGAGGCAGATCCTGCCTATCATGTCTTCGGAAATTTTGGAGCGAATGGAATCCTTTGGATTTAAGACTAAACTACACCCAGCAGTTCATCCGGGGCAGGACTAACTTCTCTCGCCTCAATGACTGGCACTTCGATTTCAGGGAGCGGAGGACTCTGAATGTCCTGTGGCTTGGAGCTTCCGGGATCCATAACTATTGAACTCAGTAAAAATCATCATTAGATGGCAATAAACCCATGTCCCCCCCCCCCCACGTGATTGTGAAGTGAGTGATTGTGTCGTGCAGTGCAGTGCTACATAATACTTTGAATTTCTTCAAGTCCGAAAGATGTTAAAACGACAAGGCTTCGAGATTCAACTGGAGTGACCGTCATCACTGACTGTCATAACCGTGTCAACCTAACTCCGGAGAAGGATCTATGCTAAAGTTCGTTGAGTTTTCCAAATAACAGTTCCATCGACGAGCTTCGAAAGGTAGTGCAGTTCAATGGTCAAGTCCAATTATGCAAGGCTGAAGCTCATTGGAGTCAAATGTTCAAATTTACAAAGCTTTCGTATCCATCAAAGTTCAAATTTGAATCGCTCCCCAAAATACAGCTTCATATCGATCCTTAAGTTCGAATTTCGTATCGATCCGAGGATGGAACTTCATATTGATCGTTTCAGATCGATACATTTCATATCGGTCATCACTAGGGACTTCGTATCGATCACTGGCCGAGATTTCGTATCGATCGCCCCAGATCGATACGAACTCCCACCGCTCCAGATCGACACGAAGCCGCTTCTCTCCATCCATCATTCCCAGATCGATACGAATCTCTATTGCTCCCAGATCGATACAAGTTTCTATGTTCTCAGATCGATAGAAGCCACTTCCATGCGTTCCAGTGTTTCCTTCGTATCCATCAGTAGGCCTTCTTCCCCAAGCAACTTAAACGCCATTTCCTTCTTCCTCAACCTTGCTTCGACCCAACTCCGGCATCGCCAACGCCGGAATCAGGCACGACTTTGGATGATTTGGCGTTAAAGCTCTAGTCTCATCATTTTAGAGTGGTTTTGATCGGTCAATTACCTAGTTTAAAGACTCGGGTTGGAAGGTTAATGGGTTATTTGATTTGAAGACAAAGGAAGTATTCTTCTTTCTCTTGTTCTAATCGATATGAAGGCAAGTAGCAAAACGATGGCAAGTGAGAAATTTGGATAAGTCCAGAAAATATTTATATGGTTTCATAACCAAGCAAGAAACGATTCGTCTCCCAGTAGCATGAACCGGTTGAAGCAGTTGGAATCCAATCAATACAAAAGTGGTTAAGCAGACAAACCTGGAACGATCGCTTCAATCGATACAAAGGGGCTCATTCATATCCATCAACCCAAAATGGTCCAGAAGTTAGCATTTTGTATCCAACTGTTTGAAGACCATAAGAGCTCATATCCATCGATACGAATTATCTCCAAAGACTGTCTATTTTGTATCGATAACCATCGATACAAAGCATGTATTCCAACTTCTCAGATCGATCCATGAGAGGATTGATACGAAGGGATGACTTAGAAACAACCGTCAAATGTTCTTACAACTCGAATTTCACATCGATCCAGGAGTGGATCGATATGAAACTCGATCTTGACAAAAAACTAAAGGACTTGACAACGACCCGTGAACGTGCAAACGTGAACAGGAGTCAAGTTAACATACGTGCATGTATGACGAACTAACTTTCAATTTTCAAAATTGACAGGAATTGAATGCTCACCTGATGACAATCGCAACAGTGAATGACTAATTACTGGCACTCAACCTTCAGCTACAACAAAACACTACAAGATCATTGGCAGCCAACAATTCAACATTTATATATACTAGAAATCAATCAAAGGTTACATCTTTTGACGAAAAGACAACGACTATTCGACAAATCGGATAAGACTTATTCAAAATAAAGAATGCAGCTTTAAAAAGCATGTCATGTTCATACAAGACGTACTTTGGGGGGTAAATGTTATCCCGCCTTTTGGCAAGGCCATGATACCAAGGACTTGACTAGAAACCAAGGACAATTTAACATGAAGATTGGTTATACACGGGTTCACTATGGATACTGGCAAATTTAGTCCGAGTTTGGATCGAGCTACAATTAGAATGGTACGACAAAATAAAGCCATGGAAGCTAACATTCCAAATTTCGAGCCAATCGGAGTTCATATGCCCAAGTTATGGATTGATCAAGCTACACATGAGACATGCTTAATTCGTATCCATCGTATTCATATCCATCATATTTGTATCCATCAACTCCATCTCCATCCTGTCCGTAGCGATCAAGCACCATCAATCCATAAGTTTGGTTCGTACCGATCAACCCCTTCTTTTTATTTCGCATCGATCATTCCAGGGATCGATACGAAGTAAGCAACCAACAAGCATCGATACGAAGCGGCCTTCAACCATCGATATGAAATAACATGCAAGCATCGATACGAAGAGCACATAACAGATCGGTACAAATGCCATCATTTTCCATCGATACGAAGAGTAGTCCCCGAGACCCATATGAAGAAGGCATGGCCAAGTGAAGGAAACGGTCATGCGACATATGTAGTGGATCTCCCCTAAGTTGTCGCTCCACGTCATCACCACACAACTGATCGATACGAAGAGGACATCGATACGGAGGATGATCGATACGAAAGTATCGATACTCACACATCAGCCAACCTACAATCTCAATCTTGGATCGATCGTAACTCAAAATCTACAAGTCCAAACTATACCAAATTTTCACAGGAGCTTACTTACCACCTGGAGAATGCCTCTGATCGATCGCAGCCCAAAAGGAGCAGACCTTGATCGATACGAAGTACACATGGATCAATCAGGGATCGGTCCCAAATGACCTCGGAACGATCTGGTAGTCCACCCATGTGTGAGAAGGGGTATTCCATGATCTAAGCCAGATATTTCCAGACTGCACCTATAAATAGCACTCCAATGCCAACAGAAAAGGGACTTTTGACTCCATTACGTCGTTACTCTGCCGGAGATCCATTGTAACTTGAGTGTTTGAGTTATTCCCAATTGTAACCAGTTACTAATCAACAATAAACAACAAATCATTCAAAGTGGACGTTGGCTACAATGCCGAACCACTATAAATCTCTGTCTTTTTATATTTCTGTTTGCTTGAATCGGCGAGTTTTTTAGATTATCCTCTTTTTACATTTAAATTCTTCATTTTAATCTCTTCAAATACGTCCGAAGAGTATTGCGCCCAATTTTAGTACAAACGTACATGAGTACGTGTACATGCACATATCCAAAGAACCCAACAGCTAGAGTCAAAGAGAATCTGATTCGAACCTGAATAATCCATGGAAGGAGTCAGTTTGAAATTATCAAGGTTGGAATGATAGATCATGAGAATACACTCCAAATTTATAATGCCAAGATGCTGGTAGAGCAATATGACGAATGAGTACGGACACGATTCTTCACAGAAACGATTCACATGATGGATAACAACCATTCGAAGCATAGAGTGGAGTCCTTCACAACAATTTCGACTTGTCTTGATTCAAAGCACATCATGTTTGAAACAAGATGTATTTTGGGGGGCAAGTGCTATCTAGCCTTTTGACCAGGCAATATTTGGACATAATGAACGGGTCGAACTCGGAATTATCAAGGCAGGAAGCTCTGAGAGATAGCCACAGAGTCCAGAAACCAAGCACAAATAGAGACACTGTACAAAAGCATAGCCAACTCAAGCCAAAGGAAATAAGAATCCACCTAAGTCACGAGTCGATACCGATCCCACTCCCCGGGTCGACACTGGTCCATGTTTTCACCCTCATTTTCCCCCATCTTCTGTCTATATGCCCTACATGATGCTAGAAGCCTATATCGGGTATTGTTTTGTTGATCCAATGCAATTCTCTATCGATCTGAACACTTGAATTAACAACTCTATTCTTCCCTGAATCCATCATTTGGACTCAGAAACAAGCTAATGTTGATGCAAACAACTATAGAGTAACGAAGCTAACCATAAGATGAACCAAAGCAAAGAGTTCAAGATGACCATATTGGCCATCTTATGGATCAGTCTGACCCAAGTCCTTGGAGGCATACCAACCTGTATAAGTTGCTGAGGTGGCGTCCTACTTTGGTGGAGAAATAGTCCAAGGCATGGAAAGCAAGGTGAAGATCTTTTGGGCAAGATTTTAGGCTCCCTACCTTTATAAATAGGAGGGTGTGGCTCCTTTTTTTAGGATCTTTTGGCTCTTTTTCTTCTCTACTCTTAGTTCTTGTAATCATTATCGAAGTTGTACCAATCCGTAAGACCTTCTGCCTTTAAGTCAGAATATAAGCAATAAAATCATTAAGTGAATGTAGGCCTTGATTTGCCGAACCACTATAAATTGTTGCAAGTTCTTTCTTACTCGTTTTCGTTTAATTTTCTTTACTTTTTATTCTTTACTTAATCTTCTGGGTGTTTGTGCCTTTTTTGGTTCAAACACATACTCGTTACCATTAACTTGTCTAGTAACTCCGACTCACCACTCTCACATATACATTTCATAATTTCAACCTAAAGGTCTATCAAGTGTGATAGTTCATAATTCAAGGCAACTGACATGATTCTTGATGGAACCCCATTATAAATTCAAACCATTATCATGCCTGCACTATAATTTCTATCAAAATGAACTATTGCACAAAATACAAAAATGAACTGTAGCACAAAATACAACTTAAAAATAAAGATTAAACAACTACTTCCACTCTTGCCATATAGTTCAACATAACATTACCCATTTGTATATAGGAATTCCTAAACTTTAGTTAATAATCTAAACCAAGCTTTTTCAAAAAGTGTATAAAATACCTATTAAACTCCACGGTAAAGGGAGACCAAATATTGTATTATCAATGCTCTTTTAAATGGTAATTGGTTTCTATAATTTATCAGGATCTTCTTCATTGTTATCTTCATTAATGAATATGAAGTTGTTAAAAAAATTCTTTGTTAACCCAAATATACAAGATAGGGCAAGTCAAGTTTAGATAAGAGCTTAGGTAGCCTTATGCAAAGCACGAGAGAAGAATGTAACTAAAGTTCAAGTCCAAGTCCAAAAGAACGAAATATGCATGTACATAGTTCGAGTTAAGTACAAGAAGTCATAAGCTCGTTATGAGTTCAATAATTGGTCAAATGTCTTTATTCAATTGAAGTATGTTATGTAAAGTCTGCTGTCTAAGTCCTTATGTGGAAAAAGTCAAAAATGTACAATCGTCTCTGAAATCCCCAATTTGATTTAGGGTTACAACTTTGGAAATGTAAGAAGATGAGGAAAGAAGAATTCACCCCCATTTATATGGCTAAGGGGGTCTATTTTTAAAGGTCGGCATCATGGCTGCTATGTATTCATCCAACCATACATTTGATATCTTATATACATTGTCGATATTCAAAATTCCTTGTCGCTCCATAAGTTCAGCAACACAATCCCCTTTGCATTGCTAATATTCGTCATCCCTTGCCACTTGTAGAAGTTCAAAACTCCCTTGTCGCTATTATATGCTTTACAACAGCTGTAGTTGTAAAGGCTCGACATTGTTTAAAGACTTGACATCCTGCCAACATTGGTGAAGCTTGATATCTTCCTAGCATTGGTGAAACTCGACACGCACTTAGTCTTGATGAGGCTCGTTATCACTTGAATGCTAATGAATGTGGCGCCTTCATGTTCCATAACACTTCGTGTTGTAGAAGCTTGACACCTTTTCCTTGGTCTTTGTTAACCATGCTAGTAGAAGCTCGATAGCTCTTGCATTGTCGAAGTTCGACATCTACAAGCTCTTGTTAATTTGGCATCTCCAACATGTTACAAGTTCGATATCCTAGCTCACTCTTTTAGTTTATATGCTCGACAACCCTTACGGCTGTTGAGGCTCGATACCCCTTCAAGCTCGATAACCCTTGTTCTTGTTGTCCATTTAATATTCGGCATCTTTAGAGGCCCGCCATTTCTTTGTTATTAGTCTTTCGATATCTTCCCATTATCGCTAGAAGCTTGCTTTCCTTCTTTATACTTGATTGCTTTTTTCATGCTCGACATCCCTTTTTATTTACAAACACAACATGCTCTTTTCTAGGAGTTCAGTACTTGGAATATGTGATAACAATTATTTCCCCCTCCCCCGGTTAGAAGGATCATGTTATACTTTATTATAATTTGACTTTTCAAGTTGCTGCCTTAATATGGACCCTGCCGCCTCAATATTGGCATAGTTGTTTTTCGATATCAATATTGTCGGCTATTGCTATTCAGTTTTGATATCATTCATTTACATTGAAATCAATGCTCCGTATTGTTTCTCTTTCTTCCTATAAACACTTGCCTCCCTTCCTTTTCAAGCGTTTACCCGCAAGCTAAACTAGAAGATGCAATTTCCTCATTGCAATTTAATACTTTCGATTTCCACAGCAATCAAGCTCGATTATAAGGTGCAACTTCTATTTTTAATTAATCTAAATAGACAAAATGGGGAATTTTTATTTTGGGATTAGGATTTTGAGGTGATTGGGTTTGTATACATTATGATTTTGGGAACCTTAGTGTTTGAATTTAAATTTTGATTGCAACACATCATTTTTTGATAATTTGATGGCTATTGTGCATTCAACAATTTTCTCGAGTTTCAATGATAAGGATTGACACCAATTTAGAAATTTGAAACTTAATTAAGAATTTAGTTAATTGCTAAAAACTCGATATCCATCTAAAATTCAACAACCTGTTACAAATTAGATATCAGTTCACATATTCTTGGTTGTCTTAAAACTCGACACCTAATTTTGAAATTCGGTACCCTTTTAAGGTTTTACTAGATAGTTATAAATTCGACAATAAGTTAGAGATTCAGCAACTATTTAGGAATTCGAAAACCAATTATGAATCAGACAATTGTTTGAAGGATTGATATTCGGTTATAAACTCAACAACCTTATAGTGAATTGCTATCCTTCTATAAATTCGGCAACTACTTAAAGGGTTGTTACATAGTTACAAAATTGATACTTTGTATAAGTTCTTCATCTCACTATGGGTTCGAAATATAATTATAGCATTTTTAACTAGTCATAAATTCATTAGCTATTTACGTATTCGATATTTTAGAAATTCGATAATCAGTTAAAGCACTTCTAAATAATTCCGAACTCATTAACTATTTATGAGCTTGGTACTTTGTTACGTAACTGACAACTAGTCACAAGTTTGACACTCCATCATGCACTCATCAATACATTGTAATTTTGATTCATTGTTACGAACCCAGTGGCTAGTTACGTAACAACGCCCCAAAATGGACCTAATTTCGACCAAAACAAAAGCCCATCGAATCTTAGGCTCATCTTAAGGCGAGTTGTTAAGTTAATAAAATTAAAACAATAATCAGTACATAGAGCTACCTATCTATACTTTAAGAATCTCATAACAGAATGGATAAAATATAATATAAAAAATGAGTACCTATTTCATAAAGAAAACCATTTCAAAAATATAACATTTTGAATATTACAACATGTTTAAATAAAGCCGCGATGTGCATGTAAAAGTGTATATTTTTACTTCCATATTTAATCTTCTTTTATTAAAATAAATGAGCATATTAGGGTATTTTACATGTCTAAACCAAAATCTAAATTATTTTCAGATCATCATTCATTCATCTTCATTTGGAGGCAAAATGCTAATTTTGTGTATGAATTAATTTTGAGAAAATTTATTTGCGCATTTTTTTATTTTTATTTGTGGGAAATTGAGTGCAAATTGGATGGAGCTTCATGGATATATGCATGCACAAATATTCAAGGCCAAAAGAATGTAGAAAAGAAAAGAAATAATGCAACATGGAGGAGCCCACATGCCTACTAACTAATGGACTATAATTAAAAGCACATGCACATGTTAATGGAGACTTAAAGGCATGTTAGTGGGGATTAACTGATTCCCTAATGATTACAGGGAGGTTACACAATCTCAAGGGCATTTTTGGTAGTCCTTTAAAATGGAATTATGGTTTTAAGCATGTATAAATATCCCTTATGTTTCATGTAATTAGCTCTTCTTTTTTATGCATGTTGTAGCCATAAAATCAATTATAAATAAAATGTCTTTTTAATGGGTTCTTAGCCTTCTTCTTGTTTGTATTTGTTTGCATGCTCTTTTCTCTTATGCTATCTTATTTCATGCTCTTTTATGTTAATTTTTTCATGTTAATAGCATAGATTTAATTCATGCAATTAGTTTAGATTTATTTTATGCAAGTAGTTAGTTCTCTTTTTTTTTTATTAGCTTTTATTTTCCTTGTTTTTCATACTAAAACCATTTTGTGTTGAGATGAATTCAATTATGAGAAGCTAAGCCCCTTCAATTTAGGGGAAATGAAGCTCTCTGAATCATACTAAAGCAACATAACACGGTTGCATTTGTAGTCTTTTGGTTTGTGCTTAATGGAAATTATGAACGATGGTAAATTTGATAGTCTGTTGACTTCTCAAATAGGTTATGCTTAATCCAACATAAATATAAACTGTTTGATCATTTGCCTAAGTGATTTTGATGATGAAAGTCAAACTAGAATTAAAATTTGATGATCTATTTCATAGTAAATAGATCATGCTTAAAATAGATTTTATTTTAATTCCATGTCATTTTCATGAGAATTGACAAGTGGGTTCGAATGGTGTGTTAGAGTTTGATGCTTTAAGTTGTGCTAATTAATAACACAAATAAACTTATAATAAACACATCAATCGGTTCTACTTAAAATTTAAATGAGTGTTTACAGATGAATTTTGTGTTGATTTATATGAATGATTGGAAGTGGATTTGCCTTTGAATTGCTCCTTAATCTCATAGTTTTATTCTCATTTACATTCTACTTTTAGTTCATTTTTCTACAATTTTAGCTAAATCTCCTTTTAATTTTTGGGCTAATTTGATTGAGTAATTTTAAAAATTAATTCTTTCCATGTGGATCGCATACGTACTACTATTGTAGGTCGCGTGCTTGCGGTTTTATAACGATATATTTTCGACGGTTTTCTAATCAATATAATTTTCCGTCGAGTTAACAAGTTTTTGGCACCGTTGCCGGGAAAAGTTATTTAATTTTATTTTACAATTCGGATTATTTTTACAATTGTCTTATTTTATTTTGTGTTATTTAAAAAAAAATTATTGTTTGATTTTGTGTTTAGTTCACTTGTTTGTTCTTGTGTGTCTTGTTCCTTTGTGAATTTGGTCTCATGTTGTGTTAGTTTTCCTTTTAAAAAAACATTGCATTTGTTGCTCACTGCTCTATCTTTACTGCTTTCTGTTTGCTGTTACATTACATTTTAATTGCTAAAATATTCCATTTAAACTCTGTTGGTATAGGTATACACATTTAAAAGCAAAACATTTTACATTTGATCTCTATCACTATCGTTTGATCACTATTACTGTGCATGTTCAATTCTCTTATTACATTTCTCTGTTACAGTGCATTCTTATAGTGTTTCATTTCATTTTACAGTTGGTTGTGTACACCCATCCATTCCATCACCTCCATACAAACTACAATCACATTCAAATACAACAGCTAACGTGCATGATAAACTCCAACCTAAACACACTTCCTGCTCATCTCCTCCCTGCATCACAATCCTTGACCAAACGATCACCACAACTTTCCATCGCTGCATCCATCAAAACACTTATCTACCATAACACATCCACCCAACTACATCATCTTCTGCTGCCTCCTTCTCCCTACCACGGCCAAACCATCCACCACCTGAACCATAAACTTCACCTACCTACCAATAGCAAAATTCTATACCTCTTCCACTCTACTACAACCACACTTGTTGCACATCAATACAACAACACTTCACCACCAACCTACACCCCACTTCCCTACCACTACTCTTCTGCCTGCGAACCCACCTCAATTTCCAAACTCCTTCATCACCGTACACCTTCCAACCACCAAGCACAAACACACCTAACCCCAAAACCAACACACTTCATTACCTCAAAACAACATTTGTCTGCTCATCTACAACCACCAAACTTACAACACTCCTCAACATCAATACACAATACTTCTAACATCAATAACCGCCACCCTCACAGCCTCTGATAACTCCAAACAGCAACACTCCTCCATTACCAAACAACCTGAAGCAACACAACAATCAACTACAACCAAAACCCCACTGCCTCACTAGTTCACATCCTCTCCTCATGATCTCCTCCAGCAACCAGTGAACCAACCTACAGTAGCAACATCACCTTCCTACTATAACTCCTCCTCAATCACCAAATCAACCATCAACATCCAGCGACCCAACAACTGCCTTCTTGCCTCCTTCACTTCACTTCAATTGCAACTGCAATCACAAGACTTCAACGACCTTCCTCCATAGTCAGCAACCACGCTTCATTACAAAACCACACAACCTTCCTCACTCCTACAACCTTTAAATCATCTCACCAAAATCCACGACCACCAAAATCCATAAACAATCACAACCGCAAATCAATTCAACAGCCAAAACGCCACCGCAACCAAAACTGAACCACCTCCATCTTGAATCCTGAAACCTAAACCCTAATTCTTGATCAAAATTCGCAAACCACCGTCGCCAAATCCTCCTTTAACAAAGCTTCCGGCTTACCTCGTTTCAAACCCGAAACCCAATTCAATCATTTTTTTTGACACCGTGATTTCCTTTTTAATTTTTGATTTCGCCTCTTTTCTTTTCTTTTTTACAAAGAAGAACAAGTTGTTCGTTTTTTCTTTGATCGCTTGTACTGGTTGATTTTCTTTGATCAAAACGTAGCTGGGCCTATGGGGCTTCTTATTAGGCTAAGTTGATAATTTTTTTTATATAAAATTTGCCCATGTTTGTCTTTGTTATTCTTTTATCCTTATAAAAAGAAAATTTGCCTCTGAAAAAAAGGGAAACAAAAAATTTGTATCTATCTTGTTTGAATGGTTGCAAATTACAAGTTGCAAAAGGAACTGCTTGCTAAATAATTGCGCTGCTCTGCTTGCTTGCTAAAAAAAATTGATGCTTTTAAATAAATTTGATAATAATTCTACATGCTCTGGTATCGTGTTTTTATCTCATGCTTTTACTTTATTTGCATTGTTGGTTGCTTGTATTTAAAAATCCGAAACAAAAACTAAAATAAAAAAATTTCATTTGTAGTTGCATTATTAACACGCGTTTATTTTCAGTTTTGCATTCATTTCATCTAATTTTCTTACCTAAGGGCAATACCCAACTTCACATAAGGTAGGAGATTTCATCACCCCTTCCTTGGCCTACAAATTGCATATCATCTTAGAATTTGACTAATAATAACAGATAGACGTTGGACTTAAGGGAGTCGCGATCTCATCTAGGGCAAATTTGTACCTTGACAAAATGATTCTTTTTAACAATCTATTTCTTGGTGTCCAGGCTACGACAGAGCAATAATCATTTATAAATATTATGGTGATCAGTAAATATTATAGTGATTGTTTCTCTTAAGGTACTTAAACCTTCGACTGCATTGCTACGGTGATTCGTGGTGCACCGATAACTCCTATCTGTTACCTTGCTAAGAACTATTTTGTTGAATTATGTCAAAGTGTGATTATATAATTTTGGGTTAGGAGCTATTAAGGATAGAAAATTTGTAGTTAAGTCCTTGCATTTATTTAGTTGCATTAGTTCGTGCATATATAAAAAAAACTCCAAAAGTAGAAAAAAACATTTTCCTTAACTTAGTTTTTAAACAAAAGTTCAAAAAAAATCCAAAAAAAAGCAAAAAACAAAACAAATATTTTCCTTTGAAAAAAAAACAAACAAAATCAAAAATCCAAAAACAAGCATTTTACTTAATTTAGCTTTTTAAAAAAAATTCAAAAGAAAAAAATCTTCAAAAAAAACAAAAACACTTTAAAAAATAGAAAAAAAAATTAAAATCCAAAACAAAAATAAATCTTCCTTTCATTTCATTTCATTTGAAATAATTTTTTCTGGTAAATGTTTTTCTTTTAAAAAAACAAAAGAAAATAATTTTTCACTTTATTTCTCTAAACCTTGTTTCATTCTCATACCTTGATTTTCACGTCTTTCTTTCCTTGACCTTTTCACTTATGCATGAGTACTTGGACTCGTGACACGACAAATCGTTTAACTCGAACAAACGATCCTCCAACGATGGCTAATGAAAACGCTCCCCGGACTCTCATGGATAGAATCTTTCCCGACAGAGTTTCTATCCCCTTCTATCACATTACCTACCCCAACAAGTAATCACTTCGAAATTCATTCAAATCATATTGCCACGCTTCCGATTTTGGAATTTTGAACATGATGACCCATACATCTTCTTAACGAAATTCAAACAAGTCTGTGCAACCATTAAACTCCAACAATTATGTGATGATGGAATCAAACTTAGGTTAATTCCATTCGCCCTTACCGATTACGTTGAAAAATTGTTATATAGCTTGCCTTCGAACTCGATCAAAACTTAGGATGAATTCGTTAAAGTTTTCTTAAAAAAACACCACCCCTTGGAAAAAATGACCAAAATACGAAACTAAATTGTGAATTTTCATCAATTCAGAGGTGAACCTTTCAAAAAATACTTTGAAAGATTTAAAGAGCTTTTGATAAAATATCCGCACCATAATTTTGAAAAATGGACTTTGTGCCAAATGTTATTCGATGGACTTGAAAATAGTTCACGAACCATGCTTGAATCGATATGCCAAGGCAATTTTCTCGCTCAACATCATTGAGCGCACACTCGATTTATTCATCCCAATGGGAACGTTCTAACGAGAAATCCATTTATTCATGATTGAGCGCACACTCGATAGGATCATAGTTGACTTTGGAAGCTGAAATTGATGCAATGGTCAATAAATTCGACAACGTTTTCTCATCCAATCAAATGAACCAAGCTTCCCAACCATTGTGTTATAAATGTAACAATCTGAATCACATTACTGATTAGTGTCCTCATTCGATAGAACAACTCAATGCTTTTAACAAGGTTAAGAATGACCCATTATCTCCAACGTACAATCTCTGTGGGAGAAATCATCCTAATTTTGCATGAAACTAAAATATCTCCAACACGAATTTGGTTTGTCCCAATTTTCAAGCATTTCCGAACAATGCTTCGAATCCTCCTTTTCAGCCCAACCACTTTCAACAAAATTTTGCGCCTTCGTCTCAAAATCAACGGCAACAATCTTTCACTCTCCAAGACGATAGACGAATGACTTCACTTAAGAAAAGTCTTGAAACTTTGGCTAAATCGACCACTCAAAACCTCAAATCAAATAGCAATTTGCAAAATTTGTTGACCTCATACATGCAAAATACGAGCCAATCAATTACCAAACTCGAAATGCAAATGAGTCAATTAGCCACTTCTATGAGTGAACATGAACGAGGCACGTTCCGAAGTCAGCCAGTTCCGAATCCTAGAAATCAAAACACAAACTCGAATCAAGCTCATGTCGTTCAAGATAGCAATGTGAACCAAATGAATGTTATCACGACTTTGCATTCCGATAAACTAATCGATAACTAAGTTGTACTTCAAAAACAACAAGTGATTCTAAACAAAACATCGAGTCAAACATTGTGATGTGCATGTAAATGTGCATATTTTTACCAACATATTTAATCTATTTAAATTAAATAAATGATCATATTGGGTGTTTTAACTTGTTTAAACCAAAATTCAAATTATTTTCAAATGGTCACATATTCATCTTCATATAGGGTCAAAATAGTCATTTTTGTGCATTTATTAATTTGTGAAAATTTACTTGGAATTTTCTATGTTGTTTTGTAGAAATTTTAGTGAATTTTATAAGTGGCTTCATGAGGATATGCATGCACAAAAGTGAATACAAAGGAATGGAGATGGAAATAATTCAAAGTGATGATCATGGAGGACCCCACTTACCCACATACCTTAATGTACACTTAGGAGCTAATGCACATGCTAAAAGGCCATTAAATCTTCATGCACACTTAATGGATGATTATATGATGCTAATGATTACTTGGCCACTACACTTCCTAAGGGGGTATTTTGGGCATTCCCCAAAAAAGTGAATTAGGGTTTTAAACTTGTATAAATACACCTTATGCTTCCTGTAACCCTCTTTCTCTTAGTTAGTTTTTAGCTTAGAAATAAAAGAAAGCTTCTCTTTTTTTTCATGTCTACTTAGCCATTTCTTTCATGTAATTTATTTTTTATGCAACTTTAATACAATGCTCTCTTTTTTTCTTGTTTATTTCCTTTCATGCTAGTAGTATAGTTTGATTTTAATGCAAGTAGATTAGCTTTATTTCTTGTTCATTTAGCTCTTTTTCTTCTTCTTTTTTGTGTTTCATGTTGCATGATACTTGTGTTGATATGATAATACAAATGAGAGGCTAATCCCTTCAATTTAGGGGTAATGAAGCCTCTAATCATGTAGCTTCAACATTTTGACAATTATGGCTCTCTTTTTGTGCTTAATGAGAATGTATAAAGTGGTTTAACTTGTTGTTTTTGCTTTGAATTTGATAGCCTATATTGTTGACACCAAATAGGATATGCTTAAACAATCACAAAATACGAATTACCTCTTCATCTAAATATGATTATGGCAAATAAGTGAATGTTGAAATTAAAATTTGATGACTTATATTTCTAATTAATAGTTAATAGGTCGTGCTTAAAATAGATTTTTCTTTCAACTTTGTTGTCATATTTCATGAGATTTAAAAGTATATTAGTGGTTGTGTTATAATTGATGGTTTATATTGGGCTAATTAATAGCACAGATATGTCATACTTATGATAAACACAACAATTAATTTCACTAATGACCAAAAGAGAGATCATAATTTCATGTGTGGTTGAACTATATGATGAGAGTGGAATTATCTCTAAATTGTCATTTTATTCTCATAGTTTTCATTCACTTTTGTAGTTGTTAGTTTTGCAATTTTTAGTAGTTAGCTTAAACATCTTAAATCTTGGTTAATTTGATTGAATAGATTTTTAAAATCTAACATTTCCCTGTGGATCGACCCGTACTCACTACGTACTACAATAGTACGTCGTGTGCTTGCGGTATAAATTTTAGTATAAATTCGTTCGGCTATTTTCTAACTCGATAGACATTTAGCCATCCGAACAAGTTTTAGGCGCCGTTGCCGGGGAATTGTTTTGATTTTGATTTTCTATTCTTTGGATTATTTTTCTTTTGATTTTTGTGTGTTTTTATTTTGTGCGTGTTTGATTTTTGTATGCGTTTGCATTCTCTGTTTGCATTTTTTTGTTGAATTTTGTGTTCTTGTGTTTTGTTTATTCTCCAACCTCTTTTGCATTTCATTTGTGTGTGCGTCTGTAGTGTACATATCCTCTTTACTGAACTTGTCTTAAAAAAACCAGTTATTCACAATCTTCATTGTTTCTTAAACCTTTGATTACACTGATTGCATTACATTCGATTACATTTGATTTCACAATCTGTTGTGTACATTTGATTTCACAATTTTCATTGCATTATTGTATACATTCTCTGTTTCAAATTGAAACTGTGCAAACATCATGTGCACTGTCATCCCCTCATCCTTGCAAGCCTCTATTGCTACAAACCATACCCCTCAACTTCCTTAACTTCCACACGCCAACCATCCCGTTTCCACTGCATCACAACAGACTGCCATTAATCAAACAACTTCACAACATCAAAACAATCTTCAACATCATCACTACAATACAACAGCCTCTACATATAACAACTTCATACTCCTTCCTGCCCGCATAATTGCATTTGCTTCTCAATACTGTCACATTCACCTTCCTACGGATCACAATAGTATAAACCCCCCACTGCAAGCAAACCACTGTCATATACTTACCACCTATAACAGCAATTGCACCGTGACACCATCACTCGCACACTTCCTCAATTTTCCTGAACTCTTCATTCACCACACTGCTAACCTTACTGCTGCATATCACCACTCCAAACTCACTACAACATCCCATTACCATCACCAGCAACTTGAACTGAAAAACTAAAAAAATTCATCTCCATACAAAATCCATACCGGTACACATTGCTGCTGTTAAACCAAAACCACCACCTCCAAAACATCTCAACATACCATAATCAGCTCTGCTGCATCAATCTGACCATTTCTTCCAGATAACATCATTTCCATCCTTCATACTTCTAACTTGCTTCTGCCATCAACCTCCCAGTATCTGTCCACCACCAAACAACTGTAACTCGCGAATCACCAAATCGAACTGCCTCAGACAACCTCACCACGACCGAAAGCAATCGTAACTCATCGTGACTTCTCCTCTTCTCAATCTGCGAACAACTTGCTTGATTCGCCACCGAGAACTGCTGCCTTGACCCTCAACCAATTTCGAGCATCTCGAACAAATTATTTTTGGAATTGGTTATTGTGGAATCACGTTTTTGCTTGCAGTATACGAATTTTGGAAACAAAATCAATTTCTGAATTGTGGAATTCGCCATTAAAAAAAGAATGACAAAAGGAAGAGAAGTGTTAAAGGGATTGTGGATTTAGGGATTTCGTATCTTATTTTTTTTTTTAAAGAGGAATAGGGCAGTTGTTTCTAAGTGGGCCGGGTTGTTTTCATTTTTTTTATTTTACTTTTTGTTTTTTTACCATCTTTCTTTTATTCATTCTTTCCTTAAAAAAAATTGTTTTTGTAGGTTGAGTTGAGTTGAATTATTTTTAAATTGTCTTTTGGTTTAAAAAAAACAACAACAAAAAATCATTTGCCAAAAAAAAAATTTGTTTGTTTTGAGTCCATTTGTTTTTAGTTACAGTTCTTCATTTAAGAAAAAAAATTTGCAAGCAAGTTTTTTTCTACCTTTTGTTTTATTTTCAATTGTTCTGTTTTTACTTTTTTTTAGTTTAATTTGTTATAGTTTCTTTTTTAAGAAAAAAAACTGTACATATATCTTGTTTTTATTTTCAGGTTGCCAAAGCAGAAAATCGCAAGGAGAAGAATAGCTTGTTAAAAGTTGCCGCTCTGCTTGCCAAATAAATTACTTGCTTATAATAAAAAATTATTACACCCTTATCAATTTTTTTATTTGCATTGTTGGTTGCTTGCATTTACATTTATATATACATACAAAAAAAAATCATTCGTAGTTGCATTGTTAATACATGTTTACATTCTGCTTTGCATTTCATCTTAGAATTTGATTAATAATAACGGTTACATATCGATAACACTTAATTGTATATTGACAAATTGTCTTCTTTGAACAATTTAATTTCTTGATGTCTAGCCTACGGCAGAGTAATAATCAGTTATAAATATTACAGTGATTTGTAATCCCGCCTTTTGGCAAGGCCGTGACACAAAGGATTGGCTGGAAACCAAAGACGGTCCGTCTCGAAGATCGGTTATACATAGGTTTGCTATGGATACTGACAAATTTTGTCTGAGTCTGGATCGAGCTACAATTGATATGGCACGACAAGCAAAGCTATAAAAGCCAACGTTCCAAATTTCAAGTCAATCGGAGTTCGTATGCTCAAGATATGATCGGTGCAAGTTTGAATTTGTTGAAGGCTGTCAAATTCGCATCGCTTCTGTTCGCATCGCTTCACTATTCACATTGATGGATACGAATTGTAGCTGTTTTCCTTAACTTGCATCGATCGTAACTCAAAATCTTTAAGTCCAAACGCCCCCAAATTTTCACAGGAGCTTGCCTACAACGTCAAAATGTATCAGATAAATTTTAGCCAAAAAGGACCAATTCTTGATCGATATGAATCCCATTCGTATCGCTTCCAGATTGAGTCAAAACCACCTGAACTCGATCCTATGGGCCCACCCGCATGAGAGAAGAAGTCCTCCGAGATCTGGGTTAGATAATTGCTGCTTATGCCTATAAATAGTGACCCCGGACCTACAAAAAATGTATTTTTTTGCTGTGGAAATTAGCCACAAGGGCCTCTTTAGCAAGTGAAATTAGTTTCTAGGACACACAACTGAAATAATTATTTTCAAGGACAAAATGTAAAATAATTAGTTTTTAGGGCCTAAAAACCTATGAAATTATGTCCTTGAAAGTAATTGGACTGCTGACTTTGTCCTTGAAAGTAATTATTCTACTGATTTTGGCCTTGAAAGTAATCTTTTTGAATGTGTGTCCTAGAAACTAATTGGACTACAAAGTTTGTCCTTCTAGTGAAATGCCCCTTTTTTTGCTTCTCTACGCTGGTACTCTACCGAAATCATTATTAATCTTCAGTTGTACTGTTGTAATCTCTTGTAAACAGCGAGTGAAATTCAATAAGCATAAGTCATTTCATAGTGGACGTAGGCAATACGCCGAACCACTCTAAATTCATATGTTTCTGTGCATTTTCTTATCTGTTGATTGGTGTGTTTGTTAGATCTGCCTCATTTTACATTTACTTTCTTCATTTTATCTCTTCAAACACATCCGAAGAGTGTTGTGCCCAATTTTGGTACAAACACGTGATTCGTAAACATTATACTGAATTGTTTCTCTGAAGGTACTTAAACCTTCGGTTGCATGCTACGGTGGTTCGTCGTGCATCGATAAATCCTATCCATTACCTGGCTGAGACTATCTTGTTGGATTAAGACAATGTGTGATTATACAATTTTGGGTTAGGAGCTACTTAGGACAAATCATATGTAATTAACCCTTGCATTCATTTAGTTGCATTAGTTCATGCATATTTAAAAAAACAAAAAAAAGTTCAAAATCCAAAACTAAAAAAAATTTGTAAATATTTCTTAACTTAGTTTTCTTTAAAAATCCTTTCTTTTGAAATTTATTTTTCAATCAAAAAAAATTTGTTAGTTTTTTTTTCAAAATATATATATATATATATATATATATATAATCTTTTCAAAAACAAAAAAATCGAAAAACCAAAATACAAAACAAAAATCAATTTTCCATTTTGAAAAATTAAATTCTATTTGTAAATATTTTTCCTTTATAAAAAAAATTAACGAAGGAACATTCCATCCATGCTTCTGATCGTTCCATGACTGAGTAAGACATAGGGGATCACAGCAACAAATGCCGAATTGCAATCAAGGAATGGGTAAAGAAATACTACTCAACCGGTGCTCCCAGAGGCTGGAGAACCTAGCTAATACGCCAAGAACTAGAGTTGGTAAATATATCATGCTTCTAAGGTGGACTGCAACTTCCCCCAATTAACCAGCTTTTAAACTCCTGAATTGACAACTATGGTACGATGGCTAATATGACGACTGTCCTACACTGTATACTCTGCCAACTCAAAACATTGCTGGTCACCGTTGAACCATCTTCAAATGCCTGCATCTTAATCATACTGTGTCCATATGACTAGAAGCATGACATACAACCTTAAGAGGACTTCCTTACTACCTTATATGGGCCTCCTACCTGGATGAAAATTAGAAATAATCACCAATCTATGAGCCCATCTTTACCAACTCACCATCCAATCGGCATTACCAACCACTCGAACGTTAGGAAATCGTGCATACATCATTCACCAGTAATTACAAGACCCCGTAGCCATAAAATGGACCTGGTAATGTTGATAGAAGTATCTTTCCCAGTCGATACCTATTTATTGAAACCATCCTACATGCAAATTTTCCAACAAAAATTCAACATGCTGACTACGTCAGTGTACTTTGGAAATATAACCCCCGGCACTACCTCATGAAGTGAGAATTGCGCATGGCTTCCACCAAGAGTGATGACTCCCATCAAATGCAGATGTCTTCCCCCATTCCTCAAAGAACACCGTCAATCGTGGTTAGACATACCAGTTCTACTTCTCATATTGTTGAAGGGAATAAAGAAGCTGGCAGCCAACGAATTTATCCAAAGCCCACAGCCAGTTGCTGCCAATACCCATAAATGAATTCATCACCAGATCTTATTTCCAGACTTTGATAAGAGAACTGGTGGATAGCCGCAGACGACTAAACCAACATGTCCAGGCCAATATTGAGTTGATGAATCAGATGAAGGATCAACATGGCGAGATAAGGAGGGAACCTACTCCATACTCTAGATCGGAAAACTCCTCTTCTTTAGATGGCTACTGTGGATGCCAACGCCATAAGGTTGCTCTGGAAAGGATAGCTCCGATAATATGTGCAAGCCCCATAAAACGAAGGACCGGGAACCCCCGACCCCTATCGATCAAGAACTTTAATCAAATTAAACCATTTGCATTAGACTTCCAACTGTGAAGGGATGGACCAAAGTGCAATAGCAAGCATACACGCCGCTTCACTTATCAATGAGATTTAATCCGATCTCTTTTGAATTATTTCTATTTCAATTTCGTTTATGTTGCGAAATATGACCGACTTGAATTAAACTACTTGCAAATGATGCAGGTAACTGAGTACTTAAGGTTGGGTGCAAAACAACCTCGGCGGACTATGATTAAATCATTGAGGTATCATCATGGCGGGCATGATTCAACCACTCATCGGCTACTATATTCCCCTGACTGGGGGCAAGGCATCAAAGCAGAAGATACTGACAAGGTCAGGACTCTAGTACAAAGTGGATGCAACCGACAGTCCACTCATCCACCTATGCAATTTAATTGGAGATATGGGAAAGACTTGGAGTGATATGTCCCAATAATGTACTCTCCATCTCGTACTTGAATCTCGCCAAAATACTTATGCTTCTTCTGATGCCCAGTAAAATTGGAATCGCACTAAGGGTGGATGTGACATGACCGTCTATGCATCCAATCCTACATTAGAACTTGGGGTAATTTGAGAACATATGTTTAAAGTGGAGATGATTTGACCATTCACTCTCCAGCTTGCGTCTGTGATTCGACAAAAACAATCATGCCTTAAACCAACTTCATAATGCCTACTCACTAACCATCATGAGCCATCATTTCGACCCTCTTCCTCAACCCGACCGAAAGAGTGCAAAGCATAAAGTGCACGTGACTCGACCGTCTGCTCTCCAACTCTTGCCCCTGACTTAAGGAAAATACACAGCTCAAAGTGGATGTAGTTCAACCATCCTCTCCTTTGCTCGAGCTCAAAGCTTGCCAGAACACTAATCTTATTCCTTAGGCTTAGCAAAAGTGGAATCCAAGCGAACATAGACGTGATTCGACCATCCATCAACTAAATCTTATCCTTCGTTGAGGGCAGATAAGTGGAAAGTGATTGAGATCCGACCAATCACTTATTAAGTTAAATTCGAGCTCGGGGGCCGACACACTTAAATCAAAAGGGATTGAAACATGACAATCCTCGAATAAACTCCAATTCCCAGAGTGCGAGATGGAGTACAAAATTCCAAATCCAAACTCAAGGGGCATGGACCCGTCCATCTAGGACATCGCTTGCCAAATCAAGGTGGATGTGATCCGACCATCCACAACCTTAATCGACCTCCTGTTCCTAGAGTGCAAACGGGATCCAAATGCCTAAACAGATGTGACTGAACATCTGTCGACTAACTCCGGATTCCTAGAGTTTGAACTGGAGTATACACATTAAATAACTCTAAGTCCCCAGAGCGCGGACTGGAGTATAAACACTGAAATGGGTGTGACTGACCACCCATCAACTAACTTCGGATTCCCAAAGTGCGAATTGGAGTATAAACATTAAATAACTCCAAGTCCCCAGAGCGCGAACTGGAGTATAAACATAAATGGGTGTGACTGACCAACCATCAACCAACTCTAGATTCCCAGAGCGCAAACTGGAGTATAAAACACCGACTCACTCTAGTCCCGAGAATACGGACTGGAGCACAAATGCCAAATGGGTGTGACTGACCACCCATCAACTAACTCCAGATTCCCGGAGTGCGAACTGGAGTATAAACATCAACTAACTCCAGATTCCCAGAGTGCGAACTGGAGTATAAACATCAACTAACTACAGATTCCCAAAGTGCGAACTGGAGTATAAACATCAACTAACTCCAGATTTCCAGAGTGCGAACTGGATTATAAACATCAACTAACTCTAAGTCCCCAGAGTGCAGACTGGAGTATAAACACCAACTAGGTATGACTGACCACCCATCAACTAACTCTGGTCCCGAGAGCGCAGACTGGAGTATAAAGACCAAATGGGTGTGACAGACCACCCATCAACCAACTCCAGTCCTTAAAGCTAGAATTGGAATATAAATACCAAAAGGGATGCGATTCAAATATCCATCTATCAACTCTGATTCCTCAGCAAGTCCTATATCATAAAAAGTGGATGTGGTTCAACCATCCGCTTTCCAACTCTACCCTCACTTGGGGGCACACTTATCACACAAAATCAGATATGATCCGACCATCCAGCACTAAGTGGGCACGACACGACCGTCCATGCATCAACTCTTGTCCTCAGCATGGGACCCATAACATAAATTTACAGGGATGCACTCCAACCCTACAAGACAAAATTTCTTCCTTGATTCGACAAGGAGACCCTAATGCTAACCAATCAGAATGATGCCCGAAGTTCTGGGCAACCAATTATATCGTACCGCCGGATCGATGGGCAATATCGATCTGCACCTTTCATATCATACCATTGGATCAATAGGAAATAAGGTCTAAGCATTCTACATCATGTCGTTGAATCGACGGTCAATATCGATCCTCTTCGACTACAAATCGATGTGACCCGAACGTCCATCGAATACCTTTGACCAACAAAGCATGGATAGAAGAATAAACCACAAATGAGTGTGACTTGACCATTCGTCCTCCGTCGCCTTCCTTCGATCCGTACGGAAAAGCGTGAAACCGGATGGGCATGACCTAACTGCATTTGAGCTGACATTATCCCTAGTTTCGATGGGAGAATGTAAACCGAAATGGATGTAGTTAATTGCCAGACTCCAAAAGAATGCAATGTGACCATTCGTTCTTTGACTTTTACCATGACTCGATTAAAAGAGCAATTCAAAACAAGTGCAACCTAAACATCTACATACCAATTCTTGCTCAAGATTCGGCAAAGGAAGCATCAGTCCCGCATTGGATCTGACTGGACGATTCACTCTTCAGTTTTTGCCCAGAGTATGACGACATAAGCAGCGAAGTGAATGTCACTGACCGTCCAGAACTTAGCTCATGTTTGAATGTCGGCGAGGCAACGAAGTATTCTGCCTAGAGGAAAGAACTAGGATAGAACGCAGGATAAGGCACAACTCAGCCTTCCATTGGTTAACTCGATTCCATGGTTCAACGGGATAGAATGCGAAACAAAAGCGGACATTATCTACCTTGCCACTTATCGAGATATTCCCCAGACTTGGGGGCACGCGTGAGAAATAAAATGAATGTAATTTGATCGTTCATCAAACAACTCTGGCTCTTACAGCTTGGACTACAGTATAAACACAGCAGAAGCTAGGCTCGATCATTTGCACAATACGTCCATCAACCCAAGACTGGGGGCACGAGTCTGATCATCCAAGAGATGGATACGACAACTCAATCTTATAGCTCGTGCCTAGTATTTATAACAACTTGAAGTTATGACCGAGAGGATGCTTAGAGATAGAATCATTAGATCGATGCCCGAACTTATGGGCAACTGATCATCATTCTGACCCTTCCGATGAGACATGGATCGCGAGTACATTGAATGGAAAGTGCATTGCTCAGAAACACAAGTAGATTCAAACTCATAGCTGGAGCCAGCCATGCTGTAGCACGCGATACAAGGCTAAACTCTACTAATCCTTTGATTCAACGTCTCTACAAGCCTAATCATTTACCATTGCAAATAAGCACATAAAGCGCCTACAACCCATCACGAGTACTAAAGATTAGATCACAACTCAGCGCAATGATGACGAAAGAGTAAATTGCGTTGCTTCGGCTGAATCTTGATGTGTTCGCTTGGACTCAACCTCATATATACATATGGACTCTCACCTGCTATCGAGAACCCTGCGTTAAATGTCGACCCGAGGCATGTCTCAGTGAAAAAATGATACGACGTGGATCCGAAGAGATCTGCTGCACTTAAAGAGGAGGTGAATTTACTCAAAACCGATGGGTTCCTCTACCCAAAATGAGTATCCAATCCTTTACTTATAAGAAAAACGAAAGGAGAGTGGCGGACGTACGCCGACTACTCAGATTTGCACAAGGCATGACAAAGCACAACCTTCCACTTCCAAGGATCAACCAACCGATAGACTCGACCATCGGACATGAATTGCTCACTTCCATGGACACAAAACTCCAGATACAATCAGATACTGAAGCATGTCCCAAACCAGGAATACAACAGTTTCGTTACTGAACTGGGCCTGTAGTGCTATGTTTCAACCCCCGGATTCAAACTTGAGAACGCTTATGCTACTTACCAAAGCACGATTAACAGATCATTCAAAAATCAGATCGGTCGATCGATGAAAGTAGATGTGGTTAATATGCTCGTGAGATCACAACTATCAAATGACCACATCGATGACTTGGCAGAGATATTCAGTGCTCTCTGAAAAATGCAGGATGAAACTCGATCCTTTGAAATGCTCTTTCACCATTACATCAGAAAGATTCTTTGTTTTCATTATCAATTCTCGTGGAATCAAGGCTAATTTCCAGAAAATTCCGACAATTAGAGATACCCATGTACCGAGGACAACCAAGTTGATTCAACTCTAGGACCATCTATAAGTGAATTCTCTTCTTCAACCTGACCAAGAGAGGGAAGAGAACTTTTGAATGAACTAACAACTGCGTTGATGCAATTCCAGCTCTGATAGATCGCTTAAAGAGACCTCCCATTTTACCCAAACCTTTGGATCGCAAAGATTTATACATCAATTGTGCCGTGTCAACACATGCCATAAGCATCGCAATGCTATGTGAATAGAAACGAATCCAAAGACCAGTATATGATGAAGGCTGGCTATTGACAAGCTCACCCCGTTAACGTCTATATTGACCAGCCGTTTCAATAGGTCCAATAGCAACCTTAGATGTCTGAAAAGTTACTTAAATGGAGTATCAAGCTAAGCCAATTTGATATCACTTATCTCCCACGGAGAGCTCTCCATGGTCAAACATTAGAATACTTCATATCTAAATTCACTACATCAGACGATTATCCGAAGAATAGTGGAGAACCGTCCAACCGATGGAGAACGTACACAGATGGAACTTCCAATAATCGTCTTTCTAACGTCGAAGTTGCGTTAATGACTCCTGAGGAACGATCGATCTACTATGCCCTGAAACTCAACTTCCCTGCAACAAATAACAAAGCTAAGTATGAAGCCTTGGTCGTCACGCTCAAACTTGCAAGAAAACTAGGAGTGGAAACTTTACATGTCTTATGTGATTACTGGTTAGTAGGACGCCAAGTCAGGGAAGATTATCTGACTAGGGGGCAACGTCTTGCTCCTTATCTCAACCAGGTCCAAAAGCTACTAGCCGACTTCGACTATTAGACCACTATACAAATCCTCAGAGAACAAAACGAAAAGGCCGAATCACTGGCCAAGATAGCCAGTTCTAGGGATGCGCGACAAATAGACTTTGTCCCAGTTGAAATACTTATTATTCCAAGCATTGACAGATGAAATCGACTGGATCTTAGAGATGGAGGCAGGAAAGGGGTCATGGATGACTCCTATCAAAGACTATCTACTGTGGGGGATTCTTCTTGAATAGAGAAATGAGAAATGGCATATCCTCCGCGAAGCATCACTGCATGATTATGTCTGGATCGTTCGACTTCATCGATACAAAGCATTACTTTTGTATCCATCGATCCAAGACCCAATATTAAGTATCCATCAGTATGAAGCACACCTTATGTAAGCCCATCTCGTATCGATAACCATGATTATGCATGATTACTTTTTTTTAGTTTAATTTGTTTTGATTTTAATTTGTTTTAGTTTCTTTTTTGATAAAAAAACAAAAAGAAAAAAAACTGTACATATATCTTGTTTTTATTTTCAGGTTTCCAAAGTAGAAAATCGCAAGGAGAAGAATAGCTTGCTAAAAGTTGCCGCTCTACTTGCCAAATAAATTGCTTGCTTATAAAAAAATTATTACACCCTTATCATTTTTTTATTTTCCTTGTTGGTTGCTTGCATTTGCATTTATATATACATATAAAAAAAATTCATTTGTAGTTGCATTGTTAATACACGTTTACTTTCTGCTTTGCATTTCATCTTAGAATTTGACTAATAACAACGGTTAGATATCGATAACATTTAATTGTATATTGACAAATTGTCTTCTTTGAACAATTTAATTTCTTGGTGTCTAGCCTACGGTAGAGCAATAATTAGTTATAAATATTACGGTGATTTGTTATCCCGCGTTTTGGCAAGGCCGTGATACCAAGGAATTGGCTGGAAACCAAAGATGGTCCGTCTCAAAGATCGGCTATACACAGGTTCACTATGAATACTGAAAATTTTTGTCCGAATCCGGATCGAGCTACAATTGATATGGCACGATAAGCAAAGTTATGAAATCCAACGTTCCAAATTTCAAGTCAATCGGAGTTCGTATTCTCAAGACATGATCGCTGCAAGTTTGAGTTCGTTGAAGGCTGTCAAATTCGCATCGCTTCTGTTCGCATTGATGGATACGAATTGTAGCTATTTTCCTTAACTTGCATCAATCATAAATCAAAATCTATAAGTCCAAATGCCACCAAATTTTCACAGGAACTTGCCTACAACGTCAAGAATGTACCAAATAAATTTCAGCCAAAAAGGATCAATTCTTCATCGATACGAATTCCATTCATATCGCTTCCAGATTGAGTCGAAACCACCTGAACTCGATCCCGTGGGCCAACTCGCGTGAGAGAAGAAGTCCTTCGAGATCTGGGCGAGATATTTGCTGCCTACGCCTATAAATAGTGACCTTGGACCTACATAGAATGGATTTTTTTTGCTTCTCTACGCCGATTCTCTGCCGAAATCATTATTAATCTTCAGTTGTACTGTTGTAATCTCTTGAAAACAGCGAGTGAAATTCAATAAAAATAAGTCATTTCATAGTGGACATAGGCAATACACCGAACCACTCTAAATTCGTGTGTTTCTGTGCATTTTCTTATCTGTTGATTGGTGTGTTTGTTAGATCTGCCTCATTTTACATTTACTTTCTTCATTTTACCTCTTTAAACACATCTGAAGAGTGTTGTGCCCAATTTTGGTACAAACACGTGATTCGTAAACATTATACTAAATTGTTTCTCTGAAGGTACTTAAACCTTCGGCTGCATTGCTTCGGTGATTCGTGGTGCACCGATAAATCTCGTCTGTTACTTGGCTGAGAACTATCTTGTTGGATTAAGACAATGTATGATTATACAATTTTGGGTTACGAGGTACTTAGGATAAATCATCTGTAATTAACTCTTGCATTCATTTAGTTGCATTAGTTCATGCATATTTAAAAAAAACAAAAAAAAGTTCAAAATCCAAAACTAAAAAAATTTGTAAATATTTCTTAACTTAGATTTTTTTTATTCCTTTGAATTTTATTTTTCAATCAAAAATAAAAAAAAATTATTAGTTTTTTTTTTCAAAAAAAAATATATATAATTTTTTCAAAAACAAAAAAAAATTAAAAACCAAAATACAAAACAAAAATCAATTTTCTATTTTGAAAAAATAAATTCTATTTGTAAATATTTTTCCTTTACAAAAAAACCAAAAAAAAATTCTTGAAAATGTCCCAGTTTCCTTTTCCTTACTCACTTGAATTTTACAATAATTGTGAAAATCAATATAATCCATATGATTTCACTCCAAATTCGTATGGATATTTTAACGACAACTATTCTATAAACAATTTGAATTTTGAACAACAAAGTTTTCAAAACAATGACCAGCCCTCGACTCTTGAAAATAGCATTTCATCTTTACTTGAATTCTCTACACAACAAAATCAAAGTATAAATGATTTGTGTAATTCTTGTTTATGTGATAACTCAAGTCAAAATTTTCAAAGTAATCAACCTTTGAATTCACTTCAAAATGCAAATGATTTCGATTATAACCCATGCCAATTCAATTTTGAACTCCAAAATGAATTTCAAAATCAAAACGAAAAAGTGACCCACTTTTCAAATAATTTTGGCAATGGTAATAATCTCGACTACGATACGAGTGAAAAAATTTGTTCTCAACAATTCCAAATCGAAAATTCTCAAGTTAATAACTATAAATTGGATTTTGTTGAACAAATGGACTAAATCTACAATGATCACATTGATTTATTGTTCGAAACATATATGAAACAACATGAGAAACAAAACCAAATCCCAACATGTGACGAGTCAAATGATAATCATTCTCTACCCAAATCAACGATTTTCAAATAACAAATTTTGAAATGGAAAATGAAAATCTTAATGAAGTTGTTGAAAATACGGTAATTGAGTTGGATTTCAATAATTTTGAGGGTGAGAAACTTGATTTAAGATTCGATCTTCCTTTTTCTAAAAAGTTGAATGCAACAACTTTGGATTTTGAAATGGTTACATTGAATGAAGTTGTTGATAATCCAACGAAGGAAGACCAATTTAATTAACACGATTTCTTGGGACTCTTTGAAGATGAGTTGTTAAATTCCGAAGGGAAAGATTTACATCACCATTTTGATTTTGAAATTGATAATTCTGAAGAAGTTTTCAATAATAAGCTTGAATTTCAATTTGGTGAAGATAAACTTGAACTTCAAACAATCGTTTTGTCTACCCCAAAAATCATCGGAAACAAAACAACTCGTACGATTTTTAATAAAACGACATTCGTTTTTCCAAATCAACATTCAACTTTAAAATATTTTATGGTTTGGTTTTTTGTGCTTAAACTGTGTCTCACATACTTGACGAAACAAATGAACTGGTCTTTGGAAGACCGTTTCATTAACTTTTTGACGATATACTTTCTGATCTCGTGTAAATACCGCTCATTTTCATGTAAATATAGGTCATCCTTTTATTTTTGTTTTATTTTTCTCCTTTCATTTGGGTTGACTGTGGGGACACAGTCAAAATCAAGTGTGCGGGGAGGCTCATCTTCTTTTTGATTTTTCATAATTTATTTTACATTTTCTTTTCAAAACCCAAAAAAAAATCGCAAAAACAAAAAAAAATTTAAGCATTTTGATTTATTTTTTAAAGAAACATTATAAGATAAATATATGATTTTGGTTATTAAATTGAAATTTTTGAAAATTTATTTGTCTTAACAAAAATAAAAATGAAGTTTGTTACAAATAAAAATGGTTTAACTAGTATATAGGAAGATTCATACGTGTTAATTATGAAATACATCCTAATTGAAAATCTTTGTTTTAAAAAGTGGTTGATTTAAAGTAAAGATATAACATTTTTTGTCTTCTAAGTTAAATGGTGCTAGGATGATAGTGCGAAATTCTCTCTTCTAAAAAAAATTCTTGTATATATGTATATTTTTTAATAAACACCTACAGTCGATAAGTATTCACACTTGTGTGTTCACTCGCCATGCTATGTACCCTTCTCACGTAAGCCTGAAAGGCGGTGCACGATCGGTATATCTGCCTCAGTTTATCTGAGTTAGGTGTGTGTATATAAAAATAAATTCATTTATTAATAACGCCTACAGTCGATAAGTGTTCACACTTGTGTGTTCACTCACCACGCTCTGTATTCCCCTCACATAAATCCGCAATGCAGTGCATGAGTAATATATCTGGCCTCAGTTTTCTGAGTTAGGCATATGTAAATATTGTAAATATAAATAAAATTTTCAAAAAATAATATAGAGAGAGTAAACAAATGAAATCCAAGCACTATTTTTACTTATTTGATTTGACTTGTTATTCAAAAGAAATGAAATTACCACTTTGAAAAACTTTGAATTTGAAATAAGGATCCATTTCATAGTTGCACTATGTTATCAACCAAAATAACGAGTTAAACTATAGTCTATTTGTTATGATAATTTGATTTTTGTTGGAAATTTTGACGAGTAAATGACATAAATTTTCAAGATAATAGCCAAAACTTATATTTAACCTATTCGTGTCAATTTAAAAGTAAATCATTCATTTGTAAATATTTTCAAAAATTCATATTCATCTCTTTGTAAATAAATCTTGCATTTTGTAAATATTTTCATCCTGCATTTGGATTTTGTAGGTAGTATCAGCTGAAAATCCTCATGAGACAACACTCGTCCTACTGGGGATACCCAGAGGTTTAACGGCTTGTTGCATACGCTCAATGCAATCGTGCTCCATATGAAAATGAATTTATCTTAGTTTTTCTTTATTCGATGACGGATAAAAAGATAAGTGTGTGGGTATTTGATGTGCACGTAAATGTGCATAATTTTACCACCATATTTAATCTATTTAAATTAAATAAATGATCATATTGGGTGTTTTAACTTGTTTAAACCAAAATTCAAATTATTTTCAAATGGTCACATATTCATCTTCATATAGGGGCAAAATAGTCATTTTTGTGCATTTATTAATTTGTGAAAATTTACTTGGAATTTTCTATGTTGTTTTGTAGGAATTTTAGTTAATTTTACAAGTGGCTTCATGAGGATATGCATGCACAAGAGTGAATACAAAGGAATGGAGATGGAAATTATTCAAAGTGATGATCATGGAGGATCCCACTTACCCACCTACCTTAATGTACACTTAGGAGCTAATACATATGCTAAAAGGCCATTAAATCTTCATGCACAATTAATGGATGATTATATGATGCTAATGATTACTTGGCCACCACACTTCCTAAAGGAGTATTTTGGGCAATCCCCAAAAAAATGAATTAGGGTTTTAAACTTGTATAAATACCCTTTATGCTTCATGTAACCCTCTTCCTCTTAGTTAGTTTTTAGCTTAGAAATAAAATAAAGCTTCTCTTTTCTTTTCATGGCTACTTAGCCATTTCTTTCATGTAATTTATTTTTTATGCAACTTTAATACATTGCTCTTTTCTTTTCTTGTTTACTTCCTTTCATGCTAGTAGTGTAGTTTGATTTTAATGCAAGTATATTAGTTTTATTTCTTGTTCATTTAGCTCTTTTTCTTCTTCTTTTTTGTGTTTCATGTTGCATGCTACTTGTGTTTATATGATAACACAAATGAGAGGCTAATCCCTTCAATTTAAGGGTAATGAAGCCTCTAATCATGTAGCTTCAATATTTTGACAATTATGGCTCTTTTTTGTGCTTAATGAGAATGCATAAAGTGGTTTAACTTGTTGTTTTTTCTTTGAATTTGATATCCTATATTGTTGACATCAAATAGGCTATGCTTAAACAATCACAAAACACAAATTGCCTCTTCATCTAAATATGATTATGGCAAAGAAGTGAATGTTGAAATTAAATTTTGATGGCTTATATTTCAAATTAATAGTTAATAGGTCATGCTCAAATAGATTTTGCTTTCAACTTTGTTTTCATATTTCATGTGATTTAGAAGTGTATTAGTGGTTGTGTTATAGTTTGATGGTTTATATTGGGCTAATTAATAGCACAAATATGTCATACTTATGATAAACACAACAATTAATTTCACTAATGACCAAAAGAGAGATCATAATTTCATGTTTGGTTGAACTATATGATCTAGAGAGTGGAATTATCTCTAAATTGTCATTTTATTCTCATAGTTTTCATTCACTTTTGTAGTTGTTAGTTTTGCAATTTTTAGTAGTTAGCTTAAACATCTTAAATCTTGTTAACTTGATTGAATAGATTTTTAAAAGTGGAAATTAGGTTGAAGGGCTTCTATTTGCAGGATAATAAGTTTTAAGGACAGCACTTCTGAATAATTAGTTTTAAGGACAATTTACAGGATAATGATAAATTCATTTATCTTTTTAAGTTATACAGGAAAATGATAAATCCTTTTAGCATTATTTTTGTATAACTGAAAATGATAAATTTTGTTATCTTTTTCTTGTAAAATGTCCTTAAAACTAATTTTTCAAAAGTAGTGTCCTTAAAACTTATTAACCTGCACAAATAAGCCCTTGAAGTGAAAATCCCCTTTTTAAAATCTAACATTTCCCTATGGATCGACCCATACTCACTATGTACTATGATAGTACGCCGTGCGCTTGCGGTATAAATTTTATTATAAATTCGTTCGGCTATTTTCTAACTCGATAGACATTTTTCCCTCCGAACACATTGAATCAAATTCCAATCCAAATTCTTCTTCTACTCAGGTAGACCAACCTACTGAGCATCGAGTTCCATTTCCACATTGACTTCACCTAAGAAATATTCCGATCAAATGGTAAATATGTTGGAAATTTTCAAACAAGTCAAAGTGAACATCCCTCTCCTTGATATCGTTCAACAAGTCCCAACTTATGCTAAGTTTCTAAAGGACTTGTGTACTTAAAAACGACACACTCATGTACCTAAGAAAGTTTTCTTAGCTGTCGGTCTTAGCAAAGTCTTATCTCGATCAATTCTCGTAAAATACAAAGTTCCTGAATGTCTGACGATCTCATGCACAATAGGAGATAAAACTATTAATAAATACTTACTAGACTTGGATGCAAGTGTCAATTTGATTCCTTATTCAGTTTACCAGCAACTTGGCTTGGGTGAACTGAAACATATGAAAGTAACTCTTCAATTTTTTAATGGTTCGATAAAAAAACCCATGGGAGAAATTGAGGACGTACTCATCAAAATCAGTCAATTCACATTCCCCGTCGATTTCAACGTCCTTAAGACACAACCAGTGAACAATCTGATGAGTCAAATTCCATTGATTTTAGGACGACCTTTCTTAGCCACTTCGAATGCCCTAATAAATTATCGAAATGGTTCCATGAAAATTTCTTTTGGAAACATGACTTTGGATCTTAACATCTTCAATCTCGAAAATCAATCGAATGAACCACTTGACCAAATGTTGGAAGTTAGCTCCATTCAAGAAATTTTTTGACAATGAAACAGTTGACCTCAACATCGAATGCGAGACCGAAAACGAACAAATGTTTCAAGACGAGCCTAATGAGATTGAAATGCGCTTCCATTTGACCCCCTCATGGTTGAGTCAGACCTTCAACCAAATTCTTTGACTGACCAACCTCATAGGTTGGAACTCAAACCTCTTCCTGATCACCCTAAGTACACATACTTAGGTGGCAACGAAATGTTTCCTGTCATAATCTCTTTAAATCTTTCTCTTGATCAAGATGCCTCCCTTCTTTCAATTTGTTGAAAAACAAAAAGGCAATTTGATGGTCAAATACCAATATTAAGGGAATTAGTCCTGCTCTTGTTCAACATCGCATCCACTTAATTGACGAACCAAGCCTATTCGTTATGCGCAACGAAGACTTAACCCTAAAATGAAGGATGCGGTTCAAGAAGAAATTCTTAAGCTCCTTAATAACAGTATCATATATCCCATCTCCGATAGTTCATGGGTTAGACCAATTCATGTCGTGCCTAAAAGTTCGGACTTACCTTTATCATGAATGATGCTAACGAACTCATTCCAACTCATACTCAAACGGGTTGGCATGTCTGCATTGATTATCGAAAGTTAAATGCTGCAACACGTAAAGATCACTTTCCTCTTCCTTTCATTGACCAAATTCTCAAACATTTAACCGGCCATGAATTGTATTGCGTTCTTGATGGTTATTCTGATTATCACCAAATTCTGATCGCTCTCGAAGATCAATATAAAACGACTTTCACGTACCCCTTTGGCACCTTTGCGTATCGACATATGCCATTTGGCCTTTGCAACGCTCCTGCTACTTTCCAAAGATGCATGGTCAGTATCTTTTCTGACATGATCGAACTCTTTTTAGAAGTATTTATGGACGATTTTCTAATCTTTGGAAATTCTTTTTCCAAGTGCTTACACCATCTCGAGATGGCTCTGAATTGATGCAAGGACAAACATCTAACTTTGAATTGGGAAAAATATCATTTTGTGGTCAAGCATGGCATTTTTCTTAGGCATGTCATTTCAAACGAAGATATTGAGGTAGATAAAGCAAAAGTTGACGTAATTGCAAATCTACCCATTCCCAAATCTGTCAAGGACATTTGTTCATTTCTAGGACATGTTGATTTTTATCGACGCTTTGTGAAAGAATTTAGTAAAATTGCTCGACCTCTGACGACTCTTCTTGGAAAAGATGTTCCTTTTGATTTTAATTCCGATTGTGTCTCTCCTTTTGAACGTCTTAAAAATGAACACATTTCTGCTCCAATCATTCGCTCACCCAATTGACATCTTCCTTTTGAAATAACGTGTGATGCTTCTAACTTCGCAGTTGGTGTTGTCTTAGGACAATGCATCAACAAAATTCTTCATGTCATCTACTACACTAGTATGACTTTAAACGATGCTCAACTCAATTACACGACCACTGAAAAAGAGCTTCTAGCTGTAGTCTTTGCGCTCGAAAAGTTCAGACCTTATTTGATTGGCTCACACATTACAGTTTACACTGACCACTCCGCTCTTAGGTACCTTTTCGCTAAAAAGGATGCTAAGTCTCGTTTGATCCATTGGATCCTTTTACTCTAAGAATTTGATCTTACGATCAAAGACAAAAAAGGATCTTACAGTGTCATTGCTGATCATCTGTCCCGTATTCCAAACATACCATCTTCTTTACCAATCAACGAGAACATTTCTGATGAACAACTCCTTTCTGTTTCCATGGTATGCAGATATAGTGAACTATTTAGTCACTAAGGAAACTCCTTCATTTTGGTCGAAACAAGATAAATACAAATTTCTTTCCCAAGTGAAATATTTCTATTGGGATGATCCACACATGTTTAAGTACCGTTCTGACCAAATCATTTAATGTTGCATCCCAAATTACGAGATTAAGAGTGTCCTTTTGTTTTGTCATCATTTCAGTTTTAAGAAAACAACGAAAAAGGTGATTCAATGTGGTTTTTACTAGCCTACACTTTTCAAAGATGCATTTGAGTTCTGAAAACTTACGAATTTTAGGAAAGATCTATCGACGACATGATGCCTTTGAACTCCATTTTTACGATCGAAATCTTTGAAGTTTGGGGTATTAACTTTATGGGACCCTTTCCCTACTCTTTCGGAAATTTATACATTCTTCTTGTTGTTGATTACATCTCTAAATGGGTTAAAGACATTCCATGTATAACAAATGACCACGAAGTTGTTGTGAAATTCATAACAAAACATCTTCTCGAAGTTTGGAACACCTCGCACAATAATAAGCGATAATGGAACCCATTTTTGTAATCGGTCATTTGAAACTCTAATGAAGAAATACTCGATAACCCACAAGTTATCCATTTCTTATCATCCTCAAACTTATGGTCAATTTGAAGTTTCAAATTGCCAAATCAAGCAAAATTTGGAGAAAACTGTAAATAAAATAAAAAAGATTGTCACAAAAATTGACAGACGCGCTTCGAGCTTATTGAACTGCGTATAAAACTAATCTAGGGATGCCTCCTTTTAGGTTAGTTTATGGTAAAGCATGTCACTTACCTATTGAACTTGAACATAAAGCATTGTGGAGGATTAAGAACATAAACTTTGATCTTGAGAAACCTGGTGAAAACAGCAAATTGCAACTCAATGAATTAAAGGAGATTAGGAACGATGCGTATGAAAATAGGAAAATTTATAAAGAAAAAACAAAAGTTTTTCATGATAGGTCAATCCTAAGAAAAACATTTTCACAAATCAAAGAGTTCTGTTGTATGACTCTCGACTTCATCTGTTCCCTGAGGAACTGAAATCAAGGTAGACAGGACCATACATGGTACGTACTGTTTTTCCATACGGTGCCATAGAAATATAAAACCCTAGGAATAGATCGATTTTTAGAGTCAATGGTCATCATTAAAACCTTACTTGGAGTTCGCGAGTGATCGAGAGGAGGAGCTCATGTTTCTTCATGAGCCACACTATGTCCAGTAAGGAATTTTAACCCTCTCTTGTATACATATTTTTCTCCGTTACACTCATTAAATCTTTCATTAACTACGGGGACACTGTCAAAATCAAATATTGGCGGGAGTCTTATGTTTATTTTGATTTTTCATGGTTTATTTTTTGCATTTTCTTCCCAAAAAAAGAAGAAGAAGACCCCAAAAGCAAATTTGATTTTTTTAGCATATTGATTTACTTTTAAAGAAATACGATAGAATAAGTGTATGTTTTTTTTATTAAATTGAAATTTTTGAAAATTTACTTGTCTTAACAAAAATAAAAGGAAATGTTTGATTAGAAGTAACTATGGTGTAATTAGTATATAGAAAGGTTCATAGGTGATAATTATGAAGTATATCCTAATTGTAATCTTTGTTTAAAAGAGTGGTTGATTTAAAGTAAAGGAGATAACATTTTTGATCTTCTAAGTTAAGTGGTGCTAAGATGATTTTTCATAACACTAACTTTTCAAATAATAATAAGAAGAAACACCTAGAGTCATATGTTCGCACGTAAGTGTGTACACTCGCTATGCTTTGTACCCTTCTCACATAAGCCCGAAAGGCAGTGCATGATCAGTATATTTGGCCTCAGTATATATGAGTTAGGTGTATGTAAACAAAATTAAAAAAAATACCTAGGGTCATGTGTTCATACGCAAGTGCGTACACTCGCCATGCTTGTACTCTTCTGACGTAAGCCCCGAAAGGCAGTGCATGATCGGTATATACGGCCTCAGTATATCTGAGTTAGGTTAGGTGTGTAAACAATAATAATGTTAATATTTTTCAAAATAGAGAGATCAAGCAATTGAAATCCAAGCACTATCTTCACTTAATTGATTTGACTTTTTATTCAAAAGAAATAAAAATGCCATTTTGTAAAACTTTGATAATCAACTAAAGGATTCATTTCGAAACTATGATATCAACCGAAACAACTAGCCAAACCAGAGTCCAATTATGATGATGACTTAATTTTTGTTGGAAGTTTTGATGAGTAAAAAGATAAAAATTTCTTGATAATAACCCAAACTTATATCTAACTTACTCGTGTCAATTTAAAAGTAAATTCTTCATTTGTAAATATTTTCGAAAACTTGCATCATGTAGTCGCATTAGAATTTGCATGTTGGATTTTGATTTTGTGTGTAGTATCCACTAAAAACCCTCACGAGACAACACTTGTCCTACTAGGGACACCTTGAGGTTTAACGGCTTGTTGTATACGCTCAATGCAATCGTGTTTCCTACGAAAACGAATTTACCCTAGTTTTAGTTTATTCGAGGACGAATAAAAAGATAAGTGTGGGGTATTTGATGTGCATGTAGAAGTGTATATTTTTAGTTCCATATTAATCTTCTTTTATTAGAATAAATGAGCATATAAGGGTATTTTACATGTTTAGACCAAAATCTAAATTGTTTTCAAATCATCATTCATTCATCTTCATTTAGGGGCAAAATGCTAATTTTGTGTATGAATTAATTTTGAGAAAATTTATTTGCACATTTTTATTTTTATTTGTAGGAATTTGAGTGCAAATTGGATGGAGCTTCATGGATATATACATGCACAAATATTCAAGGCCCAAAGAATATAGAAAAAAAAGAAATAATGCAATATGGAGGAGCCCACATGCCCACTAACTAATGGACCATAATTAAAAGCATATGCACATGTTAATGGAGACTTAAAGGCATGTTAGTGGAGATTAATTGATTCCCTAATGATTACTTGGAGGTTACTCAATCTTAATGGCATTTTGGTAGTCCTCTAAAATTGGATTTGTGATTCGGACTATGCCGGAGATGGAGATCGAAGGAAGTCAACCACGTGTTATGTGCTCACTCTTGGTAGGACAGTTATTGGTTGAAGAGCGAGATTGCAGACGACGGTTGCTTTGTCTACTACAGAAGCAAAGTTGATAGATGCTGTTGATGTAGCTAAGGTGGCACTCTATTTGAAGTGCTTAATGCGTGATTTGGGCTTCGTTTATGCTGGCGTTATGGTGAGTTGTGATAGTAAAGGTGTAATTTACTTAGCTAAAAATCTGTCTATCAGCTCGATGACTGTTATCCATCCTTTTGACTAGGCAGTATCTATACTGACTTGACAAACAGAACTTGAAAGCTATCAAGATAGAAGACTCGGAGAGATGGCTGTAAAGTCCAGAAACTAAGTAAAACTAAGGTCACGAGGCAAAAACAAGACCATTCAAAAAGTTCCAAGACTCGATCCATCAATCTGATGGATTAGTATCGACCCATGGCTATGGATCGGTACCTATCCATAGGATCTTCTCAGAACCACTCCATTTTCCTCCTACTGCTTAGTCTTCATGCAAGAAGTCTATTCCAAGCTCCATACATCGGTCGCCCATTATTTGCTATCAAACGACTCAAGCACTAGAAATCAACAAGTTTACTCCTCCCATCGATCCTTCAAATTGATTTAGAAACAAGCTCATGGATACATAAACAATCTTGGAATTACAAAGCTAACGATATATCACTTCATCCCAAAGTGGCTAGAAGGATCCATAAGAAGATCCTATGGATCGGTACCGATCCATAGCTGTTACTGATAAGACCACGTTTTCTTAAGATAAACTGCTTCTAGATCGTGGAGGAGAACGTGGTTGAGCATTTTCCGCCAGCCTACAACTATAAATAGACATAGAGGGGCATTATTTGGGGGTTTTTTTGGCTTTCTTGCAATTTTTACATAATCTCTTGTAATTGTCTGTGTAGTGGTACCGAACCATAAGAACAACACTTGTAAAACAGCTATATTATTAATAAAATTCTTAAGTGGGCGTAGGCAACGATTGATCGAACCACTATACACGTGTGTTCTGTTTTTGCTCATTTTCATTTACCTTTCATCACTTTTATTAACAATGACGAAGCATATAAAGATGAGAGAGTCCCTTCTTGTCTCGATGAATGAAGAGAATCTAGTTCATCTTCAGAAGGTTTGCACAGAGGAAAATACAGTAAATATGTTTATCAAATCCTTGTTTGCTGCAAAGTTCGAGCATGGCTCGAACTTGAGGTGCTATGTGCCACATTGTGGTGCATGGGGACAGTAAATTGGTAGATGGAGACATTGTTTTCGTCGTTATGTTGGAAATTGACACGTTCTACTTACATGAAGAATTGCTTAGAGTATGAGGATGCAGATGGAGTTGACAAAGTGCAATAGGTGATGGTCATATGCTGAATCTCATTGGGAAAGTATCGACGGCCTCTTGTTTGAGAGTTGCTTGGAGTGTGAGGATGTGGGTGGAGTCGGTAGGCGTGTATGGAAATATAGTATCAATGTGGAGATTGTTAGATTCTGATAATACATATTTCCAAAATGAAGAAGAGTTTGAAGATATTTTGAGTCAGTCGTCTCTTTATTGCATTAAAGAAGACAATAAATTATCTACATTGAAATAAATTATTTTGGGAGATGAAAGCAACCAATCAATTCTTTAACCAGCTGATTAAATAAGGCATTTTATCAAGCGCGGACGTATAGAAGAAAAATGAAAAAATCAAGTAGATTTATGTCCCTCATATGAAACGATAATTGATGAGATGTTGATTTATTGACATAAATCAATTAACACCGAGTAATAATCTCTATATAAAGACAGTCATTCTTTAGCGACTGAATCATTATTTCAAGTTGTATTTCTTCTATTTTTCTTCTTAGCTTCCATTATCAATCTTGAAAAGAAATTCTCATAAAGTAAATATAATCTCCTCTTCAAAGTGGTTATACACTATCTCACGATGGTTGAACCACAATAAACCATTTGTGTGATTTTCTTTCATGTTTATGCAAAAGTAAATTTTTTGTTTGTTCTACCTTACCCAACACGATTCTATTATTTCCACTGGGTTTGAGATGTTAATCTAAATTTTCCTCAACACTAAGCATTTTAATAAGAGTATTTCATGAACTCACTAAGCATTTGAATAAGGGTATTATTAACATGTATCTAAGATGTTAGTAATAAATGGTTCATGCTATAAGAAAATTTTGAAACATTAATTTATTCTTAAATGAAGCTTCCAGAATTTCAGGAGCTTATTTGATAAAAATAACAACCCTATAACATTTGTTCTTGGGTAACACGTTGACGTTTTCCTTTTAATAAAACAAACAAACAAACAATTTAAAATTTTAGTACAACAAAAAATAGTTCTTTGCTTCAAACATATTTTTGCTAAAGAAAGAAAAAAAAATACAATTGAAACATGTTTCAAATCCTTATTTATTTGAATTAGAAACAATAAAAGAAACTGGAAGAAATACATAATATAAACAAACGAGTTAAAAACATGTTAGAAGTAAATAAGCCTTTGATATGCAAATTCAGTAAGAAAGTTAGGGATCTACAAATATTAGTTTACATACAAGTTCATAAAAACAAGAAATATCAGTTCAATACAATGGATCACGTATCCAAAACATGAGAAATATCCAGATCTTCATCAATTGTATGTACTAAAAGCATAAAGGTCGTCAATTCACGCTGTACAGACAAACATTGAAGTGCCAAGCAGACTATTCTAAAACGCCAGTTCATTAGATTATGGCGTACACCTAAAAGTACATTAAATGTTTATAGTTTGCAGAACAAAATAGATGCATTTGCTACCAATTTTGCCTAAATATACATATATGCCTGTAGCTCAGCCCTTCACATATTTTTCTACATATGCCTGCACATAAAATACAAAATCAGTCAGAATAATCATCAAATATCATATTAGTTGGTTACTAAGGAAAGCCCTGTCAAAGTGAATACTTAAAAAATAATTAGTTTTCACTTGGCAATTGGTGGATGCAATTAGGGTTACTTACCCAAGTTTCAAAAAATCTAGTAATCCCTACGTGACAACTTAAAATCATATACAAAATTAACATATATGCACTTACCTGAAAATTTGAATCTCGAAAAAGTGTATATATTAAAATTTTGATTCTCAAAAAAAGGCATTATTGTGTATATTATTTTAAACTATCACGCAAGGTGAAACTTTAATTTATCCAAGCTTCTGAAACTCAGGTAAGTGATGTGCTATCGGGTGGTTGATTCCCAATTAGAATTACTCTAATGGATACAAATTTTACACGGCCTCTTTTCTCTGTTTATTTTAATTTTTTATTTGAAAAAAAAAAAGATGATCTCAACTGCATGGTCAAAATAAGAAATATAGTAATTATCTTAAATAAAAATTCAGGAGAAAAGTGCTGAAATGCTCTTATGCAATAAGTACAAGCAAACTGACACTTGATGAAAAAGATGAACATTTGACATTTTCACAAAAGCACAATCCTTACTGAAGGAACAAACTAGGAACAATTTCAATGTAGCATGTCACTAGAAGTTTCTTCAAGCATGACAATTTCACATCAGTTATGCATGTTCCAGTACCAAAAAGTCTATTTCAATTCAAATGATCTTGTCAACAATAAACAAACTACAAACTTTCTTCGCTGTTAACTGCAATTTCAATTGTCAGTCGTCCGATTTAGACAGCTATGTGATATAATGTTTATAAACCCCAACTTTAAGGTTGCCCAAATGAAAGTACACAGATGAATGTGATTCGTTATGAGATGCAAATCTTTCTGTTAAACATATCTATACAAGCAAAATCCAGCATTACATTGCAAACATACTATATAAGGATTTTTTTTATCGATGTAGATCACTTTTCAAAAATAATAACACGTATAGGTTGGTTTCCACGTCTCGCATTTGCAAAAGGAGCCATGGAAAAATGGTTTATTTTTTCCAGTAATTTTCCTCCGACGAACTTTGAGAATGCACCAACATTAAATATATATATATAAAATTGCGACGCATTCTACAAAAGAACCAAGAGGGGTTTGTTGAATCAACGCCAACATGCCAAAAACATACATACATCCATAATATGTTTTAAAACTGATCAAAAAACTGGTATAAATTGATAAAAGATTTCACTATATAACCGAGTAAAGAGAAAATATAATACTTACTTGAACAAGTTTTGAGAGCTTTGGTTTAGAATGTGACATATAAATATCAATTTTCTCCTGTGTGTGCGGAATATTCTGGCTCTGCATTGCACCTGTAACCTTTTCTACAACCTTCTTTACTATAGTTTTATGAGCCTCTCTACTCAACTGACCTTCTTTCCAGTTCGGCTTCAACGCATCCTTAACAAAATCAACAATAGCACATTTGAACATTTTCATTCCTTTTCCATCTTTGGTTTGCTTACTCTCCTCACCTTCACCTCCTTTCTTTTCATTAACAGTTCCGGTTTCCTTCACTGCTTCTTGCACCTCCACTTCAGTATTTTTCTTAGTCTCTGTTTCTGTAACTGATTCTGTAGCAGTTTGAGGATTGAGAGCACCTTGATTTTCAAAAAACATCGCTAAAGATGCTGATATGTTTGTTATTTTAGCAGCTTGCTCACTTGTGACAACTTTCTGAGCAATATCATTACTCATGTTAGATGACTGAATTTCAGAAGCGATTATTTGATTTTCCGGGTTTGGAGGTTGAGGAATAGGATTATCATTGAAAGGGATGTTTTGAAGGGTAGGTCCTACGAAATTAGGGGCAGCGAAAGGAAGAGCTTGCTGAACTTGCTGTCCTACAGTGTTAGAGGGAAGCAAGTTGAAATTTTGAGGAGGAACAAAAGGCAAATTTTGTACAGGAATGTTGAAATTTGAATTTGGTTGAGGAACGAACTGATTCTGCCCATTTTGGATCATCGAAAGCATAGCTTGTGGCATTTGCTCATCAACAGGCATTGGTGGAACTAACTGTGGCATTTGAATATTTGGTGGCTGTAAAGGGAAGGGAAGAGGATTGATAGCATTTTGCGGTTGATTCAAATTCAAATTCTGATTTTGATTTTGAATTTGAGTTTGATTTTGATGCTGCTGTTGATTTTGACCATTACCACCGTCACGTGGCCCCAAAATTACATGGGAGAAAGAGCAAGATTGACCGCGTCTACAGCAACCATCAGCAAAGAATTTGCAAACAGTGTCTCTAAGGACTCTTTGAGTTCTAGTTCTATATTCATCTCTAGAACTACTGTAGCTTCTCCCATTATCAAAAGAAGAAGAATCATGATGAGCATATCTGCAATCCGAGCCTCTTTGGCATCGACCTCTAGAAAAATCATAACAGGCAACTGGAGGTCTATTGTCGTTTCTAGTGAACCTGTCTCTCGAATCTCGAACATTGTCTCTCTCATTTCTACGTGTATACTCCATCGGTTCTCTTGAATCTCCAAGATTTTCTCTCTCATTTCTCCATCTGATGTCGATTTGTTCTCTTGAATCACGAATATTTTCTCCCTCGTTTCTATGTCTATGGTCAATTGGTTCTCTTGAATCACGATAATTTTCTCTCTCATTTCTCTGTGTATTGATGATTGGTTCCCTTGAATCACGATAATTTTCTCTCTTGTTTCTATGTGTATTATCGATTGGTTCTCTTGAATCGCGAAAACTTTCTCTTTCATTTCTATTTATGTCATCGATTGGTTCTCTTGAATCACGAAAATTTTCCCTCTCATTTCTGTGTCGGCTGTCAATTGGTTCTCTTGAATCACGAAAACTTTCTCTTTCATTTCTATTTGTATTGTCGATTGGTTCTCTTGAATTTTGAAGACTTTCCCTCTCATTTCGACTAGTGTTTTCAACTGGTTCTTTTGAATATCGAGGATATACTCTTGTGTCTCTATGTGTGTTGTCAATTGGTTCCTTGGAGAAATTCACGTTTTCTTTTTCAATTTTACGCTCACCGACATTATGATATGGATTATATGGCCTTCGAGAAGTATCATCATGAATGTACCTACAATCAATGCCTCTTTGGCATCGCCCCACTGCGAAATCTCTGCATGGTATTCTTGGTCTACGCCTGTCCATTGAATCATCAGGTTCTCTCCTGGAGCGATAGTACGGGCTCCTACTTCGGCTTCTGCTCCTGCATAACATATCGAAAGGATGAAGAATCACACACAAACACAAACGCACACGCACGTGCACTAACACAAACACACTCTCACTTCATCTTCCTTGTTTTTTTCCAAAATAATTGAGGTTGTTATATGAATTCTCATTTCTCATAAGCTTACATCTTGAATCATAGCTTTAGTCAGTAAATCATTGCGACTTTCTTTTTCATGTTAATTTAGATCCCCATTTTCCCTCCTTTTCAATGTAAATACCACAGACTAGTGGTTATGTACTTGTATATATGTACATGCGAGTGTGGACACACGAACGCACGCATATGTATGTGTATGTTCATTAAAAATTTGAGAAGCCTTCTCATCAACATATTCCTAATACACACATAACAATATATTACTCCAGGTACATGAAGCGTTACCATTTCAGGACAAATTTGCCATTTATATATATTATTGGAGTTCTTAAAATATAATGGGTACGAAATTATTACTGTAACATAACTGGAAAGTATTCAATCAGAAATTATTACTGTAACATAACTGGAAAGTATTCAATCAGAATATAGTGTGATAATATTAGTATGCTTCTACTACGCGTGGATTTGAAAAATTGTAGGCAGACCTAAACAAACACTGTATCAAAATATCAATAAAGAACTGGGACTTATTTCAACAAATGCGAACCTTAAAGATCTCCGCCCATGACCATATGAAGGGCTCCTACTCTGGCTTCGGGTTCTACTTCTGCCTCTGCTTCTACTTCTGCTCCAGCTCCTGCTCCTGCTCCTGCTCCTGCTCCTGCTCCTGCTCCAAAATGATATAGGTTAACATCTTACATCAAAATGATTCAAGGGAGACTTTATCTTGATAATGCATGCACGCACACATGTACACAGATATACATATACATATGTATGAACATACGCACGCGTGAGTGCAGGTCCGCCCACACAACACACACACACACACACACACAACTCAAATCAATAAGAAAAAACAGTTTACGGGCTAGAGCTTGAATAACTATGAAATTAAACTTTACAAGATCACTGGGTTTATATCTTGAATATGAACGCAAAAACCTTATGTGTATTTTCTGTAAATGAATTGGCAGCAGTAATTGATAAAAAATACACAATGCATATTAGTTCCGTGTAAAAGTATTTATATTCAACCTCATAAACATCAGCACATCAAAGCTACAGAATTGCAGTCAGGGAGAAGGATTATATCGTAATACTGGAAATGCCTCAAAAATTGATTGCCCTTTTTGGCGTTCTTTTGTGCAAATGGTCATAAATTTTGGTCTTTCTAGCTAAAAAAAGGTCAATGAAGTCTGAAAAAGTATAATGTTACCATCTTAGATTGTGAATACACAAATCTATTGTGAAGCTTGATGGCACTAAGTAACCATGTATACCAATAAATAATAAATACCTTCTCGACTTTCCAGAACGTGATAGTGACATAGCAGGACTCCTCTGCCTCCATGATTCATGCCCAGGGGACACTGTTCTATTGTTATGATGCTTCTTAGGAGATATTTCAGTCTTCACTCTTTCGTCAGGTAACAAGTCGAAATCTTCATCTTTCATCTTTGAATATTCAACAAACTTATCCGCGTCAGTTTTTGTAGTACTCACAACATTAGGATCAGTCTCCGTTTTCGATGGAAATGATGATATCATTGCAGTGTCATTATTAGGACCATAACTTTCATTATTTATTGTTGTAGGATCATGGTCTTGAGATTTTATCTCTGAAATAAATACATCACCGTCTGCTGAATTATTGGACTTGATAGGAGGATCTTCATCTTTCATCTGTGAATATTCAACAAACTTGTCTGCTTCAATTTTTGTATTACTTACAACGTCAGGATCGGTCTCCATTCTAGATGGCAGTGACAAAGTGACTGTGCTTTCCATTATTGCATCAAAACCATAAATTCCATTATCTATTGTTGTAGGACCACAGTCTGAAATTTTCATTTCTGAAATAAATACGTCACATTCTACTGAATTATTGGATTTGATAGGAGGATCATCATCACGTTCAATTGGATTCTGAGGCTCTGAAGTAACATCCCACTTGCTTCTCCGTTTCCTCGTAATAGTTTCTTCCATTTTATTTCCTAGCAGTTTTCCCAAAGTTAAAAGAAGGAAACTTTTGACATACTCTTGCAGAATTTAAAATTGACCTGCAACAAAGAGAGCGAAGTTTAGCAAATAATTATAACCAGCAACATACAAAGAGAACATAGCAATGCTACTATATATTTAATTCCAAAAAAGAAGAATAAATCTACAACATCGATTTTACTACATATTTTGAAGTGTTGAAGAATAGAATAATAAATACAGTACTTACAGAACCAAAGAGAATAATTTACATTTAAAATGTTCTCAACAATTATATGTAGTAGGAATATAAATATCATGCTACAGTGCAAGGGAAAAATGTTGTGAACGCTATGTCAAATGATACTTAGTCATAGCTGGAACAGTTGGGTTTGAGTTTGGGAAACATGGTAAATATTAATAATTCTGAAATATATAAAATCTGAGGCTCAACTAAAACATACGCCGGCAAACCAAAATCTTTTGGCCTTGTAAGAAGTTTAGTTGAAAACCAAGATTTACTGCATTTTGATATAAGAATTTTGGACATCTAAATTCTACAAAAAAAATAGCTTGTTTACTCTCTAAAAACAGTACCCAGACAGACTCAAAATGCTTATAAAGAAATATTCACATCGGATAACCTAATTTTAATAAGATTTACAAAAACAGACAGAAGAGCAATATTGAACTTTCTGGGAAAGAAAACCATTGCCACCCTCTAAACTAAAACATAAGCATGTACAGCTACATAAATAATATGTTTATGTTTTCCACCTCTTCATATTATTTTTAATTTCCAACTGAAATTGAAATTGAAATATAATGTTTCCACTTCTTTATATTATTTTTCAATTTCCAGATAAAATTGAAATACTGACATGTTTCTCAGCATTCCTCGAATTTGGTCTGCTTCATGATCTATCAATGATTGGCAACAACTTCAGACACGTTTGAAGATTTTGATATCCATTTTCCTTTGATTAATTTGAGATTATTGAAATTCTTGTTAATTATGAAAGTTTTTATTATTATTCTAATTTTGAATTTTTGATACCTTTTTTATCTAGAAACAAATTAATATATAGTGCATACTTGTATTTATGAAAATGAAATATATAATATACTTCAAATGGTTGATTGTCATTGATTTTCTAAAATGTAAAAATAAAACTAAAAATTCATCTTATCTATGTTGAATTGGATGGCAGACTTTTTTCCTAAAACTATCTAGCCTTTTGTGCTAGTTTTTGCATTAGCTTATTTGGCTTGTAAATCTTATCACCACTGGAATCGAAACGGAACAACTACATTCCAAATTTTTTGTTCAAATATCAATAAGAGAAGACAATCCTATCATTTTGTACAGTCACATTTGTTACCTTAAACGCTATTTTTACAAGTTATTTGAATATCAGCATGCGGGTGTGTGTGCACATGTTTAATTTCCATAAGCATCCATTGTATATTATAAGTATGTGAATGGTACATATTGAAGTAGGATATTGCAATAAAGGATGAGCAATAATTGGTTCAAACCAAAACCGATCAAAACAAATAATTTTGGTTCGGTTTGGTTTGTTAGTTGATTTGAGTCTGGTTTTTATTTTCATATCTATTTGGTTTTTTGGTCGGTCTTGGTTTTTAATATTTTAAAATTAAACCGAATATAAATCTAAATTGTTTCAAGAGAAATATTATCATTATATATATATTTTTTTGTTGCAATATTATTGTTCTTCCAGTTTGTGTTAACGTTTCTAGGAAAGGAGCAACTCGTTTCTAAAAATTATAATACCATCACATATTTATATTTATATAATATTGACTCAATCAATTGTTTTAACTATATGTTATGTTAGCAATTAGACAATCTAACTTATTTGAAGTTCAACCAATTAAATCAACCAAAACGAGCCAATTATTTTCAATTCCATTGGATTTTCTTTTTAGAAAAAAAAAATCAGTTTGGCTTGGTTTTTGTTTACTAAATGGTAGTTTAGGTATTAGGTGGTTTCAAACTGAACAAACCGTTTCCTCACCCTTAATTACAATGACATACTAAGACAATCAATTCAAATAAAGAAATTGCTCATTTTTACTTTCAGTAAAAGCGTTTCTTTTTTTATAGCATACATTTCATAAGCCAATTTATATTTTATAACATCAAAACTTATTTGACTTTTCATGTTCTAGTTGTATTCTTTCAACAACAACAATATATATATATATATATACACACACACACACATACATACACACACACACACACACACTTTTCTTTCATTGCATTTTAAAGTAAGGTTAAACTAATAAACTTTACATTGGAACTGCAATTCAAATTGGTATTTTACCAAAGTAGTGTTACGAAGATTTTGTATTTACTTTGATAAGTCATATTTTACCAAAACAAAAAATGTCCAATTATTTTTTAAACTTCAAGTTTGACCAAAATTTATTTTCAACATTTTAGCTATTTCTAATAATGTAGTTAAGAAAAACTACAAAAATTGAAATCCTTTTAATCTGTTAATAGCTTTTCCAGTGAGACTCATTGCACCACAAATAAAACACCTATATTCTATGTGGATGAGATTATGTTTATTCCTAAGTACTACCAAATATTCTCTAAACTGTCCAACTTATGTACAGTTTGAAAGTGTGATATGGTTAGATTTGTATGTTTTAAACTGTTGTAATGAAAAATAATAATAATTAATTAAATACTTGCAACTTCAAACTTTCCACAAACATTGGATTCCCATAGTTACAAATCAGATGATAAAAATATTAACTTACCACTAGAAAAATTATTTCTTAAAGTCATCCTTGGAAAATTCGTTAAGCTATGTATTCGGTATAATTCAGGTATTAGCAAAATATAGACTATTGTTTCAAAGGTAAACTTCATTAGACTTCCTCAAATAACCTAGGATCCGTTTAGTTTGAACTTTGTGTTTGTGTTTTCAATATGCATATCAAAAGGTATGGAAGAAGAATAGGGATGGAAAAATCTTAATCGCTACAACAAAGAGAATAAGAGGAAGGAAGAAAATAGTTTTCAGTGTTTTTAATATTTCCAATTAGTAATAAAACAAGAAAACCCCATTTTCAATTTTATATGTTGAAGTAACTTACCAAATTGACCGTTTTTCAAAAAGAATTAAAAAATACTTCACCAAATGCATTTCAACTGTTAGGAAAACTCAAAACTGCAAACTAAACAAGGACTTAGATTTTGTGAGACGGACAAGGCTAGTATCTGCATATACTTTGCTAGTATGTGAGTACCAAGATGATAAACTACTTGCATATAAAAGATCCGACATAATACTAAGAAAAATCATTACAAAAATAATTATTCATTTACATCTCACAATTGTCAAAGGCACTAATAAAGGCAAGCCGTAGGCCAACTTTAAACATAAACTAATTACACACTATATTCCACTTTTTTTTTGTTATTAAGCAAACAATTTCACTTTTTCATTTCTTGCTTCTGGTGATGACATAATATAAAGATTGATAAGTTTTGTGCAGCAGGAATATTTTTTCCAATGCTTTATAAGTTTTGTTCCAATGCTTTATGATCTGATTTCTTCAATATGATCTGATTTCTTCCGATGCTTTATAAGTTTTGTGCAGCAGGGAATTTTTTTTCCTCTTGCATTTTATTATCGATTTTGATAGCTAGCTAATGTATATTTCAGCCATTCTAACGCAAATTGCAAGCTTGCATAAGCAGTCTAGGATGCCTGCATAGGAGAAGAAAGATACTCCATCAGACTTAAGAATTCCTAACGCAGTTGTTTTGCTGCATAAATTCATGTTCGCTGAAATTTTAAGTTATATTTCCTCTTTAACTTTCATTTTTTGAGGTTCATTCATACTTCCAGGTTATTAAAGAGAGAAAAAGAACCAAATTGACAATCAAATGCAATACAAGAACATTTTTAATAATTCTAGAATACTTGAGATACTAAAGCATAAACAACGTAAATATCAAATGTTTTTGAATATTCTAGATTAATTATTCTATGATGCTTGAGATACTAAGGCATAAACATTTTTAATTATTCAAGATTAATTTTTTTTAAAAGATTTTTGAATGGTTGCGAAGAAGGTAGATATCAAATGTTCTTTTTTAAGACAAATACAATGTATTCTATTTCCAATTTCGCGCACACTGGGAAGAAAAGATGTGTAGGCAAATGGTAATGGAATTGGAGCATACTGAAGCAAAACAGAAATCTTTTTGTATAGAAGGCATTTAGAAATCATCAACCCCGGATATTGGTCAATCAAAAGCAGTGTCATTGATAAGTAGCATAAACTGAAGAGCAATGAAAAACAAACATCAACCATCACTATATGCTAAGATTTTTGTAATTGTTGTTTGGCACCATTGATTGTCCATCAAAAGTATTGGAGGATTTATTTATCATAATTTGTCTAAGCAAGCACCCGAAAAAAATCTTATCATATTGAGAAATTTTTAAGAAACACAATGAATACTATGCCAAGAACAAGTTACTTCTACCATTGCCACATTAAAAGTAACTTCTTATAGTCATGTGACATGTGCATATACATATATGTTTCTCTATGTGTAATGAAACACACTAACGAATATATGTGCGGGTGCATGCACACATGTGAGTATGGGGGGGGGGGGGTGCAATCTACCACCACAGACAATCTAGGAACATCGTGTGATCAAGGATCAACATCGTCAATGCATCCCAATTCCTCATCAACTTCAATCAATCATAAATCCCTTGTATACCAAAAACTGATAAAAGAACAAAGTTTAAGAATTAGGTTTCCATTTCAATTTCATTTATTTGAAATTTCAAATTTTCAATCTATCTCGGTAATGATAAGATTTTGATTTCAAACTTTGGTACTTTTGCTATACAAACATACAAATAGATAATGCATACTTGTATTTGCGAAGATGACTTGTATTTGCGAAGAAGACGTAGAAGTTGGAATAGAGTTACAGCATTATGATCCGACCATGTGAAGTCCCCAAAATAATCTCAGAATAGGTCACAAATTCGAATCTCACTCATTGCAAAACCAAATCATGATGAATTTTGATGATAAGATTTGTCATAGTTTTGGTTTTCCCATTTCTTTGGATTTTAGTTTGTTTAAGAGTTTAAAAAAAATGTATTTGCATTGCAATAAAGGTCATTTTCATCCTTAAGAAATAATTTAAAAATCGTTAGTGTGGGAAAAGCATTTTTTGATGGATGGATAGAATTTGCCAATAAAGAATACTACTTAATTTTGATGGTCTTGATTAGCATTGTGAGTTACACCAAATATTAATTAAAAATGATTTCAAGTGTACTACAACAATATTTAATATGTGACGAACCACCCTATAAACTTGTATTAAGTTTCTCTATAAGTTTTACAACCAATACTATTAGGCAGTAAATGGTTAAGCTTTCAAATTTCGAATTATAACATTTTAACTTTTGCATGTGAAGATATGCTATTTCTATTGATTATTATGCTTCTCCCATGCACAGATTGTCTATCATTTGCACTGTTTATTTTACATTTTATTTGTCGAACGTCTGCTGATTGTATTAATCATTTTGTCTTGCCCTTACAGAACAAATACCTTATATGCTGATTATTTTGCTTTGCACACGCACTAAGCATGCTGTTAGATTTTTACCTAAAATGGTTAGTTCGATGATTAATTTTTCACCTAATTACCACTGAATTAGGTTGAATGTGGCTAACGTATAAAGTTTTTCCTTGAAACTATTCGAATTTTTGTGCATTTTTCTGTACTATTCTGTTTGATTTGTAATCATTTTTGGCCTTTTACATGTTTACTACATTATTTTCCATTATTTGCATTGAAACTTTTTTACTAATTTTTTTAGCACTGGAAGACCAAAGTCAAAATGTAGGTCGGAACTGAAATTTAGGTAAATCCCAATTTTGTTCACCGTTGATATCAAACAAAAATGGTATACATTAAAAACATTTTCTTTATTGCAAATTCAAATAACAAGCAACAAAAAACTAATGTTATGTTTCAACTATGTAGCACATCTTATTTTTTTGAAATAACTACAAATTGGTGTATCAAATTTTTTTCACAAGAGTTTTCTATATTCGTATCTTAGAAAAAATGTACAAAGACGAATAACACTGTATTTTTATACAGCATCATGGTTATTTAATTTGGATAGTTATCAATTTAACTAGTGCGTGTACGTACCAAAATGTCGAATTTGATGCAGAGTGAGAAGAAGGAACTGAAACTAATTTTGATTGGAGCAACCTCACAATAGGGTCAAACCTAGTATTCAACTTTAGAGAAATGATTGAACAAAAGAAGGTTGTTATTTCATATTTTAGCTTGCAAAATTATTTAAATAAGTCCACGTGTAATAAAGTTTGCTGTTCCGGTCGGGTTTTTAAAATTTCAGCCATCTCATATCATTCCGAGCGGCGTTGGAACAAAAATAAGTCATGAATCTGATTTCAATAATAATATGTCCAAAAACGGTATATTTCAAACTGTATCATAACAAATGACAAAAAATATATATAATTTCTCCAAATCATACTACTCAAGTCGAAAACATACAAAAACTCGTTGACTGAACTTTAACTTTTATCTTTTACATGTAACTTTAACTTTTATCATTATCAGGATTTAAACTCTTTACATCAAGCAAAAAAGCCTAATTTTCTATCACGTCCAAAATCCTAATAATTTTGAATGGCTACTCTTGATTAATGAAAAATTATGATTGCACAAGAACAGGTGAGACAGTGAATGATGAAGTTGCCAAAGAGATAAATTATAAATGGTTAAACAGATGGTTGCGGAAGTGTTATGTAATTGCTAGAATTTTGTCAATTCAAATAACTTAGTGTGAATTTTGGTTTTAACATATAGGTTCAGCCCAATGCACATATATGGTTTATCTTTTAATTTTACAACCGAACATAATAAGTACATTGGATCAAATAATTAAGTAATTCAATTTTAGTAATGAATATCTTTTACCGTAATCGGATTTCTACTAAAATACTCATCGAGATATGAAACTGGAATTTCACATAAATTTTTGAAACACACAAAACTCTCCAAAACTTTGAAAAACCTGAAGGACCGATATTGAGTTCTCAAAAGTTTTCCATGTACATTTAAAGAAGATACTACTCTGCAACAATTAGAGTGGTTATAATTGAATCAACATTATCAATCATTTCACACAAAAAATGCAATGAACTTTGAGCTAACACAACACATTGATTCTTGGCTCCACTAGGCATGGAAAGATTTAAAAGGATGCAACGATGTAATGATATTGCGGTAACCAAAAGGCAGTGAATTATGTATATCTTATGATGCACGTAATATAGGAATCCACAAAAGTGCAACTACCTATTTAGATGGAGCATGCAATCAGTTACTTAACTGACTTATATAAAAGTATAAGTATTCCTAAGCTATCACATCAATCCAAAATATCATAAGGAAAGAAAGCTTAAAAAAAGTACAAGCATCATTATCACCAACAACAACAAAAAACTAAAAAGATAAAATAGCCAAACCTTCAATCCACAATCCTCTGCAGCACTCCTACTTCAAACTCCAGTTGCCGTTGCCTTCATTCTACAGTAAAACAGCAGTCATTGCTAAGTTGCTCGAAAGGAATTTAAAAGGGACAAATTATAGTGTTAAGCTTGAGAAAAAAAACTTATTTCAACTTTAGCCCTTACTCAAAAGACTCAAACCTTGTTACAAATTAGATCTGGTTTTTAGTAGGTAATGTTTTGTGCATGTGCACTATTAAAGTGTGCAAGCACAAATTTATAGTATGTGTTTACGCACTTTGAACGTGCCCAAGCACGAATTAACTTCATAAAAATTATTATTGTGCATTTTCAAAACGTGCAAATACAAAATGTTGATTTTGTGAAAATCAGATCTATTTTGGAGTAAGTTTTCAGAGAGGGCTAAAATTGAAATACGTTTTTTTTCTCAAGCCTAATACTAAAATACACCCTTTAATAAAAGGAAAACTATTCAAAATTTAAACTATGAATATGTAAGTATTAAAATGGAAAAATCTATTGAGACAAAAAATGGTGACAAGCTCGGTGATACAATGAATCTCATCCATTGGATTGCCCCCGATTTCAACCTCATGTGTGAACAACAATGCGATCAAACGGTCTAGATCTATTGTGTCACCGATTTTGTCTAATTTTGTGTCCAACTAGTCGGCCCCTATTAAAATATATACTCTTAACCAAGGTTTCCAGGTTCATTAATGGGATTGCAATGAAAAAAGCAACGTTGGTGAACCTATGCTTAAACAAAAACAGTAACTTTCTCAGCCTAAAGTACAGTTAAGGGAAAAACCAGCTACAATGTCCGTCACAAGTATGACTTGTTATCAATAGAATAATGATTACAAAATGGAGTTAAGTGTTATGTGACGTAAGACTAAGTAGAATAAATCATCCAAACCCAGAACCACCTACAAAGTTATCATTCGCCATTGTTTACCAATTTATTAGCGATAAAAAAATAAACCCTCCATTTGCCTAAAAACACCTACATCAATAGAATTCAACTGAATTCTTTTGACGTAAAATAACTGTGTTAGATTCGGTGAAATTTACAGACAAAGCCCGAAGAATGTGAAACCCTGGTTCAAGAATAGAAAACCCAAATTGAGAGAAGCAGCTACGGCACAAAATAATCATATCAGAGACAAGAATCAATTAATTTACCATCGATGAATATCAAAGTCGAAACTAAACAAAAACCAATCTTGGATAAAAATAACAGAATCGGAAGTATAGAATACCTATTAGCTTTCTAAGCATCCAGGATTGGAGCGTTTTCTCCATAAAGAAACCCTAGTATTTTGTTTCTATTATTTATTTGTCGCAGCTGATGTAATTATTGCCAGGGGCAACATGGGTTGAACGAGAGACGTTGCCTTGTCGGGACCATTGGTTAGGACAGGCTGATAACAATGGGCTTCAAATTTCATTAAATGGAAAAACAATATAAATTAAATTTTCATTTTTTCCCTTACATAATACAAATTAGTACCTTGAGAAGAGAAAATTGACTCAATTTTCTTCTATTGTGAATGATAATAACAACAATAATAATCTATTTCAGCCGATTTTTTAAAATAATCATGAAGAATAATATTATACTCACAGTTCGCATCGAAACTAAAACAAGCAATATATGCTTACCCGACTATCATTTCAAATAGCTTATATTGTTCACAAATGTAATAACCAAACAAATTTACACTAACCTAATTGTGGAGTTAGTTCAACTAATAAATCAAATATAATAATATTATAAATAATTAATTGAAATAAACTTACACTAGTTAGTTATCTAGACGTATGATAAATGAAAGAGAAAGAAAGTATATTGTGAACTAAATGAAAAGGCGGATTGTTGACATTCTGAATGGAACATAACTTCCCAACGTTCATAGAAGATGACAGATTTAAGTTGTAGTAATTGTCTTGTGAACTAATAAAGGTTTAATGTACATAGACCTTGTAGGAAATGCAAAAAAAGCCTTCGTTTAAGTTATTAATTAGAGCATATACAACTGGATTTTTGAATCGAATGAATCATCGCCTTCCAAAAACATATTCCTAATATTATTATATCATGTGCATGTTGTAACGACCGGGGATTTTCGACTCTCGAAAATCGACACTAATACGTCCACTGTATTTCGTGTCGAGCAATCGAATGCCGAGAAATCTGATTGTTAGGAAAAAAGAAAGAATAAAGAAGATAAGAAGAAAACTAAACAACATAGAATCTCATAATGGAACGAATAATCTATAATATATAACAAATCTTTACACAAAACAAACTTGGATATATGTATATACAAACATCAATCGGAGTATACTAACATATTTCAGCCTGGACAGTTATAGCAGCCATTCTTACAATTGTTGATAAATACCATCAATGAATACAGAGGAAAAATAACCATCTACGTTAGTACGTCTCTACACCCCCAACTTGTCTCCTGAAGTCCAAAGCATCCATCTAAATATGTAATATGTTTGGTCTGACCCGAGCATTATAATAGAATAACTCCCGAGTCAGTTTGGAAAACCAGCATGAGAAAAACACACCCAATTGGATTTTAAAGTTATATAAAAATATTTGAAATCAAAAGTATCTCGTAAGACCACGTCGCACATAAACACAGACGGGTTTTTACCTTACGATAACCAAAACTTTTTTCTATAGAAAATCCATTTATATTATAATAATGCCTAGGAGTCAAAGTAAAATATGAATATAGCTGAAATGACTGCATCTCACGTTTCAGCATAATTGGACACAACTAAGTCCGTACGGCGCTTATTGGAGAATGAATTCCATACAATGACTGGGGTACCGTCCGTCACAATGCATCTTTGGGTAAAATAACACCGAGGACCTCGCCTAGATCCCTTGCCAACACAGAACCGGCCTACCCACTTATTGGATAGTACCGAATATGATCACCCCTCTGTTAATGGGCCCCAAAGCATGTAAATGAGAGATAATAGCAACTCTAGATAGGAATTCTCATACCCTACTTAGGAGTGATCCACTTAGCCCTGCTGCATCTTTTATGTTTTAGTCATTCCCAGTTGATGAGGCTTGATGCTACGTTTCACCTTTATATATAGTACTTCCACTTGGAATGCTAATACTGCCTTCCAAGCAACAATGCAATATCAGCATTCATCCATACAAGTTCGTTCTAGGATTGAACGAAATACTTAAGTGCTCCGTCTTCAATTCCATCATCTTCAAGACGTCTTCACTTCAAAACGCATTCGTTGGATCGAAGTGGTTTTTGGGTAACATATCCGATCTCGATCTCTTCTCAACAACATTTCGATAATTCCCGGTAAACTCAACTCCGGTTCTTTAGGATATAAATAGTCAAACATAAGATCGGAGGTCACCTCCTAACCGTTAGTGGACGGATTTCCTTATCATTGTCCTAGGAGAACGAAACGAGCTTTTACGCACAGTACAACATCATCGGAGATGGCTGTGCCATATAACTTACGTGTTTTTCCTAGATATTTCCAAAGTTACATTTTGGATCCAATTTTGATAGTTAGTTATTTAACTATCAACAAACATACATTCAAATCAGAGATTTATTCCAAAGGGAAAAACAAATATTAGTTCAGCATGTACACTACACCATAACAGCCATTTCGTAACACTTATTTTTCTCAATTGCCAACACTTATTTGTGTTGTACGTTAATCACACTAATATCCGTTGCTAAGCTAAAAATGTGTCACCAAAAAATACACATTTACTTTTTTTTATTACTAACACATATTTGTGTTGGAAAATCTAGTTAAATTGAAATTAACTAAATATTGTTGGGGCAATAAAGGAAATGATCATCTTGTCATCCAAAGCCCTAATTCCTTCTCAACTCTTTCATTCAGCCACTGCTGAAAGATAAAATAAAATCGACTTGATTCCAGGCGATTCGATTATGCCGCTCGCTCTCGCGCTGGATTTCAGGCGCTCGCTCTCGATGTCAGGCATTGCTATGCATGCTGTTTAAAATCTAACTTTTCAGGTTTGTTTCATTTGCATACTCAGTGTTTTTCTCTTCAAATTTTCAGAAAGAAGATGATTGACTTTTGCTACGCATGCTGTTTAAAATGCATGTTTTCAGTTTATGCTAGGTTATAATTTTGGCTTTATCAGAAATATTGGTGTTTAAAATTTGATATCGAGTACATTGACTGAGTTGTCGATGCTGATGCGATTAGCTTGTAAGGATATAGTTTGATGCGAGTTAATTTGATTTTTTTTTCCTCAAACTATGGGTTACGGTTCGAAGTGGTTCAATTTCGAAGTTAGAAAATATATTTCATTAATATTGGCCAAGAGTTTGGTTTTTTTCCATATATTTTTTAGAATGTATGTTGGATCAACATTTACTGTTAATTATGATTTAAATAAACTTTCATTCAATTATCAATATCCAAAATAGTAAACGTCAGCAAGACTGCAAAATAAATTTGTTGTAAGATAATTTTCCTGCTGGTTAGCGAAGTACAACAAAATGTGATTATTTCCACTGATATATATCACATATGGCGCAGCTGAAACAAGAAACATAGAGTAGGAAAAGACTATGAACCGTGGCCATCTGAGATTGAATAGTTTAGATTAACTCAAATTACTGAGCTCAACAGATGTGCCTAAATTTTTAAGCCATATCATCCAGCATTTCCATATTCCAAAATTTTATGTTTAGCATAGTTGTCGATCAGAGTCCCCACTTAAACTTTAAATGATAGTTATAATAATTATGGTATGTATTGTAAACACATGCTCCTTTTACACTATTACTATTAAGCATTAGGCAGCAATTGTAACTATTAAGCATTAAGCAATTTTGTAGTGTTTATTGAAGTTCTTAATATTTATTACAATATAAAAAATTTCGTTAAGCATACATTTTGATCGTAAACAAACATACCTAATCAACAATCAACAATTAGACTTCTTGTTAATGCAACCAGCATCCCAATAACGTTCTTACTTTTGATCTCAGAAAAGAAACCACAAGACGAACTTATGCATGGTCATATTCTCTATCTTACTCTGCTTTCTTATGTCGGGTTTGCAACATTTTATCAACCAGGAACTTGGTAAACTTGACACCTTATGTGATTCTAAAGTGGATGACTTATCGGGTTTCTGCTCCGTTCCAAAGCCACCAAAATGGACGCCTTTACTCCAAATTCCCATACCATATAACCGTGCCGTGAAGGCTAATCTTAGTCTTTTTCAAGATCTTCCAGACGATTCTTGTAGAAAATTTAGGAACTATCCTGTGACCACGCTATATACTGGAAAAAATCGGTCTTTAGCGGAAGGTAAATATGCATTACTATTTTATCTACCAACTCATAATTACTAAGTGTTTGAAAACAACAGAAAATTGACAAACCACAATTATGTTGTTTATTTTGTCATTTTTTAGTATGTAATTATTACATGTAATTTAGTAAGTGTAGACTGTGTAGTTCTACGGTTTATTTAATTGTTGAAGGTTCAGTCTGTTATTGTATCATATTATTTAAGTATCTTAAACTTTTACAGGCTTGGTCCAAAACTTTTTTCCAACTTTGTTGAATGCAAATCACATGGATGTTGTGGATGTAATACCCGATATAATTCTGGTGAGTAACTAATTTAATATATATATTTTCTTTTGCAAATGCTAGAAAAGACGTGTTTGCGTTTGATTTTAAATGGCCTTTTTCAATAGAAAACTGCTGAAGATGCCACTGTCTTAAAATAAACCAATACTTTCTTCAACTTTTCCAATGGCTGCTGCTTCTTCTGCCAATAGATGGTTAAGGCCAGAGGTATCCATTATCTGTTATTTTAGCTTTTTTGTCAGCATGTAAATTATATTATTTGTACGATTCAAATATGAGAAAAAATATATAACCATTTGATCGCTCAAGTTTCCATGCACTTTATGGAAAAAAATAAAGGTTCAAATCATGAACTGGAGCTGGAAAAAGATTGATCCTGCTGAAATATTTTTAACCAAGAGTCTATAACAGTTTTTTGCTTACATATACTACATTTATTTTTGCATGCTAACAAATAAAATCAGTAATAGTTTCTTCATTAAATTTATTAGCTAGGAATATTTGTCTGACTACAAAAAATAATCTTATGTTAATTTGTTTGTTATATTGTCCTTTGTATACTTTAAAAAATAATTCCAAAAAGATTCAGAGATCATGTATTTATAAACTAATTACTCGGTCCAAACTCCTCCACCGAGTTGATGGTAAATAATGAAATTTTAGATAGTCATGATCCTTCACTCAGATTCATTATCTTAAATAGCTGATAATAAGCTCTTCAATTAAGCTATGTTTATATTTAAATTTGCCAATTTTCTTCCCATGAAATTGTTTCTTACAAAATTTAATTAGCAGCTGTATATACTATGAAAGACCGAGATTCATGTGATGTAAAATAACAGTAGTAGTCACTACACCAAATCAGTCTATAATTTTTATTTAACCTCATACTTTATTCGTACATGGTTTTATATTCAAAATCATGAAAGAATTCAAAGGATCTAAGCTACCAAAAGGTATTGTTCTACGATCTTAGTTTATTACACTTTCACATTTTCATCTTTTTAAAATAACACATAAGCTAAAACATGTTTAGGAGCCCACACTTTTGTAGAGCATGTATAATTTTCAACTCGATGATTTCCTTCCTTCGTAGCATTTTTATTCATAATTCTTACTTCAATCATCAATAACAACAATCAACGTTGTAGTTTAGCTCTAATTTTTATGCTTGTATCAACTTTGGGTTTATGATAAACTGTATGGAAAAGTTAAAATGCAAATGCTGTATTACTATTTACTTAATAATGATTAGACATATGTAGTCTTTTTTCTTCGAAGCTTGACGATAATCTTGTAGTTCATTTCAGATTTCTTTGTATTATCAGGGAAAAAATAAACTGCAGTTGTGAGGCAAGTTTGGAGAACCATAAGATCCATATCAGACATGTGCTTAAGCAAAAGTTCTAACAATGCATTGACTCTAACAGGTTAGAACGTCAGTTTTCTTTTGTTGTACTAGATTTTCATTCAAATTAGTTCTATTTGTACTTCTGTAACATTAAGTCATAATATTAAAGACTTTGGATGAAATATTATTGTAACCCATTTGTCGGGTTCATCCATGATGAGTTAATTTTTTTGATTAGTATGTTGTTATGCTTACATGACTTATAGAATTCTTTAAGCAAGCCTTCCATGGTTATAGACTTGTTAAGATAATTGAGAAATTGTTGTAAACGTTTGATGTTTTTTCCTGTAGTTGGTTGGTTAATTGCTGGGAAAATGCATCACACGTGAGAGTTGATTATGGAAGTCTAAGACAAAGAAGCATGCTCAAAAAGATGTTGCATTTGCTGCATGGTGTGCATTAAAACAATGTGAGTAATCCCGTCCTTTTTGGTTTACCCATATTTATCACAAAGTGTAGTTGAATGAAGATACTTGTCATTTTAGGAAGGTGATACCGAATGTAGAGAAAGTAATTTGGGTGGTTGATGTTCTTGAACCGGATGCACCAATTTATGATGGTCCTCAAAATGGAATGTACAAGTTATGTGATTTTTCAGATGGAGGTTTCGTTATATGGCCGGAGTTTCGTATTCGGTATTTGTAGAATTTCACTATGAAATTTACGTTGTCTTTTGTATTCCAATTTGACATTGTTATGAAGTAATTGATTATGTATTGAATTAACCAACTTAATTATGTATTGTACTTGTTATGAAGTAGTTGACATTGTTATGAAGTAGTTGACTATGAAATTTATGTTGTTATTTGATCATGAATATTGTAAATTTTGGGTTCCTATTGAATGTAGTATAATAATGCATATCATGTTAGTTATTAATTGTTTATTAATGTTAAAATAATTGACTATATTGAGAATGAAACTATTTCAGCGTTATAAGCATTGGCAATTAAAATTTACCAACGCTTATAAGCGTCAGCATAGAAAATTAAACAATGTTGGATGGTTAATTTGCCAACGTTTATAAGCGTTGCTAAATAATATACACCAACGTTTATAAGCGTTGGCGAATACAACCTTCCAACGCTTATAAGCGTTGGCAAACTAAACTCCCCAACGCTTATAAGCGTTGGCAATAAATTGCGACGCCCCTACATCGATGCTAATAAGCGTTGCTGAAACTGTTTGCGACAGTTATACTCGTTGGGAATCACCTGTTTTGGTGTAGTGGTAAGCAATCACTAGCCTCTTTTTATAAATCTTTCATAAATAAAACCATTTGTAAATTAATTGTATAAGAATACTTTTACAACGATATATCCATTGATTCCTATATTTTCAATACTTAGAAAATATTCATATACTTATATGAACGGTATAAGTATATTTACAAACTGAGAAAGATTCCCTTTTTGTTTGATTCAAAAATTATGCATAACTCCTTATAATTCTCTAAATCATTTATAAACCATTTTATAAAACTTCTCAAACCATTTATAAAACTTCTTTTATACATTTCAGTCACTTATAAATCCTCTTTCTACATTTCTAAAACTCATTTGTAAATCCTTTATAAATCTCTAAACCATTTATAAAACTTCTTTTATAAATCTATAAACTCGTTTCTTGAGTCCGTTTATAAATATCTAACCATTTATAAAACTCTTCGCCTTGTAAATAATTTTCCTTACATCTCCAAGCCATTTTATAAGCTCTTTTATAAAATCCAAGTCTTTCAACTCTATTTGTGGGTCTCGAAAACATTTACACACAATTAAAAGTCTTTACTTCAAAATAGTTTCATACAAAATAATTATTTAAAATAATATTATAAATAAATAAGTAATAATCATCTATCTTAAAACATCTTAAAATAATTGTTAATCATTTCAAAGGTAATAATAACAATTCTTTACTCTTATTATAAATAATAATAATTTATTTTCAAAATCTTATTAATAAACCCCTATCATTAATTTCAAACCATAATTATTCCTGAAATAATTAACCTTTCAAATTATTAATATTTTGATAAATTCTTTAAAACAATATTAACTATAAACAAACAAATTTAAAAAAATTGTAGTATAATTAAATAACCTTAAAATAATATTACTATAATTAAAAACTTTTCACACAATATTAATTTAATTAAATATCTTTAAAACAATATTAATATAATTAGATAACTTAAAACAATATTAATATAATTAATAACTTAAAAACGATATTAGTATAATTAATTAACTTTAAAATAATATTAATATAAATAGATAATCTTTAAAACAAAATATTTTTGAAACCAAATTTCGGATTTAAAAATTGTTTCTTGTCTCAAAAACCAATTCCAACTTAAACGATAATTTATAGTATTTTTAAATTCTAATTTGAGGCAATAGCCACCCAACACTTAACCAATATCGATATTGGTTTTCTATCACTACTGGGTTTTATTTTCAAACATATAACGATGTTATACCACAGTGTCCACAATCATGTTCATTATTCAATAAACCATATAAAAGAAATATTATTGAAACAAATCAATAATAGCGAGGAATTCTGTTGGATCCCTTCAACCTGTCCCCCTGCATCACAAACATTATATAATCATAAAATATAAATCAACTGCTTCGAGGCGGGATTCGTATACAAAGGGTCATCCACTCTTACACGGGAACGTAATAGGGTCTCACCCGCTCCAATAGGTGGGAATATTCAATCCAACTAATATAAATATAGTAATTAATTCAAATAATCATCCAACAATTTTTAACTATATATCATACTAGTTAGCCAAAAAGGTGAGTTTAACTCACTGAAATTTCTATCGTCGTTGAGGCGTATCAGTTTGGAACCAAAACTGAACGACGTCCAATTTTAGCCCAAATTTCAAATGTCTCCAAATTCGTCCAAACCGGTTTCATTGCGAAGCTTTCATCGTTACGAGTGCAATGCAAAAAAGTTTTGCCTCGATCGGATCTCGTATGAGAGAGTTATTTAATCTCAAAGTTTAAACATTAAATAAATTATATTAAATTAAATTACAGATTGAACATATACCCTTTACCCAAACCCAGCCTAAAGCCCATGGCCCAACACCCTTCCTTATAGTGCTTCCTTCTCCAAATCCTAAATCTACAAACATATACATTAACTCCTTGTGCACCCACTCATCCGTGCACGTGAACACGCGACCCAACCACCAACCATCGAAATCGAACCTACCAATCAGTTTCTAGTCTTGGTCTCGACCTTTGGGCCCAACAACTCCTCGGCTGAACCCTCCTATCAATTTCCATTTGTGCGCCTCCTCCCTCATGTAGCCATGTCGCGTTTTGCAATCCACCATCAGAACCCACCAAACTTGGCTTGGAGATGCTCCTCCTCATGACAAACATCTCTGTACCCTCGAAATCCGTAATCGTCCACTGTAACCGAGGCAAAATTCAACCCTAGCTTTCAACATCCGCGAATGACCACCACAAAATGCCACCGAAACTCCCTTAAAAATACTACATCACCCGACGATTCCAACGGCGCTAACGTCGCCTTCCAATTCGAAGCGGATAAAGAGATATCATTTTTTGAAGTTTGTGAACATAATTGTCTCTTTGCTGTTTTCGTGTGATGTCTCGTTCGTCCCTCGATGAAAATTTGATCCATCACTAAAAATACTATGGACTGATATGAACAACTTTCATTCACATCATTTCGGCTAATTCTTGATAGTTTGAGAGGGATTGATTTTTGAAGTTTTGAATGGAGTATGTTCTCTTGTTTTTGAATGCTTACAAAGTTGAAACGAATGGGAAGAAAGAAACAATGTTAGGAAGAAAACCAGAGAATGAGATTTGCCATATATTTATAATCCATTATACTCAACATGATTCCCTTTCCTAAGGCAAGTATAAAGGCTAAAAACAAGGGAGGAAGCATGACAAGCAGTGATGAAGTAGGGAATGAGAAGTGACGGGTATGGTGCAAGGTCATGGTTATATAATTATATATATATATATATAATTTAAAATTTAAATTATTCATCAGCATACTCGAAAATATCGAACTCCAAACGGGGAGTGCCCCTGGCGTTCTATATGTATACCTCTATTCCGAACGCAATGGAACTTGTTTCGAGACCTAATTCGATCATATGTAGAAGATAGTTTTTTGAACCCAAATTATGTTAAATTTTCAATATTAAATTCTATGCGTTTCGATCTCGCATGACCAAATGATACGTCCGATGGCCACGAAAATCGTCAGTATACAATAACTCATTGTTACAGATCCAATAAAACTGGTTTCGTCGAAATCCGAGACAATGCCATGGAAGGCTATTTTTATATATTAATTAAAACGAATTATTTTCAAAATCAATTAAATCGCTTTTGAACCAAATTTAAGAGTTTTATTATCTTCATCCTTATTAATAGAATTAAGTAAGCTTTTAAATCATTTTTATCCAAATAAAAATCCAAGATTCAATTATTTAAACGATTTCAATTATTAAATTCAACAATATAATTATCAAATAAATCGTTATATTTGAAATTCAAGTTATTTAACCAATAAAATTAACTTTTCAATATTTAAAATCAATTAAATATTCCAATTTCAAATGACTAAAATTTTGGGTCGTTACATTTTCCACCCTTAAAAGAATTTCGTCCTCGAAATTAGCAAGGTAAAAAAAATGCCAAAACCAATTACTTTTTAAATCCAATTAGTTGAAATAACTTACCAAATCCTTTCAAGCCTTTAACTTTTCCCAAAAATCAACTTATTGAAACTTTATTATTGCTTTTACTAATTTTCCTATTCATAGATTTCAACTAATATCATCTCATTCAATCATTTCAGGTTATAATTCAAAATCAAATTTAGTTATCAAAAATTTCTTTAAAATTTCTCAAAAATTTTCTAACGCTTTGAATTTACGAAAAATTTCGCCAGCGTCTCGTTTGCACGGCTCTATCAAAACAACTATGAATCGCCACCCGGGCCCAAACCAGCAAAAGAAAATAAAATCCAAGTGGCTCAACCATAAAACCATCAAACCAAACAACAATATAAATTGTACCTCTTTGTCGGGCAACCACATTTTACTTATGAAATCAAAGGCAGTAACTAGCTCTTGCTTTTATATACATGTACCTTATTTACCAATGATATCCAATCATATAATTCATAATCATATTATTCTGCAATTCCAATTTCCAACATTTGCTTTACTAAAACCGTACGATGTATATATATCATTCGTACGCTATTAAATCTGATCGCTCGCTTGATCACACAATTTCACTTCCGAACTAGTATCGTTCACATGACCACTCTAGTGCGGCCTCGGATCTGGTTTCTTGATTAGAAATTGACATTCTTCTTGCATAGTCATATACTATGATAGAGAATTCCAGAATCAATCAAACATCCATATCCAGTGTTCGCTATCAAGAATCAAGTAAAAAATCCTTGTTCGGACTGATGTATATTATCTCGAAATTATGTACTCAAATCTGGATCAAACTGTTATGTGAATAAAATAATATAAGTACAACTTACGTATTTATTTAATTTGATTTCTTAGTTATCCTAAATTCTTTTCTATTCACATTCATTTCATTTTCATTCACTTTATCCTTATCCATTTTATTTGCTTTCAATTATTCATATTCAACCGATCTATATTGAATTATTCACATTGCTTTATTCACATCCGTTTATTGCTTGGTGTATTCCTTTCAATACTAATGTCACTTAATAACTATTCCATCAACTTTTCTTAAGTTTATTATAAACATTTTATACAAAAGTTCTTATGTTTATTGCCATTTCACAACTTAAGTCCATATCCATTTCACTAATCAATTACAAATCGAATTCAATTTCCTTTAACTCAATCCATTTTTCAATTTCAATATTCAATTTTATCAACCACATTCCAAAAACATATCTAATTCACTAAATTATTTAATTAGTCCATTCATTAATTCATTTCAAATTTGTTTTCCTCAACGTTCATATTCAACATTTTAAAACCTTGTTTTAACTTACTAATTCCCAAAATTTATAAATTATAAAACTTATTTTCTTATATTTTCATAAAACACCTGAGTGAAAATTTTCAAGTTTAAACACCCCGTTCTTATTTATTTCAATCATTTTTGAATTTAAAATCAAAACTAGTTTTACCAAAACAAAACTCCAATGGTAGTAATTCCTCTCTTGAAAACCCGAAAATGAATTCCAATGATGCTACAGTCATCACCGAAATTATTTTCCAGTGACCGAAGTGAGTTCAGTACTTTTATTCCCTTTAAATTCCATTTTAAAATATTTCCACCCAAAATATTTTCTACATAATACTATTATTACTTTCCAAAACTTTAAAAACCATTCCAAAACCAACTGGAATTAAATTCCCGAATTCTCAGCTTTTAAGTTCTTTTAATTGATTTACAAATCAGTTTTATAATATACTTATAAAACTTCATTTCCTTTCCATTTATAAATCACATTTATAAACCATATATTTATATAATCTCATATTGGTTATATAAAACCATTTCTTAATTGTTAATCTTTGTTTACATTATAACAACAGTAACTTCTATTCAACCACAAACAACAACAACAAATTATAGTAATCTAACATTATCATTTCCTAACAACCAAGCACACCATATACACCATAATAATTTTCTAAAAAATTATTCCTTTATATATAAAATATAATCAAAGGTAAAATTATTTCATTTATCCAATTTCAAAACAATACCATGTCGAATTGCTTTGTCAAGTGTTTAGAGACCCCTATCAATAACGTTAATTACTCGTATTGACCAGAATCCATAAGTCACTCAATAGATCAACCAACACAATATAAAACATTTTATATCACTAACAAACACGCTGTAACGACCCGGAATTTTCGACTCCGAAAATCCCGAATTGTTAAGGAAAAGAAAAAGAAAGAGATAGAAGAAGAAGAAAACAGAAACATCAACACACAGAAACCTCACATTCGCAGCGGATCAAAATATAATATCACATAAATAACAGTTTTACAAATAAGAACTGTATCCATACACTTATACATTTATACATCAGAGTTATACTATTACACAACACAGGACAATTTGAAAACATGTCTTAGATAATCAATAATAATATACACAACGGATTTCACTCCATACATTCCTGCCATCCAGCTTGCCTCCTGAGCTCCAAAACGTCCTTACCTGAAAATCTGTAATACTCGGTCTGACCCGAGCATTACATCAAAGTAACACTCGAGTCAGGCTGGAAACCAGCGTGAGTAAACTCATCTAACATGAAATTTCAATCCATAGATTTTATATAAAATCAGGGTAACTCGTATCTTCTACGAGTTCTTACTTATTATATTCAAACAATTTATTTCACAAAATAATATCTAAGTATCGTTACTTAGTTCCAATGATCCAGATTACTTGATTTATTTCATTCCAGCCTATTCGATTTACAAAACAAATCTATAAAGAATTATAGATTACAAATCGAAGTGGTTTCGGGTATATTTCTGATACCCGACCCCGGTCTCTTCGAATCAAAAGTCATCCTTTAAACCAAGATTTTTCAGTTAAACAAGTTAATTTAAATTTAGGATATCATATTGGGTACTTTTGGCACAGGTCCTTATTAAGTTTCAAAATTCACGAAAAGTCCTTCACTAAATTTCAGTGTAAATTAGGTCCCTGTTTTTTATTCACGATTATTGCAGAGCATGATGCAACATTTCATAAAAGTTGCTGACATTTCCGCAACATTTCTGTACATTGTGAACATAGTGTATGAAAGTTGCTGAAATATCAACACTTATTTATAAAAGTTGCTGATATTTCAGCAACATTTATGTACACTATGAACACAGTTTATGAAAGTTGCTGAAATATCAGCACTTATTTATAAAAGTTGTTGACATTTCAGCAATAATTTGTCTTTGTTTTTACAATAAAACTTTGACACAAATAGTTGCTGAAATATCAGCACTTATTTATAAAAGTTGCTGACATTTCAGCAATAATTTTTCTTCGTTTTCAGAAAACAGGGACCCGCTTTACAATGAAACTTTGATAGGGACCCGCTTTACAATATGAAAGTATGATAGGGATGCTTCCCTAATTTCCACTATCATATTCATATAACAAATCTATCATAGATAGATAACTTACGTTATCACAATTCATCCAAAACATCTCATCTCACAATCACATATCAGATATATCAACTAATCCAAGGCATCTAATATCATTCAACTAATCCATAACAAGTCAATTCATTCTTAATTAATTTAATTAATCTCTAATTAAATTAATTACTAACCTTTAATTACTTGGATTACCTTAATCCATCTTTCTTAACATTAATTAATTATAAATTAATTAATCATTTCTAAATTATTTATCTTAATTAATCTTCCTTGATTACTTATTCCTTAATTACAATAAGTAATTATTCTTTACTTACCCCTTTTTATTAATCATTCTTGATTAATTTCTTTTTAATTACATTAAGTAATTAGCCTTTAATTAATTTTATAAACGAATTAACCTTAACCATTTATAATAATTAAACTTTAATCAACCCCATTAAGTAATTAATTAATAAATAAATGATCCTTTAATTACTTCCATTAATTAATTATTCTTTAATTAGTTACCTCAATTAATCCATATTTAAATCATTTAAAATAAATTAATTATTATCTATTCTTAAATCATTTAAAATAAATGAATTATCCTTCTTAATTTCACAATTTAATTTTCTTTAACTAATCAACCCTTAATTAAGATAAATTCTCTATTTTATAATTGATTTATTAAGTCCTTATCATTTAAACTTTATTTAAAATAAACATTTAAGAAATCAATTAAAATTTACACATCTAATTTAACTTCTAAAATCATTTGAACTTTAAAAGTTTATTTAATAAATTTTAATACAAAAATCATATTGAAAATCTATGTTTTTATCTTTTAAAAACTTATTTATTAATTATATAAAACTTGTTAAAACAAATTTTCTAGAAAACAAATTAGTTTAATAGTTAAAATCTTGTTTATCTTTGTTTTTAAAACTCAGAACATTATAAATATAAAACTTCTTTTGCTTTAAAACTTAAAACAATTGCTGTTTAATTTTCTCTCGACCATCTCACCACTAACCCGAGTAAAACACTCAAAAACTCGAAGCAACTCTCGAGTCATTCCCATTTCAACCCACTACTTCCCTGCTTCGAGTCAAACTCGACTTTCCCCCGATATAAAACCCGAGACCTGCTTTTCTTCCCCAAATCCAATATCTCGCTCCAGACAACCAAAGATACTATTCCGATCGACAGCAAACTAATTCAACGACCTCAACAATGACGATCGACACACACACGTACTCGAGATCAAGCCCCAACGACACTCGCATCACCCAGCATCGAATCAAACTAGCTCGACTGGAATTAACATGCACTGACACACGTGCACGTGCACGCTCGAACGAATCGACTCCGACCACCATCACCGTTGCCTTTAGGTCACCGATGACCCATACGAATGCTATGACCACCCATCACCATCGTTTACCTCAGAAATCAAAATCGAGCAAATCGGCCTTTTCCAGGAACCAAACAGTTCATCAACAACCACCTCGCGACGCCAACTCCAACCACCGGACGCCATGCGATTATGACCAAACAACGCCACACGTCTACCCTTTGATTTCCCCCCCTACCGATCGCCTCTAGTTCACCCACGACGATGCAGCAACCACCAAAACCCAGTCGACCAAAACTGTCGATCGAAACCTAGTTCGATGTCGCCGAGTTGCCTTGACCACTTATAAAACCAATCACCATTTTTACCTTGAACCCCGACTCACGAGCCACCTCCCGGCATAATCACGAGACCCACTCCTCCACCGATCATCGGAATTTGATGATAATAAGAATTCCGTTCAACTCGAGAATCCACACTATTTTCAAATCTATAAATCTTGATCTTATCATTAAAATTCCTCATTTAAAACTCGAATCAATTTATATAATTTAAACTTGAAATTTACATGATTGGGTTTTCTGATATTATACATTTTGACTGTGATTTCTGATTTTCCAGTAAACCTTTGACTGATTATACTTATAATTATTTTTAAAATTAAGTTTACACCCCTATCATCATCTTTCATTTAGAAATCAAAGCCTAAAACTGATCAGAGAAAGAACAAATGATTTTAGAACTATATTAGCATCCAGACATTCAAGATCAGAATGAACACTGTTATACCCACAGAGATATCCATATACATATACATATATAATCATTAAATCAACATGCAAACCATTATCACTAATTTAATACTTAAGTTACTGCATGCTTTAAGTGTTAAATAGATTTAAAACCTTTAAAATAACAGTTTGTTTACTCACCTTACTAAAAGAACAGAGAAGCCTGGAAATGCTTGAATTTGCAACTGAAAACTTGGTTTTGATCTTTTAACTTTGAAAACTGAAAATGCTTTGAATTGATCTGGAAACAACACTTGATTTTGAAACTGGAACTTGATCCACTAGCTTTCAAGTTTGATTATGAACTTTGCTTTGAGCTTTGAACTTGAACTTCTAGTTGAATTTTTGAACAGAAATTTATTCCTTCTTGTTTGATTTGTTTCCAGTTTTAGATTTAAAATTTTTCGTTTGTTCTGATTTGCTTCAGATCTGATTTTCTTTATTTTGATTTAGAAAAAGAACTGGTAAAAGAAATGAAAGAGAGAGATAGAGAGGATTATATAACCTATTTTATCTTTTTATTAATTATTTTAAAAACCAAAGACACTTGTAAATTTTATGATAAGGTTTGTTTACACTTGTGACTTCATGCATTCTTAAGCTTACATTTGTTAAATTGTATTTATATTTACTTGTAATTAATATGTATTTATAAAATAATCATAACTTAGTTTTATCTTTATAAATGTCTTATGTATTTATAAGTCCTTAATATACATATATATGATATTTTCAACTTTAATATTTTATGTTTTATATTTAAACTTTTTCTTTTGTTTATCTATACATAACTTAAAAGAAAATGTTATAAAAATCCAATTATACATTTATAAATAAATTTATACAAATATAACAGTATATGTATCCCTTATTTATAGTTATAAAATCTTTTAAAGATAATGATATAAAACTAATTACATACTAACAAAAATCATGTATACATATTATTTTTGATCCAATTTATTTCTAAGATGTTTATCTTTTGAATTTCAAATTCAAATTCAATTTAAAAATCCAATCTAAAATCAACCCAAATATATATTTAAACAAACACAAATTCAATTTTGTTTAAAAATAATAATTTTTCAAATTAAATTATTATACCAATAGATTATCAAATAAATATTTATCCAGATATAAATATTTATTTCCTGATTTATCAGTATTTCTACCAATTAACCTAGTTAATTATCAATTAACAGATATGCCAAAATCTGGGTTATCACACACGCGCTCATATATATATATATATATATATATATATATATACACACACTCAAACTCATTCTAGGGTGCTACTGACCCTATCTTTAATGAGTACCGCACTAAAATCAAGGTTTTCGCTTAACCTTCAACTCCGATACCAAATGTAATGACCAAGGATTTTCGACCCTCGAAAATCGACAATAACACGTCCACTATATTTCGTGTCGAGCAATCGAATGCCGAAAAACCTAATTGTTAGGGAAAAAGAAAGAAGGAAGAAGATAAGAAGAAAACTAAACAACAAAGAATCTCACAGCGGAATGAATAATCTATAATATACAACAAATCTTTACACAAAAAAAACTTTGATACATGTATATACAGACATCAATCAGAGTATACTAACCTATTTCAGTCTAGACAGTTATAACAGCCCGTCCTTAAAATTGTTGATGAATAACATCAATGAATACAGCGGAAAAATAACCATCTACGTTAATACATCTCCGGACCTCCAACTCGTCTCCTGAAGCTCCAAAGCATCCATCTAAATCTATAATATGCTCGGTCTAACTCGAGCGTTATAATAGAATAACACCCGAGTCAATCTAGAAAACCAGCGTGAGAAAAACACACCCAACTAGATTTTAAAGTTATATAAAAATCTTTGAAATCAAAAGTATCTCGTAAGACCACGCCGCACATAAACACAGATGGGTTTTTTCTTACGATAACCAAAACCTTTTCTATAGAAAATCCATTTATATTATAATAATGTCTAGGGGTCAAAGTAAAATATGAATATAGCTAAAATTCTTGCATCTCACATTTCTGCATAGTTTGGCACAACTAAGTCCATACGGCGCTTATTGGAAAATGGATTCTATACAATGATTAGGCTACTGGGGTACCACCCGTCATGGTGCATCTCTAGATAAAATAACACCGAGGACTTCGCTTGGATCCCCCGCTAACACATAACCGGCCTAACCCTTACCGAATAGTATCGAATATGATCACCCCTCCGTTAATGAGCCCCGAAGCATACAGATGAGATATAATGGCGACTCTAGATATGGATGATCATACCCTACTTAAGATCAACCCACTTAGTCCTGCTGCATCTCCCATGTTTCAGCCCTTCCTGGTTGATGAGGCTTGAGGCTACATTTTACCTTTATATATAGCACTTCCCACTTGGAATGCTAATACTGCTTCCAAGCAACAATGCAATACCAGCATTCATCCATACAAGTTCGTTCTAGGACTGAACGAAACACTCAAGAGCTGCGTCTTCAATTCCATCATCTTCAAGATTTTTGATGCACTTGAGTTGGATCCTTGAGATTTACGTCCAGACCTGCGCTTTAAAAATCCTATGTATCGAGTTAGAATGAAAATATTGTTGGTCATTACACCATCCTCAGCACCCACTGCTACCACACATGTATCCCATCTGCTTATCCTGATAGCTTGAATGAAGAAACCTTAGCAGCTAGCGATAGAAATGAACCATAGTTTAGAAGCCAAATGGTGTAAGCAATATTATACAGTAGAAAAATACAAGTACGCTCTCTCAACGTATCTCCTTCTACTAGTTTGCCTAACTCAAACTGGTTTACTAGGTTTTGAGTGTTGAACCTCGCTCTGATACCAAATCTAATAACCCGCCCTTCAAAACACCTAAAAATCAGCGCCTTACATCAATGACCGACTTTCGAATACCACAAAAGACGACTTCTCAAGAAAATAAAGAGAGAAGAAGAAACAAAACACTATACCAAGATGCAACGATGCAATCTCATATCGAAACGATAACATATAATATACTGAATATACATTGATATAATACGATTAACAATATATAAGAGACTACACTAGTGAAAGTAACTGATAAATATCAATACAAAGAGTCAGAATAAAATATCCAATGTAATAAGTCTCATACATTTGTTATGTATTATTATAATATAAAGTAGATAAACATCCAATTATCGTCTTTGTCTCCAAAGCTCCAAATGCACCATAATGATAGTGTATCCCCAAAAACACCTGACTCTTAAACTACTCAATTTAGTACCCAAGTGTTGTCATGATATAAATAGACAAAGACAAAATGCGAGTCAAACATAAAGCCTGGTGTGAGGGAAGCTATCTCAAAATACCGTATATCAAAACTATATACAAATAGAATAGGACTACTAAGGCATATCCGGTCCTCTCCATAAACGTGGCTTAGGGTAATCTGGACGGCCCATACAAAAGCAAAGTAAACCTATCCAAAAGATAGAAAATCATACCATAACCCGCTCTTCTTCTGTAATAAATGAGTCGGCACAACTAATATAATCTGAATGCTACGTAACAATATACCATGATATTGTTAACCCAACATGCAAAGGTAGGGTAATCGAAATATAAGTCTATCACAAGGTACACAACAACACTAGTAATTAGTAGCATCAGCCAACTAATAACACACAAACATAACAATGAGAGACAACCAAATAATAGAAATTAATACTTGTCATTCGTGATGGGTGAAGTCCACTATGTACTTCTATCGTGATCCATGATTCCCTTCGAGAGTTCAAAATAAATAGAGTCGGTACCTAATCGTACCATAGACCCCTGAGCCACATCCTGAATGATGGGTCTCGTATAGATCTCACTTTACCCCTATAACGAGCTTTGGTGATATTTGATCTACTTTAAATACTTGAAACCTATTCCTATAATAGATAGAGTAAGTACTTGAATGTACTATAAACCTCGAGCCACATCCTGAATGATAGATCTTGTATAGATCTCACTGTGCCCCCATAATGAGCTTTGGTGATATATGATTTACTCTAAATACTTGGGACCTTTATGGATCATACAATACCCCTATAATGAGTTTTGGCGATATTTTATCCCGCAGTAGATGATTGTCATCATCCCCTTAGGACATCATGGATTTCTTGACAAACCCGTATAGCGTCTCTACTAAAGCGAACGGCTGACGTGTCTCGTGTAATACGTTATTGGTACCAAAAAGGAACACTGATGCCATATAAATATATGCACATTTCAAATATAACATTGCGTAATCAAATACGTCCATCCCAAGGTCAAAGCCAAGGGGAATAGACAAACTCCGCTTAATTGTACACGCTCATCAAATGTGGCCGTGTAACCAAATCACTCCATCGATATCATATCCGGTCATTATCGATCTCACACGTATACATTGCATCCGAATCTCGAGCTTCACCTTACATTCTACTTTCCTAAGTAGCCCGAAGCCTCTTCGAAGCTGTGCCAGGACCTCACAAAGAACCGCACATGAACGGGGAAAGGAATTCCCTGATTACACCCTCAACCCAAGGGTTCAGTCGACTGGGGCTCTAATTCAGTCAACTAAGCTTAGTCGACTGAAACCTCTTCCCTGTCGACTGAGCATGAATTCCCCAGTCCTTTATGTATCCCTTTTGGAATTGATTTACATACACATACAGTCGACTAAATTAACTCCTCGGTCTACTAAAAGTGAAAGGTTCATGGCAATGAACCTGGGCAGGCACAAACCTCCCAAACAGTCATCGATTTGCATCACGTTTCTCCCAACGCTTTGTTCCATGAGTCGCAATACCCAACATGCCTCCACCCCATCGGACCTCTTTCGAAGTCCATTGGTTGATATTTTAGAAGTGACTCTTAAGTATTCAAAAGCCGATTTCAATATGGAAAACCACTCTTCTACACATAGAGTTCTACGGAGCGATTCTTTCAACCCGACCTCCTGTAACACGTCAAATGAACTTAACCAACCTTCTCGCCTCATGTGATGCTCATATGTATGTTGATACACTCGCTCATGCACACATATGCACACATATATACGAAAACACGTAAAACTTCACAAATCATGTTTTGAGCTTTACTGGAACGATTACTTGACCCGACACTCTCTCATGCAACTTAACACACCCGGTGGTCGTTATAGCTATATGAGATTGCTTGTAACGTGATTGTATATACATACAGACATTCCCATACACATAAATAATTATTTACATAGACAACAAACATTATAATCAAACCAAACTATTCAACAATTTTAATTATGATACAAGCATTGTATTGATTATTATATAACTTCAAATACACGTGTAACGACCCGTAAATTTCAGTGGTTTATTTTATTTAATTAATTGAATTTTTGTGAAATTTTAAATAATTGAATATGGAAATATAAATTTGATATTTGGAATGCGTCTAGTTAAACATAGCAACTGGTAAATTTTCATCTGATAACATGAAAGTTTATTTTCTTGTGTAATTTTATTTCAATTTATATCAGTTAAAATTGATGGTAATAAAATGTTTTCCAAACCTGAATATTTTCTATAGAAAATTTCTAAATCATCTTCTGAGTGAGACGTCATATTTTGTTTCTCCAAATTTTGACTTATATTCCTCCATTTATCTTATTTTCGACAAAATTAGTAGCATTTTCGGTACCGATTATCGACTTTTGATCGGATAATCGTACCACTGATATCTGTATACCATTTTGATCGTCTCGTGGTGCTGGTCTCTGCGGTATATTCATTTCTATGTTTTGAAGTCCGGTACGCAGCGGGATTCGCGGGAACGGTAATCGTACCGATATCGAATTCTAAATTTTGGGTCCCTACGTCTCATTTATATTTCACCGTTTAATTGTCAATAGTTGGTAGCATTTCCACTTTTCAAAATTCAAACGGTGACCGTTCTAGCCTTTTGATATTCCTAAATTTATTTAAGTGTTCACCTGTTCAATATGTTCCAACTTTTCATTTATCTTTTCCCTATGGTCACGTTCGTTCCATTTCAAAATTAATCTGCAAATCTAAAATTTTCTCCCCTTCTTATTTACAAAATATTTTATATGTTGTTTTAGATCTGGAGCCACGCAATAATCTCCTCTCCTATATTTCCTTCTCCTTTCATTTGTTAGCATGTTCCTCAGCTCGCCATCCTCCCTACTGAAGCTCGCCTCCTTCTTCTTCTCGCCCACAACCGCACCTACCTCATCCACGACCAACGGCCGCATCCATCTCCGCCCCGTCAACCTCCAACTCGTCACTTGCGTGCTTTATAAGCACAGCCATTCCTTAGCCCGATAGCTCCTCCACTTGTGTGTTTTATAATATATATAGGTAAGTATCTATTTTAATATATATATATATATATTTTATGACTTATACATGTTATCTGTTAAAATTCATATTTACAAATTTCATAAGTTTATTTATTTGTATAGCCTACAAGTGTTGTATATGCTAGTTATATATAACTGCCTAGTTTGATTCTTCATATATTATATATATATATATATATATATCAGTTTATAATAGTTATATATATAAGTTTAAGTATTAGTAAAGTGTGTTAATATGGTTCTATTTGCTGTTTTATATTAACGGTATTTATGTCTATGTTTATATGTTTAAAAGTATATTGGTTTTATATCTTAATAATCTGATCTTTAGTTTTGTATATGTTATATTAGTAACATATAGTCAGGAGTTTATGTATACAGTATAATTTATATAAAGGTTAGCATGCATTGGTTAGGTAAAGTGTAATATGTAAGTTTAAGTCTACATTTACATGTTTAAACAAAACATGTATATTTGTTTTCGTATGTGTAAAGGTTTTGGGTAACTCATATGCATCATTATAGTCAGTATATATTATAATATATATACTTATATCCGTTAGGACATCTTTGGTTGGATATATAATATATATTACCTATTACAGTATTTGTATAAAGGGTATGTTATTTTATGGTTTTAGTCATAGTTCATATGTTATTTTGTGTGAATTTAAATTATTATATATAAATGGTAATGATATATATAGATTTAATAATGATATTTAATTTAATTAAGATTGATTTAATACATATATATGTTATTCTTATAAATACTTTTCATATATACAGTTTTCATATGTATTCTGTATATATATACATACGCACATGTTCGCATACATATTTTGTAAATCGTGGTCTGCATTTAGCTCGTATAGGTATATTTTATCGTTGTAATTTTTATATATGTCAATTAACATGTTTAAACAAACATGTACAACATTTTTGTTATATTTAAGTATAATTAGTTATAAAATATAGTGTTATATTGCAGTTTTATATTATTAGGTAGATATGTTTGTTCTGTATGTGTGCTTTATTTAAAACAATGATTTTTAATACATATATATATATATAAATTTAAAATGTGTTCGAATTTATAATATGATGTAAATAGATATATATATATATATATTTATATATATATGAGTTCACTTAAACCCATTTATCTTCATCGACCCAATTCTGATTTGATTTTGTCTATTCCTTGTTATCAACTTTGATCATCGAATTTTTGCTTGGATTCGTAACTCAATTTCAGTGTCTGTATCTGTGTTATCTCCTGTTCTCTCTAGCCTCATAAGGTGAGCAATCACTCACGATTAATGTTCTTATATTTATTAAATTTGATTTCAATTGAAACGTCAATTGAAATATGCTGATGTTAGTTATTTATATTGTTACATATGCTATTGACTGTATCTATTCACCTGTGACATCTGACGCATTTATCTGTTATTTAAATTGATGATATATGTTTGTTATATTATTATCATATCTGTTATCACTCTGCAAGTTCCCTGTTAGTATAGAACTCACTATGGGTTGAAATGATACATACCCGAACGATCTGTAGAATAGGAGAAAATCGTTATGGGTTGAAATGATAAACCCAAGCGATTTTCTTTGACATTGAATTTGGGATTGCGGGTTGATAAGATATATACTCGTATATATATATATATTTAAATTGCGGATTGAAATGATAAATATCCGTATCACTTGACCATATGATAGAAAATTATATACAGACACCGTTGGTCTATATATATATATATTTTGAAAATGATTTCTATGGTCTTGAAAAAAAATATGGTTTTAATAAATATTGATATTAAAGATTTATTAAAGTTGAGTTAATAAAGTTGATATAATATGTTCAAGTATTTATTTGAATTTATATTTTAATTATAGAGTTTGAAATGATTCAGGTTGAAAGGATAAATATGAAATTGATTTGAAATTTTATTTATTTAAGAATTATACTTAAATAAGTTGATTTGAAATTTATTAAATTTGAAATTTTAAAGATATGTTTTTTACTTGAATTTGAATTTGATTAAAAGTGACTTAAATGAATATTTCAAATTTACATAAATTGAAATGAGATATTTTGTTTATTTAAATTGGTAAATTGAGGTTGTATTTAGATGTTATTGAAATGATTAAATAAATATTTCAGAAACTAAATGTAATGAAATTAAATTGAGATATAAATGGAATTTTCAAATTTAGTTTTGGAAATGTGGAATATTTAAAGCTTTGAAATATATTGAAATTTAATGGTTTATTTTGGGTTCAAATCTGTATTTGAAACCGATATAATTTGAAATGATTATTGAGAAATTGAATTGAAATTGAAATTGATGATTTGAGATTTGATTAAGTTGAATTTGGAAGTCGAGTTGTTTTGAATCGATTTGTGAAAGTCGAGGGAACTATTTTATTTTATAAAGTAATTTAAAATTATATTTAAAACTATTGATATTTACTTTATAAATTTATTTTAATATAAACTATTTTAATATAAATCATTTTAATATAAATTATTTTATAAACTATTTTAACTTATAACTATTTATATAAACTATTTTATTTATAAACTATTTTATTATATATACTAATTTTAATATCTAAATTGTTTAAAGGGAAAGTGTTATGATTTCCAAAGTGCTATAATTTCAAAGTGTTATGATTTTCAAAATGCTATGATTTCAAAGCTGTGATTTCCAAAGTGTTTTGATTTTTAAAAGACTATGATTTCGAAAGCGTTATAACTTTGGGAAGTGATATGATTTTGGAAATGGATATATTTGAAATGGAAATGATATCGTATTGATTTGGGTTTTGAAATGGAAATGATATTTTGGGTTTTTGAAGTATGAACTATTTTGAAATGACCACGGTGTTATAATAACGTTTGGTTGTTAAAGAGACCGAGATCAGATATGGGCATACTCTTTGTCGATACCGAAAACCACTTTAACAACTGTGTACGCGGTGGAGATTCCAGAATGAAGTAGGATGGTGGCGGCGATCCTAAAGGTATATACGTGGACCCAACTCCCATGAGTTGGCATAAGGTGGCTAAAACAAGAGCGATTCTCGGGCCAATGAGGTAGCACCTTTGATCGGACACATTTCTTCGATACCATTCTATTACTTTCTTATTAATTTGGTGGCCACCCTTCGATTTTGATTGGGAGTGTGTTCTGAGGTGGGCGGTAGTGGCTGCTATGCGTTTCCACCAGCCCGGATGCGTAATTGGTATATCTACCCTGGCATTGCCTAGTTGTGCCGTGTCACCTACCATATCGAGATTTACTACGAGTTTGAATTTCTCCCATAGCCTATGGAGTATTGAGGGTAGCCCCCGATCTAGGAGTATGCTAATACTGGATAGACTACTGGGACTATTACGTGTTAAGGGGAATATTGGGTCACTCCTTAATGCTATTTTAAAGTAAGTTTATTTTATTATAGACATTATTATAATAGCGAATATTACTACATAGTAGATAGTTTAACGGATCCTTAAAGGATGGTTATCCCAAACATCCTTTGAGTTACTTGTATTTCAGTTGATATTTCACTTGAGTTGGATTTATTGATATAAGAATGTTAATCCTGACTCGAGTGTTTTGTGTTTTGCTTTACGCTCGGGTCAGACTGAGTGATACAACATTTGAGACTCACCTTTGGAGTTGGAGCTTCGCTTGGAGATCCAGCTATCTATCCTGCTTTCAGTTATTCAGTTGGTCCCAGTGATGTATTCAAATCTTGTATTTGACTATTTTATCGAGACATCTATGTATTCGTGACTTCTGTTGTATCATGTTTAACTCTGTTATATATATAGTAGCTTCATGAACTACTATTCTTTTGTTTCCGCTGTATTATTGTTATATTACTCTGTGTCTGTGATCTGTGATTATTTTATTTACTGTATATGCTGAGTTTTTGTCAAATTTAAATTAACAATTTGATATTTTGAGCAATTCAAATCCGACATGTATGGATACGAATGGTTGAAAATTTCAGATCGTTACAACACGTGTACGTATACTTATCCATATACATATATGTACCGTATCTTTAACTAACAATTTGATTATTCAAATCAAACTATACTTTTATTTATCAAATCTTTTCTATAAAAGTTCAATACCATTTTCTTCTATTTTATTAAATCATTACATTGTTATAGAATACTAAACCAGTTTATAAACCATTTTAAGCACTTATAATACATAATTCCTTCATCAAGAATTAAGTATTCATCTTATAATTAAAACCTTATAACCACTTTATTAAATAATTCCTTCTTATTATTCTATAACACCGCATACTTTTATAAAACACTTCCCTTATATTATTTATAAAGTCTCATCTTTTGTAAAATATCGCTTTTATACTATTTCAAAGAATCTCATTCTATTTATAAAATATATCATTATCACTATTTTATAAAATCTCATTCTATTTTATAAAACATACCATCATTACTATTTTATAAAATCTAAGTTTATTTTATAAAATGTATTATTGTTACTATTCTATAAATCTCGTTCTATTTTATAAAATATATCATTATTATTTATAAAATCTTGTTTTATTTTATAAAATATATCATTATCACTATTTTATAAAATCTCGTTATATTTTATAACATATCTCTTTCATTTATAAAATTATTTCCTTACTTAAATAATATTTATAATTACTAATTGAGCTCGTTAAGCCTCTAATCACTTTGATAATAAGTGTAGAGCCATAACTCGCTTAATTAGCTTATTATCTTCATTTTATAAAATATTCCTTTGTTTTATAAAATGATCAATTACTTCTTGTAAATAATGTTTACAAATGCTAATTAAGCTTCATTAGGCCTATAATCACTTTAATAATAAGTGTAGAGCTCCTAACTCACTTAATTAGCATACTGACTTTTCTTAAATTAATTCCAATGATTTAACTAATATTTTCTAATGACATGTACATCATTATATTACTTGATCATATTAAACTTTTATTTCTAACCAATGGTTATCAAACAATTGTTTAATCATTAATTCCAATGGTTTAATTCCAATGACATGTACATAAATTATCAAACATAAATTCCAACCATTAATATTTTCTAATGACATGTACATAAATTAATTCCAATGATTTACTTGAATGGTTATCAAACAATTGTTTAATCATTAAACTTTTATTTCTAACCATTTTTATTCAATAATCATATTAAATTTAATAATTTAAAATAGTTAAAAATACAGGTCGTTATAATGGCCGAAAATGATTAAGGATATACAAGCATATATGAAGATATTTTATACATGTATGTATAATTAAATTTATGTAAGGGGATTACCTTCACCTTGCAGTCCTGCCGATTGTCGAACATGTTGGTTGTTTAGTTCTCTTGTCCGTCTCCTTGGCCATAGGATGCAATACCATCATCTTGGCTTCACAAATGTCTAATGGTGGCTAGGTCTTTGTTTGATAAGTCTTTTGGGAATGAGGGTGCATGCTATCTATTTATAGGCTCGTAGATAAAAAAATATCTCCCTCATTTTGCACAAACCTAAGGAGACTAAGTCTCTTTGAAGACCAAGTCCTAATCCTTTGCCTCCCTATTATGGGCGACCCTAGATTTCCTAGTCTTCACTAGTCGGTATGCATATCGACCGATTTGAATCAACCATCTAATCATATTACTTAAGCTCATTCTTCAATTATATCAACGTACAACTTTTATAAAACATTTTAATTGATTTTTAAGCTTTAAATAAATAAGTAAAAAGACATGAAATTTTAATAAAATGTTTGTATTAATTTTATTATTAGCTTAAAACATTTATTAATTATTTTTACATTAATTGAACTTGAAAAAACTAGCAACACCAGTGTGTTGACTCAACGGTGTGAACTTCGTCCTCGCACTACAATAAAATATCCCAATCATAACTATCGAAAATCATTGCAATAGGGCTAAGACAACGGTTTTATAAAGTCATATTATGTTAAGTTGTAATAGGATTAGAGCTTTTTTACAACTGTTTTATACCACCGTAGTAGACCATCGTAATGAAATCTTTTATAGCCGTTTTGCATGTTGTTAGAAAATACAAAAAAATCTGGGCATTACTACAGCATGCATTTAATATCATTTTTGCAATTGAAACCAACATCATATTAATAGCAATAAAAATCATTCACGTTTGTTAAAAAATAACCTAAACGATTCACATTCCAAAGAGCTAAATAGATACATATATTCACATCATTCATAAAGTCTTAATATATTACAAAGCATCGTAGTTCAAGCCTAAACTGATAAAAAAAAGTATTATATTTTATTACGGTATAATTACCGTACATTTCTGAAACTTGTAATAAATAGATAATAAAAATGCTACATTATGTCTATATTAATAAATTATCTATTTTAAGTTGTGAAGTCGGGTTAAATGTTGCTTCTTACAAAGAGACATAAATGAAGTTCTTAAAATAAACAAAGTCAATTTGCAACTTTCCATTTTCAAACTCATCTACAAGCAACATGAAAGAGCTCACATTTTTATGTCCATCATTTCTACATGCTTGCATATAAAAAATAAACACAATAATATTAATCTATGTACTACTAAAATCTACAACACATAATAATCAACACTTATTAAAATATACGCAGTGCAAGTGTATATTAGTTTATAAACTTGTTTTCAAATGTCTGTTACTATGAAGTATTTTTACATAACTAATGAATTGAAGAGTTAGTTGTCGGAGAAGGTGTTCAGGTCTTGGACTTTACGTTCTTTAATGGTCATTCTTCCTATTATGTCCATTGTGAATTGCCTGAAGTGTGAAAATAAAAGGAAATTAAGTTAATGAAATGTAATAATTATGATATTGTTGGTTTCCATATAAGAGCCCCACAAGTATCGTTATCAAATTTATAACTAATTTTATCCTTGGCTAACTTTTATAGTTGGTGCTGAATAATTTAAAAGTCGTGGTTCGACTTCAAGTGTACATAAATCTAGCATCACTATATGAAGGAAACTTATATGGCCCATAGATCATAGACAGAGGGAAACATTAAGTATGTTGGAACCGGGCTAGCCCGCAGTGGAAGTTATGAGTGAATTTCAATTTTTTTACCCTATTAGATCTTTATTGGGCCGATGAAGTCTAATTTATTTAGAACATTTCTAAATTTACTTTAAACAAAATCTTATATTTCATTTAAATTTATAAATTATTGATAGAAATTTATTTAATATATTTTCAATTTATATATAAGTATGCGTATGTATCATATACATATGTGTATGTGTGTGCATGTGTAACATGATATTCCATGCAAGGTATAACATTCTCGTATATAGATGTTGGAATTTGCATCGCAACAGACATGTTGGCTCATCCTACATGTATTGTATATTATCCAAATATGTGCATATATTTATACTAATTATATATAAAAAAACCAAGTGTGTATGTGTGTGTGTATTATGAGAAAATATTATAGATATATTTATACGTAGGATATCACAGTGTTAAGTATTATATATATATATATGCGCGCATGATATAAGTTTATTTATTTATTTTATTAAATATATATGTATATGTATGTATTAAAGTAACATAATTATACACACACACACATACAGATATATATATATATCAATATGTATATATAAATATAAATATAATAATTAATGTAAATATGAGTTAGTATAGTTTATAAAAAATATATAAATTACAAAATTAATTTTTTTTTAAACGTTCCAAATCGAATACATAGCAGATCCAAATGAAATCATTATTTTATTATATATATATATATCGAATTAAATAGTTACACAAAAATAAATAAATGATAGAAAATATTTATATATTAAATATACCGATTAGGATTTTAAAAAATCAAGAATGATATTTTATAGCTTATAAATTTTTTTAGATTTTTTCTATCAATTTTTTATTTTTTATTAATTAAATACTTTCAGCCGAATTTAAAATGATATTCTAAAAATATAAAAATTGGTTTAAAAAAACATGATTTTTGACCGACGCTTTTATAATGACAAATTAATTTTAGAAAATTTAAAATTGAATTTTTGAGACATAATTTACTTTATATCAATTTATCAATTTGTACAATGATTAAATAATAATAAAAATATCAAATAATTATCAAAAGATTATTTTCGATAACTAAAAATCATAATTGATGTAAATATACATTTGAAAAATATTAGTTCAAATATTTATATTATACAGTTACATAGTTTAGTACAAATCATATAAATAAATTAGTTAACATATTAATATATGTATATATTAATTAATAAAATATTAATAAATAAAATATAATGGTTTTTGCCTGTGTATAAGATTCTTAACGAGAAATTTGTTTTTTTATTTGAAAACATATAACATAACCAATTAATATGTGACAACATCAATACCTATAAGAATCTCACCTAACTAACAATATAATAATCATAATATATATATATATATAAACATTATATGGTTATATAGAGGTTATGCATCATATATAAAACTAAACACTTACCTAAAACTAATGCCCTTGAGTCCACTTTATCATGATGAGTTCTCCTCTCTTTGAAACCTTCTCGATTCGACAGATTGTTAATCCTCGAACCACGAACCCTTTGCTATCAAATAGCTATTAATTTGAATTGAATTGATTTGAGTTTTTTTAGAGCTTTAGGAGGTGTAGTTCGACTAAAATGATGGAGATAGGAAGCCGTAAAAAGACCTTTTAAAGTTAGGTTTAGGGTTCCTTTTATAATGGTTGAATCCGAGAGAAATGTGGATCAAATCACTTACCTTTTCTCGCCAAATCTTAACCGTCCATCACACACTCTTTTACCCTATTTTTGGCCGCCTCCTACACCACATGTGATAGAGTTAGGGGTATGCCTAAGGGGCAATTATGTAATTTGTTACATATATCTAACTCGTTGACTAATCTTGTTCGAAATAAAAGGTATTTTCTTCCTATTATATACTTGATATAACGTGATTATATTAATTAATTAACTTAATTAAAAGTATATTTAATAGAAAAATACATAAATGGTATATTTTGTGATAGTAGTTACAAAGTGTTGTAACCGTGAGTATTTATCACAACGAAACAAATATACCATTTTAAATGTTCCTAGTGAAGATGCATCATCGAGATTGGATATCGATGTATCCGTTGAGACTGGAGTACGTAACGCTTTCCAAATGTTGGGCAGTGTATTACTCATGACTGTTGGGGTCACCTAGGGATTACGTACTAATAGTTATTGGATAACTATGGAATGACTCACTCGATAGTTTTCTGTTGGTTAATATAACTAAAGTCAAACAGAAAATATCGATGTAACTGATTTACACAGTTCTCTCGACTTGAGAATACTATGGATCTTCAATATAAAAGCTCCACTTTGATTGTAACCAAATCATGACATAACGTCCATCGAGTTACTATATTTGGGTCGAGTGGAAGTATTGGAAGTGAAGCACTATTCAAAAGAGGATTCGTCTCCTCAGTTATATGCGGTTAGTATCACAATCAACTCAAGTCAACTCAAAGTCAAAGTCTCTGGCCAGAGCATTTCAGTTAATAATAATTGTTATTATTGAACTAAGAACTTTGTATTTGGACTATAAAGTTGAATGTGGATGAGGTTGGAATTTTGACCATTACCAAATTCCATAAGTCCAAAGTGATATAGTTTTGACGAAGATAATTGGTGTAAACAAATGTCACAACCGGGTGACGCTTATTAAACTAAAATTGGATTTTACCGAAAATAAGTAAGTGATAAATTTGGCCATAATGTCACACCACCTGCTAAGTGACGTGTGAACGTTAACATTAGAATAGTTCGATGTTAACCGCTGATCAAATTTACACCCAAGAGTTACACAGCCGAAATGATGAATCCCCTTAAGACCGAACGATTTAATTAGTTTATAATTGTTATAAATTAATTAAATTAATTAATATTTATGAACTATTAATTATAAATTTTGAATATGATTTGAGAAATAAATAATGTTATATATATTTATAACATTTATAAATATATCGATCGATATACAATCGACAAGCGATTAAATTAGATTTAATTGCTAGTATTTTGGCTTGGGCTTAGATGGGTTTAAGGCCCATCATTAGGGCTACAAAATTTCGGTTTTCGGAAGCTCTAGGGGTGGCTAAAACATAGGGAATTGGCTTGGAGATAATGGGTTAAAATAAAGTGAGAATGGGTAAAAAGGTTTTCCTCGTTTCTCTCTAATACAACCCTATATATATGTATGTATGTATGTATGTATCTCTAAAAATAATTACTAACATTTTTGGTTGCCATTACCTTCTATATTGCTGGTTAAAACATAGCTCTCAATCCACTCCAAAACTCTCAAATCTATTTTAAATTAAAATAATACTATTCGATAGTTAGAGGTCGGTGATTCCGGACTTGCAATCTGACGAATCAAGAACGGTAAAAGGAAGAAAGTCATTGCTTCAACGTGGATTCAAAGGACTCATTAAATTGGTAATTTTAATTCATATTACAGTAATTAAAATATTTTCTATGATCCTATAATGAGAAATTTCATATCTATTTAAATATATTGCTACTATATGTTTAGTCAGGTGAGATTTTTGTAAGTAGATGTAGTTGTCACAAATCAGTTTGGTTATGTGTATAATTTGCTTGTTATACTATTTGATTTATGTATAGACAAATGCTGTTTACTGCACAAAATCAATTTTTGTCATTAATAATGGTTTTATATATATATTTATTAATAAATTCATTTATATATTTTAGAGTATATTTCTCTCTCATAATTGCATATATGCATATATAAGATATATATGTGATTTAAAAAAATTTTAGTACACTTATTTATATATAATATGAATTTAAAAATTCGAAAATTAATTATCATACATATATTCATATTATTAAATTAACATTTATTGAATTTTTAAATTGTTTATTATATATAAAATAATTATGCCATTCAAATTTCAATTATATATTTTTTTAAAATATTATATCATTTCATAAACATATAGAAAAAATTTAAGAATTTTTCAATAAATTTTATTATTTTTAATAATTAATATTATTTCAAAAAACTGCTTATGATTTATTAAAAATAATATTTTAATTGAAAAATTCTTCAAAATGTTTTCTAACCTTTCATTCATAATCCTAGAATTTCTGAAATTTTTAATTTTTTAATTTTTAATAATATATTATTTTATATTAAATAATTATTGCCAAAATCAATGTATTATTTAAAAAATATATATTTCAACTTTGAAAAATCTTCAGATTTTTTCTAAGCTCTATTTTATGATTCTAGATTTTCTTAAATTGTAAAATTTGAATTTTCATCAATATATTATTTTATGTTAATTATTTATGGATGAAAACATTATTTTATTCATAATATATACAAATTAAAATACTAAAATTATTATGTTTGCAAAACTAAGTTAATTTTCGATTATAAATAATTTTTAATAATCGTTCTCTCTTTTTCTATACATATATTTATTTATATATAAATGTTTTATGTTCATATATTATATATAATATATTTATACATACATATGCATGTGTGTGTGTGTATATATATTTTGTAACACATATACATGCACATATTTGGACAACATACATGACATACAAAATAAGCTAATATGTCTGTTGCGATGTAAATTCCAACATCTACATATGGGCATATTATACCTTTCACGGATTATTATGTTACACATGCACTCACACATATATGTATATGATACATTTATGTATAAACTAAATCAAATAAAATTAATTTCATATCTTAATATATTTGAATCTAAATAAAATAAACGATTTTATTTAAATAAAATTTAGAAATGTTCTAATTCGGTTAGACTTCATAAGCCCAATAAAGATCCAATAGGGTAAAGTTTTTGTAATTCAACCATAACTTCCCCTGTGGGCTGGTCCAGTTCCAACAGTGGTATCAGATCCCAATAGCCTATGCAGTCTAAATTAGTTATATTAGGGCTAACTAATTAAGCTTGCCCGCTTAGTACGCTTTCTAGAAAGGTAATGTCTAGGATTAGAATTTGATAATCAAGTACCCTGTCCTATCTGGTTACCGGCCTGGTCCGAAAGGTGAAGTGAGCCCAAAGGTTGCTCCTAATAGAAAAGGCCCAACTTAATTTGGGCCTTGGGCTAATTTTCAAAATCGTTTTGAAAATAATGTTAAAGATTTTAAATTTAATAGTTAAATTTAAAATAAAACATGTTTATTATAAAAATTATAATACTACATAAGTTTTCAAAATGTTTGAAAATATTTATATAATAATTTCAAATTTCAAATTTATTAATAAGAGTAATAAAATTAATTAATTAAATATGTTAATTAATTAATGCATATATGCATGTATTATATATGTTGATATATGTTATGTTATTTTAAAATGTTTAAGATAACATAAGTATACATGTATGTATACAAGATAAATTTATAAATTAATAAATTTTAATAAAAATTGTTTAATTGAATAAATTAAATAAATAAAATACACACACATATATATGATATATGTGTGTTACACTATAAAGGTTATAGTATACACTATAAATGTTATAGTAGATATGTCCAATATAAAAGTTATATTGGAATACTAATTTAAAATTAATTAAAAAGTTAATTGATTAAAATTAATTAGATAAGATTTAATTAATGATATATTATACGTAAGACTATCATATAAGTAATATGAAATATAAAAGTTATATAACAATAAAACTTATATGATATATGTATAAACTAAATGTGGAACATTAAATAAACCCAAATAGACTTGAGAAATAATTACATTTGTAAATGTACATATACCGTGATTTCTGATGTGTCTGAAACTTGAATCGCTGGTGTATTTCATAAGAAATATATTATTCTATAAGTCGATATCACTCAATATATATATTGAAGAATGTGAATCTTCAATATTGTGTTGTCCTCTACCATATACATACATACATACATACATACATACATATTAATAAATTACTTACATACTCCTTAGTTTTTGAGCAAACTCAAGCTAGGGATGTTATGCGTAGTGTTATTAATATATTGAACAGATAAGGTAAGATAGTTATATGTATTTGTTGAGCAAACTCAAGGTACATATACTATACTTAGGCCATCACGATATGGTAGGTGTGAGTGAATAATCTCTTTCGATTTGTTGAGCAAACTCAAGGTCGAAATGAGATTAGAACAAGGAAAAATGGGTTAGGAGTTGCATGTGATACAACCGATAAGGAGTTATCCATCGTGTGTGGGGCTATGATTTGTTGATCAAACTCAAGGTCAGAATACCAAAAAAAATGAGCCTTAACACCCACTAGTGAAGTTGTAAGACTTCTATGTTTCATCTTAGGGTTTGGAGAAACATAAAAGACTAGTGTGAGGCTTATTAGAAAAATGAAATGGTAACATTTAACCTTTCTAATATTGTAAGAACATATGCTATATAATGTTATAATTATCTACAATGATAAATTTGTGCATTTAATATGATTGATAAAACGTTTGTCAGTTAACATATATAAACAAACTGAATTGAAAGTTGACAAATAGAAATATAATATATACTTACTAATAATTCTAATTGCATGTTATATAATGTTTCTATACCCATGCAAGTGCCTAATTTCAACTACTTAATACATTCGTAAGTTGGTCACTTATATGTTTATTTGGTTTAGACCATGTATTGCATTTGATGAGTTTTTGAACTCTAAATGCAACTCAAGACTATGGATATTTTATCCATGTACTTTCACATATAAATGTTATATGGTGAACAGTCATAGTTTGTGGGGTACAGTATTTCGATGAAGTTAGTTCATTCGAAGCCAATAAATAGTATTTTAAGACCATGTATTCAACTTGATTGATTTCAAAAGGATCATATTGTGTTAATGTAACACAAGACCATAAACTATGAGATACATCTAAGAACTCGATCATTGAAATGTCATCTTTATCGGTTTACATAAAGTGCAACATATTTGATGTCTTAAATGTTAAGAATAATAGAATGCGCTTTTGTAAAAGGTTTGTTATGATATTGTAGTAAGGTTTTCTTTTGAATGGTTTGACCATTTGAAAGAAAAACGAATGTATAAGAATAGATATAATTTAAGGTAAAGTTGGAATGAAGAGAATGAATAGTCACTTCTACTTCATAGAGAAACATTGGAGACAAGGATTGTAATAATAATTGATACTAAATATTGGAATATGAAATATGATTTTTATTCCGAAATGTATTTTCATATCGAAAATTGTTTTCTATAACATTTATTTCTTTGAGTTCATGATATTTGATCAAAGAACTCTCCACTGTAAACTAGTTGCAGCATAAGAAATAAGTAAGCTATATTAACAATATTAAGTGAACGATGGACCTCTAAATTAGTACACTATTATAGTAATGGCCGAAATAGTTGGAGCATGCCATATAGCACCTAATGATTGCATCAAATTACGAAAATTGTTTTCGTAAAATGTACCGAACATTACTTGTGAAATAATGTTTATTTTTGGTATTGACTGAAATATAGATATAACTATATTTCAATATAAGTATTATGAATATTCATTATAAAATAGAACTATATTATGAAATTTGTTTTATAGTCAAAGTGATGCAACAAAAATACATATGTATTTAATATTATTTACAGTTGTTTTGGAATTATAGACTAAGCCGTAGTTTTGAGAAATAATTTTACTATATGATTATGAATCATATGATATAGGATAATTATGTCTCAAATAATTAATGGCTATGCACCCATTCAGTGGGAGCATCATAAGGGTTGATGAACTCTTTGAATCAATACATATTGATGTATGCAATCACAAGTCTATAAATACCAAAAGGGTTCCACATACTTTGTGATATTCATCAATTATTTATTACCAACATGAACATGTGTATTAGATACACATGTAGTAAGTTTATGATAAAATCATAGAATATAAAAGTAAAGTTAATAAAATAACATGCAATAGAATAAAATGATTTGATTTGGTCGAATAAGTGAGTATATTGGAAAGAGTTTCAAATGTACCTAAAAATGAATATAGATTCAATCTCAAAAGTCACTCCTCCATGTGATACATAATGATGCATCGATAAGGAGTAATCAGACATTGTTGAACAATTTACGATTAGTTGTGAGTGAAGTTGAGTTAGTTTCTTTCTATAAGGTCATGTACTTAAGATTAGTACACAAGGTTGATATTATTTCATCTAAACAACAGTTTACAAAATCATACAAGATAAGAGTTTGTAAGAAATCCCAACATATCCTAGGCCAAGGAGTTGGTAGGTTGTGCGAGTCGAAAGATTGCACGTAATAATTGTTCATGAGGGATCTTGTATGAATCTCCAAAAAGTTTTTGGAAAGTTCTGTCATCAAATGACATATTTATGTTTTGAACATAATTTTTGTAAACTAAAATCAGTTTTATAAATAAAAAGGTTCATAAAGCGTTTATGAATCCCTATTCTATTTGCACTAAGAAACAATTGTTGTTTCAAGATATATCAACTTCATTGTGAAGGAATTTCTTTGAGAAACTTTGATAGTTAAATGGAATTGGATCTGATCCATAGATAGAACTGATTATATGAGATGAAGTGACACTAACTAACCTAAATGAACACATAGCATTAGAATGTCTAATAAGTATTCTCATACATCGAAAAGAAACTCCGAGTTTCTTATTAATGACGAAAATATACATTACCCTATGTTGTTCAATTAAACTATAAAGATTTTTGACTCTATATGGTATGATGCGCAAATCTGAAAGAGTTCCAGGTACGCTATCAAAATATGATTTCGGTGGTCGTAACCAAAGATATGTAATCCATCGGCCGAGATCGTGTCTTTATTGGAAAGACTAATGTGGTTGGAATTAAATGAGTAATGTTGATAAGAATAATATCGCAAATTTCAATTGTTGAAATTAGCATAACAGATTCGGTATTCAACATTCTCAAGTTAATTCGGATTTACTCACAAAATTATCGCTCGATAAGACTTAGTGTTTGATACTTATGTATTGAAACAAAAAATTCTATATAATGATTTAGAGTAAGCCGTTTACACATATTAACCAAAAATGCCTCGAAGCCAGTGGGATCGATATTGGGTTTGTGAGTCTTTGGATATGATCTAAGAAATGATGTGAATGTATCATTTTATAAGCATCAAGATTGAATAAGTATTTTGATAGAAATATCAAATAGTTTGATTTTCAATCAAAGTGTAGAGGAAGCGTGTGTTCATAAGAAAGAACGTTAAAAGGTACATTGATATTTCTAAACTATAAGTAAACAACACGTTGTTGATTTTAAAAATATGCTTGTATTAAAATCAACTTTAGTTGTTTTAACACTCAATTTTGGATTGTAAATGATGTCTTTTATGGTGAGTATAAAAGATATAGGGATTTTTCCAAAACGATATACAAGAGCACCTAATTAAAAAGAGAACATGTAAGTTAGATTCCTTATGCATTAACAATAGGAATTATCATAAAGGTTATATTGTGTATGATATTGTGTTTTGTTTATGTATTTGATACATGGAGCAAAATATAAAATCCAAATTGATACCACTAGCTAAATGGTTGTTTGAGGTGTTCTCGCGTATTTCTGAAATACTAGAGAATTGTTTATAAAAAACGAACTCGTTATGATGGAACGTTTGGACACAAACTTTTATAAGCGATATTTAGTATAACATGTCAATGATAAAATTCAAGTTAAAATCTTTAATTTGAAAATGTTTCAAATTAAAAGTGATTATGGTCGATTCAACGAAATGTTGAGAACATTAAATTGAATAGCGCTATAATAAACCAATGTATATAGATATAAATGCTCAAATTTATAATTGAGCCAACGGTGTTTCCAAATGTTGAGAATCCCTTAATATTGCTATAAGATAACAATGTCATGAAATTGGTCATGGTAGAACTTAAAGCTCACTAGAAGTCGAAAGACATACTTCGAACCGTTCCACATGATAAAGGCAGTTTATCAGCGTCAGAGAGAGTTAATCGACAAAGTAGATAATTAAAACATAATAGCATACCCATTCACCAAGGGACTGACCTAATTGGTTTTGAGAAAACTGATTGGAGAAGTTGGAATTAGATTCCATAATTGACCCCAAGTGTAAGTGGGAGATTGATAGAGCTATGGGTATGCCCTAGGGGCAATTATGTAATTTGTTATATATATCTAACTCGTTGACTAACCTTGTTCGAAATAAAAGGTATTTTCTTCCTATTATATACTTGATATAATGTGGTTATATTAATTAATTAACTTAATTAAAAGTATATTTAATAGAAAAATCCATAAATGGTATATTTTGTGATATTAATTACAAAGTGTTGTAACCGTGAGTAATTTATCATAACGAAACAAATATACCATTTTAGATGTTCCTAGTCAGGATGCATCGAGACTGGATACAGATGCATCCGTTGAGACTGGAGTATGTAACGCTCTCCAAACGTTGGGCAGTGTATTACTCATGACTGTTGGGGCCACCTAGGTGTTACGTTCTAATAGTTATTGGATAACTATGGAACGACTCACTCCATAGTTTTCTGTTGGTTAATATAACTAAGATCAAACAGAAAATATCGATGTGACTGATTTGCACAATTCTCTCGACTTGAGAATACTATGGATCTTCAATATGAAAGCTCCGCTCTGATTATAGCCAAATCATGGCATGGCGTCCATCGAGTTACTATAGTTGGGTTGAGTGGAAGTATTGGAAGTGAAGCACTATTCAAGAGAGGATTCGTCTCATCAGTTATATGCGGTTAGTATCACAATCAACTCAAGTCAATTCAAAGTCAAATTCTTTGGCCAGAGCATTTCGGTTAATAATAATTGTTATTATTGAACCAAGGACTTTGTATTTGGACTATAAAGTTGAATGTGGATGATGTTGGAATTTTGACCATTACCAAATTCCATAAGTCCAAAGTGATATAGTTTTGACGAAGAGAATTGGTGTAAACAAATGTCACAACCGGGTAATGCTTATTAAACTAAAATTGGATTTTACCAAAAATGAGTAAGCGATAAATTTGGCCATAATGTCACAACACCTGCTAAGTGACGTGTGAACGTTAACATTAGAATAGTTCGATGTTAATCGCCGACCAAATTTACACCCAAGAGTTACACGACCGAAATGATGAATTCCCTTAAGACAGAACGATTTAATTAGTTTATAATTGTTATAAATTAATTAAATTAATTAATATTTATGAACTACTAATTATAAAATTTGAATATGATTGGAGAAATAAATAATGTTATATATATTTATAACAGTTATAAATATATCGATCGATATACAATATCGACAAGCGATTAAATTAGATTTAATTACATAGTATTTTGGCTTAGGCTTAGATGGGTTTAAGGCCCATCATTAGGGCTGCAAAATTTTGGTTTTGGGAAGGTCTAGGGGTGGCTAAAACATAAGGAATTGGCTTGGAGATAATGGGTTGAGATAAAGTGAGAATGGGTAAAAAGATTTTCCTCGTTTCTCTCTAATACAACCCTATATATATACATACATACATACATACACATATATATATATATATATGTATGTATATGTATCTCTAAAAACAATTACTAAACTTTTTGGCCGTCATTACCTTCTACATTGCTGGTTAAAACATAGCTCTCAATCCACTCCAAAATTCTCAAATATATTTCAAATTAAAATAATATTATTCGATAGTCAGAGGTCGATGATTCCGGACTTGCAATCTGACGAATCAAGAACAGTAAAAGGAAGGGAAGTCATTGCTTCAACGTGGATTCAAAGGCATCATTAAATTGATAATTTTAATTCATATTACAGTAATTAAATTATATTCTATGATCCTATAATGAGCAATTTCACATATGTTTAAATATATTGCTACCACTATGAGAAAAAATGAATCAGACGACAGATATTCTCCGTTGTCTGTATGAATACCTCTTTGTCGTCTATTTCTGTGCCGTCTATTACATATCAGACCACATATATGCACCGTCATCTAATATGCACTAACACATCACAAGAAAAAAACCATACATTATCTGATGTTATAGTATCATTTTTAAAATTCTCTATTAGACAACTTATAAATATTGACTGATATGCATATCAATTACACTTATGTTATATTTGAAAATGAAATAATGAATCACAATTTTATTTAACAAATATTTTATTTCAAATCAAATTCAAATACAATACAACTTTCACTATACTTACATTTTCAAATACAATACAACTTTCACTATTCTTACATTTTCAAATACAATACAACTTTCACTATCACTCTCATCTATATAACTTTTCTCTACACTCTCATATATAACATTTTTTTACTAGCACTCACTTACACTCACTCGAGTTTATTTTTGATATTGATCTTATTTTGCTTACTCCAGCTTGTGTCCAGTCATCTCTTATACCTGTTAAATAAACAACTCAGTGAAATGGAAAAGGAAACAAACCTAAATTGCAAAAATAAAATATTAATATTAATATTGCCTCAGTTTATGGGTTTGTTTTCTCTTCATGTTTTAGACATGGCCGGACAAATATATATGTGCACGGACAACTTATGATATGCACAATGTATCACTATGAATATCACAAGGCCGAACATCGATTAAATCTCATGGACTATTGCAAAGGTCAAGCTCGAAGGCTCAACACAGTGCAAATGTGCACAAGGTTAAGCCCAAGTCTCATCGGGCTCAACTCAGGTGCACAAAGAAATGCAACTCAAACCAGAAATATACAAACTAGAAAATCAAACTTAGATGCACACTCAGGTATATACAATGTCACAGCAGCAGTTCTGCTAATGAACACATGAACAATTCAAAAGCAGCTCAAGATAATTCAAAATATGGTACAAGTATGTATATATAATAGTATGTACAAGTATGTATATATAATAGTATGTACAAGTATGTACCGAGGACTTAAAAGTGTAGAAGTGCAGTTCAAAAAGCCATGTATAAGTGAAAAACAAGTACAGTGCATATTTCATTTCAGTTCAAAACAGATTGCCAAACCATGCAGCATCAAAAGTATGTGTGAGCAACACACATATACATGTACAAAATACAAAAGATGCTGTATTTCACACATATATACAACATATGTATGTGTGTATATACATGGAAGTAACAAGCAAGAAGACTTCATATAGTAGTAACAAGCACACTCAGGTACCAAAATCAAAATGGTTCAGAAAAACAAGTTCAACTAGGAAAGAATTCAAGATAGTGCACATAAACAAGCTCAGACAAAACAACAAGTGCCAAGGCATATAAAATGGTTCAGAAAAAATAAGTTCAACCTAAAATGGTTTAGAAAATCAAAATGGTTCAGAAAATGCACATTTAGGTGCCAGTGCACATAGGAGCAGCTCACTCAGGTGTCAGCACCCTCAAGGATATATACATGTATATATGTATACATAACTTCAATAATGGAATATATATATATATACACATATGGATGCAAACATGTATATATGTACAAGGCAAGGATGTGTGTGTGTGTGTACAAAACAAAACAAGGCAATGCAATCAGTTCAAGTGCAAGAAGCAATCCGACTTGGAGTTCAAGAAGTAATCAGTTCAAGAAGCAATCAGTTTAAGCATTTTCAAAACACATATATAAACTAGTTTAGGCGATCAATTTAAGCAATCACAAACACATGTACCAGTTTAAGCATATTCAAAACAGTATAAGCATGTATATACAAGTATGAACATACAAGTGTATACAAGTTGATACAAGTATATACAAACAACTCACAAACCAGTTCATATATATAAGTATATACACACACACACAAGTCAAAATAGTTCATATACACAAACCAGTTCATATATACAAGTGTATACAAGTCAAAAAAGTCTAAGCATGTACATACAAGTATGAACATACAAGTATATATACAAGTGCACACATATATAAACCGCAACAGGAATTATCCAAATAGAACAAGTGCACACATATATACATACATATGTATGTGTGTATATACATGGAAGTTCTATGTGATGAATTGATATAGTGAAATGCATGAAATCTCAAAACATTTTAAGCATAGTGCACATGTATATACATACATTGTTATCCCGTCTTTTGGCAAGGCCGAGATACCAAGGAACTAACTAAAGAGAATATGGATTATGCATCCTCGGGATCGAGTAACCGCTGGATATCCCCAGATATCGATGAATTTTACCCAAGACCAGATTGAGCCATAATTGATAAGACATGACTAGAAAAGCTGTGTGAGCCAACGTTCCAAGTTTCGGAGCAATTCGAGTTCGTATGCCCATGTTATCGCAGTTAAAAAGAGGAAGGACCTGGGGTCGGATCCATCCTCCTTAGCATTGCTTCGAATCCACAGGGTCATAGCCTTGCTTCGACTCCATCAGCACAGAGTCTCTCGTTCGAATCCATCAAGACCAAGCATTGGTTCGAAACCATCGGGATAGTATTGGTTCGAATCGATCGTAGTTGGCTGTGCTTCAAATCGATTCGAACGTACCTTAAGTTCGAATCCATTGGAGCTTTCTACACCTCGAATCCATAAAGAGAAGGAGCTTCGAATCCGGGAGGCGTAGCCTTACTTCGAATCCAGGAGATGTAGCTCAGCTTCGAATCCATCGAGCATGCCTTCTATTCGAATCCAACACCTGGAGTCGGAGTGATCGATTCGAAGGACTCAAGTTAGAAGTGATCGATTCGAAGGTACATTTCAGCCAAGTGCTTGACCTTGAATCGATCATAACTCAAGATCCACAAGTCCAAATGACATGAAATTTTCACAGAAGCTCAAACACATAATGAAGGATGTTCACACCAAATTTCAGCTTGATTGGACAATTTCTTGATCGATTCGAACCAAGGGTCGAATCGATCCCAAAGTGGGCCCAGATCTCCAGATTTCGGCCATGTGGGCCCCCTGACGTACCAGAACTGGTCTCCCCTCAATTTAGGCGAAATATCAGCCTCCTACACCTATAAATAGATCCCCTGGTCATTCAGAAAAGGGGTCAGACAATTCTAAGTACTAAAGAGCGCCCAGATTCTGCCAGGTTTACTCCAGAACACCACCGCTGCTTTAGATTGAGACTTAGCATATAAATTCAGTTATACAACAGTATAAAGAATTGTAATCTTCAAATATCGAGCAATAAAGTCATCAAACTTCATAGTGGACGTAGGCTACAAAGCCGAACCACTCTAAATCGCTTGTCTTTGCACTTTACATTTTTTGTTTGGAGTTTTTGTTAGATAATCCACAGCGTTAACTTTCATTCTTCGCGTTTATCTCTTCAAAGACTTCCGAAGAGTGTTGTGCCCATTTTTGGTACAAACACTTTGGTGCTTCCATTGAGAAAAAACCTGCTTTTTCTCCTGCTCCTTGGATCTACCATCGATACCGGATTGCATAAATCCAAGAGGAAGATCCAGATCTCTAATTCAAAATCCTTCCATTCTACTCAGATTTGCATAAAATCTAGGAAAGGAATTCACTACTCAAAATGGTTAGCACAAGAACTACTTCCACAGCTGCTAATCAGGAAGCTCGGGATGAACAGAATCCCACACAGCAGTTACAGTCCAATCAAGGCAACACTGCTCAATCCGGTCCATCTGGATCGGTAACCAGACAAGAGTTCCAGACATTACTCCAGGAACTGACCCAGAGCCGGCAACAGTTAGCTGAACAGTTGCGTGCTAACATTGAATTGACCAATCAATTAAACTGCCAAAGGCGTAGGAAACCAAGGAGGGATGATGCTTCCCATTCATCCATTGAAAGTTCTGCTTCTTCTGACTATCATGGCAGAACTACACGTCCACGGTTGGACGCAGGTCATATGCTGGTTACCGAATATCAACCCGCCTTGACTGTGGGACAATTAAGAGTCGGACCATCAACTAGCTCCCAGGTCGGGCCCTCATCACGAGGAGGTGTTGCTCCACAGCATACCACGGGCGATCGCGCTACAACAACTGCAGTAGAGACAAGGGTTGATACCCGAAACCCGTCGGATCCAAATAATCAACAGCATGGGCGTACTCCCAAACCATACATCCCAGAAGATGTGGAGCCAAGGAGGCGAGATATGGGCCGTCGACAACGTCCTGTCCAGGCTCGAGCTGTGGAACCCAACCACACCTTAGTTCAGCCTACACGGAATGTGGCTATGCCCGACATTTCAACCATGGTACGTCAAATGATCCGTGAGAGCCAGGGACTTATTAACGACGACTGGGGGATCTCCCGTAGTCAAACTCCATTCACTGACGAAATACTGCACGCTGAACCTCCTCGGCGATTCAGAATGCCGACTCTCCCTTTGTACAAAGGAAATTCCGATCCCAATCAACATATCTTAAAGTATGAATGGTCAATGAGCGCCGCAAGGGCTGATGATGCCGTAAAATGTCGAAGCTTCCCCATCTCTTTGGGAGGAATTGCAACGATGTGGTTCACGAGATTGCCACCAAGATCCATCTCTTCGTTCGACCAACTAGCTAAGAAATTTGTTGAACAATTTCGCATGCATGTCGCTAGGCCTAAAGATGTTAACACCCTGTCTAGTGTTACCCAAGCTCGTGGGGAAACACTAAGGCGTTACTTGGAGAGATTCAATACGGCATGTGTGGAGATTAGTAATCCCAACGACAACTCGATTCTGATGGCGTTAACCAAAGGGATCGATCCCGACTCGGAATTTGGGAATTGGTTAGCCGGGAAACCACCCGCATCATTGGACCGTTTCTACTCCAAAGCCGCTCAATTCTTGCGACAAGAGGACGCGAAACATTCTAGGAAACAGGGTGATGCGATACCCAGAACTGAAGGAATACAAAGTAATGTGGCAGTCAAACAGTCCGGTGAGAGTTCCGGAAAAGTCCAGCTAAATATACAGAACAAACAAGCTCAGCCGAGAGTCAGCAACGGTCAGGACAAGAAGAGAGACCAAAATCGAGGCCCGCAACGTAGGACCCCGATGTTTGACAATTACACACCATTGAATACATCGTTGGAAAACATGTATCTGCAAACCTGCAACGCTGAGCAATATAAGAAACCTGCTCCGAAGAAGTCATCGGAGAGACAGATTCAGACTGGAAAGTTTTGTAGATTCCACGAAAGTTACGGCCACAATACCAACGAGTGTCGACATCTGCAAGACCTCGTTGAAAAATTGATCAAAGAGAGAAAGTTGGACCAGTTTGTACGGGCACCGCCGTCTGGTGGAGCGGGCCCCTCAAAGCCAAATCATACACAGAATCAAGCAAGACAGGAAGAACCGGGTTGTGACGGAGGAAGATTGGTAATTAATGCGGTAAGTGGTAATCCTCATCCAGTGGTCCGAAGCTGGGAAGAAGTGGAATCATACGGCAACTTAGCTAAACGCTCAAACTTCGAGTATAATGATAACTTGGGCGGTAAACCTTCAACCAAACAGAAGAGAGCGATGACTAACAACATTACTTTCCGGGACAACGACGTTGACTACGTCGGAAGCCCGACTACTGACCCACTTGTGATATCGACCCAGGTAGGCCCGATGTGGATGAAGAGGATTCTGATTGACTGCGGGAGCTCTGTGAATATCATATTTGGACATGCTTATAATCAAATGAAGATGGAAACTGGGGGTCTAACACCCTGCCAAACTCATCTCTATGGATTCAATGGCAGCACTACTGTACCAATTGGAATGGCAGAGTTACCAGTTGAATTGGGAACTGGAGAATGTAGGTCGGTTCGGATATTGCAATTCGTTGTGTTGGATGTTGAGTCGCCTTATAATGCCTTTTTAGGTCGACCTGCCCTTGCTGAATTCAGGGCCATAATAGCCCCGTGGTGTTTAACTTTGAAATTCCCAACCATCAACGGAGTTGGGGTCGTCCAGGGCGATCAGGTTGATTTGAGGACAATCATACACCGAAATCGAGTTGCCCGATTGCACAATGCCAAGAACCGACTTAAAACTTTTGAACTTGGAGAGCTAGTCGCTAAAAAATGTTGTCCGATAGGGCTGTAAATTTTGTTCGACTGTCCGATGTCCGTTCGCGTCCGTGGCCGAAATACGTCCATCCGAGTTCATTCGATTTTCATTTAGAACATGAATTAGGACAGCAAAATTTGTACGAAAAAAAACCTTGTCCGACCGACGTTCGTTCGAATTTCTTATAAGTCGGTATATCCATTATGTTCTTCAAAATATTTATGACAACTGTTTGGTTGGTTGATTAAGTAAAGATCATTAAAATGCTTATTCTTCAGTATATATACTGATAAAAATAATATAATTGGTAGAAACTATATTAAAAATATAAAATATGAAGTAAATAGCAATGTTCGTCCATGTCCGTCCGAGTCCGTGATTGAAAAACGTCCGTCCGTGTCCGTCCGATTTTATTTAGGACATGAATTAGGACAACAAAATTTGTTCGATCATAAATTTCATCCGGTCCGTGTCCGGTTCGATTTCATTTAGGACAGAAACTGAACACACCTCTGTCCGGTCTGGTCCGACCGATTTACACCCCTATTGTCTGACACTCCCGCCCCTGAGATCAGCGTGGAGAGAGACGCGCAAGATTAAGCAAAAGCTTAAGGATGGCGAATTCGAGTTATCACCCGTTAATGGCTTAACTTTACCAAGGGCATGGAATAGCGAAAGCCTTCATTGCCACTACAATTGACATGCTATGTTTATCTTTTTAGTTTAAATTCCGTTTTAAAAGTTGTTTCAGCATTTCGAAATTAGAACTCATAATAAGGCAACTGACTTTGCCGTGTTTTTTGATTTCAGCAATAAAATGCCATTTCTTCGTGTCAGAGCTGTGATTTATTAAATACAATGTACAACATCACGATGCACGGAGAACTAAAATTCCATCACGCAATGGGATTTATTCAAGAAAGGAGTGGTTGTGATACGACCGACCACTCCCTAAGTGAAGCCAGAGCTCGGGGGCAAACCACCACATCAAAGCCAAGAAACGGGTTGATACACGACAACCCTTCACTTAACTCCGTACTCCCAGAGTGCGAGATGGAGTATAAACATTACTTAACTCCGTACTCCCAGAGCGCGAGGCGGAGTATAAACATTCCTTAACTTCGTACTCCCAGAGTGCGAGGCGGAGTATAAACATTTTCCTAAATCCCAGAGTACTCCGAGAGTGCGAGCTGGGTACAAACTTTTTACTTAACTCCGTACTCCCAGAGTGCGAGACGGAGTATAAACATTTTCCTAAATCCCAGAGTACTCCGAGAGCGCGAGCTGGGTACAAACTCTTTACTTAACTCCGTACTCCCAGAGTGCGAGGCGGAGTATAAACATTTTCCTAAATCCCAGAGTACTCTGAGAGCGCGAGCTGGGTACAAACTTTTTACTTAACTCCGTACTCCCAGAGTGCGAGGTGGAGTATAAACATTTTCCTAAATCTCAGAGTACTCCGAGAGCGCGAGCTGGGTACAAACTCTTTACTTAACTCCGTACTCCCAGAGTGCGAGGCGGAGTATAAACATTTTCCTAAATCCCAGAGTACTCCGAGAGCGCGAGCTGGGTACAAACTTTTTACTTAACTCCGTACTCCCAGAGTGCGAGGCGGAGTATAAACATTCACAAAACCCCAGAGTACTCCAAGAGCGCGAGCTGGGTATAAATATCAACAAACTCCAGACTCCGAGAGCGCGAGCTGAAGTATAAACATTGCCCAACTCCGTACTCCCAGAGCGCGAGGCGGAGTATAAACATACGTCAACTCCACACTTATCCCCAATACTGGGGGAAGAACCATAACACATAACAAGTTGAAGACAAAAGGGAATAAATTTTCATTTCCACTATCAACAGAAAGAATCTGATTACAAAGTGGTTCAAAAAGTTTCTACTAGTGGGAGCCGAATCCACATCTATACACGACTACAGAAAAGTCAACAAAATACTACCCCATGCAGCGGGAAATTAAAGAAAGAGTTCAATCTTTCTTCTTCCTTATTTTCTTCTTCGGAGTTGCTCCGCCAGATCCGCTGCCTGATTTTCCCCTCAACCGCTTACTCTTTTCAGGCTTGCCCTCCGGCAGTGACATAATATCAACGTCTTCCTCAGAGCTTGAGGCGACGGAAATTCTTCTCGGAGGACGAGTTGAAGGCATGGGAACAGTAACAGGGAGTGGGGCAGGAGCAGCTTCAATAACTACAGTACCGCCTGGTGAGATCACCATCAATGGGGCAGGCCCTGACGGATTCATACCAGCAGTCCCTGCTGCCATCTCGGCATCAATCTCAGCAAGAACTTCGTCCTCGCGGGATGCTTGGGCCACATCGGATGTACCAGTAGCTGGCATAGACGAACTAACGGCCAGAGCAGCCCCACTCATTGCATCGGACAGATTAACTGAGGGATTGATGGGTTCATTAAGAAGCTCCTCAATCATTTGAGCGCTAAAAGAAAACATGTTTGCATCTCCCTCTTCGCCAACCAAGGTAGAAGTCGTGATGGCTTCAGTAAAAACAGCCCCTTGCGTTTGATATGGAACTGATAGTGCAAGAGGCGCAGAAACAACGACTTCAGTCACTGAAATGCAACAAAGCGAAGATTGTTAGCCAAGTGTGTTGCTTAAGGCTCTTCACAACTAAAATGCGGGAAGCATTCAAATACCTTCCTTAGTCTGGACCGGAACATGGGAAGAATCATCGGTGGAAGATAATAGCGGTTGGTCAGGGTTATATGCAGGAACGAACGGAGGATCTGCTGCACCAGTGGTTTTGGGCAATGTTGGAACAACAACTTCAACACTTGCCTCGTGATGCGCGATCCCCGAGCCCTCGCCCGTCTCTAGAGATTGAACACCAAGCTTTCCTTTCGCCATAGAAATCACCGCCTCATGAAGGACCTTCCTTTCATCCTCGGTGAGCAAACGCATCTCCAGCTCAAAGTCATCAAGTGTTTCATCTGGATGCGCTGCCCTCTTCTCATCCACCAGCCGGGTCCAGGCATTGTACGGGATCATGGAGTCATCTCCCAGCCACGCTAAATTTCTGTGTTCCAGCACATTAGCGTTGTACGTGACCAAGAGATCATCAAACTCAGCATCTAGCCTGGACCTCTCCTCCAAAATCTTTTCTTGAATTTCTGCTTCCGCAGACTTAGCCTTGACCGCCACCGCAGCAAGTTCGGCCCTGAGAGATACTGCTTGGTCGCAAGCCTCTTGAGCAGTGGCGTTTGCATCGTCCTTCTCCTTCACCATTTCAGCAAATTTGGCCTTGAGCTCGTTCAGCTCTTTAACGGCTAAGTCTCGCTCAGCTGCAATGGTGGTGTTGTGGTGGCCCATCTCTTCTACCGTGGCGCAGTGTTCCTGTTGCGTCCTCGCCAGTTTGGCCACGACATCCTCATGTTTCTGAAGTGTTTCAAGCTCTGACTTCGGGGACGTCTCCACTTCGGATTGAAGAACCTGAATAATGCGTTTCTGTTTAACAATGTCAGCATCACGTTCAACAATAATCTTCGCCCGGTCAAAAGCTACTCTAGAAGCCTTCACGGCTGCCTTGTACCACTCCTTATACTGAGCGTAGAAGTCGCGGATATAACTATGAGCAGTGGTCTCAGCGTCCAAAGGAATTCTTTTAAGGTTAGGAGGGAAGACATAGCCATCCATGCAAATTTCAGGGAAGTCATTTTTCATTTGGGCGAGTTTAGCAGCTCCCTCACTTGTCAACTCAGCCAGAGCTTGTTCTATTATAGCGGCTGCTGTCGGTTCCATTCTTGGCCGCTGAGTATCAGGCCGAGAAGATTGAGAAGGCGGCTGCTGCTGATGAGAAGGCCCTGGGAGGTCTACTGGGGCCCTAGGAGGCGGAGGAGAGCGAGATCGAGATCGGTGCTGGTATCCCCGATCCCTGTCAGAGTAATCATGGCCAGAGCGGCCACGCGAGTAATCTCTATCTCTATCATGGCGGTCTTGACTTGAATAGCCTCGCCCGCGATCCCTATCTGACTCTCTCCTGCGGGAATCATAATATGGAGAAGATTGGCGCACATTCCGGAGCCTATCCAGAGTAGAGCCACGTCCTGACATCTCACCTGCGATAAGAAAGAATTACGGATTAAGATCCAATAAAGCAATGTTTACTATGCAAAAGTCATGAAGTGCTGCGGAAGTGTGTGTAAATGTGTAAACCCCCAAACCGACCGGAAGTGTTGACCGCACTTAAAGGAAAGGGCTCGTTCATATTTAGGACATCTTGAAATTCCTCCAACCCAGGATTATGAGAAATCGATATATAATCTGGGATGGGAATATCATCAAGCCCTTTGAAAGAATCTCTCGAATGAGAAAGGGCGGCCTCAGAAATCATGACCCCGGAAGTGGGAGGAGACACATCTACAGATTTCCACCCCTTGGACTTAAGTTTTTTGGAAATAGAGGCCTTGCCCTTCCGTTTTTCTCCCGACTCTTCAAAGTTTCCCGAGAGATCAGCCATCGGCTCCGAATCTGTATGGGTTCTTTCTTCATCACACGCTTCGGATATGGTGATTCCGGGCGGTTTCTTCGCCGTTTTCTTCTTGGTTTTCTTCTTGTTTTCCTTCTTGGAGGCAGGCTTTGCCAACCCTTCGATAACTATACTTTGATTGATTTCGATCAGACCGAGAGTTCTTAAGTTATAGTCATTCATCACCGAGTCGATATGTCTGAGCTCACTCGGAACTTCTTGAAGACTTCGGACTATACCCCTGAAGTTCCCACCATCGGGTCTGGAAATAATGGCTGTAAGAGAAATAAGATGTCAATACTAACGCCAAAAAGGCTATTGGTCAAGAGAACAGGTTAAGGCGCTTACGTCTAGACAACCATCACCTAGCAAAACCCGGGGAGCATCGAACATAGAACCATTTGTTCTTGAAATAACTCAGTCGGGTCCAGGCTCCGACAACAACTTGGCAATTTCTAACTGCCTCCAGAAATGTAAAAGACGGGCTATCACCCCTACTTTTGAAGTTAAATATATGTCTAATCTCGGTTGGCCTTGGCGGGCGAAAGAGACAGTCCATAAATATGACAAAGGCACTATTCAACAACGCGTGCCCGTTGGGATGAAGTTGCGAAGGAGCGATTCCTAAATATGATAGCATCTCTCTGATATATTGATTGAAAGGAGGGAGAGTTCCGGCCGCGCAAGCATGGCGATAGAAAGCTGTATATCCTTCGGGCGGACTGTGCGGTCTATCGGCGGCACTGGGTAATAACACATCGTCCAGGGATATGTTATGTTTCAAGCAAATTCGGCCCAATAAGGATTCAGAAATGTTAGATTGGACAGAGTCAACAGGGTCCTCGATAAATATAGCCTCTGGCAATTCATCTGGAGCTGGATCGATTACATCGGCAGGAATATCGGGAATCTCAAGCACCGGAGGAGTCGAGCTCTGTACCTCTTGTTGTTGGGAGCTCGAAGATTCCATAATTAACTAACTCATCATAAAGAAACGTTAAGTACATATAGAGCCCGTGCATTCCCCAGTGTGAAGTGTATGAACGTGTTGTGCAGTGCAAGTGTTGTGCATAACTTAAGCAGATTCTACAGGTTAAAACGGGGTGTACGAACGATGAAACTCTGAAAATCGAGACTGGGAACGACCGTCATCGCTGACCGTCATACCCGCACCATCCAAATGTCACCAATCACTTCAAGTATAAATCAGTTGTATTATTGGTTAAGTCATAGTTCCATCGACGAGCCTCAAAGGAAATTTAAGTATAATCTTTCAGTCAAGTTCAGTTACGCAAGGCCGAAGCTCGTCGGAGTCGAATATGCTAAAGTTCGGTAAGTTCAGAAAGTTCGTCAAAGTTCAAACTTGAGAATGGCCGCAGTCCAGATGTTGAAACAAATCAGAAGAGTAGAAGCCCCTGAAGCAAGGGTGTTTGAATCGATCGACTCGAATCGATATGAGTCGAATCGATGAAGGTCGAATCGATATGATTCGACTCTGCGTAAGTTCGACTCGATGAAATCTTGGGGTGGAGAAGCACTTCGAATCCATGAGCTATGCATAACTTCGAATCGATCAATGCTCAGCACCTTCGAATCGATTGGGATATTGCTACTTCGAATCGATCGATACGATCTTTCGAAACCATCGGTGCGAAGTTTCGTATCGATTCGAACCACCTATCCCTGAATCAATTCGAAGTCTTATATTCTTCATCGATTCGTTCTACTTAACCCTGCATCGATTCGAAATCTTGCATCTTCGATCGATTCGGGCTACTTGTCCCCGAATAAATACGAGTCGAAAAAGCCTTCTCTTTCAAATCCATCGAGTCGACCCATTTCAGTTCCTACTACTCCTCATTTTTCTCAAAAGAAAGGATTGAAGTCAGTGTTCGAATCCCGGTTTCATCGTTCTACACTCGAATCGATCCCTTAGGTACCTGGATGGGTTCGATTGCAAATTAAGACTCGGTGTAATCTAATTGATTCGTGCATGACGTGGAGCTCTGAAGGATCGATTCGAAGGAGCAGCAGTTGCAGTAGTAAAATGTAAAAAGTAAAAGTGAAGTTAACCACGCGTATTTATATGGGTTCCAGGGACAACTCGAGTCTCTTCGTCTCCCGGTCGTGTTGACCGATCGTAGTAGGTCACTACTCCATCGATTCGAACGATCAGTCGACTCTCCGAATCCACTAAGGCGGCGTTAACACGGGGCTTCCTTGATACGAAGCTACACCAATTCGAACCTCCATCGATACGAAGGAATTGGCAAAAAATAGAATTGAAAACGCCGTGTACCTATCAACACACAGTACCGATACGAAGCACGAGGTCCCTCAAGCCATCGATTCGGACAGTTAAGTTCGAATCCCTCAATTCTAAATCCATCCATGCTTCGAATCCATCCGAAAACCATCGATTCGGAGTGCCAACTTCAAAACTATCGGCTTGTAGCATAACGAAGAGTATCAATTCGAGTAATCTTCTCGAATCCATCGAAAATGGTCGAATGGGAATAAAAGCATCGCTTCGAGTACAAAAATTAGTACTTATCTACCTTGTACAACGATTCAGGAGAGGATCGATACCAAGGATAATCATAGACAATCGTCAAAACACTGATTAATCTCGAATCTCAAATCGATTCAGGAGAGGATCGATGCATAATTCAGGATCAAATGTTCATCTCGTCATGACTCCAAAAGAAAAAAAGCTAAAAAACTAACAGACAGCCACAATTATACGACGGTCAATTACAGCGATACAGAATGCAACTTTCGGTAAAGCATGTCATAGCTATCCAATGAGAGGCTGCAGCTTTTCAAAGCACGCCATGTTTACACAAGACATACTTTGGGGGGCAAATGTTATCCCGCCTTTTGGCAAGGCCGAGATACCAAGGAACTAACTAAAGAGAATATGGATTATGCATCCTCGGGATCGAGTAACCGCTGGATATCCCCAGATATCGATGAATTTTACCCAAGACCGGATTGAGCCATAATTGATAAGACATGACTAGAAAAGCTGTGTGAGCCCACGTTCCAAGTTTCAGAGCAATCCGAGTTCGTATGCCCAAGTTATCGCAGTTAGAAAGAGGAAGGACCTAGGGTCGGATCCATCCTCCTTAGCATTGCTTCGAATCCACAGGGTCATAGCCTTGCTTCGACTCCATCAGCACAGAGGCTCTCGTTTGAATCCATCAGGACCAAGCATTGGTTCGAAACCATCGAGATAGTATTGGTTCGAATCGATCGTAGTTGGCCGTGCTTCGAATCGATTCGAACGTACCTTAAGTTCGAATCCATTGGAGCTTTCTACACCTCGAATCCATAAAGAGAAGGAGCTTCGAATCCGGGAGGCGTAGCCTTACTTCGAATCCAGGAGATGTAGCTCAGCTTCGAATCCATCGAGCATGCCTTCTATTCGAATCCAACACCTGGAGTCGGAGTGATCGATTCGAAGGACCCAAGTTAGAAGCGATCGATTCGAAGGTACATTTCAGCCAAGTGCTTGACCTTGAATCGATCATAACTCAAGATCCACAAGTCCAAATGACATGAAATTTTCACAGAAGCTCAAACACATAATGAAGGATGTTCACACCAAATTTCAGCTTGATTGGACAATTTCTTGATCGATTCGAACCAAGGGTCGAATCGATCCCAAAGTGGGCCCAGATCTCCAGATTTCGGCCATGTGGGCCCCCTGATGTACCAGAACTGGTCTCCCCTCAATTTAGGCGAAGTATCAGCCTCCTACACCTATAAATAGAGCCCCTGGTCATTCAGAAAAGGGGTCAGACAATTCTAAGTACTAAAGAGCGCCCAGATTCTGCCAGGTTTACTCCAGAACACCACCGCTGCTTTAGATTGAGACTTAGCATATAAATTCAGTTGTACAACAGTATAAAGAATTGTAATCTTCAAGTATCGAGCAATAAAGTCATCAAACTTCATAGTGGACGTAGGCTACAAAGCCGAACCACTCTAAATCGCTTGTCTTTGCACTTTACATTTTTTGTTTGGAGTTTTTGTTAGATAATCCACAGCGTTAACTTTCATTCTTCGCGTTTATCTCTTCAAAGACTTCCGAAGAGTGTTGTGCCCATTTTTGGTACAAACATACATATAGAACCATAAGCACATATTCACACAACCAAGCATGGTGCAAACACCTATATATATATACATGTATACATAACTAGCAACAAGCAAGAAGACACTTCAAGTTGTGAGAAATGCAGATTAAGGATCTTAAGGCTAGAATTAACACTAGAGGGGGGTGAATAGTGTTTTAAGAAATTTGTTAATCTTTTTGAGTTTATCTAACTTTATTAACAATGTATACACTAATCAGACACAGATATGAACACAGAATCAAACATAGATGCAAATATAAAGTAAAAGCAGTAAAGGAAAGAACACACCGGATTTTATACTAGTTCGGAGTTACCCTACATCCAGTCCCGCACAACTAAGTATGGATTTCCTTTCAAAAGCAATTCAACAATTACAACCCTTGATTTCAAGGCTATGAGGTACACCCTCCAGAATACCAATCCTCTGGGTAGGGATACTTGATTTACCGGGCAACAAGTTCACCCAATTGATTTCCAGGGCTACAATCACACCTTTTCTCGCTTGATTGATTTACAAGGCTACAATCACACCTTTTCTCGCTAATATATTACAAAGAAACCTATAACTCTGAATAGCACTGAGAACCTTGTAGAGATAGTGATGTAGAATCAAACTAGAAGTAAACGAGTATGATTCGATGTTGATTTTGGCAGAGTAATGGTATGATTTTGTAATAAGAAATGTGGAAGATGAAGAGGAGTGAAAACCAGAAAAAAGTGATTGAAAATTCGTTGAAACTGACCCCTATTTATAGAAAACCAACAGCCATGACCATTCATGAAGAGTTATGGCGAATAGACACTTCTTTTGAAATTTGAATTTGAACTTCAACTGTCACTATGTCGACATACTACCTAGGGGCATGTCGACATCCCTCAGCCAAAAATGATAATTTGAATTTCTATAAAAACAATATTTATCTTATATAAAAACTATTTAAAACTTTATAAATATACTTGAATATAGTTGAAATTCATAAGTAAATATAAAGAACAATAAATACATAATTTAACTATAATTTTATATTAAATCTACGTATAAATATTAAAAGTTAAATATATTATTTGAAAAGACATTTAAAATCAGGAGTATTTTGACTTCAAAATTAAAGATGTTTTGAGGCTAAAATTATTTAAAATCAGGATAGAGAGTTTTGAATCTTTTAAAAGGAAAGTTTTGAAATCATTTTGAAAACAAGATAATTTTGTAAAATCATTTGAATTAAAATTAGTGGATACAAAACAATGTCCCACTAGATTTTCGTAGGTTCCATCCTACTTAGGGTTCCATCCCTTTAACGGGCTCGAAGTGGATTCCATTCCACGAATAAATTGGATATTAAGATGCCAGTGCTTTTCTACGAGTTTTAACAAATATTCCTAATAAAACAAACTTAACCTTGAACTCTTGATAACCTTGATACTCATGAGTCTTCTATCTCTGTATCTTGAATCTCTATACTGTACAGTCTTCATTCTTGATACCTGCATGGTTAGATCCTGCAAATACATATATATCTAAACTTGTAATGTTAGTATTTATATTTTATAATCTATTCTAAGGTTGTTGTCATCAAAACCATCATCTCAAGGACTAACAATCTCCCCCTTTTGATGATGACAACCTTTGATTATAAAATATCACTTCTATCCTAATAACTCCCCCTAAAACTAACAACTCCCCCTTAATCTATGCCTAACTACCCTATTTTATACTTCTCCCCCTTTGTCATCAACAAAAATTTACTCCCCCTTACTCTTGGACTTTAGTACCTGCATTGATAAACTATACAACGGAATATATAATATATAGATTAAGAAATAATGATACTTATGAGCATAATAACTTAACTAAAGACCATATTCATTTTAATGTATATATATACATGTTTCACACAGCAAACTTCAAACCAAATGAAATCAATCCACACAAAGTATCAATCCAAACCAAATCAAATCAAACAAATTAATTCAAACAAATCAATCAAAGAAAGAAAATTAAACGTTACGAGGAACATCAACCCATCCTTCTTCTCCAAAGATAGGGTCTTGTTTGGTAGCATCCCAATTTTCATTATCAACAGATAGAGAAATAGGAGGATGTGCTTCGTTATCGTCTTTGTGCAGGGAGGAGATCATCCAACGAATTTCATCAAAGTGTCTCTCTTGTTCCTTGATCATCTGCATTTGACTTAATTCTAAGTGACGCTGATTACGGAGGATGATAGAGAGAATATTCTTGAATGAATTGAGTGTTTCTTCAAGATTTTCAGATAGATTATGAATAGGATTGGCCATAATTGAATTAGAGAAAGAAATGAAGGATATAGATAATGAGAAATAAAGTTCAGTGAAGATTTCTGGAAGACAAAGGTATATATAGGTGTAGAAATTCGTTTGAAATGAATAGACATTTGGTAGTTATTCAAATGTCAAATTCAAAATCAATAGTCACTTCTGACCAGTACATGTCGACATGGTCAAGGGGGGTATGTCGACATACTTCAGTGAAAATTGATGATAATTTTATTTTGTGAACAATGATGTATATATATTTCTATAATATACTAACATTTATTCTAGATATAAAATAAGCTAGATGACAGGAAGGAAATTCAATTTCATTGCATAATTGGATAATACAATGATTAAACATAAGGAACTACACGAACATTCGAAACAAACTAAGACAAATACAATAAGATACTAAAAGATAAAACTAGTTAGAAGATGAAGATGATGAAGATAGTCCAAGTTTCTTGCGGACTTTTGAAAAGAACTTGTTCATCTTCGAAGACATGTTATCCAACTTCTTACTAACGGATCGTTTTAAAATCCGTTGATTCTCCACAATTATCTTTTGGTTTTTGAGAAGGGTTTTGATGGATGGATTGGAAGGGTATTCAATACTTTCTAAGGATGTTTCGCCTTCTTCTTCTTCTTTTATTTCCATTTCATCCCTTTCTTCTTCTTCTTCCTCTTCCATTTCTTCATGAGCCAAACACTCTTCCTTTTTGGTAAGAGTCTCATAAGGTTGAAAAACATATGGGATTTTCATGAGAGAAATGTTTGAGATATTAAAAACTTTTCTAGAGACAAATTCTTCACCTTTGAAATCCACTCCAAAATAGTTAAAAATCCGAGTAAGGTAAATTCCATGATATAAAGTGTTTTCTCCCATTTCAAAATTTTTAGGACGAAGTTCATCCAAAATAACTTGCGCCCAATTGATGTCATAATTTTCGAAAATACCAAAAAGTGCTTTGCACACTTTTGAAGTAGGATTGTTAAAATTACCCGATCTTGGGGTCAAAGTATGTTGTAAAAGAAGATTGACAATCCTTGCTTTAGGATGAAAGTTTCGGTTTTTAAATTCAAAGTTTTCATCTCCTTCAAAAATATGATGAAATGTCTCATGATCATGTTCATCGATTTTAAAACTAGAAAGATCAATTCCCGTGCTTTTGCAATTAAGAATGGTACCCAAGAGATCACAATTCAAAACAATTTGAGTCTCTTTGACACTACTCCAAATCTCATTCTCATTTCCATTATAAAAAGCACGGTTTAGATTAGCATAAAAGATTTTGACAAGATTAGGATAGCAAACAAAATCGTTTTGAGAAGAGTCAATAAGACTTAAAACACCATTGTTTGCAAAAAGAGAATCAATTTCATAAGAAGAAAAATCTTGAAAAATAGCAAATTTTCCGGGATGGACTTTGGCATAATTAGCATAATTGATGTATGCTTTAATTGCCTCCGGATCATAGAATAATTGCTCTTTGATTTTTCTGGAAATTCTCATGGTTGAGGGGTTGCTTGAAGAAGCTATTAGAGTAGAGAGTAGAGAGCTTGAGGATATGAAGAGAGAGTTTGAATTTGAAAATGAAAGTGAAAAGATATGATAAAAGATAGTGGATAAATAGACTTTCAAAGGACATATTCTCTGGTTAAAAGGTATATTTTTAGAGAAATAAATGAAGTGAAAAAGTGGAGGGAAATTCAAACATTTGAATTCAAAATTTGAAATTCAAATTCAGGTAGGCATGTCGACATCGTGGTAGGGGCCATGTCGACATGTGCCTGTGAATTTTCATGATATGATTTTCCTAAGATATCTAATATACATATATATAAATATTATTATTAATGTCTATATTTTTGAAATATATTTCAGAATGTGTCAAAAATAATAAAAATAATAATAATAAAATAATAAAATAATAGTAAAAATAGAAAATAAATTTTAAAATTCAAACAGCATATCGATTTAAAATCAATCAATCAAAAAATCAAGCAACTAATTTTATGCAAGCAATTTCAACCAATTATATTGTAAACGTGTACCTTTTTCTGAGTCTGTTTCTTTGAACTCGTCGGAGTCGTGAACTGCAGTGAAACACAAATTCGAGTTATCTATCTTCTGATCATCATCACTTGAGGATGAGTCTGAGTCATCTAGAGTAGCAGTAAATGCATGCTTCCGTTTCTTTGCTGGTTCATTGTTCATAGGAGGATTCTGCCTTTCTAGATACAGACAGTTCTTTTTGATATGACCTGGTTTATCACAATTGAAGCATTTGATAAAGTTTGGTATTGTAGTCTGATTGCCGGAATTCTTAAAGTTGTTTCTCTTGGAACTATTCAATTTTCTGTACTTCAGAAATTTTCTAAAATTTATGGTCATAAATGCTATCTCTTCATCATTGTCACTGTTTGAGTCTGATCCATCGGTCAATGCATTGAATGCCATTGATTTCTTTTCATATGCTTTGCTTTCTCTTCTCCCGATCATTTGAAATTCAAACGACATTAGATTTCCAATCAATTCTTCTATATTTAAAGTACTGATGTCACTTGCCTCTTTAATTGCAAGTGTATTTTGATCCCATTCTGGAGTGAGAGAATTTAAAATTTTTCTGACTTGATCTTCTTCCGAAAATTCCTTTCCCAAAGATATTAAAGAATGCACAATATCCTAAAATCGACTATACATATCTGAAATAGACTCATTAGTATTCATTTTAAATAACTGAAACTGATTTGTGAGCATGGAAATTTTGGTCTGTTTAACTTTGCTTGTTCCTTCATGAGTTACTTACAAAGTTTTCCAGATTTCATATGCAGACTTACAAACTGACACTCTATTAAATTCATTTCTTTCAAGTGAACAAAACAGAATATTCATTGCCTTAGAATTATTTTGTGCAACAGTCTTTTTCTCAGTGGTCGACTGTGAAAAATTAGTTGTAGGTTCAGAATATTCATTTTGTGTGATATTCCAAGTATCTAATCCTACATATTGTAAATATATTCTCATCCTACATGCCCAATATGCATAGTTACTGCCATTAAAAAGTGGTGGTCTGGCAGTAGACTGACCTTCTACAAATGAACTAGTGTTAGTGGTAATAGCAGTACTAGTGTTAGCAGCCATTTTGAAATTTTTCAAAATTCAGATAAAGAAACTTTTGAAAACAAAGCTTTGATACCAAATGTGAGAAATGCGGATTAAGGATCTTAAGGCTAGAATTAACACTAGAGGGGGGTGAATAGTGTTTTAAGAAATTTGTTAATCTTTTTGAGTTTATCTAACTTTATTAACAATGTATACACTAATCAGACACAGATATGAACACAGAATCAAACACAGATGCAAATATAAAGTAAAAGCAGTAAAGGAAAGAACACACCGGATTTTATACTGGTTCGGAGTTACCCTACATCCAGTCCCGCACAACTAAGTACGGATTTCCTTTCAAAAGCAATTCAACAATTACAACCCTCGATTTCAAGGCTACGAGGTACACCCTCCAGAATACCAATCCTCTGGGTAGGGATACTTGATTTACCGGGCAACAAGTTCACCCAATTGATTTCCAGGGCTACAATCACACCTTTTCTCGCTTGATTGATTTACAAGGCTACAATCACACCTTTTCTCGCTAATATATTACAAAGAAACCTATAACTCTGAATAGCACTGAGAACCTTGTAGAGATAGTGATGTAGAATCAAACTAGAAGTAATCGAGTATGATTCGATGTTGATTTTAGTAGAGTAATGGTATGATTTTGTAATAAGAAATGTGGAAGATGAAGAGGAGTGAAAACCAGAAAAAAGTGATTGAAAATTCATTGAAACTGACCCCTATTTATAGAAAACCAACAGCCATGACCACTCATGAAGAGTTATGGCGAATAGACACTTCTTTTGAAATTTGAATTTGAACTTCAACTGTCACTATGTCGACATACTACCTAAGGGCATGTCGACATCCCTCAGCCAAAAATGATAATTTGAATTTCTATAAAAACAATATTTATTTTATATAAAAACTATTTAAAACTTTATAAATATACTTGAATATACTTGAAATTCATAAGTAAATATAAAGAACAATAAATACATAATTTAACTATAATTTTATATTTAAATCTAAGTATAAATATTAAAAGTTAAATATATTATTTGAAAAGACATTTAAAATCAGGAGTATTTTGACTTTGAAATTAAAGATGTTTTGAGGCTAAAATTATTTAAAATCAGGAAAGAGAGTTTTGAATCTTTTAAAAGGAAAGTTTTGAAATCATTTTGAAAACAAGATAATTTTGTAAAATCATTTGAATTAAAATTAGTGGATACAAAACAATGTCCCACTAGATTTTCGTAGGTTCCATCCTACTTAGGGTTCCATCCCTTTAACGGGCTCGAAGTGGATTCCATTCCACGAATAAATTGGATATTAAGATGCCAGTGCTTTTCTACGAGTTTTAACAAATATTCCTAATAAAACAAACTTAACCTTGAACTCTTGATAATCTTGATACTCATGAGTCTTCTATCTCTATATCTTGAATCTCTATACTGTACAGTCTTCATTCTTGATACCTGCATGGTTAGATCCTGCAAATACATATATCTAAACTTGTAATGTTAGTATTTATATTTTATAATCTATTCTAAGGTTGTTGTCATCAAAACCATCATCTCAAGGAATAACACAAGCATCAACTAGTTTAACAACAACTAGCACTAATGCAACAGGTTAGCATTAACTAGTTCAACAGTGATGATTTGATACAATAAGTGCAAATTCCTTTCCAATCAAAAATTTGCAAGCCTCAAAGGGCAAGCAAACCAAACAGCAAGCTTTAGAGCACAAGTAATATAAATATATACACGTATGCATATACATGTATATATGTAAAGAAATGTACCTTTAAAGATGCATACACGAAGCATGTATAATTGTACATACATGACATGATGTAGATAAATAGGCAGTTACAAATTAGCATCAAAAGGAAGAAATCACCAAAATCAAGCAAAGCATCAGAAGGATGAAATCAATTCATGCTATATCAAAAGGAAGAAATCACCAAAATCAGGAAGGCATCAAAAGGCAAGGCAAGTCAAGGCATCAAAAAGAAGAAATAAATTCATGCTATATCAAACACCAGTTACAAATTAGCATAAGCAAGAATCATCAACGAAGATCAAGCAACAAGGTGCAAGCTCCACAAAGTCACAAAGTTAATTGCAAGCAGAACCAAGTGCAAGTCCAAGCAAACATCATGATGTAGATAAATAGGCAACATATACATGTGCAAACATCATGATGGATACATAAATAGGCAGCATATACATATGCAGATGCAGTAATCAAGAGCAAGGGCCCAAAAAGCAAATGCACACAGAACAGGTTCATGAACACAAGCATTTCAGCAAAGGAATCAGGAATTTCGAAATTGAAATCACATGAAATAAATTAAAAAATGAATCTGTACAAAATCGAAAATCAGAAAATCGAAAAAATCAAGGCCTAAGTTAGTAAAATCAATGTCCAAATTATATTCGAAATAGGTTCAGCAATTTCAAAATGAAAATATAGGGATTCAAACCCTATAAGTTAACCCATATCATCATCGATAAATTTAATATAGTTCGAGCATAAAATTGAAGGGGCAAAATTGCTAAACATACCAAATCGATAGCAATTAACTCGACAAAGAAAGCAACCATGCAGCAATAAAATTGAAATTAGTCAGATATTTTATTTCTGTTACATTATTAGATCTATTACATTATTAGAATAGAATTATATATTAGTCATATTATTCTATTTATTTATTAAATATATTATTAATATTAATTTGCATATTAATTATATATATTTTTATTAGTTATATTATGTTATGGATAGAATTATGAACTACAATATATAATATATAGTTTATATTAAATATTAAATAGTTTATATTAAATATATATAGTTCGCGGCTAATCGAAGTGTGCGAGCATCAAAGAAGAAGGAGTATCATTCACACTTCAAATTCCAAGCGGCGGTTTTCGATCTAGAAACCCTATATCAGAACGAAGAGGGAACGCGACCATCAATTTATTGAGAGTGAGAGAAGAGGGAAGAGGGAAGAGGGAATGAGGTCGATTTTTTTCTGTCGATTTGGTTTTGAGAGTGAGATTAATGGGTTTTGCTGATTTAGTTTTGAGAGGGAGAGAAGAGGGAAAGCAAAATGTCGAGAGGGAAATAATTTAAGGAACGCGACCACCAAAATATTAGAGGGAAAAGCCACCGAAATATTTAGAGGTAAAATATAGAGCCAAATTTCTTTGATAATTTCAATCAGGCAACAGATATATTAGAGGGAAAATATGCGGCCACCAAAATATTTAGAGGGAAAATATGGAGACAAAACTAAATTTTTTGATAACTTCAATCAGACAACAGACAAGATGTTGTCTAAATGACAAGCACGAACATTGAGATTTCAGGAGCTATTTAAACAACAGAGTATTTTTTCCATATGTTGTGTGAAATAGTGGAAAATGTTAGGACAACAACAAATCAACCTTATGTTGTGTGATCACCGTTGTCTGATTCACTTTGTTATATAGTGTACTATATGTTTAGTTAGGTGAGATTTTTGTTAGTAGATATAGTTGTCACAAATCAGTTTGGTTATATGCATAATTTGTTTGTTATACTATTTGATTTATGTATAGACAAATGTTGTTTACTGTACAAAATCAATTTTTTTCATTAATAATTATTATATATATATATATTTATTAATAGATTCATATATATATATATATTAGTGTATATTTCTGTGTCATAATTGCATATATGCGTATATAAGATATATATATGATTAAAAAAAATTCAATACACTTATTTATATATAATATGAATTTAAAAATTCGAAAATTAATTATCATACATATATTCATATTTTTAAATTAACATTTATTGAATTTTTGAATTTTTTATTATATATAAAATAATTATTACATTAAAAATTCAATTATATATTTTTTAAAATATTATATCATTTCATAAACATATAGAAAAAATTTAGGAATTTTTTAATAAAGTTTATTATTTTTAATAATTAATATTATTTTGGAAAAACTGTTTATGATTTATTAAAAATAATAATTTAATTGAAAAATTCTTCTAAATTTTCGTAACCTTTTATTCATGATCCTAGAATTTTGAATTTTTTTAATTTTTAATAATATATTATTTTATATGAAATAATTATTGCCGAAATCAATGTATTTATTTAAAAAAAATATATTTTAACTTTGAAAAATCTCCAGAGTTTTTCTAAGCTTTATTTTATGATCCTAGATTTTCGAAAATTGTAGAATTTGAATTTTCAGCAATAGATTATTTTATGTTAATTATTTATGGATGAAAATATTATGTTATTCATAATATATACAAATTAAAATACTAAAATTATTATGTTTGCAATACTAAGTTAATTTTGGATTATAAATATTTTTTAATAATTGTTCTCTCTTTTTCTATATATATTTATCTATATATAAATGTTATATGTTCATATATGCGATGTAAATCTCAACATCTACATATGGGCATATTATACCTTTTATGGATTATTATGTTAAACACGCACTCACCCATATATGTATATGATGCATTTATGTCTAAACTAAATCAAATAAAATTAATTTTATATCTGAATATATTTGAATTTAAATAAAATAAATGATTTTATTTAAATGAAATTTAGAAATGTTCTAATTCAGTTAGACTTCATAGGTCCAATAAAGATCCAATATGATAATTTTTTTGAATTCACCCATAACTTCCGCTGCGGGCTGGTCGAGTTCCAACAATATGTTTGCTGCCAAAATATGCCTCTAACATCATGGGCTAATAGCCCATTTAACCCTCAATAAATATATTTAATTAAATCCAATTTAATTCTTTATCGATATCTCATATAGATCAATATATTTATAACTATTATAAATATATATAACAATATTTATTTCCCAAATCATATTCAAAATTTATAATTAATATTTCATAAATATTAATTAATTTTATTAATCTAAAACAATTATAAACTAACTAAATTGTTTGGTCTAAAGAGAATTCATCGTCTCGGTTGTGTGAGTCACAGATGTAAATTCGGTCAGTGATAACATCAAACTATTCGAATGTTAACGTTCACACGTCAGTTAGCAGGTGGTGTGACATTTTGGTTTAATTTATCACTTACTTACTTTCGGTAAAATCCAGTTTCACTTTATTAAGCGTTACTTGATTGTGACATTTATTTACACCAATTCTCTTCGTCAAAACTACATCACTTTAGACTTATGGAATTTGAAAATTGTAAAAATTCCAATATCATCCATATTCAACTTTATAGTCCAAACACAAAGTCTTTGGTTCAATGACATCAACAATTATTAATTGAAATTCTTTGACCAAAGACTTTGAACTTGAGTTGACTATGATACTAACCCCATATAATTGAGAAGACGAATCCTTTCTTGAACAACCCTTCACCTCCAATACTTCCACTTAACCTAACTATAGTCATTCGATGGACGTCATGCCATGATTTGACTATAATCAAAGCGGAGCTTTTATGTTGAAGATCCATAGTATTCTCAAGTCAAGAGAGCTGTGTAAATCAGTCACATCAATATTATCTATTTGACCTTAGTTATGCTAACCAATAGAAAACCATCGAATGAGTCATTTCATATTTATCCAATAACTATCGATACGTAACCTCTAGGTACCCCAGTAGCCATGAGTAATACACTGCCCAACATTTGGAGAGCGTTACGTACTATAGTTTTAACACTTTGTAACAATAATCTCTACAGCACTTTGTAACTAATATCACAAAACATGTCATTTATGAATTTTCTTTTAAATATTGTTTGCGCCAAAATTGGTCACAAACCCCGAATGTCGTGAAAGCACTAGTGTATGAACACAGACCAGCAATATTGTAACACAAATCTCAGATCCAGACAAAGTAAAGAACAACAATTGAAAAATAACAGACAGAAACCACAAGATTTATAGTGGTTCGGCTATCTCCGGCATACGTCCACTTTGAAGGATAATCTTTTATTGATGTGCTTGCTGATTACAGTGAATTACAGCAGTAGTATTTGAGTACAACAATGGAGTTTGAGTGCAATCGTGATTTTGGCAAAGTCTGGACGCTGCAGGATCCCAAAAGTCCCTTCTCTGTAGGCTCTAGGGTGCTATTTAAAGGCGCTCCATGCAAATATCTGGCTCAAACTTCGGGAGACTTCTTCTGGCACGTGGGTGGGCCCACACGATCGATCCCATGAAGTTTCGGCTCGATCCGTGATCGATACGAACCAATTTCATATCAATCAAGATTTGTTCCAACCGAGTTAAAATTTGGAATGAACCTTCTTTAGCATGTACACAAGCTCCTATGACAATTTCATAGCATTTGGACTTGTGGATTAGGAGATATGATCGATATGAGTTGGAGTTTTCTTTAGGCTGTTTCGTTCGACTCGATGTGTTCGTATCGTTCTCGTCGACTCGATCTAAAGCATGTGCGCACGAGGTGATGTGGCACGAAATTCCTGGATCGATCCACCCTTCTCGCCGAGTTGACCGAGTCTTATTTGCACCTTGTTCGTATCGATGGTTCGTGTTCTATTTCGTATCGATAAAAAGCATTGACTTCATATCGATCGTTTGTAGCTCTGTTCGCATCGATGTTCTAAGGTTACTTCGCATCGATGACTGGGGGTCTTCGTGATGGATACGCAGTGGACATTGCCAATTGATTCGAAACCATGGATACACGATGGATACGAATAGTTCCACTCTAATCGATACAAACTCGATGGATGCGAGGCGAAACCGTTCTGATCGATACGAACACATACGAGGTGAAGTCACTCTGATCGAATCGAACTTAATGGATTCGAACAGCGTGCCGTAGATTAATTCGAACATGATGGATTCGAAATTAGATGTTCCTTGATGGATACGAACATGGCATATGTATCGATTCGACGGCGTGTTTCCCTCATCTTGTATCGATCATATCTCGATCATACGAACTCCGATTGACCTAAAATTTGAAGCATCGGCTTTTATGGCTTTGCTTGTCATGTCCTGTCAATTGTAGCTCGATCTGGACTCGGAAAAAATTCATCGATATCCATAGCGAGCCTGTAATGCATAACCGATATTTGTGACTAGTAATAATTGATTCTCAGTTAATTTCTTGATATCTCGTCTTTGCTAAAAGGTAGGATAACACTTTGCCCCTCAAAACACGTCTTTTGGTAAAAGGTGTGTTTTGGATAGCCTTAAATCGAATGTTGTTAGCTCATATTTTATTCACAGCTATAGTATCGTCAATCAAGTTTGTGGCTGTTCGAAGCCGAATCAGTATCCATTTCCACTTGCGAAAGTCAGTAATCAAATTCTACAGCCTCTCCGGACTATCGATGGTCACTCCGGACCCTTGCTAAGTCCATTCCAAACCTAGCGATTGAATAGAAAGATCCTGTTGTGCTCCGGCGTTGCTTTCAATCCCTTGCACTCTGGCCCTAGCGAGGGCATATAGCGATGTCTTCGTCTTTTTGGACCGATCACAGCCTCTCTGGGCTCTTGCTGGATCCCATCCTATCACTCTCCGGCGAAGGGGAAACAACGTCGAGTGAGCCGATCCTGTCGCTCTCCGACGAAGCGGCAACACCCCCTGCACTCCGGTTTCTGAACATTAGGCGATGTCATAGCCTAAATCCTAGGCCGATCATAGCCACTTCGGGCTCTTATTGAACCCCGATCCAATCACTCTCCGGTGAATGGGGAACGACGTCAAGTAAGTCGATCCTGTCGCTCTCTGGCGAAGCAACTCACTTCTTGCACTCCGGACCCCGCCTCTCCGGGTAGGGTCATAAAGCGATCATTTTCAAGCTGGTTTTCAATATTCATCCTTTAACTCTCCGGTCAAAGGTTTATTTCGAGAAATTCAAGTTCATTTATTAAATTCAAGTTCCAGTGTTCAATCACAAACAAAGGAAAAATCTAAATATTGCCTCTCCGGGCAGAGCGGTCTATTACCATCTCAAAGCATGCCTGGGGATCTCTCCGGTTCCCGTACATGTGTAAGTGGAATAGCCGTTTTATTTTGGAATCAAATCTAAGAAATTTAATCGACCAAAGTTCAAATCCTGAACTTGGTCCTTGCCATCATGATCAATTGATGACGAGTCTTGATCCCGATCCAGGATTAGTTCTGCTAGGTGGAGGCTGTAGTTGCTCAGGTCCTGCGGCAGCTGTCCGATCTATGGTGTATTGTGGCAATCTACCACTTCTGATATGCTCTTCTACCTCATCCTTCAGATGGCGGCATTCATCGGTAGTATGCCATTCTAGCTCATGAAATAGGTAGTACTTTCCACTTCTACGTTCCCATTCTGTGGGATCTCTCCTGGGTGGTTTCCGATAGGGGAGTTGCCCCTTAGTCTCCATGTAAATTCGTTCCAGGTTTGCCGTCAAGTCAGTGTATTGTCTGAACCTGGGTTCTCGGAATTTCTTTCGTTTGTCAAGACCATCGTATATGTCGTCCTGCTTTCGCTTCCCTTTATCTATTCCAGACTGTTCTTTGAAGGTTCCTTCGCCTTGTGCAGCGTTCGCTTCTTGCCTTTCGGCGCGTGAATCTTCTAGTCGAATGAATCTTTCAGCTTCATGATAGAATTCTCCGAGGTCTTATGGTGGGTCTCTTGCCAAAGAATCCTTAAACTCGGCGCCTTCCGCAACTCCTGCTACCGCCGCCATCAAAATCATCGATGGATCCGGGCGATCTACTGAAGCCACCGTTGCATTGAATCGTAGTAGAGAATCTCTTATGGACTCTCCAGTCCTATGCTTTATCTAAGATAAGGTCATCACACTCTTGGGTCATGTCAAGTGGACCCTAAACTGCCTTATGAAGCATTCCATTAGCTCGCTCCACGTTCTAATTGATCCATTCTCTAGCTGCCTGAACCAGGGCATAGCCAAATCTTTCAAAAATAGAGGGAAGCATCACGTCATCACTTCCTCAGATGCCCCTAGCACTTCCATATGCCTGATATATCTAGTAATATGCATGGTTGGGTCTGATTTTCCATCATGAGGATCCAGCGTGGGTAACTTGAACTATGGAGGATTCCTCGCATTTCTGATATTCGGAGTGAACAGACTCCGACTAACTTCCTCTAAGCCTCCGCTTGACAATCCTCCTCTCATAATTCGTCGCACTAATCCAGCCATTCTTTCATCTCCATCCAGGTGTTGTCCCCTTAGCACGCTTCTATCCTGCCCCCCAGTTCTCGAAGGGTATTCTGGGTAATATTCTTCGTGTGGCTCATTCATGTTGGAGTTGGCTCTAGCCTGTTGAGCTCCATCCGTGGGTCTTCCAATGTCAGATCTCGAGGGTCTGCCCCCAGGTCCTTGTTGATTGTCTTCAGGTTCTTCGTTCTGATCTTGGATCTGATCTCCATTGGTCTCTATGACTCTAGCTCCTTGTCCCGTGTCTGCAGTCACTACAGTCGGTCCACAGTTCTGTGCTCCAGCTGTTCTCATCTGATCAAAGAAGTTTTGCATCAATTCTTGTTGACTCTTCAGCAATCTTTCATGAATTGAATCCGCCATAGCCTCCATCTCATCCCTAGTGATGTAGATCGAAGCTTGACCTGCTCTAGTTCCAGAAGAGGCCTCTTGACTTCCCTCTTGCTGGCTCCTTTCTCCTCTCCGTCTTCTTGTTGATTGTCGCGTCATTGCTGTTCAGATCTAAATCCCTTAGCCTTCCAATCCAATATCTATGTAGTAGAATCCTTGAGTTATGCCCCTTCTCAGTGAGAGCACCAAAGTGTTTGCACCAAAGTGTTTGCGCCAAAATTGGTCACAAAACCCGAATGTCATGAAAGCACCAGTGTATGAACACAAACCAGCAATATTGTAACACAAATCTCAGATCCAGACAAAGTAGAGAACAACAATTGAAAATTAACAAATAGAAACCACAAGATTTATAGTGGTTCGGCTATCTCTAGCCTACGTCCACTTCGAAGGATAATCTTTTATTGATGTGCTTGCTGATTACAGTGAATTACAGCAGTAGTATTTGAGTACAACAATGGAGTTTGAGTGCAATCGTGAATTTGACAGAGTCTGGACGCTGCAGGATCCCAAAAGTCCCTTCTCTGTAGGCTCTAGGGTACTATTTATAGGCGCTCCATGCAAACATCTGGCTCAAACTTCGGGAGACTTCTTCTGGCACGTGGGTGGGCCCACGCGATCGATCCCATGAAGTTTCGGCTTGATCCGTGATCGATACGAACCAATTTCGTATCGATCAAGATTTGGTCCAACCGAGTTGAAATTTGGCATGAACCTTCTTTAGCATGTACGCAAGCTCCTGTGAAAATTTCATAGCATTTGGACTTGTGGATTAGGAGATATGATCGATACGAGTTGGAGTTTTCTTTAGGTTGTTTCGTTCGACTCGATACGTTCGTATCGTTCTCATCGACTCGATCTAAAGCATGTGCGCACGAGATGATGTGGCACAAAATTCCTGGATTGATCCACCCTTCTCGCCGAGTTGACCGAGTCTTATTTGCACCTTGTTCGTATCGATGGTTCGTGTTCTATTTCGTATCGATAAACAACATTGACTTCATATCGATCGTTTGTAGCTCTGTTCGCATCGATGTTCTCAGGTTACTTCGCATCGATGGCTGGGGGTCTTCGTGATGGATACGAAGTGGACATTGCCGATCAATTCAAAACCACGGATACACAATGGATACAAATAGTTCCACTCTGATCGATACGAACTCGATGGATGCGAGGCGAAACCGTTCTGATCGATACGAACACGTACGAGGTGAAATCACTCTGATCGAATCGAACTTAATGGATTCAAACAGCATGACCGTAGATCGATTTGAACATGATGGATTCGAAATTAGATGTTCCTTGATGGATACGAACATGGCGTACGTATCGATTCGAACGGCGTGTTTCCCTCGTCTTGTATCGATCATATCTCGATCATACGAACTCCGATTGACCTGAAATTTGAAGTGTCGGCTTTTATGGCTTTGCTTGTCATGTCTTGTCAATTGTAGCTCGATCTGGACTTGGACAAAATTCATCGATATCCATAGCGAGCCTGTAATGCATAACCGATATTTGTGACTAGTAATCATTGATTCTCAGTTAATTTCTTGATATATCGGCTTTGCTAAAAGGTTGGATAACAAATATACTTTTAATTTAATTTAATTAGTTAATATAATACATTGTATCAAGTATATAATTAGATAACACCTTTTATTTTGAACAAGGTTGGTTATCGAGTTAGATATATATAATAAATTACATAATTGCCCCTAGGGCATACCAGTAACTCTATTAAAGTTATATACAGGTAAATCAACATACCAAAAGTGACCTTGTGTAGTTTTTCCTAATAGACATGCCCATAAGTGCAAGCATTATTAGTAGCCATATAGTACGATCATTCTAAAGGGTTTGATCATAATATCTCTTTGCCAAATGAAGGTCGAGCGAAAGACCTTGACCATGCTCCTGCATATACCCGAGGTTGAACATTGCTTGAGCATTGGCTTGTGAATGGGCATGCATGTAGGCCTTAAAATCCATTTTGTAATCTGTCTTACTCTATTTATATGCAAATCTAATATGTAAGATTTATTTAATAGTTGATTGTAATTCGTCAATTACAAGCAGCATATCACAACTATAAAAGTAGTAGAAATTGCACAAGCATCACTGATATATGATCATCAGTAGGTGTCAATTAGTCATTTTGATTTGAATAACCTAACCTATAGATTTTATACTATTCCAACAATAAAAAAAACTTGCATTAAATTTTATGCTAGATTTACGCACTTGAATTCTAAAAGTATTTAACGAGCAATGTTCAAATTTTGATACGAAATATTTGTTTATATCATTGGTTATAGGTGGCAAATCAACCATATAGGGAAAATAAAAATAATTGATTGTGATAAGTAGCATGCAGAAGGATTGCAAATTTTATCATCGATATATGTCTGTTAGCCGTTTTATTCGAATGACCTTATTTATATATTATTTGTTGGCCATGCAATAAAAAATCCTTGCGTTAAATTTTATTTAAGATTTGCACACTTGAATTCTAAAAGAAATCAACTGATAATATCTAATACTTAGTGTGTAAATTTTATTTATATCAGTAATTATAAGCTTCAAACTGAAGAAATTGGCTCAACCCACAACGGGTGAATTCAATAGATTTCAAAAATAAAATTCTTATTTGGGTCATAGTGGACTTATGAAGCATAATGGTTTACATAACACCACATGAATTTAATGATAATTAATTAAAAAGAAATTAATTAATAATTCCAAAAATAGAAGTTTGACAAACGTCGAAATTTAGCTATGAAACTTGCATCATTACGTTCGTGGTAATTTTCTAATCAATTTTCATATACAAGGTTTTATGATTGGAGTTCAAACGAAAAAGTTATTAACATTTGAATACTTTGGATTGGAAATAATTATATATGTAATTAAGGAAATAAATATAATTAATTAACTTTAACTGATACATAATATTTAAGCAAGTTTAACGTTAACTGAATCCGTATAGAATGGTATTAAATAAAATTAAAAAGGAAACAAGTAGTGTTAACAAAATAAACACAACCGATCGACACTAGAGATCAATTGGTCGACCGCCAGTGCTATTGGGGTTGTGAATTGAACCAAGGCCAAATGGCCCGGATTTAAAAGAATCTAATCTAAATGTAATGACCCATAATTTAATCACTTTAACTATGAATATTTGATATATTTTTAAATAATTAAATAATGGATTTTATAACTCAAATTAACCTCTTTTAAGTAATACTAATGATGGTAAAGTTGTTCTAAATTTTAGTTTTCAAAAAATAATTGATTTGGAGAAAAATCGAAAATGTGACCGAAAATCGTTTTTTGGATTTTCTATTTTTGATATGAAAACTATACCTACACCCAGATAGTGGTTTGTCCACTATCAATAACTTGATCTATTTTTGACTTAGAAAGTATATAAAAGCTTCGCAATTTCATACGATTTGAGATCCCATGGTAAGGACTCATTTCTATGAAACGTAGTTCACTTTTAAGAAAGTATATTCGAGATCCTCGTGGGGACTCTTATATTTGTTTGCATACTTATAAATAAATCAAAATTAAGTCAGTCGAGAATTCATCACTTTAATTTGGAGACATCGGTTTTGGATAAATGTGGTGTATCCGAACCACTTCAAACTAACAAATGACTTGTGATCTGAATCATGATAAAGTATGTTATGGAGCTGTACTGCCATTCATAAAGGTGATTCCAAAATGGAAGGTAGTAAATTTATGTGTTTGTTCAATCCCGAAATAAACTATATGGATGAATGCTGCCATTGCATTATTTCCTTAAAGGCAATGTTAGCGTTCTAAGATAGGTTTGCTAAAAAGGGTAATAGTTACCTCAAGCCTCATACCCAAGAATGACTAAAACATGGGATATGCCGCAAGGCTATGTGGTTCGCTACCATTAGGGTGAATCCATTCCTGATCTAGATTGATATTATTTTTGGATGTATGCTTCGGGCCCAGTACAGTTGTTGATCGCAACCGAGCGATGATTATATTCAGATAGTAAGGGGTAGGCCATTCTTGCCATGTACAGGGTCCTGGTGAGTCCCTTGGTACATTTTCTCTAGATATATACTATGATAGCGGTACTCCAGTAGCCTTGTCATTGTTGGAATCCATTTCCAACATCTGCCTTTTCGGACTTAATTATGCCCAAATATGTTGGAATGTGAGATGTAAGCATTTCAGCTTTGTTATATATTTATTTTAAACCCTAGACATTATTATAATATTACAGAATTCTTATTGAAAGGATTTGGTTATCGTAAGGTAAAAACTTATCCGTGTTTATGTGCGGTGTAGTCTTATGAGATACCTTTATTTTTAAAGGGTTTTATAGATATAACAATTCATATGTTTTGAGTTTACTCACTCCAGACCTATGTCTGACTCGTAGTTTTATTTCTTTCCCTTAAACTCTTGAGCATGCTAATTTTTGAGTACCCAAGTAGTCCAGGTTGTTACGGGGGCATTTTGGAGGAATATGGAGCAAGAGGCTTCATCAATATCTAGTTATCTATTTTATTTCCCCTATGTGTGTATAATATGTATCAGCACTGTAGGGGCAGGCAGTTGTAACTGTCCCTGGCTGAAGTGAGTACATGTCGTAACTTTGACGTTTTATTTTGGAAGTGACCATATATACTATCTTATGTTCTATTATATGTGATTCCCTTGCGTTGCGAGATTCTGTGTTTCTTTCTTCTTGTCTTTTCGTTTATTTTATCCCAACGGTCTGTCTTTCAGAAACCTAGATGATTGGCATATGAGTACAGTGGATGTATTATGTATCATCTTTAGGAGTAAGAAAAGCAGTTCGTTACACTAACGACTAACATTGATTCGAACCCCTATAAATATAGGCCTAACCCCTCATTTTCTTCTCATATTTTCTGAATCACGGCGAAGCTCTGCCATTTTCTTTTCTACACAAACTCTTAAATCTAAATAAAACTATAATCTACATACGTATATATCGAGAATAGCGAAGAATAATATAGAAGAAGAATAGGATCAAACCAAATCACCGAAGCCAAGGTAAAATTATACATCTAAATCTAAATTAAGTTCAAATATGTTCATGGATCTAAATTTCTAATGAATATGTATATTCTTATGATACATAATTCAATAGGAAGAAAAACAGAGTCAAAAAAGAAAAAAAAGATTTAGGTCTAGAGATTTTGAAGCTTAAAGGCGAGTCAGAAATTATATATTTTTATATAATATTGGATTTATATCGTTGTAAATCCATCCCAGTATGTTTGAAAGTAATTTTGAGTTGTAGGCTTAAATATATACATATAATGAATTGATAAATCATGCCTACATATTCTACGAATGATTAAATTTGATGTAATATAACATATATTTGAACCTGAAAAGTAAGGGTAAAAGTTGTCCCTAAATTAATGAAGTTGGAGTAATTCCAAGTTTATTGGTTAAACGATATATGTGAGTAAATGTGAATCGAAAGTTATTATAAATTGGATTAGGATTTATGTTGTATTTTAATTCATTGGAATAAAGGGTGTTCCAATGTAAATTTCTATAAATTATCCTTTTTTATAAATGAACAAATGGGTAACATTTGAAATAACAAGGAATATGCCTAAAAGAAAGTGATGTAAAAAATAGGAATGTTTACCATATTTTGTACTATCTATTTCAATAATAACAGAAAAGATAATACCTCGTTATTTCAAATGTAATACAAGTTTCCTTTTAGGTAAGCTATGGAAATTTACAGTGTTAACATTTCCTTTTGGAGGATGTAAACGCATTAAAATGCAGAAATCCCTAAGTATAACAAAAGTATTATAAGTAGAGAAATGACAATAATTCAATTATAATTTTAACATATGCGATAAGTTAGAAAATAAACAATAGGCGATGAAGCATATGTAAAATAATGAAATGGGAAAGTAAGAAAATTATAGTAATCAAAGAAAGATAATAACAGTTAAAAAAAGGAATAATAGAATATTCTTAATAGTATCAAATATAAGTTAAGCAGTGAAAGATGATTAATCTATTAACTTAGAAGTAAGTGGTAAATGATTTTTTTTTTGAAATTAGGTGCTTAGATGGTAGTACATGTTAACACATAAGCGGTAAATGATATTAAATAGCATAATTGAAACATGAAGTAAGTTGTGTAAAAATAAACTGAACGAAACAGTTGAACGTAAGAGGCATAGTAATTAAATAAATTTACGTAGCCTCATATATGCGTTTATGGTGGGTGTGAATTATTGAATTTAGTCAATAGCTTGGATAAAATGATATAGTTATTAACAAGGATTGGAATGCGAGGTCGGTAGTGTTACACAACAGAAGTCTGCCCACCGCAAGGGGATAACAACGGTTGTGTATACATTATGCTAATGTGGGACATATCCAACTATAGGACCCATAGAATTATACGTTCGCGTATAGGTGGAGGGAATACCTAAAGTAGGACGGTTCGCCCCGGTCAAAGTGTCAAAGGACAAGTAGAGTCCGCTTCAACCTTTTAGGGGGCATGAATTAGGTAACCGGGTGGGCATTTCCTAGATTGCACTAGGCAATCTAAATGGGACGTTGAATGTAGGTTCGATGCTATGACAGTGAGGTTGTACCATATACGAGGAGCATGAGCTGTTTACATAGGTCGAGATTGTCATCAGTCCTGAGCGGCCAGTGGAAAGAAAAGGGTTACGCCAAAATGGGCTATACCTCTTGCTAGCGTAGACCACGTTTAAGACATACACTGCCTTATAGTTATTTATTAGTTTGTTTGTTGTTAGGAGGTAAGGCTTGATAACCTTTTAATGGAGGTCTTACAAAAATGAGATAGAATACAGTTAAATCTTTATTAATAATTGGAATAGAAGCACAATCTTTTGTCCAACCACGAACTTCCCAAAATACCCATATATATATATATATAACTTTTTAAATATTAAATTGTTATTTCATATGATCTCCCTAATAAATTAGGAGATAAAAATCTCCCTACAATTACTTTAGATGTATTCAAACCTAGATATTGATTCCAATTATTTATCATTATTAATAGTTGGAATAGAACCACAATTTTTGGTCTGGCCGTGAAGTTCCAAAATTACCCCTATATACAAGTAAGAGGTCGGGAGTTCGAATCTCATCGCGAACAAAAATTAACATTTATCTTCAAATGGAAAATTTGACAATGATAGAAGTTCAAATCATTTTCCAATAAAAGAATTACATTTTTTGTGTAAATTTATCAAACTACATGGAAATTTCAAATTTAATAATTTTATATGTTTTTATATGCACATGCGTTGGACGTGCCAAAAAACCTCATAGTTATAATGCCGTTATTAGGCACTACAGGAGTTCCTTAGTATGCACAGTGGCGAGGATATGATACTGCATTGACGATGGACCTAGCGAGGTGCTGAGTACGAATACTAGCGGGGACAGTATCCTGGTTTAAAGGAGGATTGTGGTACTTATATACACTCACATACGTACACACACGCATGTATGTAGTTATTGTCTACCTCGAGAAGATGGGGCATATCATATGCGTACATGAAGTCAAGACGATCGAGTAAAACAAAATACATACCATGAAATGAATAACAACCGACATAAACTAGTTTTCTATATAAAGTGTGTATTTTACTAGTCACCAAAACATTATTTTGACTCCCTACTCATTAAAACCTATAAGAAAGGTCTAGAGATATATGTACTGGTATAAGGCATGACCGATGGAAGGACAGATTTCCTTATACATGCTCGACACTGATAAGGGTACTAGAGATCAAAGGTGTCAATTTTGGTCAGTAATCATATGTTTTATTATACTAAATTATTCCAATGTGAGTTTATATCGATAGTTTTTTGATATGCTTTTGTTATTTATAGGATAGCAATACCAATGATTCGTACTTTGGTGGACTTCGATTTTTGTTTCAACGAAAATTCGGGTCCATTTAGGTGAGGGTTGTTACATTTGGTGTCATAGTATAGGTTAGTTAGTCTTAAGAAGTAGGAATTAAAAATACACCGAAATTTACAAATTCCAACTTTAAAAGTAGTTGTAACCATATTCTGAAAAGATAAACAATGCGACTTTGAATTGAATGATAAACGAAGTTGAAGATATACACATATCCCAATTACCTCACGAGAAGTAAGCCGTATTGGAAGGCGTTGACTTAAAAAGAGCATGGATGTGACATATAGAAGAGTCCCTGAAGCTGGTTAGTACTTGACTTCCTCGTAAAGCATAAATTGCCCTATGGTTGTAGATCCCTATGGGATTGCCGATTGATGATGTACATTAGATCTAGATAAGTGGAAAGTAAGAATCTATATGTTATAGATATCCGAAAGAAGAATAAAGTAAGTTTTTGAAAGAAGGTGTGTGGTGACCACATCACGATTATAGCCGGATTTTAATATTCTAGGGGAAATAGGTCAGAAAATAAGTAGAAAAGAAGAAAAGTCTAAAGAATGGACAATTCAAATCCACTCTGAGTCTGACTCCGCATGAAAGAATTTAATATAAAAGTTAAAAAAGGGGTTTTGAGAAAAATCTATAAATAACAGATTGGAAATGTTTCCAAAGGATTTATCGGAAGTTGAGAAAACCTATTTTTGAAAAGTAAGTAAATATTAATTTTTTGAAAAAACAAAATACCTATATTTTATTCAAATAAAAAGTTCTAGTAGAAATTAAAATCAGTTAAGTAAACGAGATTTTATATAAGTTATTTCTTTTGAAAAAATAGTAGAGCATACATAGCTCGTTGGTTTCTAAGATGAATTTTTTTTGTAAATTCTTTATAAGGGTGGACAATAAGAAGTGATACTAGTCTTAAATGGGGTAAAAATAACGGGAAAGTAGATTGAAACCCAAAAATAAAGCGGTATGCGAACGCATCGCTATAGGTAGATAGGAATTTTTTAGAACAGTCGGAACGAATATGAAGAAGGCGGTCGCATAACAAAATAACGTTAGTATAATAATATTTTATATTCGACCCGGTCCAAAAAGGGTCTAGGTTTAATATGGCCCAAAAAGGCTAGGAGCGGTCGACCACTTGGGACCGACCGGTCGACCGATAGCGTTCGATGTAACACCCTATAAAAATTAATAAGAAATTAATTAATTAAATAAGATAAGACTAAAAATAGAAATTTTGTAAATGTCAAAATTTGACTATGAAAGCTGTGCTGTTGCGCTCATGGCGATTTTCTGATCAGTTTTCATATATGAAGTTTTGAAAACGAAGTTCAAACGAAAAAGTTACTGAACATTTGAAGTTTTTGGATTCAAAATAATTTAAATGAAATTTAAACTCAATTAACAATTAATTTCAAATTTTGAAAGTCAAAAATTAACATTAATTAGACTTTGGTTTAAGTAAACGTTAAAATAAAAATTAACGTTAATTGCTTAATTAAGGAATAAAATAAAAGGCAACAAAACATTTAATATCGTTCCCAAAATAGACCAACCGATCGATCGCTACTTAGCGTCGGTCGACCGCTAGGTAGGAGCGGTCACCCGGTGGTCGTGGTGGCAGCTAGGGTTTTTTTACACCATGAACTGTTCAGATTTTATTATTTTAAACCGACTTAAATCCGACGGTTCTATTGCTTTTTAAACACTATAAATAAGAGCCTAATCCATTCACTTTTATTCATAAATTATTTTGGAAACTAAGCTAAGTTCTATTGGTCTCTCTTTTCAAAGATTCAGAAAATTCTCTTGGGTTTCAGATAAGAAATTTTATTTATTCAATTTCTAATCGTATTCTATACAAACCCTAAAATTTCCGAATCAAGTTCATAAACAATTCCCTTGTTATATATTTCTAAAAAGAGTGATCTGTAACAGTTTGAAGCAGGCGTAAACAAATCCAAAAAATATAGAGCTAAGGACTTTTTGTGAGGGGAAATCTTAGTTTTTTTATTTTAGTAATTGTATAGTATAACTTGGATTTGATAAAACATCACATTAAAACCTCAAAATCCACCTAAAGCGAAATGTCAATTCTTAAGTTAGAATCTCAATAATTCTATATTAAAATAGTGGAATTGTATAGTTATTGTAATTTTAATGTTTTACATTCTATTCCACTTTTTATCTTTTCTTTGGATCCGATTAAGGGTTTTTGAAAAGAAATAAGTTAGGAAATGGTGTGTAAGGTACGAATTCTCTTTATTCGTAGTTTACACCGCCTATTTTCGTAATTTAAATGAGAATTCCCTTTTTTATTTGTATATGTAGAAGTTGAATAGAGCGTAAAAGGATTTGAATTGCAAATTATATTAATGTTGATTCTACTAATTTAGTATAAAATAAGTTTGGTATGGATGTGAATACAAGTCTGTTGTTGAATCGAGAATATCAGATATATGGTATGTTTGTTGCTATGGAATTAGACTTGCATAAATTTAAAGATTTGACATTTAAACGATTAGTTTAGGGCGTAATCTTTGCATGCTTAGAAATATTTTAGGCATGTATTTATATATATAGCTTATAAATAACGTATAATTAATAGTGTATTAATTGCATAGTAAATAGGTCATTATTAGTATTAAATCCCTTTAAGAAAGAAATTGATAGTTAAGGAGAAATAAGGGTTTTCCTTATAAGGCCTTAATAGAGAATGCAGTGAGGTGTGTAATAGTATGTTAAGCGAGTGTAGATTATGACTAAGTTATAGGTATGCGAGGTTAGTCAAAAACACATGGAAGTCTGCCCAACTAATCTGATACCAATAGTGTGACTTTGGGGCTAATGTGAGACATCACCTATAATAAGTACCTGCGGAGGATGCGATGTTAGTCCCAAATTCTTTATGAAAAACCTGCCTAGCTGGCTACCAGTATCTACGAATAGTCGGACTAATGTGAGACGTCATAGTTTAGGGTTACAGATCATAATATGAAGGACCTGCTTCGAGGTTGAAGGTAATAAGTAGCTTATTAAGAGCCTGCCTGCCTCCTCCTTATGTAGGAAGTATTAAATGGTTAGGGTTAGAAGTCAAGCATGGTAGAGGATATCTTGGGGAGGGTCTGCTTCCGGTTTGAGGTATTAAGCAGCTATTGTAGGGTCCGCCTATCCCATAAAGAAGTATTAAGTGGCCTGAAGAGATTCTGTATAATGTCAGCTAGATATTACCAGAGAGGAGCCCGCCTTGGGATAGATATTAAATGATGGGGACCGGTCTGGAATGAGGTATTAAATGGTCAAAGTCTACCTATCTCCCTAATTGAAAAAGGTATTAAGTGGCTAGGGTACTATCTCTTTCATTTTTAGGACATTATTGACGACAGATGTGTGGGACTAGAAGTGACCTTTAGCATACAATTGAATATGGGCTATGGGTTGAAAAAGGGTAATGGTTATAGAATTGGACTGGAAAAGCCTTAGGGCCTATCGTTGGAAAACTTATAGTATAGTTAGGACACGTAAGATATATTCTTATTTAAATTGTACTGCCTAATTACTATCATAGAAATGCTCGACATTTTTATTCATCGGACATTGTTGTTCCAACTCCTTTGATGTGCACGTAAATGTGCATATATTTACATCCATATTTTATCTATTTTTATTTTAAATGAATGTCATATTTGGGCATTTTAACATGTTTAAAACCAAAATTCAATTATTTTCAAATCATCATATATTCATCTTCATTCAGGGGCAAAATGATCATTTTTGTGCATGTGCCAATTTGAGAATTTTTACTTGGACATTTTTTATGATTTTTATAGGAAATTTTGATGCATATGGAAGAGTGTTTCATGAAGATATATGCATGCACAAGAGAATACTAAGGAATGAAGAGGAAATAATTCAAGCTCATGATCAAGGAGGACCCCACACATTTACCTAAATCTACAATTAGAAGCTAAATGACAACTAAGTGGAGGTTAAAGCTTCATGCACTTTTAATGATGGATTAATTAGTGGCTAATGGTTACTTGGTGGCCACACTTCCTAAAGGGCATTTTGGGAAGAACCCTAAAAATTGAATTAGGGTTTTATGCATGTAAAAATAGCCCTCTTATGTACATGTAAATATCTTCTACTCTCTCTTATTTTACTTAGGAAATTAGCAAGTTATAAACACAAATCAAAGTGAAATAAAAATGGCTTCCAAGCCTCTTTCTCTTCTCGTTTCTACTTGCTTTTATTTACTTTTATGTTGATGTTTATTTCTATGCTCTCTTTTATTTCATGTTTATAGCTTAGATTTACATTCATGCAAGTAGTGTAGCTTTGTTTTTTTTATGCAAGTAGTTAGTAGTTAATATCTCTTTCTTCCTTTGATTAGTTTCCATTTCCTTGCTTTTTAATGTTGAAATTTACAAGTGTTGATTTGATAACACAAATAAGTAGCTAAATCCCTTTAATTTAGGGGCAATGAAGCTCTCTAACTTTATGTAATTTCAATATTTTTATGATTTATGATCTCTTTTGTTTGTGCTTCATGAAAGTAAATTTTGATGTAAGTTTATACAAGTGGGTTTGATAGCTTATGTTGCTTTTGCAAATGAGCTATTCTTATTAACATAAACACAATTTACATCATCATTTGCTAATTAAATTTTGATTTTGAAATGAAAGTAAAAACAAAATTTGATGATCTATCTTACTAATTACAATAGTAAATAGGTCATACTTAAAATAGCTTTTGCTTTGGCTTCATCTTCATAAGAATTTATAAGTGGTATAATTGTTGTATTATAGTTTGATGGTTTGAGTTATGTTAATTAATAACTTAAATAAACCATACTTATGATAAATAAAACAATTATTTCACTTAATATCGTAACTAGAGATCATAAATTATTTGTTTGTTGATTTACAAAAATATTAGAGTGGATTTGCCTCTAAATTATTCTCTAATCTAATAGTTTTTAAATCACATTTTAATTCTAGTTTTAGCTTCATTTTCATAGTTAACAATTTCCTCTCACTTTGGTCTAATTTGATTGATTAGAAAACTTCAAAATCTAACAATTCCCTGCGGATCGACCCGTACTCGCCACGTACTAACTTTTGTATGCCATGCGCTTGCGGTTAAATTTTAATTTGAAATTTTTCGACGATTTTCTAATCCGATAGAAAACTCGTCGTTAAACATCCCTCCTTATCACAACACAGGTTAGAGAAGATGACGTAGATTTTTGGAGATGGCGGCGGAGACGCAAACTTATAGCAGCTACTCATCTATCTATTATGTTATTTCTATATTTCTGACGTACCCATTGAGACATGATGTATTTTGAGATATTGTACCACAAATATTTTACGTTGTTATATGGGATTCTGTTGCATGTTTTTTACATTTGAATTTTTAAATAAATGGGTACTGTTTTAATATTATATTTTACCCTTTCGCTGTGAGATTCTGAATGTGTAGTTAGATAGCTCTATGTATTGTTCTTTAAATCAATTTTACCAACCAACAACCAGATTTGGAAAGGGCCCAAGGTTCGATGGGCCTTTTCTACGTCGAAAATTAGGTCCGTTCCAAGGCGGCTTGTTACAGTCGACTACCCTAAGAATAATGGTCGACCGGTTATGGATATCGGGTGTGACCCGAACCTCAAACGCGACATATAGTTGAATCCACGTTTGAGTCTCCTCTTTATTTTATCAATCCCCATTTCTCAAATTGCCACTCCTCCTCCCTCTTCCTCAAAGTCGCCAACCCACCTCCACTAGCCCCGACGCCAACATCGACCACCCAGGAGCACCCTCCGACCGCAAAAAGCAGTGTCACTCCACTCCTTTCAACCCCTAGATCAAGATCTCAAACCCCCTTCAAACCCAAACCATGGCACCTCCATGCGACAGCATCTCCTCTCGGCACCCAGGTTTAACCCCACAGGAGAACATGTGGCTCCAAAGTGATGAAGGAAGAGTAAAAAGCTACAAAGAATCGATGAATCTTACGTTGCTACAGGGACAACTGATGAAGTTTGGGCACTTTGCTGCTTATGATTTGGAGGGTTTATTTGTAGCTGTAGGATTACCGCTGATCCTCGTCCATGATACGTTCGAGCAGGACGATGTTTATTTGACGCTAATTTGACATATTTGTAGACGAGGACGAAAAAAACTTCATGTCTAAATTAAAAGGAGTAGAGATTCGGATTACAAATGACCAGTTTGGAGGGATTCTACACATCTCCAGAGCAAGAGAGGATCTGAAGGACAACGAGACCTCCGATCTAGCCATACTTCAGTAGATCTTCCATGTGGAGTAGACATCTGGCTGACACACAACATGCGGGACCAAGCACATCTGGTTACCCGCATTATTCAATACAACATCGTCCCTAAGACCGAAAGCTTTGACCAAATCTACCCCCTTGTGTAGAAGGCCACGTGCGCCATCATAGGCGGTATTCAGGTGAACTGGGTCAAGGTTATCATGTGTCATTATATAGGTTTAGGAGTTAGTACTCAGAGGAACTACCTTCCATACTGTCATCTTTTCACTCCCATCTTATAATAGTATGGAGTTAGTTTCTGAGGTGAGCTAGTGCAAAAGAAGACATCTGCACCATTGGATAGATTCTCCCTTAGGGGGATGGGGACAGGAGAGGCGCCTGTGGATTTTGAAGCACAATAGGAGGAAAGACAAGTGCTTATGGATTGGGCTTCATGCTAGATCAGGAGGCTACCCAGCCACAGCCTTATGCCCCCGAGTATGGAGCGATTCGAGATTCTTAGATCTGGATTGAGGCCGAGCTGTAGGAGATAAAGGTGCAGCAATAGGAGATACGGGCAGAGAAGCAGCACTAGGGTCACGAGCTTGGGTGCATTGCTATCATTCTCCAATCATTCAGTTGTAGCCGTGGTTGTAGCTCTCATGAAGGAGCAGGGTCATCGCCCAGCTCATGGTAGTAGTAGTTATTTCCTTTTAGCATTTGCTTTTCTTTTAGGTTTGGGTTATAAGAATTAGTTGTTTCTATTGTATATAAATGTGTATGATGTTAATGAGAAATGTTCTTTTTTTTTTCTGCAGTATTATTGGAAAACGGTAAAATAAGAAAATCTCATAAAAGACACTTAACTAATGCAAAAGAAAAGAAAATGAGAAAAGGCTGAAAGTTGTAAAATAAACTAGGAAATTTATTTAATTAGCTATTAAAAAGGAAGTAAAGTTAAGTACCAAAAAGTGTTAAATTTTTGGAAGATAAATTTTGACGAGCGAAGGACAGGGAAATGTTGTTGTGAAACCATGGGTCATTAGCCCTATGCCTTAAAAGCTGAAATATATTATTAAACTTGTGTGCTGGTTGTTATTTTAAAATAAAAGAAAATGTTTTTGAGAATTGGAAATTTACCGTGTAATAGGATAGAGTTAATTATGAAGTTAAACTATTGTTAAATCCCAACCACGTAGAATGTGGCTCAATTTGTTTTGAAAGGATAAAAACATTTACTTTTGAGAATTTTTGTTCAAGACTCTTTAATTTTAAAAATAAAATACTTTTATGAAAAATTCTGAAAAATGAATTTTAGAATTTTAAAATTTTCCAACTATGTCAAAATGTTAATTTAAAAAGATTTTGAATGGAAAAGAGGAATTTTTTATTTTTGAACTGTCACATGCTTATCATAGGGAAATATTGATGGATTAGCAAATATGAATTTTACTGCACAATAGAAGAGAGAGTAAGAAAAATTTAGTTAGTGACGATCGAAAAGCCGTTTTAGCTTTGTAATCTCTTTTTCCACACCTTACTGGTAGGTGAACAAAACTTGTTTTAAAATAATTCAGTTCTAAAAATTTAAGATTTAAAATAAAATTTGGTTATGTGGTCTGTACTTTGAAAAGTTGAAAAAAGAATCTGAGGCATAAAAGATGGTTCCAAGGTATAGTGGAAAAAACTTACACAAAAGAAGTACAGAAATATGGAATTCTCCATTTAAACCCTTTTCTACATAAAGAATATAGGTTTAGAAAATTGGATTTTTCTAAATCATGGTGTTATAAATGATGCATTAGGTATTGGATGGTAAAGATTGGACGAAAATTGGTTCAACTATATTTTTATTCATAGAAGTATGAGAAAATTTGGGTGCAAAAACAAAGGTTTTGATTTTCAAAATTTGCACACATATATAACTGCCAATATATATAGGTTGTTTGCATCATATTTTCAAAATTGCTTTAAAGTATGCATTCGTATAAGAGGCGCCGATTTAGTATTATTCTCCATACATACCATATATGTTGTGATACACCATGGACTTATATGCTATTGATTACAAAATTGGTTGCACACTAATTAGTTAGATAACTTAGGTTGGTTGTACGCTACGTTACATGATTCAGTCCTCAATGAATTTCTAGGACAAAATTCTTTTAAGGTGGACAAAATATAACACCCGTGAATTTAACGATAATTAATTAAAAGAAATTAATTAATAATTAGTCATGATGAAAATAGAAGTTTCAAAAATGTCATAATTTGGCTATGAAACTTGCACTGTTGCATTTATGGTGAATTTCTGATCAATTTTCATATATAAGGTTTTACGATCGGAGTTCAAACGAAAAAGTTATTAACGTTTGAATATTTAAAATCAGAAATAATTATCTATGCAATTAAAGAAATAAATATAATTAATTAACATTAACCGATACTTAACTTTTAAGCAAGTTTAACATTGTTCGAATCTGTATAAAATGGTATTAAATAAAATTAAAAAGGAAACAAAGCAGCCTTAACAAAATAAACACAACTGGTTGACGCCCGAGATCAACCGATAGATGTACAGCTGTCGACCGGTAGTGCTATGGCGGTTGTGAATTGAACCTAGACCAAACGGCCTGGATTTAAATGAATATAATATAACGGCTAACATTGATTTTTACCCTTCTAAATATAGGCCCAACCAATCATTTTTCTTCTCATATTTTCTAAAGCACGACAAAGCTCTGTCATTTTCTTTTCTCCACAAATTCTTAAATCTAAATAAAACTATAATCTGTGTACGTATATACAAGTGAAGAATAATGGAGGAGAAAAATAGAATCGAATCGAATCACCAAAGCCAAGGTAAAATAATAAATCCAAATCCAAATCCAAATTAATTTCAAATCTCTTCTTGGATCTAAATTTCTAGAGAATATATAATTGCTTGTGCTACATAATTCGATAGGGAATAAAAGGGAGCTAAACGGGAATAATAGGATTTTGAGCTGTAGATTTGGAAGCTTAAAGGCGAGCGAGAAATTATATATTTTATATAATATTAGATTTATATAATTGTAAATCTACTCCTGTATGCCTGAAAGTAATTTTGGAGTTATAGGCTTAAATATATACATGTAATGAATTGATAAATCATTCCTTCGTATTCTATGAATGATTAACTTTGATGTAATGTTGCATATATTTGAATTTGGAAAGTAAGGGTAAAAGTGGTCCCTAAATTAATGAAGTTGTGCAGTAATTCTAGGTTTGTTTGTTAAACAATATATGTGAGTAAGTGTGAATTGGAAGTTATTATAAATTGGATTGGGATTTAAGCTGTATTTTAGTTCATTAGAATGAAGGGTGTTGCGATGTAAATTTTTATTAATTATCTAGTTTTTATATAAACGAATGTGTAACATTTGAAATAACAAGGAATATGCTTAAAAGAAAGAGATGTACAAAATATGGATGTTTACAGTAATTTATACCGTCTATCAAAATAATAACAAAAATGATAATTACTCATAATTTCAAATGTATCACAAGTCCTCTTTTAGGTAAGTAATAGAAATCTACAAAGTTAACATTTCTTTTTGGAGGATGTAATTTCAACGCATAAAAATGCAGAAATCCCTAAGTATAACCATAATAACAGTAATTTAATCATGTGATAAGTTAGAAAATAAACAATAGACGATGAAGTATATGTAAACCAACGAAATGAGCAATTAAGAAGATTATAGTAATCAAAGGAAGATAGTAACACTTAAAAAGGGAACAATATAATATATTTAATAGTATCTTAGAAGTTAAGCAATAAAAGATGATTAATCTATTAAATTAGAAGTAAGCGGTAAATGATATTAAAATGACATAAATGAAACAAGAAGTAAGTTGTGTAAAAACAAACTGAATGCAACAATTGAACATAAGAGGCGCAATAACTATATTAGTTTACATAGCCATTAATAATGGTTGGAATGCAAGATCAGTAGTATTAAACAAAAGAAGTCCGCCCACCATAAGGGGCTGCCAGTAGTTGTGTATACATTATACTGATGTGAGACCTATCCAACAATAGGACCCGTGAAATTATACGTTTGCATATATGTGGAGGGAATACCCAAAGTAGGATGGTTTGCCCCAATCAAAGTGTCAAAAGATAAGTAGAGTCTACTTCAACCTTTTAGGAGGTACAAGTTAAGTAATTGAGTGATCATTTCCTAGATTGCATTAGACAATCTAAATGGGGAAGTGAGCATAGGCTTGACGCTATGATAGCGAGGTTGGTACCATATACGAGGAGTAGGAGCTGTTTACATAGGTCAATATCATCATCGGTCCTGAGCGGTCAATGGAAAGACAAGTGTTGCGCCTAAACGAGCTACACCCCCGGTATGCACATGAGGGAAGGCTAGATAACCTTTTAATGGAGATCTTTCAAAAATGAAATAGAATACAACTAAATAGTTGTAATGTCGTTATTAGGCACTACAAGAGTTTCTTAGTATGCATGGCGGGGAGGAAGTGATACTACGTTGACGAGGGATCCTGACGAGGTGTTGAGTACGCATGCTAGCGAGGCTCCTGGTCTAAAGGGGGACCGTGGTACACACACACACACACATCTCTGTATGTGTACACACACGTATGTGGTTATTGTCCACCTCAAGTAGATAGGGCGTATCATACGTGTGATGACTCGCCTTTTTGACCCTCGAAAATTGACATTAATACGTCCTCGGTATTCCCATACCGAAAATCCAAGTGCTGGAAAGACGGATCAATCAAAGGTAAGAAGAAAAATAAAGACAGAGCAGAATCTTACACGAATGGAATAACATATATTATTTCAATATATAATCTTTAGAGCAGAAATTTTAAATACAAACATCAAAGTCTATCCTAATCTCAGCCTGGACAGTTATAAATCTCTGTTCCTACTAGTGTTGAATACAAACAGTAAACAAATGCAACAGAATTAAAAACGGATAACCATATACAGAGGAAACTCCAGCTCCTGCTCCAAGCTTCTCCGAAGTACTCCAAGCTAGATCTGAACTACTTAGCTGCCCAAAAATAGGGCGCCCGGAGTTTAAGAGGAAAAGAAAATAAACACCGGGTCATTCATGGGACTGATGTGAGAAAACTCTAAACATGGATATTTTTGAAAACAAAGGGTATCTTATAAGGCTACACCACACATAAACAAAGACGAGTTTTTAACTTATGATGACCAAACCATTTGCTACGTAGAATCAAAGATATTATTTTTAATAACATTCTTTGAAAACTCTTTCTAATAAATATATATAATCTTAGCCGAAATTGTTACATTTATTAAATTCCAGCATAATATTTTTACAAGTAAAACTGTGAAGGCTCGTATTTGAGAACAGATTCCATACATTGACAAGGTAAGGGACTACCTTCGGATAGTACATCTCTAGAAGAATGTATCGATGCACAGCCTCGCCGCCCTCTACCAACACAGAACCGACCTACCTCTACCATAGATAGTACCAGATATGTCATCACCCTGGTCGTTCCCGACCTATTCGTGGCCACAGCATACACAACAAACTCGAAATGTAGAGGGTAATCTAGAAAGGTGATGAACATCTCCTAATAAGAGCAACCCACTTAGCCCTGTCGCATCTACCCTATTTTTGTCATTCCTGATGTGCGAGGCTTAAGGTAACGTTTTACCTTTTACAAAACAAACCCTACTTTGAATGCCACATTGCCATTTCTAACAACACACTAATTGATTTCCACAATAGTACAACATCTGAGCTCGTACGTCTTAGACAATGGTGTTAAATATAGGAGGGGAAGCCTCCTACATCACAAAACAGATGTACATTTGTAAAAATCAATGTACATGGTCTTAGAAATGCAATATCAAACACTCGTCCATACAAGTTGTCCAGGCACAGGACAAACCGAAGGCACTCTACTACTACATCCTATCAGGAACCAACCCTGGGATTAGTAGCGAGCAGTCGTTGCATCGAAGATTTTTAGAATGAAGTAGTACTGCCACCATATATATAAAATATGGAATTGTAGGGCTAGCGGCAAGTAGCCCTTCATTATAAAGATCTCCGTCTTCAAAAATCATTGTCTTTAACATTTTCACTTTCGAATGTATATTGGTTCGAAGTGGTTTTCAGATAAGAATTACCTAAATCCAACCATGGTTCCTCCGAATCAATTATCGATAAAAGATGTCAAGTATATGAGTGATTATTACTCAATTACTCAATATCTTTTATCCAAGTATAATATCTCTTTAGAGATATACATCTTTAAATCATATTCTGTTTCAATATATATAGGATAATTAAACCACTTTTATCAAATCCTCTGGTTAATTAAAACCCCTTTATAACTTTAGAAATACCAAAACATTTCATCTTTAATTACTTAGAAAAAGTATAATTCAAATCTTAATGAAGATTTCACATTTCTAAAACATATCTTTAATGGGTCAAAAACAATGTTATTTGAGACATCGTTTACTGTATACTCAAACCAGTTATTATTGAATAAAAGGGATCCATAAATTTTAGACTGATTATACCCAATACTAATTTCCATATTCAACCTATACTATTTTTTGAATAACGGTGAAATCACCTTTTAAATTCATATGGATAGTACGAGTTCCCTACTCGTAATTTAATACGGAGTTTAACTAGAATGTTTTCTTTAACAACCAAAATCCTATTTTAAATCTTGTTTAACTTTTGAAAAGCTCCAAATCTCCTTTTATCTTAGGAAGATGTGGTCCAAGTAAATTAAATTTACTATCCCCTCCGTCGGGCCAGTCCGTATAGGTATAGCGAAACTCAAGCACTAGTTGTCCAAGCTCGTGCCTAGGGACTATCTCTTTGTGACCCATAAGGCGGTCAAGTTATTTGGTCAACTCTAAACTCTTTAAAATAATCTATTTATTATTTGAAAAACAATTGCAAAAGATCTGAGAAAAAAAATCCCAATTTTAAATCTTAATTTCCAAAGTTATCAAAAATGCTGCAAAAAGTGTTGCGAATAGTGTTTTAAAGCTTCTTTGATCAAAATGCTAATTTCATTCCACATATGTCCATTTTAATAACTCAAATATTTTTATAATTTTTTTAATATATTTACGGAATTTATTTCATATTTTTAAAGATTTAAAAATATCAATTTTAAAGATTTTGCTATTTTGGTTTCCAAACCGCCAAAGCGCGATGTTTTTAAAAACTTGATTTGGACATAACTCAAACTCTATTCAATGAAATCTTGATTTTTCTTCTTCATTTAAAAGTTATAGTTATAAGAGTTTGAAAAATTCTTATTTCAAATCATTCCGAGCTATATTCCACTTTACACATCGATTTAACTTTTATGGCGCGACATCGCGAACTATCTTACGCGGCACGTTTTATTTTGACTCCAATTTCATATATTGTCAAAACTTTTCTGAATTAAATTTTAGTGTTTATAAAACTTTTATAAAAAAATTTAAATCATTTTAAAGAGGTTTAACCATTCCGTAACACTTTTATAATTTATATAGGAAAGTGATTTCCTTTGTGTATATTTGACGTGTATTTAATGTGAATTGTTTCCACCCACAACCAATAATCATCCAAACATATTAAACTTTCATATAAGAAATCATTTTAGCATATGATCAATGGTATAACTTTAAGTATTTAATATCGATTATTATCACTAGTAGCAAGCAATATTTTAAGCGATTAATAAGAAATATTAATAAGTGATTATCAAGTGATTCAAAGTGATATTAACTCACTTTAACCAAACCAAACTCTATCATTTTCCTACCAATATTCAAGCACATATCACTACGCTTTACACCATCACTTTCTTCTCCATCCTAAACTTTTCCAAAGCTTCCGCAAATCAAACTGGTAGCATTCCGGCAGCACTTCCTTCTCTTTTCTTCACTCTGGAGCTTCTCGAATCTCCTTCCATCTTACTTGTAAGCTTGGCCAAGCTTTGGAATGTGGTGACGCTTGACTTTAGGTGGGGAATAGGAGCGGCCGTGGAGAGTATAGAGGCAGTGGAGGTATTTGCACTTGTTTTGGCCTTGAAATAATGTAGTATTATATATGTATATTTTTATTTCTATTTACTATATTTTTTCACATTATTTTCCTAAGAAAGAGAAGCCATTAGAGTAGCTTAGTAAGGAGAATAAGAAATATATAATGGTGTGAAGAAATGAGAAGTGAAGGCCTTGTATTTATAGGCAAAAACTTGAATCAAAATATCATGGTATTTCCTTTGCCACACATCATCACTACATGTAACGACCCGCCATTTTGGACCATTCGCATCCATTATAAGTGTATAGGTAGACACTCATGCCGGAGTTGAATTGCTCAAAATACCGCGTTGTTAATTTAAATTTGGCAAAACTAAACATATACAGTAAATATAATCATGGATCACAGACACAGAGTAATAAATGCAGCGGAAATAAAAGAAATAGTAGTTCATGAAGCTACTATATGAATATATAAAATACATCAGAGTTTACAACAGAAGAGTAATACGATACATCAGAGTTAAACCAGATACAACGAAAGAGTAACACGATACATCAGATACAAATCAGAATGCATCACTGGAATCATCGAATATCTGAAAGCTGGATAGATAGCTGGATCTCCAAGCGAAGCTCCAACTCCAAAGGTGAGTCTCGAAAGCTGAACTACTCAGTCTGACCCGAGCGTAAGGAAAAACAAAACACTCGAGTCAGGATTAACATTCTTATATTAATAAATCCAACTCAAGTGAAATAGCAATTGAAATACAAGTAACTCAAAGGATGTTTGGAATAACCATCCTTTAAGGATCCGTTAAACTATCTACTATGTAGTAGTGTACGCTAAGTAGATAATGTCTATCAGTAGTATGTAAAGATATCAAAATAGCGTTAAGTCATGGCCCATTCCACCCTTAACACATTTTTATTCCCAAAAGCATATACAAGACCGTAGTTTCCCCAAAACCGGAAGTCACCAGAGGGCAATCCATATACTAAAGGTACAAACCAAAATCGTAGTGGTCGCGCATAAATGGAATACAAGTATGACAAGGCACATGAGGCAATACCCAAGGTAGTGAGACTATCGTTCGCCTGATCCGGACTGGTGAGAACGCAACGCCGCAGCGCCCGCAACACCGTGAAACAACACTCCCAAAATCAAGGGTGCACCAATCGACAACAAGTATAAGTAGTTCGAAGAAGTGTGTCCACTTGAGGTAGCTAATCCTCCATTGGCCCGGCACAGCTCCTGTTTTAGTCATTTCCAATTTGACACAAGTGTCAAGGCTATCCATTATCGTTCTCTTTCTTCAGTCATCACGTACATCATTCCAACCACTTCATTCTGGATCATCACTCCGCGCATAGTTATTAAAGTGGTTTCGGTTCAGATAGAGAGTATATCCATTACCGATCCCGGTCTCTTTAATAACTTTCGTAATTATTACACCGATTGGTCGTTTATATATTTCAAAAACCAAATCAATTTCAATTTCAATTTCAATTCGTAAACCAACATTTCATTTGTCTTTCTAAACCAATTTCCATAATTTACGTTTCAAAACTTTCAAATTACCATTTCAAAATCTTATAATTCAATTTCAATCTTTATATTGAAAACAATTCAAATATTGATTCAAGTTCGTACAAAAGTTTCATTTCGAAATCATTAGAATCAATTTAGTTTTAACATTCAAAACAATTTACATTCATTTATCGATTCCATTTATCATTCAAAACAATTCTATTTAATTTCCAATTCATTAAATCAATTTCCTAAGTTCAACTTCATTAAATCAAAACTTACAATTTTGAATTAAATTAAATTCATCAAATCGAATTCTTTAACTTCCAAGTCTTACATTAAATTTAATAAATCACATTTTATTTCTTGTTAAAGAAATTTCATTTCGCTTATTTACTTTCTTGAATAATTTTCCAAAACTCACTTAATAAAGAAAACTCAATTTCAATTATTACGAAGTAAAATCCACTTATTCAAAAGTTCCATTTTTCTTATTAAAGAATTTCAATTCAATTTAATCATTGAATAATTCAATCTTATTTAATTATTAAATAATTCAAAACTTAATTATTAAATAATTTCAAAACTTAACTATTAAATAATTTCAAACTTAATTATACTTTCAAATTTAATTATTAAATCATTTCAAACTTTAACAATTTCAAACTTAATTATAATTTCAAACTTAATTCAATCATTTCAACTTAATAATTTCAAACTTAATTCAGTCGTTTCTCAAATTAAACAACATTCTTTCATCAATTTCATTTTTATATTTTGTTTCAGATTTTTAAATATTAATATTTTCCTTTCATTAAGATTCAAATTTCAACTTCATTTCAAAACCATATTATTTATTCAAATAAAATCTTTATTAAATTTTAAATCAAATTATTGACCAATCGGGTTTTATTTAATTTCCTATCCTAGGTCAAAGTTCAATTTGGGTATTTATCATTTCAACCCGATTCCAATTCAATTCAAAATCAAAGCATAGTAAAGGGAACTTGCAGTGTGATAACTGGGATGGTGTCAAAGTAAATAAACAAGCAATAACAACAACCAATATCAATCCAATAATCAATTCAAATAATCCCGAAATAACCGTATTAATTCGCATTGTTATTTGTACGAATTAATATAATTATTTCTAGAATCTACACTATCATTTCATGTAGATTAAAGATTATTATATTACGGTTTTCACTTGTCATTTATTTACAATTTCATACATCATCAATTTAACAACATACACTCAGTGGTTCAAAATGTAATTAAACAAATCCTACGTGTCAATAAATTCAACAGTTAAAGGGGTCATATTATACAAATGTCAGTTAATCAAATTTAACATTTAATTATCCTATATCAAGTTCAATTTCATACTGTTTATCATTTTAACCTTAACAATTTAACGTCCAATATAAACATCAACAATCAATCAATTATCAGCCAAACTGTATTATCATCACATAAATAATTAACAGATAATGGTGTCAGATATCACAGGTGAACTGATACAGATAATAACAGTGTAAATATCAAACATCAGCATATTTCAATTGTCGTTTCAATTGAAATCAAATTTAATAAATAAAAGAACATTAATCGTGAGTGATGGCTCACCTTTCGAGGCTAGAGATATTCGACAACGAGTTATGAATCCCAAAGCAAAGCTAGATGGACAAGATTCGATGAAGAACAGATACGACGGACAAAGCTGATCAATAGGAATAGACGAAAACGAATTAGAATCATCTAGATAGAAACAGAATATGTGTTATTATTTCCATGAAATAAATCTCAAATTTACGACGAGTATTAAAATAATATATATATATATATATAATTAAAAGTTATTGTTTATATTTAAAACAAATAAATAAAGTATTAACATACAAAGTATGGTTTCAAATCAAAAAAAAAATGTGAACAACTTCTACAACTTTATATACTTACAATCTGTATATATAATATTTTACAAAACTATCCCTTTACTTTAAACATATACATAGACTGACGATCTAAAACAAATAGGAGGCGGCCTTGACTTTCTTGAAAATGATAAACAGGCAACCAAAAATGAGACTGCCTTCTTCCAAGCAAACTTCAAATATATGACAAGCTGTAAACCACTTGGTATAACCCATCTATATATCAACTAATATATAAGAATATACAAACCCACCTATAAACAGCACTGTCACACTTACGTACTGAAACATATAAAAGTTTATATAAACTACCTTATTTATGTGTAACAACTAATCTATATAACTTTAAGTAACCTAACAGAAAGATAATACTTTCATAATATCATGCACTAATGTCACCTGCTGTTGACAGAAACCCAATAAAGCAAATATATACAACCGTATATATATATTAAAAATCAAAATAATATGACTCATACGTGAACTACATATATCTCCTAAAACCAAATTCTAGTGTATCAATATATACATAACGTATATATGTAACACCTATACTATATATGTACATATGATGTAAAATGAAACATCATGAAAAAACATGCCTGCAAGTTTAAGGCGGCACAGTGGAGACGGGGCCAGAGTAGCGGGCACGTGGCCGAGAGTGGAGGCCTTAGGCGCGCTCGATTGTGGTGGTTGCGAGGCCGGTGGGGTTGTAGGGCAAAGGATGGTGGTAGTTGCTGGAAATGGGCAAGGTGTTCGGCCAGCTAGGGGTTGCGTGAGGAGCGAGCAAGATAGAGGCGAGGTGCCGAGGCAGTTTGGTGGTGCTCCAGGCATCGAGCAAGGTGGAGATGACATGGGTTGACGCGGATCTGGGGAAAAGTGTCCGCGCGTGGTGAACTTTGAAGAGGGAGAGAGGCAGCAAGCTTAACAAATTTTTTCTCTGTGCTTCTCATTTTCATGTAATTTTTTTTATAGAATGGATCTGGAAAAAATAAAAAAGAAGAGGAAGACGAACAGAGATAACGGCATACCAATAAAAATGGGAATGAGTGGCAGCAATAAATATCACAACTAGGAACTGAGATAGCCACCCATGAATCCAGGAAAAATAAATTCAGCAATAAATTCTGGAAAAATGGAATAGATGGTTGTTGGTTTCCAGGTTGGCTAACGAAAAGGCAAAAGAAAGATAAGGTTCAAAAGAACAAGCATGGATACGGTTATCCGTTACGTGGGTTCTGTCACGTTCCGGACACCGAAACACAGAAGTGAATATACCGCAGAGATCAGTACGACGAGACGATCAATACGGTATACAGATATCGGTGGTACGATCATCCGATAAAAATCGATATCGGTACCAGAATACTGCTATTTTGCAGAAAATAAGAACGACGGAGCAATAGATGTCCAAATTTTGAAAAACTACAAACTGAAATCTTGCTCAGAAGATGGTTTAGAATTTTTCTATGTAAAATATTTAGATTCCGAAACATTTCATTTTCAATGCTTTTTAACTGATTAAATTAAAGTGAATTTACGCGTGAAATAAATTTCCATATTTTCAAACGAAAATTTACCAGTTGCTATGTTTAACTAGACGTATTCCAAATATTAAATTTTATTTCAAAATTTTATTGTTTAAATTTTCACAAAATTTCAACTAATTACGTTATTCAAACAGTTGAAATTTTACGGGTCGTTACACTACATCACCTTCCTCCATCATCCACATGCATCACCCTCCTCCATCGCACATGCATCACAACCCCTATGCCCCTCCATGTGCTGTAAGGTGACGATGAATAAAGATATGGTTGTTTTATTATACTTAAGGATGAAGAAAATGGAAATGTCTTAAGATATTTTCTTTATTAAGTGCATAAGTGTGTGTGTGTGTGTGTCCATGTACGTTATTGTTAGCACCAAAATTTGTCACTAACACCCTAGAATAGATTTGTGTAGATGGATTAATGAAGATAGTAAATTAAAACAGAGGAATATCACAATAGAATGCAAAAACAACAACAGAAACAAGAACACCAGATTTATAGTGGTTCGGCGTAACTGCTTACGTCCACTCTGAATATAATCTTTATTGTTTTTTCAAATACTTGAATACAGATACAATCTGTAAACAAACAGCTTGAATACAAGTTGGAGTAAAAAGAAAGTGAGTGTAGAAAATGACAGAGTCTATCTGGAGTTCTCCCAAAAAAGATCCCTTAAACTGGACCCCTGCCCCTCTATTTATAGATGAAGTTAGCATGGCATCCTTATGCAGGCCCATGACCAAGGGAGCTCGGCCCATAGTTGGCAATTCAAGTAGACTGGCCCTAGGGTGCCGATCCTCCATGACCGATCCAGTTATTGCCGACCCATCCATGCCGAACCAGGGTTATCTCGTAGATGACTTGAAGTAAACTCTCAAATGACTCGGAGCAGTTAGTGGTATGAGAGCAATGCATGATGTCTTTCATGTGTCTCAACTAAGAAGATGGGTTCATGATAAAGAAACAATATTAGAATCCTCTAAGGATGTGCAGATTGATCCTAGAATGATCTATGAAAAGGAACCAGTGGGCATAGTTTCTAGAGAAACCAAGAAATTGAGAAACAAAGAAATTAAATTAGTAAAAGTACAATGGAGTCTAGACCCAAATGATTGCACATGGGAAGTGGAGGATAAAATCAGAAATGATTATCCCCAGCCGTTTGATTGAAGAAAAGGTAAATCTATATATATATATACATACTAACGAATGTGTTGGTTGAATATGCATTGTGATTTTTATCTTGTGTTGATATGCATAGTGCTTAATAGGTGATTGGTTTGAAAATGGTTTTGAAATCAGAAAAATTCATTTTTCTGAAGAGATGATACTTAAGTTAAGTATGAAAGAATTGTGGGACACAATTCCTAAAAGGAGGGGTATATGTGATAACCCTGATTTTTGTGAGTAATTTCATGATTTAATTTAGTTTGTATTTGTTTGAAATTGCATTGGGAAAAATTGGAATAGGAAATTGATTTGCAGATACAAAGTATAAAACATGTACATGTGCACAAGACAGTGTACACATGCACACAGATTTCTGTGTAACAAAATTTGGCAGAAATTAATAGATAAAATAAAATAACTGATTTAGAAATACATATGCATAAAGATAGAATTTTGTCTTTAAATAAAATATAGTACAAAGAAAATAAGAGCTAGGCTGAAATAAACTTAAAATCATTTAAAGAAAGAAAGAAAAATAAAAGGCTTAGGTATACATAGGTTATACATGTATACAGTCAATCAATCTCTGGAAGAAAACAGAAGTTGCATGAAAATGGCATGAGTCCCTAAACAAGCACTTTATCTATTCTCAGTAATTTCTTTTATTAAGAAAATAATAATAATAATAATAAGAAGTCATGCATATGACATGACCAGGGAAAATTAAAAGAGAGGGACTAATTTCTGGAAAGGAAGACAAGGACCACATACCCTTTTATTTTCTTGAATCAAACCAGAGGCAGGCTATGTTTTGGATGGGGTAGAACTGACATTGGGTAAGTCCATAAACCCTAGTAACAGCCAAGATTTATATAAAAGGCCTAGTATAGTAAGACCATATATTTTTGTTCTTCATTAACCTAAAGAAAAATATACAAGGCATAAACCAGAGAAAATAGGAGAAGGCAGAAGACTAAAAAGGGGTTCATAAGGCATAGGAAGAAGAAGGATTAAGGTGAGTAACCTCACTGAAAACTTTGGCATTAAGACCTGAATATTGAGGCAGCCAGTTTGAACTAATTTTCTTTTACAAGTTATGTTTTATGATTGGATGACTTTGGTTTGTTAATGATTTGTTTAAGGGTAAAACCTCTATCTGATTTACCCAAAAAAATAAGAGTCATGGATACATGAACTAAAATGTTTGTCTGAGATATGGGTTAGCTTTGAGATTGAGTGTTTTCTTTTATAAGTTTTCTTTATAAGTTGTTTATAAAAATCCCCGGATTCAAGTAGTGGGTATATGGTCTGAAGGTAGAAAGAAATATGGGCTGTAACATTGTGTTGTTGCTTATGTCTCATATTAATTAAAACAAAAGAAAATGTAGAAGTGCAATGTTGTACATGTGCTGAGCTTCTATGTTTTATGAAATACCCAAATCAAATATACTTGTGGTTTAGCCAGATCATGAATCTGATTGAACCAGAGGTAAGGGAAAATATATATCTAGCAAATTACTCAGGACCATATGCTTACATCTTGATCCAGTGAAACCCATAGGCAAAATAATGTGCTAAGAAGTCACCTCCCTCTTTCATGATAAAATGTTTGCTTCTGAGAATATAACTTACCAAACTCTGGATGAATACATGTTGCTTGCATTATTTATATTTCTCTGATTAAGAAGTGAGATGCAGAAGGGATTAGCACTGCTATGAAAAATAATAATAACACTTAGTAATTTAACTAAGGACTTGGGATCTTAGGGCTACCAAAGTATAGCTTGGCAAGGGGAATATTGCAAGTTCACACATGGTATGTTTATACCCAGGGGCCTGAGTGTGCTGGGTTAACAGAGAGATGTCCCAGGCAGTGTGTGTTTAAAAAAGGAGAAAGTAGCTAAAGACCCTGTTATATTTGATAATGAATTCTAGGAATAGATTCAGGAGAGGCCTGGGCAAAATCCCTGATGGCCAGTAAAGTTGAAAAGGGGATGATAACTGAATTGATGTTTGTATTTGGTAGTTTTGGTGCTTTTTATGGATGAATCTTATGATTGTTTTCTATGAATCAAGTCATGGTGATTATATGTGTAAATAATCTGTTAACACTGAGATGAAGGAACATGCTTCACAAAAAAAAACAAGCATAAGGAAGATACTGAGTTTCTTATTCATGTAAAGTTTGTTTATAAAGATAATTGAATGAGATCATGTTTTCAGTTGGATTATTCATACCAGACAAATAGTCTGACCCTTTTGTGTTTATGCACCATTGGGTGTCTCATATTCATATGGGGCAGTTCATGGTGATTTTGCAGGGAAATAGGAATTGCTTTGATCAGGCTTTGGATGTTAAACTGCTTAAGATTTGGATGCTATGTTTTTTTAAAGACTTTGCTGAAGTAAACTACACCTTCAAGATGAACTAGATTAAGACCTATTGTTTAAAATTACTTTGAGAAACCAATGTATGGTTAATTGCTGTTTTGTAGTTGTTGAACTTATATGTCTCAACTGAACTATGTGCTTTGTTTTGTTAAATGCTTTGCTAAGAAAAATGAATTTTAAGCTCCAAGAACAGTTAGGCTATAATGGTAGAAAATCTGAGATTGAAAGAATTTGTGGTTTGTATGTATATCTATAGAACTGGCATAAAAAAATCCATGTTCAAGTCAAAAATAAAATCTGATAGAAAGGGTTTGAGTTGCTTTGAAAAGAAAATAATATAGTAGGTATTTTGTAACAAAGTAGTGCAAACCAGAACAGGGCTAACATAGCCATTTTCTTGAGCCTGGGTCAAGCCAGCAACCAAGGGTTTAAGTTAAATTTTCAGATCTGTTTCATAGCCAAAGTATATAATAGGTTCAGACAATTTTGTTCACAGGAGAAAAAAAAAACAAAAACAAAAATTGGGTTTGAACCGACCAGCATAGCACTCGAACTCGTGACCTCTCATGTGTAAGTTAGGCGCGTTTCCATTACGCCTAGATGTTGCTTGTGTTCACTTATGATCCACTTTCTTTTAGCCTGAGTTTGATACTATACAGACTTTAACACAATCATCCTTATTAAAAGCTTGCTTTCCACTGATTATTACTTGATCATTTCTTAATTAGAATAACAGACTAAAGTACATGTTTCCAGTGGATTCTATGGTCAAAAATCAGGATACTATGATTAATCTTTTATCAGGGAATTATCACATTTTAATAGATTTAAAAGGATTTCTACTTACATATTATCATGCTCTGATTCTAGTAGAATATAACATAGATATCTTCATATATGTATGTTAGGAGTGATTTAGATTTAAAACAATATTTTTATATTGTGAAAGATCCTGGATATATTTTGTTTATTGGAGAAAGAAAATGACCCTGGGAAATATATTTGTAATGAATGATATATCTATATATCATCTCTTAAAAAAAAAATCCTTATGAAATTAGGGTGGAAATAGGAGGGTCATTTCAGTTGGTATCAGAGCGAGGTTGTTAAATAACATAGCAAAAATTTTTGTATGAATTTGTTTGCATTGGATGTATAGAAGTGTTTACTGCTTTGGATGTTTTGTTTTTTTTCTTATTTACACTATTGATATCTATTATGACAGAATAAGTGATAAATTAAAATGAATTAATCTATAGAGCATTAGGCAAAACAGACTAACCTAAGTGTTATATCCATAGAGCTATGGTAGGACCCAGACATCAAAATGTAGGAACAAGTGAACCACCCATGGTGAATGTGCAAGAATTCATGAGGGCCATAAGAGATGGAGTAGGCAACAGGCAGGAAAATCCACATGAGGAACTTTCCAAACTACTCAAGACTTTTACCAATCTTGGAGGCAAAACCTTTGATGGCACAGAAGGAGTTATGGGGGTTCAAAATTGGCTTAGAATTTTGGAAAGAATCTTTGCAGACATGCAAGTTGAAGACCAAAGGAAGAGGCAAATTGCATCCAGGCAATTGAGAGGAGCAGCTTTGGATTGGTGGGAGGTTATCATAGCTGGAAGACCTGAAGGAGAAGTAACATGGGATCAGTTTAAAGCAATGTTGGAAGGCAGATTTATCCCTGCATCAGCTAAGGAGTCTTTACTGGAGGAATTCATCAAATTGAGGCAAGGGACTATGAGTGTCACTGAGTACACTCAGAAGTTTGAATCATTGGCAAAGTATGGTGCAGTGCTCATCACTACTGAGGAAGCTAAGAATGGCAGATATATCCAAGGGTTGAACTCTAGCCTTAGTAGAGCCATGCTACCATATAAGGATAAAACTTTTGATCAAGTTTTGGATTTGACTCTGAGCATTGAACAACATGATAAAGCTAGAGAGAATTTCAGGGCATTCAAAAATAATCAAAACAAGAAGGGAAAGGGTAAATTTCACCCTTATGATAAAAAGAAAACAGACATAACTTCCACCAAGAAACCAGAAGAAGCCAGAACTGCTGAAGTTAAGAAGAGGATCACTTGTTACAACTGTGGACAAGAGGGGCACATGAAAAATAGGTGCACCAATCCTAGACCAGCATCCTTCAATTGTCACCATTGTGGGAAGGAAGGTCACATAAAGAGGAACTGCCCAGATTTTAAGCAAGGAAAATTAGGGGCTTTGGAAGGGAAAGGCAAGGCAGCTGAGGGATCAAATGTTGAAAAGCATGGTCAAGTTGAAGGTACTTTGCTTATCCATTCAATACCTTTAACAGTAGTATATGATACTGGGGCTACACACTCATTGATCTCTCATGATATTGCACAACAATTAAAATTGAACTATATGATTGTTGATAAACCACTGCTAATTAGAAGCCCTATAGGTAGTTCATGTGTCATGGGTATGATGTGCATGCAACTGGGATTAAATATAGGAGGACATGTGTTTGAGTCAAACCTATATGTGTTGCAATATCCAGACATAGGAATTATTTTAGGAGTTGAATGGTTGAGTAGATATAAGGCTATCATAAATATGGAGACATCCACCATATCATTGAAGGTTTCTGATGGACAAAGAATAATCGTTCTTTGTGAGGCAAACAAAAATAGAAGTATAGCCAACCTTTCTGCATTGTCAAATGAAAAACCCATGCCTGCATTAGAAGAGATCCCCATAGTTAATCAATATGATGATGTGTTTGGGGAAGTAAGAGGAGTTCCTAATCATAGGCCAGTTGAATTTTCAATTAGAATAATTCCAGGAGCTAGCCCAGTGGTTAAAAGACCAACCAGAATGGGGCCTAAGGAATTGATGGAGTTGAAAAAGCAATTAGTTGAACTAGAAGAAAAAGGTTTTATTAGACCCAGTAGCTCATCATGGGGAGCACCAGTAGTCTTTGTTAAGAAACATGATGGATCCCTGAGATTATGTATTGACTATAGGGAATTAAATAAAGTCACAGTTAAAAATAAATACCCCTTACCAAGAATTGATGATCTCTTTGATCAATTGAGTGGTGCAAAGATATTCTCCAGGCTTGATTTAGCTTCAGGCTTTCATCAGATGAAAGTAGAAGAGGAAAGCATTAAGTATACAGCCTTTAACACCAGATATGGACTTTATGAATTTTTGGTGATGCCATTTGGCTTAACAAATGCTCCTTCCTATTTTGTTGATTTGATGAATAGGATTTTCAGAGAATACTTGGATAAGTTTGTATTAATATTTATTGATGATATACTAATTCATTCTAAGTCAGTTAGAGAGCATGAGAACCATTTGCATATAGTATTTGAGAAATTGAGACAGGAAGACTTGAAAGCAAAGTTTTCAAAATGCACTTTTTGGCAGAATGAAGTGAACTTTCTAGGCCATATTGTATCAGAAAAAGGAATAGCTGTGGACTCCAATAAAGTCATTACAGTGCAAGCTTGGAAAAGGCCTACTAATGTCACTGAAGTCAGATCATTCATGGGAATGGCTGGTTACTATAGAAGATTTATAAAAGATTTTGCAAAAATCTCAATTCCATTAACCAGATTGACTAGGAAAAATCAAGTGTTCACTTGGAATGAGGAATGTGAAAATGCCTTTGGGAAATTAAAAGAAGCACTGGTACAAGCTCCAATTCTTAAAGTACCTGAGGGAAATGAAAACTTGGTGGTGTATACTGATGCAAGTGGACAAGGGCTTGGAGCAGTGTTGATGCAACAACATCAGGTAATAGCTTATGCTTCTAGGCAGTTGAAATCAAGTGAAGTAAGGTATGCTACTCATGACCTTGAATTGGCTGCTGTAGTGTATGCCCTTAAGCTATGGAGACACTACTTGTTAGGGGCAAAATTTGAAGTATATACAGACCATAAATCACTCAAATATTTGTTTTCACAAAAAGAATTAAATATGAGGCAGCAAAGATGGATTGAACTCTTAGCCTCATATGATTTTGAAATATTTTACACACCAGGTAAGGCTAATAAAGTAGCAGATGCCCTAAGTAGACAACATGCTAAAGTGGCTAGATTAATGATAGAAGAGTTTAACACTTTATCATTATTAATTGATTCAGAGATAAAAAGTGATAACATAGAAAACATGAGCTTATGCAGTGGGAAGGTAGAAATGGGAAAATTAAGTTTTATTACTCTGGGATCAGAATTGAAAAATAAAGTTGCAATGCTACAAAACCAAGATCCATTTTTATTTGGAAAGAAGACACAAATATTAAATGGTGAGACAGTAGAAGGTTTTCAGTTGGATGATCAGGGCCATCTGAAGAAAGGAGAAAGAATATGTGTTCCAGCAATGGATGAGTTGAAGCAAGAAATTTTGGATGCTTACCACAAAAGCAAATATACTATACACCCAGGAAGCACAAGAATGTATCACAACCTCAAGAGAGATTATTGGTGGAGTGGTATGAAGAGTGCAGTGGCAACCTATGTATCAAAATGTATGGTTTGCCAGCAGGTGAAGGCTGAGTATCAAAAACCCTCAGGAATGCTTCAACCTTTACAAATACCACAGTGGAAATGGGAAGACATATCAATGGATTTTATTGATGGTTTGCCTAGAACTAGGAGGGGAAATGATAGTATTTGGGTAATGGTTGATAGGTTAACCAAGTCAGCCCACTTTATACCAGTGAAATCAGAAAGAAATGCTAATACCCTAGCCCAGTTGTTTATTAATGAAGTAGTCAGACTGCATGGTATACCAAAGACTATAGTAAGTGATAGAGATACCATCTTCACTTCAAAATTTTGGCAGAGTTTTCACAAGGCAATGGGGACTGATTTATGTTTGAGTACAGCATACCATCCTCAATCTGATGGTCAAACAGAAATTGTGAACAAATTGCTTGAAGACATGTTGAGAGCATGTGTATTGGATTGGGGAGGAAGCTGGGAAGATTACATATATCTAGCTGAATTTGCATACAATAACACCCATCACAGTAGCATAGGCATGGCCCCCTTTGAAGCTCTCTTTGGAAGGCCATGTTTATCACCTTCAAGTTGGCATGAGTCTGGAGAAAAAGTGGTCTTAGGACCAGAAAATGTGAAGGAGACTTCTGAAAAGGTAGCCTTGATCAGAAAAAGAATTGCCTCTGCCCAAGATAGGCAAAAGAAATATGCAGATCAAAGAAGGAAGGCAGTACAATATGATGTTGGGGATTATGTGTTCATCAAGATATCACCCATGAAAAAGGTTCTAAGGTTTGGGAAACAAGGAAAGTTGATTCCTAGATATATAGGACCATATAAAATTCTAGAAAGAATAGGGACAGTAGCCTATAAATTAGAATTGCCAGAAGAAATGAGAGCAATGCATGATGTCTTTCATGTGTCTCAACTAAGAAGATGGGTTCATGATAAAGAAACAATATTAGAATCCTCTAAGGATGTGCAGATTGATCCTAGAATGATCTATGAAAAGGAACCAGTGGGCATAGTTTCTAGAGAAACCAAGAAATTGAGAAACAAAGAAATTAAATTAGTAAAAGTACAATGGAGTCTAGACCCAAATGATTGCACATGGGAAGTGGAGGATAAAATCAGAAATGATTATCCCCAGCCGTTTGATTGAAGAAAAGGTAAATCTATATATATATATACATACTAACGAATGTGTTGGTTGAATATGCATTGTGATTTTTATCTTGTGTTGATATGCATAGTGCTTAATAGGTGATTGGTTTGAAAATGGTTTTGAAATCAGAAAAATTCATTTTTCTGAAGAGATGATACTTAAGTTAAGTATGAAAGAATTGTGGGACACAATTCCTAAAAGGAGGGGTATATGTGATAACCCTGATTTTTGTGAGTAATTTCATGATTTAATTTAGTTTGTATTTGTTTGAAATTGCATTGGGAAAAATTGGAATAGGAAATTGATTTGCAGATACAAAGTATAAAACATGTACATGTGCACAAGACAGTGTACACATGCACACAGATTTCTGTGTAACAAAATTTGGCAGAAATTAATAGATAAAATAAAATAACTGATTTAGAAATACATATGCATAAAGATAGAATTTTGTCTTTAAATAAAATATAGTACAAAGAAAATAAGAGCTAGGCTGAAATAAACTTAAAATCATTTAAAGAAAGAAAGAAAAATAAAAGGCTTAGGTATACATAGGTTATACATGTATACAGTCAATCAATCTCTGGAAGAAAACAGAAGTTGCATGAAAATGGCATGAGTCCCTAAACAAGCACTTTATCTATTCTCAGTAATTTCTTTTATTAAGAAAATAATAATAATAATAATAATAAGTCATGCATATGACATGACCAGGGAAAATTAAAAGAGAGGGACTAATTTCTGGAAAGGAAGACAAGGACCACATAACCTTTTATTTTCTTGAATCAAACCAGAGGCAGGCTATGTTTTGGATGGGGTAGAACTGACATTGGGTAAGTCCATAAACCCTAGTAACAGCCAAGATTTATATAAAAGGCCTAGTATAGTAAGACCATATATTTTTGTTCTTCATTAACCTAAAGAAAAATATACAAGGCATAAACCAGAGAAAATAGGAGAAGGCAGAAGACTAAAAAGGGGTTCATAAGGCATAGGAAGAAGAAGGATTAAGGTGAGTAACCTCACTGAAAACTTTGGCATTAAGACCTGAATATTGAGGCAGCCAGTTTGAACTAATTTTCTTTTACAAGTTATGTTTTATGATTGGATGACTTTGGTTTGTTAATGATTTGTTTAAGGGTAAAACCTCTATCTGATTTACCCAAAAAAATAAGAGTCATGGATACATGAACTAAAATGTTTGTCTGAGATATGGGTTAGCTTTGAGATTGAGTGTTTTCTTTTATAAGTTTTCTTTATAAGTTGTTTATAAAAATCCCCGGATTCAAGTAGTGGGTATATGGTCTGAAGGTAGAAAGAAATATGGACTGTAACATTGTGTTGTTGCTTATGTCTCATATTAATTAAAACAAAAGAAAATGTAGAAGTGCAATGTTGTACATGTGCTGAGCTTCTATGTTTTATGAAATACCCAAATCAAATATACTTGTGGTTTAGCCAGATCATGAATCTGATTGAACCAGAGGTAAGGGAAAATATATATCTAGCAAATTACTCAGGACCATATGCTTACATCTTGATCCAGTGAAACCCATAGGCAAAATAATGTGCTAAGAAGTCACCTCCCTCTTTCATGATAAAATGTTTGCTTCTGAGAATATAACTTACCAAACTCTGGATGAATACATGTTGCTTGCATTATTTATATTTCTCTGATTAAGAAGTGAGATGCAGAAGGGATTAGCACTGCTATGAAAAATAATAATAACACTTAGTAATTTAACTAAGGACTTGGGATCTTAGGGCTACCAAAGTATAGCTTGGCAAGGGGAATATTGCAAGTTCACACATGGTATGTTTATACCCAGGGGCCTGAGTGTGCTGGGTTAACAGAGAGATGTCCCAGGCAGTGTGTGTTTAAAAAAGGAGAAAGTAGCTAAAGACCCTGTTATATTTGATAATGAATTCTAGGAATAGATTCAGGAGAGGCCTGGGCAAAATCCCTGATGGCCAGTAAAGTTGAAAAGGGGATGATAACTGAATTGATGTTTGTATTTGGTAGTTTTGGTGCTTTTTATGGATGAATCTTATGATTGTTTTCTATGAATCAAGTCATGGTGATTATATGTGTAAATAATCTGTTAACACTGAGATGAAGGAACATGCTTCACAAAAAAAAACAAGCATAAGGAAGATACTGAGTTTCTTATTCATGTAAAGTTTGTTTATAAAGAGAATTGAATGAGATCATGTTTTCAGTTGGATTATTCATACCAGACAAATAGTCTGACCCTTTTGTGTTTATGCACCATTGGTGTCTCATATTCATATGGGGCAGTTCATGGTGATTTTGCAGGGAAATAGGAATTGCTTTGATCAGGCTTTGGATGTTAAACTGCTTAAGATTTGGATGCTATGTTTTTTTAAAGACTTTGCTGAAGTAAACTACACCTTCAAGATGAACTAGATTAAGACCTATTGTTTAAAATTACTTTGAGAAACCAATGTATGGTTAATTGCTGTTTTGTAGTTGTTGAACTTATATGTCTCAGCTGAACTATGTGCTTTGTTTTGTTAAATGCTTTGCTAAGAAAAATGAATTTTAAGCTCCAAGAACAGTTAGGCTATAATGGTAGAAAATCTGAGATTGAAAGAATTTGTGGTTTGTATGTATATCTATAGAACTGGCATAAAAAAATCCATGTTCAAGTCAAAAATAAAATCTGATAGAAAGGGTTTGAGTTGCTTTGAAAAGAAAATAATATAGTAGGTATTTTGTAACAAAGTAGTGCAAACCAGAACAGGGCTAACATAGCCATTTTTCTTGAGCCTGGGTCAAGCCAGCAACCAAGGGTTTAAATTAAATTTTCAGATCTGTTTCATAGCCAAAGTATATAATAGGTTCAGACAATTTTGTTCACAGGAGAAAAAAAAACAAAAACAAAAATTGGGTTTGAACCGACCAGCATAGCACTCGAACTCGTGACCTCTCATGTGTAAGTTAGGCGCGTTTCCATTACGCCTAGATGTTGCTTGTGTTCACTTATGATCCACTTTCTTTTAGCCTGAGTTTGATACTATACAGACTTTAACACAATCATCCTTATTAAAAGCTTGCTTTCCACCGATTATTACTTGATCATTTCTTAATTAGAATAACAGACTAAAGTACATGTTTCCAGTGGATTCTATGGTCAAAAATCAGGATACTATGATTAATCTTTTATCAGGGAATTATCACATTTTAATAGATTTAAAAGGATTTCTACTTACATATTATCATGCTCTGATTCTAGTAGAATATAACATAGATATCTTCATATATGTATGTTAGGAGTGATTTAGATTTAAAACAATATTTTTATATTGTGAAAGATCCTGGATATATTTTGTTTATTGGAGAAAGAAAATGACCCTGGGAAATATATTTGTAATGAATGATATATCTATATATCATCTCTTAAAAAAAAAATCCTTATGAAATTAGGGTGGAAATAGGAGGGTCATTTCACCAATCCCTTATACTTCCAATCCTTTCTTGCCTTGAGTTTCATCTAGGTCCAACCATATCCTCTGCAACTATTGCCTTGTAGCCGGGCCAAGTAGCTGGGTAACATTTTCCCCACAAAGTGCGTTGTGTGAATCAACATGACGCGCTTTGAATCAGCGAGTAATCCCTGCTTTCAGAAGCTAGCCGACTGTTGCTTTTTCATTGGCTTTCGATGAAGCTTCGCATCATCTGAACGTACTAGCTCAATCTCAAAGAGGCTCTTAAAATCCTATTTTAACTTTTCAAAAGATGAATGTATACAACCTTTCGAAGGCTAAATCACGGTGGATTTTCCAAACCCACGCTTCTCCACTTATCTGGTAGTATCCGTCTCTTTATCACATGCCATCCTCAACTTCCATTACATGTATACATATTCACATATATATACATTTATTTTATTATCATTTATATTTTTACCATTTTTATTTATTTTATTTTACATTTTTTTTAAACAAGGAGTGAATCGGCATACGAAGGCCGATCCATATGGTCGGTTCACTTGGTAACGGTCGGTATGTTTACTTACCGACCATCTAAAGCGTGGCGACCGGTTCTATAGGAGAATGCCCATTCATCTCCCCATCCTCCATAAATAAAAGCCCACGCCTTCGTTCTCTTCCTCCCACTTATTACTTTATATCTTATCTTCTCCAGCATTGCTCCAAACCCCATCTCCTTCACTACACCGAACCGCTTCACCACTTCGTTCCATCATCTTCCAAACGTGTTGCCTCCATACTCCTTGACTCAAAGCCCCAAGAATCACTCGCCCCAACCCCGAATTAACGCATGGGTGAGATTCCACGTATTATTTTAAACTCCTAGGCCATGCCTTTTTGAACTCGAACTAGGTTAGAACCGTATGTGCATACGGCCCTGTGCAATGAATGGGAGAGGAGATAAGCATGGTGAGTGAGGGGATAGGCATGGACAATGGAGGATTTTTGACGTGGGTTTACACCAGGTTGAGAGGAGTTAAAATAGGCGTTGATTAGAATGGAGGTCGGTGATGTATAGGAGAAGAGAGTTCGTGTTTTGTGAGAGAGAGGAGTTCGACACTCTGAATGGAAGTGGGTCGGTAGATTGTTCAAGGAGGTCTGGGTCGGTAGGATTCTATCAGTAGAGCGGATCGGTAGGAGTCTAGAAGAACAGTGGGTCGGTATAGGTTGAGTGAGGCTGGGTCGGTACTTTTGAGAGAGCAAGTGAGTCGGTGATTTGAAAGAGTGGGTCGGTATTCCGTAGGTGAGTGGGTCGGTTATCTTTGTTCAGAGGGGCGATCGGTATAGGCTGATTTCAGGAGTTAGGCATAGGATTGGTACTGAGTGTTGGGGTCGGCATTGGCAATCAGGACCATTTTAACTTGAACACCGCATACATCAGGACCACACATTCCCATGCCTGAGCTTAAAATAATGAACAATGACAAGGACCAAAGCATATAAGCCCATGGACTTAATTCGAACCAATAACTCCACAGACTAAGTAATTCTAAACACGAATCTGGCCTAACAAATGCAAGTAACAACCTTCATAATCTATGATGCCAATGCCTGATTACAAGACTTCCGTTACCAATCATATGATAAACTGACGGAGACGGTCAACGGTGACAGTCTCTGAAGACTATAACTCAAAGCTTCATCACGTCACACTTGTCTTCAAAACTTCAATTCCTCTGTACTCATGTTTGAATCGTCACACTAGTTCACACACAACACGGGGGAATATATTATTGTTATGTCTAATATCGATTATCTTTCGAGTATAGCTTAAATAGGTACTTAATCGTTCCAAGCGTTTTCTTGAAATGTCTAAGAAATCAAGCTCCGCTACTGACAAGCCTGGACCAAGTTCACGGTAAGAGATAGTAGAGACGTCGAGCCCGCCGTTTGCTCCCATTTCAGACATTCCAGTCCTTCCCGCTAAGGTCATAGGTCCGGCTCTTGATGCCGCAAACGAAGCTATTGTTCTGGATAACCCCATCGATTCACAAGCCTCAAAAATCGACGAAGCGAGTCTCCGTCGACTGTGCTCCATTCATGGAATCCCCTTCGAAGATGTCCTAGTTCCATCGGGGCAAGATCGGCCCCATCTGCCCTCAGTCGGATACACCGCATGCAATAAATTCATGTGTTGGACTGGATGCGTACCACCCTTCAATCCATTTATCCGTGAGGTGTTAAGTACATAGGGATCGCTCCTACACAACTGCATCCCAATAGCCATGCATTTATACATGGTACCTACCTACTCTTTATGAGCATCCTGTTCAGACCTCCAACCCTTGAGGATATCCGCTACATTTATCGCTTTAAGAGACGTGCTGATAGCCCGTCTTATGTATTCCTAGAACCGTACCCTAAATTCCAAGTTCTGATGGGCACATGGAACAAGCTCTCCCAATTCAAACAGGAGTGGTTCTACGTACGCTGTCCTCTCGGCTTTGCGAGGAGATGGCCGGAAGGAAGTAAGTTTCATTCTTGTCTCACCCTTCATTCTAGGACCTAAGTCACATCTTTCCTGAAGTTTGAACGTTTTTAATCCTTCCAGGTATTCGCCCATGGCCCAAAGGCACTAGATACTCCGAAGCAGTCATGGCCATCCGAGCTACCCCAGTAGAAGAGTGGGACATTGAATTAATTGTTACCAATGAATTGCTCTCACTTTTTGGATTATTAGAAGAGGGTCGCAGGATTGGCCTTCCGGGTAACACCACGACCGCAAGAACAACTGCTGAAGTGAGTAGAGAACAAGCTGGTCCTTCAGTGCCCCCCGTCGAAGAGGCTTATGATACGACCGAAGAAGGTGAGATTAAAGAAAAAGAGACTCTAGCACCATTAAATGAAAACACAAGTTCCAGACAGGCACCAGCAGCCAATGTTCCCTGCACTAACCAACCACAGCCTTTGCCAAGGAAGAAAAAGAGTTTAGCGTACAAATTTAAAAAGAGTAAAGTTAGGGGGACCCCAAAAATCGTGATAACTCCTATCAAGAAAGGATCGTCTCCTCAGAAAATGGAAAGTTCGCTGAAGGGGATCTCCGACCTATCCATTCCTAGTGATTTATTGAATTATGACTTCGCAAATCTTGGTGCCATGGGGCTCAGCTCGCCTGCGAGAAGCGGTGAAGGCGTACAACTTCATACTCAGGGAGAAAAAACTCCAATTAGTAAAGCAAAAATTACTGGTCCGTTGGAGGATGCACTAGGACACACACGGACAATTACACTTCACCACCAACTTATATTCAAATTTTCATGTGATTTTCACTAATTCGTTCTCATTTAACCTTATGTACAGGTGAGATGACTCGCTTGCACGGCTTCGATTGTCTTCGTGGATCCTCCATCTTTCACCGCTCAGGTCGAGATTCAGATTCCAGTAAACGGAGAGATAGAGATGAAGGCGGAGATAGAGATTATCATTCCATAGAATCATCCTCATCTTCCAGAAGGAGAACCCATGGGCACTCTTCGTATCCAAATGAACCTACAAATCACCTGGTGCGTAGTCGAGACAAGTTTGCCCAGCAAGGCTCCCAGTCTGATGTCCCTCGCGACCAACACTCTGGTTCCTCGAGCACCAAGCAACCTCATGAGCCTCACGAGAAATTGGTGACTCCGTTAAGGCGGACTCCTCCAGTTCCCGCTCAGACGGATAAATTAGCTGAGCTTAAGGCTACATTTCCAAATATCTGCTTCGACGGGCTGAAATTCCTTCCCGCCATACATCCTATCCCCAGGAATGTCAAAGCAGACGCTCTCGCATGCACAAACAATATATACATTCAACACGAGGCGTTTGTGCATCTGGTCGAAAAAGTTTCAGAGGTCTCTGTTGAACGTCAATATGAGATCGACCGCCTCAAGCTAGAAGCCGTTTATGACAAAGACATCATAAAGAGCCAGGATGAAGAACTGCTTTCGTACAAAGCCTAACTCAAGACTGGAAAGAAAAATGCCAAGGAGACAGCCGAGGCAGTCAGCCGCTTAGAGGCAACCCACAAAAAGGAATTAAACGAAGCAGTTCAACGCAGCGGCGCTCTAGCTCTGGAAAACGATTCTCTCCAAAAAGAAAGGAACATTCTAGCTCGCCGAGTCAAGGACTTGGAGGAGTTGCTTTCTAAAGAGAAAGAGGAGAAAGTTGCAGTGCAGGAAGAATCGCAGAAATATTATGATGAAATCATCGAGACAAGGAATTTGAAGGCAAAACTCGACGAGGAACTATCCAAATTGAAGTGCTAAAAGATACAGCTCGCGAAGAAAGCAAAAAGGTAGCACTCATTGAGGCCGACTTCTGAATTGAAGCAGCTACCGAGGCCGGTAGGGAAGAGATTAAATGCTTATTTGACCCGCTTATCGCCGAGTACAATGCAAGGGTCCTCATGCACCGTGACTTATCCTTCTTGGGCGATGATTATCTCGAATCGCTACCTGAAGCATGAGATACTTTGATAAAAATTAAGAAAGTGGAGTTGGGTGTCGAAGATGAAGAGACTCTCATAAGGGAAGTGCTCCGAGGAAATGAGCCTTCGGACCTATCTACGGCGAAGGCCCTCTTTGGCAAAGATTCCCCGACACCGAAGGAGAAAGAAGATATTGCTGGCCCATCTGGCACTGAGCCCTAAGTTCCTCCTCCTGTTCAATTGGCCAAGATTTCGTCTCTTGAACCTCCCGAGCAACATGCTGGTTATGACCTGGAGAAGCCCGAACTTGGCATTCACATTTTATCCCCAATCCCTGAGGGTGATACTCCAAGGACCATCGAAAGTCAATTGGAAGCTGGTACTTAACTTCACCTTCTTTAATCCAAAGAGTCGCGGTTCTCAGCAAATAGCGATTGTAATCTAACATCCGCTTTTCATGAAATCATGCAGGTCACTCTGGTCCTGAATTGACTCCAAGGAGCGATGTCGCCACAGAGCGGGAAGAAAAAGATGTTGGGGCTCCATCAGTTGAAGATACACCAGGCCCTGATGCTCAAGTAACCGGGCACTAGATGAGGACAAGCCCGAAGACCCTTCACCTGTCGAAGAACATGACGATGTCGAAATCACAGGCACTTTCGAGCACACTTCCAAGCTTAGCATGAAGGAGCAACTCGAGGAGGAGGAAAAAGAGAGAATCAAGGTTAAGACAGAACCCAAGGTGGTGGAGTTAGATGATCCCCTAAATAGGCCATTGAAAGTCATTCTCCCTGGTAGGACCACCCCCTTGGAGGTTCTTCCTCCTTCCTCGGATACCACGTCGCTAGGAAGCAAAGGGTCCAGGAAAAGATGCTTAGTTGAGGAGACTTCGGAGAAGCCGAAAAAGGAAAGAAAACCAAGGAAATAGCCGTCGTCTCGCAATATCTTGCTTAGCTTAAATAAGTTAAAATCATGTAGTTGTTTTCCTTTCCTTTCCTTTTCTCTTTTTTGTCAGTAGTCATTGTAGATAGACTTAGCCTCCGAAATTTCGGAGAAGTTGTAAGGACATTTTGAGAAGTAAATAAAATTTTGTTCCTTTGCATTTACAGATTTTCATCACATCACTTATAATTTAATCTGCAACTGAAATTCAAGGATTCATGAATCATTTAAACTCCGGTCCGCTTTCAATGGACTTAGAGTTCTTCCGTCCACATTCTGGGACTTAAAACTTTTCGAAATCTCTGACATTCTAGTCCCCGCTCCGAGGACTTAGAGCATTTTAATCCACCCTCCAGGACTTAAAGATTTTTGAATCGTTTATACTTTGGTGCGCTCTCTGGGGACTCGAAGTACTCTAATTCGCTTCAGGGATTTAGAGATTTTTTAAATCATTTATACTCTAGTCCACACTCTGGGGACTAAGACTACTCTAATTCGCTTCAGGGATTTAGAGATTTTTGAAATCATTTATACTCTAGTCCGCACTTTGGGGACTCAAAGTACTCTAATCCGCTTCACGGATTTAGAGATTTCTGAAATCGTTTATACTTTAGTCCGCGCTCTGGGGACTCAGAGTACTCTAATCCGCTTCAGGGATTTGGAGATTTCTGAATTCGTTTATACTCTAGTCCGCGCTCTAGGGACTCAGAGTACTCTAATCTGCTTCAGGGATATAGAGATTTCTGAAATCGTTTATACTCTAGTCTGCGCTCTGGGGACTCAGAGTACTCTAATCCGCTTCAGGGATTTAGAGATTTTTGAAATCGTTTATACTCTAGTCCGCGCTCTGGGGACTCAGAGTACTCTAATCCGCTTTAGGGATTTAGAGATTTTTGAATTCGTTTTATACTTTAGTCCGCACTCTGGGGACTCAGAGTACTCTAGTCCGCTTCAGGGACTTAGAGATTTTATGTATATAGCTGGTCAGCTTTTAGTCTTGTGCGTGTGTTCATACGCCACACAGATTAATGCAAATTAATTCCGTCATGAAATTAGAAAACACGGAACACCATAAGTTCATAGAAAAATAGCTTCAAGCTTTTATTGATTGTAGAAAATAGGGACAAACTGAATTGTCTTATTACATGTCGGAAACAGAGAACAACAAAAGAAACACATACTACAAACAATTGCTACTGAAATGCAGAAGAACTAAACTAAGTATAATAACGGTGCAAATGCTCGCTATTTCATGCTCTAGGAAGTGTCACGCCATCAACAGTCGCTAGCTTGAAGGTTCCTTCTCCAAGCTTCCATTTGATGACGTAGGGACCTTCCCATGTGGGATTCATGTGTGACATGAGCGAAAAAACTCGCTTCAAAACAAGGTTGCCCACATCGAAAGCTCTTGGTCGAACTTTTTCATTATAATATCGGGCGACTCGGTGCCGATATGCGGCTGCCCTTAAATCAGCTTCTTCACGCTTCTCGTCGACAAAGTCCAACGACTCTAGTAAAAGATCTTGGTTCGCTCTAGGATCATAATAAGTCACTTGGTGGGAAGGAACTTCAAGTTCCATGGGTATAACTGCTTCAGTGCCGTATGCCAAGGCGAAAGGAGTATGGCCAGTCGCGGACTTGTGGGTGGTTCTATATGCCCAGAGTGCCGTTGGAAGCTAATCCACCCACTTGCCTCTAGCCTTCTCCAAATCGTTTTTCAAGATGGACTTGGTTATCTTATTTACGGCTTTAACTTGCCCATTCGCTTTAAGGTAGGCGACTGCTGCAAAACTTTTCTCAATGCAATACTTCCGACAAAACTCTTTGAATTTTCTACTCTCAAATTGAGTTCCATTGTCAGTAATGATAGTCCGTGGGTGACCAAAGCAGCATATAATGTTCCACACAACAAAGTTATTGACCTTTTTGGTGGTGATCGTAGCTAATGGCTCCGCTTATGCCCATTTGGTGAAGTAATCGACCGCGACAATTGCGTATTTGCACAACCTTTGGAGATTGGCAAGGAGCCGATGATATCAATTCCCCATATCGCAAACGGCCATGGAATAACCATTTGCGTGAGTTCCGTCGGCGGCGCTTTCGGGATCTTCGCGTGCTTTTGACATTTGTCGCATCTCCTTACATAGTCTACGACATCCCGATTCACGGTCGGCCAATAGTAACCATAGCGGAGTATCTTTTTGGCTAGTGTCTGCCCCCCAGTATAGTCGCTACAGTCTCCTTCATGGACTTCTCTTAAAACTCGTTTTATCTCATCGTGGGCGATGCACCTAAGTAAGGGAATGGAGAATCCCTTCTGATACATTATTCCATCCTGCATCATACACCACGAGGCTTTGCGAACAACTTGCCGTCTCTCATTCCTTCTCTCGGGCAAGGTATTGTGTAACAAGTACTCTTTAAACGGGGTCATCCATGACTCCTTTTTAGTTTCCTTTTCCACCACAAGATCAACTTCCATCTCATTTATGATCGGGGCATGTAGAGTTTCAATGGGAACCAAACCCATCTGCTGTGCATCACCAATGCTTGCAAATTTCGCCAAGGAATCGGCTTCCTCGTTCTGTTCGCATGGGATATGCGAAATATCATAGTATTCGAGGTCCGCCAACAATTCTTGGACCCGAGTGAGGTATGGAGCAAGCCTCACCACTTGTGAGTCACAAAAGATTTCAATCGATTTTACTCCAAGTTCTTTGGCAAGCTTCAGTCCAGCAATCAACGCTTCATGCTCGGCTTCGTTGTTCGTAGCGAGGAAATTAAGCTTCAAAGCATAAAAAATTGATTAGTTCTCGGGAGTTACAAGAACAACACCAGCCCTAGAACAATGGTCGTTGGATGCCCCATCGGTATATAGCTTCCATCGTACAACAAGAATTGCATCATTTCCATTTGGTTCGTCCTGCATAGTGCACTCTACAATAAAATCCACCAATGCTTGTCCTTGAATAGCCCTCCGAGGCAGGTTGGTGATGTCGAACTGACTAAGCTCAATGTTCTGTTTAAGTAACCTTCCACAAGTCTCTAGTCATTGGAGCACCTGCCGTAAAGGTTGATCGGTATAGACACTGACAGGATGGGCCTAGAAATACGGCTGGAGTTTGCGTGATGTAATTACCAAATAGTAAGCCAACCTCTCAATATTGGGATAATTTCTCTCTGCCCCCGTTAAACGCTTGCTAACATAGTACACCGGCTTTTGCATTCGGTCCTCCTCACGAATCAAAGCCACGCCGATGGTGTGCTGGGATACGGCCAAGTAAACATATAACTCCTCATGGTCTATGCGTTTCGACAGAATATGAGGTCTCTCCAAATGGCTCACCAGAGCTCGGAACATGTCTTCACAATCCAGTGTCTATTCGAAATTCTTTTTCCCTTTCCTTATCAAATCAAAGAAGGGAATACATTTATCGGTTGTTCTGGATATGAATTGACTCAATGCTGCGACCTTCCCATTCAGGCTCTGCACTTGCTTTATAGTTCTGAGTGCCCGTATGTCCCTAATAGCTTGAATCTTTTTCAGGTTCACTTCAATCCCTCGTGCGTTGACAATGAAGCCCAAAAACTTCCCCGATGCAACGCCAAAGGAGCTTTTTAATGGATTAATTTTCATTCCATAAAATCTGAGTATATCAAACATCTCTGCCAAGTCTCGAATGTGGTCGTTTTATTGCCATGACTTCATGAGCATATCATCCACATAGACTTTCATCGTTCTACTGATCTGATCTGATCTTTAAACATCCGATTCACCAGTCGCTGATAAGTTGCCCCTGCATTCTTCAACCCGAAAGGCATCACTACATAACAGTACAGTCCAACATCTGTGACAAAACTGGTGTGCTCCTGATCTGGGATGTGCATCGGGATTTGATTGTATCCCGAATACGCATCCATAAATGACAACAACTCATGCCCTGTTGTCGAGTCGACCAGCTGATCAATTCTGGGCAATGGGAAACTATCCTTAGGGCATGCCTTGTTTAGGTCCGAGTAGTCAACACAGGTCCTCCACTTCCCATTTGCCTTCCTCACCACCACGGGATTGGATATCCATTCAGGATAGAGGGTGTCGCAAACGAACCCATTGTCTTTGAGTTTGTCCACCTCCTCTTTGAGAGCAGCGAACCTCTCCGGGTCCATTTCTCTCCTCTTTTGTTTCATTGGTACATACTTTGGGTCAATGTTCAATATATGACTTGTGATAGCGGGAGAAATCCCACGCATATCAGAATGGTCCAAGCGAAAACATCGAGGTTTGCTCGGAGGAAATCAGTAAGATCCCTCCTCATCGAGGGGTCAAGCTGCGATCCTATATTCAGTACCCACGACGGGTCATCATGGCTGACCGTGATGTCAATCGTCAGTTCAACCGATGCCGCCTTGGCTTCCTTAGGTTCTTTATCATTATCTCTCGGATATATGTCTCAATGGATCCGACCGTGTTGCCCAAGCCAAGGCTCAGGCGCTACTTGTCAATCTTCAGTAACATGGATGCAAACGGATTTGTCCACACCTTTCCCTTCTCTCTTCGTTGGTCCTCTCTCAGCTCAGCCACATAACAAGCACGACCATTCGCTTGATCGCCGTGCACCACACCAACTCCATTTTCTGTCGGAAATTTCAAGGTTAAACACCATAGGGCCAAAGCTGCCCTAAACTCTGCCAGGGCAGGTCGACCCTAAAAAACATTATACGAGGAATCAACGTCCAAAACAATGAACGGTAGGATCCGTACCCTCCTACGTTCACCTTCTCCTAGCTCAACTGGCAATTCGACAAAACCCACTGCATTAGTAGTTGCACCATTAAAGCCATGAATGCGGGTTTTAGATGGTTTTAAATCCTTTGCCTCCATCTTTATTTGATCATATGACTTCTTAAAGATAATATTAACAGAACTCCCACAATCGGTCAATATTCTTCTTACAAGTGCCGGCCCGATCGTAGCTGAGATAACCATCGGGTCAATGGTAGGTGCCTCCACCTGATCGGCATTCCTACTCCTGAATACTATATCATCCATCATCATTCGCTGTTGTTTCGCCGAAGTCCCGTCTTTTGTGTTTGAGCAGCATTCGAAGTCCGCATGCTTTAAGGAACTAGCATAGCGTTCCATTTCTTGCCAACTCTTGTCTGTAGGGTGAGGCCCACCAACTATAGTGTTTATCACCAATCTCCCACCGGCTTGAGCGGGCTCGTCGTGTCAACGTGGAGCTTGTCCTCGATTGGGATCAGACGTCCCCTGTTCGCCTTCCTGTGGATTCTTAACAAACTCATGTAACTTCTTTTGGCGAATCAGCTTTTCTATAGCATTGTGGAGGTGTCTGCTTTCTTCAGTATTGTGCCCATAGGTCTCGTGAAACCGACAATACTTCCCGGTCTGATTTTGTTCCTCAGTCGATTCCTTTGGGCACGACTTTCGATATTGAAAGGTATTACAAGTTGATAGATAAATATTCTCCAAAGATGTGTTCAGGGTCGTATATTCATTATAGGTCAGGATCCTTAGTTTCCACTTTCCTGCTTCCCTATTCCATCCGAAATTTCCTCTTCCGGTTCCTTTTGATTGCTCCGACTTATTTTGAACATTGACTTGGACCTTAATAGAGCTCTCGCCAGATTGCTTCATGCGATGTTGCTTTTCACCGCTTCCTTACTGGGTCCTGGAGTACTATTCCTCCTTGACCACCTGGCCTTTTCCTTCCTCATAAATTGATTTGCCTTTGAATAAAAGCGTTCCAGGGTGGTCGGTGGTTTGCCTGCCAGCCAGTCACCAAACTCAGAGTCTGAATCCACTCCTTGCATCACGGCCATAAGGATAGCGTGGTCATTCAGATTGCTGACTTCAGTAGAAGCAACATGAAACCTCTACAAATAACCCTTCAACGACTCACCCAGAGCCTGGATCACACTGGATAGCGACAGCACATCCTTTGGGTGAGTGGCATGGATCCTAAACAGCTCCACGAACTTCATCGCTAACTCATCAAATCTGGAGATCGATCGTGGGGAAAGTCTTGTGAACTAGCGATTCCGGATAGGGTTATTAGGAAGCATATGCATTTGGTCGCATCATTTGCCCTAGCCGAGTCCATCATCCACTCGTATCTCATTATGTGCTGTCGAGGGTCAGTCTTCCCTTCATAAGATGGAATAGTAGGCATGCTGAAATTCCGGGGGTACTCGGCTTGTAGGATGTTATCGGTGAACGGAGTATGACTCCTCGATATGCCCCAATCATCGTTGGTCAATCCCTGGTTCACCCTCATCAGCTACCTGACCATAGCAGACAAATCTGGAGTTTGAATGGGAGGTGCTAGGTCGGTATCCGTCCTGCGTGATTGTTTCGGTTGGCGCCTTCTCGGCCGTTGATCATCTAAGTGTGCACCCTGAGGACCTGCTTCGTTACCACCTTGGTGAGGCGGTTGACCAGCTTCTACATGTACCCCAGAGCCTAAGTTTCTCATTCCAGGTTGAGTGTGACTTCCCAGGTGTAGTTGAGGAGCCACTGTCCTAGTCAAGGAGTCTGGATCATTCTTGTTGGTTTGTCCTTGGCGACTCGTCACCAAATGTTCTGTTGCTCCATTTTGTGCCATTTCAATCCTACGCGTCGACGCCTGGGGTGTTCATCAGACAAAGCGGAGCTGTCAGATGACGAGTAGGGAGTAGGGTTTCCTCCAACGTTCTGACGCTGATGCTGAGCAATCTGGGTCATCAGGTTGGCATTTGCTTGAATATGTTCGTTAAGTCGTCTCTTGCTTTCCACGATCTCCCTCATCAGCTCTTTGAACTCTGCCCTGGTGACAGCTTCTGCTTGGTTTGGGATGGTGGCGGGTTCTGCATTTGCATTAGCTTGCTGATTACTTAGTCCTACTTGCTAGACACTTGCAGTCTCATTAGCATCGATGTTATGGGAGGCAGATCTGGTGCGTGGCCTTGACATCTTAGAGTTATCTGTAGGAACTCTGAGTAGAATCTGTGAACTCCTGAGAATAAACTTGGATCTCCTTCGGGGGATTTCCTCAATCCAGTAACAACAAAGTAGATCCTAACATCCTGAGAATGAATGTTCTCAGTGAAGGCACCAAAATGTTAGCACCAAAATTGGTCACTAACACCCTAGAATAGATTTGTGTAGAGAGATTAATAAAGATAGTAAATTAAAACAGAGGAATATCACAATAGAATGCAAAAACAACAACAAAAACAAGAACACCAGATTTATAGTGGTTCGGCGTAACTGCCTACGTCCACTCTGAATAATCTTTATTGCTTTTTCAAATACTTGAATACAGATACAATCCGTAAACAAACAGCTTGAATACAAGTTGGAGTAAAAAGAAAGTGAGTGTAGAAAATGACAGAGTCTATCTGGAGTTCTCCTAAAAAAGATCCCTTAAACTGGACCCCTACCCCTCTATTTATAGACGAAGTTAGCCTGACATCCCTGTGCAGGCCCATGACCAAGAGAGCTCGGCTCATAGTTGGCAATTCAAGTAGACCGACCTTGGGGTGCCGACCCTCCATGGCTGATCCAGCTATTGCCGACCCATCCATGCTGAACCGGGGTTATCTCGTAGATGACTCGAAGCAAACTCTCGAATGACTCATAGTAGTTAGTGGTATGGCTCGAAGCGAAACAATGCTGACCGCATCACCTTGTTGTAGACCTGAAAACCTGCTAACTTCCCTGATGTGCACCGATCTAGGTATGCCGAACCATTGTGACCGAGCCCAGTTGTCGATCCACACATGCCGATCTACACACACTACTACAAAACAGGCCATTTGCATCACCTCATTTGAATCGGTTGAAGTAAAAACTGATGCAAATAGAACTATTTGCATCAGTTCTGTCTTAATAACCGATGCAATTGGTACGTGAAAAGCAATAGGTAATAAAAAAATCAAATTTGCATCAGTTGTCACCAACAACCGATGCAAATACGTCGATGCAAATAGTTTTAGTCGCATCGGTTTTAAAGTCAACTGATGCAATTACATCCAAAATAATAATTTTCGCACCGGTTCCCAAAGGAGGCGATGCAATTTCAAATTATCTAGGTTATTCATTGCTCGCCTGTTACGTCCCGCCTTTTCAATTTTTTTTCCCGCTCCCGTTGTTTTCCCCAAATAATTAGCTTGCTTCAAAAAAAATAAAAAAAAAACCCTAAAATTGATGGAAAAATGGAAAACACTATCAAGCACGACTCGACGACCTTTGATTGAAAAATGGAAATAATAGCCGTCTTGCATCCATCATCTACAATAGCCCAGCTGAAGCTCCGATAATGGCAGACAAGAGAAAAAATGGGAAAGAAAATTAGCGTCATACCGTCGATACCTCTCTCTACGCTAACTTGAAGTTAAGTAGAACCTCTCTCTCTTTAAGTTCATTTGTCTTTGTAATGTTTAGATTTATGTGAGTTCTCTGATAATGTAATTAGATTGAATTTTTGAATGGATTTTCGCGTTTCGTTCAGTCCATATATGCCAAAGAGTATTAATGAGATTTCTAAAGATACCTTTTGACTGTAGACATTTTCTAGATCATCCATTATATTTTTAATAGTGAAACTACTGGAGCACTTGATGTAAAACTTACTTTGAATAGATAACCAAATTTGACTAGAATAACTACAGTTAAAGAAAATATGATCCGAGTCTTCATTATATTGAACAACACACAACTAGTAGATCTGATATTACTCCAGTTGCTTATTCTTGGTAATGTAGGCAGTCTATCGATGTAGGAAAAATGTGTACATAAAGACATTTTAGGTGAGAAGGCCTTATTCCATATATGTTTAGACCATTGGCATGTCTGAAGTTGTTCCTTGCACCATAACCAAGCAGATTTAGATGAGAAATCACCATTTTTATGTTAAATCCCACCACCAGTAATGACAGTCTCTATCTTTGAGTATTGGTATTCGAGTGATTTCTTTCTTGATGTTAATAGGTAGATTATAATTATCAAGTTTTCCAATTGTGATTATCAATCAAGCTTGAAACATAACTATTCTGGTCTCTATATAATATTAAATTTTCATCATTCAATTTATGCAAGAAAATTTCACCATGAAGCCAGGGATCATGCCATATTTTTATGTGTTCTCCGTTATCTATTTTTCTAGAAATAACTCCATTACAGATTACTATATTTTTGAAATGCGCTCATTATTAAACAGAGTACAGTTGAAATCACCAGCAACTGCCCATGGTAGTGTTATAAGCTGCAATTTTTTAATATGCTGAACATGCTTTTTTGTACATAGAATGTGGTTTTTGTTACATAGAATGAAGTAAACTTGGATGGAAAATTTCTTCAAATTTGTCACTTTCAGCCAAGAATAACTGACACAGATAATTTTCTAAACTTATTACAAACTTAAATCACTTGCTAGAACGATTTGAAATCAAGTCAGTGGAATTATTTTAGCTAGTTGGTAATTAATGGGATATGATCATATACTTTGATAAAGAAACATTAACCATTATATAGATCAAGTTCAGACGAATGTTTTCCTAATGTTGTTTTGAACCAGAGCAAGTGATCCAGCACTGTTGCTAGCAGCTGGGTGTATAACATATACATTGATTATTTTACTTTGATTCAGTAAATTTTATCATTTTGCAATTCAATGTAACATAACTCGAGTTGTAAATATATCTAGAGTCCTGATGGGTGCACAGTAGCAAATATGACACCGGAGATGCAATTCGGGACTTACCATAATCTTCCACATTTGTGTACTGAGGTATTTTTGTCATTTTTAAACATCTTTCATCATTTGCTTACTTATATATGTTCTTATGCATGCTGATATACTTTGCTTCGTTGATATGCAGGCTGATGATGCGTTCGAGTAGGCTTAAAAAGCTAAGTATTCCAACATTATTAATCTTTGATTCTATCTTATATTATAATTAGTATTTATATTATAGTTCGAATGTCTGGTTTATTTACTTTGGTTACATCTATCGTAGTTGTTCTATGTTTAGGTTTTATTTGCCATTTTTTGCATTTTTGTCTGATAGTTGTTTTAAGTTCATATGTCTAGGTAGCCTTAATTAATTGTAGTCGATTTATGGTGAATTAGGGAGTCATGATTTTGGGTTTCGGTTCATAACTGAGTTTATTATGTTATCTCCTTTTGAAGAAAAGGTACTGTGCCTTCAATCTATTATTTTATAGTATATATATTATATCGAAATTTCAAATTTTAAAGTGATTTGTACTTGCTATCAAAAGATGCAACTTACAATGTTTAAACTGATCTATACTTGGAATTTAGATGAGACAGATAAAACATTTTTGGAGGGATCAAATATAACCTGTAACACTATGTATTGGAGTAATAATTTTAGCCTGCTTTGTGATATGTATAGAAGGCTATAAATGCTATGTGATATGTATAACATGAAAGATTTGATGTTGAAACTGTTATCCTATCTTGATTATTCTCATAGATGATTAAAATGTAGGATTTAGATCTTCATAATCATTTAACTTCGTGGCTACAAAATTTGTCATTTATATTAAAAGCGTTTATTTAAGATGTTTGACCCAATCACTACAGGACTTTTCTAGTGTCATCTTAAAAGTGTAAGGGTTCAAAAATGGAACCACATTATCAACAGCTGGTGCCTTTCTTCCTTAATCTCCTACTTGGTTACAGCACCCAACATGTAAGATATCTTTATCTGATTATGCACAGCTAATTTCTTACCAATTACTGTCTAAACGTTTCATTCTATCCTAAGAGTACAGAGGAATTTTATGATGTGGTGAGCTTATTCAATCCTAAGAGTACAGCTAATTTGATTGATGTGGTGGTGTTATGTCGATCAGAGTTCAGCAGATGGAGGCAATTTGTCTACGATGAGTTGAAGTGTGGTTGTAGAAGGAACTGGGAGTTAGCTGGGATGTCGATTTGTACGGTGAGTTGCTTAAAATTGGAGGTGGAAAGGAGAGGTACTGTCTTATTTCTGTTTCTAATCTACATTTCCTTTAATTTTGCAAGACTGCTGCTTTCTGTATTTGATAGCTTATGCAAGCTTGTAATCCAATTCACGCTTCATTGTTTCCAAAATAACATAAACCAGCACTTCACATAAATCTTATAATGTACATGTACATCCTTACTAGAAGGATGCATATGTTTGTCCATAACATATATATCAGGTACTTAAATTGTTATATTATCTTTCAATCATGAATTCAGAATGACATCATACTTTAACAAGACGGGTTGGCCAACTAATGCATCAAGCACAGAAGAAGAAAGATGAATTTTTTGTTTAACAAGATTAGTTTAAGAAGAAGAAAATCAAAGATGAATTTTTTGTAACTTTAGGTTAGATATGTGATTTTTCTAAACTAATTATAACTCCTTTATTATTTAACTGTGAAATTAACGTGCTGACTTTGGTCTGTAGAGTTTGTATGTGGAAAATTGAATAGAATTGCTTAGTGGTTGATTTTATGTGGAATATTAAGTGGTTTTCGTTCTTCGCTGGGCTGGATTTTTTGTATAAATTGGTACTTTGGTCCATTGGTGCCTAATGACAAGAAGAATAAGAAAAGGAACTGATCTAATTAAAAATGCAAGTTGATTATAAGATGAATTTTAACGTGTGTGTTAGCTAGATCCAGGATGAAGTTCATAGTTATATCACTGCCAATTTGATTTTGTTACTTCGTTGTTGGTATCTTTTGAAATACTAATACAAACTTGGTCATAGCCACAAGCAGCTCAAACAATAAATTTTAGCTACAAAATTGGAGGAGCCTCGTATGCATAAAATTATAGAGTTGCTTTAGATTTTAAAAATTAGGTAGTCAAGTTTTGTCTTTATTCTCTTTTTGAAGCTGAAATGCAAGTTAAATGAATATCATCATACTTGATTTATATAGTTGATCTACATTTTGAAGTGAATGAATTCACAGTTAGCTAACATTTTGTGTAAGATTTTATTCATGTAACATGACTATTTTACTACTGCATACTACAACATATCAATATTTCTTTTCTGATGCTACGACCCTGAAAATGAGTGTTGTACAAGAACTAGAAACAACCTATAGTAGTTACATTGCAAATTATCCCTTGGACATCATTCATATATGCACTGTGCCCCATTAAAAAAATTAGGGCATTTGGCGTTGGTTGAAAATTAATGGAATTATTTTTGCATTTCTTACTTGTCTTAGATATTAATCCATACAACGATGTACCTAGATAAAATCAATATATGATAACACGCTATTTTATCTAAACAACCATTGGTTGTTGCTACCATGACTGTTATATTATCTTTGATTTTCTTCTTCTTAAACTAATCAGCCATTGTTTAACAAGTTCATTTTAAGCCATTCTGTGATAATAAGGAAGACTATAATTTAAATTTTCTTATCCTCGCAGGCTATCTATTTGCTTGCTGCAAGCACTCTAAATATTGAGCCATCCAAGTATATGAACTGTTTTCCTGTTTCAGTAACATTTGATATGTTTGGATAGTTTTGATGGCGATGAACTTTGTCAATGAAGAGTAGTGAATGAGTAATGTTGCTGGTGACGTTTGGCACTGATTGTTAGTGGAAAGGATACTGGAGGTTGAAGAATTGATGTAGTAGGTAGTGATGGATGTTTATAAAGCAGTGATGCTATGAGCAGTAAACTAAGCGCTTGTGATTCTATCTCATTACAACCAGATAGAAACACATTCATTATTGTACACATTCATTATTGTCTTCATATTGATGCGACAAATTTGAATATGCAAAAGGTTTTCCTCTAGTTTCATATACCCTGATCGAGAAATTGATTAAAGTGGGGGTACCATCACTATAAAGAGATGACAATGCAACGGTTGACAGTTATGGGAAGGTATTCATGAATTCTAAATTTACCAACATTTTATCAATGCTCATTGCAAGCCCTCTTCTCCTCCATGTATATTTACAACTTTGTAAATATGTTTCAACTAGACCACAGTTTAAGATGCAATTTTTAAAACTATTTGATAAAAGTGATATTGAACTCTCTCTTTTTATCCTGGGGGCTCAAGGCGTTATTAAGTTCTCAGTGTCTATCCATGGTAAATCAATTAGAAATCTTGAGTCAACTTTGTCCATAGCTCCTCCCTTTCAAAATAAAAGTTGCTTGCATGTCCGAATGAGAACAACAGTTAAAGCTTCCTTTGTTAATCAGCATATATGTTGAGAACTTTCAGTTATCAACATATGCTCCTACACATTTTTACCCTATGTTATCAAAATTCTGCATTAACTCCCATGTTGTTTTTATGTACATGGGTGCAGTTTGAAGAAAAATGGTCATAAATTTTTCAATATTTTTAGTGGATAATTTGTTCTCCAACAAACTAATAATACATTTTTTGTGGATGTTAATGAAATACATGATCCATTTTGGATTTTGCATTCATACCTTTTATATTCCACCTGAGAAGATTCATTTATTTTTCCTCTGCTCCTTATTTATCTTTTAGGAGTATTTGGCTATGCAGATTTCGTAAGAAAACTAAGATGCTTTTTGACATGTTGTTGATACACCTCTAGCATGTGGGAGACATTCTCTAATTCTTCTTTTTCTGTTGTAATTTCAGGAATATGCGTTGATGTTTTCTCTGCAGCAATGAAATCCTCATATGGGGAATCATACTTCTCTTTATATGTTTCTTCTACTCCATGTTCTTCAGTAACTTATTGCTTTGTTTCAGTTTCAGGTATTTCCATACGAACAGAGCTTGCATTACTAGATTTAGTTTCTTCATGAATATCAGCAGTTAAGTTACTATCTTCAAATAAATTCTAGAACATGTTACCCATGCTTACTTCTGACAGATGATATTTCTCTGCAAGGTCAGTTACAAAAAAGTCCAGTTCTTCTTTTCTGCTGTAATATTGATGATATCTGTATGGAATATAAATGATTGTAGTCGAACATAGGTTATTTCTATTCTTTAGTGTATAACAACACTGTCATGATGTTAAACAGGTCCGGGCAGTCTAGATATTCTTCAAGGCCACTCGAAGGCTACAATGATACTCATATTGAATAATGCAGCGCAAGGCATACTATCATCGTTCTTTTTCAAATATGAAGGTAATTATGTAGTTAGTTTTTCCTTTTTTTTTCTTCCTTGGTGTGGGTCTAATACATACATGATGTAGATCATTTATTTCAATGTAATTGATGTACACAAATACAATTTAAAGAAATATTCATCAACTGTTGCCACTATATTTACTGGATTTGCTTCTGCTGCACTATTTGGCCATTCTCTGACTATGAACTTCATGTTGGGAATTTCAATAGTTTTTATTTCTATGCATCAGGTAACAGTGACTATAACTTCATGTTGGCCACTATATTTTCAATAGTTTTTATTTCTATGCATCAGGCATCAGGTAGAGTTGGTGGATGCTCAAAGTAATGAAATTTTCTTTTATATTACTTATTTTAATATCTGATGTATAATATTTGTCATGTGGCAAACGTATTCCAAATAAATGTAGCACTATTAATTATGTATTGTATATAAGCTTTAGTGTTGTTTTTGTATGAGCTTTTTAAGAAAACCTGGAATATGTATTTTTGTGTGTCTATATATAACACGCTGCATTTATTTTTTACTACTGACCGTCTGATTATGTACCATGGAATTTATTTATGTTTTTCATTCAAATTTAATTTTGAATGATAGTAAGATTGCATGCAATAATTGTTTGTTATAATCAATAATATATATAGTCTATTTGAGTACTGTAATAATGGTATCTGAGAATGGTTTTTTTGCAGCAGGTTTAAATAGCTAATGCAATAGAGGGATTAGTTTGCATCAGTTGTTATAAAAAACCGATGCAATAGAGGGATTAGTTGCATCGGTTTTCATTACAACCGATGCAACATGGGGCTGTGTCCAAGCAACCAACCATGATATTTTGCATCAGTTGTTAGTAACAACCGATGCAAAATGGACCTTTTTGCATCGGTTTCAGAACTGATGCAAAAGTGTTAAGCCTGTTGCATCGGTTGCATATGCATCGGTTGTTGAACTAATGCAAAAGGGGGGTAAACAACCGATGCAAATGGCCTGTTTTGTAGTAGTGACATGTCGATCCACCTAGGCCGACCCAACATGACCGATCCACTCCGACTTACCTACCTTGACTGACCCATCAAGGCCGATCCACCTAGGCCGACCCACTCTGACTCATCTACTTTGACCGACCCACCAAGGCCGACCCACACATGATCCTTCATAATAGCTATTCTACTTCAACCGACCCACCATCCAATACCGAACCTCACATATATAGGCCGACCCAATCAAGTTACATCGATCCCTTATACTTCCAATCCTTTCTTGGCTTGAGTCCTTTCTAGGTCCAACCATATCCTCTGCAACTATCGCCTTGTAGCCGGGCCAAGTAGCCGGGTAACAGTTATATATATATATATATGTGTGTGTGTGTATATATGTATATGTGAGCGTATGTATGTGTATGTTATATATGTGCACAAGACATACAAACAAAGTTGCAGTCACTTTGAACAATTTCCATTCGTTAAACTGTTGAAAATTGGAAAGCCGATTCCTGGTTACATTTTCACTTATTAATTAAATTACATATAAATGTAAAAAAATTTGAAAACTAATTTCTTATCATTTTAAATAAATTAAAATGATCACAATTGAATTATAAAACCATATAAATCAATATTGAACAATTGCTTATGAAAAGTGCTGTTGTATCGACAAAGCGTTATCAATTTCCTTATATCTTTCTAATCAAGTGTATATTTTTATAAAATTATTATAAATGATTTATTATCACTATATAACTAATAAAAATGAATTATTATCATTTTAAAATGATTATTAAATCATTTAAACTCAATTTAAATTCAAAAATCAATTACTTAAAAATGATGACATCATTGATGATGTCATAAAGGCATTTTATTTCCAAAAATAAAATAAATAATTTATTCATATTATTGCTTAAATGGATAAATAAATGTATGTATCCAGGTTCGTTCATGCTAATATTGAGAAAATCTCAATTTTCTCGAAAATTGATTTTCGTCGTTTCTGATGAAAATCCCAAATACCCATATTTGTTAATATATCTTTAAAACAAGTTTACCATCATTATTTATAGTTCAAAACATTATAATTTATGTTATAAAATCTTGTATTTGAATATTTCAAATATAAATATAATTTATTAAAGCGATAAATTTGCGGGTCATTACAGTACGCGTATGTGAAGTCAAGACGACTAAGTAAAACAAAAGACATAACAAATGGAAAGCAATTGGCATAAACTAGTGTTATGTATAAAGTGTGTATTTACCATCCACTAGAACGTTGTTCTAGCTCCCTCCTCATTACAACCCATAGGATGACTTTAGAGGGATAGGTATTGGTCCAAGGCGGAAACGGTGGTAGGATAAATTTCCTTATACATGCTTGGCACTGACAACGACACTAGAGATTAAATGTGTTAACTTTGGCCAGTAATCATATGTTTTATTATACTTTGCTACTTCGTTGTGAGTTTATATTGCTAGTGCTATGATATGATTTTGTTATTATTGGATACCAATGCAATAATCCGTACTTTGGTAGACTTGGAATTTCGTTTAAGCGAAAATTTGGGCCCATCGAGGTGCGGGTTAAATAGTTTACACTAAAATTAATCTAGTAATTAGATAAAATCATATTTTATTTAAACATATATATATATATATATTACATTTATCGATTAATAATATTAATTAATTCAATTAAATGTAGATTTAAATGTATCATATATACATTCAATGATATAACATTGTAGCATATGAAATATAAATATGTGTGTATCTATGTATATATATTCTTGAATATACTATAATATGTGTATATTGTTTGTATACAGATATTTATAAAACCATACATTCATAGACACACACACATATTTTAGACATATATATACATAGAAGTTATATTTATCTTACCACTTATATAATATTTGTATATATGTATGCCGAACTATATATACACATACACACGTATAAACAAATTTATACAATAGAAAATATATATTTTCAAAATGGGAGAATACTTGGCAAGAAAGGAAACATGGAAATAAAATTTCTCTTAGATCCAGATTTAATCAAATCGGAATTAAAAGGAAACTAAATTGGTGGTACTTGGATTTTCTCTTTTACAAACACCAATTAATAGTAGGTTAAAAACTGTATGGAAAGAATAACATGCTTAATCACAACGAAATATCTTGATTTTCAAAAATTGCAGATGTGAAATATACATTGAACATGAAAATGTGATTGTTATAAACTATTGTTACAATTAATATTTTGCTTCAATAACATGATTAATTTTTTAAAAACCTACATACATATATATATATATATATATATATACATACACACACACATAGATGGGAAAATTGAAATTTTAGATTTAAATGTCAAATACATACAATTGACTAAATACTAAGGTATTGAATATATTGATTGAAAAACAAAATTAACTTAACTAAAAGGTTCGACTTGATATTAATTTACATTTTCAAATAATATGAAAAATAAAGCATATGAATATACACATATAAAATTTAGTTAATTAAATATTAAATCCATAACTACAAGTGAATTAAATTGTGAAAACAAATGTAGATTTTACAATGAAACAAATTTACATTAACTAATAATTTTAGATCAAATATACAATATCAATACACAAAATAAATCAATCATAAATTTGATTTTAGTTCGTTAATAAATTAATTAAACTGTGATAACACTTGTAAATTTTATAGTGAATTAAATCTACACTGACTAATAATTTTGGATCCAACAACCATTATCAATACACAAAATAAATTAAACATAAATTGATACTACAATTAAATGAAAATATACAAGAGGTTTTAGGACAGACTAATAAGTGGCAATTCAATATACATATATGTGAATTTGATCAGGATTAAACATCACGAATAAATATAAATTAAATAGAAAATTAAACCTGAAATCTTTGCCTTGTGTAACACCTTGATATGAGATTGCTCCTTAGATCTCTAAGTAGATCCATATCCGACTTTGAAAGAGAGTGATGAATCACGTGTTTTGATTTTATTTGATTTAATTTTGGGTGATGGGAACACAAAATTTTGACTATAAATGCGACCAGGGGTTGGCAGCCATGGTTTTAAAGAACGGGAAGAAAAGGAGAATTGAAAATATTGAAAGTGAGAATTTGTTTTAAAGAAAGAATAAGTACATTTCCTCTTATTTCTATTAAATTCTCCTCCTCTAGTTCCTTTAATTCTCAATTAGGTCTTATCTAAATCCTTTCCTCTCGCTTGCTTGGCTGGCCATACAATTTCTTCATATAAAGAAAAATCTCCAAAAGCTCGTTTAAGTTAAAACCAATTTAAATGTATACCGATATCATACATTGACATTTACATATGTAATTTTTATATATACATCCAAATAATTACCAACATCCCAAATATCAGCTAAATTAATAATTTCATCTTCTGACCCACCCTTCTTTCTCACCTTTATCCCAAATGGTAGCTCCCCTTCCCGTCTATCACAGCCGAACCCTATTTTAATTTCATCTTCCCGCCTATGACCGTACCCCCTCCTCCTCCACCTATGCCGCCCCATCCACCTTCTGACCCACCCTTAGCCCCGACCATGCCTTCCTCCTCTGATACCATTCCTCCCCTCCTTCCGCCTCTTCTTCCATCTCTTGTCTTCCCCTTGACTTCTTATTCTTATTCTGTCCCTTTGATTCCTGCTATCTTTGTTGTAGCTTCTCCTCCTAACCCTACATGGCCGTACTTATTCAAAAATAAGTCGAGAAATGCTGGAACATACATCCCCATTCCTATTGTTCCTTCTTTTCAGGGTGATGTTATGGTTCCCCCTTCTGATGTTATTGCTGCAGGCAAGGAGGCGTGGGATGATTACATTGTGGGCTTCTTCTTAGACAAGCCTTTGTCGTATACATTGGTTGTAGAGCATCTGAAAAGAATTTGGAAGATTAAAGGCTCGATTAAGGTGAAATTTGATGGGTTTGTTTTCCTTTTCCTACTCTCTTGCAGTGAAGACAAGGAAAAAATCTTAAAGGGTGATCATATAATTATGAAAAATAAACTGTTTATAATTCAGAACTGGGTACTGGAAATTGGCAATGGTAGCAGTAGCATTTCCTCTGTACCAATTTGGGTTTAGTTCTCTGATATCCCCATATATATTCTTGGCTCATTTGGGGATAAACTGGTTGTCTTCTAGGTTAGGCACCTTATTGTTTTTGATGAGTATACAAAGAAACTTGAAAGAATCTCTTATGCTAAATGTATGATTGAGGTTAAACGAAACCAAGAATTGATGAGTAGCTTCCCAGTTAAATTGCTCAATGGAAAAAATCAAATAGTTAAAGTGTCGGATTTACGAAAACTAAATATATGTACCTTTTGCAATTCATTTGGACATAAAACTGAAACATGAGAGCATTTTGAGGATGCTAAGGAAAGAAAAACTCCGAGAAAAATTAATGAGAGGATAAAACAAGGAAAAGAAAAAAAAGAAGTGAAAGGAAATGATAAGAAAAGCTTTAACCAAAGGCAGGCATGGAAAAAAGTAAATAGAAGAAAAAAGGAAGAGAATTCTAGTGCTAAAGGAAATGATAACAGTGTTAGAGAGCAAGAAAAAGCAATGAAAAAAATGAAATAACAATTGAATATGATGATGAAGTAAACAAGGCCGATGTTGTTGATGGTTCAAACAACAGTCATTCCAACCCTTGAATTGACAACCTGACAGCTGTTGAGGAGGTAAAAGTGCTAACCTCCAACATATTTCAGTGTTTAGTTGATATTGATGAACATGGTATAGAAAAAAGTGATAAAGGCACAAAGGTTAATGAAAAAGCAACAAACATGGGGAATGTGCACCTCAAGCCAAATGCACATGATATATTGCATGCATGCACAGATAAAGCCTCTCCAACTTTGCATGAATCACAAAATCCAACTATCCCAGTTAACACTACTTTTGATTTTGATATGAACATGTGCTCAGTCTCACATTCCATTCTCAACATTGATTCCCCTGACCCACTTGCTACCCCAAACCAATCAATGCCAACCACTCAACCAACAAAATGTCCCATACATGCAAATGATTCAGTTTCGAATCACGTACCCTCATTAACTCCAATTCCATCTTCTAACTTTGATGACATTGTTCTCAATGTCAAATCTTACTCCCCTCAAGACCATTATAACCTTATCCAAGCTCCCCCTAGCTTCTATGATGCAGCTGTGGACCCCTCTTTTGCCACATCAGTAAACCCATCCCTGCCATCTTCATTCTTACCTCCATTCATCCCAATTTCATCCATTCAATCTGCTGGTTCTCGGGCGAAACAACAACGTAATAATAAAAATAATAAAGCCAACCTGTCTGATCTTAATGAAGCAAATATCTTATCCCCATCCAGTACCATCCCTGAGTGTGATAATAATAACTCTCCTGCAACTAGGAGCAAGCAAAGTTTGTCCCATCCACTGAATAACAAGTGATATGTTGCAAAACATAGCAGCTTGGAATGTGCGTGGTGCTCACCATGACATCAAACTCAATCAAATCAAAGCCCTGATTGATGAAAAGGACCTACACTTGGTAGCTGTTCTAGAAACAAAGCTAAACAACAGTCTGACACTTTGTGCAACTAACACAATTAAACCTCTATGGACCCTTCACCACAATCTTCCTGAAGCTCCATATGGCCGTATCATGATCCTATCTAACCCGAATACATACACTCTCAACCCTATCCTCTCCAACAAGCAATTCATACATTGTCACTTACTTCACATACCAACTTCTAAATCCATGTACATCACTGTGGTATATGCTGCCAGCCAGGCTAACACAAGGCAAATCCTACATGATTATATCTCCCTCATTTTGCTCAAGAAACACATCCTTGGATTGTCCTTAGAGACTTCAGCTGCCTCCTAAATTATGATGACAGACATGGTGGGAACCCTTTCAACATCAATGAAACTATGCCTCTAAATAATTCTATCACTGCCTCATCCCTTATCCAAATCCCTTATATTGGTTCTAGGTATTCCTGGAATAATAGAAGCAAATCAGGTTGTAGAATATATAGCAAAATAGACAATTCCTTCTGTAACCTTGCAACTCTTACTACTTGGCCTGCCATTGTTTCTGACCTCCCCTCTTCTTTTCTCTGACCACTCTCCATAAATAATAACCTTCGGGGATGCTACTACTAAAAAAAAATCCTCTTTTAAATTTTTAATGCTTGGATACTTGAACTGAAATTCTTAACAATTGTTATAACTGCTTGGAATTATGCTTATTTTGGTAACCCTATGCTTGTTTTGCAGCAGAAGTTGAAGCTTGTAAAAAAGGCCTTGGGAGCTTGGACTAGGACTAAATTTGGGAATGGAAGCAAAAAATCAGCTACTTTAAAAGCAAGACTCTCCCTTGCTCAAGAAATGACCATGCAAAACCCGGATGATATGTATACAGTTGGGCTTGAGAATGAACTTTCTGATCTGTACTTCAAGGCCTTGGTTACAGAGGAGAATATGAAGAAGCAAAAGCTCAGACAGAAGTGGGATGCATTAGGAGACAGGAATTCCAAGTACTATCATGAGTCTCTCAAGATTAAGCAAGCTAAAGCTCTCATTCATAGTATCCATGATCAGTTTGGTAACCTTTCAAATACACCACAACAAGTTGATGATGCAATGTTGGACTACTTCTCTAGTCTGTTGGGTAATACTGCTAATTTCATTCCCGACTTATCCATAATTTCAAATCTCTCCCTTCCTTTATTTGATAATGATCAAATCAAAATGCTATTTGAGGTTAAAAGTGAGGAGGAAATTAAAAATAGCATATTCAATATGAATAAAATTTCGTGTGGTGGTCCTGATGGGTTTAGTGCCCAATTTTTCACATCTTGCCGGGATATAACCTGTAACGACCCGAAATTTTTGATCTCGAAAAGTCCAGATAGTTACACTTGGTATCAGAGCTCCGCCACACCCTCATCTTCCACGTCCTGCCCCAGCGCACGTCCCCAACTCCTTTGTCACGACGCCATGGACAAGAAACCCGAGACCCAAAATCACCGCTCTTAAACCCTAAATCGAGATCGACACGCCATCCCACGGCCCTACAAACCACCGTGTCATTTTTAGTAAGCTTGTCATCAACCAACGCACCTCCACGCCCACCCTTTCGCTATGAAAACAACCACCTCGCCGAGATTTGCCGAGAAACCCAAATCTGATCATCTATCGATTCCTACCTCCACACTTGCTTAAAAATCTTCAAATCGCAGCCAAAATTCAAGTTTTTCAGTAGCCATCAACATCATATAAGCCATTAAATAAAACGTGATAGTTGAAACTCAACCATTCCTAAGCTACTTACTGTGCCATACGCTTTACTCCTCCTATACTTCATACTTCTCACGGAATAAAATTTTAAAATGATCTATAATCGTAAACAAGCAGATTTTGTTTTGATTTCCAGGCTTAAATCTATCTAGATCGTTTGGTTATGATTTTTTTAGTTGCTGTTAACTGTTTTGTCAAATAGAACATGGAACAAGAAGGAAAATAGTACAGTGTGTTATCCCGCCTTTTGGCAAGGCCAGAACACCAAGGAATTGATGTGATTTCAAATATCGCTTGTCATGGACATCGATGAATTTTGTCCGAGTCCGGATCGAGCTACAATTGATGAGACATGATTAGCAGAGCAAAGAAAGTCAACGTTTCAAGTTTCAAGTCAATTTGAGTTCATAAGCTCAAGATATGATCGATTCAAATTGAAGGGAAAAGCCCAGACTTCGTATCCATCGCTATGGGTGATTTCGTACCCATCACCGAACCCTGGTTCGAATCGATCACTTTCATATCAATCAACTTCGAATCCATCGAAGTACCTCGGTCCGAATCGGTCTCATTCGAATCCATCGACAGATCACCTACTTCATATCGGCCAACTCCCATGAGTTCATATCGATCAGGAGCGGCCGTGTTCGAATCCATCGAGTTCGTATCGATGGACTTCGTACCCCTCAGCAGATGAAGCGCTTCGTATCCATCAGCCAGTATCTGCTTCGCATCCTTCAGATTACCTTCATTCGTATCCATCGAAGGGTTCAAGTTCACATCAATTGACTTCGTATCCATGGAGAAGCTACAAGGCTCGTATCCATCAGAGAAAGGGTTGTTCGTATCCATCGGCCATCAGTTGTTCGACTCCATCAGTGAAGCCTTGTTCGAATCCATCAGTGATGCTTCATTCGAGTCCATCAAGCCAGCAAGCCAAGGTGATGTGTCATCCCTCGATGCGAACGCGTCGAGATATATGGATTCGACGCGGTCGACTCGGAATGAAGACCGGATCGAGGCAAAGTGTGCGCTCCACGTCATCACAGAGGCGCATGACACCATCGATTCGAAACCATCGGTTCGAAAAGATGGATTCGAACCAAACAGCCTAGCAAAGAACATCACTTCGTATCGATGATATCTCTCAATCCACTGATCCAAATGCCATGAAATTTTCACCGGAGATTACACACATACTGAGGAACGTCTCCACCAAATTTAAGCTCAATTGGACATCATCGTGATCGATACGAAATGACTTCGTATCGATCACAAATCAACTTGAAACTTTCTGAGGTTAGTCGCGTGGGCCCACTCACGTGCCAGAAAAAGTCTCCCGAGATTTAAGCGCGATCTTAGCCTCCTACGCCTATAAATAGAGCCCCAGAGCCAACAGAAAAAGGATCTTTTTTGATTCTCAAGCGTCCAGACTCTGCCGGATTGATATTTGCACTGTTAAACTTGAATTCCCAGTTGTAATTCACTGTTTTTTGATTGTTTGTAATCATCGAAAGAGAATCAATAAAATCATCAAAACTTCACAGTGGACGTAGGCGCTACGCCGAACCACTCTAAATTGCTTGTCTTTGCATTTTACGTTTCTTGTTCGTTGAAGTTTTTGTTAGATAATCTCTGCTTTACATTTATATTCTTCATTTTATCTCTTCAAATAACTTCCGAAGAGTGTTGTGCCCATTTTTGGTACAAATACTTTGGTGCTTTCACTGAGAAAACCAGTTTTTCTCCTGCTCTTTGGATCTACCGTCGATACCGGATTGCATAAATCCAAGAGGAAGATCCAGATATCCAGTCCGGAATCCTTCCATTCTATTCAGATTTGCTCAAAGTCTAGGAAATGACTCCACCGCTGAAAATGGTTAGCACAAGAACCGCCGCTACCGCTGCTGATCAAGAAGGCCGAGATAGGCAGAATCCTACGCAACAGCCTTCTTCCAATCAGGACAACACTGCTCACTCAGATCCGTCAGGACCGGTCACTCGACAAGAGTTCCAAGTGTTGTTCGAGGAACTGACCCAAAGCCGGCAACAGTTGGCTGAACAGTTGCGCGTCAATGTTGAATTGACCAACCAACTAAACCGCCAGAGCCATAGAAGGTCCAGGAGAGACGATGTTTCCCGCGCATCCACTGAAAGTTCTGCCTCATCTGACTATCACCACAGGTCTACCCATCCCCGGTTAGAAGGAAGTCGCGCACAGACCACCAGATATCAACCCGCCTTAACCGTCAGACAGTTGAGGGCAGGGCCGTCGACCATCTTTCAGACAGGGCCCTCAACACGAGGAGACACCGCTCCACAGTATACCGCGGACAACCATGCTACGACTGCCGCGGTAGAGACAAGGGTTGACACCCGAAATATGTCAGAACCAAACAATCAACAGCGCGGACATACTCCTGAACCATATGTCCCAGAAGATGCTGAGCCGAGGAGGCGAAATACGGATCGTCGACAGCGCCCGGTCCAAACTCGCACTGTGGAACCCGACCACACCTTAGCTCAGCCTGCCCAGAACGTGCCAGTGTCAGACATTTCGACCATGATACGCCAGATGATTCGCGAGAGTCAGGGGCTCACTAATGACGACTGGGGGCTCTCCCGCAGTCATACCCCTTTCACAGACGAGATATTGTACTCTGAACCCCCTCGGCGATTCAGAATGCCAACTCTCCCAATGTACGAAGGGAATAGTGACCCCAATCAACATATTTTGAAATATGAATGGTCAATGAGCGCTGCAAGAGCGGATGATGCAGTGAAATGTCGAAGTTTCCCCATCTCTTTGGGTGGAATCGCAACCATGAGGTTTACGAGGCTACCACCCAGATCTATTTCTTCGTTCGATCAACTAGCCAAGAGGTTTGTAGAGCAGTTTCATATGCATGTAGCTAGGCCTAAAGACGTTAATACCCTGTCTAGTGTCACTCAAGCTCATGGAGAGACGCTCAGGCGTTACTTAGAAAGGTTCCACGTAGCATGTGTTGAGATTAGTAATCCCAACGATAACTCAATCTTGATGGCCTTAACCAAAGGGATTGATCCCGATTCTGAGTTTGGGAATTGGCTAGCTGGAAAACCACCCGCATCGTTGGACCGTTTCTACTCCAAAGCCGCTCAGTTCTTACGGCAAGAGGACGCGAAACAGTCTAGGAAGCAGGACGATGTGCGGCCTAGTATTGAGGGAATATAGAGTAATGTGGCAGTTAAACAGTCGGTGAGAGTTCCGGGAAAGTTCAACTGAATATACAGAACAAGCAAACCCAGCCGAGAGGAAACAATGGCCAAGACAAGAAAAGAGATCAGAACCGAGGCCCACGCCGTAGGGCTCAAATGTTTGACAATTACACGCCGTTGAATACGTCATTGGAGAACGTATACTTACAGACTTGCAACACTGTACAGTATAAGAAGCCTGCTCCGAAACCCTCATCGGAGAGGCAGGTTCAAACGGGAAAGTTCTGTAGATTCAATGAAAGCTACGGCCACAATACGAATGAGTGTCGACACTTACAGGACCTCATTGAGAAGTTAATCAGAGAAAGGAAGTTGGACCAGTTTGTGTGGGCGCCTCAGTCTGGTGATGCGGGCCCTTCAAATCAGAATCTTCAACAAAATCAAGAAAGGCAGGAAGAACCCGCTCGTGCGAGCGAGAGGTTGGTTATTAACACAATAAGTGGTGGTCCCCATCCAACAGACAGGAGCTGGGGGGGAAATGGAGTCGTATGCTAGTTCTGTCAGGCATGCGAACTTCGAGTGTTGTAGTAATTGTGAAGATGGAAGTCCGGCTAAGCAACAGAAAATAATATCTGATGATATCGTGTTTAGAAGCCGAGACGCTGATAAGGTCGAAGCCCCTACAATCGACCCGCTAGTCATATCTACCCAGGTGGGTCCTGCTTGGATGAAGAGGATCCTGGTTGACAGTGGGAGCCCTATGAATATTCTGCTTAAACGGGCTTACGACTTAATGAAAATGGAGGCAAAGGATCTGAAACCCTACTTGTCCCAAATCCATGGTTTTAACGGGAGTGCCACGATACCCATTGGAATAACTGAACTACCGGTTGAATTGGGAGTTGGAGAACGCCGGAGAGTACGGATGTTACAGTTTGTTGTTTTAGAGATTGATTCACCTTATAATGCGTTTTGGGCCGACCGGCCCTAGCTGAGTTCAGGGCGGCCATCGCCCCATGGTGTTTGACTCTGAAGTTCCCCACCGATCGGGGGATTGGAGTCGTTCAAGGAGATCAGGCCACGGGGAGGGCCTGTTATGTTGCTGAGCTGCGTGGGGTGCAACGGAAGGAGAAGGGAAAGGGCGTAGAGGAATCTCTCTGCGTCCGTTCTATTGATGATTGACAGTTGGTGCCTGGGCCTCGGCTCGGACACCCTAACCAATTCCTGAAAGACCTCGACCCTAGGGACAATGAGGATAAAGGTGAATCTAAGGAGAGTCAAGCTTCTCCGGTCGAACTGACTGTGGACGTCCCAATCAGTGAGGATGATGATTCGAAAATGCTAAAAGTTGGGTCTCAATTGAACGAGCAGATACAACATGAATTGGTTGAATTTCTCCGGGCGAATCTCGACGTCTTCGCCTGGACACACTCTGACATGAGAGGAATCTCGCCAAGCATTGCAAGTCACTCCCTGAATATAGATCCGCGACATGTCCCAATAAAACAGAAAAGGCGCGGTATGGATCCAGAGAGATCTGCCGCCCTTAAGGAGGAAGTTGATAAACTACAATCGAACGGATTCATTCGGGACTCCTTGTATCCAGAATGGGTGTCCAACCCTGTACTGGTTCGAAAACCAAACGGAAAATGGAGAACTTGCGTCGATTACTCTGACTTGAACAAGGCTTGTCCGAAAGATAGTTTCCCACTTCCCCGAATTGACCAGCTCGTGGATTCAACAGCCGGACATGAGTTACTATCTTTCATGGACGCTTATTCCGGCTACAATCAAATACCCATGCATTTACCTGATCAGGAACATACCAGCTTCGTGACCGATCTGGGACTCTACTGTTACAAAGTCATGCCATTTGGTCTAAAGAACGCCGAGGCAACATACCAACGCTTGGTCAACCGGACGTTCGCCAACCAGATCGGGAAGACCATGGAGGTTTACGTGGATGACATGCTAGTGAAATCTCGATTCTCCACAGACCACGTCAAAGATTTAAACTCAATGTTCTGCATCCTTCGGGAGTACGGGATGAAGCTCAATCCACTTAAGTGTCACTTCAGTGTCGCATCCAGAAAATTCCTTGGATTCATCGTCAACGCTCGAGGGATAGAAGCGAATACGAAGAAGATCTGGGCAATAAGAAATTTGCAGACTCCGAAAACCATAAAGCAAGTCCAGAGTCTCAACGGAAAGGTCGCAGCATTGAGCAGGTTCATTTCAAAGTCCACCGATAAATGCATTCCTTTCTTCGATCTAATCCGGAAGGAGAAACGAAACTTTGAGTGGACCACGGAGTGTGAGGGCGCATTCCGATCGCTGGTTCAACATCTTTTCACACCTCCGATCTTGTCAAAACCAGTTGACCACGAGCAATTGTACCTTTACTTGGCAGTATCAGAACATGCGATCAGTGCTGCTCTAGTTCGGGAGGAAGACAAAGTGCAGAAACCGATTTACTATGTTAGTAAACGGTTAACAGGAGCTGAGAGAAACTACCCAAGACTGGAGAAGCTGGCTTATTGCCTGGTCATTGCCTCAAGAAAGCTCCGTCCTTCCAAGCTCCACCCCTTACTGTGTACACCGATCAGCCGTTACGACAGGTCCTCACGCGGCCTGAGACGTCTGGTAGGTTACTGAAGTGGAACATTGAGCTAAGCCAATTTGATATCGTGTACGCCCCGCGGAGAGCCATTCAAGGACAAGTCCTGGCAGATTTCATAGTCGAATTTACCGTTCCAGAAGATTTGCCCGAAACCAGTGAATCCCCCGGGTACATCTGGAAGCTGTATACTGACGGTGCATCAAACGACCGGTGTTCGGGCGCCGGTGTTGTACTTGAAACTCCCAAAGACCGATCTATATGTTACGCTTTGAAGTTCGATTTTCATGCAACTAATAATGAAGCTGAATATGAAGCACTCTTAACCGGACTAAAATTTGCCAGAGATTTGAGGATCTATCGCTGTGGAAATTTATTGTGATTCAGAGTTAGTTGTGTGCCAAGTGCGGGGGGAGTACCAAGCAAGAGATCGAAGGCTGGCTGCTTACTTGACCCGAGTTCATGAAGTACTAAATCAATTTGACTATTATGCCATTTATTATATACCTCGTGAGCGCAATCAAAAAGCTGATTCGTTGGGCAAAGTTGGCCAGCACGGGTGAAGTACAGCGGATGAGACTTGTCCTAGTCGAAACTTTATCTTCCCCGAGTATTGATCAAGTAGAGACAAATTTTGTGCTTGAAACCGCTCCAAGTAGAGATTCTTGGATGACTCCATATCGAAATTACATTGAGAACGGGACGTTGCCCGAGCATATAAATGAGAAAAGACAAATTCTGCGAAAAGCTTCACGGTTCGTCATTCAGAATGGAGTCATGTATAGAAGAGGTTATTCCGTTCCTCTCCTCCAATGTATCGCACACGATGAAATCAAACGAGTGTTACATGACGTACACGAAGGAGCATGTGGCGACCACACCGGTGGGCAAGCTCTCACTAAGAAGATTCTTCGCTATGGATACTACTGGCCGACAGTAAATCGAGATGTATCAAATTATGCCAGAAATTGTGATAGGTGTCAGAAGCATGCTCGAATTCCAAGAGCCCCGCCTACCGAGATAACTCAAATGGTCAGTCCCTGACCATTCGCAATGTGGGGTATCGATATTATCGGTGCTTTACCCCTGCCAAAAGGTGGCGCGAAGTATGCCATCGTCGCCGTTGACTACTTTATAAAGTGGGCTGAGGCTGAGGCCCTCGCAACCATTACGATAAAGAAAGTGATAAATTTCATGGTTCGCAACATCATCTGTCGATTTGGACTCCCGCATACCATCATCACCGATAACGGAGCCCAATTCGAGAGTGCAAAATTCAAGAATTTCTGTCAACGCTTTCATATTCATAAAAAGTTCTCGGCGGTTGCGCATCCTCAGGCAAATGGCCAAGTCGAAGCTGTCAATAAAGTTATAAAATCCATCTTAAAGAAACGGCTGGAAAAGGCCGGAGGCAAATGGGTTGACGAACTTCCTATGGCATTATGGGCTTATCGAACGACTCACAAGACTGCAACCGGGCACACCCCGTTTTCCCTATCTTACGGCTCAGAGGCCGTTATTCCAGTTGAGATGGATGTGTTCTCCCATCGCGTGACTTACTACGATCCGAAAACAAATGCTATATTGCTTGCTGAATCTTTGGATCTACTGGATGAGAAACGGGAGGAGGCTGATTTGAGAGCGGCCGCATATCGAAGTCGAGTTGCTCGATTGTACAATACCAAAGTTCGACCTCGAACCTTTGAACTCAGCGACCTCGTTCTCAAAAGGATCTACCCAGTTCCTTCACATATGAAACCAAATTGGGAAGGACCATATGTGATTACACGAAGACTCGGAGATGGCACATTCAAACTATCGACCGTTGACGGTCTTGATTTGCCAAGGGCCTGGAACAACGAGAGTCTTCGTCGCTATTACACATAACAGGCTTTATTTATTTCATTATACCTTCTCGTTTAGCAATTTGTTTCCGCATTTCGAAATATTGAATTCTGTAATAAGGCAACTGACTTTGCCGCATTTTCTTATTTCAGCAATAAAATGCCATCTCTTCGAGCCAGAGCTGTGATTCATTGAATACAATGTGCGATATCACGATGCGCGGAGAGCTAAGTCCCATCACGTGGTGGGATTTATTCAAGTAGAGAATGGCTGCGATACGACCGGTCACTCGCTAAGTGAACCCCAAGCTCGGGGGCAAGCCATTACACCAATGTTAATGGGATTGACACACGACAATCCTACACTCAACTCCGTATTCCCAGAGAGCGAAACAGAGTATAAACATTCAACTCCGTATTCCCCGAGTGCGAAACGGAATATAAACAATCAACTCCGTATTCCAAGAGTGCGAAACGGAGTATAAACATTCAACTCCGTATTCCCAGAGTGCGAAACGGAGTATAAACATTCAACTCCGTATTCCTAGAGTGCGAAACGGAGTATAAACAATCAACTCCGAACTCCTGGAGTGCGAGTCAGAGCGCGAACACTAACTCCAGTTTCCCAGGATATGGGTTAGAGTACTAACGTCGATCTTAAGTTCCCAGAATGTGAACGATCGCTTGCGAGATGACTTGTACCCCCAAAGTGTGGATGGAACGATTCATAAGGAAACAAGTATAGTTCGGTCGCTCGATCCTCACTCCTTGCGGTCGCAAGCTGATCGAGATAACTTCACCCCGGAACTAGGGGTAGGTTCAAGTATTAACCACTACCCGAAACTGCATAATGCCCAAGTCCGATTCAATCTCCGATCATAACTCTGTTCCGAGATTTCCAGACTTGGCAGACAAAACAAGCTATGCTGAAACGTTAAAATAATGCAAGTACACCGGACTGAAGTTCGAACACTGCAACATTTAAGCGTAAAAGGAATTCAAGTTGAAACAAGAAGACAAAATTTTATTTCAACTAATCAAAAACAAGGGTTCATACACGAGCCTTTCCAAAAAATTCCTACTAGCAGGGGCCGAACCCGCATCTAAACACGGCCTACGAAAAGAAAAAGATAACAAAATTCCTGACTACAAAAGGGGAAACACATCTAATCTTTCTGTTTCCTCAGCTTCTTCTTCCTTGAGGAGCTACTGGAACCTCCAGTGATCTTTCGTTTAGAGCCTTTCTCCTTAGAAGGGCTTCTCTCGGACGAAGGCATGATGTCAACATCATCCTCTGAGCTAGAGCCTATAGGGATGCTTTCCTTGGGAGGAGCTGGAGGAACAGGATCTACAGTCGGGGGCGGAACTGGTACACTAGTATCCACGAGCATGCCCCCGGGAGAAATAATCATAAGAGGGGTAGGACCTTGCGCTACTGCTCCGCCATCCAAGCTGCCACCCTGCGCCGCTGTCGCCATCTCGGCATCAATCTCAGCCAACATAGCTGCTTCTCGTTGAGCTCGGGCCTCACGATGCACCACGGTGGTCTGAGTCGATATGTCAGAAGCAGATGAGAATCCGCCCAGGCCAAACGGTAAGTCTGCAAAAGGATCGCTCTGTCGGCCGAGGAGCTCGTTTATCATTTGTTCATCTAAGGAAAGTGAGCTCCCCTGAGTCACCTCGACCGGCGCTACTGTCGCAACGGAGATCGCCTCAGAGATAATGGCCTCCGGCGCTTGGCATGGTTCCTGGGCTGTGAGAGGCGCAGCTGGTGCAACTTCGGTCACTGATCAAAGAAAAGAAATATTTGTTAGCATATGCTACTATACAAATTCTTCGACCCGAATGTACAAGGGGTTAGTTCAGAGTACCTTCCTCGGTTTGGCACGGGGTCGTTTGAACGACCTCAGAAGGATGCTCCCTAATAGGAGATAAATGTGGTCGATCTGGATCATATGCCGGTATAGGCTGGGAGTCGATCGTCGGAGTTGGCTCAGATTGAGATGACACGACAATCTTAGAACTCGTAATACAGTGCTCGGCACCGGAGCTTTCTCCAACTTCCTGAGACTGGGCGTCGAGCCTCTCCTTCTCGTGAGGAATCATGGAGCTGTGGAGAACTTTCTTTTCATCATCATTAAGAATGCGATTCTCCAACTCGAATTCGTCAACAGCTTCGTCGGGATGCCCAGATTTCTCCTCTTCAACCAGTAGGTTCCAGGCGTTGTAGAGATGTGTTGGATAATCATCGAGCCATGTCAGGTCTCGGTGCCTTAGCACGTTGGCATTGTAAGTGACAAGTAGCTCTTCTACCTCAGCCTCAATCCTGGCCTCCGCCTGTCGTACTTTCTTATCAACCCCAGCTTCGGCTTCGCGGACTTTTTCCATAGCCGCTTCCTTCTCCTTCCGGAGCACCACCGCGTGATCACAGGCTTCCTGAGCAGAGACATTGGCTGCATCCTTCTCCCTCGCCATGTCGGAGAATTTTGATTTCAGCTCATTAAGCTCCTTGAGAGCGGCGTCCCTCTCGGCGGTAATGGTGGTGTTCCTATGACCCATGTCTTCGATGGCGGTATAGTGCTCTTGTTTCATTCTGGTCATGGCTGAGTTTACTTCATCAACCTTTTTCAAAGCTTCCATTTCAGATCTACGGGAAGACTCAGCCTCAACATTGAGCACTTTCACGATTCGGTCTTTTTGACCCAGCTCCTTCTCAAGCTTCTCAATGACGACACCTCGATCGAACGCCACTTTGGATGCTTTCCTCGCAGCCCTTGCCCACTCCTTGTACTGGAAGAAAATATCCGCAACATAATATTGGATCGTGTTTTCAGCTGTTGGCGGAATCCTCTTTAGATGCGGAGGAAAGACATAAGCATCAAAATAGATATCAGGGAATTCCTTCCTCATCTGTGCCAGTTTAAGCGCTCCTTCCCCAGTCGAGTCAGTCACGGCCGACATAGTAGTTGAGGAAGTGGCAATTTCAGTACCGCGCGGAGGATCGGGCCTCGGAGCTTGAGAAGGTGGCTTAGGTCGCGAAGTTTCAAGAGGGCGAGCAGCTACTACCGTGGGCGGTGCGGAAGTCCTCGGAGGAGGAGAGCGGGATCGGGATCGGCGCACGTATCCCCTGTCCCTGTCGGACCTCTCCTGGCCAGAGTGTCCTGAGTCATAGTCTCTCTCTCCCTCTCTCCTGCGTGGCTCATAATAACGGCGCTTGTTGCGCAGACTGCCCAACATGGTACCTCGTCCAGACATCGTACCTGAAAAGTAAATATGGGAATCAGTAGCCATTTCGGATATACAGTTTACAGTTAGAAGACTGTGTAGTGCCGTGAAGAGTGTATGGATGTGTAACCCCCCGGACCAACCAGAAGTGTCGATCGCGCTAATGGGAAGAGGCTCGCTAACGTCAAGGGTATGCGGCAGATCACCCAGTTCAACATCATGTTGTGCGGACGCAAGGTCCAGAATCGGAAGGTCAGCGAGCCCTTCGAAATGATTTTCGGCTTGCAGGGAGGATGCCTCCGAGATTTTTACTCCAAAAGTAGGGCGGTTTAAGACCACGGACTTCCGTCTCCCAGACTTAGCTTGTTTGAAGGCCACTGCTTTACCTTTTCTTTTTTATCAGAGTCCGGGGTTGCATCAGCAGGCCCGACCAACGGCTCCTCGTCGGTATGAGTTCTCTCGGAGTCAGGCTCCTCGATTACGACAATTTTAGATTTCTTCCGCCTGATTTTTTCCCTGGAAACAGTCTTCAGAGCGCCATCAAGCCTTATGCTTTGCCTCCGCCCGATCAGCCCGAGAATTCTAAGGTTCCGATCCGTTAGCAACAATTCGATGTTTCTTTCTTCACTTGGAACTTCTTGAAGGACCCGGACTATCTCTTTATAATAACTGCCTTCGGGTCGCTGGATTATTACTGGAAGAAAAGAAATAGAAACTATGAGTTAAATTTCATTCATGAATCGCCTTGTCAGCTACTTGAGAAAATAATGGCTCTCACGTCTAAACAACCACCTTCTAGCAAACCCCGGAGGACTTCGGACGTAAAACCACTCCGACTTGAAGTAGCTCAGTCTAGTCCAGGACCCTGTAACCACTTGGCAGTTTCATACGGACTCCAAGAATGTGAAAGATGGACTGTCGGTTCGACTCTTGAAATTAAACAAGTATCTTATGTTGGTCATATAAGGAGGACGATGGAGATACTCCATAAATGCAATGAACAAGCTGTTGAGCGAGCGTATCCATTCGGGTGTAGCTGAGACGGGGCGATCCCCAAATAAGCCAACACTTCCCTTATATAATCATTGAACGGGGGAAGCGTTCCGGCTGCACACGCATGACGATTGAATGCGGTATACCCTTCCGGGGGATTATGTGGTCTATCATCTGGCCCCGGCAACAACACATCATCTATCGACAGGTGGTGCCATAAGCATATCCTCCATAACATATCTTCGGAGATATTGGACGGGACAGAATCAGGTGGACTATTGATGAAGGACGCGTCAGGCAACTCGTCCGGAGCTGGACCGACGACCTCGGCCTCGATATCCGGAATCTCAAGTCTGAGAGGGGTTAGATTCCGAGTTTCTTGTTCCTGCGAACTTAACGGTTCCATAACTAGCGAACTCACGAGAAATCATCATTAGATGATAAAAAAGCCCGTGCATTCCCCAGTGTACGTGTATGAATGTGTTGTGCAGTGCAGGTGCTATACATGACTTGAGCAAATTCTGCGGAATTAGAGGGGCAGTGGGAATGACCGTCATCGCTGACCGTCACAACCAAGCCATCTAGATGCTAACGATTGATTCAAATTGAAATTCGTTACATTTTCGTTGTTTTTTACTAAGTTACAGTTCCATCGACAAGCTTCGAAAGGCGGTCAAATGTGCAGTTTAATAGTCAAGTCCAGATATGCGAAAGTGAAGCTCATCGGAATTATGCTAGAGAATGTCGTATATTCGAGTCCATCGGAATATAAATTCGAATCGATCCCGAGAGGCCCATTTCGAGTCCATCATGATACCAGTTCGAATCGGTCAAGAGGAGGTCATTCGAATCCATCAAAGTATCGGTTCGAACCGACACCGGTGAAGACGTTTCGAGTCGATTATCAGGGGCCAACTTCGTATCGATCAGGGTGAGATGACTTCGAATCGATCCTGAGCTGCCTGGTTTGTACCGATCGAAAAAGTCTTTAGCTTGACATCGATAACGCTCGAATCAACATTTCTCGTATCAATTGTGGACGTAAGATTCGTATCGATCCGAAGGTAAAGACTTCGTAACAATCATTGACTGATTTTCTCGTATCGATCACTTCGTATCGATACGATTAACCACCATGACCATCGGTTCGTACTGCATCATCACTGGTCAATCCCAAGAATCGATTCGAAATCCAGGAAAATACCATTGCTCTCATCAATTCGAACGCGACTCCCATATCGATTCGAAATCGTTTATTCCACCCTTTCTTCTCCAATCTGCAAAAAACGCCATGGCCATCGTACTTTCGAGCCAGATCTGGTTTTACCAGTTGCCAGAAGGGAAGATTGGTGGAGAAAGAGTAGATCCATGGCGGCCTTATCATTTAGATTCACAGTTGCTTACCTAATTTGGGATTGGAATTCGAAGATCTGAAGGATTAAGTCTGATCGAGTCGAGAGTATGGAGTTGTTGTTTCTTCCTGAATCGATCGCAAGGGGTTAAAGGCAACAGTAAAAAGTAAAAGTGAAAAAGTGACAAAGCCCCAGGTATTTATATGGAGCCTAGGGGTAAACTGGGTCGATTCGCCTCCCAGTCAACCTGACCGGTCGCAACCAGTCAAATAACGCATCGATACGAATGCTCGTTTCGAATCCACCATACTTCATCGATTCGAAGCGCACAGGGAAGCCACCTGAAGACGATGGACTCCATCGATTCGAAGCATCCATTTTATGAGCCATCGATTCACAACAGAGCAGGTCTGTCGATACGAACACGGTTTTTGTATCCATCAGAATCCATCGATACAGATAATTATTTCGTATCCATCAGAGATCATCGATGCGAATCAGAATCCACCACAATTTGTGACCCTCGATGTGAATGGACATTTCGTATCCATCAATTCAGCCCGCATCGATACGAAAAAATACTTTCCAACTTTTCACATCGATTCATGAGAGGATCGATACAAGAGGATAGTCAAAAACAACCATCAAGTGTTGTTTCAACTCGAATTTTAAATCGGTTCAGGAGAGGACCGATACGAAGTTCGATAGCATACTAAACTGGCAACGACTCATGGGCACACAATGTTAGCGAGAATCAGCTAATCACTATCACACAGCAGTCAATTACAGTGATGCAGAGTATAACTTTCAAATTGTTCAGAGAGAACCTGCAGCTTTTCAAAGCACGTCGTGTTTTCACAAGACGTACTTTGGGGGGCAAATGTTATCCCGCCTTTTGGCAAGGCCAGAACACCAAGGAATTGATTGGATTTCAAATATCACTTGTCATGGACATCGATGAATTTTGTCCGAGTCCGGATCGAGCTACAATTGATGAGACATGATTAGCAGAGCAAAGGAAGCCAACGTTTCAAGTTTCAAGTCAATTTGAGTTCATAAGCTCAAGATATGATCGATTCAAATTGAAGGGAAAATCCCAGACTTCGTATCCATCGCTATGGGTGATTTCGTACCCATCACCGAACCCTGGTTCGAATCGATCACTTTCATATCAATCAACTTCGAATCCATCGAAGTACCTCGATCCGAATTGGTCTCATTCGAATCCATCGACAGATCACCTACTTCATATCGGCCAACTCCCATGAGTTCGTATCGATCAAGAGCGGCCGTGTTCGAATCCATCGAGTTCGTATCGATGGACTTCGTACCCCTCAGCAGATGAAGCGCTTCATATCCATCATCCAGTATCTGCTTCGCATCCATCAGATCACCTTCATTCGTATCCATCGAAGGATTCAAGTTCACATTAATTGACTTTGTATCCATGGAGAAGCTACAAGGCTCGTATCCATCAGAGAAATGGTTGTTCGTATCCATCGGCCATCAGTTGTTCGACTCCATCAGTGAAGCCTTGTTCGAATCCATCAGTGATGCTTCATTCGAGTCCATCAAGCCAGCAAGCCAAGGTGACGTGTCATCCCTCGATGCGAACGCGCCGAGATATATGGAGTCGACGCGGTCGACTCGGAATGAAGACCGGATCGAGGCAAAGTGTGCGCTCCACGTCATCACAGAGGCGCATGACACCATCGATTCGAAACCATCGGTTCGAAAAGATGGATTCGAACCAAACAGCCTAGCAAAGAACATCACTTCGTATCGATGATATCTCTCAATCCACTGATCCAAATGCCATGAAATTTTCACCGGAGATTACACACATACTGAGGAACGTCTCCACCAAATTTAAGCTCAATTGGACATCATCTTGATCGATATGAAATGACTTTGTATCGATCACAGATCGACTTGAAACTTTCTGAGGTTGGTCGCGTGGGCCCACTCACGTGCCAGAAAAAGTCTCCCGAGATTTGAGCGCGATCTTAGCCTCCTACGCCTATAAATAGAGCCCCAGAGCCAACAGAAAAAGGATCTTTTTTGATTCTCAAGCCTCCAGACTCTGCCGGATTGATATTTGCACTGTTAAACTTGAATTCCCAGTTGTAATTCACTGTTTTTTACTGCAATTGTTTGTAATCATCGAAAGAGAATCAATAAAATCATCAAAACTTCACAGTGGACGTAGGCGCTATGCCGAACCACTCTAAATTGCTTGTCTTTGCATTTTATGTTTCTTGTTCGTTGAAGTTTTTGTTAGATAATCTCTGCTTTACATTTATATTCTTCATTTTATCTCTTCAAATAACTTCCGAAGAGTGTTGTGCCCATTTTTGGTACAAACACAGTGGTTTTCTTCTTGAGTTACAGGGTGTTAAACATGCTTATACTATCTATAACAGCATTGAATATATTAACACACGATTACATACCAGGGTATACGAGTTTATCCAAATTTACATATACATACCACTTCATTCAAGAATTAAGATACATGAGGAAATGGGTTTTACTCACAGTTAAGGATGAATTTCTGCTTCCTCTGCTCTTGCCTTGCTTCTACTGTTTTGATTTTAATCCTGCTTCCCTTAACTTTTGAATGTCCTGACCTTCATATAACTTGGTTTTTTTAAAAAGGCAGACTTGTATTGTTTTATGTTTGTGAACTAGAGTGGATATGTGGAGGTACTAGGCAGTGTATATACACAGAGAAATGAAGTGTGCTCGAGAAGCCAGGCTGTGGTATTGTACAGGCTTTTGCATTTTTTTATTTTTTTATTTTCTTCATTGATCAGAGATTCTTTTTGACCAGATTTGATTTCATATAAAAGTTTTTGATTTGCTATTGACATTGATTATATGTTTTGTGTGCTTGGATTTAAATGTTGTCTCCCCTTTTGTTTACATACATATCTTCATATGAATTTATATTACTTGCATCTTTACTATATATATATATACATATATATATTATTATTTTTGCTTGTATTTGTCATCATATGTTTTCATGCTTATAAATATCTCCCATATATATTACTTATGTACACTTTTATATTACATATATATTTATTTATATCTTTACAAACTTTCCTATATTTTACTTCATATGAGTATATATTCACATATATATTATTTGTATACTTATTTCTACTATCAAATGCCATAAGCTTTTTATAGATCTTCATATTTTCCTATGCACTTATATATATATATATATATATATAACCAGTGGTGACTTCTTCAAGGCCGTAACCAATTTTTTCAATCACAATAAAATGCTATCTGGAGTTAACGCTACTAATTTAGCCCTTATCCCTAAAACAGACCACCCTGATGTAGTCATGACCTTTATACCAATAGCATGCTGTAACATTAGCTACAAATGTATTTCCAAAATAATTGCTTCTAGGTTAAAAAAGGTTCTTCCTTCATTAATCTCCAAAAATCAAGCTGCCTTCCTTCCTGGTAGGAGTATCCTAGATAATGTTTTAATTAGGCATGAATAACTCAAGGACTGCACTAAGGTTAATGTTTCTCCAAGGGCAATTTTAAAACTTGATATCAGAAAAGCCTACGACTTAATGCATTGGACTGCTATTGTGCGAGTGTTGACCAAAATGAAATTTCCCAAGCATATTGTTGCATGGATATACACATGCTTATCTACCGTCCATATATCTCTATGTTACAATGGTTCCACTACTAGATACTTCAAGTGCAAGCAAGGCATACAACAAGGTGACCCAATGTCATCTTATCTATTTATATTGGTCATGGAAGTTCTGACTAGAATGATAAGTCTATGTGTAGCTAGCAGTTTGATCCTCATCCATCCTAAATGTAAAGAGTCGATGATCACATCCTTAATGTTTGCCGATGGCTTAATCATTTTTACCAAGCCTACTGCTGAATCAATCCAATGTATTCTTGATGTGTTGAAAGAGTTCCATCTTTTCTCGGGTTTATGCATCAATAAAGGGAAATCCAGCATAAGATTGGCAGGTGTTTCTTCTGACCATGCCAACATAATAAAAGTTATAAGCGGGTTAGAGGAAGAATCAAAGACATCATCTCACCTTGGCACTCCTCTAGTTTCTTCAAAAATTACAACCTCCCAATGTCTTGGTTTGTATGATAAAATAACAAGATCTATGAATATCTAGTTGAATAAATTACCGTCTCAAGATGGTCGTTTAGTTTTGATCAATTCTGTAATTTTTCTTACTCCACATATCGGTGTAGGACCTTCTTGTTGCCAAAGAACCCGATTCTCATGATAAGGAAAGCTGACAGGAATTTTTTATGGACAGGTAATATACATTCCAAAAAATTAAAACCTATAGCCTTCTACAAGATTGAGAGTAAGAAGAAGCATGGGGGACTAGGCATCATTGACTTGAGAATTTGGAATAGAGCAGCCTTCAGTATTCACTTTGACAATCTTCTTAACAAGAAAAACAACATTTGGGTGGATTGGACAGTGAAGCGTAACATAGAAAACAAAGATTTTTGGATTATGGATGCCCCGCAAAATTCAAGTTGGATTTGGAAGGCTATACTAAACTTAATAGCTACATTCCTTCAACATCTTAGAGTAATAACAGTTCCTGGTGGTAGGGCTAAATTCTGGACTGATCCATGCGCAAAACAGGGGTACATCCTGAACAATATTCTGTCTTACAATGAAAAAATGCAAACTGGAATCCCCCCCGATGCAAAGGCTGTTATTCGCAATCACGTAAAAGTGTCGCGAAACCGATAATAACCGAAGAAATGTTACTAAACCAGTTTACAATTCTGGTACAGAATGCTACGGTGCAGAACCGTTACAAAAATTGTTGTAATAGTATTATACCTATTGAGATGTCCGAGTCCAGAGAGTATCTGTTTCCTTGAAACAATATTGCCGCCGTAGTAGTTTTTACGGTTGTTAGCAATTTGCTTCCCAGGATGAAACGAACCAGCCCCGTGGTTGCAGACGGAGCCCCAAGGCCCAAGGCCCTATCTTTGACATATTTAATATTAATATGAAAGCATACATGTGCCACATTGCCTCATTCCTTCCATTCCTTGTCCTTATTCCTCTTTTGTTTTGATTTAGTATAGTGGGTTGTGATATATATGGTGATATTGAAACAATTATCCCATGATGTGGGACTTTGTTTCAATTCATACTATAGTTCTTCCACTTCCTATTTCATTCATTTCTAACAAAGGCTAATGAATTCATACATGATGGAACTATATCCTTCCTATATTCCAGTAACAATGCAATAAGAAGCCTATGGAATGAGCTGCAGTAGTAACAATACCCGACTTCACAAATAGAAAAGGTTGTCTGGTCTAGGAAAGAAGTGGATCACTCAACTACGGTTGTGTACAAATGTATTTATGGACAATCTGACCTAAGGCGCTTCATTTAGAACAAAAGAATTTGGAACTCTTACTGCAACGAAGGTGATAATTTTCTCCTTTGGAAAGCAATGAGAAATGCATTACATACAAATACAAAATTGTTGAGGCTTGGTATGCAAGTTTCTGGTCAGTATGTGTTCTGTAATGATGAGCTTGAGACCAACCTCCATCTGTTTTTCAATTGCAATACGCTATTCCCTCTATGGAAGAGATTAATGCACAAATTGGGAAGATCCAACACAAGAAGAGATAGCATGTTTGAATGGGACTTCATCTATAAGGCAACGAGATGGAAGAATGAAAAAACTTTATTGATGCTTCTAGTGTTGAAAAAGTATATAAGAGCAGTATGGACTCAACGAAATGCTAGGCTGTTCGGTGACAATGTTAAGAATGAAATGCAGCTATGGTGCGACATGAAACAAGCTATTAAAATTGGAATACAACTCAACTCCTTCAGTTTTAGTGCTTGTATTATAAGTCAATGGTGTTGGCACCTTTGATGGTTCTCTCCCTTGTTTTTTTCTCATTTGTGTTTGTTTTTCCCTGTTATTTGGTGGATCATTGCATGTAATGAACCATTTCTTGTTTTTATTGTGTTTGCAATAAACTGGTAGGAGCCAATTTACCCCGCTTAGCTTTGCTAAGAAAAATATATTAGTTAATTTAATTAATTTATAACACTTTATAAACTAATTAAATCCTGTGATTTTTTTGGAGAATTCATAAATATGACTGCGTTATTTAGAGGTGTGAATTTTATCAGCGATTAATTTTGAACAATTCAAATATTAACATTCACACATTACCTCAGCTGGTGGTGTAATAGTTTGGTCTAATTCATCTCTTATAGATCTTTTCAGTAAAAATCCAATTTCATTCTTAATCGGTACCTTTTAGTAACGATAATTTACACATATTTTCTTCGTCAATACTTTTAACATTAGGAACATAAATATACATAATGTAATTTACTTAAAAAGAAAAATAATAACGCTATACAGTAGCATTAATACACACATCTAAAAGATATTACAACCATTTATGAACTGCCACTGTAATAAAAAAAACTACTATAATTCAGAAACTACTGCTGCGATTCATAAAATGTTAATAGAAAATAGCATTATGAACAAAAATATACATAATTGTATTTATTAAAAAACAAAAAATGATACTAAACATTGTCTCTTCTACCTTAATTTGTTGTTCTTCTTCCTTAATATGTTGGTTCTTCTCTAACATCACTTCACTAATATTGACACACGAAATCATTGTTGCCATTGGAGCCACCTCTTCTTCGTCTATAGTCACTGCTTCTACATAGTTAAAGCACTTCAAATGTGTGCTTTCTCCAAAACCCTTGTCGACCACCATCGCATCCACTTATGTCGCCGCCGCCGCAGCCGAGATCTGCCACGCTATCGTCGAGATCTTCTGCACCTTCGTCTAGATCTATAGCATGTCGTTCCTCAGGTGAAAAGTTTATAAACCGTTCGTTGAAAGTAACGTGTTCTTCTTACTAAAATTTTGTCATTCTCATGTATTTAGTTGAAAATTTTGTCATCTCCACTAAAAAATTAAGAGCCTATCATTGGAGAACTGTGTTTGTTGGATTAACGGGAAACACAACTTCCCGCCTTGAGAGAGTAGAACAGATAGGTATCAAACTCGTGATCTCATTAACAAGTTGCAAGTGTCCTACCACTGCGCCACTATTGCGAACATGTTTTTCCTATATTTTTAATATAAGATAAAGTTCAATTTTTCATTTATTTCATTTTTGGCCTAAAAGCGTTTTTACAGAATCAATTTTTTTAATTTTATTTTAAGTACTCACTATGGTTTAATAGCTTTTTTATTTTACTTCCATATAGAAATGTTATTAAAAATTATATTTTTTTCTTTTGAAAGTTATTTATATCATATATATAGAAATTATTATTAATATATATCAATATGTTATAATTATAATTAAGACACACACACATACATATATACACACATATTGTTTTCGAATTTTAATTTATATATAACATAAAGGAACGTCTAATATCACCCCAAATGCTTCTGATTTCCACAACAAGTTCTGATTTAAATAATAGTTCATTCTCTCTCTTTCCATTACCACTATTATTTAAATCGGAACTTGTGGTGGAAATCATAGGACATTTGGGGTGCTGCACTGTTTGGGGCCTTATTGAATACTTTATTTATATATATATATATATCTCACACACATATATACATATATTGAAACCACATGTACAACAAATTTATGTACACATATTTATAAAGAATATATAATTAATTAAAATCCAAAATTGAGTTTAAAATTATTTTAAAATACCATTACTTTAAAAAAAATCCATCATGGCCGAAAACGGACATATATAAAATTATAATTATTTAGCACATGCAAATAGAATTGACAGCAAGCATATACATAAGTTTATGGTATTGTAAATTCGAATATATCCACATACAATGATATAAATTAACATAAAAATAAATAATTGGATGTTACCAATTGCTGCCTTGATAAAACACTATGAATATTGAATCAAACTTCGTGTATATATTCGATCTAAGTGCCTTTGGAATATGCAACAGACTGAGAGTAAACACCACACCTTAAACTGAATTTAATTTGATTTTATTTTGTTTGGAAATGAAGTGGATGCTCTAATATACCTTCGGCCAGAAATGATGGTAGAGAAGGCTCCAAAAGATCAGTACAAATGAGAGGTAGATGATGTTTAAATACACAATAGAGAGGAGGGAAAATGGATATGTAAATCTCTTATTTTACCTCTTCCTTTTGCTAATTCGAAACCACATTTTCTATTCAAAAATCATCCTCCCTTTCCTACCATATGGCTGGCCAAAAAAGAGGGCTAGATGGGCCCTTAAAATTTCCAAATCCAATTATTATTAATATAATTTAAAGGGGAATTTTGGCTCACATCCATATTTACAAAAAAAATTAGGTGCACATCCCTTCGAATTCAGCATTATAAATTTAGTCCCTGCAATTTATAGCGTACCGCTCAGCCAAAATTCCTTACTATGAACAATTTAAGTTGTAATATTAAAAATGTGATATATTTCAATAGATTTATCATATTTCAATTTTATTTTCATGATTAAATCAAAAAATTTATTATCTTTCTATTAAGATCCATATATAATATGTTTTGATAATTTTTTTATTTTCAGTGGCAAATATTTGCCAGACAACATAGCAAACATTTGCATATTTGCCAGGCAACATGACAAATATTTGCATATTTTCCAAGCAACAATTTTTATTTTTATTTTTAGCGGTTGCCAGACAACCTGGCAAATATTTGCTTAGCAATATGGCAAATATTTGCATATTTGCCTGGCAATATGACAAATATTTGCATATTTGCCAAACAACAATTTTTCTTTATTTTTAGCGGTTGTCAGGCAACCTGGCAAATATTTGCCCCTGAAAATAATTTTTTGTATCAAAACATATTATATATAGATCTTAATAAAAAGATAATAGAATTTGTGATTTAATGGTGAAAAAATGAAATTGAAATCCGATAAATCTACTAAAAGATATCACATTTTTTATATTGCAAATTAACTTCTCATTATAACATATATTGCCTGGATGGTACGATATAAATTATAAGGACCAAATTTATAATGCTGAATTCGAATGGAGAAAACTTATATTAATTTTGAGAAGTAGGGACGTGTTTCTAATTTTTAATAATTTAAATCCAATTTAAATATTTCTCAATACATACATGCGCGCGCGCGTGCACACACACACATAACTTTTACACGCACTTTATTAAATACTAATTCAAATAAATCAAATAAAATTCAATAATTAATATTTTATAAATATCGATTAATTTATAACAATTATAATTTAATTAAATCATGTTGTATTTCGAAGTATTCAACGTTGCGGTTGTGCGACCCATAGATATAAATTCAATCAGCAGTTAATGTCGAATAATTCAAATATTGACGTTCATACGTCACCTTAGCTAGTGATGTGATAGTTTGGTCGAATTTATTTGACGTAGCACGGGAAGCGAATTAGATGATGTAAATCGAATCCGTCCAGGATCTCACACGATTAGCGGAAATAATCGGTGAATCGATGATAAATCAGTGAATTTAAGAGTACCCAAATGCCCAAATCCGTTGATCACGAAGATACCGGATTCTATCAATCTTCGACACGTTGATCGCGCACGATGCTGTGAAAGAAGATCTACAATTCTTCGAACGTTGATCAAGCGCACTTGATTTCGTGAATTGGCTTCAACAATCGTTGATTCGAGCGCACTCGAATGCCGAAGGTGAAGATAGGAGATAACACTCAACTACCAATTTTAATGGAGGCAAGAAGCACAAACCAAATTTTATTTCAAAATCAACAACCTTTTACAAATGACCACACACTCCTATTTATAGAAGTTTACTAATCAACACACGTTACAATATTTCAAACGACTTAAGGAAATTACATCACAACAGTACAACGACTTACCAAGACACACGACTTAAGCAAGTACGACATAACCCAATACAAACGACTTAACAAAATATAGCAAACGACTTAAGAAAATTACATCACAACAGTACATCACGCGACTTAACACTGGAGCGACCTAAAACATCAGCAACTTAACAAAACAGTTCATCTTCAAGCGACTTAAACTTCTCGCGACCTAATCATGGAGCGACTTAAAAATCTTTGCGACCTAACTTCATCAACGACCTAAGAATTCGCGACTTACTGGAGATAGGTCGTAGCTTACTGGATTTAGGTCGTAGCTCGTTGGAGCATCTCGCGACATACGCTGCTGGAAACAATCGCGACCTCCTGGAGCTTCGCGCGCGCGACCTAAGGAATTGGAAGTTCGTGACTCGCGACCTACGACATAAGGTTTCTGTCGTTCGCGATCTAGGCTCCACGACCTAGGGAAGCTGGGAACTGCTTCGTCTACGCGATTTAGGGTTTTGCGATTCCTATCAGGCTAGGCTGCATCATCCTCCCCTGGTTGAGGAAAATTCATCCTCGAATTTAAAGGTTCTTCATTGGGTTGTTCACCTCCATAATAAGGTATAAGATGTTTAACATTAAACACGTCAGAAGTGTACACATCCTCCGGCAGCTTCAACCTATAAGCATTTTCATTGATCCGTTTCACAATCTTTACAGGACCAATCTTTCGAGCTTTAAGTTTATTGTATGCTCCCACTGGAAAACGATCCTTCGTTAGTACAGCATATACTAAATCTCCTTCATTAAGTTCAGCACTTCTTCGCTTCAGATCCGCCGATCGTTTATACTTCTCATTCGTCTTCTCCAATCGTTCCTGAACGATTCTATGACAATCTGTCAACTCATCAACAAAATCAACAGCCCGCTTAACTGTCCCCTTCGGTTGTGGCACTATCATTAAATCCAACGGCCCTTTTGGCATGCTTGAATATACAATCTGAAATGGACTGAAACCCGTACTACGGTTGTTAGCATGATTATGAGCAAATTCCGCTTGACATAACTTCACGTCCCAACTCTTCAGATTATCCTTCACAAGACACCGCAACAAATTTCCCAGGGATCTGTTCACAACTTCAGTCTGTCCATCTGTCTGTGGATGAATGTATCGATATCCAGCTTTAATACATCTTACTTAGGAATATTTAAAACGATATATCCGCAGTGTGGCGCAATGAAAAATGGATACCTAGGTCTGGTAACAGGCTCAGGTTCGAGCCCCGCTTTGCACACATTCTCGCAAAAAATAATATCCAGGGTTATAGGTGTCATGAGTTGAAGTGGACATATACAACTTAATTCCCATTAGGAGTTTACCGGTCCATGTTTACAACACATTGTAAATACTATTACAAAACATAATATTTAAGAATTCTCTATCAATACACTTTAAATTAATTAAGTATTTAATATAACACATTATAACAAGTATATAATAGAAAGAAAAACAGCTTTTATTTCGAACGAGATTTTATTACAGAGTTGATGATTTATAGCAAATTGCAAACTTGCCTCCAGGACATTACCCCTAACTATATCGCTTCCAGTAATTCAATTATATGATGATATATCATTGTCTCAATCTAAGCTAAAGGTCAATCTTGAATTTTGTTAAGTAATAATCATTGTTTAATGGGTACAAATTTGATGGACGTTGGTTTAAATAAACGGTAGTATTGGAACGTTAATTGTCTAACAAAGAAATTTCCGAGGTTTTATGAAATTCAATATTTACGATCAAAGCCAATTCCCTGGTTTGAACGGAGCGCCCGACTGAGAGGGAGGCAGCTTACCAGCCGCGGCTTCGATCCCTAGTCCGGTAGTGACAAATCCTCCCAAAAAGTGGAGTGCAATAGTAGCTGAACAGGAATCATCCATGTATTCTCTCCTATTTCAACACAGCCATGGGTAGCATGTACCTATTTCAGCAAGTAACGTTCAAAGCAGTATGCATCAATCGACCGGTCAGCAATGCTCACGATGCATGCAAGAACATAGATAATACTCAGTATGCAAATTCACAGAGTCTACATATGCCCGCTCACAAATTCAAATGGCAATAGTGCCTTCACTGAAAACAACATGATGAATATTGATGAGACTGAAGACCAGAAAAGTTATAACTTATAAGCAGTAAAGGCAGCAACCCAAGTGCGTCTAACAGTCCACAGTCAAACTGAAGACAAGTAGGACTCTGATGCTTTCAAAAGCAGATTGGAAGCAAAAAAATCCAGAGCAAAAGGAACGCAAGTTCAGTCAACATGCAGGTTAGTCTAGACGAAGACAGTGCAAATATCCCCTTCATATAATGGCACCCTACTTCAGACACGATCAGTCAAAGCAGAGAGGAGAAACATGAAAAACCTGTAAAAAGAAGTCACAGAGTAAGCAACAAGGTTCACAGCAACATCAAACAAGACCTCTTCATACTCAAAAACATCGTTGTCAAATTTTTAAAATCTCACAGTTTAAATCTCGATTCAAATCCGCTCTCTTCCTTTACGATTCAAACTTAGTCAAAACCGCAGTTTTTTTTCAACCAAAAAAAACCTTATACTGACATATTTAATATACTTATTTGAATTCAACTTCAATTATAATGTTTACAAAACAAAATAAAAATGTAATAAAAGATAAAATTAGGTTGTTTTAAGTTCTCATGTATTATCATTTTCGTGCTAATGATGATGGTAAGAGCAGAATCTTATTAATCTGGGATCCAAACATTTGAGACTACAATATATTATTTGCCTCTCCTTAGCTATCATCTTGCTTGTTTCAAAATAAAGGTGGTTTTAATATGGTGCTTAAAGTGGTTTATGGTTTCACACACAAATTCAAAGAACTATTAAGTAATGTTGGTATTCCATGGGTCATCTGTGGTGATTTCAATTCTGTAGCATATGATACTGATAGGATTAGACCAAATAACAATGCTAGAAATGCTGATAGTGACTTTTTCAATACTACAAGTGTCACAGGTATAATAGAAATGCAATACATTGGTAATATTTTCACATGGAGAGGAGGCAAAGACCATTTTACAGACAGTAAATAGATAGGACCTTTTATAATTATTACTTCCAAGAAAAAATTCCATTCTATACTCAAATTCTTAATCATTCCACAAGCAATCACAGTCCTATGCTAATTAAGTTTCTCCATAATAATGAACAAGTAAAACATGTTCCTATTAGACATAACAATGCTTGGTTGCAACAAGAGGGGTACAATAACATAATAAACTCTTCATGGTCTGCATAAGACAAGGAAACCATTTACTCAACTTTTCACAAAAAAATGAAAAATACTAAAAGAGCGTTAAAAGAGTGGAATAAAGGCCAGCAAATTTTGAAGGCCTGCTAAATAATATCAGAGAGGAAAACGACAGCTTATACTTAAAAGCTTTGGAAAATCCAAATGATGCCGCCACCATAGATCGATATAAAGATGAAAAAAAAAAATCAAACTAGAGAGAATCATGCACATCATGCAACAGAAATCGGAAAAAAAAAAAAAAGCTAAAGTGGAATGGCTAGTTGACGGAGATCAATGCTTTAAATTTTTCTATGCACAAATGAACAGCAATAGAAGCAGAAACAGTGTAAGGCAGCTAGGGAATTCATATGGTAACCCTATATATACTGATTTTTCAGAATTACAAAATGCTGCAGTTTCTTATTTCTGTGACCTGTTTAATACTAGTTCCTTAAGTTCTTCTTTTATTAACATCGCTTGTAAGAAAATTTAGACCGAACAGGCAAAGAAAACCACTTGATGTTGGAGTCATTATGGAGGAGTTAAAAATGCCACAGTTCAAGTAGATGACAGCAGCAGCCCTAGTCCTGATGGATTTGGAGCTAAATTCTATAAGCATCATTAAGAGATTAAAGAAGATTTATTTTCAGCCGCCCAAGGCACTTTTTTCAAGTGGGCAAATAATAAATCAATCATGCTTTCATTGCACTAGTGCCAAAAAAATGAGAATGCCAGTACCATATTCAGGCCGATCTCATGCTGTTATGTCATTTACAACATCATCTCAAATATAATATGCAACAGAATGAAGGGGGTGTTTTAATGATCTTACATCTCTAAACCAGAATGCTTGTATTTCATGGAGACTAATTAGTGAAAATTCTCTGCTTGCTTACGAGATAACTTTCAACAGGAAAGATTCTAACAATCTCTGTCTGAAAATTGACCTACAATAAGCATATGATAAGATTAGTAGAAAATTCACATGCAATATGTTGTTATCTATGGGGTTTCCATCAAAAATCACTAGCTTTTTCTACAAATGCATAGCGTCCCTTTTTTCTCAATAATGATTGATAGTACTCCTAGTGGTTATATCTAAACTAACAGGGACCTTAGGTAGTGTGATCCTCCATCACCATACCTATTTTCCATTGCAATGGAGTAGCTTATCAATCTTATTTGAGATAGAACATATAAAAGGAAACATAACTCCTATTTACAAATGCGAGCAAATCATCAATCATCTTATTTATGCAGATGCAGATTGTTTGTATCAAAAATGGACACAACACTCTTCGGAAGTTAATTGAAGAGATAAAATGAAGAATATAAATATGAAACAGAGATTATCTAACAAAAACTTCAACAAACGAGAAAGTAAAATGCAAAGACAAGCAATTTAGAGTGGTTCGGCGTAGCGCCTACGTCCACTATGAAGTTTTGATGGTTTTATTGATTCTCTTTCGATGATTACAAGCGATTGCAGCAAATAACAGCGAATTACAGATGAGAATTCGAATTCAACAATGCAAATATTAATCCGGCAGAGTCTGGACGCTTTTGAATCAAAGATCCCTTTTCTGTTGACTCTGGAGCTCTATTTATAGGCGTAAGAGGCTCAGATCTCGCCCAAACTCCGGGAGACTTGGTCTGGCACGTGAGGGGACCCACGCGACCATTTTCAGAAAATTTCGCCTCGATCTGTGATCGATACGAATCCATTTCGTATCGATCAAGATGATGTCTAAATGAGCTGAAATTTGGCAGGGACATTGTTCAGTGTGTACGCAAGCAACCCTGAAAATATCATTGGATTTGGATTAGTGGATTGCGAGAAATCGTCGATACGAAATGGAATTGACTGCTGACTGTTTCGCTCGACTCCATGACCTCGTATTGATTCTTTCGAATCGATCATCTGCACGTGCTCCTGTAATGATGTGGCGCGTATATCTCGAGTCGATCCATCTTTTTCTCCGGTTTGGCCGCGCCGCATCCATGTATCTCGTCTTGTTCATATCATATTCGACACGTCACCCAGGCTTGTTGACTCGGTGGGTATTAAGTAGTCCTTGGCTATGGATTCGAATAACAGTTATATCGATGGATACGAGCTAACGAGGGCTGATGGTTACGAACAAGCTTCCTTAATGGATACAAACCACGTAGCTTCTCAATGGATACGAAACCGATCGATACGAACTGGAGCCTTTTGATGGATACGAAGTAAGGTGACCTGATGGATGCGAATTGCTCTGCCCAGATGGATTCAAAGAGAGGTTTCCATGATGGACACGAAGCAGACATTTTGGCCAGTCGATATGAGTCGTATTAGCTGTTGATGGGTGCGAAGTCCACTTATATGAACTCGATGGATTCGAACATTGCTGATCTGATCGATACGAACCCATGGGAATTGATCGATGCAAAGTGGATGATGGATACGGGTTGGATGGATACAAACTAGAGTATAGTGATGGATATGAAACCACCCAGAGTGATGGATACGAAATCACCTATAGTGATGGATACGAAATCTGGGCTTCTCCTTTCAATTTAAATCGATCATATCCTGAGCGTGTGAACCCGGATTGACCTGAAATTTGAGATGTTGACTTCTATGATCTTTCTTGTCATGCCCTATCAATTGTAGCTCAATCTGGACTCGGACAAAATTCAGCGATATCCATGACGAGCTATTTTTGTTCTCTAGTCGGTTCCTTGGTGTCCTTGCCTTGCCAAAAGGCGGGATAACATTTGCCTCCCAAAGTACGTCTTGTGAAAACATGACGTGCTTTGAAAAGCTGCAGGTCTTCTTTGAATAATTTGAAAGTTGTACTCTGCATTGCTGTAATTGACTGCTGTGTGATAATGATTAGCTGACTCTTGTTAACGTTGCAAGTTCGTGAGTCGTCATTGAATCTCACATTGATTCCTTCTCGAACTGATTTGAAACCTGAGTTGAAACGATGTCTGATGATCACCTTTAACCATCCTCTCGTATCGGTCCTCTCATGAATCGATGTTAAAAGCTGGAAAGCCTTTCTTCGCATCGATGCGGGTTGACTTGATGGATATGAAATGCTCATTCGTGTCGATGGTCACAAATTATGGTGGACTCTGCTTCGTATCGATGAGCATCTGATAGACACGAACTAAATGTTTGTATCGATCGATTTGTACTGCTGTGAGTTGAGGGTTGCAAGTGTAGAGACTCCGAATCGCTGGAGCTCAATGTCATTATCGCAGTCATCGTTGTGCGCTTCGAATTAATGAAGTCCAGTGGCTGTTTCGTCTCGATGGGAGCACAGTCTAACGGATTCGAAGGAGGCATTCGCATCGCTCCATTCCTTGACCGATTGCGACCGGTCACGTTGACTGGGAGACGAATCGACCCAGTTTTACCTCTGGCCTTCATATAAATACCTGGGACTTGGTTCATTTTCACTTTTTACTCTCTATTTTTTACTGTTGCCTTCTGCATCTTCGTATCGACTCACGAACTCGGGAAGAAAACTTGTTCCAATCTTCGAATCGATCAAATTTTTTTATTTCTCTGAACTCCAACTTCAATTCAGGTAATTAACCAATCACGACTAGATTTGAGCGACGAAGTTCAGATCTCAAATCCATCATATTCTTATCGATTTTGGTAGCGCCAAGGCTAGATCTGGGCCATAGCTTAGTCGAGGATGGCCATGGCGATGCTCGTGTCAATCGGAGAAGGAAGAGGCTTGGAGGAATTGCTTCACCTCCGGTTCGTGTCGATCCGGGACAGGAGGGTTCGAATCGACCCAGACTATATGACCCTGTATCGATTGAAAGGCCGAAGGGGATGAAGAGGTTCGTATCGATCTATGATGGTTGGAGCTCGTGTCGATCCGAAATGATCGATGCGAGTACTTGGCTTGTATGATCGATACAAAATTTTGCCTCCCATGATCGATACGAAGACCAAGAAGTCAACCGGCACAATATCAACAGTTTTAGATCGATGCGAAACTACCGCGTTTAGTCGATACAAAGTCGTTAACCCTGGGTCGATGCGAAGTAAGCCTCTCTGATCGATCTGAAATCCACTCCTCCGGTCGATACGAAACGCTGTCGATTCGAAGCCTGTCGATACGAAAGGTATCGATTTACCTTGATCGTTACGAAAGATACCGCGCCTCCAACTTGACCTGAGTCTGGACTGTGATCGATTCCATACTGAAATTTGACGAACTCAGCGAATTCTTGCATATCTTGACACTTAACTCCGACGAGCTTCCACCTTGCATAATTGGACTTGAACACAGAATTGCATATTTGACTGCCTTTCGAAGCTCGTTGATGGAACCGTAACTCAACAATGCGATAACGGGCTTGAACTTGAATCGATTGCCGATATCTCGATGGTATGGTTGTGACGGTCAGCGATGACGGTCACTCCTACTGGACTTCGAAGCTTTGTATTTTGCATATTTTCTCTGATTCTGTAGAATTCGCTCAAGTCACGCACAACACTTGCACTGCACAAATCATTCATACACTTTACACTGGGGAATGCACGGGCTTTTTATCGTCTAATGATGGTTTCTCGTGAGTTAGCCAGTTATGGAACCGTCAAGTTTGCAGCAACAAGAAACTCAGAATCTAACCCCTCCCAGACTTGAGATCCCGGACATCGAGGCTGAAGTTGTTGGTCCAGCTCCGGACGAGTTGCCTGGCGCGTCGTTCATCAATAGTCCGCCTAATTCTATTCCGTCCAATATCTCCGAAGATATGCTAGGGAGAATATGCTTAAGGCATGGCCTATCATTGGACGATGTAATGTTGCCGGGACCGGACGACAGACCGCATAATCCCCCGGAGGGATACACTGCTTTTAACCGACATGCATGAGCAGCCGGGACACTTCCTCCGTTCAACGATTATATAAGAGAAGTGTTGGCTTACTTGGAAATTGCTCCGTCTCAGTTACATCCGAATGGATATGCTTCACTCAATGGCTTATTCATCGCATTTATGGAGTATCTTCATCGTCCTCCTTATATGACCGACATAAGATACTTGTTTAATTTCAAGAGCCGGACCGACAGTCCATCCTTCACATTTCTGGAGTCTGTACGAAACTGCCAAGTAGTTACAGGGTCCTGGACTAGACTGAGCTACTTCAAGTCGGAGTGGTTTTACGTTCGCTGCCCCCTAGGGTTTGCCAGAAGATGGCTATTCAGACGTGAGTGTCGTCTCTTTCCCAAGTTGTTGACAAGGCAATTCATTAGTGAAATTGAACTCATGTTTTCTATTTCTTTTCTTTCAGCAATAGTCCAGCGACCTGAAGGTGGTTACTTTAAGGAGATAGTCCGGGTTCTCCAGGAAATTCCGGGTGAAGAAAGGAACATCGAATTGTTGTTAACGGACCGGAATCTCAGGATTCTCGGATTGATTGGGCGGAGACAGAGCATAAGGCTTGACGGCGCACTGAAGACTGTTTCCAGGGAAAAGGACAGGCGGAAGAAGCCTAAAGTCGTAATAATCGAGGAACATGACTCCGAAAGGACTCATACCGACGAGGAGCCGCTGGTTGGGCCCGCTGACGCAACCCCGGATTCCGATGAAAAAAGAAAGGGTAAGGCAGTGGCCTTCAAACAGGCTAAATCCGGGAGGCGGAAGTCCGTGGTCTTGAACCGTCTTCCTTCAGGAGTTATAATTTCGGAGGCATCCTTCCTGCAAGCCGAAAATCAGTTCGAAGGGCTCGCTGACCTTCCGATTCCGGACCTTTCGTCCGCACAACATGATGTTGAACTGGGTGATCTGCCGCACACCCTTGACGTTAGCGAGTCTCTTCCCATTGACGCGATCGACACTTCTGGTTGGTCCGGGGGGTTACACATCCATACACTCTTCACGGCACCACACAGTCTTCCCACTGTAAACCGTATATCCAAAATGGCTACTGATCCCCCGTATTTTGTTTTTTAGGTACGATGTCTGGACGAGGTACCGTGCTGGGCAGCCTGCGCAACAAGCACCGTTATTACGCGCCACGTCGGAGAGAGGGAGAGAGAGACTATGACTCAGGACACTCTGGCCAGGAGAGGTCCGACAGGGACAGGGGATATGTGCGCCGATCCCGATCCCGCTCTCCTCCTCCGAGGACTTCCGTACCGCCCACGGTAGTGGCTGCTCGCCCTCCTGAAACTTCGCAGCCTAAACCGCCTTCTCAAACCCCGAGGCCCGATCCTCCGTGCGGGACCAAAATTGCCACTTCCTCAACTACAACGCCGGCCGTGACTGACTCGACTGGGGAAGGAGCGCTTAAACTGGCGCAGATGAGGAAGGAATTCCCCGATATCTGCTTCGATGCTTATGTCTTTCCTCCGCACTTAAAGAGAATTCCGCCATCAGCTGAAACCACTATACACGATTATGTTGCGGATATTTTCTTCCAGTACAAGGAGTGGGCAAGGGCTGCGAGGAAAGCGTCCAAAGTGGCATTCGACCGTGGGGTCGTTATTGAGAAGCTTGAGAAGGAGCTGGGTCAAAAAGACCGAATCATGAAAGTGCTCAACGCCGAGGCTGAGTCTACCCGTAGATCTGAAATGGAAGCTCTGAAAAAGGTTGATGAAGTAAACTCAGCCATGACCAGAATGAAACAAGAGCACTATACTGCCATCGAAGACATGGGTCATAGGAACACCACCATTACCGCCGAGAGGGACGCCGCTCTCAAAGAGCTTAATGAGCTGAAATCAAAATTCTCCGACATGGCGAGGGAGAAGGATGCGGCCAATGTCTCTGCTCAGGAAGCCTGTGATCAGGCGGTGGTGCTCTGGAAGGAGAAGGAAGCGGCTATGGAGATAGTCCGTGAAGCTGAAGCTGGGGTTGATGAGAAAGTACGACAGGCGGAGGCCAGGATCGAGGCCGAGGTAGAAGAGCTGCTTGTCACTTATAATGCCAACGTGCTAAGGCACCGAGATTTGACATGGCTCGATGACTACCCATCGCATCTCTATAATGCCTGGAGCCTGCTAGTTGAGGAGGAGAAGTCTGGGCACCCCGATGAAGCCATCGATGAGTTCGAGCTGGAGAACCGCGTACTCAATGACGACGAAAAGAAGGTTCTCCATGGCTCCATAATTTCTGCCGAAAAGGAGAGGCTCGGTGCCCAGCTTCAGGAAGTTGGAGAAAGCTCCGGTGCTGAGCACCATATTGCGAGTTCTGGGATTATCGTGTCATCCCAATCTGAGCCAACCCCGGCGATTGTCTCCCAACCCATACCGGCTTATGATCCAGACCGACCACATTTATCTCCTATCAAGGAGCATTCTTCTGGAGTCGTTCAAGCGGCCCTGACCCAAACCGAGGAAGGTACTCTGAACTAATCCCTTGTACATTTGGGTTGAAGAATGCGTATTGAAGTGTATACTGACAAACGTTTCCTTTCTTTGTTCAGCAATTGAAGCTGCGCCAACCGCGCCTCCCGCGGCCCAGGAATTATGCCAAGTGTCGGAGGCCATTATCTCTGAGGCAACCTCCGTTGTGACAGTGGCGCCGATCAAAGTGATGCAGGGAAACTCACTCTCTCTTGATGAACAAATGATAAATGAGCTTCTCGGTCGGCCGAGCGATCCCTTTGCAGACTTATCATTCAGCCTGGGCGGATTCTCATCTACTTCAGATGTCTCGGTCCAGACCACTACGGCGCGTAGCGAGGCCCGAGCACAACGAGAGGCAAGGATTTTGGCCGGAATTAAAGCCGAGATGGCGGCGGCAGCGCGCGGTGGCAACTTAGATGGCGGAGCGGTAGCGCAGGGCCCCACTCCCCCTATGATTGTTTCTCCCGGAGGCACGCTCATTGACGTCAGCGCACCAGTCCCGCCCCCGGTTGTAGATCCTGTTCCCCCAACTCCTCCTACGGGAAGCATCCCCATCGGCTCTAGCTCAGAGGACGATGTCGACATCATGCCTTCGTCCGAGGGAAGCCCGTCTAAGGATAGGAGCTCTAAACGCAAGACCACTGGCGGTTCCAGTAGCTCCTCAAGGAAGAAGAAGCCGAGGAAGCAGAAAGATTGAGTTGGGTCTTCTCTAGGCATGTGTTTTTCCATTTTTGCAATCAGGAATCTTTGTTGTCTTTTTCTTTCGTAGGCCGTATATAGATGCGGGTTCGGCCCCTGCTAGTAGAAATTTTTTGGAAAGGCTCATGTATGAACCCTTGTTTTTTGACTAGTTGAAATAAAATTTTGTCTTCTTGTTTCAACTTGAATTCCTTTTGTGCTTAAATGTTGCAGTGTTCGAACTTCAGTCTGGCGTACTTGCATTATTCTAACGTTTAAGCATTGCTTATTTTGTCTGCCAAGTCCGGAAATCTCGGAACAGAATTTGTGATCGGAGATTGAATCGGACTTGAGCATTACGTAGTTTCGGGCAGTGGTTGACGCCTGAGTCTGCCCCCAGTTCTGGGGTGAAGTTATAGTAATCGGCTTGCGATCGCAAAGGGGTGAGAATCAAGTGAGAGACCCATACTTGTTTCCTTACGGATCGTTTCATCCACACCCTGGGGATGCAAGTCATCCCGTACGCGGTTGTTCACACTGTGGGAACTTAAGATCGACTTCAGTACTTCAACCCATATCCTGGGAAATCGATGTTCGTGTTTACACTTCATTTCACGCTCTGGGAATACAGAGTCGAATGTTTATACTCCGTTTCTCGCTCTGAAAATACGGAGTTGACTGTTTATACTCCGTTTCGCACTCTGGGAATACAGAGTCTAATGTTTGTATCCGTTACGCACTCTGGGAATATGGAGTCGAATGTTTATACCCCATTTCGCACTCTGGAAAATACGGAGTTGAATGTTTACACTCCGTTTCGCGCTCTGGGAATACGGAGTTGACAGTTTATACTCCGTTTCGCGCTCTGGGAATACAGAGTAGAATGTTTATACTCCGTTTCACACTCTGGGAATACGGAGTCGAATGTTTATACTCCGTTTCGCGCTCTGGGAATACGGAGTCGAATGTTTATACTCCATTTCACACTCTGGGAATACGGAGTTGAATGTTTACACTCCGTTTCGCACTTTGGGAATACGGAGTTGAATGTTTATACTCCGTTTCGCGCTTTGGGAATACGGAGTCGAATGTTTATACTCCGTTTCGCACTCTGGGAATACGGAGTTGAATGTTTATACTCCGCTTCGCGCTCTGGGAATACAGAGTTGAATGTTTATACTCCGTTTCGCGCTCTGGGAATACGGAGTCGAATGTAGAATTGTCGTGTGTCAATCCTATTAACATTGGTGTAATGGCTTGCCCCCGAGTTTGGGGCTCACTTAGCGAGTGACCGGTCACATCGCAGCCACTCTCTACTTGAATAAATCCCACCACGTGATGGGACTTAGCTCTCCGTGCATCGTGATATCGCACATTGTACTTAATGAATCACAGCTCTGGCTCGAAGAGATGACATTTTATTGCTGAAATAAGAAAATGCGGCAAAGTCAGTTGCCTTATTACAGAATTCAAATTTCGAAATGCGGAAACAAATTGCTGAATGAAAAGACATAATGAAATAAATAAAGCCGGTTATGTGTAATAGCGACGAAGACTCTCGCTGTTCCATGATCTTGGCAAATCAAGACCGTCAACGGTCGATAGTTTGAATGTACCATCTCCGAGTTTTCATGTAATCACGTATGGTCCTTCCCAATTTGGTTTCATATGTGAAGGAACTGGGTAGATCCTTTTGAGAATGAGGTCGCCGAGTTCAAAGGTTCGGGGTCGAACTTTGGTATTGTACAATCGAGCGACTCGACTTTGATAGGCGGCTGCTCTTAAATCAGCCTCTTCCCGTTTTTCGTCCAGTAGATCCAATGATTAAGCAAGCAGTATAGCGTTTGTTTTCGGATCATAATAAGTCACACGATGGGAAAAGACTTCTGTCTCGACTGGAATAACGGCTTTTGAGCCATAAGATAAGGAAAATGGAGTGTGTTCGGTTGCGGTCTTGTGAGTCGTTCGATAAGCCCATAATGCCATAGGAAGTTCATCAACCCATTTGCCTCCGGCCTTTTCCAGTCGTTTCTTTAAGATGGATTTTATAATTTTATTGACAGCTTCGACTTGGCCATTTTCCTGAGGATGCGCAACCGCCGAGAACTTTTTATGAATATGAAAGCGTTGACAGAAGTTCTTGAATTCCGCACTCTCGAATTGGGCTCCGTTATCGGTGATGATGGTATGCGGGAGTCCAAACCGATAGATGATGTTGCGAACCACAAAATTTATCACTTTCTTTGTCGTAATGGTTGCGAGGGCCTTAGCCTCAGTCCACTTTGTAAAGTAGTCAACGGCAACGATGGCATACTTCGCACCACCTTTAGCCAGGGGTAAAGCGCCGATGATATCGATGCCCCATATTGCAAATGGCCAGGGACTGACCATTTGGGTTATCTCGGTAGGCGGGGCTCTTGGAATTCGAGCATGTTTCTGACACCTATCACACTTTCTGGCATAATTCGCTGCATCTCGATTTACTGTCGGCCAGTAGTATCCATAGCGGAGAATCTTCTTAGCGAGAGCTTGCCCACTTGTGTGGTCGCCACACGCTCCTTCGTGTACGTCATGTAACACTCGTTTGATTTCATCGTGTGCGATACATCGGAGGAGAGGGATGGAATAACCTCTTCTGTACATGACTCCATTCTGAATGACGAACCGTGAAGCTTTTTGCAGAATCTGCCTTTTCTCATTCCTATGCTCGGGCAACGTCCCATTCTCAATGTAATTTCGATATGGAGTCATCCAAAAATCTCTACTCGGAGTGGTTTCAAGCACAAAATTTGTCTCTACTTGATCAATACTCGGGGAAGATAAAGTTTCGACTGGGACAAGTCCCATCTGCTGTGCTTCACCCGTGCTGGCCAGCTTTGCCAATGAATCAGCTCTTTGATTGCGTTCACGTGGTATATAATAAATGACATAATAGTCAAACTGATTTAGTACTTCCTGAACTCGGGCCAGGTAAGCAGCCAGCCTTTGATCTCTTGCTTGGTACTCCCCCCGCACTTGACACACAACTAACTGTGAATCACAATAGATTTCCACAGCGATGATCCTCAAATCTCTGGCAAATTTCAGTCCGGTTAAGAGTGCTTCATACTCGGCTTCGTTATTAGTTGTGTGAAAATCGAACTTCAAAGTGTAACATATAGATCGGCCTTCGGGAGTCTCAAGCACAACACCGGCGCCCGAACACTGGTCGTTTGATGCACCATCAGTATACAGCTTCCAGATGTACTCGGGGGATTCACTGGTTTCGGGCAAATCTTCTGGAACGGTAAATTCGACTATGAAATCAGCCAAGACTTGTCCTTGAATGGCTCTCCGCGGGGCGTACACAATATCAAATTGGCTTAGCTCAATGTTCCACTTGAGTAACCTACCAGACGTCTCAGGCCGCGTGAGGACCTGTCGTAACGGCTGATCGGTGTACACAGTAAGAGGATGAGCTTAGAAGTAAGGATGGAGCTTTCTTGAGGCAATGACCAGGCAATAAGCTAGCTTCTCTAGTCTTAGGTAGTTTCTCTCAGCTCCTGTTAGCCGTTTACTAACATAGTAGACCGGTTTCTGCACTTTGTCTTCCTCCCGAACCAGAGCAGCATTGATCGCATGCTCTGATACTACTAAGTAAAGGTACAATTGCTCGTGGTCAACTAGTTTTGACAGGATTGGAGGTGTGGAAAGATGTTGAACCAGTGATCGGAACGCGCCTTCACACTTTGTGGTCCATTTAAAGTTTCGTTTCCCTTTCCTGATTAGATCGAAAAAGGGAATGCATTTATCGGTGGACTTTGAAATGAACCTGCTCAATGCTGCCACCTTCCCATTGAGACTCTGGACTTACTTTATGGTTCTCGGGGTTTGCAAGTTCCTTATTGCCCATATCTTTTCGGGATATGCTTCTATTCCTCGGGCGTTGACGATGAATCCGAGGAACTTTCCAAACGCGACGCCGAAATAACACTTTAATGGATTAAGCTTCATTCCATACTCTCAAAGAATGCTGAACATCGTATTCAAATCTCTGACGTGATCTATGGAGAACCGAGACTTCACCAGCATGTCGTCTACGTAAACCTCCATTGTCTTCCCGATTTGGTTGGCGATCATCCGGTTGACCAAGCGCTGGTATGTTGCCCCGACGTTTTTAGACCAAACGGCATGACTTTGTAACAGTAGAGTCCCAGATCGGTTACGAAGCTGGTATGTTCTTGGTCAGGTAGATGCATGGGTATTTGATTGTAGCCAGAATAAGCATCCATAAAAGATAACAATTTATGTCCGACTGTCGAATCTACGAGCTGGTCAATTCGGGGAAGTGGGAAACTGTCTTTTGGGCAAGCCTTGTTTAAGTCAGAGTAATCGACGCAGGTTCTCCATTTTACGTTCGGTTTTCGAACCAGTACAGGGATGGATACCCATTTTGGATACAAGGCATCTCGAATAAATCCATTCGATTGTAGTTTATCAACTTCCTCCTTAAGGGCGGCAGATCTCTCTGGATCCATACCGCGCCTTTTCTGTTTTACTGGGACATGTCGTGGATCTATATTCAGGGAGTGACTGGCAATGCTCGGTGAGATTCCGCACATGTCAGAGTGTGTCCAGGCAAAGACGTCGAGATTTGCCCGGAGAAATTCAACCAATTCCTGTTGTACCTGCTTGTTCAGTTGAGACCCAACTTTTAGCATTTTCGAATCATCATCCTCACTGATTGGGACGTCCACAGTCAGTTCGGCCGAAGAAGCCTGACTCTCCTTAGATTCATCTTTATCCTCACTGTCCCTAGGGTCAAGGTCTTTCAGGAATTGGTTAGGGTGCCCGGGCCGAGGCCCAGGCACCAACTGTCAATCATCGATAGAACGGACGCAGAGAGATCCCTCTACGCCCTTTCCCTTTTCCTTCCGCTGCGCCCCGCGCAGCTCAGCAACATAGCAGGCCCTTCTCGTAGCCTGATATCCTTGAACGACTCCAATCCCCCGATCGGTGGGAAACTTCAGAGTCAGACACCATGGGGCGATGGCCGCCCTGAACTCAGCTAGGGCCGGTCGGCCCAAAAATGCATTATAAGGCGAATCAATCTCTAAAACAACAAACTGTAACATTCGGACCCTCCGACGTTCTCCAACGCCTAATTCAACTGGTAGTTCGGTTATTCCGATGGGTATCGTGGCACTCCCATTGAAACCGTGGATTCGGGATAAGCAGGGTTTCAAATCCTTGGCCTCCATCTTCATTAAGTCGTAAGCCCGCTTAAGCAGGATATTCATAGAGCTCCCACTGTCAACCAGGATCCTCTTCATCCAAGCAGGACCCACCTGGGAAGATATGACTAGCGGGTCGATTGTTGGGGCTTCGACCTTATCAGCATCTCGGCTCCTAAACACGATATCATCAGATATTATTTTCTGTTGTTTAGCTGGACTTTCATCTTCATAGTTACTACAACACTCGAAGTCCGCATGCCTGACGGAACTAGCATACAACTCCATTTCCCCCCAGCTCCTGTCTGCTGGATGAGGACCACCACTTATTGTGTTAATAACCAACCTCCCGCCCGTGCGAGCGGGTTCTTCCTGCCTTTCTTGATTTTGTTGACGATTCTGATTTGAAGGGCCCGCACCACTAGACTGCGGCACCCGCACAAACTGATCCAACTTCCTCTCTCTGATCAACTTCTCAATGAGGTCTTGTAAGTGTCGACACTCATTCGTATTGTGGCCGTAGCTTTCATGGAATCTACAGAACTTTCCCGTTTGAACCTGCCTCTCCGATGAGGGTTTCGGAGCTGGCTTCTTATACTGTACAGTGTTGCAAGTCTGTAAGTATACGTTCTCCAATGACGTATTCAATGGCATGTAATTGTCAAACATTTGAGCCCGACGGCGTGGGCCTCGGTTCTGATCTCTTTTCTTATCTTGGCCATTGTTTCCTCTCGGCTGAGTTTGCTTGTTCTGTATATTCAACTGAACTTTTCCGGAACTCTCACCGGATTGTTTAACTGCCACATTACTCTGTATTCCTTCAATACTGGACCTCACATCGTCTTGCTTCCTAGACTGTTTCGCGTCCTCTTGCCGTAAGAACTGAGCGGCTTTGGAGTAGAAACGGTCCAACGATGCGGGTGGTTTTCCAGCTAGCCAATTCCCAAACTCAGAATCGGGATCAATTCCTTTGGTTAAAGCCATCAAGATTGAGTTATCGTTGGGATTACTAATCTCGACACATGCTGCGTTGAACCTTTCTAAGTAACGCCTGAGCGTCTCTCCATGAGCTTGAGTGACACTGGACAGGGTATTAACGTCTTTGGGCCTAGCCACATGCATACGAAACTGCTCTACAAACCTCTTGGCTAGTTGATCGAACGAAGAAATAGATCTGGGCGGTAGCCTTGTGAACCACATGGTTGCGATTCCCCCCAAAGAGATGGGAAAACTTCGACATTTCACTGCATCATCAGCTCTCGCAGCGCTCATTGACCATTCATATTTCAAAATATGCTGATTGGGGTCACTATTCCCTTCGTACATTGGGAGAGCTGGCATCCTGAATCGCCGAGGGGGTTCAGAGTACAATACCTCGTTTGTGAAAGGGGTATGACTGCGGGAGGACCCCCAGTCGTCATTAGTGAGCCCCTGACTCTCGCGAATCATCTGACGTATCATGGTCGAAATGTCTGACACTAGCACATTCTGGGCAGGCTGAGCTGAGGTGTGGACGGGTTCCACAGTGCGAGTTTGGAACGGGCGCTGTCGACGGTCCGTATTTCGCCTCCTCGGCTCAGCGTCTTCTGGGACATATGGTTCAGGAGTATGTTCGCGCTGCTGATTGTTTAGTTCTGACAAATTTCGGATGTCAACCCTCGTCTCTGCCGCGGCAGTGGTAGCACGGTTGTCCGTAGTATATTGTGAGCAACACCTCCTCGTGTTGAGGGCCCTGCCTGAAAGCTGGTCGACGGCCCTGCCCTCAATTGTCCAACGGTCAAGGCGGGTTGGTATCCGGTGGTCTGCGCGTGACTTCCCTCTAACCGGGGCGGGTAGACCTGTGGTGGTAGTCAGATGAGGCAGAACTTTCAGTGGATGCACGGGAAACATTATCTCTCCTGGACCTCCTGCGGCTCTGGCGGTTTAGTTGGCTGGTCAATTCGACATTGGTGCACAACTGTTCAGCCAACTGTTGCCGGCTTTGGGTCAGTTCCTGGAGCAACACTTGGAACTCTTGTCGGGTGACTAGTCCCGACGGTTCTGAATGAGCAGTGTTGTCCTGATTGGAAGAAGGCTGTTGTGTAAGATTCTGCCTCTCTCGGCCTTCTTGATCAGTAGCGGTAGCGGCGGTTCTTGTGCTAATCATTTTCAGCGATGGAGTCCTTTCCTAGACTTTGAGCAAATCTGAATAGAATGGAAGGATTCCGGACTGGATATCTGGATCTTCCTCTTGGATTTATGCAATCCGGTATCGATGGCAGATCCAAAGAGCAGGAGAAAAACTGGTTCTCTCAATGAAAGCACCAAAGTGTTTGTACCAAAAATGGGCACAACACTCTTCGGAAGTTAATTGAAGAGATAAAATGAAGAATATAAATATGAAACAGAGATTATCTAACAAAAACTTCAACAAACGAGAAAGTAAAATGCAAAGACAAGCAATTTAGAGTGGTTCGGCGTAGCGCCTACGTCCACTATGAAGTTTTGATGGTTTTATTGATTCTCTTTCGATGATTACAAGCGATTGCAGCAAATAACAGCGAATTACAGATGGGAATTCGAATTCAACAATGCAAATATTAATCCGGCAGAGTCTGGACACTTTTGAATCAAAGATCCCTTTTCTGTTGGCTCTGGAGCTCTATTTATAGGCGTAGGAGGCTCAGATCTTGCCCAAACACCGGGAGACTTGGTCTGGCACGTGAGGGGACCCACGCGACCATTTCCAGAAAATTTTGCCTCGATCTGTGATCGATACGAATCCATTTCGTATCGATCAAGATGATGTCCAAATGAGCTGAAATTTGGCAGGGACATTGTTCAGTGTGTACGCAAGCAACCCTGAAAATATCATTGGATTTGGATCAGTGGATTGCGAGAAATCGTCGATACGAAATGGAATTGACTGCTGACTGTTTCGCTCGACTCCATGACCTCGTATTGATTCTTTCGAATCGATCATCTGCACGTGCTCCTGTAATGATGTGGCGCGTATATCTCGAGTCGATCCATCTTTTTCTCCGGTTTGGCCGCATCGCATCCATGTATCTCGCCTTGTTCGTATCATATTCGACACGTCACCCAGGCTTGTTGACTCGCTGGGTATGAAGTAGTCCTTGGCTATGGATTCGAATAACAGTTATATCGATGGATACGAGCTAACGAGGGATGATTGTTACGAACAAGCTTCCTTAATGGATACAAACCACGTAGCTTCTCAATGGATACGAAACCGATCGATGCGAACTGGAGCCTTTTGATGGATACGAAGTAAGGTGACCTGATGGATGCGAATTGCTCTGCCCAGATGGATTCGAAGAGAGGTTTCCATGATGGACACGAAGCAGACATTTTGGCCAGTCGATATGAGTCGTATTAGCTGTTGATGGGTGTGAAGTCCACTGATATGAACTCGATGGATTCGAACATTGCTGACCTGATCGATACGAACCCATGGGAATTGATCGATGCAAAGTGGATGATGGATACGGGTTGGATGGATACAAACTAGAGTATAGTGATGGATACGAAACCACCCAGAGTGATGGATACGAAATCACCTATAGTGATGGATACGAAATCTGGGCTTCTCCTTTCAATTTAAATCGATCATATCCTGAGCGTGTGAACCCGGATTGACCTGAAATTTGAGATGTTGACTTCTATGATCTTTCTTGTCATGTCCTATCAATTGTAGCTCAATATGGACTCGGACAAAATTCAGCGATATCCATGACGAGCTATTCTTGTTCTCTAGTCGGTTCCTTGGTGTCCTGGCCTTGCCAAAAGGCGGGATAACATAGATGATCTCCTGTTTTTTGCTAAAGCCAAATTAGACAATGCCAAAACAATTAAAAACAGGACAGTTTTTCACAAGAGACCCCCAAAAAAACAAATTCCGCATTTAGACTTCGGTAGAAACTTATTGCAAAACTAGACCTCGTTTTGTTTATTACTTGGGCAAATATGGAGTGCGCAAGTAATAAAGTTTTTTTTATAAGTAGAGCTTGCACAATACATAATTGCGCAAGCTCTACGTACAAACCTTGCGCAATCCATAAGTGCGCAAGCTTTGTATTCAATGCTTGCGCACTTATGAATTGCGCAAACTCATTTTCGAACATCAAATAGACAACGAGCACGGATCTGTTTCATAATTTTCATTTTTAACTTTCTTCCCAAAACCCTCCCCATTTCCCATTCCAAATCCATTTTTTCACTAAATTCAAATCCTCAATCATCTCGTCAACCAAATAATTGCTAAACTATATGTGGAATACTCTTCTTTATCGTTACAAAACAAAGATAATAATTAATGTTGATGAAAATTAAGATCAAATTTTGCTATTTTTGATGGTGTTGAAAATGAAGAGTTATTGGTGTTAGTAATGTTAATTACTAGGAAATGGTGTTGTTATTGTTGAATCAGCTATTAATGTTTAATGAAATAGGAAATCCTAGTTAAGTAATAGTAAATTGGAAACCCTAATTGATATGTTAATGTTTTATTGTTTATTTTGATGGTAGACATGAATGTTTGGAAGATAGACGATGAAACTTTGATGAAACATTATGATGAACTTGAATCGAAAATCGGTGTTGCAAGCTCAAGTCATATTGTCGTTGATGTTGATTATGTTCCGGAAACACAGTTTGAAACAATACCGCGTAAATTTCATTCTGGACTATCAACTTTACACGCTCGTTTATGTGAAGTTGTTTCTGCCGAAGGACCCGGTCATCAAATTCAAGTTGACGGAAATATGATGATGCTTATACATCATGTTGCTCCATCCATGCCACGGGGATAATGACCATATCCAAATTGTTTTTGTGGAGATATGTGTGTAGTGGTCGTTTGCGGAAAGGAAAAGAGTTTCAGGCGAAGATTTTTTTGTTGTAGTTCGTACAACGAACACGGACTGAACCCTCATGAAGTGGATTGTTGTAATTATTTTAAATGAATTGATCAACCATTGTGCAAAAGGAGGCTCGAGTATGCCCACGAATTGCAAGCCAAAATCAGTCGTCTGAAAAAGGTGAATGAAGAACTAAGGGAAAGTAGTGGGAGGTCCAGGTTTTGGTAGATGTTTGGGACTAGGTTAACGTTGTCATATTTGGTTTGTATGTTGAAATATCGTATTTTTAATATGATGTTCTGAAAATGTTTGTTTTTGTTGTAGCCCTCACTGTGTGCTAGCTAAGAAGTTTATTATGTTGGTGCATTACATTTGGTAGTGTTGACTATGTTGTTGAAATATATTAGTTACATTATTATATTAATTTACTTGTTTGGTTTTTTTAAAGATTGATTTGACTGCTTTTGGTTGAAGATTGCCTATGGAAGCAAAATCTACTTGGGAAAATAAGATATTAATTCAACAAATTTATGTTTAGAATTATGTCACAAAATCAAGATTGTGAATGTGGCATTGCAACTGATTTTGTAGATAATGTCAAAGGTTCCGACTATATTTTGCTTTGATAGGGAACTGTTGGTTGATGATGAAGGTAAACCTAGATATGTTGGTGGAAAGAGAAACAGATCGATAATAAAAAATCATTATAGTTTTGAAGAACTTAAAAAAAGGCATTTGAAGTGACAAAAGTCAATCCTGTGATGTATGATTTAAAATTAGCGGTGAAATGGGTTCGGGATGATGGTACATCTGCTATAGATTTGGAAGACGACGATGATTTGAACTCTACATTTTTTGCTGGAATGAGAGTGATACAAATATATGTTGGAAAGTGGAACATGATAATGTGATAAAAATATAACCGACAGTAATTTCTACGGATGAGTATGTAGCCACCACACAGTTACAAGAAACACAATAGTCGGTGTATCCTTCATATCTTCCAAGCCATCAAGGTGGAGAGTTTACAAACTTACTTCACAGGTACAACAGAATGGTTTGAGTCTCTTCTAGTCAGGAAAAAAATATGATGCATAACTCTATAGATCCAAATCAATCGCAAGCGTTCGGAAAGTGAGTAATATTATACTCTAGCACTTGTATTACATTAATGCAAAATATCTTACCGCTATTTTTTATATTCGTATCGTCGAAGAAGCATTAATTGGTTGTGATGACGGTGACGGTGACGATCATGTCGATATTACAAACGAGATCGGAGTGCAATTGGATAACATGGAAGTAGCTTGCGCAGATGGTGTAGATATAATTTGGATCCATCAAATGGAAGTTAACAATGATGCAATCATATATGCAGACATTGAGGAGGCTAATGATGTAAATGTCGAAGAAGAACAAATCACTTATGAAGAGGCTCTAGCCGATGATTTATGCACGACATCAATGATGGTGAAATCGATAATGAAAAATTGTCAGCTAGATATGGAAGTGTTTGGAAGAGAATGTGCTGAGAATGGACCACGAGTTGGGTTAATTTTTGAAAGTAAGCAGAAGCTTGTTGAACAGTTATGTGAATGGATGATTAATTGTTCAGTTTCATTTCAAGTTCTAAAATCCCATGCAAATCAGTACACCGTCCATTGTGATGTGGATGAAACATGTCCTTGGCGAGTGCATGCAAGCCTTTCGGTTAGAACAAATTCAAATTGGTGGAAAATAACTACATATGGCGACGATCATACTTGTTTACATGCAACAATCAACTCAAACCATCAACATGCAACTTCAAAGTTTATATGCAGTAAAATACTTCCGTTGATTAAAGCTCAAACAAACATGACTGTAAGAACTGTTCAAGAGACAATGTCCAATATGTTTCATATTAAAGTAAGTTATTATCGAGCCTGACATGGACTACAGAAAGCTCTTGCAATGATTTATGGAGACTGGGAATCGTCATACGCGGAATTGTCAAAATATCTTCGAGCCCTACAAAGTACCAACCCGGAATCGTATATAATGTTATTCATAATCGTTGTGTTTTTGATGGTGTGTTTTGGGCTTTCGGACCTTCTATTCATGGTTTCAACCATTATCGACCTATACTGTCTATTGATGCCATTCATTTATACAGGAAGTATCTGGGTACATTACTAGTAGGGACTGCGGTGGACGCAAACCAAGGTCTATTTCCATTAGCCTTTTCTATTGTACAAACAGAGCTGTAGCAAACATGAAGTTGATTTATTCATTGCATATGGAATTATATTCCATCCGTACGTACCAGATGATTTACCTTTATCTCAGATCGTATGAAAGGAATTCCACGTGCGCTTAGAGAAGCTTGGCCAATTGAACATCATCTTCGCTTTTGTATTCGTCATATTAAAGCAAATTTCAAGAAAGCGGGGTTTGGCACGGATGAGCTACAACATCGGAGGTTGTAAAATATAATGAACTTCGAAAATAGTTGAAGGATGTAAATCGAAATGCCGATGCGTGGATTGAAAGAAATTTTAAAAACCATGAATCAAACTGGACTCTTTGTCACGACGATGGGTTAAGATTCAATATGATGACGATTAATGTTTCCGAAAGCTTTAACGGTGTGCTGAAAGAAACTAAGAATTTACCTGTTAGATCATTGGTTGCACGTACGTTTCATCGATTGAACCATTACTTTGTCCAACGTCGAACTCAAGGAGAAGAGTGGACGACACAACTCGCACCGAGGTGGGAAGCATTTGCCCGGAGAAGAATGGAAGAATCAAGGCTCATGTCCATAGAGAGATATAGCTTCATTGAATGGAAGGTGAAGGATGTTCATATGTATGATTATACGGTGAATATCGAAGGTAATGTTGCCAAATGTCCATGCAAGATGCCAACGTTAGATCTTTTCCGTGCTCCCACGTATTGATGCAGCATGCAAAACCCTAGATCGAGAAGTCCTGGATCGCGATCGCGAGGAAGACGATACTCCAAGATTCCATAGGTCGCGAGCGATCTACCGAAGGCACTCCAGAATTCCAAGATTCCTTAGGTCGCGCAGCTTCACTCCAGACCTAGATCGTTCTAGCTTAAGTCGCAATCAATACCATAAGTCGCGAAGTCGAAGGTCGTTCCAGATCTCCAGTAGGTCGTTGTGCCTTATGTCGCGAACAGAGTTTTTATGTCGTTTCATCTTGAGTCGCCTCCAGAAAATCGCGAACGAAGCTTAGGTCGCGAAGCTTGTTATGCCGCTTGAGTTTCTTAAGTCGCAAATTCTTTAAGTCGCTGATGATTGTTAGGTCGCTGCCATTTCTTATGCCGTGCTTTCAGTAGGTCGCTGAATGCTATGTTGGAGATTCTTATGCCACATTTGTTAAGTCACGTGTGTTGTTCTTTAGGTCGGTACTGTGTGTTTTTTTTAAGTCGTTGTACTGCTTGTGTTTGTAAGTCGTGTGTGTTATAAATGTCTATAAATAGGGGTGTGTTGTCATTTGTAATAGTTAGTTGATTTTGAATAAAATTTTGGTTTGTGCTTTGTGCCACCATTAAAATTGGTAGTTGAGTGTTATCTCCTATCTCCACCTTCAGCATTCGAGTGCGCTCGAATCAACGATTGTTGAAGCCAATTCACGGAATCAAGTGCGCTTGATCAACGTTCGAAGAATTGTAGATCTTCTCTCACGGCATCGTGCGCGATCAACGTGTCGAAGATTGCTAGAATCTGGTATCTTCATGATCAACGGATTTGGGCATTTGGCTATTCTTAAATTCACCGATTTAACATCGATTCACCGATTATTTCCGCTAATCGTGTGAGATCCTGGACGGATTCGATTTACATCGTCGAATTCGCTTCCTTGGCTGCATCATTTGGTATCAGAGCAAGGAAACGAACTTTTCCAAGTTCGTTAGGTGTGAAGTTGCGTGATTTGAAGTTTGTATGTTTAGAGTTGTTGAAGATTTGACAATGCCTCCAAGGAGAGTTAATCGTCATCAAAATGTTGCAGATGTGTATCGAAGAGAAGATGCTGAACAAAATGGAGCAAGGAATTAGTGATAAATTCAATGAGAAGTTTGATGAGGGAATTGGTCGATTAGAGAGAATGATGCTTGAAATGAATCAAAGTAGAAGAAGGGTTTCACCTGAATTGAGCCATGGGGAAATAGAGTTTCACCACATTCAGATCAGGAGAGAAGAGAAGATCATGATCGTACAAATGTTGACGATCGTGATAGGAATGTAGATCGAAGGGATGTTGGTGGTAGAAATGGTGGTGATAGAGATGTTGGTGGTCATGATCGACATCGATATGCATCAGATTTTGATGAGGAGTTTGATGGTGGTAGTGTTCATGGTCCAAATCGAAACCAAGGAAGAAATCATTCAGAGTATGATCACAAATGGGAGTCCGGAATGAAAATTGAAATTCCAGAGTTTAAGGGTGGTATACAGGCTGAAGAATTTCTAGATTGGTTATCTAATGTTGAAGAGATCTTGGATTTCAAGAATGTTCCGGAAGATCGTCGAGTGAAGTTGGTTGCTACTAGGTTGAGAGGGAGAGCTATGGCGTGGTGGCAGCAAAGCAAACTTACACGAGAACGGATGGGGAAGTCGAAGATTGTTGCTTGGGAGAAAATGAAGAAGATGATGAAGGCTACATTCTTGCCTTACAATTATTAATCACTCATGTATCAGAGGTTGCAGAATCTGAGGCAAGGGACGAAGACTGTTAATGATTATGCTGATGAGTTTTATCAACTGATTGCTCGAAATGACATTATGGAGACGGAGGAACAATTGACTGCTAGGTTTGTTGGGCGGTTGAGGATCTAGATCCAGGATATGGTAAATATGTTTGACCCTAGATCTATGGCTGAAGCGCACCAGAAGGCGTTGGCTTGGGAGAAGCAGGGAAGACGAGGAGTTGGTGTGTTTCCAAGTTCCAATACTCAGAGCAAGGGTGCTAGTGGGAGTTCCAATGTTTCTAAAGCTGTCAGTAAACCAGTTGTGAATGAAGTTTCGAAGGCGAAGGTCAACAACAGTTTCAAGTGTTATAATTGCCAGGAAGTGGGTCACAAGAGTAATGAATGCCCGAAACCGAAGAGGCGAGCTATGATTGCTGAAGTGGAAGGTGAGGATGTTGATGAAGGTTATTCTAGTCCAGTTGAGGAGGATGAACAGGATATCGCATCAGGAGATGAAGGATGTAATCTAATGTTGAGGAGATCATGTTTGACACCAAAGAAGGAAGAGGAGGCTAGTTGGTTGAGGAGTAATATCTTTCAGTCGATATGCACTGTACTGGGGAAGGTGTGTAAATTTGTGATTGACGCGGGAAGTTGTGACAATATCATTTCTACCGAAGCTGTGAGAAAGTTGAAGTTGAAGACGGAGAAGCATCCAAATCCTTACAAGTTAGGGTGGTTAAGGAAAGGAGGAGAGGTGAAGGTGGACAGGCGAGTTCATGTTCCATTTTCTATTGGGAAGAAGTATAAAGATGAGATCTGGTGTGATGTGGTGGAGATGGATGTTTGTCACTTGCTTTTGGGAAGACCATGTCAGTATGACCGAGCAGTGCAGCATGATGGTCGAACAAATAGCTACAGATTTATGTTTGAGGGTAATAAGATCATTTTAGTTCCGAAGAAGAGACAGCAAGGAGAGAGCAAGTCAGAAGAGATTGAGGAGCTGAAGATTTTGTTGACTTTGAAGGAGTTTGTTGAAGAAGTAGAGGAGAGTCCAGAGGTGTTCTTGTTGATTGGACATGAAGCTACTGAATCTGTTGAAGTTCCAGAGGAAGTAAAGCCAGTGTTGGAAGAATTCAGAGATGTGTTTCCTGAAGAGTTGCCAAAGGAGTTACCACCATTGAGAGATATTCAGCATCAGATTGATCTTGTGCCAGGGGCAGCATTACCTCACAGGCCACATTACAGGATGAGTCCTAAGGAGCATGAGGAACCAAGAAGGCAGGTGGAGGAGTTTTTAGAACAAGGGCGTGTTCAGGAGAGCTTGAGTCCTTGTGCAGTGCCAACCTTATTGGTACCAAAGAAGGATGGGACTTGGCGGATGTGTACGGATAGTCGGGCTCTGAACAAGATCACTGTGAGATACATGTTTCCTATGCCGAGGTTCGATGATTTGATTGATCAGTTAAGTGGGGCTGTTGTGTTCTCAAAGATTGACTTGAAGAGTGGATACCATCAGATTCGTATTAGACCGGGTGATGAGTGGAAGACTGCTTTTAAAACTAGGGAAGGTCTATACGAATGGCTGGTTATGTCGTTTGGCTTGTCAAATGCTCCTAGTACTTTTATGAGAGTGATGAACCAGATTTTCAGACCATTTATTAGGAAGTTCGTAGTAGTTTACTTTGACGATATTTTGATCTATAGTAGGAGTATGGAAGAGCATATCTAGCATTTGCGAGAAGTGCTGTTGATTCTACGACATGAGCAATTCTATGGAGCAACGAAGAAGTGCGTGTTCATGACGCATAGTGTTTTGTTTCTGGGATATGTTCTGTCAAAGGAGGGTATTCAAGTGGATGAAAGCAAAGTGGAAGCTGTCAGGAGTTGGCCACAACCGAAGACAATTACTGAAGTGAGGAGTTTTCATGTATTGGTATCTTTTTATCGAAGATTCATTCCACATTTTAGCAGTGTGATGGCACCTGTAACCGATTGCATGAAAGGAAAGAAGTTCGTGTGGACAGAGGAAGCAGAGTTAGCTTTTGAGAAGATCAAGACACTTTTGACGACATCACCCATTCTGGTACTGCCGGATTTTCAGATATTGTTCGAGTTACACACTGATGCTTTGAAGGTTGGGATTGGTGGAGTATTGAGTCAGAATGGAAGACCAGTTGCTTATTTTAGTGAGAAGTTGTCTGAAGCCAGGTTGAGATACAACACTTATGACGTGGAGTTTTACGTAATTGTTCAAGCTGTGAAGCACTAGAGGCATTATTTGTTTCAGAAGGAGTTTGTTCTTTATACGGATCATGAAGCTTTGAAACATTTGCAAGGGCAGGACAAAATTTCAGCTAGACACGCTTCATGGGTCGCGTATCTGCTGCAGTTTACTTTTGTTGTAAAGCACAAACCAGGGGTGACGAATCGTGTAGCTGATGCCTTGAGCAGGAGGAATCATTTGCTGACGACGATGAAGGTTGAAGTGACATGATTTGAACTATTTCCAGAATTGTTTGAGGAAGATCCTTACTTTAAGATTGTTGAGAAAGTCAAGAATGGGAGTACTAATGAGTTTGTGTTGGTAGATGGATTCTTATCAAGAGGAATCGATTGTGTGTACCAGATTGCAGCTTGGGAATGAAAATTGTAAAAGAGTTGCATGAAGAAGGACATGTTGGTCGCGATCGCACATTGCAGTTGATTTCTCAGTCTTAGTATTGGCCCTCGATGAAGCGAAAAGTTGAAAAGTTTGTTCGAAGATGTCATGTTTGTCAGGTTTCAAAGGGGACAGCGACAAATGCAGGTTTATATATGCCGTTGCCTATACCTACTAAACCGTGGGTGGATGTTAGTATGGACTTTGTAACGACCCGCATTTTCGACCTATCAAGTCGACAAAACATACACACATGCCGACTCAAACAATCCAAAATACAGATAGTTATTGGGGTTAAATAAGAAAAGAAAAGAAAGAACAGAAACAAACTCAGAATCTCGCAGCGGAAGGAACAAGATATAATAATAAAATAACAGTTCATGAAGCTGTTAAATAAATAAATTTGATTATTATTATACATCATAAATTAGAGTTACATACATATTAGAGATAATACAACAATGCAGCGGAAAAATAATACAGTAGTAGAATACAAATGATGTAATACCAAACTCCGTCTTCGTCCTCCAGAATATATCTTCAACCTAATCTGAAATGCTCAGGCTGACCCGAGCGTAATGAAAAGACAAAACACTCGAGTCAGGACTAAAATATCTCATGTAGGTTAAATCGAATAAGTAAATATGAGTGTGACGGCGTCAGAGATGTTTATGGGGTTTAAACACCTCCTATCCAGTGTTTAACGTGCGTGCATTAACTTAAGAGATGTTCGGGATTTCCATCTCCTAAGGATCCGTTAAACTATCTACTATATAATAGAATACGCTATATACAATAATGTCTATCATAAAGTAAAATATCAAACTAGCATTAAGCCATGGCCCATTCCACCCTTAACACATTTTTATTTCCAAGAGTATATACAAGACCGTAGTTTCCCCAAAACCGGAAGTCACCAGAGGGAAATCCATATACTAAAGGTACAAACTAAAATGTAGTGGTCGCGAATATGATAATCAGTATGACAAGGTACATGAGGCGATACCAACTAGGATACTAGTAGTTGCGTCATCCGAACTGATGTTGGGCATAGCAGCTACTACCCCAACACCGCGAAACAACACTCCCATAATCGAGGGGTGCACCCAAATCGAATCACAAAAGTAATAGATATGGTAACGAAGAAGTGTGTCCGCTAGAGATGGCGAACCTCAATGGCCCGGCAGGGCTCCTGTTTTAGTCATGTCAGGGGTCATCCAATATCGTTCACTTTCTTCAGTCAATGCGTTCATCAAACCATCCCCTTCATTCTGGATCAACACTCCACGTATATTAGTTATTAAAGTGGTTTTCGGTATCGACAAAGAGTATGTCCATATCCGATCCCGGTCTCTTTAATAACTACGTATTATTACACCGGTGGCTCTTTTACATTTCAAATCGATTCATAATTGATTATCAAAAATATCATATTCGCTTCAAAAAAATCAAATCCATTTCAAAATCATCATATCTATTCAAGATGTAAGATTTCATTTCAAAATCATTTTTCGCCTCAATATCTCATTTCGATTTCAAAATCATTTTTCGCCTCAATATCTCATTTCGATTTCAAAATCATTTTTCGCCTCAATATCTCATTTCGATTTCAAAATCATTTTTCGCCTCAATATATCATTTCGATTTCAAAACCATTTTTCGCCTCAATATCTCATTTCGATTTCAAAACCATTTTTCGCCTCAATATCTCATTTCTATTTCAAAACCATTTTTCGCCTCAATTTCCACAAACCGATTCACATAAATTCGAATTCCAAAATTTAAAATTTAATCCAATTTCAAATCATCAATTTCAACTCGATTCAGCTTCTCAATAAACCATTTCAAATTATCAATTTCAAATACATATTTGAACCACAAAATAAACAATTTCACTTTCAATATATTTCGAAACTTTAAATATTTCACATTTCAAAACAGCTCATATATTTATATAAGAATATAAGATTCGCTTTAAAACCATTCGTATTCAAATTAGAATATACTTCAAATTAAACATCCGTATTAAGTAGTTTACTTAATTTCTGGAACAATTCCAATTCAATAAACTTAGATTAACATTCGGATTTCAAGAATTCATTTAAGTATTACATTCCAAATCAATTTCAGTTCAAATCCTATTCAAATCAATTTTGTCTTCAAATTTCATTCAATAGTTTCAATTTAGTCCAATTCACAAATTTCTTTGAATTTCAATTAAATTCCAAATTAATTAAATCTCAATTTCAAATTAATTTTCAATTCCAAACTCAAACTTGAAATATCATTTCATATAAATTTTCTTAGAAATATTCAGAGTTCGATTAAAAGGTCCAATCTTTTAAAACAAATCAACTTTCGAAAATTTACGCCGTATTTCAATTTTTTTCTTAAAAATCTAAACTTCGAATAATTAAACAATTTCATTTACCAAGTTTAAATTCCAACATCACGAGCTTCAATTTAAAATAATTCAATTTCCATAAATTGGATTTTATTCTTAAAATCAAATCATTTAAATAATTTCAAAACAACTTTTAAATCATTTAATTTAACCAATCCGGTGTCCGTATATAATTTTCTAACCTATGGCCAAGTGGATAATTATTTCAATTTTAACTTCAAGGATGGATATATATCATTTCAATCCAAATAGATGTCATAGGTATATCATTTTAACCTATTTCTTAATTTATTCGAAATGATTCAGTTTACAGTTTTATATGCAATAAACAATATACATGATGATAGCATGATATAACAAAATAAATAAACAACCAATATCGACCAATAGCATCCATCACAACCAATCAACCATAAAGCCAATAACATTCACAATAATTTTATAATTATCAATATCGAGTAATATACTGCCGATTTAAATTTAAATTTATTTTAACGGTCAATTTAAATTCTATCAATTAATTCATATATCAATACAGATGATAATTAAACCTACCAAACAACAGCCAATAAAATTTCATATCACTTCAGAATATAAATTTAACTAACAAAAGTTATTTTAGTCAATTGTGAGCGTATAAACACTCACCTTTGATTTATCGACGATTTAAAATCCAAATAAAGGCCCAAATTTGAACAGTCTTGGAATGCAGCCAATCAAACTCCATGACGTTCGGAATTTCGATACGAACGCAACGGAGAAAACCGCGCGTCGATCCGAGCTCGTATGCAAAATTTATTCGAGTTAGAACATTGGCATTTTAATATAAAATAATTAATTAATTAAATAAATAAAAGAAACGTACGTATACCATCTCCTCTTCCATTCAACACGCACAGCCGAACCCATGAACGCACGCCTCTTTCTTCCATACGCACGCAACTGGACGTCGATCAGGGGATGCCATCGCGTGCGCCTCTCCTTGCTCCACCTCCGCGCCAAGTTACGTCACCCCATTCGCCACCATTTGCACGCAATCCAAGAAAATTCGTGCATCTTCAATCTCAGATCTAGGAAAATCTGTGATGAATTAGCAGCAATCAACTGTATGGATTCGAAGAGCTCGCCGAGATCTACAACTTTGCTTTTGGAATTTTTTGATTTCGTTGAACGGATTGAGAGATATTAAGGAAAGAAGTTCGAGCAATTCTGGCCATTGAATAGGTGGCGGCCATGAGATAGAATTAGGGTTTCTGGATTAAAATGACAGTAAAACTGTCTCGGTTTGCACGCGTAATTATATAGGTAGGTCCAAAGTCGTCCGAACTCCAATCGAGACGTGCCGCCAGGCGTTTATAAGGTTTTACCCATATTCCGAACGCAATGGAACTAGTCCCAAGGCCTAATTCAATCGTATGCGGAAGATAGCTTTTGAAGTCGATTATTTTAATTAAATTCGACGTTAAATTTCTACGCGTTTCAAGCTCGCACGGTCAAACGACAAGTCCGATTTCTACGAAAAATGAAACCATACAATAATTTACTGTTACGGATCCGATGAAACTGGTTTCGTCGAAATCCGAGACAGTTGTAAAAATGGCTATTTCTACTGTTTAACTACAATATAAAATTTCCAATTTTAAATTATTAACTTTTAAATCAAATTTCAATTGTTCACAAATTTCATTTTTAATTTCACAATAATTAGCAATCTTTTACAATGCAGTTTTCTATTATAAATTTAGTATAAAAGATTACATTAGATTCAGCGTTCAATTATATTATAATTCAAATTCAAGTTATTTAATTCCAATTGAATTATTTTATTTCGATTTACACTTTCATTATTGAATCAACCATTTACTTATACATTATTATCAATAGTTTATAATTCATTTAATTTTCTTCAGCTATCATCTTATTTAAATTCACAGTAATATTAAATTACATTCATTTACGTTGATTTCAATATTATAACTTCAATATTAAATTTAACATTTTATTTATTTCGTTGTTTACAATCAAATTCAATTCGTTTCAATTACTTGTCACATTCAAATTCAATTCATTATTTACATTCAATACAAGTTAACATCCATATTTAATTTACAAATAAGTTATTTCAGAATTCAGTTTTGTATTTTAACTTATAATTCACATTTAACAACACAAAATTTTATTTCCTTCGGATTTTATCCAAATTTTTTTATTTTAATTCGTATTTTTAAAGTGTTAAAAATACAGGTCGTTACAGACTTTGTATTGGGATTGCCGAGGACGCAACGTGGCAATGATTCTATCTATGTGGTGTTTGACTGGTTTTCAAAAATGGTACATTTTATCGCATGCAAGAAGACGGCATATGTAGTTAATATTGCACAATTATACTTCAGAGAGATCTATCGTCTTCATGGGTTGCCTGAATCTATTGTATCAGATAGAGACACTCGTTTTCTGAGTCATTTTTGGAAGAGTCTATGGAGAATGGTCGGGACTAAGCTGAAATTCAGTAGTGCTTATCATCCACAGACGGATGGACAGACTGAAGTTGTAAACAGATCCCTAGGTAATCTATTGCGATGCATCGTGGATGACAATTTGAAGAGTTGGGATTCGAAGTTATGTCAAGCTGAATTTGCACACAACCATAAAGTTAATCGTAGCACTGGATTCAGTCCATTCCAGGTTGTGTACTCAACAATTCCTAAAGGACCGTTGGATTTATTTGTAGTTCCATAGCAGAAAGGAGTGATCAAACGGGCTAGTGATTTTGTGAATGAATTGCAAGAGTGTCACAAGGTTGTGCAGGAACGATTGCTTAAGGCGAATGAGAAATATAAGCAATCCGCAGATATTAAACGACGACATGTTGACTTCAAAGAAGGAGATTTTGTATATGCAGCATTGACCAAGGATCGATTTCCTGTTGGTACTTACAACAAACTAGCTGCTAGGAAGATTGGTCCTTTGGAAATCGTAAAGAAGATTAATGATAATGCTTATCAGTTGAGATTGCTAGATCATATCCATACTGCTGACGTTTTCAACGTCAAACATTTGATTCCGTATCATGAGCATAAGCTTGTCGAAGAAGAGGAAAGTGTGAATTCGAGGTCGAATTCTTTTCAACCAGGGGAGGATGATGCAGCGCGCAAAACCCTAGATCGAGAAGTCATGGATCGCGATCGCGAGGAAGACGATACTCCAGGATTCCATAGGTCGCGAGCGATCTACCGAAGGCACTCCATAATTCCAAGATTCCTTAGGTCGCGCAGCCTCACTCCAGACCTAGATCGTTCTAGCTTAAGTCGCAATCAATACCATAAGTCGCGAAGTCGAAGGTCATTCCAGATCTCCAGTAGGTCATTGTGCCTTATGTCGCGAACAGAGTTTATGTCGTTTTAGCTTGAGTCGCCTCCAGAAAATCGCGAACGAAGCTTAGGTCGGGAAGCTTGTTATGCCGCTTGAGTTTCTTAAGTCGCGAATTCTTTAAGTCGCTGATGATTGTTAGGTCACTGCCATTTCTTATGCCGTGCTTTCAGTAGGTCGCTGAATGCTATGTTGGAGATTCTTATGTCGCATTTGTTAAGTCGCGTGCGTTGTTCTTTAGGTCGTTACTATGTGTTTTTTTAAGTCGTTGTACTGTTTGTGTTTGTAAGTCGTGTGTGTTGTAAATGTCTATAAATAGTGGTGTGTTGTCATTTGTAATAGTTAGTTGATTTTGAATAAAATTTTGGTTTGTGCTTTGTGCCACCATTAAAATTGGTAGTTGAGTGTTATCTCCTATCTCCATCTTCGGCATTCGAGTGCGCTCGAATCAACGATTGTTGAAGCCAATTCACGGAATCCAGTGCGCTTGATCAATGTTCGAAGAATTGTAGATCTTCTCTCACGGCATCGTGCGCGATCAACGTGTCAAAGATTGCTAGAATCCGGTATCTTCGTGATCAACGGATTTGGGCATTTGGGTATTCTTAAATTCACCGATTTATCATCGATTCACCGATTATTTCCGCTAATCGTGTGAGATCCTGGACGGATTCGATTTACATCGTCGAATTCGCTTCCTTGGCTGCATCATTTGGTATCAGAGCAAGGAAACGAACTTTTCCAAGTTCGTTGGGTGTGAAGTTGCGTGATTTGAAGTTTGTACGTTTAGATTTGTTGAAGATTTGACAATGCCTCCAAGGAGAGTTAATCATCATCAGAATGTTGCAGATGTGTATCGAAGAGAAGATGCTGAACAAATGGAGCAACGAATTGATAAATTCAATGAGAAGTTTGATGAGGGAATTGGTCGATTAGAGAGAATGATGCTTGAAATGAATCAAAGTAGAAGAAAGGTTTCACCAGAATCGAGCCATGGGGGAAATAGAGTTTCACCACATTCAGATCGGGAGAGAAGAGAAGATCATGATTGTAGAAATGTTGACGATCGTGATAGGAATGTAGATCGAAGAGATGTTGGTGGTAGAAATGGTGGTGATAGAGATGTTGGTGGTCATGATCGACATCGATATGCATCAGATTTTGTGAGGAGTTTGATGGTGGTAGTTTTCATGGTCGAAATCGAAACCAAGGAAGAAATCATTCAGAGTATGATCACAAATGGGAGTCCGGAATGAAAATTGAAATTCCAGAGTTTAAGGGTGGTATACAGGCTGAAGAATTTCTAGATTGGTTATCTAATGTTGAAGAGATCTTTGATTTCAAGGAGGTTCCGGAAGATCGTCGAGTGAAGTTGGTTGCTACTAGGTTGAGAGGGAGAGCTATGGCGTGGTGGCAGCAAAGCAAACTTACACGAGAACGGATGGGGAAGTCAAAGATTGTTGCTTGGGAGAAAATGAAGAAGATGATGAAGGCTACATTCTTGCCTTACAATTATCAATCACTCATGTATCAGAGGTTGCAGAATCTGAGGCAAGGGACGAAAAATGTTAATGATTATGCTGATGAGTTTTATCAACTGATTGCTCGAAATGACATTATGGAGACGGAGGAACAATTGACTGCTAGGTTTGTTGGGGGGTTGAGGATCTAGATCCAGGATATGGTAAATATGTTTGACCCTAGATCTGTGGCTGAAGCGCACCAGAAGGCATTGGCTTGGGAGAAGCAGGGAAGACGAGGAGGTGGTGTGTTTCCAAGTTCCAATACTCAGAGCAAGGGTGCTAGTGGGAGTTCCAATGTTTCTAAAGCTGTCAGTAAACCAGTTGTGAATGAAGTTGCGAAGGCGAAGGTCAACAACAGTTTCAAGTGTTATAATTGCCAGAAAGTGGGTCACAAGAGTAATGAATGCCCGAAACCGAAGAGGCGAGCTATGATTGCTGAAGTGGAAGGTGAGGATGTTGATGAAGGTTATTCTAGTCCAGTTGAGGAGGATGAACAGAATATCGCATCGGGAGATGAAGGATGTAATCTAATGTTGAGGAGATCATGTTTGACACCAAAGCAGGAAGAGGAGGCTAGTTGGTTCAGGAGTAATATCTTTCAGTCGATATGCACTGTACTGGGGAAAGTGTGTAAATTTGTGATTGACGCGGGAAGTTGTGACAATATCATTTCTACCGAAGCTGTGAGAAAGTTGAAGTTGAAGACGGAGAAGCATCCAAATCCTTACAAGTTAGCATGGTTAAGGAAAGGAGGAGAGGTGAAGGTGGACAGGCGAGTTCATGTTCCATTTTCTATTGGGAAGAAGTATAAAGATGAGATCTGGTGTGATGTGGTGGAGATGGATGTTTGTCACTTGCTTTTGGGAAGACCATGGCAGTATGACTGAGCAGTGCAGCATGATGTTCGAACCAATAGCTACACCTTTATGTTTGAGGGCACTAAGATCATTTTGACTTATTGTAGTGGAAAGGATAACTTTGGTAGGTTAGCGATAATTGTTGAAGATGAACCAGCGTGTCTCCGTCTGGGCCAATTTCATCTACAATTTCATATCGCCGCCGGGTGGATGGTTGGTTGGGTTGTTGAGAAAAAAGATCCTCAATTCTAGAGGATATCTTCTCTTTTATGGTTAAGGTGACACTCGCATTGACCTTTCCCTGGAAATTGAGCAGAGTGAAGCCGCGAAGGCGGGCGACACGCCACGTGGCTAACATCCACACATCTCCAGGTAAATGAAGATTCGGGTCGAGATATAAATCGAGAAGGTAATTCAGTACTTGGTCGTACATTCTTATTTTTATCTATCTTCTTTGCAAGGGAACGGGAAGTCAAACTCAGAACAGAATTAGGACAGGATGCGCCAGTATATTAATTGGCGGCGACTAAGTCAAAAAAGGTGCGAGGAACTTCATATTTTGTAACTCTCCTTTAGTTCTCTTTAACCTTGAATACAATTTATAGGTTCGACTGCAGTAGTACCTCGGACTCGAAAAGTTATAACGAAAATGGCTGATCCAACAGCGGATTCCGCAGCTGCCTCGGTTGGAACTAATGAAGCAAATGATTGACCCATCATATCATCCAAAGAAACGGAAAAGACCAAAAAGTTCGAATTAACAGCTAATAACATTGATTCAATTGGCATTGACATAATAGGAATATTTCGTCTATTAAGGAGGATTCCCCGAATACCTAAAATAGAGATGATCATAGAAAATGTAAAATATTTGATAGGATCCGTTTCGGAAACGTGGAATATGTGTGAAATTCAAATTGATAGTTTGGACTTGGTATACTAGGCTCCTTGTTATCTCTCTATATAAAATAGTTGTGGTCAATAGAATGGAATAGAACAACAATAGAATGGATCAGTCTCCTCTTGCCAGCTTTAGTAATTGGCTGTAGTTACACCTGATTTCGAGTGAGTTGTGGGTTGATTCCATCTCAGTCATATCTTATCCTGACTTAGTGTTTTGGTTCTATCAATAAAAGTAATATATTCACGTCTTAACACTCAGTATCAATATCTCTACCTTGCTCTGGTAGTTCGATACTCGGATGTGGAATATACTTGCATAAAACAACAATCAATCATTCTATCTATGGGCTGAGATGGTTCTCTCGCGAAGCAAGAGAGGTGCCTAGTATACCAATTCCATTCTATTGCATCCAATCTATTCTCGTGAATAATCAATCTCACCTTCGTTGAACATGACTCTTCTCGCTACGCTGTTCTTTCCTGTTCAAATAGAATGCTTCTATTCTATAAGTCTTCCCGAATATACTGGATGTTGGAGCCCAGATTAATATACTTGAACCTCCCAATTAATATACTGGTCGTTCGGCTCCGTTACGTTCTCGACTAGACTTCACTAATCAGTCACATTCACTTGATGAGCCACCCAATTAATATACTGGACTTTCCGAATGAATATCTGGGGCTCCTATTAGAGACAAGTCCGTACTAGACTAGTCTGATTTAGTACGAGTTTCGGAATAATCCTGGTATTAATAGCATCGATCTCCTAATAGAGACAATATGAAAGACGTCTCGTACGAGACTAGTATCTCTATTTGTGTTTGCAACTCATTCATGATGAAAGAGCGGGTTTGAACAACCAGCAAATCCATACATGGCTAACGTGCCTTGAGGAGAGAGGGAGAGTCCAATCTATTCTTCTCTACCCAAGCCCCGAGGGGTTCGCATAGTCGGGTTACCAGCTGGCATAGTATATTCCCGTGATTGAATCATTGATTGGCTACTCTTTCTAGTTCAATCACAAAGTAAGTCCACCGCCGAGTAGTCTGAAATGGGAATGGCTCGGATTGGTATTTATGAGAGAATCATTGACTGAAAGCCAGATGTGATGCTTAACACATTCTGGGTAAAGTTAGTTTTCAAAGTATAAGGAAATAGGATGCGTTATGCTTAACACACGTGAAGAAAGATTGTAGCACATAGTTCGGAACTGATCTTCCCATTTCTGAGGTCAGACTTTCCTCTGAAAAAATGCACTACTTAGTGCTCTAGTTGGACTAAAAAGTTCGTTAGAATTCGGTCAGGAGCAACATCCTTCTAAGAGTTTCATAGAGCGATCAGCACCGATCGAGCTTGAAACGAGAGAATGGAGACCAAAGATGCCGACCAGTCTAAAGAAAGAGCTGGCATAACAAAGAAGTCTAGTTATGCTAAACACATCGGAATCGAAGTAGTTTCATCTGCTTGGAACCAACTCCCCCGGGAAAAGAAATGGATTTGACGATGCATCTGTACAAGGAGTTTTTATTGAATCTGGTCCAAAACCTAGCCAAAAGAGATAAAGAAGCGCTCTTGACCTGATGAAAGAAGCCCCCCAAAAACATTGGACTTTGGCATGGAATCCGCCAATAGTTTGGAGTTATAATGAATCCATCTTCTCCGTTAAGGAAGGACCTTATGCTTCACATAGGTCTAGCGAAGTACTTCCCATTTGGAAGGGCTCCGACTCTCTCTTCGAAAGCGCTTTCCTTAGGAGCGAATTCTACCACTTTGACGCATAAGTGAAAAAGAGGTGTCAAGCGGTCCAAAATAGAGTGATCTAAAATAGCTAATAATAAGGAGTGAACATTGCCGATTTGGCTCACAAAGAGAGAGACAAAGGCGGAGGAATATTGGAAAGCACCTCCCTGGTTGCTCGTCCTTCACACAGATTCAGAATGCTCCTTTGATCAGCTCTGGTAAATGTGGAAATTCACTAACTTTTGCACTAGTCCAGATGCAAAGAATTGATAAAAGCTGAGCCATCTAGGACCCTAGATTACATAGAGTCTAGTTGATCAATCAGGTCCAATCATGCTTAAAAAGAGAGATTTGCTGTCAAAGATCACGAGGCAAGTAAACCCGCAACTCTTTCCATATGCGGGGAGATAATAGTCAAATATAAATAAACTAAGTAAAGTCACTCTCCTTATTTGAATGGAATAAGCGAGTGAAAGTGACTAGGTAGGCCGAACTTGACCGATGATTGGGTGAGACCGCTTCTTGTCTTTCGCTACGCACCTTCTCGGCTAGCTCGAACTCATATGGTCCATTGTCCTTGAAACTCTCATCTGCCTCTGGTCTTGAAAGCAATCTCCTTTGGAAAGCCATCACTCAGGCACAGGAATAGGTTTGGAACCCTCTATCCGTCTCTCTCAAGCCATTTGAAAAGTAAGCTGATCCGTCCATCTTCTGTCTCAAGCAAGTAAGTTAGTCACTCGGAATCCATTGGCCAATTAAGATTGCCGCAGATGAAGATCTTTCATTCCATGCTTTGTCCCCCTATATAGTAAGATGTGGTACCTGCAAATGCTTATGGAATTAGAGCTCGGTAAGCTCTAGTCTAACTAGTTTCTTCTTGCTACCCTATCACCCTAAATCTAAGTGCCGGGCAAGGCACGCAATCTCAGACGTCAGAATCTCTTCTTATTTGATATTCGAAGCAAGGACATGTTGATCTGTCTTTATCTACCAGATAGCCTCATCTTTCCCCCCTCCCCGGATTTGATGCATCTAGGGTTTTAGAGAGGCTTTGTGCCCCCCTTTTATATTGGTGCTATCTTTACTGAGGTTTTTACTACCTATTCACTCTGCGTAGATTGCGCGGAAAGAGAAGTCAATTTTTATGGAAGACTAGGGATTGCTAATCTGCCTATGCGGGAAGCCTGAGAGGGAGAAGGCTTTCTGCAGTTTGATAATCTCAACCTTGACCTCGAATAAGATCTTTGATGCAAGTGAAGAAGAATGCTTGAGATTCCAAGTAAGGGCATTCTCTCCTGAGCTAGGCATCGGACTTCTTTCGGGGGTTCCTTAAGGACCGATTCACAAATGTAAGGGTAGATTGCGCAGAAAAAAGCCTTATAGAATCTGTGTCTCTGACTTCTCTATATATATGAAGAATGCCCAAATTAAAAATTAATAAGCAAGGGGATTATAAATGATTGATTTGTTGATTTAATTCGAATTATTCATAAATCTGAATTCGTAAAAGAAATAATTAAGTTTGCCTAGTTCAAATGCGCTTTTGCCTCGTGAAATGAATTTGGAAATGCCTCATAATTAGTTTCCTCCCAATGTACTTTTTCCCTAGTAAAACAAAAGGAATTTCTTTATTTAATTATTTCATTAGGAATTGTGCATTATCAAGCCAGAGAAAGAGGGGGTCGGGTTGACCAGAAAGTGTTTCCTGCTGCTGCCGAGGCTACTGATGCCACTTCCTTCCTCTGCGGTTTGTTCCGCCGATTCGACCGTCTTCTGTAGCACGACTTCTTCAGATTCACTTAGTTCTTATTCGACCTGCCTGCTGACACGACTACTTCAGATTGTTCTTCTTATTTGCTTTGCCAGCCGCTGGGACTACTTCTGATGACTTTCCGCCTCTGCTTACACTGCAGATGAACTTCGTTCTGCCCCTATCAAATAGAAATGGACCCGTTGGAACGACTTCCGATGATGAACTACTTGATGCACTCGCTGACACTGCTTCTTCAGATTCGCTTAGTTCTTCTCTAGCTGGGACTGCAGATGAACTTTCTTCTGATTCCGGCCCCGCGGACACCGCTTCTTCTTCTTCACGAAGTTATGCCCCATTAATAGAAGGGAATCCCGGCCAGACAAGCTAACTAATCCAAACTTAACGAGGAACTTAGGGGGCTTTATGTGCATCCTTTCAAGAGGTTTCTGACTCAGTCCTGAACTGCTTCCCCCTAGGGAGATTGGAAAATTCGTTCACTTTCGCAGCTATATGTTTCGCTAAGTTGATGACAAAATCCGGGATAATCCGATCTCATTTTCACTAATTGCATAATATATGTAAAATTGATAAATCCTGAAAAACTGGACAAAATCATCCAAAAAAGCTGGAAAGTAGCAAAGCCTCATCCGAACACATGTATTATGCGTAACAAAAGAAAGTCAAAGTTGAGAGAACCTATTATGCATAAATAATATAATGGACCCCTTCTCTTGTGCTTGAATGAACCTAACTTTCTTTTTACTAGAAGGAAGAAGTAGAGGCTGGGTTGCCAAGGACCTTATCCATCTCAAGTGGGAGGTGGAGCTGACCCCTTTATACTACTATTAATTAAGGGTACGGAACTGCCTAATGGAGACTAACTCGTAAGCCCTCCTATTACGACCGCCCTCATTGCTAAGACGGCCCTCAATCTAATATGTATCAAGCTTGCATCTCTGAAGGCTCAAATCAATGAGAAAGGGAGCGAACTTAACCTCTTAAAAGTCCCTCGCTCATCGATGAGGAAGGAGAACTCCGACTCATTGGCCTGCATCGAAGCAAGGATTACCTGCAAGCTCGCCCCCGTCGCCTATGCTGGAGTCTTCATTTTTTCCTGTTTGAGCGAGTCCCTATTAGCTTAGTCCGCCCCATTCAACTGGTGCTTCGCCCCCATCCATTTCCCCAGGGGATGGACATACTGAGTAACGTTTGCACTTAGATGCATTCGCATCGGCTTCTTTAGGCCCCTTGACTCTCTTTGCTCTATTAATAGACGATTGATCAGCTACCCGAGCCTTCTTAGGTGCTTTCACCTTATTCGATTCTCCAAGGTGTCTTTTCAGATCGGGGAGAATGTATGATAGAAGCTTCTGATGAGCAAAGGAAGTCAATTCTCCAAGATGAGAATAGGACGAGAGAGGCGACCCGGAAAGAGGATTCTCCAAGTTTCGTTACGGGTGGGAGCGAAGATCTTTCAGAACATCTCTCTATCAAGGAAAGTAGTTCCGATTCGGATGGCGAGAAGGGAGGAATGCCTCCTGGATCTCCTGTTATGAGACGGCCGGGGAATATCATAATCAAAAGTCAAATGTATTCGCCCTCAATTAATATACTAGGCGATACTACTATAGCAAGTGATCCCTCACTGCCAGATGCAGTGATAAGTACCAACGTGAATTCCGCACTTCAAGTAAGGAGGAAACAATTCGAGAAGTTGCGGCTGTTATTCCTAGTAGCGTACCGGACACTACTAAGTCAGCCCCCTTTGAAACGAAAGATGGAAGGCTACGCACCTCGAATTCTGTGTCAGATGGGCCGCCGAATCAGTAGTACCATCTCCTACTAAACACGTACGCCCAGCACACCTGATCGGACATGGAAGGTGCCTTCCGCCGAAGAATCCGGCAAAGAGGACTCCAGGGCTAAGCTGAAGCTTTGGACTCGGACTGGTGAATAATGCCATTGCTATTTTCATGCGCATCAAAATCAGAATGAGAACTAGTGGTTTTCGCCAAGCAATGAAAGACCTTCTAATTAAATTCCCTACTAGAAAGAATCCTCGACATTCCTATTTTGCTTTGGGAGACTCGCTACCAGCAATTGCTTCGGCTGGAGCCGCTATCGGTATCGGCCTTCATTCCCTAATTAATTTATTATTATAAGTCTGGACATTGGAAATAGCATTGCTTGGGTATTCTATCTTAAATGTTAATTCACTACATGAAATAGATTCTTAATCTTATTTGCGCTCGAAGACGGGTTAGATGAATCTTAATCTGATTTTCCCATAAAAGTAAATAGAAGGGCTACTTCGCATTAGAGAGGGGTCGGAAAGGAGACATGTTCGATGAGGGAGTGCCAACGACCTGTTCGCTATGTTCTATGTGAGTCGAGGCGGAGCCTCTTTCCTGTAGCATTAATCACAGATAAGAGACTGCCTAATGGACTAATTCGCAGGTTAACTACCTATATCTAGCCTTCCTCGTTCCCTAGATAGCTGACTCGCTATGCACCTTGCTCCCCAGGTAGATAAACAATTATGTTACCAATCCTAGACTTTGGTATTTGTTGCTGACTTTCTGAGAATCTCCTCGGCAAGAGAAAGAAATAGGAAGGACTTGGGCCGACCTCTTTTAGTATAAATTACGGATGTGTAGCTTCTCGATGGACTAATTCAAAGGTTCATTAAGTCCCTGCTTCGACTGGAAGCTTCCTCTTCGCGGAAATGGCCCTGAAGTAAGCAAGTCATTCACTGGGCCTTAACTTAAAAGTATGTTCTTTTGGTATAACTGATCGGGGATTCGCGAACTTCTTTTTAATTGAAACTTGCAATTGTCTTACACGCCATTCTTTCTTCCGTGAATTCCTCTTATTTTAGAGTTAAGACTACTGCGCCCAATAGTTGCTTCCTCTATAGGACAAATGTCTGAAAGTCTGTCCTCTTGGTCGATACTTAAGGTAGTTGAGCAGACCCGCGCCTTTCTTAACTTAATAGGGAAGCTGACTAAACTTGACTCTTCCTTTTGAAAGTGGTAAATTACTAGGTGCAGGAACTTCTACTACTGTCTTAGCCGGTGCCGATCCTGGAATTCATTTTCTCCGATTCATTCCGTTGCTCGAAATACCTCATTGGTTAGCACATTGTTTGGATACGCTTGGGCTTTGCCCTAACGGAGAAGCGGTGGTATGGAGTCGGGATTAGCAGTCTCATCACTAGTAGGAATAGGGGGTCTTTCAATAGGAGAATCTGAATGGTGTCAGAGGTCCAAGTATACTGTCTTCCCTATTATGTGTCAAAGAAGGATCGGGATGAGTAACCGCTTCCAACTTCTCGTTCTCTTGAATCAGCCATGCCGCTCTTCTTCTTAGGGTTTCCCGAAATTCCTCAATTTCCTCAGCAGTGAAGTCAACGGTCTTCACCTAAGCGAAAAAGCTTCCACGTTCGCTATCTCTAGTTGGGCAATTCGATATCTAAGCGCATCCTCGGCTGTTTGGAGAAGACTAAATAAGTCGCATTCTTGCGGCAGAGGCTTGAAGCCACTGAAATGCACTAAGACAATCAAGAATACAGTAGAACTAACTACTACATTAAGAACTGTAACAACTGATATGATATGGTGTTTTGGGGGGTTGGCAGATTTCACCATAATCCACATTCTGAACATCCATGGGTACCTCAATAGTAAGTAGGTATCTCTCTCCATCGAGTGCAAAGGAAAGGCATAAGTTATATGTAGGGTTCTCTCTAACCTAACGAAGTAGTTCAAGAGTAGAGTAGCCCTTGTTTCGCGCATTCGGGTAGAGCCCAAAATTCACAATAGAAGGTCCGGTAGTTAAGTTCACATTCCAAGTAGGTAGAAGTGCTGAAATAAAGAAGGTCAATCATCTACCTACGGTTTCAACTCAACCAAGCTTATTGTCGGAATTGTGATTCGCTCACCTTGAATTGGTCAAGCGGATTTATTGAGTTTTCGTGGAGGATTGGATCCAATAGCAGGAGGTCTGTGGTTGAGCGAGATGGCTCATCATCATTTAGCTATTGCAATTCTTTTCTTGATCGCGGGGCATATGTATAGGACTGGGGTATTGGTCATGGCCGATTAGAGGCTCGGTCCATTTACTGGCCAGGGTCATAAAGGCCTCTATGAAATCCTAACAACGTCATGGCATGCTCAATTATCTCTTAATCTAGCTATGTTAGGTCCTTTAACTATGATTCTCACCACATGTATTCCATGCCACCTATCCATATCTAGCTACTGACTATGGTACACAACTTTTGTTGTTTACACATCACATGTGGATCGGTGGTTTCCTTATAGTTGGTGCTGCTGCACATGCAGCCATATTTATGGTAAGAGACTACGATCCAACTACTCGATTGATCTATTAGATCGTGTCGCACCGCGATGCAAATCCGCCTCATGGCCCCATCTAAGGGGCGAAGCTGCATTGCAGCCTACTGAATCAACCAGGATTTCCCGACCGTTCGGAGTCCTACCTATTCGAATGAAAATGGAGCAAGAGTCAATCTACTCTAATAGGAGATACGTAAAAGACTTGATTTTTTGATTTCATTCAATATGGGTTGACATATTATGATCTCCCCAGCAAAGCCAATAAGGCACAGCTCCGCCTCTCCTTTGTGCTCGGTTCTTCGAGAGAGTCCTGGGTACTCAAATCCCTAATACCTCGGTTACCAAGTGCTTAAGCAAAAGAGCATCCTTTAACAGGAATCGAGCTGTGAGTTCTTCACCCTGGATGATCCATCTATCATTGCAGTTCTTTAACGATGATTTCGATTTAATTAGATTGGGTGCGGACTAAGCACCATGCATTTGAATTCACTAGCGAAGTAGTTGTAATAGACCTTGGCCCCGTACGTATCATAGAGAATACCTCCAAAATTGGAGACCTTATAGAGTAATTGCTCGCCATTGAGCTGCTTCATCTGTGAGAGAGAGAACTACTCCAAAATTGGAGACCTTATAGAGAAGTAATTGCTTGCCATTAAGCTGCTTCATCTGGCCCCGTACGTATCATAGAGAAGTAATTGCTCGCCATTGAGCTGCTTCATCTGTGCCCCCTTCAAACAAAAGTAATGTTTGTTGTAGCTCGAGTCTTTGATGTGAGAGATGAATGAATCTATTGTAAGATTCTAATTCTCCCTGATGTTTTCCTAGGCAACAAGCATCGATTCGATGGGGCTAAGCTAACAAGAGACCAATAACTACGCATAAGTTCATAAAGCAAATTGTTTATGATCTTCTGGAAAAATGTGCCTTTCTTCCCGTCCGAAACAACGAGCTACTTTACCCTTAATGGGCAGAGTTAAGGAGTTCGTTCGCCTCCCTTATGATTAGACTCAAGAGGTGGTTTCGGTCCTGTAGGTGCGAAGCTGCCCCTATTATACCAGGGGTCGATGGCCCAAGTAATATAATTCTAGTTTTCTTATTCCCGGTATTGGTCAAAGAGGTACCAAAAGAAAGAGTTAACCTAACTTCTTTGCGAGGATTCACTCCTATAGTCCAACTAGACTGGTGTTGCCCATCATTACCCGGGTGAGAACTCGACTACCGAGCTTCGCACCTTTCTTTTCAGTAGGGAGTTACGTAGTCAATCTCAGCCTTAGACTACATCGCTCACTCAGCTGCGCTACCTTCCTTACGCTATCTCAATCCCAAGCCGAAGGTTAGTCCTTACCTTTCTTCCCAAACCGATCCATTCTATTGGGAACGACCAAAGAAAGGGAGTTGAGGTGAGTAGCGTAATTCGACTCATTCACATACAGATCATGAATGTTTGGAATCCATATTATGCAAGGAGACATTGCTTTTGCTAATTCGAATTGAAGGCAAATCGGTCTATTTTCGGCGTCATATACAGTTAGCACATTCGTCATAGTTAGCAGCTCTGTATCAAGGTCATCATCAATATCGATATCATCAATAAGATACTCTTTAGACTTGTCATCCAGGAACTTGTTCGGAAATACCGTAATGAAAGGAACATAGGAGTTTGCCGCTAGGTTTTTGACCAAACAGGATCGTCCAGTTCCTATAGAACCTATCATTAAAATACCCTTAGAAGGGGATATGGCTAAGCGGAGCGAAAAGGGTTTTCCATGAGATGGGAAATGAAAACTATTAGCCCCACACGAGGTTTGTGAATAAGTGATTGTTTGATAATGAGCAAGGAATATCCGTCTTTCTGCTAAACAGAATCTATTGAACTCATAATTCATTAGATAATCTGAATGTCAACTAAGTATCGTAAGTAAATTGATCCTGGTTGTTCAATCATTTGATAACCCGAGTCATTCTTCGATAAAGGATCACTATGAATCAGACTCAATAGAATTTGATCAATCCTTTTTTCTGTTATTAAGGTGGAGAACTGAACTAAGAATTCTCTTTCTTCATCATCAATCGAATCACTGTTTGCGACCCAGGATTCCATTTTATCATCAATCCAATCACCGTTCACATTTTTTCTTTTTCGAGAAATACGAGACATCTAAGCAAGGTGTGAAACTAGAAGGGGGAAGAGAAGTTGTCACGATAGAAAAGAGAAATGACTCTAAGGAACCAATGATTATGTCTTCTTAAGCAACCTATATCCTCCAAACTTAACCAACATTTGATAGATTATCCAACCCCGGGCAATCTTAGTTATTGGTGGGGGTTCGGTTCGTTAGCTGGTATTTGTTTAGTCATTCAGATAGTGACTGGCGTTTTTTAGCTATGCATTGCACACCTCATGTAGATCTAGCTTTCAATAGCGTAGAACACGTTATGAGAGATGTTGAAGGGGACTGGTTGCTCCGTTATATGCATGCTAATGGGGCAAGTATGTTTCTCATTGTGGTTCACCTTCATATTTTTCGTGGTCTATATCATGCGAGTTATAGCAGTCCTAGGGAATTAGTTTGGTGTCTCGGAGTTGTCATATTCCTATTAATGATTGTGACAGCTTTTATAGGATACGTACCACCTTGGGGTCAGATGAGCTTTTGGGGAGCTACAGTAATTACAAGCTTAGCTAGCGCCATACCTGTAGTAGGAGATACCATAGTGACTTGGCTTTGGGGTGGTTTCTCCATGGACAATGCCACCTTAAATCTTTTTTTAGTCTCCATCATTTACTCCCCCATATTTTAGTAGGCGCCAGTCTTCTTCATCTGGCCGCATTGCATCGATATGGATCAAATAATCCATTGGGTGTATATTCAGAGATGGAAAAAATGGCTTCTTACCCTTATTTTTATGTGAAGGATCTAGTAGGTCGGGTAGCTTCTGCTATCTTTTTTTCCATTTGGATTTTTTATGCTCCTAATGTTTTGGGGCATCCCGACAATTATATACCTGCTAATCCGATGCCCACCCTGCCTCATATTGTGCCAGAATGGTATTTCCTACCGATCCATGCCATTCTTCACAGTATACCTGACAAATCGGGAGGTGTAGCCGCAATAGCACCAGTTTCTATATCTCTGTTGGCTTTAACCTTTTTTAAAATATGTATGTGCGTAGTTCAAGTTTTCGCCCGATGAACCAAGGAATATTTTGGTTGCTTTTGGAGGATTGCTTACTACTGGGTTGGATCGGATGTCAACCTGTGGAGGCACCATTTGTGACTATTGGACAAATTTCTTCTGTCTTTTTCTTCTTGTTCTTTGCCATAACGCCCATTCCGGGACGGGTTGGAAGAGGAATTCCAAATTCTTACGCGGATGAGCATGGATTTACAAGTCACACCTGATCAGAATTATTACATCAATCATTTTTTTACGAGTTAGTATTACACCATGAATTTACGAGTTAGTATTACACGGGCGCCTCCCACTGCTTGGGAGCTCATGATTTCATGTTCTATTTCACTCCCCGATTGGGTTGGGGAGGAAACAAAGAAAAGAGCACGAACCTATGAATCTTGGGTCGCAGGCGAAGCGAGATTCGCTACCGAACTAAGCGGAATCAGAACGACATAGAAAAGAGGCCTGATCCAGTATATTAATTGCTCTTGATCGGGGTTACATGTTGGTTTATGTCCAATCACCCACGAGACAACTTCCAAACTCTATCACATGGTTGACAATCCTTCAGTAACTGGTGTGGAGCAAAAGACCAGATCCGTCCATTTTTGGGGTTCGCCTAATAATATACTGGGGCTTGGCTGGTGCATATCCTAGCTCAGATACGTCTGAAAAGGTAGGCCTCGGATGGAAAGAAAGACATGACCCTGCTCCTGTGGCTGACATCTCTACTTCAGCTGCGCTACCTCCCAGAGGAAATATACGCCTCCCCTGCCTCGCCTACCCGCCTGGCTGCTCCACCATCTTAGTTGAGTTCCCTAGTAGCGAGAAGGGTTTACCTGGCTAACTTGTAAGTGGAAGATCTTGCATCAGCTAAAGATGTTCGAGAAGATTCCCATCCAGACCTTATTGGAACTGTATCCCCGGCCAGTATAAACATTGGTGGACCACGAAGCTTTGGCTAAAGAACTGAACCTCTCCGACCTTGACAGTTGACCGAATCGAAAGACAAATAAATGCTCATCAAAGACAACGACAACTCAGGCATAGCGATCCCTATTGAGTGTTTCGTACTTCCCATTTGAACTGAACCCTGCGACTTCTTCAAAGTGATTGTATTCGGCGACATAATTGTATTGATAACGAACCTAGACTAACCTATATAATATAGAGGAAAGAGAACTTGGCCCAAGGTTAGCGATATCCGATATCAGATAGATAGGGAAAGAAACCCCGACCTAACAAGAAAAAGAAGCGATGTCATGCCTAATCGGACAAGTGCGAGATGTGTCTTTTCTTTCTAAAAGAGGTAGCGAAGCTGACGGACCACCCACGCCTAAAAAGAAAGGTTAGCGATGCGAGACCTTTTGGGTTGGGTGAGGCTTAAGGAGGGGCATGTCGATGCGGTACTTCAGTTGGAGAGGATGAAGCATGTTGGTAAGGAAGGAGGGAGAGCCACAGGGCATGCACTTAATAAAAAAACAAACAACAGGTAAACACAGACCTGACCTATTTTCAGGGGGACCTCTTTGACGCCAGCCATCATGGATACTAAGCTCCCGGGTATAATAAAAAAGGATTCATTGAGTGGGGTTAGGCCCCTGCTATGCACCTCCAGTGATGAGTTAAGTGGGGAGCCTGGACCCCCTTTACTAGTAAGGGGAGCTTTATTCATCTGGTCCCCTAGTTGTATCTTTGGTCTTGAAGAGCCTTTTAGCCGACCAGCCACTCCGGTTTGCACTAGGCGACAACCAACAAGGCGACCGTTAGGTGCCCAGTATATTAATTAGGAGCGCCGGTATATTAATTCCAATATACAGGGGTGCGTAGCAGATTACAATAAAGCTAGTAAGGCAAGGCATATGTATGCAGGGGCGGGAATGACTAGTCCTACACCCTTAGCTTTTGGATATAAGTTTGCCATATATTTTCTTTCTATCGGATGCGGCAAGGCTTTCTTATTTTGATCGTTGGACACATCCTCTAATCGGTCCTGGAGCGTAAAGTGCTTCTGGATGTGAATAGGATTAAGAAAAGGAGTGTCAGTTCAATGGAAGGCTTTTCATATACCGTACCACGCCTAGGAAACTTCCTCATCGCCAGGAAAGAAAGTAGGAAGTCTTGAGGTAAAGGTGCGCAGCCTTCTCTCTTTAGGGCTGACAACAGGAAGTTTCTTTTTTTTTCTATAGATAAGGCAGAGCCTTACTGATGCTCTCTTCGCCTGTCAATGGCTGGTTCTTTCATATCCGAAAGAGGTTGATCCTAAAAAGTAAAAAGAGACCGAGGCGACCCCAATTAATATACTGGTTCGATAGGACCTGGGCTTTCCCTCTACTCTAACTCTATAGTTCTTCTTTCCCATGCTATCAAGATCAGGAGAGAGGCTTTGCGCAAGAAAGAATATATTATCGCCCAGTCTAACTCTTAAGTCAGAATTAGAGGCAATGAATATTGGAAGGAGTAATGCGCTTTCGCTGTGCACCTGGAATTGAACTGTAAGAGAACCAATCCCATTGTCTTTGAATAGTCTTTGTATGCCTTTCCAAAGCCAGTTAAGAGATCGGACTTCGTGGACAATAGGCCTCTGTAGTAGCGGCAAGGGAGGAGTTAATACCCGCTTAGCCCCTTTTTATGGCTTACCTTTGTACCCAAGAAAGCCAGCCAAGTCCAACTTTTTTATGAAAGTCTTGGCTTGCTCTTTTTCTATGTTTGTTGATGGAGGATTATTTCCGATATAAATAAAATGCAGAAGACAATAGAGATTCCTAACAGTTAGAATCCGATTTGCAGACATGAAACTAAAGAAGGGATGACTCCTAGAAGGGCCGGTTAGCTTGTGCACGTGAATCCGATCTAGGATCTGGGCTACTAGGCTAGGAAGGTAGGTTGTTGGGACGAAGAAGAACAGGTTTCATGAATGAATGCCCTGTTGGAAGTTAGGGGAACCCCTTGTTAGGACAAATAAGCTGCTTCCCTTGGTTTGCTAGAATAGACTCTTAGATGGGCAGAATGCCCCATTTCAGTCTATTGGGACCTAGAAACAATACAATCTTTACGCTTCGCACCTAAGCTTGAATGTGGCGAAAAGCAAGGCGGGCAAAGAGATTGATTTAGTTGAGACCGATAGATAGAGTACAGAGTACGGGGAGGGACTAATATTAAGAGAGGGGACGTATGACATATTTATTTACAGGAATCGCTAGCTCGCATACGCTAGTTCGTTCGTACGCCCTGCTCGATCTACAGCTAGGGAAGTGAAAGGTGCAAGTTCTTGCTTGGCATGTGACTTCTACGGCAATCCCATGTCTTCAGGCAAGGTAGCGTTAGCTATCAAATGTTGTGAACTAGCTCCGATCAGTGCCTATTCTCCGATCAATGGTCGAATATGCTGCCGTTCCCCTATCGGTCAAGAAGTAAACTCCTCGGATGGGTAAAGAAGCCTATCTTATCCCGAAACCGGAGATACTGGAGTATTCAAAGCCAACTTGTCCACCGGGTCTGGCCTTCTTCTTTGCTCTTCAATCGATGCCTAACTCAAGCTTGTCCATAGAACGAGCTCCGCTAAGCGACTAGCTGCCTCTTAAGTCCGTAGCTCAAGTTTACCTTAGCTAGCGCTACCTTTAGCAAGCAAGTGAGTTACAAACTCTTTATCCTGATATATCTCTTCGGGTTTTTCCTAAAAGTATTTTCGTTTCTTATTATCTGACTCCCGTTTGTTTGTTTAACTCAACACCAGCACCTGGCTTTCCTTACTTGTCTGGAAGTACAAGAAGGTTGGTAGCTTTGTTAGGACTTAGGTGTTTTAAAGATGAGAAGACTGATTATTAGTTCTATATACATAACTCGAGGTAGCAAAGCTGCTCTGCTTACTTAGCCGCTCACTCAAACTGTAGTTCTCGTTTTCTTGTCCTATCTTGTTAAAAGAAGCGGATCGTTACCTCTGTGAGTTCCCTCTTTCGTGGATAGATCACTGAACTATGCGCCTATCTTCGCTTTTCGATCAGCCGTAGCTCCCCGTTTTCACTTAGCCTACGAACTACAACGCGTCTTACTGGAAGAACTCCAGGTTGGCTCGAAGATGCCAACAACATTCCGTTCACTTTTGCAATATTCACTCATTTACTTGTTAGCTAGGGCAATTCCACACCTTCACTTTCCGAGTCATATAGGAAGATCTCTATTGCCACCTGTGTCCCATAACGAAGCTCTTCTTGCCAATAGCTATAGCTTGTCCGTCCCATCCAAGGTGCGTAGCGGGACGCTTATTAAATCTCGAACTCTTTTCCCGCGCCTTGCCTGCTTCTAGCATCTATCATCTCTATTGTCGAAGAGTATAACAAGGTGGACGCAAAGCCTGATTGCTCAAGTAAGTGTGGATTCAATATACCCAAGCACGGACCGACCCTCTCTTCCTTCTTACAGCCAACCATTCACTTCCTCTAACGAGCGAGGAAACTTCATTCAACACTTACTACGTTCTTTCAAAACCTTATCTTTCCTGAAAGAAAAGGTGTGGAATTGCCCCACCCAAATAAGTAGCTACTTGGAATAGTTTGGATCCCCAATTTCTAGGAGTTTCATATCAATAGCCCATGGTATTAATTAAGTAAAGGATCCGAATAAGAATAGACAGCTGGACGCAATCGCAATTTGGAACCTGTTAGGCTCGAGCTACTCTACTACATAAGAATATGGCCATGGAAAGAAGTCAAGAAGGCCTCACTCGCTATATAATAACATCCTTGCTATAGAGCTGGTCTTGCTCATACGGTTCTGCCTGGTTTGACTTAACCGCAGTGGTGAAGGCGGGAAGTCAATGAAGAATACTATGGCCTAGGAATCAAAGAAGGAAGCCCATCAGTACCCCTAGTTTCTTAAGCTCCTAAGAGGAACGAGTTGGTTCGGAAGGCTAATCAGATCTACTAGGCAATCATCTACTTACATAGCCTACTTACCTTACATAGCCAGTTGCTTTCCCCCGACTACTTCTGAAGAGGTACAGGGGACTTACTTTGAGCTCGGTTATCAACGAATGGACTTAGCTTATGACTAGGTTCCGCCCCTTCGCTACGCAGCTAGGTATTTAGGCACCTGAGGGGTACGCATAGAGGTGTGTTATACTATATTGACAGGAGATTCCGCCTGTTTTATTGGACTTAACATGAGTACCCTGCTAATGCTAAGTAGAAAGAAAGACCACTACAACAAATTAGACTCCTAAAACTAGAATCGCCTCCCTCTGAATCATACAGGTCAACGAAAGAGGCTCGAACTGCTTATGCTTACTCGAACAAGAGAGTCGACGTATGTACCTTCTTTCTGAAGCAGTGTGCCTACTGAGTGAGACCTCACCCTCGCTTCATAAGATGTGTGCTATGTCCTTCTCTCGGCCTGTTTCTTTTCAACCGCAAGCCAGCCTCCGATCGAGCATGGTATGATGGGATGCGGTTAGACGGAACTTCTCGCTGTTACAATGCTACGAATAACTATTATTTTGAGTCAAGACCTGCCTGCAGCATGGAATAATAATAGCGGTGAGGAAAACTAGAATGGGAGGGTCAAATCTCTTTCTTGAGCTATGTATGGTGGTCCTATACCATTTCTTAGTTCTCTGACTCGTGGCTACTTACTTTTTTTTTGTTGATTGGACACTCCTAGCGGTTTAGACAGATCAGCTTATAGCATTTCAAGCTTCGATCGTATGGAGTCTAATCTTCTCCTTCACGAGGCTCACAGAGCTCGCCTTCTAAATAAGCTGAGATCTATGGTGTGCTTTGTTTCCCCTATTGCGCTAATGCAGACGACCCACGCCTTGTGGAAAGCATCAGTCAATAGCTGGTGTAATCCATAAGATAAAGAAAGCCACTGAGTGGGGGCAAAGCATCAGTAAATAGCCCTCTACAGATTGACTCTAAAGATTTCCTCTGGTGCAGGATCAAAAAATGTTGAAAGAACAAGGCGACCATAGGGAGCATAGAAAATTCTATGGCAAGGACGTCTCGATGCGAGTCTCATATGTATATCGAATTGATAGAGAGAGTCTCACACTAACCAACCAACTAAGATGGATTCAACTGGTTGTTTGGGTGCCGAAGATATGCGAGATCGTATGTGGGATTATTCCCCTTATTGATGCATTGGCTCTACGAGCGAAGTGCCAATGAGTAAAAGCTGCAGCTTCGTATCGACCAGTCAGTCGGCATGGGAGAAAGAATTGATTGAATGCGGGCAAATACAATTAAGACTTAAGTATAAGTAATAGGAATTCCTTTTTTGGAAGCCTTCATATTCGACTTCATCGGATGCTTACTACACGTAAGAATCCTATCGACACGTCCGCTGCGCCCCTTGGTCCCACCCGTCAACATGCATTCTTTTTTCATTCTATAGGCATCCTCTTGCTTGGCCTTGGCTTTCAGACTTGACACCTTTCTTGGCATCTCTCAGCCAAGACCGCTAATGCCGAATCCAAGACCTCTAGCTGATTCCAATACCTGGTTCACGCTTGACAGCCAGAGCTAGTCTTCTTCCCACTGACCACTACTAATAAGATAAGACGAACCACTACCAGTAGTCCTTTTTCCAACAGATGGGGTTCAATAGCTGCTGATTTCTGTAACAGCTTGTTCTATCCAACTCAACCACCCCAGGTTAGTAAGTAAGGTAGCAGGAATAGATCTACTAGGCCTTGAGTCGGGTTTGAGAACTCCTCTCCCCCCTCACTACTCTCTTTGGTTCTGCCTTTAAGAGGCCTGTAGAGGGATCATTTTCACTGAAAACTCTTCTCTCGGTCTCCCTATTAATCTACTGCTTGACTTAAACAAGTGACCTCTTTTCTTTCATCTGTGAGAGAATGTCTCAAATTCATTCTCGGATCAAACTCTCTTTCCTTTTCTTTTGGGCTTAGCCTAGCCCCGTGGGAAGAGTTAGTAATTGATATCCATATTCAAAGGTTCCACAAAACAAAAGCGCTAGACCCCTGGTCCTTTACTTTAATCAACAAGGCTGCTTTCCCTGCTAACCCTTCTCGCCAAGGAAAGAAATCCAATAGCAGCTGATCTTAAATCAATAGAATAAGCGAAAGGTTCAAGCGGCTCTCTCATTTCTCCATCTGCAACCTTCGCTCTTTCACTCCGAAAAAAAGACCTTGGCATCGCACTTAGCTGCTTTAGCCGACTTAGGGCCCTTTCTTCTTCTTCATACGCCCTTTCTTCTTTCGTTTCATTTTTCGTGGTGTCTTTTGTTCCAATGGTGGAAATGGAGCCTTTTACACCACGGTGTGCCCTATTGGGGGTCTTCTCTCGGGCAAACTTACCTGCCCACCCACGGGACAAGACACAAGACAAGACAGAACCTGGGAGTCTGGATCACTGCTTTGACACCCTTGATAAGTGGTGCCTTCGTCGTAGCAGTGCCTTTCATCATAGTGGTGGAATGCCTGTGTTTGAGGGGCCAGAGAAAAGTTTTAAGATTTCGCCGTTCCAGGAGAAAGGTAGCGGTACCTATTGCATATCCGATTCTCCATTTCGTGGTGAGATCACTTCCGCAGAGCTTGATCTTTCCGAGGGTACAGTGCTCCTGTCGGATAACTTGTCTAATTCCCCATTCTTGCCTGGATGGGATACTTCTTCGTGGTGAGAAACCAGAGAATCAAAACGATCATTTATTTATTTACAAAATGGTTGTCGCGAGGTAACCCCTGCCTCCCCTATCAATCGTTCAAAAATGAGTGGATTTCGCCCTGTGCCCAAAGCGGAGGGTGCCCATTGCCGTGAAAGCTTTGATAGCGACTTACGCCCTATTTTTTCATCTATCTCATTTCGGACTGCACGAGTCTTGTCGGGAGTGGCTATCACGATTCCGACTCCTGCTCCATTGTCATTGGTGGATCCGTCGACTAACAATCCGTTTGTACCGAAACTTTGAAAACTTGGAAACTGAGAGTCCTTTGGTAAATACATCTGCAACCTGATGATCAGTGGAGACAAAAAGAACCCTAAGAGTCCCACGAGCAACACATTCCCTGACGAAGTGATAATCAATTTAAATGTGTTTGGTTCGAGCATGGAAAACAGGATTCACCGCCATGTAAGTCGCACTCACATTGTCACAAAAGAAATATATAGGTAGCGAGATAGAGATACTGAGATCACGAAGAATGGAGCAAACCCTTTAGGTACGGAATGTGACAGAACAGAATTATATCTAAGGTTGGCTGTGATAGAGGTGAGGGCTCGGTATTCCGCTTCGGCACGAGATCGACCATCATGGGCTTATAATCTGAATCACGAGTAAGATTGAGGGAGAGGTATAAATAGACACCGGATTGGCTTGGGGGGTTAGCAAATTCCTGTTGGATTATTTGCTTAAACCACCTGAGACTACTGATGTCCCATCCTTAACTGATAGAGATCTATAGTCGGTTTGAAAGAAGGCGGTCCGAATCATTGATTTAATAGCACCCGAGCCAATTTGAATGATCAAAGCCTCCCATATATAGTTTTCTTGTGAGCGGCCTAAGGAAACACAGTAAATCTGCCTCCAAGAGGTAAACCTGTCTACAGAATCGGACAGGAATAACGAACGCGAATGAATATGACTGGGCTTAGCTGCTTCCTATCCCGTGCTAAGGCTCAGCTACTCCTCCTTAATTTCCCGACCAGACCTAATTTCTTCCATCCGGAAAGCCAAACCAAAGAAGTAAAGCAATAAAGAATATTCCTGGGTACCTATACAACATATGCAAACCAAACAAATAAGGAAAGTAATTGGCGTGGGACTTTCGGCAGTGGGACGAGCACAGGGAATAAAATCATTCTTATTCCCGGTACCCGAAGAAACAGTAAAGCATCGATGTTCGGTTGATATTGATCAGAAAGAAATCAGCATGCGGAAAACGAATACTCAGATTAGGGAGATGTTTTTATAACATATTCGCGAAGGGATCCTGATTCATCTGTCTGGTTTAGAAATAACCGAACTAGATCAGTTCTTTCATAAGATGGCAAGCACCTTTGCCCTAATAAATATACTGGCCTTCCGCTCACTTCGCTCGGACGAAAGTGGACCAGGTCGCCTTGGATTCAAAATCAAGCTGTTCGCTAGTTCTCTGTCCAATCTACCTAGAAACTAGTAAGGGGCGTTGGAAGGTAGTGAATTATTGGCATTGATGAATCAAGATCGGGCAAGTGAAAAGCCCATCTATTCTAGACGACCCAAGGGCGGATCAACAGTAGGTGATCAGTTCGCTTGGATGGTCACATACAAACAATAATAAGAAGAAATCTGCCGAAACCCGCGAATTCGTTCAAAAGAGAAAGATTCAGTCAGGTGCTCTTATTGTCTGTATGGGGATCGTGTTCCATCACATAGATGACATGGGGCAAGAAATGAATGATACATTGTTTCTTCTCGACTTTGGCCTACGAGTGCATGAATGGCCTCATTGGTGTATATGTACACATTTCTGCGGTAAAAGGCTATGCGGCCGGTGGAATAGGTGATTTATTTGAGTCAGCATATCCAACATAGACATATTATCTTAAATAGTTTGGATGTGTATATTCCGATTGGTTTCGCATCGGCATGACATATCTTGTGCGAGTTCAGAGCACAATTAATATACTGCCGAACGAATTTCAATTTTTCCTATCGGTCCAGCACTATAAGCATCTTTTGCTAGGCCAATTGGAATAGGTATGACCTGAGGGTTAATCATCACTAGAAATCATAACAACATAAACAACCTGAATCAAAAGAAGAAAACCTCTTTCGATCGGCTCCCTAAGCAGCTCATTAGGTAGAAACTGGTAGAAGTGCACTCGTGGTGCGAACAACATGGGGTTAGGCCCAATAGCCATTTCCCTTGAGAATGTGGGGGGACGCGAGAAGAGAAGTGAAATCATTCGGCTTTTATACATGGCTGTTTCGGATTCCATTCGAAGTAAGCTGAACTCGCACAAGATATGTCATGCCGATATCATACGAGAGACCTTGTTTTGTAGTGAATTCTTCGCTACGGCGGGGGAACAGTGAATTCTTTGCATTCTTTTCATTGAGCTATTGATATAACCAAAACTTTCGTGAAATGACCAGACACCCTAAGTAACCAATTCACACGTGGATGGCAAATCGATTGATGCGCGATTTCGCTGGCTCTGGAGCTGGCTTTGTGCTAGTGCTATAGCGAGAGATGCATAGATGGGCAGTAGAAAGAATAGAATCCCTTGTTTTCATTGCATTGATGAAACAATGCCAACAAACACTTGTGTGTAACCAAACATGTCCGATGAAACACTTCCCGAGAAGCCAGAGGTTGTTTATACTGGCGGTCATACGCCATGATATGCATGATTTAGACCTAATTTCGTAGATAATTTCGTACGTAAACTAGATACATGACAGAATTTCTTCACTGGAATCAAAATAGACTTGTTTTTCACATCATAATTCATTGAAACAGGGGACCAACGCGACGAAACAGGTGTAACATTTCATTCTCGCAATCTCAAAACATAGCTCTATATCAGCTTAGACCGGTGGTAGGGAAATAGCATAGGACCAAGCTATGATAGCTAATGTTGTGCTATGATATCCGGAATAACCAATCGATGAAACCACCCGGACACCTGACCGCAGCTGCTTCCATCGGAGTCTCTTTCCGACATCCCCAACCCCGATTTGTCAGGCTCCCGTCTCATCGTAGAAACTATTTGCCGGAACGAGTCAAACTCAAACAGAGCTATTACTATGAAAATCGAGAGAAGTCGTTCTCGAACTGACATCAACCGTTCTTGATCAGCCAACTCTACATCTCGCTGAGTCACAGGTCCATCCGAGTAAAAAACACGAGACGACTGATTCGCTCGAAGAATAGACAGAGGCGACCTCGCAAGCGAGGTCCATAGTATAAACATTGGCGACCTCTTCATGAGGTCCACTTTCGTCCGAGCTCTAGTAAGGTGCCTAGTATACCAAGTCCAAACTATTCTTCTCTTCGGGAGGAGAGCTAAATTGCTCAAGCTTGATTCAAACCGTGTTTGTTGGCTCGAAAGCCGGCCTTCAAAAATTGGCAGTTTCAAGGTAAGAGTTGATTAGAAAGCCGCTTCCCTTGTAGTTGTCAGCTCGTTCTTGACAAATCCTATCGGGTCTTCATAATATGGAGTAAAAGGATTCGAACCTTTGCATGTCGGTACCAAAAACCGATGCCTTACCACTTGGCTATACCCCAGGGTTCTCTTCATGATTAGGAAGAATGAAGATATTCTGTCAGACCCCCATAGTAATTTAGCCTGACAGACTATACGCTCAGGTGCGCCTAAAGTCTGTCTTATTGACCGAATCCAAGCTCTTACTATGACTACTTTTCTAAAATAGGAGCCATAATGTCATCTCTGGTAAAGAGATAGCACTAGGTGGTATCGCAACTCTTCTATTTGAAAGCACTTTTGGCTTCTGAAATCCTTCCAGAAAAAAGGTGAGTAACAAAACTATGGAAAGTTTTTAGACATCACTAGTAGCAGAAGCCGCGGGGAAAGAGTAAGAGAAGAGGCCAGTCGGACACTACTATAAGCCAGTCGGGCGCTACTAATATAGATTCAGGTGCTCGTGGTTGAGATAGGGGTGCCGAATACTTCACTCTTAATGTCATTGATTGATCGTTTTCACTTTCGAAGATAGCTGGGCTATAGGAGAGTTTCGTTCCATCCACCTTAGTCATTGTGGTCAGGGCGACGGAGCCTGTATTAGATTAGTCCCTCCCTTGTTAGGGCTGGACTTGGTATCTACGCCCCTCTCCTTTCTATACGCATAGATGAGATCAAGTTCAATAAGACCCTATACAAGTGAAATTAATAAGAAAGATGAGATCAATCTTTGCTCCTGTTGCCTTTCAATCCACTAATGAACGTTTTGCAAAGCTCACTAAGTAGGGTCTAACCTAGCTTGTATAAATAACAGTACCTAACCCTAGGCCAGTATATTAATTGGGGCCTAGTATATTAATTGAGTGATCCTTAAGCATAGATGTTCTAACGTTTGGGATATTAATATAAAAGGGCTATAGTAATAGGAGATTTCTTCCTGAACAATTTAGTGTTATTTATACAAGATCGTGAGACGAATTGATTCGTAAGATATTTGATACCAGAATAATTGACTCTCAACCATAAAGTGTTGACTACTTTTCAAACTCTCCCGTTGATTAGATTCCCCGTCATGTGTTTCGCATCTGGCTTTCGGTTTCTGATTCCACTCAAAAACCTCTCCGAGCCGTTCCCATTGCACGGACTACTCGAAGGAGGACTCACAAAGAGTTGAACCATCAACTTAAGCCAATCAATGATTCAATCGCAGATTGATACTAGACCAAACAATTTAACCGTCTTCACTAGACCCGAAGGTCGTGCTCATACAATGAGCTTTCAGGAAGAACCTGGTTCGCCAGTTGTTCAAACCCGCTCATGAATCATGAATGAGTTTCGAACACAAACGGAGATGTGAGAGTTGTGTAGGAGACCGTTAATTCGACTTGTAATCGATTAGTGAATTGGTCGTTCTGTTCTTAGTACTGGTTTGATCGAAAAGTTACTTCTCTTTAACTTAAATAAACCATACTACTAAACCATTCCGTTCCTAAGATGGCCTTCGAGTTGCTTGTGTTAAGCATAGCAGTTTCAGCACATCATTCATGTGTAGTAGGTAATAACTTGGGCTGCCTCCTCGTCTGTTTGCCCTTAATCTATCTAAGTCAGAAAGAAGCCATTGGTTTATATACCCATTACCTTCTCGCCCTCTCTTTAGTATGAAGGTCTCTAATCAAATCTACTAATAGAGAATCCTCATACCTAATAATACGTTCTCTTATTAACCAATTATGCTCATGTTAGAAGCAAGTTAACCAATTAGCAGGAGGTAGAGAAGCAGAATATATACTTGGGAATCATCTACCAGTCTATAACTTAGCAGGTAGAGAACCTGGTATCGAATCTCAATAAGTTCCTAATAAGCTGATTATCTTAATCTTTACCATTTTTATCAATAATACATATTTGTAGCGTAGTAGAGTAAGGTTCAGGTATCGAACCACATTAGTATCATATTAACCAATTATCTAGTAGAGAATATAAGTGAATCTGAGGGTATCAAATGTTAATCTTACTTAGCTTAGTTCGCATTCTCTATCTATTAGTAATTCTTCGTGATCAGTAATATTACACTAAATATACTACGTAAAGTCAAGAGAAAGCAGTCGACAACAGATAAGTCTAGTCATCCAAACTATTCTTAGAGGAGGTATTTGATCACGAAATATATGTCTATTCTTAAAAAAGGTTTCTTTATTGAGGAGGTATTTGATCACTATTGAGAGTAAGTAATCCAAACTATTCTTAAGTCGACAACTGATACTCAAACTCAATACACATATATACTATTTACCTACTTACTTCGCCCAGTATATTAATTAGTTCAGTATCATAGTATTTCATTGCTACAAATATGTATTATTGATAAAATAAGACATGTTTTTTGATACAATAGTTTGCCAATTAATATATTGGGACTCATTTCTGTTTTTTCATTAGTATTTTTGTTCTTATTTGAGTGGGGTTGGAGTTTTGTTTTGTTTTGTTGTGTTGTGTTGTGTTGTTGGATTATGTGAGAGAGAAAAAGAGCCTCAGATATGGATTTTATTAAAAGAATAGGGGTCCCCTCTATTACAGAATAGAGCAGAGAGCTTTTGACCAGTCTCTTATCCTATGGGGGGGTCGGGGTTGCGTGGCGATACCCACGAAAAAGATCCAAACTATTCTGAGTACGATATTCATGAAAAGCCGGGGTTGAAATGCCAAGACAATATAATAAAAAAAAGGGCCTAATATACTGGATCGGTCACCTATAAATAGAAGCTTCTTTCGGTCTCTCTTTGGCAATCCAAACTATTCTTATCTTAGAAGTAGGTGCGAAGCGAGCTTTGAGTAGCTATGGCTATCGCTAATAGACTTGCGAGAATTGAGCAAGAAATACGTCAAGTGGAAACGAGAAGCTCCAACGGGAGCAAACGCTGGGTGCGTTCTGGGAGCATATGCCTGCTATCGATCCTATTATCATACGAGATCGTATGCTCTTTCTCCAGAACAAAATTCGCGCTCTCGAAAACAGGAAGGGGGCGCTGCTCCAAGAACGGGAGGGGCTCCTTGTGGAGGTTGCCATCCTCTGTGACCCACCCACTGGGGATGAGGAGACTGGAAGAAATTAGCAAGTCCCCTAGAAGGTTCCAGCACTGTTCATTATTATGTTTAATTAAGTTCTATGTCTTTAATGTTGTGTGGTTGAATGTTGTTAGTTAACTTTGTAGTAATGTTGTGTGGTTGAAGGCCCTTTTTATTAGTGTGTAAGCTTCCTATTTATTGTACTCCTATGTTATGTATTGTATAAAAACGGTAGTGCTGGAATGAATAAAAATCCGCCCCTAAGTATTAAGCTAATTGGTTAACTTGCTAGTCAAATTTCTGATTTGAATTCGCTACACCTACTATTTGCCTTCTGAACCGGGAAAATTGACTTCTATGTTATATATTAAATCAGAACATTCACTACCGGGAATCAGAACATGCTGACGAAGCTATTCCTTAATGGATAAGCTTTAATGCGAGAAAGAGTTTCGAAGAACGTTCCTAACTGAGAGCCGTTCTCCTATGACTGGTAGTAATACCCTATCTTTCTTTATTGGCTAGCTCTAATAGCTAAAAGTCTCGATCCAACTTAAAAGTAGAAAATGAAGAAAAGTGTACACTTAGAATAGTTAGAAATTGCATTGGGTATTGAAAGACCGGCAAGTTTGCTGCGAGCGACCAAAGGCGCCTAGTATACCAAGTCCAGTTTATTAATTGGGAGTGGGAAAGGTGTCGCTCGAAAAGGTCTTTTTTGATATACTACGTGTTTTTTTATTGAGATGCTCCAAGTTTTGAGAAGCGGGCAGAAACTTATTATGCGCCTACTCTACTACCGTGGCTGGACAAGGTTCAACTGACAATGAGTGAATAAGCAATATAAAGGCAAGCAAATTCCGTGGTATCGGCACCTGAAATGAGAAGTTGCTGTTCTCAGAGGCAGGTATAATACAAAAGATCCTCCATCGTTAATTAACCTATAATAAGAATATGCCCAGGGGCTCTACCTGCTATGATTCTCCTCCCTTTCCATACCTATCCCTAGGGGGGCCTATCGAAGTCACTTTGTCGGTGCCTCCTTTCTCTCGCGAACCATACTGTGTAGGTGGCTGTAAAACCTATGTATGGTCCTAGAAGCTCGTTAACACTCGCTTCCCTCACATCACAGGATGAAAATCTTGCTATTCTACAACCACTCACTATCCCAGTTCCACTAGCTTAGCTCCAAGCAGTCTACAAAAAGCATTTGCACCTTCATATCAGTTCTTGCTTTCTACTAGCCCATTCCAAGCCTTCCTGCTTTGCGAAGCACGAACTGCTACTAGTGGTTGCTTTCAAGAGTTTTTGCCCCCAGTATATTAATTCCTATGGTTAAAGACCTGTAGCTATTGGCCTTGCTATCGCTTTGGGAAGCCTGAAGACATGGGCAGGTATTACTGATTGTTGGATGTGAGTAGGTATAGCTGAGTGAACTTCGGACACTCTCACTGATGACTTTCTCAAGTAGGTAGGTATGAGTAGAGATAGCTGTGTGAAAAGAGACCCGTGAGACCTAGAAAACTAGAGCAACATACTTGAAGCGGTGGACCCTAGATGACTGGGGCAGGCGACGAGAGCTAGTTTAGTCATGTAACCAAAATACGTGGACCCTAATATACCGGGGCTTTGTTTCAGGATTGAACTGCCTATTGAACTGGCAAGATGAAACTGGCACTCACGGCACACTTCCACTATTATTGGATCTCATCTCCCCAGTGAGAAGTTCTTTCTTTGATGTTGCCTTGAGAGAGTAAGTTATTCTGGGGTCTCGAGCATTGAAACCGCCAGGAACTCGAACTCGCTTAAGCCCGGCTAGAGAGCCATGCCTTCTCAATCTCACTACTGATTAAAAAGCAATTCTTGGTCAAGCTAAGCAAATTAATTTACTGGCGCTTGCTTTTCAAAACTATACTGGTTGATCTGGTCTTCCTCTCACTTCCGTTTTTCGATGCAATTCATCTCTTGGATTAGGTGATTGTTTAAACAGGTTGGAGGATTCTTTTGAATTCGGCTGCGGAGGATATTGACCCATGTTTTGTTCCATCTGCGCCAAGCGGCCCCGGCAAGCTGGGTTCTTGATGTGGCACGGGCCCTATCTTCAGCTATCGCGCAGGTCTTCCTTTTGTTTGCAATTTCCAGAAAGGTGCCATTAGTGCGATTCTTGAGCAGGGGATTTTTGTAACTTGGCATGAGCGGCCTGGGTATTATTGCAGAAGTACCTTAACCGGGAAGCTTTCGCCAAAGTAGTGCTATAGGTCTTAGCCAAATGAACGAAAGCAAAGCGGGCATTTGTATGGAGGCTTACTTGTCTTATAGTTTAGGTGCTTTATCTATGGCTTCATCGATTGTTGTTTCGTCTGGTTCAATAATACCGCTTATCCTAGTGAGTTTTACGGACCACCGGGCCCTTCTCAAGCTCAAGCATTTACTTTTCTAGTTAGAGACCCCAGTATATTAGGGGGCTAAGATGGGCTCAAGGACCTACTGGTTTAGGTAAATATCTAATGCGTTCCCCGGGTTCTTTTTTTAGGAGAAACTAAACGATGCGCTTTTTGAAAATGCACCGACGGTTTTGATGAATAAAAGACAGGGATTTTCTTTCCGCTGTCTTTTTTGTTGAAATGGGATGGTCTTCAAACTCCCGAGATGTAGTATAGACTGCGGGCTCTCCGCTTTCTGACTGGACTGACTCGGGGAGGGCCTCCAGCATGCTTCACAGCCACTCATTCGTCCTGACCAAACAGTAGAATCTATCCCTCAGCGATTCCTTTCCCCTATTTGATCAAGTAATCACCCCACCCGCCAAAAGAGAAGAAGACTTATTCCCGACCCAGAGTGAATGGAATGACTCAACCACAAATCCGTTGAATGAAGGGGGATGGATTGCTTAATCTCAGCCACTAGAAGCATGGAGAATGGATGACTTTGCTTATGCCCTGAATGAAGGGGGCAAGTGAGGGGGATTCCATTCGAAGTAACGTTAATGCACCATCTTCAAAACTTCTCAGGGTCCTGAGTTTTTCGAGAAAAGGTCCCATCCATCAATATCATGATTGGGTCGACCAGGCCAGATCATAAGAGAAATATCATGATCGGGTCGACCAGGTCAGGCCCGATCATGAGTGAATAGAAAATCAAAAACGTACATTGCTGTTCCAGCGGAAATACTTGGTTTAATTCTACCACTTCTACTAGGAGTCGCCTTTTTAGTGCTAGCGGAACGTAAAGTAATGGCTTTTGTGCAACGTCGAAAGGGTCCTAATGTAGTGGGATCATTCAGATTGTTACAACCTCTAGCAGATGGTTCGAAATTGATTCTAAAAGAACCTATTTGACCAAGTAGTGCTAATTTCTCCCTTTTTCGAATGGCTCCAATGGCTACATTTATGTTAAGTCTGGTCGCTCGGGCCGTTGTACCTTTTGATTATGGTATGGTATTGTCAGATCCGAACATAGGGCTACTTTATTTGTTTGCCATATCTTCGCTAGGTGTTTATGGAATTATTATAGCAGGTCGGTCTAGTAATTAGGGGGCGGCCGTTCGGTCGCCTATAATAGACGGACCAATTGGTCAAAAATGGGTTTGTGCCGTAGGTGTTGAACGATCTACTTTACACAGGTGTGGGCTTACAGGGCTAGGCGATGGAATCCCTTCAGTCATCAAGAGGGCCCTGGCACTTTATGAATGAAAGAACATTCTATTCTAAAGGGTCAAAAAAAGGCGCCAGTATATTAATTGCCCACTACAGTCGAAGTCAGCGGCTGAGTTAGCCTCGCCTACAAAAAAGTCGTCGAGCGAGTTATTAAGACGCATAGATAAGAGAGCGTCGGCCAGTATATTAATTGGGGCCTTCATTCTACTACACTATGCAAAGTCACTTAGCTCAACGTTAAGTGAGTCAAGGGCGCACGACTACATAGAAGAACCGCTGTTCGCTAACTAAGGTATAACCCTCCCCGGGGGAAAGCCGCTTCGCACCACTGATAGTCTACTCAAGATTCAATTCAACGGGCGAGCTCCCGATATACAGCCTCCCTTCCCCAATTGATCGGGGTCGCCAATTAATATACTGGACTTGGTATACTAGGCGCCAATGTTTATACTGGGTGAGATCCGACCCAATTAATATAGGGTTGGTTGTCGCCGCAATTAATATACTGGCATAAGGAGCCTTCTTTCGCAATCCTTTGTCATTGTCAATCAACTAAGTAGGGCGAATAGCTCCCTGCGAATCCGTAAATCTTTTGAGCATGCCGAAAAAAGGATGGTCCCTTTCATTCTTTCCGTTCCAGAAAGTTTGTACCCCCATCATGGCGAACCTCTCCTTGTGATCGGGATGAGGTAGATGCCTCCCAGCCGGGGGGCAGATCGAATCGGAGTTTCCTTAGGTAGCCACCGACCTACAGTTATCCTTAAACTTCCGTGCTTGGTGGAGAAGAAGCGAACAAGGGTACGCTCGCTTGCTGTCTTGTTCTCTGCCGCAGACTGGAATCGCTCGCCAGCTAGGCTCTCTAGAAGAAAGTTGGAGCAACATTGTATAAGAACATATTACCCATCTTCGGGGACAAGGGGCGGAATGACCTCTCGATCTACTTACAGCAGCCCAGGGGGCATCGTCGTCTAGGCGTTCCCTATTGCTCTGATCTCCCCTACGCCTAGGACGTTGTTTGGGCCAAGAGCCATAGTTAGTTGCTGTTTCCATTTGGTTGTTTTTTCTCGTTGTTGATACCGGCAAGACCCAGCCAGATGATGATGATGTCTGCTAGTTGGTAGTGAGGGACTCTTAGTACCCGGACACTGGTGAAAAAACAATCAAATCATTTGATTTCGTTTCTTGCTCTCCCTTAGCAGCAGGAAAGGAGTCTATCTATCTGCCTAACTTTGGTAGATTTCCCCCAACGCAATTCAAAAACGGAAATTCCACGAATCCCTGAGGTGGATAAGTCCGACGACTCAGCAGCAGTGCGGAATTGAGTTTTTCGTCCGGTGGATCTGATCTATAGTTAGGGGGCAATACATACCAAAAGGCCAGTATATTAATTAGGGGAAGGAAGGCGCAGTATATAACCAACCCACCCTTCTGTATAACCTATTCACATTAGTGAAGCGGCTACATGCATAAGGGAAATGCACGTTTGTGATACCGGGATGCATAGGGCCTACGAGCATGGAAGAACGTGGGTACCACTGCCCACTCGTTAGTTTCAGGGTCAGATTCTGAGCCCTTTTTCTTACCACTGTCTTGCGAGTGAAAGGTCGTTTTATTGTACGAGTCAAATACTCAAAATGGGCTTTTTAGACCCTATCCAAGTGTCTTCTTCTTTCACTACGCACCTATTCTATAGGTCCAATCTCATCTGCTAGCGTCGTTGCTTGGTTCGGACACATTCATTGATTTCTTTTCATTGTTCCTGGGTTATGGGCATCGGCCCACATGAATCAAGCTAATCCCTCCTTTTTCGATAGCGATATCGAAAAATGCATTCTACTTTCCCGCACTAAACGAAAGACTTTCTTTATCTGATAGCATATGGGCTTTGACCAACAATATGGCGAATAAAGAATACCATTCAGCTTGAATAAGTTGATATTTCCTTGCAGCCCAGCCTTAAGTAGCAAGAGTAGCTACTCATTCAAGATTACCTCAACCCTGTAGTCACTCATAACTCCTTCTAATCCACTCAAAACTACCTCTAAGGCAAGTTTGTAATCCAATTAAGATTGACTATTGGGTAAAGGTGCGAAGTAATTAAAGGAGAGAAAGATGCTTCTGCTTTTAGAAAGATGAAAAAGAAGAGTGGGTCTTAGTCCCCTAATTGTACTGGTACGGCCCACATTTCTTTTTTCTATTCCTAGGAAAGTCAACAATTTCAAATATTTTGATGCCCTAGAAGCTGCTATTTACTCTTTACTAAAAACAGTCACAAGTGTAGGTTTAGCCATTCCCTCTACTTCTATCCCCAAAACGAAAGAGTCACTCTTTCAAGCTTGATTGACCAGGAAGAAAAAACAATCAATAGGCCAATGTTTAAACTGGGCGCGAAAAAATAAGAAAAGCCATGTTGCAAGCCAGCATGCCAATGTTTATATTGGGCGCGAGTTCACTAGGGAGGGGGGAGATATTGAGAAGATTTCTTACCTTTACTTGTTGGCTTTCGGGTTTACAATCCTAACGCACCGAACTAGGGCATCGTCTTTCGCAATAGATGGAATCGAGGCCAAGTATATTAATCCGGGCCCAGTATATTAATTGGAGGCAACCCCGGGGCGACCGAAAGCGTTGATTGGTATCCCCAGGGGCAAGACGCTTTTCTTTTCAGTGGACAACCGAATTAATATACTAGGCCACTTCCTACAAATAGTCATCTTCCAAATCTTCTCTTTGAGAAAATAAAGCGGGATTCGTCTATGCCATCTTATATTACTATGTTAGGTGTTGGACCAACAAAGCCTAAGTTAGCCTGAAATCCCATCTACTTTGTCTCTAGGCAAGCACCTTGGGACCTTGGAAGGGGATGTAGACTTCTGTGAAATACGTCCAAGAACCAGGCGGATCCTACAACAATTTCAAAGGCGACTTCCCTTGCTCGCTTTTGCTCCGATGAAGGCGTTGGAAGTGCTGTTGATTGTGCTCCTCGAAGAAAGAAGTCAGTATCTGCAGTGGAGTAAGAATCCCCGTGGAACAATGGTCTAGCCCCCCGGTATATGAATTGGCTAGTCGTTCAGTAGTCTTAGAGAGCAGTTACTCAATGGTCCAGTTGTTTAGCCCTACTAGCAGGAGCCAAGAATGAATTGCAGTTGTTGGCAGCGCACAGCATAAGTCTCTGCTGTATAGCCTACCGTCTGGGGCCCGGCAAACGGAACTTAGAGCTTCTCAACGCACCACCGGCCGCACAACGATCAGGTCAAGCAAAGCGCTCCAACCAAAGGGGCTTGCAAGAACTCCTTGATGAAAAAGCAGGGCGTTCACATTGTGAAACTGGAATCCTTGAATTGCTTGATGACATTCGATTTCGTTTCGATCCTCGTTATCATGTCTCCTTGTGTTTATGTTCCTCTAGCTATGCTAGAGCAATATATTCTGGAAAAATAACAAATGTCATAAATAGAGCATCCTTCACGTATTAGGAACCAGCCCGGTGTTTTGTATAGGACTTTTCTTGGGATGACTGATTGACTGTAATGGGAATGAGTAGCCCTTTACCCTAAACAAGCGAGCACAATAGAGATTACAGTTGTCTTCCCCCAATCACCGTCCCTGAACAGGCGGACAATCTAAATGACTGCCCTTACCCCCATGATCATTCGACGTCTGGGTCACACTCTCGAGATGTGCTATACTTGGAAGTTGTGGATTCAGAACCAAATCAATCAGGGTCCTTGTTCCAAATTTAGAAAAAAATCTTTTACGCGCAGAACCCAGCACCTGTAACATGGTTGGCTTCGGGAGCGACTCAGATGAAGAGCTTAACTTCCCAGAAGAATAAGAAGAGCCTAAGATGGTAGACCAGATGCAACTCATGAAAAGTAAGACACTACCCAAGCGTAAACCCCCAGTAGTCAAGGACAAAGGAAAAGAAAAGCGGATTGAGGAAGCGAGCGAAGTGAGGAAAAATCCTCCAATGGTTATAGGTTGTAGCAAGACTTTCACTACTTTTAATAGAGATGTGCTGGACAAAGGAAAGGTGAAGCGCGATCTAGAGAGCTTCATATTCATACCGAACAAAGCCGCGGCCCTTAATATCTAGGTAGGAGGCTCTGGAAGATTATAGGGAAGAGATGCACATATGAGTCCGATGAGACAGGAATAATGGGGGAGTGAGTTACCTGCTTGGGAAGTAGCTTACTTGCTCCGTCCTTCTGGTTATTGATAACAAACACTTAGGTAAGGAGCATCTCCGCTACGCACATATGGTTCTCCAATACAGCATCAGTCTAGGGAACTTGGGGCGAGCGAAGTGGGGAGACTACCAACGGGGGACCTGGTATATGAATAGGTGGTTGGGTACGAACTCTGTTTTTAGGTGAGTGACCTGGCCGGTCCGGTTGCTTAGCCGGAGTTAGGTATATAGGCTTTCTGTTGTCTGAGGCAGGCCATATGAGGTAAAATTAATCTCTTCCTCTTCCCTTATTTACTGATTGGGACATCTCAGGGGTTACCGGCGTCGGGGAGTCGGTTGCAGGGCCGGAGTCTTGGGAAGTAGATTGCTTAGCCGGAGTCTGTAAGTAGGTTGCCGGGTCCGCCCCTCTTAGCTATGAGTTCCTTCGCCCTGTAAGTAATCAAGATCTTCTTCCTGACGTCGACTTATGATTCCTGCTTGATCTGCGGAGTTGTAGCTTGCTGGAGCCCTTGTTAAGAGTGAATCTCGTCTAGCTTCCTAAAATGGTTGTTGATCGTTCCCTTGTAGCTGGGTTGCCTGTCCCTGGCGTAGTTCTTGCTTGTTGTGAGGTGCGCCAGTATATTAATTGGGAGCGATTGATAATAGATTTAGCTGCTCCTTAGGCTTAGGTTAGATAAGGATACTCCCCTAGGTCTTAGGTGCGTTCTTCTTCCCCAGAGTGAGAGTGAACTTCCCTACCCGGAGGCCAGGGATGCAAGCCCCATTTCTGTCAATTGAACAATACCTACCTGTGGAAAGAGACTCTCCCCTCCGTTAGTAGCTTAAAGATTGGACAAAATGAATGAGAAGAGTTTCTGTGTTGCTCCGGTGATGCGAACATATGGGACAGAGAGTGCACAGGACTGAAGGTATTAAGGGTTACCGGCGTCGGTGAGTAGGTTGTTGGGCCCCCCATGAATTCGGGTATAAAGGCTTTCTGTTGCTCTATTGCAAGCAGACAAGTGTGTAGCTAATAAATCTCTTCCCCGGGTTTGTTAGGAATCAGACAGAATGGGAAGCTGGAGGCGGGTGCTTAGGCGGACTTTTCTTTGTGTGAGGCGACCGAAGGGAGCAGGAGGGCAAGCCCAGTATATTAATTGGCCAGTATAAACATTGGCGACCTCTAGTATATTAATTGGGTCAACACCTCGTCCGACCCCAGTATCTTAATTACAGTATAAACATAGGCGACCAACGGGAGGGCGGTTAAGTAGACTGGGCAATAGCAGATCACGCGCATAATTGATTTCAGTTCCCCTACCAGACAGCAGGGGATACTCATACCAATTAATTGGGAAAGACAAGTGAGAAAACCGGGAATGTACAATCTTTATTATTTCGACGAGAGCGGTAGTGGAACAAAGCAGATGAATACAAACTGGTAGTAATTCCAGTCATACTGGTTGAATTATTTCAATCAGTCTATAGAGGAGACCTGAACTGTTGGTTCTGCATTTAGCCTTCCCTGCTTCAAATATCACTACATGAAATGCATACTATAAAGAAAAGAAAAGAAGGACATTAGTGGCAAATAAATTGCGTCGGTTTTAAACCAACTATAAGAAAATAGCATTCCTGTCACGTAACATATTTCACCTCTGATTAGGGCTGTCAAAATCCAACCCAACCCTTCAACCCAACCCTTCTAACCCAAATTTAATAGGGTCGGGTCTAACCCAATTCAATTATTTTTGATAGTGGATCAATACCCATTCAGGTCAGTAAAAAACAATTCAACCCTCTTTACCCTCTTCCCATCAAAACCCTACATTCCTAAATTTCGTCCCTCCTTTCTTGCAAAACTTCCGCATCTCTCTCTCAAAATAAAAATCGCTCGATCCAAGGACTCGCTCTCGCTCCAGTTTGTGTGGGTTCTCACTCTCCTCCCTTAAGATTCTCGCTTGATTTAAGCCTACCATCACTTCACATGAGATTCAGACCTCCGTTCGTCTTGTTCTTCCTAGCGAGCTTGCAGAACATGTTGTGTCTGAGGGTACAAAGGCTGTTACCAAGTTCACCAACGGTTAGATCTGGAAATAAAGGTTGTTTTTAGGTTTTTTGTTATCTTATTATCAATACTCCAGTAGTCACAACTACGAGTGCCAGCTTCCCTAATTCCCATTTATCTCTGCTCCTGGATTCCACTCCAAACAAATTAAATTGAAGGAATTGCTTATCACCAATGCAATAAGTTTAAAATTAAGTGAATTTCATACTTATTCTCTGCTGCATCTTCTTTTTCTTCTGTTTACATGGATGCACTGCACATGAGGCGGAAGAATTTGCCTGTCTTCTTGGTAGGCAACTGCCTGCTGTAATTCAGAGGGAGGAGAGTTGTAAAAGGCGAGGACGACGACATGGCCATAGCTCAATCTTTTTCTTCTTCTTCTTCTTCTTGTGTGTGGTATTTACTTGTGAAGTGTGATGATTCTTTTATTATACCTGCATATTTCTTCACCTTCGAGGTTTGATGTAGAGAAGAGGAAATTGTAGTCTTATCTTTCCTGTGATTACCAGGTAAACACTTGGGCATATTTCAGTGGATTAGGGAGTTTAAGTTAGAATATATTTTGTGTTTCGGTGGCATATTCTTTTATTATAGCAGTTAAGAATGAGGAAATCATATCAAATTTTCAAAAGTGATATTTGTATGTTTGAAAACTTTGTTACTGTTTTCACTTCTGTCACCATTTCCCAAATAAAATCTATGATATAATAATGTAAATGTTGCCTTGTGTAGCAGTTGATGCTTCATTAATATTATTTAGACAGTGCCTTAGCAACATAGCACTTTTTTAGATTGCTTGATCGCTCAGATTACATGTTTAACTTCTGTTGTTTCGGTACTGGTATCTTCTCTGCTTGTATTACTGGTAGTGATTCTCTCTCTCTTTATATTACTGGTATCTTCTCTACTTCAAAGATGACTTCTGTTGATGTTGTATTTTTTATGCCCTCTAGTTTATTACTTTTACTATGTTATTTAACATTGCAGTCTGTGTTATTGTCTTAGGTTTTTTATTATGCATTGGATGTTTTTTACTCTTCTTTTCTATTTTCACTTTTTGATTTTTTTAAATGGGTTAAATGGGTTACCCATATATGAAACGGGTTGGGTCATATTGACCCTTTTAATAAATGTATTAAAAGGGTTGGGTCACAAAATGGGTCGGGTCAATGTTGACCCGACCCATTATGACCTGACCCGACCCGTTTGACGGGTCTACCTCTAATATTCCCAGTGCCGTAGTAATTAGTGCCTAAGTGTTGTTCGATGTAACTTCCCAATCGGTAGCTTCATCCAGAATCATGCCTCAAGCTTAGACGAATGTGATAAGAGGACTTAATTTCTTCCCACATACCGAACCCAATGGTGTTTCTGGCATTTTGGCACGCTTCTAATGATGTTCACTCGACTATGTGTGTTAAGCATATTGAGAATACTCTCGCTTACCCAGACTCCCTATTAATACTCCCCGAATGTTTATAATGGCGAAGTGTACTGGACCTCTAATTAAGATACTGGGTCACCTCGTCCCCAGGTCTTATCTATCATTTACCCCCCGATGATACCATATCACCGATCAAATAATCTTCCTTATTTATTTACCCAAAACCACTCGTTTAAGGGCTAGGGGAGCGAATTTAAGGTCCCCGTGGGAAATGAAGGCTGACTTCTCGAATAAGAAATGAGAGGCTTCTACTTTTAGTTCTAGTATTCGTTTACGCCAGCAGATGTTAAGAATTTTTTCAATATGCGAGGCCTAGTATATCAATTGGGCCCAACAAGGGAGAAGTTGCTTATTCGATTGCAGTCTCCGCAACGGTATCAGTTTAGTCAGTATACCCCCACTTTGGTTCCCCATCTACCTGTTCAACGCCCAGTTTCGCGCACGACAGCACTAGTTCTTAATCTTCTTCGCTTCCTTGGTCTAAACAAGTGGTATCAAAAGAGCTGTTAGTGGCAGGGTCTAAAGAGGGGACTCGGTTGTGGGATGAAATATACGCTAGGGCTGTCTGGCGATTGAACAAAACACCAACCTCTGATAGCTAGTTTGGTAATGGATAGTGTAAAGCACAATTCGGGTAAGAACGAAATCCACAACTGGAGCCTCATTGACTGCTTCGATTGTGATTAGACAAGACAAAGGCCGCCAATTAATATACTCTGGCCTTTCCCCAATACTTGTACATAATAATATAGCTAGAATCGGTGTTCAAACCGCTTGGCCTCAATTCCCTGCGCCGATTTTTTGAATTTCACATCTGAGACCTGTTATCTGTCTAAATGTTGATTTTGAGGGTGATAAGTAAGATTAGTAAGCGATTACCAAAGGAGCGTAGCCTATGCTTCGTGCGATATTTGATCCAGGGGCCCAAGATTGAATAGACAGAGTTTCATTTCCCGATGTTTTACTGCTTTCCCATAGACCTAATCGTTAGGTGCAGGAGACATGAATCGGAAACGTGTTTCGATCTTTTAAAAAATAGGCCTCTTCCAATAGTCTTGGTAGCGAAGTCTTCTACTATTGGATTGGATGGGAAATCGTAGGAAAAGGAAACAGCAGGTATTATTCTACCAAAGGGAGTGAAACGAGGTGCCAGTATATTAATCCGGGAGGGCAGGTTATTTATTACACATATGACCCCGGGGGTCATATATAGAATTCACTACTTCGGTCGATGAGCATTCGCCCAAACACTATGCCTTTCACCTGATCCAGAGAAAGTCGAAGAAGAGGTAAGCCGTACTCGATAAGGGCAATCAAAGAACAAGAACGCTCGGTTCAACAGTTTATTGCTTATCCCGGTGAGAAAATCACGATTTATATGAGAAATGTGCTAAGTCAAATGAACAACTCGAGTGCCAAATTGATATAAAGAATTCCATGAAAGATCTAAGAGAGCACGACTATGGGGAGTGGTTGTAATGACCCGCGTCGCCACTTCTTCCTTTACATTTGGTAACTTCGATTATGCATAGAACTCTTGGATTCCCCAATGTTTATACTGGGATTGGTAAAGCGGAGGTTAATGGCCCAGATATAGAATAGATCGCATAGAATAGATAGCCTTGTTCCATTGCTACTATTTCTTTTTCTTTTACCCAAGTCCAGTATACAGGGGTGCGTAGCGCCACCCGTCTGCTCTCGCGTCAAATAGGGGGAAATCAATAGTAGTACCAAGAGTAATAGGCTTCACCAATAGCCCAGTATATTAATTGGGGTCGATCGTTATTCATTGGGCTCCTTCTAGTATTTTTTTTAGCTAAGAACTTAGCCAACAAACATGTGTATAAAATATGCAATTGTCAATTTACTTTTCATGTCAAATCCAAACCCCCAATCTAGGTATACCTCTCCTTTATACCATTTGGAAAACCCCCCTTGTCTACTCATTTCACTCATAGATCGACTCGTGACAACTGTGCTTTTATCACATTCCGCAATTAATAGTTTGGATCGGTCCCCTTGCCCCAATTAATATACTTAGGCAAGAGTTTCAATGAATCCGCCCAAGAGATATGGTCAGGCCGCTATGAAAATATTTACTTTCCTCTACGTAAGCTACTTACTCAACCTCTCCCTCGCTACTAAGGTTTCATCCTTTGTAATTCCACAACCTCGTCACCTTATCTATAGCAGCTAAATAAACAAGTATCGTGCGCCGTTGAACTATCGCTCCTGCTTCTGGCCACAGCGTAAATACGTTGATTGATCGTAAGTTAGGCAACCTCATCCCCGGCAAACGCAATTAGCCGTCTCCTTTTTACGTCTCGTGGATAATAATAGCCTGTAAACAACCTAGAATGGAAGAGGAACTGTGGGAAAAAGGAATGAATAAGCTATTGATAATATTTTTGAAACGAATTGGCCATTAATATACTGGGGGCTGATGGAACGTCCAATTCACCCCTTCTTCTTTGTCAGGTCTAATCTGGGATATTTCAAAGAATTTGTGCCAAATCTTGTACCTGACCAATAATCCATCTCTTGACCGTTGGACTTATGGATGCCCTCTTTTTCCATTCTCCGTGTACATTAAGGTGGATACGACTTAACACATGCCCAATCTTGATTTGGTATCCCAGCCAGCCGTCTCATTCGCTATTGGTTACAACTATTCTCTTTTTGAACGAGGTGCCCAAGAGTAAATAAGGGCCAAGGCATACGGATTGGTTGAGTTAGCTTCATCCCTTGTCTGTTGGGTTTGTTGCTTAGAACTCCCAAAAGGTATAACTCAAAACGGGGCAGCATGATTATCCCCTCTCCCGTGATATGACAACACATCCCTAGGTACCTGGTTGGCCGGGCAGGCATCTCTATGGGGATGTCTTCATGGCCGATCAATGACAGGCCGCTCTTTCATTGTCTTTTTTTTGGTTTGATGAATACACTCGATCTTATGTATCTACTTATTGTCTTTTTGCCTCTACTCGGTAGTTCCGTAGCCGGTTTTTTTGGACGTTTTCTAGGATCAGAAGGAACCGCTATAATGACCACCACGTGCGTTTCATTTTCTTCAATCTTATCAATGATTGCTTTTTATGAAGTCGAACCAGGAGCTAGTGCTTACTATCTCAGAATAGCTCCATGGATCTCATCGGAAATGTTTGATGCTTCTTGGGGCTTCTTTGGCGACCGTGAAGTCACCGGATGAATTGCCGAGTAGATAGATCATATCCGGACGCTGCAGTTGCTCCGCGGCGATACGGACTCGACTCGCTCCTACCCACCCCTGGGGTATCATAGCATGTCGGGAATCGAGGGGGGACATACTGGACGTAACAACTCCCTGGCTTAAAAGCTCCTGCCTTTCGATCGATACAAAGTTGAGGAGGCCGAACGCTACAGGTGTGGGAGCGATCCTAGTCAGGGAAGGCTAAGACGGCGCCTTGCATATGGGTAGCAAGAGGGCGCTTATGCCCCACAATTAATATACTATGGGCCTTATGGGGAAGGGGCCAGCCGGGACAGCACACCCCCCACTTTAAGCGCACCTCTGTATCGACTGAATGACTCTATCTAAGGGTGACGTCGGTGGAACCGGTGAACCACGCGAGCTGGTTAGATGCGTGGGGCAGATGGCTCGTAGTACCCTCCCTTTCATTTCTTGATCCCGCCTTTTCTTCACTTCGGTAGCTTCCTGCCTAAAATCCACGGCGCCTGCACGCCATACCTATACCCGGGCAGGTAGGCGGTGGACTCTTTGATTAGGGAAGGGAAGTAAGGGGCCTAAGCACGACATCCGCCGTACACTTGAGTGGCAAGAAAGCGAGCATGATTAATAGCCCCATTTTTCCAGGCCTGTTCGGACATACGGTTACCGCGAAAGATCAAGTTGGTGAGCCGTGTGATGGGAAACCTTCCCGCACGGTTCGGAGAGCACTAAAGACGAATGAGAGGTTCACCACCACATCATTGCAAGGGGAGCTCGCTCGATTCGCGGATTGGTCCGTCTCGTAATTCACTTCTGACTCTGTGTTCGATAGCCCGACCGTAGTGATGTTAATTGTGGTTACATCCATAAGTAGCTTGGTCCATCTTTATTCAATTTCATATATGTCCGAGGATCCGCATCGCCCTCGATTTATGTGTTATTTATCCATTCCTACTTTTTTTATGCCAATGTTGGTGACTGAAGATAACTCTCTGCAATTATTCCTGGGATGGGAGGGAGTAGGTCTTGCTTCATATTTGTTAATTCATTTTTGGTTCACACGACTTCAGGCAGATAAAGCAGCTACAAAAGCAATGCCTGTCATTCGAGTAGGTGATTTTGGATTAGCTCTTGGGATTTCGGGTCGTTTTACCCTCTTTCAAACAGTAGACTTTTCCACCATTTTTGCTCATGCGTTTGCCCCCGGAAATTCATGGATTTCTCACAATATGAGATTCAATGCCATAACTTTGATTTGTATTTTACTTCTTATTGGTGCTGCTGGGAAATCTGCACAGATAGGATCGCATACTCGGTCACCTTATGCAATGAAGGGTCCCACTCCAGTATCTGCTTCGATTCATGCAGCTACTATGGTCACAGCTGGCATTTTCATGATAGCAAGGTGCTCTCCTTTATTTGAATACCCACCTACGACTTTGATTGTTATTACTTCTGCAGGAGCTATGACGTCATTCCTTGCGGCAACCACTGGAATATTACAGAATGATCTAAAGAGGGTCATAGCTTATTCAACTTGCAATCAATTAGGCTATATGATCTTTGCTTGCGGCATTTCTAACTATTCGGTTAGGGTCTTTCACTTAATGAATCACGCCTTTTTCAAAGCATTACTCTTCCTGAGTGCGGGTTCGGTGATTAATGCCATGTTGGATGAGCAAGATATGCGGAAGATGGGGGGCTTGCCTCCTCGTTTCCTTTAACCTATGCCATGATACTCATGGGCATCTTATCTCTTATTGGATTTCCTTTTCCAACTGGATTTTATTCCAAAGATGTGATCTTAGAGCTCGCTTACACTAAGTATACCATCAGTGGGAACTTTGCTTTCTGGTTGGGAAGTGTCTCTGTCCTTTTCACTTCTTATTACTCTTTCTAACATTTCTAGTACCAACTAATTCATTCGGGCGAGACAGGTTATGATGTCATGATGCGCCCATTCCTATGGCCATTCCTTCAATACTTCTGGCTCTCGGGAGTCTCTTTGTAGGATACTTGGCCAAAGTGTGACCCGTTAGCCCATAAGTCAGTACTGTGACGAAGCGGCTGTTGCTCACCCGACACGATCATACGAGGCCACAATTCACCCAACACGATCATCCAGGGTGAACAAGAATTGGGGATCGAATGCGGGCAAAATTCCTGCCAATGGCTGAGATGTTCAGTCGACTCCCCCCCTTAGTGGGGGTCCGGACCCCTACGAGTGAGCAGAAAAGGGAGGAGGAAAGAGGCCCTGGTGAACCGTCATAATAAGTGAACAAGTGTAAGCTTCGCTACCCGACAGTATGGAGTACTGACCACACCGAGGGACAGGCCCTGAAGCGAAGGACAGGAACGAGCGGAATCAATGTGTTCCAATTTCTGGCCTTGCACTGACCATCCAACGGACCATGGACTAAATGGCCACTGCCTGAAAGGGCTATGTCCAGGGGACCGCCGCCCCCCACAAGGTACATCTCGCGCCTATGGGCCGCTATAACTATCCAAGAAGACACTCGAAACTGGAAGGATAAAGAAACCTACCCGGTGGACTGCCGAGCTACAAGTCCTACAACACAGGAGCGGGATTCTCTAAAAAGCCAAGGTCGTGGGTGGCCAAAAGGGCCCACTTAGAGACTTGGGATCTCTGCAGGCGAGCGAAGTGAGCGGGGACAACCGGGAGGGACGACCAATAGGGACGTAGTCTAGTACACTTCGACAACTAACAAGGTGACCAACGGAATGTTTGCCCCATATATTCATTGGCGACCCCGATCAATTGGGGGAGCCAGGCGCCTGTAGGTTTTCGGGTGAGGCGACCGATCCAATATACTTCGAGCTTGGACCGATCCAGCCCCAGTATATTAATTAGGGACCGATCCAAACTATTCTTAGACCGAGGGACAAAGGTTGCTTAAAGCCGGCCGGCCGATAGACGAAAGAGAATCAACAAGTTGAGTTCTGATCTGAGTAGGCTCAACATAGGGAATACCCTAACCCTGGGAACCGGGGCCTGGCCATCCCGGTCGACGTTCTAGCTAAGTTTGTCCATCGACAGCGGAATGGTTCGATTCATGGACGCATCTGCAAACGTTTTACCAAGGGGCACGGTACTTGTACGATATCGATCACCCAGGAGTATTTAGCCTTGCAAGGTGGTCCTTGCTGATTCACACGGGATTCCACGTGCCCCATGCTACTCGGGTCAGAGCATAAGCTAGTGATGCTTTCGGCTACTGGACTCTCCCCTATATACTAAAAAAATCGTAGCTGGAGCGAGTAGAAAAAAGAGTGGGAATGCCCACCAGGCTTATCAAGGAAGATCGGAACAAGGACTTGTGAGGCTAGCATGGCCATAGCTTGACCCTCTTGTTTGGGATGTAGGACGAAGACTTCATCAAGCAGTCCCATGGAGCACCTCAAAGCTTTTCCTTTCTTCTAGTTCTTTCAAGGGCACAACGAGACAATTCCACAGCTGCGGGACAACGTAGATAACATTAGCCTGAGCGCTAAACCTTGAGAGAGACATTTGGTGTCGTGGACGAAGGATTACCCTGCTTTTCCTGATGCAAGATGCGCTGCTGATGCGAGATGGAATGCTGCTGTGAGGTAAACTTTTCCTATAATATTTATCCATCTCAAGAAGTCAATGAGAAAAGAATGGTATTCTCCAGCCTCCAAAGACAAGTCTGCAATGGAAGCCCAATTAATATACTGGCGTGACAAACAAATGCTGTAAATGAGATGACCCAGAATGCCGATCAATGATTGCTTTCAAGCCAGGGGCGAGGGACAACAACCAGTGCGGAGGGATGATGTTGATGCTGGACCAGCTTATTCACCCGATGATCAAAAGAGATTCCCAGAAAACTAGGACCTGAGAGAGTCCCCGTCGGAAGGGCGAATAAGAGATTCTGTTGTGTCTACTTGTGATGTGCATGACCCGAACAAGGAGATGTCTAGCCAATCAGAGGAGTTGTTGCACAGCGGTGCTAGCCAGGAATTCGGCGTTATCACCTAATAAACTTAGATAATCAAGATAATTTATTGGTGGTCTTCCTGATCTTGTGTATAAATCTTAATTTTGACATTCATGTACTTCATGAGATTAATCTTTTCACTACATAATTGTAAAATCAAATCTCTTTGTCACGAGTAAAGTAAAAAGTCACATGATGAAATGTTTTTCTTAGTAAAAGAAGCAATTCAATCATCTACTTCGTTATCAAATATCTGAACATAAACTAAGCCATTTCCATATTTGCATTCTAGACCGAAAGAAGCACCCTATAGTGCTTCCGAGAAAAGCTTAGATTCGTCTTTTCGTCAAGGCCGGTATCTTCTAAAAAGTGAGAATGGATTCTCCATTCTGAGAAAGCCAAGCCTACTGAAAGCACATTCTTCGATTCGGGGGGCTACGGCATCTGATTGAGCAAGGGGATCAATTCAATGGTGGAAGCTTCACCTTTAGCTTCAAACACAATAAGCATGTATAATGTATAGGAATTACCTGACGATGCCAAAGCAACTTGTTCCAACCAACTCTAGGCATTCCAATCGGATTTCAATGTAGATTTCCTTGGAGGAGTTTGATTCCATATCACCTTCTCTTCCATACCTTCGGTCGAAAATTCCACCTCTTTGATGTTGTTCAAGGCATGTGATATTTCCACAGACCTCCAAGTGAATAGATTGGATGATGGTTTATCAATTTCTCCACTCTAAAATCAGCAATACAGCATCGGCAGCTTTCTTACACTCATACTGCCAATCAGCTATTACCTTCTGGCTTTCTCTTCTCGGGGCTTGGAAGGGAACTGTCTTTTGGTCATAAGGAGAGTTTGCTTCTACAAGGAAACTAAGACCTTCGGGAACTCAGATAGGACCGTGATAAGGGGATCAGTCTAAGCGCATAGGGCACTCAAAGGAAATCCTATTTCGGCAAGACTTGAGAAGGAGTTACTACGGGAATCAGAAGGGCCATTCTATTTTGGACTTCAGAACCATCTCACTTAAAGCCATGGGACTCATTCCCACTCCAATTCTCCTACAGCTCCTTAGCCGAAGACAGAACCATTCATCTACTCTTTCCTGTCCGACAGCTGCTCTTTCAAAGTGGTCTTTGTCTTGCTTGCTAGGTAGTGAATGGGTCTCTCTCTTACTGAACTGAAGAAAGTCATATGCTTCAAACATATGCTGCTGACTACCTGTCTTATTACCTAAAAGCGAAATAGCTGTTATCATTCGACTCCTGCTACCCGGCTTGAGACTTTCTCGCTTCCTCACTTCGCTCGCCTCATAAGCTGCTTCGCTTCCTTACCGCTTAACGAACAAGCTTGGAGACTGCTTGAACCAAGGCTTGCTTACTAACTCGCTTCGCTCCTATGATAGCAAACATCTCGAAAGCTGCTTTTACCAATCGGCACTACTAATACTATACTAAGGCTACCACTACATTATTCTTACAACTCAGCCTTACACTATTTGCATGCTGCTTGCCTTCAGACTAGCTTGCCTCTCGTCTTTAGAGCTTGGCTCCTGCCTTGTAGCCATTGGTAACTGCTCCCTGAAAGAACTAGTTGCCTATTCGCTACGCCTATCGATGAATGCACGAATGCTTGCATTGCAGGTTACTATGAATAAGATTGTTGGCTTATCAGATGTCTAGAAAGCCCTGTACTGGAAGGACAAAAAGGAGTTTTTCTCCGGGGTAAGAAAATAACAACAAGGCGGGGAAAGTAACATCTCGAACAACTCAGAAAACTCATAGCCCCCATGTAATAGGTCAATCTAGCCTCCCGAATGTTTATACTGGCGTCTTCTGCCCTATTAGTTTCTTGATGGAAACCTCGCTATTCCCGGATACCTAAATGAGTCTATCGATTCCTGTAACGAGAATGCATCCCATTTAATATGGGCTAGCCCTCTCTCGGGTCGTTCCTTGAATAAGGTAAGGCGAACCCACGACCTAGACTACTAGTCTAAGTGTAGCTTTGGTTGCACCACCTTTGATCTGTAAGCGTATTCTGCTTCGCTGACTGACGTGATAAGTACTAGCTTCGCAACCTCTGGTCACTACTTCGCTAAATCAGGGCCCCATTTCACTATTCCGAACGAAGAGTCTTTTAATTAACAAGGTACGTTGGGGGAAGGACCAATTCGTAGGACAATGATGCTATACCAGAGTTCAAGCTCATGGAATGTTGAACAAACCAGTCCGTTTGATTTGGTACAGAAATACGCGTACACTTCTTTGCTATGCACCTCTTTCATAGTTTGGATCGGTATCAAATTGTAACAAACAAGAAACTAATCATAAACTAAATGATTATACCCCGCTAGCTAATGATTCTCCGGTTTTAGCGACCAAGACAAGAAAAATGCTGTGTGATCCAACTCCAAAGAACAAAAACAGAATCAATGCAATGGTTAGTGCCAGGTAGCCCCACTGCCAATACCAATAGTCGTTCACTACCTGCTTTCTACAGGGAACCGAGCACGTTCTGTAGTAAGGTAACTCTCTTGTTCTGTGCGTACTGTCCTAGCCAAGTTAGGTGAATATATCCTTGTTGCTTGGCTTGGAGCGAATAGCGCAAGGAGGAGGTGCATAGCAATTTCCCGATTGAGCGGTGTAAGCGAAGCGTAGTAGTACTGACCTGTTGTTCTTGTTGGCCTTCGGCTCCTTATGCTTCTGTTAGTTAACTTAGTTGTTCTGTTAGGCCTAGCCAGGTATAAACATAGGCGACCGATCCAGTATATTAATTGGTGCGTAGCGAACCTGAGGGTTGGCGTTGCCTCCATCTCAAGCTTTTCTGTAGCTGCCATGCTGGGTGCTATTATCTTAGTCATAGTTCTTACTGAATTAGCATTCGTCCAAGCTGTTCCAACAACATAGAACAATATGAACTCACTCAGGCTATAAGAATAACTGGGTTGTTAGTCGTCTTGTTGTCGACTTACTGACCGTGAATGGTCTTATTGATCGAGTAAGGCACCATCCGTCAAAGAGTGTTCTAAGGAATATTCCTTGTTGATCGGCCTGAGATTGGTAGAAAGACCCTTGTTGTTTCCTTTCATTAATTCCCGGGGCCAAGCAATTATTTTCTAGCACAGTGCCTTGCAGTTCAAAAGAATTTGACTTAGGTTATTACCTCGTTGACAAATGGGAACCAATAGTGCCACCAATTGATCAATTACATAATTCCTTGGGGAAATTGGACAACTGTAACAAATGGGTCAGCGAAGCTTATGTTTTCTATGATTATTTCACAAGCAAGAAAGATATAGCCTGGCCTAACAAGCAACTCCCCTCTCTTTTTTAACAAATGGGTCAATGCGCCAACCCTCTCTTCTTTAGTATAACAAGGAGTGCTTCGGCTAGTTCTCTTTCGTTGATATTGCATAAGGAAGGCCGTGGAGATTGGGATTAGTTCCTCCCGTTGGTCGCCTAGCCAATTCGTCCAAGAAGGGGGATTTCTTCGTCTAGCTAGCTGTGAAAGTTATGTTTTTGTTGATATTGCTATGGAATTTGGCACTCACATGGGAGAAATTCTTCAATTATTTCAAATCTGGTGGGAATTCCTTGTTTTGTTCCACTTTGATATCCCTGGAAACGCAACGGAAACGGAAGAGCTAGTAGAACGTGTGGAAACTGTCATGTCATGAAAAAGAAAGGCGAGCGAAGTGAGCGGGAGGTAGCGCAGATGTTCTATTGCTGTTGAAACCAGGAAATCTTTCCTGTCTGATTCCTCCATCACCCGCCTTACCGAACCCGGTTTTTCATAAGAAGTGGTATCTATGAACGCCCAGTTCGGTAAGAAGAGAAGACTGGAATAGGATTATTTGGCCAGGGCTTCTGCTCACATTAGACCAAGCCGTAGCCTTCCTACGGGCGCCTCGGGTTTAATCCATCGTAAACAATCATACGCTACTTATTGGAATTCAAACATTCTATTGAAACAAGAGCGGCCCCTTTACCAGATCTTTCGTAAGGCTGAAGGAAGCAAAGCAGCCAGGGATTTCCCTAGTAGATTAAAAGTCTTATTATCATGCACTTCCCTAGTCGCGAAGAATCACGCGGCTTAGAAAGAATTCGTTTTTTTGTATAAAGTATGGATGCCCCCTGCGTTGCTTGTTCAATCTTTCCGCTAGTGGAAAAACTCATAGACCCATTCATTTTTTTCAATTGCTAGCCTCATCCGAAAGAAGGATTCTCGTTCTGCGGGGGGCCTATTTAGGTGCGTAGCAAATTCCTTGTCTGGTTTCCTCGCGTGCCAACCGGGGAATTCGACGAATGCCCGTCGTACTTCCTTTGACTACTCCTGAGATATGGTAGAAAAATGGGGTTATGGTGGAGAGTGGGGAGTGAAAACACAAATTGCAGTAGAGAATGACCACATTACAACATGAATGTTGACAGACGACCAAGAAAAAATAAAGGCGACGCCTTTGATTTTAAAAGTGGTTTATCTTAGTGTGCTAGCCGCTGCTTCATTTCGTATAGCGATAACGCTTTCTCTTTCTTAACGCTCCACCCTGAACTCTGGTTGCGCTTTGGTTGGCTTTCTCTCTTATAGTCTATTTTCTCCGACTTGACTCAGCTTTAGTTCTTTCTCCTAGAAGCAAGAGAGGAAGAGATTCCATGGAAGATGGATATGCCTTACGAAGTACCGACTAGGTCCGCTTCATTTGTGGCCTAGCAAGAATCAACAACCTTTGCATCTGAAGTTCACTTTTCGATATGTAGCGACATGAACAAGACCCTTATAGCCTTAGAGAAATGGATTCTCCTTATGCAGGTACATAGCGAAGAAAGAAGACTTGGATCAAGAGGCGAGCGAAGTGAGCGGGACGAAGAAGAAGCAAGAAGGCCTTTGCTTTCCTACTACTTTACCCTGATTTGACTACTTCCCTAGGGATCAGCGAATTTCCTTTACCAGCTATATGAGACGAAAAGTGATAGGCAAGAGAGTGATTTTCCTGAATTTCCTAAGCCATCTCAATTTGCCTGTTTGATGTAATTGAAAAGACGGGGTAACCATGGATGAATTGGACAGACTGAGGAGCCTACGTAACTTAGCGCCCTTAGGGCTACCTTAGGCGATCATCCGAGCTTTCTTGTGAGCAGGGAGAACTTGTTCAACGTGAAGCTAAGGCTTTGCCCAGCAGTCTGTACTCCCAGCGCCAACCAATCAAAGCAGCCCCTCACATCTGCTAGTTCACTTACATCGATCCACCAAAGAGATTCCATTTCTCCCACGAAGAAAGGGGCAAGTAACTATGCGTCGCTCACTCCGCGGTTGGCGCAGTATATTAGTTCTGAGTTGTGAGCTCCAGCTCAGGAATAAGACCCATCATCTATCTAAGATAACGAGTTCCAACTGGCTAGATTCAGGCAGAGAAGAAGGCCTTGGCCCATAAGTAGGTCTTTCAGCTTTCAATAGCGAGGGGCATCGAAAGGCGCCGCTTACTCAATGCCCGGCTTCCGTTATTCCTTAGAGCTACTAGTTCGGTTGACCCTCTATGCGAACAATCGTCTATCGTGCATGGGGAATCCAGAGAGCTAGCAATTCGCGGAGTCAATCATATAAAGAAACTCTTTCTTCCGGTCTAGGGTAGAGAAGATGGCCTTAGGTCTTGAGCAGCGCCAGTATATTAATAGGCTCCTTAATACCAAGGTCGCTCTCCCTTAGCCGCGGTACGAACTCCCTAACTGCTGCCTGCCTCCCAGCTCCCTAACCGCTGACTCAGCACCTTGAATCAAAGGCGCCGCTACGCTTCTAGGGTGAAAGACAAGATCGAAGAAGCGGAGACGCGCGTTCGTAGGAAACTCTAAGTCGAGGGACCAAGCAAGTAAGCGGCTGCACAGGAGGCTGAATGCCTTCCCTGGCACCTGGCTTCTTCCTCCGCCCTTCCTCAGTTGATCTACTTGGCTTCCTCCCCAAATGAAACAAGGAGCATTACTTGTTTATTCATAAGGTGCATAGCGAGACTTCAGTCTGGACGGTGCCTAGTTCGAGCCAACCCACCATAGCCTAATAAGATCTTTTACAATGAGAGCGCGCGACTCGGAACCAGAGAAGAGCCCTGAGGTGCGTAGCGAGATTTGTGATACTAGGAGAGGTACCCTGGATCTTTTGATGGAGTACTTTTAAGATGCGTCACTCAGGAAAAAGGTTCATACATTGTACCGTACCTTTCTGTGTCAACAACCGCAACTCGAGCGCATCCGACTGCTATCAACCTACTCTGATTGCTTACTCTGGAAGTCTTGCAGGCCCTGAACGGGTCTAAAATAGAAGGTCCCTTTTTGTGATGAGATTCCGTGGTAGAGATTGTTTTCCGCTACGACTTCCCCGTTCTGCTAGCTGGTTTCGGCTTTGACTTGACATACGCCTATGACTTCTATCAGGCTCATGACTTGAAGACTGCAGGCCAGTCACCCAAGAAATGGGGCTAAGAATGTCTTCTAGAAGCACAGTGTACTATCTACTGTTCCTTCTTTCTTTAGTTATGGAGTAGACGGTTTTGAACGGAGAATGTAGAATAGAATCATCATCAGAATTGTATGATGCTATTCCATCTAGCTGGGGTTGGCTTTCTCTCACAAGGAAAGGGGGAGACCAAATAAAGCAGATGAATGGGGGAGCAATATTAATACCTTGCACGGACACCATTCCAAAGCAATGGAAAGAAGGCACCACAACGTAGTCAACTAGAAGAACAGGCAAGGAAGCGGTACTCTAGAGGGGAAGGAACTGTCTAAAAATGAGCTCATTCAAGAATCTCCTATTAGAGACAATGAATCTGAGGAAGGAATAGTAAGATATGACTCAGTAGTCAGTTCCCCTGTGCAGGTCACAAGCGAACTGAGTTTACTGACTTGCTAAGAGTTGGTCTTCCATAGTAGTGGGCTCGATGTACAGTAGGTCACTCATTGAAGAGTGAGGAACGAACATATATTGAGTCATCAATTTCTTTTCAACCATTTTACAGGACGGTAAACTATGCATGACGGGGCAGATAACAAGAAAGATACATAAATGCAAATTTCTTTCTTAAAAACTCGAAGTGAGAATTGATCTTTGATATGCTTAACACATGAAAGGAGAAGGTTTAGAGAATAGCGATCTAGTATATGTTGATTGGATCGGTCCCCGTTACTTTTTCTTCCCGTCCCACCCAATTAATATACTAGGCCACATTAATAGTCTCTCTCTCTCTCCCTCCCGTTGGTCGCCTATGTTTATACTGGCGTTTGGATCGGTCTCCTCCCGAATTAATATACTGGCGGGGAAGATAACATAAAATATATATAATTCACTGGTTATGCTTAATAAAAAAGTCAAAGTTGAGATCAAAAGATCGCCCATTATACTTCCTTTGCCCTTAATTCAATTCTTTGCAATAGTTTGGTTAAGCATATAAGAAGTGAGCCGTTACTGGGCCTAATAGTGAGCGTGACGGATAGCAACAGTTCGTGTTCCCGCCTAAAATTAAGCTTACCATGCCCATATTATGTACACGCGCCTAAGATTGCAAGCCGTTTGCAACAATGAGAGTGAGCTTTCAAGTTCACAGTTCGCTTCCCTTTCGCTTGAAGCTACGGGCTAAGCCCTACTTCTTTATCTAGGCATTTTTCTTGGCTTGCTCAGTCACCTCTGCTACATGCGTACTACTTTCTTTCCTTTCCGCTAGACTCAAAGAATGGTTCCAACCCAGTGACAGCGGAAGCTGATTCGTTTGCTTGTTCTGTTCTGCCTGGCTAGTTGTCTTTCCTCTGGCTTACGTAGTTTGCGCAGTTACGTTCCTTCAGTGGTCCGGACCTGACCTTTAACCGCCTCTCTGATTGGAATTGAGGGCTGGCCTCTTTGACTCGGGCAGAGGAGAGCGCGAGCTGAAACCACTCTTTCGAAGGCATCAAAGCGCAGCAACTTCGTCTCGATCAGTCAACTAGCATGGCGTTCTATCTATTATTTAGGCATTCGATTAAGGACACTTTTAGTAAGGCGGATCGGCGGAAAGTAGTACTACACTAGGTAGGCTGTTCCCACAGTAGCTTTAAGTTCCAGAGATAGAATCGAATTGATATCTGCAAGTCGTAGAGTAGTCTAGTAGCTGCTTTAAGTTCCGGGCCTGTAGTAGTAGCTTATTATCCGTGAAGGAAGTTTGGTGCTTTCTTTTCTCATTCCATTCCCAATTAAACTTGTTTTGTTCTTTGAGCCGTCTCTAGCAGGTAGGAAGGAAGGGAGTCAAGGTCTTACCCTGCCAAGCCAATCTAGATGTCTTACGCATAACACAAGCTAAGCCGCTTCCAGTGAAAGCAGTAGTGAGGTAGCTCAATAAACCTAGCAAACACCGGCTAGATAAGTAGGGCTAACTCAAGGGATTCTTTGTCGATAGAAGGCATTCGCGAAAGTCGCTGATGAAGAGAAGCTTTACTAAAAGAGGGCTTCTCATTATGTGGATACAAAGGCTTCAAGTGGTGCGGTTCCCACAGGAATTGCAAACACCTGAAGAGAGTGGCCGATACGATATCCTTCTTTCACTAGAAAGAAGTATTCATACTCCAATCCATTACAGCCCGGCAGTCTAACAGGCGTAGATCACACTGGAACTTGATAGCTAGAATCTCTTGCATTATGTAGTCTAGCCCATCTTACTCTCCTTTGAATGAAGAAGATAAAGAATTGATATATTTCGACTTGATCTTATTCTCCAACCCGCTCATCTCGTAATGAGAATAGAATAGGAAAAGTCCGTAATGAAAGTACGCCTGCGCGCTCTATGTATTGAACACGAACCGAACTACTCTACGCATAGCCGAACACATGCCAGTATATTAATTGCGATCAAGTGTTGGGCTCTGCTTTTTCCATTGCTGGTCATTCTTGAAGTTGGTCTCGCATAATCGGCTCAACGAAAGCCACAGCCAGAACTTTTGTCCTTCTTCAAACCGTACTAGAAAATAATAAAAACAACTGCTCACTAGGAGAATTCATAGTCAATCCTGACATCAAATGAAAGAGCGGAGCCCTTATTATGTAAACGTAAGCGCTTCAATCAACAACTTGGTAATGAAAGATCTATTCCACTGATCAATATATTGATTTACCAGTGGATTTATTCAATGAGTTTATTGGTTTGGTATACTGAGCCTCTACGAAATGAAACTAATAGTACTGGGATGAGGGAACCATTGACTTGACGTAGGCCTTCTACCCCTGAGCTCGGTACTCGTTTCGTACTGGATCCACAATGTTGAGTGACTCAGTTCTCTCGTCCCCTCACCCTACTATTGCTTACACTAAGGTTCGAATTCATTCTTCCAATTACCCTTAATAAACCTTAGTAATGAAAGATCCTTCTTATAAGATTGAGAAGTTAATGCTTGATTCTCGTTCAACATTTACGCAAATAGTTCTATGATCTTTCATTACTAAGTGAATGAATATATATAAATGTTTCATTACCAACTTGATTCTTGAAGTGCTTATCATACTTGACATGAAACATTGTAGTAATAGTTCTCTGATCTTTCATTACCAAGTTTCTTCGGTTCAACCGTACACTCCTTTGGTCTCGGGTTTCAACTACTTTCTTTTAGTTCAAACTGGGAAGAAGGCTTGCTTTTCGTTGATCTCTTACTGGTGAACCATCACTCGAACCTGGAACCGAAGGACTTGCCTTTTCGTTGAGCTAGGCTCGTAAACTCTTTTAGGAGTTCCAAAGACGAAATAGAGGCGCCCAAAGGAAGGGGGCCCTTCTAGATGGAGCCAGGTTAGTTCGATCGCTTAAGCCCGCGATAGAGTAGGCCGCTTTAGTTGGCAAGGTTATATGGTCTAGAATTCTGCCACCTGTGAAAGAAAGGTAGCGAAAGATGTTAAGAATGGCATTCCAAATAGTGGTAGCATCTTTAGTTCCTAAGTCTAACACATCTATTGGTCGAGTGTCTATCCATACATTATTGGAATCTGTTGTCCAGTTTCTTCTTATCTTCATCAAGTTTCTTAACTTCTTCAAGTTCTGACAAGTGGTAATAACACTATCTTTACGAGCTAAAAGCTCTCTATTTTTCATATTATCATCCGATAGTTTCTAGTTCACTTGACTTTATATTCTAGTAATCTTTTTTCTTGATCTGAAATGTCTTTAACAACTATAGGTTCCATGCCCACCTAAACACTTTTGTCATCAAATAGGTTGCGCACCCTTTATCAGTACTGATTCCTAGGTAGCGTAGCTCTGTATCTTTGATGAGGATGTTCAGGTTTACCCACTTCAGAATACCCGGCATGAGTAGCTGCCCAACGACGTCCCACTTGGAAAGGGCTCATAGCTTCTTTCGTAGATAAATGCAATGCCCTGATTCGACAAGCCATAGAGAATGCATACATGGTGGGGTAGAGGCTGGCAATTAATATACTGGGGACAAACTCCTATTTCCTATGAAATGCAATAATTACTGGTGTTCGCGAGAGGTATAGGCTTGGCACATCAGGCGTTCTCGTATATTCGTGGTATGCGCCAGACACGATGAGACATACTTAATCAAAATCAAACCTCTTGTTCGAAATGGAAAGCTATATGAGCTTGTTGTGTATGAACACAAGTGAATTCTTATTAGTAGAACCATAGAATAGAAGTGTGCTCTTGCCTAAGCCGGATTCTTTCCCTGTAGGTACTGGGTGTTAGCCAATTACACCAGTGATTTCCGAGAAATCGCTATTCATGGAAAATGGCTGACCCTAGTCCTAAAATTCTTAAGTAAATAATGACTTCAGAGCTCGGTGGATTACTTGAAGGTCCCATTTGTTCATTTGGTCGAGCTACTCGCTCTTGAGAACAGTTAGTGGTAAGTCATTCAGCCGCGCTACCTCTAGTGATGGGCATTGCTCTTAGTGTCTTAGTTCACTTTCTTGTTAGCTTCCTTGCCTTGTTCGGGCCTTGTTACTGTTGTAGAATAAGTCTCGCTGCGCACCTAGTTTTGTATGTAATGTAGTTTAGTTTCCTTAGGCTGCTTCAAATATCACTACCTGCCCAAAGCTGGTTTGCAACCTCCATCAGTAGTTCATAGAGAGGTTGGTGCGCCCAATCAGTCAGGGAAGAGTCCCGGGTATGACCAGAGAAAGGGGACCGCCAATATATTAATTGCGAAGGTTGCTAAGCTAATCCTAATCATGCAACAAGTCTTTCAAGAGTTCTGGACACCTAAGGGAGTTGAGGAAGTAATCATGGCTGAGCAAAGGGAGGAATGTTGCCAATAAGGTCTCTGTCTGCTGTATGCATATGGCTATCCTTCTTTCTCTGGGATGCGGGATACGATGTGTCGCTGTCCATGAAGGAAGAAAAGGCCCACTCGACCAAGGGAGAGGTGGTTTGCCCGGCATGGTACTGATTGTTAACGAGATTATTTATTCACGCTCTGCTTATTGAGATCTTGGGTTTCTTCCCCAGTATATTAATTGCCGGATTCTCCGGTGTTTTACTTAGCTGAATAGCACTAGCTCCTTCTCTCATGCCAAATCTAAGTCATTTAGCCTAGATAGCACGGGGAAGAGGATCAGACCATTCATTAACTCCGCTAATTCAAGTTCTATTCACTCTCTTTTGCCTGAGAACTATAAGAATTCCATTCGCTGCCTCCCGCTCACTTCGCTCGCCTTGTTCTCCACGCCATTCATTCCCCTGGTAAATAATTCTACGAGATCGATGCGTTAAGCATAGTGTCTCTGTCTCCAAATCCATATCAACCACTGCGACTCTCGCTAGGATTTCTATTCTGAACTAATATACTGGGAGCTGCGATATTGAGAATGTGAGTCTTGCGGCAAAGCAGATGAACTACCTAACTAAACTAAGGGAAGGGGAAGAAGGGTCAACCACCTGATATGACTAAGCGCTAGGGGAGACTCGCTACGCACCTGCACCCTCCGTTGCTTACCAAATTCTTAGGGCCGTGGTGAACTGGTCGTCCCATACCTTCTGCCTATCTCATGTGTGTGGAACCAGGTCTTTTTCGGTTCCAGCTTAACTTTCAGTAGGTAGGGATGGGTGAGAAACGCCAACCTCCCCTGTTGCCTATTAGTAAGCGGGCCTTCGATTCCCAGTATAAACATTTGGTCCGATGGTCTCTGAGAAATACCTAACTAAAGAAGAATAGAGCTTTTTCTATGATTATTCAGCTAGTAGGCATGGAGAGCTTTTTGCGGGGAAACTTGCAAGTCAAGTTTGGGGGGAGGCGGGCGTCGACCCAACCTTATGAGTATTCAGACTATAACAGTTCCGATGACCAGTCACTCACTTTTGACAGTTATACGATTCCAGAGGATGATCCAGAATTGGGTCAATCATGTTTATTAGAAGTGGACAATAGAGTGGTTGTACCAGCCAAAACTCATCTACATATGATTGTAACACCCACGGATTTACCTCATAGTTGGGCTGTACCTTCTTCAGGTGTCAAATGTGATGCTGTACCTGGTCGTTTAAAGCAGACCTCCATTTCGGTACAACGAGAAGGAGTTTACTATGGTCAGTGCAGTGAGATTCATGGAACTAATCATGCCTTTACGCGTGCGCCCAGAAACATAGGCCGACTGCTAAGCCCACTCTGGCTCAGCCGCACCACCCCACCCGGGGTCGGGGTGCGAGCCACCGAAGAAGCAAGCTATTACAGCGAGCGGCTGGAGCAGTTGGGAGCCGAGGAGCAAGGCAGTAGATAAGATAGAAGAAGGGGTCAGGCTCCCAGTAGAGCAGAGGAGACGGTTAGGATACCGAACTTGAAACGCGGAGCCCGAGCGGCCGGCGAGCGAGTGGTTAGTGGCAAATAGCGCCCTAGTTGATGGCATTCCTCTCTGTGGCTGGCACTCGAGGAACCACGGGGCACTCCATACAGAGCAAGCAAGTCTTAGGGATGAGAAGCCCACGCAAGGACCTCAATTCTCATTAGGAGGTCGAACCAAGGACCTATAGAAGTCGGGGCTACCCCGTCCCCATGGCAACGCAACAGTGTCCTGAGGGAGGTAGCGCAGCTGAGGCCTTATATTATAGTAGCATGGACCTTACCTTCTAGGTCATGAGAAGGGGGCCAGTCCAAGATCGTACAGTTATTTTCAAAAAGACAACAGACGCTCTATATTATTCTTGGGGCTAGGCGCCACTCTCTTTATGAGTTATTCCAGCTTCTTCATTTTTTCGTGCCGCGGTGCCAGTATAAACATTGGGGCAACAACAAAAAAAGAGGGCCGCGGAAGGAGAAGGACCTGCAACGGCAGAGACTACTTATCCTCTTCTTGTTCCTAGCCGTTTGTTACGAGTCTGGGAAGCCCGGAATCCTCAATATGAGGGATCCCTCAAAATAGAGAAGGGCGGCGCAAGAGCCTCCCCCCTCTTCCCGGTCAATATAGATGGGAGGGGCCAACATAACCAGCCTCTTTGTATGTACACCTTTGTTTCATGGTGGGACCGTCCTCCTGCTAATCCGGCCATTTTCGAACCCACCCGGTACTTCTAAATTCTTTCTCTTCCCGGCCTGGTGCGAAGCGTGGTTATGTACATGTTCCGACTCGCCGGTCATTCATTATAGATCTAGTGGCATGGCGAGGCGAAGGGATTGGATTTCACCTATGATCAGACCTATAATATACCGGGGGCAACCAACGTGTACTTTTTCGTGTTGTTGATGTTGACTTTCAAGCTCATTTTTTAGTAGGCCGAGATTTTGGGAGCTGGGAGCAGCTCACACTATGGTGGTCTTCAGTGCCGCCGTGAAGATCTAGGAGTGTGAGCAGTACGAGCTGAAAGGCTCTCATACTGTTTGGAGGGCAGGGGCGAAGGAGCCAAACCTGACCCCTATCTATCGTCGTAGAAGCTGTTTCTTTGAAAGATTATGGTTCTCGGGTATCCAATCAATTCATCCTCCAAACCAACTAAACCGGGGAAGCGGAAATGAAATTATAGGGTGAGGCGAGCGAAGTGAGCGGGAGCTTCGTCCGACCGGTCCAGTACTTAATTGGATTGGAGAGGTGTGACTCACATGTTCCGGTTGCCGGTTCACTGACTGATGTAGGGAGAGGTTCGTCGTACAGGAGAAGTTAGTCATGTCGTACAGTATTGGAGAGGTTTGTCGTACAGGTGCGTTGGGAAAGACTATGGTTCATCTCGTACTGGTGCTCTTGGGCTGGTGCGCTTCTTTTTCTCATAGGGAGATATAACAGTCGGAGGCAGAACATGTGGGGCAGCGGAAAGATTATGGTGTGTCACTGAACGAAATGTGACAAGCTTCTACTTGCATTTGTTAAGCATAATGCTAGCGAAAGAAAGAGAAGGAAAATGTTTTCTATAAACCCGTTATTACCCTCATTTGAGGCATATTTCAAAATGGTGTAACTGCAACTCCGCGGTCTATGATGGGTGTTTATCCATGGTACTATTTTACTACTTTTTTGGCTGTGTTTTGTCGTCAGTGAAAATTGCCTTACCTAGGAGCAGAAGATGGTATTTTCGCTTAGCCCAACCTTACTTAAGGATGAGTTAACCCCTGGAAACGAGTCCTTATGTTCCCCCGACTCTCTTTTGTTTGGAAATGCTTCTCTTTCTGTTATTATTCTCAAACGGCGAAGCCTCTAGTTCCGGTAGGCTCATCTGGATTAGATTTGGGCCTTGCAACATATGTATATAATGGTTCTAGGTATTCTCACTTATGTTCGAATCTACCGTTATTTTAAGAGTAGTGGTTCCCATTACTCTTAATTTATCTATGGTTAGGGTTACTGTTATTCCTTGTTTAGTAGGGTTCTGAGTACTGGTTTTGGTGGGTTTTCTCTTTTTATTTCTTGTATATTTCCCTAAGGTAGATTTAAGATAGAGAGCAGCCATGCACCAATAGTTAGATTCTCACTTCTGACAAATCGGTTCAAGATTCAATATGGTATATCCATATGAGGTTGTTCCCCGTGAGCACATCCCAAGCTTCCGACCCAATTTAAGAAGAGAGACATTGCCCATGACGTGACTTGAACCCAATTAAGCCGTTGTATGAGCACCCTCACCTAAGGTGCTTGCGTGGTTTCTTAGCGGCTATTTGACCCATATCTTAGAGTATTTTCTGTCCCCTACCTCCTCAACTCCGCCTGGGCTTCTTACTTGTTTTGGTTTGGAGTTACCATTCGCCCGGGTAGTTGAAGTGTCGTACCCGACCCGATGAGTGACTAAGGTTATAGTTCGAATTCGAAGAGATAGGTGCGGAGCGAAGAAAGAAGAGACTGCTTTGCCGAGGCGAACTCATTTTTAGTAGAAAGCCGCTCCTAATGCGACAGCATTTGAGAAAAGAGGGGTCTCAATTGGCCCATTTCCCTAGGGCCAAGGGGCTAACCAATTCACTAAAAACCCGCTCCTAATGCAGCAGCCAAAACTCTCTAAAAGAGGGTCTCAATTCACTGCTTTCCCAAAGGAGAGGCGAATTAATGAGAAAGTCACGACTTGTCAAAATGTAACAGCAAACGAGAAAAACCAATCGAATTTATGGGCAACCTTGAATTAATGTTGCTTACCTTGTCACTTCCTAGTCTGGATGAAAAGTGTGAGCAAATTGAAGCTCGGCACGTTTGCCCTGGCAAAGTCGATCTTCTCTGCGACTCTCTGCTCGAACGCCCCAAGAAGAAAGTCAACTCCAAAAAGGTGACTAAGAAAGCTCCCGAAGTTGATCACTCTCTCGAACGACCGAAGAGAGTCATTCTTTGGACTTAGATAAGGACACATCTAAGAAGCAAGCAGCTATTAGCCCCTGAGGCGTCTAATTCTGCTTCCGTGAAAAAAACGTCTCTTGCTAGCCCAGAGGTAACTACAAACAATTCTAATGATAAGCCAGAAGCGAATTTATTCATACCGTCGAAACTAAGAAAACATTTGATGTGTCACTGCCAGTTACGGATGCTTTGATAAGTAGCAATGCCTCTTCGAGTGAGAAAGAAGCAATGCCAATTCAACAAGAAGTAAGGACAACCCGCCTCAAGTATGATAGAACCCGAACCGATGCCTGTAGTAACGACTCCCCATTCGAGTGGTAATTCTGGACCCGCCACAGATGCTCTTGCTAGTTTACCAAGTGATGTCGTACCTGCGACACTTCTTAGCTTGGGCGAGGTGGTGCATACCAGAAAAGAAACTGCTCCGAAGAAAGATATTAGGGTTCCCAATGCTTCTGCTTTGCGTTAAGAAGAGAATAGAGGGGAAGCGGGGATCAATTAATATAGTAAAGGCTGATAGATTTATGGTTGCTTGGCTTGCCCCTTATTATTTCCTTGAAGTGCAAGTAGAAGAGAATAGATGAGAATCTAATCTTAGGCCAGTATATTAATTGGGCGTGCCTTACCATAAGGTAGTTGGTGCTCTTTCTGGGTTGGCGTTCCATAATGACAAAGTTGGGAAACAGAGAATATCTTCTAAGTCAAGAGAGTGATTCTTTGTCAAGTCAACTCAACTAAGTGCATCTTTTGATGCATCCTATCGATCAATCCCCAAATGTAACTCCTCTGCCCTTCAGAGGAAAAAGAAAAGATCTCTCATATCTCTCCTAGCGCCCTCTTTGCTTAATAAGCTTAGTGAGCTGGCCTTCATTATCTGGTATCAAATCATCCTTTAATTCTCTAATTAACTAATTAGCAGGTAGAGAAGCATCCCTAAATACTCCAATTTCTCATGTTAGAAGCATCCCTTAATGCTCCAATTGCAGCATCCATAAATGCTCATATTAACCAATTAGCTCATGTTAGAACTGGTAGATAAGGGCTAGAGGGTATATCATAGTTGTTATTCTGGGCCTAATAATTAGGACACGTCAGGCACCAGCACGTTTTTATACCAAAACTGTCCCAGTATATTAATCGGGCGGCTCAGACAGATTGGACAAGCCTCGACTTCTCGCTCCAGGGCATCTGACTGCGTCTCACAAGCTCGCCAAGGTGCTGCATCTGACTGCGTCCTCGACTTCTCGCTCCAGGGCATCTGACTGCGTCTCCGCGCCTCAACTTCTCGTTATGCTCCCCTCGGGAACCTCTAGGTTATCCCTATCCGAATTGGAAGGTATTCATAATAAAATGCATTAAATTGCACTGTGTCCCCATTGGTGTCAACTGGCTAGACCCCAGGTATATATTCTATTCGATACCATCTAATTGGTTAATATGAGACTAATTAGGGTATTTAAGCCCCAACTGAGTATGATGATTCTCTACCCTCTATTGATTGGTATGATGATTCGATACCGCACATAACTAACTCCAGGACAGACTCTGGAGAAGAAATTCGATACCCAGCACAGGGGAATAACAACTATTTCTTACTATACCTTATTTGCTGGATTCCCTACCAGAACCAGCTATTCGAAATTCTTATAGACTGGATTTTCTCAGCACCTTACTAGCAACCTAGATTCTCTACTATCTTATTAATTAACATATTGGTTTCTTTGGTATATTGATTCTCTACCAGCTAATTGTTTCATATGTGTTTAATATGGCCTTATCAGATGAGCTATTAGTAGATTTGATTAGACACCTTCATATGAAGCTGATAACAGCAATGTCTATATAAGAGTATATTCGATACCTAAATCGATGATTCTCTATAGCCTCATTAGTATAGACTGGTATTTCGATTCGATACCATGGTATTTGTTAATATCCTGATTCCATCTTTATTGATTAGATGACCTATGATTCTCTCTCGAGTCGATTCTCTACCAGCTATTAGACCGGTACTCTTAATTATGTGATTCGCCATCTTAACTTAGATTAGATACTTATTCATGATCATCTTAACTTCGATTCGATACCCGGAGCAGTCATCTTAACTTAGATTAGATACTTACTCATGATCATCTTAACTTCGATTCGATACCCGGCTAAGGGGAATAACAACTATTAGATACCAGCTATTATCAATTATTATAGCCCTTCTCTACCCTCTATTGATTATAAGACTGATTCTCTACCAGCACCAGAATCACTTACTTATGACCTGGCCAGAATCACTTATTTAGTTCTCTACTAGTAATATGCCTAGAATGCCGTAGAAGAAGAAGCAGGTTAGGAGCTGCCAGCAGCTTTATTAGAAAGGGAATACTTAGATTCTCTACTAGCACCTGAATCACTTACTTGACCTTAGTTCTTCGCTCCAGGAGAAGTTACTCCTTCTTGTACTGCCCTTCCATAATAATAAAAAGTTGGGAAAGAGAAACTCTTCTTGTGCTTGAGGAAATCGAATAGATGCTACGTAAGGTGCTGGCCTTACTTGGACACCAGGAGAATCCCAGAGTTGTGATCGCAACTGGGTAGAAGGGCCCTCCCCAGAAGAGAATCAGGGAGAGATAAGGAGCCGAACAGCCGCTCCTTTTAGTCGCACCTCCCCTAGAGAAAGAAGAGAGGATTAGGCTCTTACCTACTCATGGGAGTATGCTAGTCAGGGCTGGTCCACTAATGGATCTGAGAGTTACAACTACCTCTGCACTAGATCCCTACTTGTCCTAAACTAATTGCTGGCAAGCCTCCTCTGATTCGTCTGATAAGCTCTAGCCTCCTCAGATTGCTTAGAACCCAGTATATTGGCTTTGGCTCTAGACCAGTATATTAATAAGTTGAGCCCCAGATATTCATTCGGAAAGTCCAGTATATTAATTGGGCAAGGGAAATCAGGGCTTTGCTTTCTCTATTCTGGTAGCTAGTTCATCATAAGTCAGAAGAGGTAAACGAAGAATATTGATGCTGCCTAGATCGGTTAGCATTCACACTTCTCGATTTCGCTACCCCTTTTGATAAATATGAACCACAGAGCACATTCCCTTGCTTAGCCTTCCTGAATTGGCTTAACAGCTTATCAATCGGGAAATCAATCCTTACCTTATTCGGTCTGTAGACCAGATAGCACCCGAAATTCTTTATTAGAAAGATGCGTCTGACTTACTAAGCTGCTCCGACTTACCGATAGAAAAGCAGTCAACCAGATCCCCAATTAATAGGCTCCCGTTGTTTGTTCTTACCCCGGAATAACAAGACTTGCTCTGCTCGTTCATCTGTAGTAATAGAACTTCCCTGCTTGAGATCCTGTAGCCATAAACTGCCTCATCTACGTCCCTATGGTAGATGCGAAGGGTTCAGAATAGAAGACTGGTGGCTAAAGCACGACCAATAGTTGGTCGTTGGAAGCATTCAAGCAGAACATAGTTCAAATGGTCAGGAAGAAGTACCTGCTTGTGCCAATGACTACTGTCGTGCCTATTACTAGTCCAGATTCGGTGTATGAACCAAGCATTCGTTGACTTTGGCATAGATTAAGTCCCCGGATTAGACAGAAATCAATACCGAAATTTCGAGACGGATCTAAGCATAACTAAAGAAAGCGTATTCGCAAATTAGTGATATTAAAACATTTTCTATGGCCACCTCTCATACATCGCTTGCTTCGCACCTCACGAGGGGGACCCGAAAGGTATACTGGTACCGCATTAGCCACTATTAGAAACCCCTAATGAAAGGATCACTCCGTTTCACCTTTACTAGACGGAACAAAGAAAGCAGGCTACAATAAGTTAAGAACGAGGCGCCTAGGATACCAAGGCCACCTCTTTCGACCGTACAGCTAACGCAATACCTCTTACGAGGGCTCTATCGACCCCGATCAATTGGGGGAGGACCGGAAGGTGCAACGTCAAGGGTCAAGGAGCAGACGAGTTCATCCCATCTAATTCGAATTAGGTATGCTCGGGGAAGCAATGGAACTGGTGATCCATCTATCTATTATGTAATCAGACCATCAAGAGGGGTATTATGTTAAAAAGAATATTTGCAGTTTAAGCCTCATTCATTAGGTTACGCTGCTGTTGCCTCTGTTGTGACTTCTTTACCCTGTCCTATCCGACCCGAAAATAACTTAGGTTCACTCAACTAGTTAGGAAGATGCTTTCTCCAGACCAGAAGCAAAACTAAGAATTTGGCCAAAAAAGACAGATATCATGCACCATCGAGAAAGAAGAATTTATATCTAATTCGGGTCGCATCCGAAATACGCCGGCGTTCCTGATCCTTCAGAAAGACGAATCAAGTTCTTTTTACCAGTCATCCACTTTAAGACAAAATATCCATTTGTCGATGAAACTTCTACAGCCGCTAGGTCTAGAGGGTTACGTTCATGCATTACTTCCAAGGTTGATTAGCCCAAGTCTTAATAAGAAGACCTTGCAATTAGAGATTGGTTGCAATTTTCGGTTGAAAGCCATAGTAAAAATACAGCAGTGAACCACACTACTACTACAGGCCACCAAGAAGAGAACGAGAATTGTTGAAACCAGCAAGATCAATCGGCCAAAATAACCATGAGCAGCAACGATCAATTAATATACTGGGCTCGGATTAATATACTTGGCCTCTTGCCTGGTAAATCAGCTCTGTAACCGGACTCATTTTCAGTGGCTGATGAAACTAGAGGCGCCCGAAGGAAGGAACCATGCCTAGCACTAAATAGGGAGCTGCCGAATACACCAGCTACGCCTAACATGTGAAATGGATGCATAAGGATGTTGTGTTCTACCTGGAATACAATCATAAAATGGAAAGTACCAGAAATTCGGCATACCATCAGAGGAACTTCCTTGACCAATAGGATAGATCAAGAAAACAGCAGTAGCAGCTGCAACATGAGCTAAATATGCAACAACAATCCAAGGACGCATACCCAGACGGAAACTAAGTTCCCATTCACGACCCATGTAACAAGCTACACCAAGTAAGAAGTGTAGAACAATTAGCTCGACCGCCATTGTATAACCACTCATCAGCGGATGCTTCTTCCCGGGTAAAAATGCAAACCCTGCTCCTCATATTTATAGGTGGAATAATGGCACCAGAGAGAATATTGTTTCCATAAAGACCCAGAAACAGGTTCACGAATACCATCAATCAGGAGCAAGTCAACCAGTGATTAGCTACTAGAAATTCTCTGCCCCGGCTATAAGTCGACAAAAAGGCTCCAGATAGACGCTTGATGTAGTTTCTTCGTAAGCACTTCCTTACTTAGCTTAGTCTTTTAATTAATATACTGGACTTGGTATACTAGGCGCCTCCCGCTCACTTCGCTCGCTTTCTGTCAGTTCCTTGTTAGTCGACTCCCTAAAAAGATTTTAGAACTTCACGGTGATTCATCGAACTATGTCCCGAGAGAATAAAAGATCTCTATGAAAGAAGGAGGCGCCCGAAGGTCAGTATGTCTTCAAATGGGTTAGACATTCAGTTCGATGAGGGCGGGTTCCTACACATTAATTGATTGATTGGAAAAGCCCGGTTCTCTTTGTCTTCGGGTTTTCATTCAAAAATCCACTTATTCTTTCATATTTCATATACCTCCCCACCAATAGATAGAGACAGATGGGAATAACCGAACCACGTCTACAAAATGCCAGTACCAGGCAGCTGCTTCAAAGCCAACGTGATGCTCCTTGGTCAGATGACCAAGATATTGGCGAATACCACATATGATCAAGAAAAGAGTACCAATAATCACATGAAAACCATGAAAGCCCGTTGCTAAGAAAAAGGTAGAACCATAAATACTATCCGAAATTGTGGAGGGTGCTTGGTAATATTCCATTTCTTGAAAGCCAGTGGATACTAGAGCCAGCAAAATGGTAGCTACTAAAGCGTAAACAGCTCGTTTTTCCTTCCCCGCCAGTATAGCATGATGAGCCCAAGTTACGGCAGCTCCGGATGAAGGGAGAATAGGGGTATTAAGAAAAGGGATTTCCCAAGGATCTAAAACCCCAATCCCTTTTGGGGGCCAAATACCTCTGATCTCTACTGTTGGTGCCAAAGAAGAATGAGAAGAAGCCCAAAAAAAGCAAAAAGGAACATAACCTCCGAGACTATAAACAGAATAAAACCATATCGAGGTCCTAATTGTACAGCTTTTGTATGATATCCTTCCAAAGTGGATTCACATAGAACATCGCGCCACCATACGAACATGGTATATAGGATAAATATGAGGCCCAAACTGAGAAGTGCTGCACCCCCTTGAAATGGGTGCATGTACATCACACCTCCTACGGTGGTTGCCAAAGCTCCGAGTGAACCTGAAAAAGGCCATGGACTTGGATCGACCAAATGATAAGAATGCCCCGGTATATTAATTGGGGATGAAATCATAAAAAGCAGAAAGCCCTAGTTGTATGTAAACCTCCTTTGTTAGTTGTCTCCTGTTCTCTTCATTTTCAACAACCAAGTACCTTGAAAGAAACTAGAAATAAGTGGATAGAACGTATTGGTAATGAAAGATACAAGACTTCTCAATCTTATAATTCACTGCGATGCAATTGACTCTTATTTATGTTATGTACTGTACCAGAGTGAATATGATCTCCACTCTGGTATAGTAGTACTGTAGTAGGAAGGGGAACGTGAGATGACTTTAGGTTTTGTTGATTTATTACGTGATGATTTTATTGAAAAAGACTGAAGTCGCGGTATTCACTCAAGATTGGGTTTCTATGCCAGGTGTTATTCCCGTGGCTTCCGGGGGTATTCATGTTTGGCATATGCCTGCCCTAACTGAAATCTTTGGAGATGATTCCCAGTTCGGTGGAGGAACCTTAGGGCACCGAAAATGCACCTGGTGCGGTAGCTAATCGAGTCGCTTTAGAAGCGTGTGTACAAGCTCGTAATAAGGGGCGTGATCTTGCTCGTGAAGGTAATGAGATTATCCGCGAAGCTTGCCACTCAATTTCCAGTCTCATCCGGTAGCTCCACAATCCAACTTTGGTACCCCCAGACTCGTATGGCTAGTGCGCCGGGTATTATCGTATAAGAGAAGAATTTTAGATAGATCAATTAGCTTTGCGTCGAGATAGATTCATACTTGGCGCCAAAAAAAGGAGTCTTCTCTGGCCCAGTATATTAATTGGGACTTGTTATGTCCTCAAAATCTGCTCATCTTGAAAACCATGAAGATAGTGAACTTCATATCTGCCGGGCCATCTGGGATCTCGTCTTTTCCAGAGGTAGCTTTGCCAAAAAGCGTTATTTCATGCTTGCAATCCACAGAATCCATAGGTGGGGCGATACAGATCCGCCAGTCGGTTGGATCTAAGTTAATCAAATAAGATAGTTCGATCCGTTTCATTTCTATGCTTCTCAGGTTCACCACTCGCCTGAAGAAACATAGATTGGTATTCTCATCCCATATGAGTCTGGCGCACAAATGAATCGAATGTTGTTGGAACGTTCTAGTTTTCTAGGTGATATGAATGAAGCAATGTTCACACATGGACATTCTTGCGAACCTGGCCGCCCTTTGACTGCGTCTCCCGGGGAATCTCGGTACCTCAACCGGCTGCTTCCATCTTTTGTGAGCAGGGGGCTATTCCATCACATCATATAGTGCCCTATTCTTCATGCCTTCTTTCCTGATATGATGACGATGAACGAGTTCCTCCTTCCCATTGAGAATGGTACAGGATTTCTTATTGTGAAGAATGCAACGTCCTCAAGAAATGAGGGGAATGCAAAAAAAGCGCAAAGAAAGCAGTAGCCCGTGAAGCAGCCTAGTCCTTCTTCTTGGCATCAGTGTGGCATAGAGATTGGGTCGAGGCGCCCGAAGACGTCAAGGAGCCTTAGCCCGAAGGAAGGAGCGAGCGATCCAGTATATTAATGCAGGCTTCTATTGCTACGCAACAATAGAGCAGGCGCGCCGCCCACAAAATGTTTGAATGATCGGGTAAAGAGCGAGCTTCTTATATGATGGGATCCGACGCATCCAGCAGAGCGAAGCAGCGTTCCATTCTCGGCATACTTCCGCATTGGCGACGAATGGAGTGCCACAATCCCATTCAGCATTTTTGATCTACATAAGCCAAAGCCCATAGCACTGGCGACGTCTCCGACATAAATGCGAGGAGGATGTATAGCTGATATAGGATCTTGTGGAACATGATTTGATTCTGCAAGCGGTTCGGTACGAACGAAGAAATTTCGAACAAAAGGATCGGAACTCGCTGATAGGAAAGGAGAGAAAAACAAAGCAATGCCAAGAGCTCCATCTATCGATGAACAGTGGATAGACAGAGCTCTCTCTTTTTCATCTCGTGCCAGATGCAACAAAAGAGCAGTCCTTTTTCCTTCTCGCGAACCACGGGAGCGCCCAGCGCCCAGAAGAGCAAGGCTCATTTTCCTTCCAGGGTAAAGCGGCGCATCAAAAAGGGATGTCCCGTCAAAAGTCCGGTTCCTTCGTGAACGAAGTTCAAAATCAACAAGGGCGGGACGAAAGGGAGTGTACAACTGGGGCGCAGCCTCGCTTTTTTGAGATATAATGGAGTTCTTCATGAAGTTCGAAACAAAGGAAAAAAGAAAAGTTTCTCTAGAGCCTATTCGTTTTGAGACATCATTGCTTTGGCCCCGGTAACAATGAAGGAATCCATAAAAACTTGGGATCCAACACCATGATAAAATACTACCCTCATGATTAGACCATGTCCCTGAGATTTGATAAAAGAAGGGTGCATTAGCGGTTAATACGTTGTAATTTGAGTTGTTATTAGGAATATGACGGAACGAAAGACCAAGGAAAGGAAGAAGAATGCACCAAAATGCAAGTGCTGCACCAAACGCTGGTGCTGGTGGTTGTTTCTTGTTGTAAGTGAATGCAATGAAAAGACCCGGAAATAACGAATAATGAGAGAATTCATTTATTGACATTTCGTGCTCATTTCAAAATTTCTGCTTTGTTATTCCCATCATCTGGTAACCACAGGATGATCTCCTCTCCTTTTAGTAATAGATCTTTTTGATATGTCCTTTGTTTAATAGTGGAAGAGAAAATGCATCGAGTCGTTTATCAAGAAAGTGGACGAGCATGGTGGTCCCTATATCTCTGAGGGGTGTACCACTGTAGTCGTTTTCAAGTCAGGGAGAGCTCGGCTCAAAAGATTAACTCTCCTTATTCTTAGCTAGTGGAATTGAAGCTTCACTCTTTCCTATCCACTTTGCTGAGGAGAGAGAACTATCAGATAACTCAAGCTAGACAGAAAGGTAAAAAAGTCCACAGTTCGGATCTTGTAAGCAAGCAGTGCAGATTGTTATTTAGCTTCAATTTGTTTTCAGTCTCAGGGCAACAAAAGAAATTTGATTTGCCTACACCCTCCAAGTATATTAATCCGGGCAAAATTGGACAAGAGCGAGAGCTAGACTGACTGTTGGCCGAATGTGGACGATGAAGCCAGATGAAGAAAGGCGAACCCCCGCTACTCATAAGAAGATGAAGGATTGAAAGAGGCCAGTATTACTTACTCTCACCCCTCTTCAAAGTGCATTTTCTATCACTGTGAAATGCCCTAATTATTGAAAGTTTGATGTCCATGAGAAATCCACGGTTCGGCTGCGCCCTTGCTTTCTTTCCCGTCCCTCCCCTACGCTTCGCACCTGGAGATAGCTGCTTCCTTACCTCGGTTGGTTACCTTCAATAGGACTGGCAGTTAGGATTCATAGCCCCAGTATATTAATTGGTGAAAATAGCTCTTATTCATTCACTTTGGTGCTATGTGTTTAGTTTACCCCAATTGTAGGAGAAACTCATGTTCGAGTGTGTAAATAACTCGATCTGATTGTAATACCTTGATCTGCCTAATACCTTGAGATCAACTAGGAGAACTGTATTACTTACTACTTCTTGTTGACTTGACTAAGAACCACTACATAGCAATGTCTTCTCTTACAGCAATCTAATATAGTATAGCATGGTTAGCTATATGCGTCAACGATTTCCACGGCTCTAGCGGGGACAGAAGACCAACGCTGACTGTCCTCTCGAACCATACTAAGAAGCGTCTCTCATAAGCTCGTTGCGCCTGAACGAATAACATAGGGGTACATCTGTAACAATTACAATGGTATTGTTGAAACTGGCTTGAACATGAATAACTCCTTTTGGTACTCTACGTCCAGTCTTACGTAAACCAATATGCCCATTCCTACGCGAACCAATTCTTATTATTTGTTTTCCATATCATAAATATGAATCTTCAATAGGAGATCCATTCGTTCTAACAAGGCCATTCTATTCTTCTGCCGAGGAATGAGCTGCGTGAGTGGGTCTAAGAGAGCACGAGTTATACGAGTGGCAACGAGGCAAGGTGAGCTAACTTAACAACAATATGCGGGGATTTCTCTTGGTAGGCGATAGAGGTGCGAAGCGTGGTACGAGCTCGGCAGAAGAATAGAATGGATAGGTCCGAACTTGGAAAGATTTCTCAGTGTATCGAAACTTCAATCCTTGAAAGAATGTTGTCTGCATTAGTTCAGGCTTAGAATATTAGAACGAAGGAGACCACTAACGCATCACCCCTCGCTTCCCCTCTTCGTGTCCTGCACAATTGCTCCTGGCGACCCCGGTAGAGTCATTATTAATCAGTTTAGTTCTCACTTTCCCTGGGATCTCATCTGGGGTTAACAAGAAATACCAGACTTCCGTATGTTTATACTGGCGCCTTGGTTGAATAAAGGTAGCAAAGCCGTTGCTATGGTTGTTCACAACTATTGGGTTGCTTGCGGCATACTATTCCCTCTATGACTATGCACTGTTGGAATCCATTAGTTTCGTTCCCAATTAATATACTGGATTACCCAGTATAACTTTTTCTAGTATATTTAGTGATCAAACTAGCTTAGGCTTCAATATTAAGAGAAATCTCTATTTGAGTCACCAGCGTAAACTTTACGCTTAAATCATGTCAACAAGAATTTTCATGAATTTATAATAATACGTAATTTTTACAAATGGCATTCCGGTCACGGACTTTTTCAATTTGAAAATCTTTCTAACGCTAGCGTTATGCTTAACACATGAAAGGATAAGGTATTGATCTAATAGTAACTATTTATGGAAGCGTACGTAGTTTCTACTGAAACTAGGTGCACCGCTCAACTATTAGTTTCGTTTCGTTTATTAGAGCCATATGAGGCTTCCTTCCTCAACTCCCAAGATGATGCATGATTTGAGATCAACCAGAGAGGTCTTCGTGCACCTATGGTCCTTCCTCAGGTCCCCTTCCAGTCCCGTATTTGAACACAAGGAGGTATTATCCGTCAAAGCACAAGCGTTATGAACTATGCCACCTAGACTACTAGTGAAGTTGTGTCAACAGGCGTACTCAGCCTAAGCCGCATCTAATTGTTTAGTTGAATTGCCTTGCGCTACGTACGTGAGGCCCCGGATCTCTCTTAAGGTTAGGGCCAGTATAAACAATGGTATCAACAGATCCTATGATCGCCTTTGCCCGTTCTTCCAATATCAAAGAATAGAGGTCTAGTACCCGGTAATCATTGCACTTCGAGACAACTAACAAGGCCAGTATATTAATTGGGGAGGAACAGTTTCCAATTCTTGAACAAGGAGTTGGACCGGTTCTTTCGTAGCTACCTCTTTCTTTGACCGCACTAAGTCGTAAGACCATTGAACCCTACATACATGCGAAGGCATTACCTTTTGCTTGTTGTCCACCTCATTATGATTGATTAGAAAACCCTATGGCGAAGAAAGGTAGCTAATAGCGTAATCGACACAAATCCTCTCCCGTCAATCAATTAATGCTCGGCTCGTCCCATAGACAGATAGCACGATGTCCCATAACAACTATAGGCTATGTATCTTGGATCGGTCACCTAAAACCTATTAATTGGGGCATGTACGGCTTTTCCATAAGCCTTGTAGAGAATATCTCTTTTGCACATGGAAACCTTTACTAGATCCCTACGATTTTTGCTATTCAGCACTACGTTACTAAAGAATGAAGATCAGTTACATAGATAAGCAGGCAACCTCCAGGTCCAGTACACGGAGAAAACTAACAAGGCGCCAGTATATTAATTGGGGATCGGTTATGCGTAACACTATCAAGTAAAAGTGTGAAGCACAACATATAGTCCAATATTACTTAGGGGGAGAATATGTGAGGTTGCTCGATCTTTCTCTTACGGGGTAGAGCGGTAGCTCACAAGGCTCATAACCTTGAGGTCACAGGTTCAAATCATGTCCACGTATCACACTTATTTTTCGGTATGCCGCTCCACGAGCAAGGATCGCCGCGAGCAGAGCGAGAGAACGCAGTGAGCTTTTTATGACAGAGGCAGAAATCACTTCCTTTATTTTGTTTGGCTTCGGCCTGACTTTCCACATTGCATTTCGAACCCTGCGACGTATAAACTATGACTACTTGACTACTCTCCCTAGGGAGTACGCCATGGAGCACATGGAAGACGTGGCAGACGATGTACTGATGGAAGGGATCCAGCAGAAGCTGGACGTCCTCTGCGACAAAGCTGGGGTTCCGTTACCCCAAGGGATTTATTCATCCCACATTACGGACCGTATGTTCACTTCAGACCATGATTTTGATTATATCAACTTCTGTTACCATGATTTATTGGCGTACGGCCAAATGTCTGAGACTTTTGCATATGCGCTTGACGTCCTCGCTCAGGCGCTGAATCTTCTTTAAGAATAATGGCAAACACATATACCGGAAGGGGAGGGCCTCTTCCACCAGAGTACTTTACTTTCTGGAATTCATTCTTAAAAAGTACAGGAACTGGGTAAAAAAATGGTCCGAGAACTACATATGGTCTGAGACCCACTTCCTTGAAAAGAGGAGGCGAGCTTTGTAGGCTGTGGCCGTTCAAGAAATGTCACGGTTGCTCGACCAAAGCCGGTCAATAAATAGATTCTTTTCATTCTATTCCAGATATTGCCATAAGACCGATGAGACTTACCAGAAGTGAAGTACAGAAGAGCAGGAAATTTCATATCATATTTTGAATGAAGCTATCCCTCTTAACCTTCACCAAAGAATCCCCATGCTTCAAAAGAGGTCGTGGGCCGGGCAAAGAGAATTTAGTTCGTCTAATTACTTGACTTTCTTTCTAGCCATTTTTGTGCCTAGAAAGAAAGCTAACTTTTACTTGAAAGTGTTAAGCATAAGTTGAGAGAATAGGACTAGTATACCAAGTCTAGTATAAACATTGTGGATCCACGATTTTTCTTTCAGAATTTCTTGTCATAAAAAAGGCATGATTCTCTAGGTGGAAGTCTTCTTTTTCCGTAACCTGAATGGCGGTATTAAACCTAAACCGGAGTGGAATGGTAACAGCAATGGAATGTTTTCCGTTAAATGAATGAAACGCAAACTTGGGAGCCTAGAGATAGAGAAAGGGAAAAGGCAAGGGGAGAGCTGATCTTCCAGCTCTACTGGGGCAGAGTATATTAATTGGGCGTAGGTATCTCCTGAGACCCAGGTGCCTTCGTAAAATGCTTTACTAAACAATCTAGGGCGACCCAGTATATTAATTTGTTTAAATGAGGTGCGTAGCGTGTACTGGGATACCAAGTCCAGTATATTAGTTGGATCATTTTCATTGGTAACTACCATAAGGTAAGGTGCGAAGCGAACGGTTCTCGGGACGATGAGGAGCACTATAGAATAGAACGGTGCCTCCTTAATATGGTTGACTTCTGTGCTTTCATGGACTTTTGGGACTTCTTCCTCTCCTTTTCAGTCGAGCTAGTTTGAACTTCCGCAGTTCCTTTACTACTAGAATACCTGAGATCAGGGAAGAGTTCTAGATCTAGACCGAGGGCAGTCCTCTAATAAAAGATATGCAGTTTAGAAGACCTGATCAAGCTTCCTTTGGGCGCCTTGTTGGTTGTCTAATTCCGAAGAAAGTTGGCAGTAGGTTCTTTCTTTAGCCCCTTCCGTCGATCAAATGATTCATGGCTAGAGGTAGGATCCCAGGTTGGTTGAGAGCGGGAAATGGACTCTTGTGCAAATATACTAATGTGATTAAATGGATCTAGCCGAAATCTAGGATCTTTTAGGGCTTCGCTTTTTCTTCTTTTGATTATGAAAAATCAGCTTTCTAGTTCTTTACTGATACATAAGCTTCGGTTCCAGGGGTTGGGAAGTCGAAGACTCCCAGCCAGTAAAGTCATATTCAACTAAGACTCTTACGAAATAGAAAATCTATCATATTCGCAAGTCAAGCCCTATATATTAATTGGGCAGTCAGAATCCGCGGAAGTCTAAGATCTAAGTGAAGAGAATAGAAGAGCCGAATTCACCCCTAGCTCTACCCCCCTAAGTAAGGTCACGGAAAGGTAAACCTGTCTCCATCAGCACCGTTAGAAAGAGAAATAATTGCGGTCTGTAGCCGGGTGAGATGAGATAAGGCAGCTTGTTCACGTGGTTCGGATGGTGCTAATAGAGCGTATTTTGACTTAATCTCAACATGGTACACGACGGCTAAGTATACCGCGGCTTATGCTCCTTTATTCTACCCTGTACCAGATAGTCGACATTGGGATGTCTACGATGGTCCAATTATACAAGCACCGCCAGCGCACAGAAATTCAGAACGTCTGCTGTCTACTCGAATCAAAGGTTTCATGGACCTGTCATCTTCATTCGGCCATAACAGATGTAGCAGATGTGATTCTATTGGCCATAAGAAAAAAACTTGTCCGCGTTGAATTGCATGAGTTGCTGTATGTCTTTGTTATTCAATATTTTTACGTATTTGTAACGGAAGAAGTGTGTTAACTTTCTATTGCATATGTTTGTTTTTTACTTCACATGTTAATTTTTAATCGCAAATCTTTATGTCTACGCATTGTTAATTTTTTTGCATTGCTAATTTCCTCTTCTATGATTTTTGTGGGGTGGATTGTGGCAGCAGCTCTCTGTCAAAGACAAGAGTTGCAATCCAAGCTATCCCACAAAAAAAACATATACTGCTTGCGCAGTTATGCAATGCGCAAGCAGTATTTAGCAATATAGCTTGCGCATTTCAAAAATGCGCAAGCTATATTGATAAATACTACTTGCGCATTCCATAAATGCGCAAACAATATTTGCTCTCTGTCAAAGACAAAGAGCTGCTGCAACACAATCCACCCCACAAAATCCAACATTCACCACAATCAACGAATTTAATAGCATGTAAAATGCAATCGAATATCAACACCAATACTAAACATCGTCAAAAATATAAAAAACATCCAAAATGCAATTGAAAATTAACGAAACTAGGTTCAACAATATATACAACCAACCGACGACAAATACATCCACATCGTCCTTTCTTTCCAAAGGAAAAACAACATATGTCGGGCAAACAACAATACACCTCAATCGCGAACCCGTCTAAGCTCAGTAGGTGTGTCTCTCTTCTTCTTCTTCTTCCTTTTATACATGATAGGAGCCGATTCTTGACCTTCTTCTAATGTAGGAGCAGGTGTTGGAAGTGCGATTTCTTATTATTGACTCAGCCCGAAAATTAGTTCTTCTAGGTTTATTTCCCACAGCGGCCGCACTTCCATCTGCTCGCGTGTGGATTGACCAATATATCCGAAGTGTTATTCTCCTTCGTGCCAAACGGGTCATTGAGCCTGAGTTTCTCCGCCGACGTATTGTTGTTCTACTTCAGGCCAAATGAGCCATTGAGCTTGCATTTCCTCGGCGGCATGTTGTGAACCCTCCTCCTCCGTATGTGCCTCCCCCCATCTTATTTTTCCTCCTACCAGTGTAGTATGTGTCTCCTCCATAGAACGTGGTCGTTCTTCTTTAATGCACAATGGTTTGACCGGCCTTCTTAGGTTGTTTCGACCCAGAATCGTATCAAGTATACGTCGTAGCTCGATGCACTTGCTTTTCACCTTGTCCAACTCCATAAGACTATCTTCTATTTCGTCGACCACATCCAAAACGCTGTATATTCCGCTTACCTACGTTATAATTCATAATAATGTATCAACAAATATGAGCTAAAAAATTGAACTATAAAAATTTAAAAATTACAATACTTACCGCATCACGTTCAAGAGGTGCACGAGGAATGTACGCAACCGACTTCCTTGCTAATTTTTTAGAATATAACGGCGAGTAATTTTCCAATACCAATACTCGTACTCATTCAACGGTGTCGGGGGCTCACGTGCTCATTCGGCACGGTCAATTCTAGAATTCCAAATAGCAATACTTCCCGCAGAAATGTCATCCAATTAGGGGGTTCTGGGTCTAAGGGAAAAACATGATCAGAAATGTGCTGGTGGTCAAAGGCAAACTGTCTCATTACTCGGTCAGGAGCATACAACTCAAAGTTCAAAAATAGAATCAGTCGGCTCTTAGCGATCTAACCAGAGAACATATACTCAATGTCCGGATGTCCAAATTTGTTCACCAACGAATATGGTTTCCACGTAAGGGCGTCATCCGCCAACAAGTCCAACTCATTTCGGTAAAACTGTACATTTTTTGGCGTCTCACGACAACTCCTAGCACAATTCCACGTAACCGAATGGAAGATACGGATCTAAGTCAGTAGGAATTCTTACAGAGGGTCGTCCAATAGCAATATGCGACCATGACCATATTTGCAAAACGTTGCAGAACCCCCTAAAACTTTTCTTCGTTGCAGGACAACGTTTGACAACTCACTGTACAAATATCATAGTACAATACTGCCCCAAGAATAACAACCACAGTTTGCTAAATCATCCAAAAATGGTAAAAACTTCAAATTCAATCTACCATTCGAATGATTTGGAAAAAGTCGACAACTTAAAATGTATAATATCACAGCACGACTCCGACGAAGTATATCTAAATCGGTCGCACTTCAGGTAGTGGTTCAGAAAATTCGCTTTTAAATCACGTAATTGATAGTTCACTTTTAGACTTAACGACCTCTCTACGCGAAAAAATACCAAACAAGTTATGACACAATTCCAAATAATCGATATCCAAATTTTGTGAACATACCGAGAAGCCATCTCCGTTAATACCGAAAAGAAAAATAAACATCGGCTAGAGTTACCGTCTCACCGACTCTTAAGGAAAAGTATTTGTCTCCGGCCTCCATCTATCGCACAAAGCCGTAATAAGGTGATGATTGAGCCGAATGTAGTCAATTTGCATAGCATTTCAAAATCCGACGATTCTTAGGTTCTGCTCCAACCTTGGATCTTTAAAGTCGATTTTCTTAAGCTTGCTCGAATGGTTGCATAGCTTAACTGTTTCCACATCCTGATAATTATTAACAAATTTAAATTAGTATTTCATACTTGCATTTTGATTTACCATTAATGCATTGTACATAGAAAAATTATCTCCATTAGCGCATCGTTTTGGCTTCTATGATGTTCTTGAAGATAGAGAACACTTTTATCTTCGGGTTCGGGAGCCAATTCTACATTATAAACAACAACCAATTAGCAATCATACATCTATTTCAACATTTAGGCTTTTGGTTTTAGGATTACTTCAATTCATCTTGCATTTTCAACAAAGAAACCAACCATAAGAGTAAATTAAATTGTCATCGACATAATCAAGACTACTTCTTCCATTAACAACAACAATCACTTGTAAACTAGTAATCAATTTACAATCAAATTATTATTACGTCTAATCGATGTAGATGAAGAGTTTCCTTTCATTTTATGTGTAATCAAGTAGTTGCTTGAAGGAATAGATGAAGAATAATATTGTTGAAGTTTTTAATTTGAATTTGGATTGAGTTTGGAATGAGAAATGAGGAGGGTTTTGGGAAGAAAATTGAAAATGAAAATTATGAAACAGATCCATACTCTCTGTCTATTTGATGCTCAAAAATGAGCTTACGCAATCCATAAGTGTGCAAGCATTAAATACAAAGTTTGCGCACTTATGGATTGCGCAAGCTTTGTACGTAGAGCTTACGGAATTATGTATTGCTCAAGCTCTACTTATAAAAAAAACTTTATTACTTGCGCACTTCATATTTGCGCAAATAATAAACAAAACGAGACCTAGTTTTGCAATAAGTTTCTGCCGAAGCCTAAATGCGGAAATTGTTTTTTTAGCGGGTCTCTTATGAAAAATTGTCCTTGAAAATATCATGGAAAATTTATGTCTTTTTACTTAACAACGAAGAAAAATTCAAACTGTATTTTAGCAATGAACGAAGAAATATCACAGAAACTTTGTATACAAATTATATAATGTTGCAGATGATTTTTGGTGGTGGAAGCCAAAAAAAAATGGACAGTTCACGTTCAAATAGCCTAGAATAGCATAAGGACAGACGATACCCCCATGCTTTGGTGTCATCATGTATGGAACAAGATATGTCCTCCAAATACGTCGTTATGGGTGTTCTTAGCAATTTTGGGTACACTAAACACTCTGGGCAGAATAAACAAATGGGTCTCAGTCTAGTACATGATAACTATGCAATTCTACAGAGGAAACAAATCACTACCTCTTTTTTTCAATGTTCTTTTTCCAGCACACAACTTGTGTGCAAATCAGAATAAAGTACTCGTGCAATCTACACGTGCCAACATATTAGAGATTACTGAGTACATAGCAGCAAATAATCCGGACAACAAGGTCAAATCAGACTTAATAGATGCCAATTTAGTAACAGCAGTGTGGCATATCTGGTTAGAGGGCAATGCAAGGGTGTTTCAAAATTTAAGGAAACCGGCTGCATGCCACCAAATCCGTTGTAAATTATGTCATACGATTTAAGGAAACAAAGCAAAGCATTCATACAAATAATTTAAGGAGCAAAATAAACTTTATTACCAACATAGAGCTAGCAGACTGAGCTCCAAAGTTGAGAGCTGCAATGCGACACACTAATGATTAAAAATGATCATGAAAACAACTATTAACGATAAGTAAATGACATTTTTTAAAGAAAAAAAGAGGAAAAAAGAAGAAAAAAATGACATGTTGAAACGAAAGAAGTATACACAAATATATTAAACAACGCATACCTGTACATCAGTAATACAAGCATTATTTTTGTCACATGAATTTACAAAAATAGAGTCAACCCTTATCCAAGAACAAAACTGTGTGGTGCCATAATGAATCCACTAGACAATTCCTGCACAATTGCACCGTTGATAATGTGCTTAAGAGTCTCAATCTCGTCATTCACATTATTTAGGTAACTTTTTCATTATTCATTTTAGGATGCTCTTTATTGGTAGATTTCTTCACTAAGTTTTCATCATTCATCTTCTGTGTGTGCGATCTATTAACCATTTGTATTTTATCATTAGACCGTTTGAACTATTATTTCTGATTTATACTGTCTTCATGTTTTGAAGAAGAGTCGGTGTACATATTTGTTGTTCAACGTATGAAGAGGTACATACGCATACATATTTCGTTGCAACGTATACATATTTACAGGTAAACACTCAAGTTGTCTATAACGACCTCACCACCATCGTTCTCATGGCCATGGTTTTTTGATGCATCTTGCTTTCATGCCTCCCATTCTTCTTTAAGAACCTTCGGTTCTGTTATAGAAAACAATTTGAGCTGAAACGAAAGATATAGCCATGTTAGAAACTTATGAAACATGAAAAATATATATTAAGATATCATGTATGCTCTACATGAGCAAACTTTAATTAAAAAGATATAAACATGATTTTTAATAGTCATGCTAAAAGTAAAAGTTGAGATCTTCATGTTTGCTTTTTTATAGTATTAATTCAATGAAATTCAACAAGCTACGACTCAATGTGCAAATTTAACATTTATTTCATTAAAAAGAGATCGAATTTACTGTAGGTGATAAAAGAGAGGTGTCCAAGGATGATTTATAAATATCATTTTCTCAACTCTCAAATATCTAGTTGAAGAAGAACGCATTTTTTTCAACTGCTTGTTTCCAACCATTTTTTCTTTGGGATGAACAAAATAAGTATTTGTATATATGAAGCAATGATAGCACGATTTAAAATACCAAAGCTTTCAAACAAAACACAAAAGATGCCTTTCAATAACATTATATATAAATAAACACAAACTTCATATTCTTAAAGATTGTACAGAGAATACACCATAATCTACAAAACTAAAGGTTCTTGATTACACTTATTTTAATACGAAAGTCTAAGATGTACGTATACAATAGCCAACAGTAGTACTAGTTAGGGAACCGACCAAATTTTCCTAATATTCAATTTAAATAGTTGTGTGCTAAAATTCTATCAAAGAATGATGATTGCAATGTCTTCTGAAAAAAATATACCTTACAAATATAAATAGTAAAATCTATTTACCCAACTTATGGACTTAAACCAATAGCAAAAGGCATCTAGAGGAAGTTTAAAATCCAGTTCAAAACTAAGCAGATTGCATATAATAATTCTTAATTATTTGCAATAGTAGGTATTGCCTGCACAAGAAACACAAGGCCAAGCTCCTTGAAGCACACGTTATTGATAATTGAAGACTAACTGAAATTAATGACCTAATAGGTATATACTGTTTAACTAAACATGAACCGAATAATGATTTTGTTTTTTTAATCGAAAAAAGTAATACAAGGTTTACAAAAACCAAGTCCATGGTATAAAAAGACATACTACATGAGAACACAATTAATTTTTAGCATAGTCCTAGTCAATATATATATATGTATGTATGTATGTATATGTACAGTGGCGGAGGGAGCTTCCAAGCTTAGCTAGGGCCAAATTGAGCTGCTTTTGATGTCTCTGGTCCAAATTGTATTGATTTGCCTTCAGCTAGGACGGGAGCTTGAATTCAGCTAGGGCAGGTGGTCAGATTTGAGGATTTTTTGTCAGGTTTGGGGATTTTGAGCTAGGGCAGTGGCCCTAGCTGGGAAAAGAGTGGCTCCGCCCCTGTATATGTATGTATATATATTTACATGTGTGTGTGTGTCAAGTAAGCACATAAAACTAAGGTGCATCTGAAAAAAAATCTAACATCATTACTATCGTGTAATCACAATACTCCCACTATATCTAACATCATTACTATCATGAAATCACAATACTCCCATTATATCTGCAGTAATTAAACGAAACTAAAGAAATAAAAATAAAAATATCAAAAATTCAAAATTTGGATGCATCTTCTAATTCTTCGTTATTAGTGAACTTTCAATCCTTAATGAAAATGTATTAACTATTGTAATCTAAAACCGATATCGGGCAAAAATTATGATCCAAACGTACTAATCATAAACAAGTCGAATAATTAACAAACTTAAGGGGAATCCTTTTGCCTATCGTAGTTTTCTATTCATTCAAATCTTCATATTAATTTGCATATGGTTGAATGAACATCATTGAACTGATTTATGTATTATAAAAGCTATGGAAATGTAAATTTTACTATAGTTTGCAGTAGCTGAGCATTTAGCTGTTTTAGATTTGATGAATAAAGACAAATCTAACAACTAATTATATAAAACCCCATTTTCATAAGTTCAATTTTGAACATAATAACCAACGTCAACTAGCAAATAAATTTGTCAAACTTAGCAGTATTACCTATTTTAGTAATAAATCGGAAATTAATGCTTCACCTCAATTGTTGTAATCCCGTTCAACAGAGCTAATCTCTACTACTAATAATGATAACTCGGTGAACTAATTTCAACCGCGTCTTTCTAGATTTTCAAAAATGCTCTTTGCCTACTATTCATCTTTGAAGGCATTAAATGCCTTCAAATTCCACAATGTTTATTCATTTCTAACATATTCATGTGTTGATTATTACTTACGAACCAAAACAGTGTTTCCAAAGAGATTTCTATTGGTTTTGCTATAAAAATCAGTATTGGCAATGGACAAAGCATGTCTAAAATATGCTGTCAGAAGATATTGGAAGGATGGGTGCTAATGGAATTGATGAGGGAGGAGATCTGTATGGGCTCACAAGCAACTTTATGCATTGGAGTTACGGCCCCATAAGTCAATGGAATTACCATGAATGTGCTGGGGATTTCATTTGCAAATTGAAGACTCTGCTGAGTTTGAGGTGCCTTCAACTATGCTATAGAATTTTCGATCTGGTCAACAACAACAACAACAACAACAACAATACTCTCTACTACTAATAATGATAACTCTATAAACTAATTTCAACCGCGTCTTTCTGGATTTCCAAAAATGCCCTTTGCCTATTATCGTACCTTTGTATACATTAGGCTAACTCTGATTTAGTAGCCGATATGGGACAAAATCCAAATGGGTTTAACACAATCCAGTATTCGTTTCAATGTGCCGTCATTAACTTCAGTACGATTTGATTTAGAACATCATTTCAAACACGGGCAACGATTGGATCTCCATTTCTCTGACGACGACTCCTACTTCAAAATACGAAAGTTTCAGATCCAAGTAACAACAATACACTCGAAGTTCAAAAATATATTATACCCTTCATCGTTTATGTTTTACGTTAGAAGTATATTAATAAGGGAAAAACAGGAAACCCCAATCTGGGAATTTTTAATAATGTGATCATGTTAATATCTAAAACAACCAATAATCAAAATCTTTAAGCAAAATTTTGTAAAGTATCGTTCACTGTAACAAAATATTAAACGTCCGTTTGGTTTATTTTGTATTTTGTGTTTTAGGTTTTTAACATTCATTATAAAATATGAGAATGGCGGAGAGACGACGAAGGAGGTGAAAGAAAGATATAGAAAATGACGGAGAGGATGAAGGGACGATGGAAGAATAGATTGTTTCTCATTCTTTCGTTATTTTCCAAAACACGAAGAAAAAAATTGTTATTTTATATGTTAATTTTGTTTTCTAAATTGGTCGTTTATTATAATATACATGCGTCATGCGTATTTTTGTATGGATGAAAACTAAAAATTAAAAATGGTAAACCAACCGCAATCTAAGCTTTTGTTCGCTTGGCAAGATGCGTCTGACATCCTCCGTTTATTTGTCATACCAATTAGAGTAAAGAAATTTGGTACATTAACCCCACAAACTTTTTACATATCAGTCTCCAATAAAATGAGTTAAAATTTAAAGTATTTACATGATTATAACAGTGTTTTTTCAAACTATTTAAATGTTGTTACTTAAGTGAATTTAAATGTAGCTGAAGTATTTGTAACAGATAAATGATTTTTCTTTTGTTTTAATAATTAAAGGTAAAATGTTTATAATTGATAGATCCGATATTTCATGTAAAATTGAAAACTAACATTAATAACATTTACCTTCTTTTATCAGGGTCTTGGTCCACATCTTATTAGGTGACACTTATCCAGACCCCAAGGCCTGACCGACCAATATAAACGTCACTAGAAGGGATGTTGCACGTGCGCCCTCAGCTTGACAACCCCCCAAATCTCTTCCATATAGACAAACATTATAACAAAATTATTTTTAACAAGAAAACGTTATTACTTTATTATATAATCTTAAAATTCGTTTTATGCACAAAGTTAAAAAAAAGAGTGCCAAAATATTAATTTTTTTAAAAGTATTTTTTAAGCATGTAACTTGAATTTATAAGCTTACCGAATGAATCGTTGTAATTCACTTTTTATTTTAACCATGTTATTTAAAATTATAATTTAACAACAACAATTTACAAAATGAATAATTTATCTTAAATACTTCGCTTGCAGCTCAAAAATGCATTATCCGCTCAAATGATTGTATATATGTACATATTTATGTATAATACATGCTCTCTTAAGTTGTTTTCCACAAAGCCTACGTATGAAAATAAGTAGATAAAAGTAATATCATAACTTTGAATATTATATCTTCAAATTTTTTCAAGTTATTTACAAATACGAATAACAAATATCATCAAAGATTTTACAACTAACAAATAAACATAAAAACATTGTTCGAACAAATTAGCTTCTTGAAGTTGGACAACAAAATTAAAAATCAATCGTAGAATGTCCATCCTGAGCAAAGGCACGCATAAGCGTGCATATATACTAGTTGTACATAATATGGAAATGGATTGGATCCGACTCTTGTCGAATTTATTCAACAGAGCTATGCATGTGTGTGTGCACATGTGCATGTGCACACACAAGCACAACTGTTATGGTTGATAATTTTCTTTTAAATCCTGATTTTGTGTAATTCTTAATGAGTTTAAGCCAAGGGATTATTCTACAATTTGCTAGCAACTAGCCATTAGGATTTAGCTATAAATAAGATGTATTATCATCATGGAAAGGCAGATTTCAGATTGATTAATAAAACTTACCAGATTTTCTATTACTTTTCTTTGCTGTGCATTTTTCTTCACTGTAACAACCCGCATATTTTAAAGTTTTGAATATTTAAATATTTTATTTAAATATAGAATCGTTAATCGGATTAAGGTCCGAAAAGCTACTTTTTGCAAACAGTCGAATTGGGACTCGAGACCACTTCCATTGAGTCCAAAATAACGTTTGCGACTCTTTTAAGTATAAACATCGATATATTTGGAGTAAGTTGAATTTTGCTATTTTCTATTGGGCTTTGGGTTTGGATTTCACCCCAACTCTCTCTATACCCTAATTCAGTCCACCTCTCCTCTTCACTACATTTCTATTTCCTAAAACACTCAAGCAAAACTGAAAATGGTGGCGGAGATGGGAAATTAAAATCCTAAACCCTAGTTTCTTTAGCAAATCCAAGTTTTAGCTCCAAATTCAAAGAGAAACTATTGGTAAGTATCTCCATCTTCTTCTCCAACTCAATCTCTCTTTAAATTCAGAAATTTCCTAAACCTAACTTTGGAAATATTCTTCTTTTGAGCTTAGATTCAAGCTTCTAGAGTTGAGTTTGAAGAGTGGTTGATCCTCCTTTGTTTCCAAGCTTCTTCTTCCTTGTTTTTGTGTAAAAGGGTGAGTTTTTGAACTCACATCTATTTCTATAGATATCGTTGTTGTTAGGTATGAATTCCTAACACTTATTCATGTACATTTGCTTTCAATTTGGATCGAATTGGTGAATTGTTTAATTTTGGTTTTTGGGAATCCAATTTTTGTAAAAATCCAATCTTTGATGTTTGAAAACGTTAGTGGAGTGTTTCGGAGGGCCATACAAGGCTGGGTTGTCGTTTGGCGTAAATCCTCAGTCGATGTTGCTCGTTCGTTCGCTTTCATCCGCGTTATCGAATTTGCCCCAAAGGGGCTAGACTGAATTGTGCTTCTAGAGCAGGTTCGATCGACTAAACCAGGGGTTCAGTCGACCGAACCAGAATATTGAAATTTCTCAGAAGCAGGTTCAGTCGACTGAACCAGTGGTTCAGTCGACTGAACCAGACCCAAGAAATTGCCTGGGTCTGTATCAGTCGACCGACCATCTGGGTCAGTCGACTAACCCTGGGGATACGAAAATCGTATCCCTGTGTCAGTCGACTGACCCCCTAGTTCAGTCGACTGACCTGATTACCTTAGCAAAATTGATTATTTGTTTTTGATTTCCAATTTTTATCGATCCGTGATTTCTGATTTGTTGTTGTCGTTTATTATCTTCTCTGATGACTTCTTTTTCGAGATTTTTGCTTTTATCCATTTTTGATGGATTCGGAATCGATTTCTCTAGATTTGATTCACGTCTTCGTATGTGAATTTTTGATGGTTGATTGTTTCTACAATCATTTCTGTGCTTTGTCACTTTAAAATACAAATGTTTCTATACTAGTAGTAAATATTCAAACTCTTTACAAAGATGATTTCAACTCTATTTTTAATACAAAGCTCTTTTATAAAACCGTTTTCTAATCTATTAGTATATACAAACCTTTACCTCATTCGTATGAGAAAATCTAATTAAACAGCTTAGCAAAACAAGTGGTCTGAAACGCTTGCGTTTACTTTGCCGGTTAATTCTTGAACTTGTCCGATTGAACTCTTGTGATAATTTTCGAGTGGAAGTCTACAATCTGTTCGTAAATATTTGAGTTAAGCTAGTGGTTATGGGACATGAAACTAAACTCTTATATTTACTAGCTTAGTGTAATTTACACTTATTTTCGAGTGGAAGTCTACAATCTGTTCGTAAATATTTGAGTTAAGCTAGTGGTTATGGGACATGAAGCTAAACTCTTATATTTACTAGCTTAGTGTAATTTACACTTGTCGATCATTGATGATCGTTTTGTGATTTAGACTAGCGATTGAGCGATGTCTCTTTGTTCACGTGGGGGACAGTACCTCGTCCTAATGAGCTTCGTCTCATTTTGATGGGCTAGCGACCCATGGTCTCAGGACCGTTCATGGAGCAATCGGCTCAATGAGTCTGTGTATGAGTCGTATCTTTTAGGGTGCGTCGATGTTCGGCTCATTTATCCGCGTGGGGAATGTACCACGACCGAATATGTGCATGAGTCGTACCTTTTAGGGTGCGTCGATGTTCGGTTCATTTGATGGGTTAGCGACCCATGAAAAAGCGTTCCGTTTATGTTGCACGTGTTCGGGAGTTTTCATGCTTCCGTTTGTGATAGGCCTTCCCCCTTTTGTGATTTCTGGATTTCTCGTTGTGAATTCTATAATTTGTGTTTTACCTATTTTCGTGGATTGACATTGATATGTTTTGTCAATATTTGTGTTTTGGTGAATTATTTAAAGAATGTGATTCTTTTTGGTGTTTTGAGATGGTTTGAGTTATTGCATGATTTTTGTTGTTATTTGATGCACACTTGACATAGTATGGCATTTCCTTGTTATCATACGTTTTGGGTCATATCTCTCATCCTATCTCATTTTATCTGATATTTATAGCTAGACTGATCCGTTTATTATTTTCTTCTTAAATAATACTCGGGTCAGACCGAGATATTTCAGGTGCTCCTGCCTGACTTCTTATCAGGGATTATCATCTAATTCTTTTGGCTAACTACTTTAGATTAGTAGTTTTTGTTGTTATACATTTGAGATATGGACTCTTTGATGTATAATTACTCTTTTGTCTCGCACTTGTATCTATTCTTTGTGATGTAGTGGATCTTATATGACCATTATTTTGATGTACACTTTCATGTGTTATATTCATGTCTTATTCCGCCTTTGTGATATGAATATCTGTGATTGATTTGTACTATGCTTATTTCTATATTTGTTTTCAAGATCCACTTAGCCACTGTGTGGTAGCTTTGAGTTTGAATCGGTATGTCGGATTTCCTCACGAATTGAAATGTAAGCTATATTATCTGACATATCAATGCTCGCACAAAGTAATTACACAGATGGTCGCTCCTCAACAGCCTTATTCTTCGCACTAGTCGACGACATTACCCCGTAGTGTCCTTGCCTAGCGTGAGCATAGAGGTAGGCGTCACATTCACCATATATTGTTCTTGTTTTTCAACTTATTTTCCCTTATTCTCTCTGTGTTCCACCCTTACCAAAACTCTTCAAATTCCCGATCAATCTCACACAACCTTCTCATTCTCCCTGAAACTGAACAACCTCTTGCTTCAAACAAGTCATAATTGCTTTCCTTCAGCATGACAAATACAAGAAACCAATCTAGACTCAAAGCATCTAGCACAATCATGAGGTAATGGGAAGCAACATGGTTAATAAAGTTTGGGAGGGAAACAAGTCTTCTTTCGTGATGACTTATTGATAGTGATGTTGTGGAAAAAAAAATTGAGGAAAGGGGGAGAAGGGTTTCTCCATTTGATTGCGTTAGAGCATCTCCAACGATGTGAATTTTAGTTAAAGCGAGGATGAACTCTCGCTTTATTTGTTCATCTCACGCTCTAGCAGTGTGAGTGCGTGTGGGGATGGAGAAAAAGGGATGGACTCCCACTTTTTATTTAGCATGGATACCCTAAACGGCTTTCTCAAAAAACCATTTAGCGTAAAGCTATTTCTAAACCCCATTTACACACATTAACGGTATTCATTACACCGTTTTATGCATGATATTAATAAAATCATATAACTTGGTTGATTTTCGCAACTAAAAAATGAGAAAAAAAATACATAACACCATTTGATAAAGCACAAAGCAATCATTATAATTTAAGCAAACTAATACAAACTGAAATAAGAAAATACAAAAACAATTAAACAAACACATTATAACATTAAAATTCCTTTACATTCAAAACTTTCTTCTTCATCTTGATATCTTTGTCATTAAGCCCTTAAAATTCTAATTCTTTTGTCAAAATGTACTCTAAATTGTCCCTAAATAGAGAGATATATCTTTCGTTAAATACTCTTCATCTTTTTTTATCTTGTATGCATCTTTCATGGACCTTTTTTAGTTTACATCTTTCTCTAAGAGCTCTAGTTCTGTCTGCATCTTGTTGAACATACACTTCCAAGGTCTTTGTTTTTTGCTCTTTTAACTTCAAATGTTCCTCTTCTTTAGGAAGTTGCAATTGAAATATCAATTAGGAGTGCAGTTAGCTTGTCATTGACATTACCAAATTGTTTGCTTCTTTGTTTCTCAAGAAAGATCTCTTACTTGATTTTGTTCCCTGAGGACAACTTGCAACCACACCGTTTAACATTTCTGAAGTAGGAGTCGTTGGACTGCTAGAATTCCTCTCAACCTCTATTGACATCGGAGAATCATTTGATTGGTTCAGAGATGAATCTATCGAGATTCTTGAAGATACATTTCCAAAATTATTTTGTTCGTTGTCTCTTTGACTGTCGTCTTCATTGAATTGAATAACGATGCCTTATACTAAAAATTTCAACTGCTTCATAAGCTTTGAAATCAATGTCGCAGCTATCAATGTATATTTTATCATAATCATTTTTCAAAGTCTTTAAAAGATTATGCACTCCTTAGCCCACCGCCTCTTTGGGCTATAATACATTTGTATTTGATGCATATACCATTCAACATGTATCCCGCAGCCTTTGTACTTCCAAACAAATGCTTTGATAGATATTCCGGATTTTGGTTGTAATTCTCATTCACTCTTGTATAGACGAACCTCCCTCTAGAACGTCATGTCGGAACTTCGGAAGTTGCAACCCATGCATGAGCCAACACCTTATAATCATATCATTTCCAAGTCTTCCAAGTTCATTTGGTTAGTTAACTTACTTTGTTATTGAGTAAGGAATTGTGAATGTGGAACCTCCGAAGGATCATTTTATGATAGTGCAGCGCAAAAGCTTGCTAGACAATCATCGTACATATTCATTTCTATGATATTGTTATCATTTTGGTTTGTCATTATTTTGTTAATTTGTTTGAAAGAGATAGATATGTTTTAAAGGATGAAGAATATATATGTGATACATTTATACATAGTATTATAAACAAGTGGGTGGACAAGTGTTTGGGACACACATAACATTTTACTCATTTCATGCATTTTTTTTTGCTCTCTGAGGTCATTTGAACTGTTTTGTGTAAAATAGTCTTTTCAACTGTAATCACGTTTGCTTATTTGCTTTGAATGTTCAGTAAAACTGTTTTGTGCATTGATAAGTCATTTCAACTCTTAACCGCTTTATTTTGTGTTGCTTGCATCGTATGGTCTTTTCACCTATTTCATGCATAAATTATCATTTGTTGCTCTTCTTTTTAATGTCATTTCAATTGTTTTGTATACTGTATAGTGTTTTCAACTTTAATTATTTTTGTTTTCTTGCTTTGTTGGGTCAATAGCATTGTTTTGTGCAATGATAGGCCACTTGGTTTTTTTCAACTTCATCTTCTTCCACTTCATCATTGGATTGTCTTGATAAATTGTTTTTCTTTTCTTTTTATGGGGTTTAGACCAACCCACTCTTTTAGTGGATAGACATAAATGTGGTTTCGTAAAGATCTCCATGTTCTGCAAAGAAGCAAAAGGAAAAAAGTAAATCTAAAATAGTAAATAGAGGAATACTCAGAACTTAGAACTAGAAAGAGTTGACTTACGAACACATTTGGCACATCATTTATTCTCTACAACCTATCCTCATAATACTTCAATTCATCAAGGACTAGATGTTGCATCCTCATGTTCATCCCTTATAAACCATCAACTGTGTAGTGGGACGGGATGAAGGTAAGTCAGGCAAACAAGGGATAAGTATAAGGTCATTCCCAGTCCATTGCATACCAACAAGACAAGAATCCTCTACCTTGCTTGTTCGAGAGGAGAATAAAAATAAGATGAATAATTCACTTTTGAAGACATGACAATGGGAGCTTGAATACCCGATTTCAAAGCAGAAGGACAAAAAAACCATGCTACCAATTTGAACTGCAATATCTAGTAATGGACCAACATCTTTAGCAATTAGCTTCCAGTATATGTTATAATCCATGTTATGTCCTTAATAAATATATTATTGGTAGTGACTTGATATAACTCACCTTGCATTTTTGTACAAGTATCAAATGTCATTCTAAGGAACTTGTGTAGAGGGGGATTAATAGGGATAGTCATAAACCCCATCAACTACCACATGTACCTATCTCCTAAATATAATTCATAAAAGTCTCATCAAAGTCCAAGAGGAAGTCTTTTCATGGATAAGTTACAAGAAACTACCATTTCATTTATATCATGTGCTATTGATGTGTTTCATGGATTCCAATTGATATAACTAGCCTATCTATAATCAATGTCGTAGCATGTTGCACCACTCGAGTCTCAATTCTTCGGACGATCGTAACTTCTACTCGTTTGAAGTTGTAGGAGTCATAACCTATCAAAACAAAGCTTTCTTGAAGATCAACATTGGCAGCTTCAATCATCATGACGCGAATTCGTACCTAGAAAACGCTATCTGAAGCTCTTTCGGAGACCCAAAAGGTTTGTCTTCAATTCCTTCTTGTGACATTTTTGGTATAATAGAATCACCGTGATTGGTTTTCGATTTACTGTTGTTGGAACGTGTTGCATCGTGATACATGGTTGTTTCATCTCTATACACGTCTTTCACTATATCATACAACATTGATGCACCATATTAAATAGATGTTGCATCTTGCAGCATCGATGTTACACACGTCGAGTCTCGATTTTTCGAATAGTCGTGACTTTTGACTCGTTTGAAGCTACAAGAGTCATAACATATTAAAACGAAACTCTCTCAAAAATTTACAGATTTGACAGCTTCAAGCCGTCGTTGATCAGTTTAAACCCAAAAAAGTTGTTTGAAGCTCTATCAGACGCTTGGACGTATTTTCTCTTCGATTTCTTCTCATGAAATTTTTGGTATAATAGGATTATTGTGATTGGCATCTGATTTACTGTTGCTGGAATATGGTGCACAATGGTACAAGACTATCTCTGTACATGCCTTTTGCTACATCTTATGAGACTTGCACCATGATAAATGGACGTTGTACCTTGCTTAGTCGATGATGCACCCTTTAAGTCTAAATTCTTTGGATAATCATTACTTTTAACTCAGTTTGGACTTACGGATGTCATAACTTATCACAACAAAGCTCTCTCCGAGATCTTCACCTTTGACAGCTTCAAGCCATCATGGATCAGATTCATGTCCAAAAATTGTTATCTGAAGTTCTTACGAAGGCTCCGGACCTTTTTGTTTTCAATTTCTTTTATTGAAGTTTTCGGTATAACAAAATCACCGTGGTTGACTAACGATTTACCATAGTTGGAATGTGGTGCACCATTGTACAAGGTTATTTCATCTCTATACATGCTTTTCTCTACATCATACGACACCGTTATACCATATTAAATTGATGTTGCACCTTGTAGCGTCGATATTGCACCCTTTAAGCCTCAATCCTCCAAATGGTCATGACTTTTAACTCGTTTGGAGTAACGGAAGTCATAACCTATCAAAACAAAGCTCTCTCGAAGGTCAACATCTTTGATAGCTTCAAGCCGTCACAAATCAGTTTCATAATCAAAAAACATTATCTGCAGCTTTATTGGAGGCTCGAAAGATCTCTGTCTTCAATTTTTCTCGTGACGTTTTTGATATAAAAAGATCACTATGGTTATATCACCGTGGCATAAGGCTACTTCGTCTCAATACACGTTTTCACTATATCGTACGACACCCTTGCACCATGTTAAATGGATGTTGCACCATACATGTCGATATAGCACACTTCGGGTCTTAATTTTTTGGACAGTCATAATTTTTGACTCATTTGGAGTAACTAAGCCATATGAAATGATTTTGCAACATGTTATATCTACCAAGATTCAAAGGAAAAAATCATAATATTCAAATGAAGCAATAATAACAAGTTTAGATTAACTAACTCAAAATTTCGTATAAATTAAACAATAATTTCTTCTAATAGAAGAGTACTTCATCGTTCAACCTTTGCCGCATAAGGTTGTCCCTCTAATGAATTAGGAAGTTCATCATTACACCCTTGAACAAGAACAAACAGTTGCATTTTCTTGTCATGCTAGGTCTATGATGTTTAACATTTTCATTTTCCTTTTCTTTGAAATACGACTTCGATAGATTTTTCCTCTTTCGCAATCTAATTGCAACCTTGGTTTCTTTCCAGCCCTAATTTATCGGATTTGACAATAACAATAACGACGTTCAATTTTTTCCATTGTGCACACCAATGCATTTCGAGAATCAAAAATCTAAAATTACAAGCAAAAAACCATTATATAGCAACATTTTTGAAGCATATTGTATGAGCTAATGTTAAAAAAATTTACTTGATCTGCTTTAAAGTGGTTTGTCAAATCAATTTGCATTAGTTCAGAAGCATTTAATTGACCATCTTCTGCATTCGACTCATTTTCGTACTCCATCGTTTTCTCATTGTTCATTGCTTTCTCAACTTTAATCTCATTGTCTACGTCGTAATCCTAACAACCAAATCAATACACAAAACATCAATATATACCAAAAATAAATATTCAACTAAACAACAGGCAAAAAAATTAATCGTAAAAAATATTTACATTGAAATGTTCAATCATAACATCGTCAATCTTAACATCCTCGACTTTATATATCCCACAAAATCATTAAAAAAAGCCTAAAACAATTCTTCCACTAAAATCTTCAAATATACGTTATAAATTAAATAATTGTGTATGCATAACCACCCCATTAAGATCATTAGAGTACACTTCATCTGTTTCATAATTTGAATTCTTCGAACCTTTGTTTCCTATAAATCAAGTAACAAAATTAATAAAACTCTAAACAACATTTGTAAATACCATAAAAAAGATCAAACAAACCCTAGAAAATAAATGTTGAAAAACCATTAAAAAAACTCTAAAAAGTTAATACTGATCAAATTTACTTCATTCCCTCTTTAGAACGTTGATTATCCACTAAATAATTTGCCACCTTTTGTTGTTCACTTTCCTTCTTAGAATAATGCTCCTCCTCCATTGACTAATGATCTAAAATTGAAAATTTGATCAATTTTGATAATGAGATTTAGATTTTAGGGTTTAGGGTTTAGGTTTAAACGTGCACGGGTAAAGAACGATTGGTAATTAATTACTAAGTGAAGAAATAAATTAGGTGTTAAGTAGCATGTTTATTTATTAAACTTGTTCAAAAATTTAATTGGTACGAGGAAGCACATTTTTGGATGCTTTTAGCAACACACTAAAAATATTTGAACTATTAGAGATTTTGTGAGTGGCTTAAACTTTTGCTCTAACACTAAGTTTGAACATAAATTTGAATCAGATATTAACCATCAAATTCAACTTGTACGTGTAAATAGAAAGATGAGTTCGAGTGGAATTATTTATAGGTGAAGAAGTAGGGACTTGAATGGTATAAAACAATAAATGCAAAAGTAAATAATGTTAGGCCTGCCATTATAGCATGCTTTTCTTTATTCACCGTTAATAAAGTTATTCTATATTAAGAAAAAATGTGGGTCACGTAGATTTTTTCACATATTTACAATGGTTACAGAATCTATTCCTGAAAATCAACACAGGATTGTAATACATTTTGCAGAGTCCAAACATATAGATAGAAAAACTGTTTAAAACATTAATTATCCCATTGTTAACGCTAAAAAGTATAACGCCAACACCCTGGTGTCTGGAGTAATCTAGTGAAAGCACCACCCGTCTACATGGGAACTAAAAGTAAACAGAAAAAAGGAAAAAACAGTAAAAGAGACAACAATTTTTATAGTGGTTCGGCCTAAAGTTAAGCCTACATCCACTTTACATCTTTCATTATGTTCTTTGAGTATACTTTTACAAGATTACAACACTTTTACAACACGATTTCTCGGTTACAACACTTTTCAACTATTACAACACAATCGAAGCAAGAGATTAGAACTTTGATGATGGATTGCTTTTTGGATCCATGTTGAATGAAGTAGAACTGTTGATGAAGAATCTTCGATGATTGAAGTGTTGGAGGAGTCCAAAAAATAGCAGAGTATCGACGCCTTTGAAATTCGAAAAATCTCTCCTTCAATGTGGAGTTGGCGAGGTATTTATAGAAAAGAAACTGGGTCTAGGTCGTAGGTCATGAGCGACCTAAGGATAGGTCGTAGGTCGTGAACGACCTAAGGGGTAGCAGGAGAGAGAGCGGCGACCTAAAGAGCTACGGTGCAGGGAGTGGTAGGTCGTTAGTGACCTAAGGAGTTACAGTATTAGAATTGTCTTCGTTTGGATAGGTCGTGAGCGACCTAGTAGAAGAGGGAATGTCAAGGTTAGGTCGTGAGCGACCTACTGGAAGAGGCAACAAATGGCTTTGAGTATGCATAGGTCGTTAGGTCGCTAGGATGTTAGGATGTTAGGTCGTTGGGTCGGAAAGTGTTAGGTCGTTGGATATCTTCTCCTGGTAGGTCGCTGGAACCTTTAGGTCGTAGGTCGCTGGGACCTTTAGGTCGTAGGTCGATGGGACCTTTAGGTCGTAGGTCGTTGGGACCTTTAGGTCGTAGGTCGCTCTTCAGTAGTAAATAAAATGTACCGTTTCGGACGGGGCGCTGTCCCCTGGACCCCTGCGACCTGACCGGGCAGGTCGAACCCCGTAGCGGGGGTGTTGCCCCTGCACCCCCACCTTGGAGGGTTGTCACCCCCCTGACCCCCCCTTCGTCGGGGATCTTATTTGAACAAACAATCAGCAGGACTTGCTCTGTTGAGATGTTGAATTGACCATTCTTCGAGATGAATTGTCTTTGGTTTCTCGGTCGATTTTATGGTATCACGGCTTTGCTAAAAGGCGGGATAACATCCATCTTAATAATGTACATAGCAAAGATTTATGATTCAGTTGTGATCGATTTGATAAAAGTTTGCATGGCGGGAAAAAGAAAAAAAGAAAGAAATAACAGAGTCATGTTTAGAAAAGAAAATATGTTGATATTCATCAAATTAATAAGAATATAAAATGAAGCAAGGATGTGAAAAAAACCTATTGTTCAAAGATACTAGACTACAACTAAAGACGAGCCATTTTTTGATCATCTCTTTAAAATATCTTTAAGCTGCAACTAAAGTGCAATTTAATATTGTATGAACGAAATTAATATCATTGATGAAATGCAGCTAAGTGTGGGTTTCAGCGACATGAAAACTTGCTATTTCCGTAGAAAGCAGTTGCCTTCACTTCAGATATAACAACTGGAACCCACTAATTTGCCTTTATATAAATACAACACAAAAGATACACATTTTCATGTCTACTATCTATGAGAATTAGTAGTCCCTAAACTCTGTTAAACTATTCAAAGTATCTCCATAAAATCTAAGACGATTCAAACTATTCAATTTAGTTGAAACAATAAAATTCACAAACGCGCTTGGGATGAGAGATGTATTACCATGCAGCTCTGAATGGAGATGCAAGAAAAGGAAGTTATAATGAAACGAAACTGGTATACTGGATAGTTCCATAATAATACATAAAGTTAAAAAATTTACCTCAGTAGAGTAATCTTCATGTAATGCACAACACCATAAATTTACCCTAGTTTGCATTTCCACACCTAAATCAGTTACCATCTAGTACGCTTAGGCAACAACTCCGGTTATTTATGCTCATCTTTCTCCTGCGAAACTAAATCCACGTATAACTTGCCTGTACTGGCTTCGACTGTAAAATTCTTCTCAATTATTTTTTTTATAAAGTCAATAGCCCTTATCAATTCACCTTTACGAAGAAAACCTCTAGCAATGGAATTAAACATACGTGAGTTTGGAAAGCATTCGTCCTTTTCCATGTTCAAAAGTAACTCATTGAACTCGCCCATAGACCCTTCTTCTATAAGACATTGAGCCATTGTTGAAAATGTCACAACATCCAACTTTACACCTTTAGAAACTATAGTGTTGAATAGATGCTTAGCGTCTTTTGTTTTACCAACTCTGTACAGTCCAAACAACAGGATGTTGAAAGTTTGAATATTGGGTTTAAATCCTTTAAGTTGAATGGACTCAAATAGATTGATTGCCTCATCGATGCATAAATTATTACATAATCCATCAAACATTACATTGTATGTACTTACATCCGGAGTTACCCCTGCATTAATAATCGCTCTGTATAGTTCTTTAGCATCATTAATTTTTTTGGCACGAATTAACCACCTAACATGATGTTATAAGTAACAGTGCTAACCATGAACCCTTTTTTGATCATCTCTTTAAAATATCTTTCTGCTGTATCATTCAATCCATGTTTAAAATGCAAGTGAATTATTGAGTTATAGGTAGATGCAATAGGGGTATGTCCTTCCGAGATCAAAAGATTGAAAGCTTCAACAGCTTTATCTAATTTACCTATTAAACCAAAACCACATATTAAAGTATTATATGTTATAATATTAGGCTTTATACCTTTTTGTTCCATCACTTGCAATACTTGTTTCACATTTTCTACCTTTCCTTCTTTGCATAGTCCATCAACCAATGAATTAAATCCAATAATATTAAGAGATATTCCTCTTTCGTCCATTTCATCTAGAACGACATATGCTTCTTCCCACCTTTCTAATATACAAAAGACATGTAACAAAGACTGATATGTATGGGCATCTGGTGATAACCCTTCATGTACCATGCAATTTATAATGCTTCGAGCATCATCTACTCTACCAACCTTACAAAAGCCATCTACAATTGTGTTGAAAGTTACCACACTGGGATGGACTCCTTCCATTTTCATAGCCTTGAGTATTTCGAAAGCCTCGTCCATCCTTTGATGCTTAACAAATCCATCAATCAGGGAATTATAAGAATAACAATCAGGTTTTATGTTTTCATTCTTCATAGAATTGAATAGCTTCCATGCCAAATCAAATTTCCCTTCTAAAGAATATCCATGCAACAGTATATTATATGCCACTATATTCATTTTTTCACCTCTTTGAACCATTGCTTTTGCTAATTTGTGAGCTTCAAAAGTTACCCCTTCCTTGACAAGTGAATCCATTATTGTATTGTACGTAACAATGCTTGGAGAAATACCTCTATCAACCATTTCTTTGAACAATTCAATTGCTGGTTTCACTTGCCCTCTTATGCAATAACCGTGAATAAGAGTATTGTAGGTAATAATGTCTGGATAAATACCTTTATCAACCATTTCTTTGAACAATTGAATTGCTGGTTTCATTTGCCTTCTTATGCAATAACTGTGAATAAGAGTATTGTAGGTAACAATGTTCGGAGAAATACCTTTATCAACCATTTCTTTGAACAATTGAATTGCTGGTTTCACTTGCCCTCTTATGCAATAACCCTGAATAAGAGTAGTGTAGGTAATAACATTCGGCTGAATAGTACCCATTTTGGACAGCAACTCGACAGCTGAAGTGATTCTCCCAACACCGCATAAACCTTTTATAAGCGTGGTGTATGTAATAACGTTAGGCGTGCAATTGTGTTTTACCATTGATCCAAAAATTCCAAAAGCAATATCAACACGTTCCATGAGAATGCAAGAGTTGATGATTATGGTACAAGTGACAGTATTTGGTGATAAACCATGCAAGATCATACGGTGGTAAAAAGAAAAGATTAAAGCATAAAGGGATGGACTTTTCGACTGGACCATACCTGTGAATAGTGTGTTAAAACATCTGATCGAAGGTTGTGGATTTGCACGAAGCAATTGGCCGAACAGCTTGCGTGCATCATCGATTCCAAATTTTGCCGATTTAAATAGATCTTTGACTTGTTTCTGCAAACGAAAACTGGCGTCAGCTGCTGAAATTTTACTGCTGAGTTTTCTTCTTCCATACTCGAAAACCATAATTGGTGATGACTAATTGAAAATATGGGTTGAAATAGAATTTGCCATTGGTGATATATAATTTTTCATTATAGGAAGAACCAGCATGAGTTGCATATTCTACGTTTAATTGGAAAAATAGAGGCTTTTTACTGTTTGTTTCTAGTTGAACACCGCTGAGCACTTCAAATATTAAGCGATCAGAAGAAAAAAAATTCTTCCGCTTCTGAATTATTTATCATAATCCAAAACGAGTACTCAGAGACAATTAATACCTTTTTCGCAAATATTAAATTGTCTTTTAGATCATCACCACATCAGAGCATCCAAACTAGCGTGTTGAGATAAATGTATGAAATTTCTTGTCTTAGTATATAAGTTTGTCACGTGATTTATGTATTTTTATATTCGAATAAAATGTTAAATTGTCAATTTTGTAGATAATAACGAGTCAGATATTATTTTTCGTTATTTAATTTTTGTTAAGAAAATAAATAAAAATTAGTATTCTTAATTATTATAAAAACTAATATTTTTATAAATTTAATAGGTTGTCTATGTACATAGATTTTGAGTTTAATCTATAGCTTTTAATACACTAGTTTTATGCATTTGAAGCTCTTGTAGTTAATATCAACATCAGAAATAAATATATATTATATTACCAAAGTGATAAACATTGCATTTTGTAACAACTAAAAGAAATATTCATTGAAGAAAATGTCAAAATCATATGACTATTTTAGTTACGTAAAATAATATTTTGGTATTTAAATTACAGAAAATTATTGTAAGGACAAAATTTCTCAACATTTCAGCCTCAAGGATAGACCTTCAGTATTTTAGCTTGAAGGACAACTTTCTTTAGGTATCAGTTTTTAGTTATTGATAGCAGTTTTTAGGTATCAGTTTGTAGTTATCGAAAACAGTTTTTAGGTATCAGTTTTTAGTTCGGTAGCAGTTTTGGAAGAATGTTTGTCCTTGTGAATAATTTTGGAAGAATGCTTGTCCTTATGAATAATTTATAGAAGAACGTTTGTCCTTGTGGTTAAAATATTAAGGTCGTGTCCTTGAGGTTAAAAATATACAAATTTTGTCATTTAAATTAATTCCCCCTTTAAATTATTATTTCATACCTCAACAATTATAATAACAAATTTTAAAAAAAAATTAACATCTACCTCCAAAAGATAATAAAACAGAAAGGAAAATATTTCTAACAAAATATTATATATTTTTATTCATTAGTTGACGTAAAATATGAATATACATAATTAAAATTTAACATTTTCACAAATTGTATTAACGAAAAATATTCATTATTTTTCAAAAGTACAAACACAATATTCATGACTTATCATTAACTTAATGTCATTCTTAACAAAAATAAGTTTCATTGATGACAAATAATCCACTTAACTTGACAATTTTAAAAAGAGAAAACGTTGAATATATTTGTCATATTATAACTATTTCAGAAATAAAAAATTGTGTTTATGTCTGTTTGTAATGAAATACTAACTTTAAAAGGTAAATTTTTGTTCATTTTTCTTTGCAACAAATATTAATTTTTAAACTATGTAAACTTGAATCTAGAATAATATAAGAGAACTAAAGATAATTTAGTCTGTAACTAAATATTTTAAAGTTATATGGACATGAATGAAGTATTAATTTTATAGCCTTTGTCAGTATATGTGGTATATGACGAATAGAATTAAAGTTTTAATAATCTAAATATATGGAATTGAATGTAAAAAACCTAAAAGAAATTTGTAAATAGTTTAAATTTTTTATTAAACTGTGATATTTAAATGTAAAATGATAATCAATTGAAATTTGCAATAAATATAATATTGATAAACCGTAGGGATTTGAAAGTAAAATGAAGAAAGATTAAAAAAATCGTATTTTTTGAGAAAATAAAAGTAAAAGTAAAAATAAAAATAAAACAAATATAATATATAATAAGGTTCATGTATCGTAATGAAAGCGTTGTGTATATTATGCTAGTACGATATGTTTGGAGTTTAATGATAAATAAATCACAAAGTAAAACCGTAACAATCTATTGTAGTGTTAACGAAAACTTCGTTCTCCAAGTGCAAATGAATAATGCCTTTATTACAACGATCAATTCAGAATTAGAAATACTTGGAATACATTATTATAAGCGATCGTTATGTTGAAAATTAAACTTTCGTTTTGTTCTAAATTATAATTACCTTGGGCTATAATTTAGAACCAAACTATGATTACTTTGGGTTGTTATCATTTGAAATAAGTTACCATAGCGGCGACTTTCTTAGGGAAAGATCTTGAATTTTCCTCTTTTTGATGTAATAATTTTTCTCTTGATTTTCTTCCTATCTTTTAATTTTAGTACTTTCTCTTAATCTCATTATTTTCTTTGATCTTAATCGCATCAATCTTATATCATTAGCTGTTAACAAGGGTTTAGAGGAGTAAGACATGGATGAAGAGGGGTTGAGAAAAGGTGACGAGTAGGAAAAACAAGAGGAAAGTAGTGATGCATGTTGAAGGGGAGCCGAAATAGCAATTTTCGGTTAAATCCAAGGTTATGGGCACGAATTTTTCGAGGGCGGGTTGGTTTCAGTAGTGATTTTGAATTCAGTGTCACGGAAGGGGTTAAGAAGGTGTTGTATAGTGATGCAATCAAGGGCCTGGTCATATTTGAGATAGGGAATATGAATATGGTTTTCTGAGAATCAGTAGTGGTGAGATATGAAAAGGAAAGGTGTAGTGTCTCTATATGCAATTAGAAAAGCCGAGGGAGAATAGAAGAACTATGTGATGTTGTATGTAGTAAGCTCCGGGCCTTATTTCAAAGCCCTAAAAGCATATGCAAAGAGAATGTTGAAAACTTCAGCTAATTTCAAGGTACAATCAAGTCCAAAAATTTTCATCATCGCTCATCATGGCACCTTTTACAAAGCTATTGAATCAAGCCCCAACCCATAAGTGCAAAACATTTAAAGAACATGTCCAACTAAGACAATTTTCTAAAGTACCTCAAAACACAACAAAATAATATACTAAAATATTCATCTTCTCTCCACGATCCGGATGCCGCAAACCGCGCATGAAATGGAGTTACGAGAGATACAAGCGTTTAAAGATGAAGAATGGTATCGTTATTAATTATTTCATATATATTAATTTATTTATTTTAATTTTAGCATCTGTTTCTACTATAGGAAAAACTTCCTCGACATTGCAAAATACCCCACCAACCCTATGCTCTTGTCCTTGCTGCTGACACTACGGCCACTTAACCAACAATCCGACATCGCTATAGCACTCTCCATATATTGTTGATCCTAACGCACCCCTTTACTCTTTTCGTGTCGGTCAAATTCTATCGAGTTAGAAAATTAGCCGAGCGAATTTATAATAAAAATTACCACAAACGCACAGCGTACTATCGTAGTAAGTAGTGAGTACGGGTCGATCCGTAGGGAATTGTTGATTTTAAATTTCTATTCAATCAAATTATACCAAAGTCGAGAGAATGTTTAAACTAGAAATGTAAGAATAATGACAAACGGAAAGTGATAAAAATATGACAGTAGAAAGACAATTTAGAGATAAATCCACTCTCTAGATCACATAGTTCAACAAAATATAAAATTATGATCTCTCTTTTTTGGTCATAAGTGAATTTAAATGATGTGCTTATCATAAGTATGGCATATTTGTGCTATTAATTAGCTCAACAAGCCATCAAACTATAACACAACCTTTAAATCACTTTTAATTCTCATGAAAAATGACAACAAGTTGAAAATGAAATCTATTTTAAGCATGACCTATTAACTATTGTTTAGAAATATAGGCCATCAAATTTCAATTTCAACATTCACTTCTTTGCCATAATCATATTTAGATGAAGAGGCAATTTGTGTTTTGCTTGTTTAAGCATAGCCTATTTGTTATGAACAACATAGACTATCAAATTCAAAACTAAACAACAATATTAAATCACATCCAATGTTTCCATTAAGCACAAAACGAGAGCAATAATTATCAAAATGTTGAAGTTATATAATTAGAGAGCTTCATTACCCCTAAATCGAAGAGGTTTAGCTTCTCATATTTGTTATCAAATCAACAAATATAGCTTGCAACATGTAACAAAAAGAAGAGTAAAAAGAGAGCTAAATGAAAGAAAGAAATAATTAATAAGAAATAAACACTAATATACTTGCATGAAAAATAAACTACACCACTAACAAAAAAGGAAAAGAAAATGTAATTAAAAGGAAACAATAATTAACATTGCATAAAAAAAAGGAAAATTACATAAGATAAAAATGACCAAGTAGCCATGAAGAGAAAGAGAGCTTCCTTTTATTTTTAATCTAAGCTAAAACTAACTAAGAGGAAGAAAGCCTAAAAGAAGAGAGCCTAGGAGAAGAGAGACTAATTACATGAAGCATAAGGGATATTTATATATGTATGAAACTCTAATTCACTTTTTTGGGAACTACCCAAAATACCCTCTTAGGAAGTGTGGAGGCCAAGTAATCATTAGCATCAAATAATCATCATTTCAGTATGCATGAAGCTTTAAACTCTATTAGCATGTGTATTAGCCTCTAATTTGTATATTAAGGTAGGTGGGTAGGTGTGGTCCTCCATTATCATGAGTTTGAATTATTTTCATCTTCATTCCTTTGTATTCACTTGTGCATGCATATTTTCTATGAAACCCTCTTCCATTTGAAACCAAATTCCTACAAAATCATATAGAAATTTCCAAGTAAATTTTCATAAATTAATATACGCACAAAAATTACCATTTTGCCCCTATATGAAGATGAATATACGATGATTTGAAAATAATTGAATTTTGGTTTAAACATGTTAAAATACCCAATTATGACATTTATTTAAATAAAAATAGATAAAATATGGATGTAAATATATGCACATTTACGTGCACATCATACTCCCTTATAGAATGAGTCATTGCCATCTTTAATGGCAAAATCTAGCCATATCAAATCAATCTGGTCGATCGGCCACTAGCACGAGAACTTGCTCGACCTCCTCTAACACCTATGCCTCCCAACATTGGATCATCTTTATTTTAGTATTAGGTCGAAACAGACGGTCCACATTTACCCAACTTACAACACATTTTATGATCAATCCATCCGCCCAATTAATGAGCAAACACCACCAATGGATTCTTGATGCCGAGAACCACAACTTTGATATATAATATGTCTGATTTAGAACACTACTGGAATTCTAGCTCTTAATTAGGGAGTGGTTAACTTTGGCTAATTACAATCAATAAAGATTCACCTTTTTAATCATCCAGCAATGGCATGCTACATCCTAATAATTCATTTAATTTCTAGCCACATCATTTATAATTTGGTTTAAGATTATAAGAGGTGAATTACTATGTCTTATCAATATAAACACAAATATGATAAGTTTGCAATGACCCACTATTTTTAAAATCTAAAATCAATTATAAAAAATGTCATAATACGCTTACAACTAATTTTAAATATTAAAAACTTTGAACCACGGGTAGATAAAGATTAGAAATTGTAAAACAATGAATAAAAAAGGAAAATATCATAGCAAAATCGAACATCAATAAAAATGAACATTATCTCAATAATATAATTATTTTACAACATTATCCCATCAATTTACATTTCAGTATAGCAGTTATCTGCCACTAATAAATGATATAACCTTGGCATGAAAGAATATACCAAATCAGTTATCCATGATATAGCTTGACAATCCATGCTTCCATATGCTCTTCTGCTTCTACTTGCAACTTCACAACAGCATAGATATATATAAAATAAAAGAAAAAATGTTTCAACTACGTTTGGACCACGCCTAGCCCTTTACACTATATCCATAGGCATGATAGCTATTGCATAGGAAAAGACTGCCTATGTACCCTTTTTGAGGAATCAAGTTCACCCTTTTTGAGGAATCAAGTCCACGTAACTCTATTTCCTACTCTTTTCCTACATCCAATTACTTTAGTATATTGCAATCATAACATCCATGCAACCTTCATAACCAATGTAATATCGCAACCAATGCAACCAGTGAAACCATAACAACCAATGCAAACAATAGAAGTAGAATATAGTACTACCCCTCTTCCATCTCATAAAATCATCAAATGGGGTAACCACAACAATAATATGACACAGTCATCAAACATCAAATATCCAACGACAACCCCAATCCATCAAATAATAAAATCACACCTCACTACATAATAGTAATACAACATCAATATCATCAAATGTGCACTAAACCAACCGACATTAGTAATAGAACATCCATCATCAAATAATCATGATTAATTACCCATCAACTAGTAGCAATAACAGTAAAATATCACACACTCATCAAAATGCGATACCATCATCACACATCAAACATATGTGATAATTACAATCAATAATTAATCACACACCCAATAGTTATTAAAATACATTTGCATTTATTGTTCTCTTAAGTATAAAATTGTCTTATTATTGTTCATTATAAAATCACCTATATTTATTTTAAAATATAATTTCAATTATTATTTATGAATTTCCACAAAAAATCATAAATTATAAACTTATTTAATTCCATACTTAATTTCAGTAAAGTTTGTTAAATCTCCGTTATTTACAGAAACAACCTACTCAAATAATAAATTTATCAATAATTTACTTAATTTCAGTAAAGTTTGTTAAATCTCCGTTAATTATATATAACATTATCTCTAATTTATTTATTTAATATTTTAGTTATTATTAATTTTATTATGATTAATTACTTTTCAATTCAAATCAACAATAAAATTATAATTGTTAATGAATAAATTCGCCAACCCTAAAAGTGCGTAGAGAGCGGTCTACTCAAAGAAAGGCCTTGTTGAGGCTAGATGAAGTTGTTAGGATGAAGTGCATATCCACTACGATTCTTGGCATGGTCATCAAAGTCACGTTGAACATCATGTATGGTTCATGTAAGTTAATATATGCGTCAACATTTAAGGCACATGTCCAAGTCAAATTGATATGCAAGTCACAAATTCAAATCAAGTCAATATGCTTACAAGTTGAAATAGGGTCGATATGCTATGCAATTATTCAATATCCATACAATGTTCAAGTAATATAATCGACAACCATCCCCAAGTTGATTTAGAGGTACAAAGTTGAAAATGTAAGAAGTGGGAGGAAAATGGAAATTCATCCTCAAAATAGCACCTCTAGGTCTATATTTATAAGGGATAGGAAGCATAACTTTCGACGTCGGTAAGCTTCAGCATTAGCTTCGGCGATAGTGTGGGTAACGGCTTTGGCGACTTCGATGTTGTTATGTGTTAAGCTTCTTTTTTGTTCCTTTAAAGAAACATGCGGCAACAACGAGTTATGGCATTAGCAGCTTCTATCATGATAGTCGACGTCCCTTATGAGTGGATGATGACACCGGCTCGAGTTAACGCAAGCATGAAGCAATGATAACCGTAAGGCAGTATTAATGGCTTCGTGGATATTGACGATGTTCACCACCAACACCTCTTCGCACAAACACACAACGTCCTCCAAATGTCATATGGAAGTTTTCAACACTCTTCTTGTCTTGGGTTCTTGGCCTTTTGATGATATACGATGTTAATGTTGATGATGGTCGGCGTCGTTGGTGTCGATAACCTCCTGCATTTAAGCCCTCTTAATTGATCGTCGGTGACATTAGTTAGAAGCAGTGAAGAACGGTGTCACTTAATATCCCCTCGACGTTGATGATTCTTGGCGTCATTATAGAGCAATATCCTCGAAGAGCTTGAAGTGTAGTGTTGCTTTAATGTAATGCTAACATCTTTTGTGGTTGTCGACGATGAGCTAGTCTTGGTTACAATAGGTAGACATCGATGTCTCCAAAGTACCGCGTTAATGAGGTTCGATACGGGTTGTATTGACACTCATTGGTGGCTTACGATATCGATCACTTACGATACTGACTAGGTTTGGCATCACTGTCCCATTAATTACTTGCGACATTATCTATGTCCTTCTATATGTGAAATGCGACACCCTACTCCTTCGATGTTGATCTACCCTTATATTCTCGATGCTGTTCATTGGCACCATTAGCATATCGCTAATCACATGTCTTCGATGATAATGATGGAGTTAACACTTTGATTGACATCGACACTATTGTTTTTAGCACTGCTTATTGCCGCTGGTCAAGTTCACTTCGAACTCCTTCAACAACAATTATAGTAATAACATTTGCTCCCTAGTATAGGAGAACCGTCGATTTTTCAAGTTAATAGTATCGGCATCATCCTTTCCCACTTTTTGGTCTTCTTTCATTGATCTAACCGTTTATTTAAAACTAATCCAACAGTGATCTTTCATCTTACCTTTTGACTAGAAATACATGAACCTTCTCCCTACTGTTCTTCTTACCTGTGATAAAAACTCGAGTAAGAAATCATTGTTCTTAAAGCAGTCCTGAACTCTCTCAAGTTTTTAAGCAACCAAATCATTCAAGTATGCCATCTATTTCAAATTGCCTTTATTATCGAATTAGATCTAGCAATTTTGTACGATGCTTGATGGTTCAATTTAAATTTTATTGATTTCAGATTGAAACTAGGGTTCGATCCTTAAGCCTCAATCCTTATTAACCTCAGCGATGGTTGATTTGGATTAGTTTAACAACTGACCTTTATTCCGCTCGCAAGGGTTTTAATGTTAATTGAAGTAGGTATCACACCTGGTATGTTTTAAGTTAACCGGTGAAGAAGTTGATTTATTAGACCTAAAACCTGTAGTGACTAACTACGACAACACTCATAACATCATTATGATGATCAATATTGATGATTTTCAACATCGTTGTGATACTCGAATTTAATAAAACCCTTTATCACTTATTAGTCCATCATAAATGATGAAAGTAAAATGCAACGACCCATTTGGAGTTATAAATGCTATTTGATGCAATATTAATAGCTTCGATAATAATTTTAAAACGGTGTTGTGATGTTAGCGTGACATTCGGTATCAGTAAAATTCTTGCTACTTTGACAACATCAAAGTACTATAATTTTGATGAGATGCGACAATTTCTTACTATCGTGACTGTTGACACTAGTCGGGTTCCTTATTGTTTAATTAACATCAATTGCTCCGAAGATATTTCACATCTTATCGATTAAGCTGAAGCACGACAACCCTTACTTGAAAATATAAAGGTCATCGACAATATTGGTACTGATTAGTACGACACTAATAAACTCACTTTTAATTAAGGAGGATGCTATTCATCTTTGACATTTACTTATAAGCATGGTTCAATAGAAATAACCTTATTGTTTTTCTTTACTTTTCCATGAATATTTTTTGCATTGCAAACAGAGCTCTATGTGACATTGTCCTTCTCGACATCATTGCTTTTAACATGTTATAAATTATCTAACCAATTATTATATTTTCAATTCAGACTGTCCTTATTCATTAGTGTCGATATCCTTATCATTTCGATGTTTATCATGGTTGTGAAGCTTATTAATATTTTATAACATAAGTTTTATGTCATTATCGGCATGAGCTTATTGGTGCCGCATATACATTCTCATTCAAGTTTATATAACTTCCTTACTAGATCTTCTTATTGAAACTTAGGTCTTCCATCAAACTAGACATTCGTCATTTAAGAGTTGGTATTTTGTGACCATTATGTATTTCGTTACTTCGATAGTAAATGAATTACTTAGACAGTAATTTTTTTTAAATTAGCATGTACTAGATCTTCTACATAACATGAACAAGATTATTTCTTAAGTTTGGAATGATATCGCTTGGCAGGATAATGGAAGGCCAACAATCCACCAAGACCTCTATTAAGAAAGCTAGTAAAGAGCCTAAGTTGTGAGGACCTATTTCTTCGACTCTTAGAAATTGAAACTAATACATCCTCGGTATTCACGTGCTTTAAATCCAAGTGTTGGAGAAGCGGATTCTCAAGGGTAAGAAAGAAAAATAAAGACATAATAGAATCTCATATATGTTTATTTCAGTAAAAGCTTTACAGCGGAAAGTAAAATACATTTATCAGAGTTAAACATTGACAATTATAAATTTGTGTCCTTACAAATGCGGAATACTATAGTGCAAGAGTGTGGTGGAGATAGATAAAAATCTTCAGAAATTTTTTCTGATTCCATGCTTCGAGCTCCATCCAGATTTCTTCCAAACTAAATCTGACTAATAGGCTGCCCGGGAAAAATTTAGGGCACCCAGATTTTAAGGAAAAGGAAAATAAAATCTGAGTCAGTCATGAGACTGGCTTGAGAACTTAAAATACATGTTTTGAAAACAAAAGGATATCTCATAAGACCACACCGTACATAAACATGGAATTGGTTTTTATCTTATGATAACCAAATCATTATTACGTAAAATCACTTGATATTATTTTTAATGACATATCTTTGAAAACATTTGCAGGTAAACTTATTGACCTTAGCCGAAATTGTCACATTGATTATATTCTAGCATACTAGCCAAAAACGTGGGTTCTATAAACAAAATGGCAGGCACTTATTGGAGAATTGATTTCTATACAAATGACCAGGTGAAGGGACTACCTTCCAACAATACATCTCCATAGGAATATACCGAGGTCAATAGAACATCTGCACCTCTACCAACACAAGACCAACCTACTTTTCTCACTAGATAGTACCGAATATGTCATCACCCCGGTCATTACCGACCTATCCGAGGGCCTTTACAGCATACATCCACAATAATTTAAGTCCCGAATGTCATAGCGGGAATAAATATATCTAGAAGGGGATAATCATATCTCAATGGTTGCGAATCACATAGCCTTCCCGCATCTACCCTGTTTCGGCTATTTTCGAGTGCGAGGCTTGAGGTGACGATCACCTTTCACTTTGCACATTCCACTTTGAATGCCACACTGCTATTCCATGGTTACACAACTGATTTCTACAAACGTATAACTCCTGAGCTTGTACGTCTTAGGAAAGGGTGTTAAGCTAAGAGAAGTTACCTTCTTCGCCACCAAGCAGATGATATGTTTATAGAGATCACTTATGTAACTAGAAATGCAACGTTGGACACTCGTCCATACAAGTTCATTCTGGCATTGAACGAAACCTAAGGCACTCTCCTACAACATCCTATCGGGAATCAACCCTAGGATTAGTAGCAAAAAGTCTTTGCAACCCAAATAGTTTTAGAAATGAAGGGACCACTGCTACTTTAGCATTTGGGAGCTAACCAGAATTACCAATAAGCAGTCCTTTCACCCCGAAGATCTTTGGTCTTCATCCATCATTTTCTTTATTTGGTCTTTGATATTCGAACGCATACATTAGTTCGAAGTGGTTTTCGAATAGGAATTTCCCAAATCCGACCGTGGTTCCATTAGATCAGTCATCGATAAAAAGATGTTTTGTGAATAGGGAATCATGTAGGATCATTTTCACCCTAGAAGGGGGGTGAATAAGGTGTACTAAAAATTAATGCAGAAATAAAAATAAATACATAAAGTAATGCAGTAGAGATCACATACAGATTTTCCCAGCTTTGGCAAAAACCTGCCTACGTGCTGCCCCCAAGGTTTCTACTAGAAATTAAGTAATCAGACGATTACAAACACACGTAAACTTGCGATATCCGCTACTTGATTAACCTAACTCTAAGCTCAAAATCCTGCCATAACTCAGCCATTGGGTTGCGAATTCTCGAACTACAAAATCGTAGTTCCTAACCTAGTTAAACTAGAGTTTTACTTTTAATAAAAAAAATTGACACAAATACAAAGGAATAAAACCCTAATTAATTTTACAGCCCAAAGCCAATATTATATCGGCCCAAATAAAAATAAACTCTGCGGTCTTATTAAGAAAAAAATTAACGAAGTTCTCCTTTTAATTATGTGGCCGCTGTTTCTTTTTGCAATCTGAATTAGGGTTTCCGAATTGAGGCGCCGCTTGGAAATTCGAATCGTATGCTGGTTTGCTTTCGTTCCTCAATACGATTGCTGCTTCTTCGTTCAGTGCTCTTCGATTAGCTTGCGGTCGCTTCAAATGTCGAGCTCGAATGCTGGTTTGAATTGGTACGTGATTTTTCCTTTTTCGTTTTTGATTATGCTCGACTTGATTCGAGTTTTGGATTTGTTTTTGTTTGTGTTCTAAGTATGCTCTCTGGATTTTTTGTCTCAAACTCCAATGAATTTCCGATGATGATAATGAGTTCAATTTATAGGGTACGAAACCCTATAATCTCGTTCGTATATTTTGGTTTGAATTCTTCAATTGATTTGCTCGGCCAGTTGATTTTCGATTGAACGATTGAGATGATTTTTGACTCGTTCATTTGATCCTCGATTGAATATGTTTCCGATATATTTGTAATTGTTTAAACACATTTGAATTGTTCCGTAGTTTACTCCTACGACCTATTCATCATCGCTTAAGGCTTGATATTTGAATTTGAGAAACTGTTAACCTCCTGAAATATGACTTGTCCATCATGCGACCTTTTCTTTACGACTTTAAACCATTTTCTAAATTTTTAGTTGAACACTTCAACAGTGTTTTTGTTTGGCCATTTAAAAAAAACATTTCCTTGACCCACAGCTTCATGTAAACTGCTTCATTGTCATTTCATTGAGTTGCCATGTTCACTTGTCTGTCCTTAATTCTGGTTGTAGTGCGGTCTGCATTGATTAAGGGAATTTCCTTGTTTTCATTTTCCATTTGAAGTCATGGCTGGATCTTTATGTGTACATTCCTAAGAAACTTGCATATATGAGCATGTTGTCATGTTGGTTATTGCTTTGATCTTGTGTTCTCTGTTGCATATGTGTCACTGTGCCTGTGTGGGTCTGGTGCACTTCAGTTTTCTATGGCATCAACTCTGGTTGGAGTCTGGTTTGTTGTGTGTGTGTGTGTGTTCATGTCCGAAGTCATCTCTGTTTCATGTTTAAATCTGGTGCACATGTTGTCTTCATCGATCTGGTTTTGGTTTCCTGTTTTCATGTTGGTTTGTATGCATGTACATTTGCAGTCTGGTTGAAAGACTGCTGCCTTGTTATTGTGTTCTGGTTTAAAATTTGGTTGCACTATGGTATTGTGGTCTTGTTTTGGTCGAGACTGTTGTCATGTTCATCTGGTTGCATATGTATCAGTGCATTGTGGTCTGGGTTCCTTTTGAAGTCTTATTGCATGAGAACTTTATACATGTCTTGTTGCACTGATGTTCTGGTCCATTGTGCTAGTTGCTTCGATGTGTTCATTGCATTCATGCCTGAATGTTTGCATTTGTGTTCATGCCTTTAACTCGTTATGTTCATGCCTTAAATAATTCATGTGTGTCACCCTATGTTGCCTTGTTAGACTTGAAGTCTGGTCTGGTTCCAGTGTGTTCACAACTGCTGTAGATACTATGCTTTAATCATGTCATGTTCACTTGTATGTGATGGTTATGCTCTGTCCACTGTGCTTGCTTCGAGCCCATGTGCACTTCATGTTTTCATGCTCCATTGTTTTCATATGCATTACATGTTGACTGTATTGATTTAGAGAACTGCCTTTGTTGTTGTTTTGACCATTCATGTTGACTTTTGGTCGAAGCCTCATGTGTACATTATGTTGAGGTTGTTTTGTATTTCCACTTCAGTTGAATCCAGTCTAGGCTTGGGTTTGACCTTGTGCTCACCTATCCCTGCAATTTTAACAAGCAAGTGTATATCAGTGTGCACGACTTTGTGGCATGTACAGTGATACACTGTGCATGTCACAAGTTGTTCATGTAAGATGAATTAAAAAAATAAATGATGATGAACAACCAAAATAACCGAGGCAAATAATATTTTCAAAACACACACTTTGTTTTGCACTGCAAAATATTTTCTTTTTCAATTTTACTACATCAGTGTTTATTTTGCAGATAGTTCAGATGCTGGATTTAGGCTGGAATAAAGTTGAAGATCAAATACGAGTGATAAGTGAATATGTTGCAGGTGAAATATGTATGTAAAACTGTAAAGTGAAAGTTGTATTGTAAATGCAGTTCTAATTGAAAATGTGTAAATATAGTGAGAGCTCAAATTTGTACTATCTGAATTTGTAATAAAATATTTGTTTGAATAAAATATTTGTTTAAATATGAATTATGAGTTATTTATTTTATTCAGCAAATATTTATTTAATTATGTGGAAAAATAAAATAGTACAATAACAAATACATTTAAACAAATTTATATATGTTTATTATCATCAAACAAAAATCATAGGCTATTGTATTCTACAAATCATTCTTTAATTGATTAAGTTCTTTTTATCAAAATCTTTTTTGGAGATATATATTCCTAAAACATTCTTTCCGGTATATACAAAATCATTAAACCTCTCTTATCAAATCCTTTGAGTACGTAAAACCCATTTTATATTTGGAATAGTCATTTCATTTTTCACTTAGAAAAACATTTCCAAAATCATTCCATTTAAATCTTAACAAAGATTTCTTAATCAAAAATTCTTAATTTTGATTAAGTTAAAACCATGTTATTTAGGATGTTAATCCCAAATCCAGTAAATATTAAATGGTCAGAATCTATAGAAATCATCTAATTCTACTCAACATCAATTCGCGTATTCAACAAATACTATGGGTGGAATAACGGCGAAATCATCTTTTAAATTCCACAAATAGTACGAGTTCCCTCTTCGGTGTTAACACTAAGTACAAGAAGATCATCTCTATAAAATCAAAGTTTTATTTAATTTAAATTTGGAAAATTTAATCTTTTATATACTTAACTCATTTTCGACATTTCGACCTTATCTATCTTTCACCTAGGGAAGAGGCCAGGTGAGCCACGACACTTGTTGCTCCTAAACATCTCTATAGTTTAAGCACCTTACATTCAGATCTCGCTAATAGAAAATCCAGTCTACTCATCGGCTTTTAGAGCCAAGATTAATCACTTATTTACTATAGCTTTTCTTTAAACATTTATTTAAACTCTCTTAAATAATCTTGAAAATGTCCAAGTATTATTAAAACACTTAATTATCCATTTTAAAACATATACAAAAGATTTGGAAAAGAATTGTTAAGTTTAAAACTAAAATTTAAAAGATATAGAAAAGTGCTGTGGAAAAGTACTACGGAAAGAAAGTGCTTTTTAACCTATATTGATCAAAACGACTTTTTATTTTTTGAAAATTCATTTTTATTACTCAAATCATTTTAAGAACATTTTAAAATATTTACATGATTTATTCCATATTTTTAAACAATCCTAAAACATCATTTTCAAAGAAATCCAATTTTTGATTCCGAATTGCAAAACCGCGATTTTCAAAAAGCTTGTTTTACTCATATTACAAAATCTACTTGTCGAAATCTTGATTTTCTTTTTTTGCTAGAAAAATATGGATATAATAGTTCAGAAAATTCTTATGTCGAAGAATTCCGAGCTATGTTCCACTTTATACACTCGTTTGACTTTTATGGCGTGAAATCGCGAACTACCATTATGCGACACACCTATTTTTTACTACATTTTTAATCACCATTCAAACTTTACCAAAACACTTTCAAATGTTTATAAAAAATTTCAAATTCATTTTAAAACCTTTTTAAGGAGGTTTAACATTCCATATACACTTATTCATTAATATAGAGGAAAGTGATTTCCTTTGTGCTTATCGACATGTATTTTCGTGACTTACATATATATTCAACGTTGATATGAAACAACAAAACTTGATGATCAAAGAATATTAAACATCCATTGCAAACATCATATCATCATTCAAAAATAAAATACAATAGTTTAGGTGTTCTCACTTTCATTTTTCCTTCGAGCTAATATAAAATCGGTTATAGCTTCGCTATCTCAAAATCTACGCTCATAACCACTAGCACTATCAACTTTGAAATGGCTTGGCCTTGCTTGAAGCTCACGACATTGGTGGGGATGGAGGAAAGGCTCGGCCCTGGTGGTGTGGGGTGGTGGCCGTGGATTTTGGAAGGGTAGAGGAGGTGTTTTGAACTAGTTTTGAAGTGGATTGATATTATAAACTAGTGTATATATTTTTCTCTTTTATTTGAGATATTTTTCCCTAACTTTTCTATAATTTTTTCTATGAATAAGAAGCCATTAGAGATTCTCTTAAAAAGCTTGAAATGAAGGAGAAGAAAAAGTGGAATGGTATTAGGAAATTATGAGAAGAGGAGTGGTATTTATAGAAAAAACTTGGAATAAAATATTTAAAAGCAAAATTACCAAAAAGCCCCTAGCCCACACCCGTCCTACCCCTCTACATGCACGGCTCGCCCCTAGGCCATGTGATGGTGATGTGAGGTGATGGTGTAGTACATCGAGTTGATGTTTGCTTTTTGGTTACTTAAAGGTTAAGCTTTAGAAGTTGTTAAATTATTTTTGTAATATATACACACACACACATAAATATATGCATATATATGTGTGTGTGTGTTCATGTACACATGATTGTGTTATCATGTGCATGTGACATATATATGCATGTACATGTAGGTGCATAACACTTCGAACGTCTTCGAACAACTTTTATTTGTTAAATCGTTGAAATCCGAGAAACCGATTATCGGTCACTTTTTCACTTATTTATTAACGTACATATATTTGTAAACAAAATTTAAAAATAAATTTCTTATCATTTTAAATTAATTAAAATGATCATATTTGAATCATAAAACCATATAAATTGATATTAAAAATTATTTACAATAATTGCGATTATATCGATAAAGCATTATCGATTTTTCCTTATATTTTCAAATCAAACGTATCTCTTTATAAAACTATTATGAATGATTTATTATCACTTTATAACTATTCAAAATGAATTATCATCATTTAAAGTAATTATTTGAATAATTAAAGTAATTATTAAATCAATAAATCTCAATTTAAATTCATAAATCTATATTTAAATATGATGCCATTTTATCGATATAAATTTATAGGAAAATATTTTTTAAATATTTATTCAAAACAAGATTACTATCACTTAAAATAATATTATTTGTGTTATCAACCTTTTATTTGCATAAATTTAAAAATAAATATGATTTATTAAAGCGATAAATTGGCGGGTTATTACAGACTTCCCTCCTTAAAAGAATTTCGTCCCCAAAATTACCCGAAACAAAAAACCAAAAGATTTGCCAAAATATGTATTTTTAAACTTATATTAGTATGATGTATATAGATCACCCATACATAATATCCGATTCGATCTTCTATTCGAATTCACAAACTTTATTTCCGAACTAGTATTGATCCCCCGATCCTCTAGTGCAGATTCTTACCAGGCTTTCTGATCAGAACTTTAGTTTTCCTATCATAGCTATCAACTATGATAGAAACTCAAGTATCCAACCACAAACCCTCATCAATGTTTGTCGTCAAGGACGAGTGATAAATCCTTTTTGGATAAGTGTCAAACACGTCAAAGTTCTGCATTCGAGACTTAGATTAAATCGTGCGATGAAATAATCCACATACTTCATATGTACTTCATATGTATTTATTAACCTCTCAATTTTTTTTATTATGAAAATATTTCATAAAACTTTCATTCTTTATTCAAACCTTTTTATAAAGATACTTCTTTATACATAACCATTTTACATTTTTATTTCCAAATATTTCTACTTAAAAACACATTTTTTTTTCAAAAGATAAATATCCTTTTATTATAATACATTTTTGAACATATCATACTGGTTTCTAGAAAAATTATTTTCAAAAAAATTCATTAATTTGATAAATCAGCATAAACTTCCTTTAACTAATATCAAATGTGAAAACATTCTTTATTTTTCCTTATATATATATATATTCTCTTTACTTATGCTAGTTTAAATACTTAAAAGTATTTATATACTTATCAAATGCTATAAGTGTATTTAACAAGTTTCTTTTTAAAAATCCGTACTAATGAGAAGTTAGGACAACATCATATAAATTCGCACGTGCTTACATCATTTAAATACTTTGAAACTTGTGTCCAAAAGGTAAAATTCCCCTCCCTTCCTTACACCAATACAATACAAAATACTAAATCAAAATTAACATCCCATCCAATTTATACATACTAGAACTATCCTCAACTCCCCAAATGTTACTCTTATTCTTCCATGTCTGAAGATGATGGTGGACTCTAATTACTATGTTCTATCATTACTTCACCTTCTCCTTCTTCATCACTATCTAGCTCATCATCGGCCTCATTGCCTTCTTCTTTCGATACCTCTCCTATTACCTAGGGTAGCCATGGTTGGTTCCATGGGACATGTCCCATGCCGATTGGTATTCTAGGAATTACCCCGCCCTCTTCTAATTCTTCCAAGCCTTGCACGTTTTCTTCCCAAGGGTTTTCAAATTCTTCGACCCCCTCATCTTCTTCTTCTTCTTCTGTTGTTTCTTCGGTATTGCTTTCCATCTCGTTTCAGTTTATGTATGAACTAGATGATCCCTCCTGCCATACAACATGCTCCCCGTCCATATCCCATATTACATTGCTACACTCGCTCGATATGCTAACATCAGGGTCTTCCATCGGCTCTGATTCTTCCTCAATCGGCTCTATTTCCTCTTCCATGGGTTCTGATTCTTCTTCCATCGGCTCAATCTCTTCTATCGGTTCCAAAATGGACCTAGCAGGATCTGCTATCCAATTTCCCTCCGAGGACTGCCAAGGTTCATCGTCGCTAAAGATCATAATTACTTCTAGAGCTGGGGGCGGTATAAGCATTCCGGCCATAGGATATCCATCTTCACCACTTTGAGTGTATGGGGCATATTCCTCCTCGATCGAAAACCCACCATTGTTAGGCAGATATTCTGGTTGCTCCTTTTCATTGCTAGAGAGAATAATGAGGCTATCCTTCTTGCCCCAATTTGTTCTAGAGGACTCCCCTTTCACATAATTTCCCTCATACGTATTCTACAAGGTAAACAATTATTCTTTTAGACATAAGTAGTAGTAAGAAATGGAACTTCCCATATTTATCCAATGAGACATGCGAAACAAAATAAATAATCTCCACGGTGCGAATTTGTTTGATTCCATTTTGCTCTTCGTTTTCCCTTTAGCAAAAATAGAGAAATGAATTTCTCAATTCATAAGATATTGATAACGTATTTTGTTTTAGGTAGGGAGGTTGGTCAATACTCAAAAAATGCTTCGAGACTCATTTCTAAAGATAGCTTTTAAAATTCTTTGTATAAAATATTTATTGTTTCAAAAATTCTTTGAAAATTTTACCAAAATATTATTTTCCTTTTCATATATATATATATATATAGGTAAAATGATTTCATATAAAACCAAATTCATTTGTATGTATATTAACAAATATACGCTCATATAATACTCTCAAACTCATTCTAGGGCGTTACTAACCCTATCTCTAATGAGTTACTTATCCTAGGGTGTTACTAACCATATCTCTAATGAGTCTTTTACTCCTATCAGGCTCAGGTATTCGCTCAACCTAAGCTCTAATACCACGTTGTGAGAAGTCTTTCTTCGACTCTAAGAAATCGACACTAGTACATCCTCGGTATTTACATGACATAAATCCAAGTGCCAGAGAAGCGAATTTTCAAGGGTAACAAAGAAAAATAAAGACATAATAGAATCTCAAATATGATTATTACAATAAGCATGACATGGAAACTAAAATACATTTATCAGAGTTAAACATGGACAGTCATAAATTTTTGTCCTTACAAAAGCGGAATACTATAGTACAAGAGTGTGGTGGAAATAGGCAAAAAACTTCAGAAAATCTTCTAACTCCATGCTTCAAGCTCCATCCATATTTCTTCTAAACTAAACCTAGCTATTAGGCTGCCCAAGGAAAATTTAGGGCACCAAGAGTTTAAGAAAAAGGAAATTGACTCCGGGTCAGTCACGGGACTGGTGTGAGACCTCAAAATATGTGTTTTGAAAACAAAAAAGTATCTCATATGACTACGCCGCACATAAACACAGAACGAGTTTTACCTTATGATAACCAAATCATTAGTACAAAAAATCATATTATTTTTAATGACATATCTTTGAAAACATTTGCAAGTAAACTTATTAATCTTAGCCGAAATTGTTACATTGATTAAATTCCAGCATACTAGCCACAAACGCAGGTTCTACAAACAAAATGGCAGGTACTTATTAAAGAATGGATTTCCATAAAATGACCAGGTGGATGGACTACCTTCCGGTAGTACATCTCTGTAGGAATGTGCCAAGGTCAGTAGAACATCTGCACCTCAACCAACACAAGACCGACCTACCTTTCTCACTAGATAGTACCGAATATGTCATCACCCCGGTCATTACCGATCTATCCGAGGGCCCTCATAGCATACACCCACAATAATTTAAGTCTCGAACGTCATAGCAGGAATGAATATATCTAAAAAGGGATGATCATATCCTAATAGTTGCAAACCACATAGCCTTGCCGCATCTACCCTGTTTCGGCCATTTTAGTGTGCGAGGCTTGAGGTAACGATTAACTTTCATTTTTCACATTCCACTTTGAATGCCACACTGCCATTCCATGGCCATACAACTAATTTCTACAAACGTATAACTCCTAAGCTGGTACGTCTCAAAAAAGAGTGTTAAGCTAAGAGAAGTTGCCTTCTCCACCACCAAGCAGATGATACATTCATAGAGATTACTTATGTAACGAGAAATGCAACATCAAACATTCGTCCATACAAGTTCGTTATAGAACTGAACGAAATCGAAGGCATTCTCCTACCACATCCTGTCGAGAATCAACCCTAGGATTAGTAGCGAGAAGTCCTTGCAACCCAAAGAGTTTTAGAAATGAAGGGACCACTGCTACTTTAGATTTGGGAGCTAACTAGAATTACCAACAAGCAGTCCTTTCACCCTAAGGATCATTGGTCTTCATCATTCATTTTCATTATCAGGACTTCATTTTTCGAACGCATACATTGGTTCTAAGTGGTTTTCGAATAGGAACTTTCCAAATCCAACCCCGATTCCTTTGAACCAATCATCGATAAAAGATGTTTTGTGAATATGGAATCATTCTTTAATCGATTAAGTTCTTTTTATCAAAATCTCTTTTAGAGATATATATTTCTAAACATTCTTTCCAGTATATGCAGAATCATTAAGCCTCTCTCATCAAATCCTTTGATTACTTAAAAACCTTTTTATATTTGGAATAATCATTTCATTTTTCACTTAGGAAAACATATCCAAAATCATTCCATTTAAATCTTAACAAAAATTTCTTAATTCAAAATTCATAATTTCGATTAAGTTAAAACCATGTTATCTAGGATGTTAATCACAAATCCACTAAATATTAAATGAGCAAAATATGTAGAAATCGTCTAATTCTACTCAATATCAATTCCTGTATTCAATAAATACCATGAGTGGAATAACGGTGAAATCACCTTTTAAATTCCATGAATAGTATGAGTTCCCTCTTTGGGTTTTAACACTAAGTATAAGAAGATCATCTCTATAAAATCAAAGTTGTATTTAATTTAAATTTGGAAAATTAAATCTTTTTTTATACTTAACTCGTTTTTGACATTTTGACCTTATATATCCCTCGCTCAGGGAAGAGGCCAGGTGAGCCAGGGCGCTGGTTGCTCCTGAACATCTCCTTAGTTTAAGCACCTCACATCCGGATCTCACGAATAGAAAAATCCAGTCTACTCGTCAGCTTTTAGAGCCAAGATTAAACAACTTATTTATAATAGCTTTTCTTTAAACATTTATTTAAACTCTCTTAAATAAGCTATAATACCTTTTTTTGTCTTTGATCGTAAGGTCAAATTCTTGGAGTAAAAGGATCCAATGGATCAAGCGAGACTTACCATCCTTTTTAGCAAAAAGGTACTTAAGAGCGGAATGGTCAGTGCAAATAGTAATGTGGGAGTCAATCAATCAAGGTCGGAATTTTTCGAGCGCAAAGACTACCGCTAGAGGATCTTTTCAGTGGTCGTGTAATCGAGTTGGGCACTGTTTAGAATCATATTAGCATACTAGATAAAATGAAGAATTTTGTTGATACGTTGTCCTAAGACAACTCCAACTGCGAAGTTAGAAGCGTCACACATTATTTTGAAAGGAAGATCCCAATTGGATGAGCAAATGATGGGAGCATAAATGAGTTTATTTTTAAGACGTTCTAAAGTAGAAATACAATCCGAATTAAAGTCAAATGGGACATCTTTTCCAAGAAGAGTCATCAGAGGTCGAGAAATTTTACTAAAGTCTTTCACAAAGCATCGATAAAAACTAGTGTGTCTAAGAAATTAACGAGTGTCCTTGACAGATTTGGGAATGGGTAGATTAGCAATTACATCAACTTTTGCTTTATCTACCTCAAAGCCTTTGTTTAAAATGACATACCGAAGGACATGCCATGTTTGACCATGAAATTACATTTTTTCCAATATAACGTTAACTGTTTGTCCTTGCAATGATTAAGAACCAACTCGACGGTGTAAAAATTTGAAAAAAGTGTTTCCAAAGATGGAAAAATTATCCATAAACACTTCTAGAAAGCATTCAATCATATCGAAAAAGATGTTTACCATGCATCTTTGAAAAGTAGCCGGAGCGTTGCAAAGGACAAAAGGCATACATCGATATGCAAAAGTTCCAAATGGACATGTTAAAGTCATTTTCTCTTGATATTCGGGAGCGATTGGAATTTGGTTATAACCGGAATAACCATCAAGAAAGCAATAAAATTCATGGCCGGCTAAACGTTCAAGCATTTAGTCGATGAAAGGAAAAGGAAAGCGGTCTTTATGTGTTGCAGCATTTAATTTTCGATAATCAATGCAAACACGTCAGCCCGTTTGAGTATGAGTTGGAATGAGTTTGTTAGAATCATCCTTGATAATGGCAAGTCTAGACATTTTTGGCATGACATGAATTGGGCTAACCCATGAACTATCAGAAATGGGATATATGATTCCATTATCGAGGAGTTTAAGAATTTTGTCTCGAATCGTATCCTTCATTATTGGGTTAAGCCTTCGTTGGGCATCATGAACATGCTTGGCATCATCAACTAAATGGATATGATGTTGAACGAGAGTAGGACTAATTTCCTTTATATCGGTGATCGACCATCCAATTGCCTCTTTGTTTTTTCGATAGAATTGAAAGAAGGGAAGCTTCTTGATCAAGAGAGAGATTTGAAGGTATTATGATAGGAAATGTTTCATTGTCGCCTAAGTACGCATACTTAAGGTGATCGGGAAGAGGTTTGAGTTCCAACCTATGGGGTTGCTCAATCAAAGAATTCGGTTGAAGTTCTGACTCAATAGTAAAGCATTCAAATGGAAGCGCATTTTCAATCTCGTGAGAATCATCTTGAAATAGTTGTTCATAATTAGCCTCGCGTTCATGGTTTAGGTCAACTATTTCATTATCAAAATTTTCTTGAATGGAGCTAACTTCCAAAGTTTGGTTAAGTGATTCGTTCGATTGATTTTTGAGCTTGAAAATGTTGTGATCCAAATTCATGTTTCTCAAAGAAATTTTCATCGAATCGTTTCGACAATTGATTAGAGCATTTGAAGTAGCCAAGAAAGGTCGGTCTAAAACTAATGGAATTTGACTCATTAGATTTCTCGCGGGTCGTGTTTCAAGGATGATAAAATCAATATGGAATATGAATTGACCAATTTTGATGAGTATGTCCTCGATTTCTCCCATGGGTTTCTTTGTCGAACGATGGCGAATTGAAGAGTTACTTTCACCGGTTTTTGTTCACCCAAGCTAAGTTGCTGGTAAACTGAATAAGGAACCAAATTGACACTCGCACCCAAATCTATTAAGCACTTGTTAATCGTTTGTCTCCTATCATGCATAAGATTGTAAGACATCCTGGATCTTTATATTTAACAGGAATTGATTGGGACAAGACTTTGCTAAGTTCGGCAGCTAAGAAAACTTTCTTGGGTACATGAGTGTTGTTTTTGAGTACACAAGTCCTTGAGAAACTTAGCATAAGTTTGGACTTGTTGAACGATATCAAGAAGAGGAATGTTAACTTTGACTTATTAAAAAATTTCCAACAACTTTTCCATTTGATCAGTGTTTCTTAGGTCGAAGGCGATGTGGAAATGGAACACAAAACTCATTAGGTCGGTCTACTTGAGTAGAGAAGAATTTGGATTGGCATTTCATTCAATGTTTTGCTCAATGTTTTGTTTTGAAGCACTTATCATTTTTGAAGTGTCAAAAGGAGCTTCCGATAAATCGTTTGGATTAACAACTTGGTTATCAACTTGTTTACTGGAACATAAAGTCATGATAACATTCATTTGGTTTACATTGCTGCCTTTAATGACATGGGCTTGATTCGAGTTCGTGTTTTGATTTCTGGGATTCGGAACAGGCAGATTTGGGAATGTGCCTCGTTCACGCTGACTCACAGACGTGGCTAATTGACTCATTTGCATTTCAAGTCTAGCAATCGATTGACTCGTATTCTGCATGTACGAGGTTAACAAATTTAGCAAAATTTCTTTTTGATTGGAGTCTTTGAGTAGTCGCTTCAGTCAAAGTTTCAAGACTTTTCTCAAGTGAAGTCAATCGTTTATCGTCATGGGGAGCAAAAGGTTATTGTGGTTGATTTTGAGACGGACCAGCAAAATTTTGTTAAAAATGATTGGGATGAAAAGGAGGCTTCAAAGCATTGTTTGGAAATGCTTGAAAATTGGGACGAATCAAATTCATGTTGGAATTATTTTGGTTCCATGCAAAATTAGGATGATTTCTCCAACCAAGATTGTACGTTGGAGAAAACGGGTCATTCTTAACCTTATTGAAAGCATTGAGTTGTTATATCGAATTAGGGCACTGATCAGCTATGTGATTCGGATCGTTGCATTTATAACATATTGGTTGGGAACCCTGGTTCATTTGGTTGGATGAGAAATCGTTGTCGAATTTATTGATCATTGCATCGATTTTAGCCTCCAAAGCCAAAGATGATCCTATCGAGTGTGGCTCGATTGTGAATAAATCGATTTTTCGTTAGAACATTCCCACTGGGATGACTTTTCAGCCAAGTTTTCAAGGAATTACCAAGCATCGTCGTGATGTTGAGTGAGAAAATTGCCTTGGCACATCGATTCAAGCATGATTCATGAACTATTCTCAAGTCCATCGTATAAGATTTGGAAAAGAGTCCATTTCTTGAAATTATGGTATGCACATTTTATCAAAAGCTCTTTAAATATTTCAAAATATTTTTTGGAAGTTTCACCCCTGAATTAATGAAAATTATAATTTCGTTTCGGATTTTGGTTGTTTTTTCCAAGTGGCAGAACCTTTTTAAGAAAACTTTAACAAATTCTTCCCAAATTTTGATCGAGTTTGACAAAAAACAGCCATTTTTCAGCGTAATCGAGAAGGACGAATGAAATTAACCAAATTTTGATTCCATCATCACATAATTGTTGGAGTTTAATGGTTGCACATACTTGTTTGAATTTTGTTAAGAAGATGTATGAGTCATCGTGTTCAAAATTGCCAAATTTCAGAAGCGTGGCAATCTGATTGGAATGAATTTTGAAATGGTTACCTGTTGGGCAAGAAGGAATAGAAAATCTCTCGGGAAAAATTCTATCCATGAGAGTTCGCGGAGTGTTTTCATTTGCTATCTTTAGAGAATCGTTTGTTCGAGTTAAACGATTTGTTGTTGTGTCACATGTCTAGGTACTTGTGTGCAAGTGAAAAAATCAAGGAGAGAAAGATGTGAGAATCAAGTTTAAGAGAATGAGACAAGGTTTATAAGATGAAATGAAATAAAGTGAAAAATTGTTTTTTAAATATTTTTTTGAAGGAAAAATATTTACCAAAAAGAAATTATTTTTCAAAAGGGAGATTTGAATTTTTTTTGGATTGTGGATTTTCAAATTTTTTTCCTTTTTTATATGTTTTTTCTTTTTTTTTAGTTTTTGTTTTTGAAAAGATTTTTTTTGAATTTTTGTTTTTCTAAAAAACTAACTTAAGTAAAATGCTTGTTTTTAGATTTTAGATTTTGTTTGATTTTTTTTACTCCCTTTTATAAGGAAAAGATTTGAAAGGATCTTTTTTGGGTTTAAAAAAATTAAGTTAAGTAAAATGTAAATTTTTTTACTTTTGGATTTTGATTTATTTTATATGTATGAACTAGCAACTAAATGAATGCAATGACTTAATTACAAATTTTCTGTTCTTAGTAGCTCCTAACCCAAAATTGTATAATTACACTTTGTCTTAATCCGATAAAATAGTTCTTAGCCAGGTAACGGACAAGAGTCATCGGTGCATCATGAATCATCGTAGCAATGCAGTCGAATGTTTAAGTACCTTTAGAGAAACAATCACTATAATATTTACGATTCACCGTAATATTTATATATGATTTTGCTCCACTGTAGCCTAGACACCAAAAAATTAGATTGTTGAAAGAAGACAACTTGTGAAGATACAATTAAGCCCTAGATGAGCTCGCGACACCTTAACTTCAATGTCTAACCGTTATTATTAATAAAATTCTACGATGAAATGCAATTGTGGGCCAAGGAAGGGGTGATGAAATCCCGCACCTTATGTGGATTGAGATGTTACCTTTAGAAAAGAAAATAAGATGATATAAATGCAAAACATAAATTAAACATGTATTAACAATGCAACTACGAATGAAATTTGATTTTGTTTATGTTTTTGGATTTTTAAAATGCAAGCAACCAACAATGCAATGAAAATAAAAACAAGTGATAAATAGAAAATTTATTTAAAGGCAGCAATTTTTTTGGTGCAAACTTAGCAAGCAGAGCGTAGTAGTTATTTAGCAAGCGGAGCAAGGCAATCTGTCTCGTTCTGCTTTTGCAACTTGAAAAGTGTTCGAACAAGATTTTTCTTTATATAAGGATAGAAAAAACACAAAAAGCAAATGAATTTACACTAAATAAAGAAATTCTCCTTTTTTTGGTTTTTGTTTTTATTTTTTTTCTGAAGAACAAAAAAGAGGCAAATGGTTTTTTATTGAATGAATCTAAAACAAATAAAACTAAAAGATAATTTTTTTTTCAAAATTACTAAAGGAAACTCAACCTGAAATATGAAAGGAATTTTTATTCTTAACAAAAACAAAGGAAACTGATAGTTTTTTGATTTTGTTTTAAAAAGTGAAGAATAGTTACAGAACAAAAAAGTTAAAACAATTTACTAACAAATACAAGCCCAAAAGAAAAATAAGACACTCAACCCAAAATACTTACTTAACAAAACAAAAGAAACCCAATTCTTTTTTAAGAGGCACTTAACACAAAATACTAACAAACACTTGACACAGCTAAAATAATTTTATAACAAAAAGTTCCTTTTTCCTTTTCTTTTGGGTTGTTTTCAAAATAAAAAAAATCAATTTACACAAAAAATTATAATAATTATGTATGGCAGCCCACTACCCAAACATGCTACGTTTCGCTTAGGGCTGTCAATGGGTCGGGTCGGGTCGGGTTTGGGTCGGGTTAAGTCGGGTTCGGGTTGATTTTAAATGGGCCGGGTCAAGTCGGGTTCGGGTTGATTTTAAATGGGTCGGGTCAAGTCGGGTTCGGGTTGATTTTAAATGGGTCGGGTCAACCCATTTATTAAACAGGTCAGAAAAGCTCAACCCGAACCCGACCCGTTTATAAACGGGTTGACCCGACCCAACCCGTGTAACCCGATTATAAACGGGTCGGGTCGGGTCGTAAATGGGTTGGGTCAACCCGTATAAGGTGTAAATGGGTCGTAAACGGGTCGGGTCAACCCGAATAAGGTATAATTGGGTCGTAAACGGGTCGGGTCAACCCATATAACCCGTATAAGGTACAAACGGGTCATAAATGGGTCGGGTCGTAAACGGGTCGGGTCAACCTATATAAGTATAAACGGGTTGTTAACGGGTCAATTTCGAGTTAGCGGGTCAACCCGAAACCCACCCGTTTATAAACGGGTCAAATTCGGGTTGACCCGAAAATGACCCGCCAAATTAATGGGTCGGGTTAACCTGCTAATTTCCGTGCGGGTTTCGGGTCATGTAGGAAATTGACAGCCCTAGTTTCGCCCTACTAATCCCCTCTTCTATTAGAAATCGACCTGGGAGAAAAACATTGAAATCAAAAAATCATAGGAGAAGGAAAGAGGAAAAAGGGAAAAAAATGGTGGCGGTGGCTCGGGTGGTTCTCGATTGGAATTACAGGTTGCGAGCGTTGGTTAGGGGTTACGGTAAGGGGTTGGTGGAAGTTCGGAGTTCGGGTGAGGTGTGGTTTGATGGTAGTCGTGGATTTAGTGGGAGTGAAGTGAAGAAGTAAGTAAGTTGAAGTTTTGATGAAGATGGTGTTGTAGGCCGACGACTGCAAAATTGAATGCAGTAGGTGCTATTGAATGCGAATGGTGGTTGAGTTTGTGGATCTAAGGTGAGGTTGAGGAGCTGTAGGAGAAGGTTACTACAGTGATGATTAAGGAGGGGTTAGGTTGTAGTTCGTGGGTGAAGAATGAGGAAGTATGAAAATAAGGGGATGTTGTACTGGTTGTAGGTAGAGGACTTTTGTTTAAGGAGATGTAATAAGAGGGAAGTCTACTGTGTTTGTCTCAGGCGGAGGATGGTCGTGAATTTGAATTGGTGGACTGTTGAAGGTAGGGAGTTTTAGGAAGTGGAGTAATGTGCAGTGGATGAAGAGGTATTTGGATGAAGGAGGAAGAGCAGGTGATGGTGTTGCAATGATTGTGCAATGAAGTAGAAGTGGCTGCACGTAGTTGTTGGTGGCAGATTGTAGATGGATGAATTTTAATAATGGATGTTGCAATAGGTTTGGGAGAAGTTAGTGGTAGGTTGTAGAGGAGTGGCAGTTTTAGTGAGGTTTGTATGTGCTGCGGTTTGTAACTCGCAATGTGAAGTTGAAGGAGTTTGGAATGTTTGTTTGGTTGACAGGAATGTTAAGTGTAGTTGTGGGTTGCAGATGTGAATGATGGTTTTTGCAGTGGGTTGCAGTTCAGTGTTGTTATGATGGGGAAATTTATAAATGAAGAGTTGAGAGGAAGTAATTGTTGGCTACAGAGGAGGATGGAGTAGTATCGAAGGTTGTGAAGGTGCTTGGCAATTGATTCATGGGTGAAAGGAGAATGATGTGAATGGCAATTTGTAGTTTTTTTTGTTTTTTCTGAACAACGGTGGAATGTAGCAATGAAATGTCACAGAAACTATGTACAAAGAACCGTGTAAAACTATTTTATTATAAAGACCAGTGCAAAGATTGGTGAAAATTATGAAAATATGAACAAATAACAAGTGAAAATATGAACAAAGAGCTTGTGGTGGTTGAATTTGATGTGCAGGTTGTAAACTGTGAGGAGATGTTGTTGGTGATGATGGAGAAGTATGCAGTAGTGATGTCGAGAGGATGCACACAGTTGAAAACATAATGAAAACTTAGAGATGAAAATAAAGTGCAAAATTAAAAACAGAATAGTGATAGAAGAAAAGAACAGTGAACAAACAAAGAAAGTGAGTAGTTTGATTTTTTTAATCACACAAAACACAAAACAAAATAAAACACAAAATAATTTGAAGAGTAAAATAAAAATAAAAATATTATCCCCCAATAACGGCGCCAAAAAATTTGTTGATAACAATGGAAATTTCTGTCGACTGGAAAATCGTCGTTGAAAACATAATTGTTATAAAAATCGCAAGTGCAGGGTGTACAATCATAGTACGTATGCGAGTACGGGTTGATCCGCAGGGAAAGAATTAAATTATAATAATACTCAATCAAATTAGCCTAAAGTTTTGAAGTGATTTCAAACTAGAAAAATTGTAGAAAATAAACTATAGCAAAGTGAAAAAAAACTATGTGATTAAGAAACAACTTAGAGGCAAATTCACTTCCAGTCATTCATATAAATCAACACAAAATTAATATATAATATCTCATCAAAATATTAAATAGAAATGACAAATGTGCGTATCATAAGTATGATCTATTTGTGCTATTAATTAGCACAACTTAAATCATCAAACTCTAACACACCATTCAAATCCACTTATCAAAACTCTTGAAACTGACATGAAATTAAAAATAAAATCTAATTTAAGCATGATCTATTTACTATTAATTAGTAACATAGACCTTCAAGTTTGGATTCTAATTTGAGTTTCATTATCAAAATCACTTAGGCAAACGATCAAATAGTTTATGTTAAAAATGGAGTTAAGCATAGCTTATTTGAGATGTCAACACAGGCTATCAAAAATCACTAAAAAAGAGACATAAACCACCATCATTCATAATTTCCATTAAGAACATAAGAGAGATCACAAATGAAATCATTATGTTGATTTAATATGTTTCACGAGAGCTTCATTACCCCCATTTTGAAGGGGTTTTGCTACTCATATTTGAAAACATGTCAACATAAAATGATTTCAACATAAAAATTAAGAAAAATGAGAGCTTATTAAAATAAAAGAGAGCTAACTACTTACATTAAATAAAACTAAACTAATTACAAGAATTAAATCTATGCTACTAACATGAAATAAGAGAAGTGTAAACTAAGTAGGAGAGCATGAAATAAAAATAGCATGAAAAGAGAGCATAAAATAAAAATTGCATGAAAGTAAAAACAAGGTTAAGAAGCCATGAAAGAATTTTTTATTTAACTTTGATTTGTGGCTACAATAGTGCATGAAAAAAAGAAGATGATTACATGAAACATAAGGGGTATTTATACATGCTTAAAACTCTAATTCATACTTTAGGGGACTGCCTAAAATGCCATTGAGAAAGTGTAACCTCCAACTAATCATTAAGGAATTAATTAATCCCCACTTACATACCTTTAAGCCTTCACTAACTGTGCATGTGCTTTTAATTATGGACCAAATGATACTGGGTAAGTGGGCTCCTCCATGTTACATTAGTTCTTTTATCTCAATTCTCCATTTGCCTTCAACATATGTGCATGCATACATCCATGAAACCTCTTCATATTTGCACTTCATTTCCTATACATAAAATTAAAAATATGCAAATAAATTTTCTCAAATTAAATCATACAAAAAATTACCAGTTTACTCCCCCTAAATGAAGATGAGTAAAGATGATTTGAAAACAATTTAAATTTTGGTTAAAACATGTAAAATACCCTAATATGCTCATTTATTTAATTAAAAGAAGACTAAATGTGAAAGTAAAAATATACACTTTTACGTGCACATCAACTTATTGATAATATATGATGTCAACGTCAATTATTGTCTGCATTGTTGGTGTTTATAACCTCCTGCATTTAAGCTCTCTTAATTGATCAATCATTGACGACATTAGACGTCACTTAATGTCCCCTCGACGTTGATGATTCTTGGAGTCATTTAAAGAAATATCCTCGAAGAGCTATGAAGTGTAGCATCGCTTTAACGTAATGCTAACATCTTTTGTGGTTGTCGACGACGAGTTTATCTTGGTTGCAATAGATAAAAAACGACGTCATCAAAGTACTGGGTCAATGAGATTCGATATGGGTTGTATCGACACTCACTGATGGCTTACAAAAATGATCACTTATGATGCTGACTAGGTTTGGCATCATTGTCCCTTTTATTACTTGCAACATTGTCTATGTCCATCTATTGGCGCAATGCGGCACCCTACTCCTTCGATGATGACCTACCCTTATATTCTGATTGTTGATCTTAGCGCCATTAGTGTATCGTTGATCAAATATCTTCTATGATAGTGATGGAGATAATACTTTTATTGACATTAGCACTATTGTTTTTAGAACTACTTATTGCCGTGGTCAAGTTGCACTTCGACATTTTTTGACAACAATTATAGTAGTAACAATAATCAAACATCTAAAAATACTACAATCAATAATAATTACCTGATCTAAGCATAATATATTTAGAATACTGTAATAATTAAACAATCATCCATAGAATAACATACATCAATGAATAAGATTTTCGTCAATAATCATAGGTCTTAAAATTTAAATTTAAATTAGTTAACTTAAATAATTCGTAGCAATGCGCTTTTTCCAACAGTCTCCAAACTCAGCAAACCCAGTTCCATATCATCAGGAAGCCACCACGAATTCAATGAAGGAAACCGCATATGAATTGAAGTTCGTATGCACAAAATATCATGATTAGAAGATATGATTTTGCTTATAGTTTAATGATAAAAATAAAATACATATACCATACCAATATGTTTGTATCTCCTCCTCATCCCTTATCACAATCGAACCCAATTTCAAGCCTTCAGCCGACAATATCTCTCCACCCTATATGCCACCATAGGCCACTGCACTCCAGTCGACACCACCACCATGACCCATGCCCTAAACCATGCCACCTCTAATAGCCTCAGCACCCACAACCTCTTCTATGCTGCCACGTTGACCCGTGAACACCATCACTTCACGATGATATCCGGGCAAATCCAGGCACCTATGACGTGATCTAACCTCTTGGATCATCCATACTCGATCTGCTCTACAAGCCAGTAGCTTCAGATCGTCCCATAGTCAATGTTTCACCATCGATCACCAAGGCCTAAAATGGATGGCCAAGGGTTAATTATCGATTTCCATCTGCATCGAACGTCGTTCCTAGAAATGAATGCTTGCCGTCTGGTCCATTCGCCAAGAGATTTTCAACGATATATAATTCAATATGGTTTGGACACTTTGATTTTTAAGTCAATTTGTAACTACAGATAATTACCACCATTAGCAGTGGATTAAGAAAATTTGGGACTAGGAAAGAAAAATGAAGATAGAGGTGACGACTAGGGTTTCATAATCTCACTTATATAGTTGTTTGGCTAGGTTATGGGCTGTGTATCCATTTTGATCCGAAAAAGGTACGTCAACTATTTAAACACTATAACGCCTTTATTTCACAAACCGTAACTCACATATATAAAAATTATATATCAAACTGATTAGCTTGGAAAGACCTTCGCAATAGTTATAAATAAGATCCCCAATTCACTCTTCTATTAAAATTTTATTTTTAATTACTTTAATATTAACAGCGTAGAATTTGTGGGTCATTACATTCTTCCCTCTTAAAGAATTGCACCCTTGCAATTTCCCATATACAACTTTCAATCAAAATTAATAAGTTATCGGTTAAACAACAAATTATGGAGAAATAGACCAATCACAAAGTATTATATAACGACCATATAATATTAAATATGATACTGTCAAATTCATCCATAAACTGAATCTAAACTTTCACCCATACACACTAACACACACGCACACTTTCTCATCCATACAATCCAAACTATAGTACATAAAATAACATTTTATTAATAAAAGTGAAAAAATATCAGATTAATTCATCTCATGTATTTTAACAATTCAACCATAACTGACTATTGTTGAAGTCCACAACAAAACATAGGTTGATCCAAACATGCATCTGCTTATAAATAAAAAAACAAAAATTAGTAATTAATATAGCTCATCCAAATAAACACACATATTCAAAATAATGTGATATCATCCGCATACTAACCTATCAACCAATAATTTGTATGTGCTAATTACTATGCTAACTATACATTCATCATAATAGGCATTCCCTTAAACTATTGATGACCTTCCTTATAGTTTCATCCTCAAGATACCCGGTGTACCATTTCATACTAATATCATTGTTAAGCAAAAAAATGGATCGAAACCAAGAATCAAAATGAAAGCACCAGTTCAGATAAAAGTGAAAAGAAAAAGAAAAATGTAGACAAGAACACATAGAAGTTTTTATAGTGGTTCGGCGTAATCTCTGGTTTACCTCCACTTGAATCTATTTTACTAGTTTTTCTCTCTCTAGATTACAAATAGTTAGATCTGATCTGGTCATAATCTAGTGGATCCCAGATTTATAATGGAGTTAAAAATGTTATTTGAGGAGAATAGAAGTGAAGAAAGTTAATCAAAACTCCAAGTCCAAGAGCATTGATGGAGATCCGGTAGAAAGAAGATCTTTTTTGGTAGGTTGGTATTTATAGAGGAAGCGGGGGGCATAGAGTCAGAGGTCGAATAGTAATGAAGTCCAGGAGATAGCACGAAGTTACACCAGAAAACCCAAGCCAACCTTAGTCAAATCCTTAACTCGATTGCGAGTTAAGGTCCTTAACTCAGTACTGAGTTAAGGTTTTTAATGCCTTGTTCAATTCTTCACTTGCTCTACTTTCCCATCTTGTTCTTGAGCTGGTTCTAGTGACCCGAAATCCTTAACTCATCAAAATCCTTAACTCGTAAAATCCTCAACTCATCAATTGCTTAACTCGTCAATTCATTAACTCGTCAAACTCTTAACTCGTCAATTCCTTAACTTGGTGCTTAGTTAAGGACTTTGTCTGATTTTCAGTGAAACTTCTCCTAGGCACCTCACTGCCTCTCCTAAGGGTGCTTGCCAAGTTTTAAGTCATTCCGTCTCCGTCTCGATGCTCTAACCTTTGTTAAAGTCTCAATTTGAGGATGACCTATCTTAACTTGGGGTTGACCTAAGGCCTTAACTCGGGGATGAGTTAAGGACTTAGCCAATTTTCCCACCAAACTTCCCAAGCTACATTCTCTAGTGTTTTTCAGCATGTTTCCAAGTCTGTGAATCATTCTGCCTTCATTTTGATCTTCTAAATCCAGTTGAAATCTACTTTTGCTCAAAAGCTGGTTAACACTTGCCCCCAACGTATGTGTTTCGAATGAAAGGTGTGCTTTGCTCAAGAATACGTTCTAGTAATCAGTCTTCAATAGTCGAGCTCTCCGACTGTCCAAATCAAACTTTCTGGTTATCTATTAATCCAAATCTTGGTGGATCGTATGGTCCTTTCGGATTCTCTTGTAAATCACAGGTCATCCCGTGTTTGTCCAGGACTTTCCTTTCTCTGATTGCAAGGCTTTCAAATACATTAATCCAATTTGCATCCAATCCGGGGCATGGTCTTACCAAAGCATTCATCTTCCAATCTAAAACTCGATCTCTTCGGACTGTTCTTCATCTACTCTAGGGTTCAATCTCTTTGGTGGTCACTTACTGGATCTGATTCGCTTGCTCTTCAGTAGGGGAACCCAACGACCGAGTAGGCCCATCCACTCACTCTTTATTAAGGGGACCTACCCTTGACCTCTCCGTGTCCTTCTTGAGCCTAATCCGCTTACTCTCCGGCAAGGAGACTCAATGACGAGCAAGCCCATCCACTCAGTCTCCGGTGAGGTGACTTACTTCTTGCACTCCGACCCCATCTCTTCGGACGGTAGCTTAAAGCGATCCTATCCGTAGAAGCCAATCTACTCACTCTTCCGTGAGGGGACTTGGACCTTGCAATCTGGCGCCATCTCTCCGGATGATACTTAAAGTGATTAATATCGTGCAAACCCATCTTCTCACTCTCTAACGAGGGGACTTGCACCCTACACTCCGGCTCTGTCTCTGCACACAGGACTTAAAACGACCAATATCATTTAAACCCATATGTTGCTCTTCGACGAGGGTTCTTGCATCCTACACTTCGGCCTCTTCTCTCTGGATGAGACTTAAAAATGATCAACATCAATCATCACATTCAATATGGATTATTCAAAAGTTAAATATTCGAGTGAAAGCAAGAAAAATAAGAAGAAATTCAAAGTATTCATCTCGAACATCCAACTCAAAGCATGCTTAGAGACTAATCTAGGTCTCGTACACGTTTAAGCAGTCCAAGGTTATTATCGTCCTAAATAGTCATCTCAGGCATCCGACTCAAAGCGTGCCTAGCAACCATTCGGAATCCCATACATGTGTAAGTGGACTGAGGTAATTGTCTTTATTACATAATGCAAAAGAAAAGTATAAGAAAAGAAATGAAAAAGCAAAGTGTGGGAATCGGGTTCGACTCCTGTTCATCCCAATCATGGGATTTCGAGCTTCGGACCATATCCCTGGTTATTCTTAGATGCATTTTCTGCAAATAGTGGTTGCTCCGGCCGCACCATTGCAGTTCGGTTCCTCACATTCTATTGCAGTTGGTTGTTCGAACTAGTTCTTCTATCAGACCATGAAGGTGTTGACACTTGTTCGTTTTATGTCCATCCTTCTCATGGAAGATACAAAACTTTTTGGATCTTTTCTCCCGATCAGTAGGCTCTCTCCTAACTGGCTTCCGATAGAGGATCTGCCTCCTGATGTCTAGATATATCCTCTTTGGAGTTTCAGTCAAGTCGGTGTAGATAGAGAATTTCGGTTTCCTCCTTTGTCGTTTCAGTTCTTCGAAGTTGTCACCAGTTCTCCTTTCTCCTTTGTCTTTTCGATTTCCTGCTTCTGAATTTCCTCTATCATCCACAATGTTAACTTCAACGTCCTCATCCTCAGTTTCAGTGTCTTGCTAATGCAAATGTCTTTTGGCTTTATGGTAGAATACTGCAAGATCCATGGTGGATCCCTTTCTAGTGCAACTTTAAAGTCGGTCTTGCTTGCGACTCCACACACTACCACCATCAAAATTGTTGATGGATTCGGCTTATCGACGGTCGCAGCCGCCGTGTTGAATCTTGTCAAATAGCTTCATAAGGTCCCTTTGGGCCTTTGTTTCACGCTTGATAGCGTCATCACATTCTTAGGCCGTGAGACGTGAACTCTGAACTATCTCAAGAACTTACTCACCAGATCGGTCCATTTCCTAATGGACCCATTTTCCAACTGTCTAAACCACATCGCTACCAAATCGATCAGTTATAATGGGAAGCACCGCCCTACTACCTCATCAGAAGCATCCAACACCTTCATATGTCAGATGTATCTCATTAGATGAATAGTGGGACCCAACTTTTCATCATACATTTCTAGCGTCGGAAGCTTGAAATTCAGAGGATTTCTCATATTTTAGATATTAATGCAAATGGATACCTATTCACATCCTTCAAGCTTTGATCTGGGGGTCCAGCTCTTATCATTCTCCTTACCAACTCAACAAGTCGGTTTTCACCGTCCAATGAAGGCCTCCATCCAAAAGAAATACTTTGCCCTTTGTTCCTATAGGGGAACTCTGGTACATACTTTGGCACATATTCCACTGGTTGCACATTAGCATTCTGAGCCACAGCTCTGGTTTCATTTTCTCCTCCATTCCTACGTGGTAGCTATAGCACATATCCTGATGGTTGTTGTGCATTTACATTTTGATTTGTATTTCTAACTCCATCCCTATCAATTTCCAACAGTCCAGCAGTCACATCAACTTTGCCTCCTAGTATAATTCTTTTGGTACCGAGTTGGTACTAAGCTATTCTGTTTATGGGGACATTGTTCCTATTTGCTCCGCTCTATTTCCAGATGCTCCTGCATTAGCTCCTTATCCTACGTCTGGATTCCTACAGCTCTAGCCATTCCTTATTGTCCTATACTTTGAAAAAATCCCTCCAGCATCTTTCGTTGTCTAGTCATCATCCCATCTTGCATCTCCTTTATCATTCTCTCTATCTCTTGCTTGGTCACATTGATGGATTGGTGAGAATTTGAGGACACCTCTTAGCTGCCCCCAGGCTCTGGTTGACTTAAACCAGTTTTAGATCTAGTATTAGGCCTCTTCATCTTCTCCAAACTTCAAATTCAAGCTTCAACTATTCAGATCTAGCTTTGGTTCTTAGTGAAAGCTCCAAAATATTAAACCAAAAAATGGATCAACACCCAAAATCAAAATGAAAACACCAGTTTAGATAAAAGTAAAAGGAAAAAGGAAAAAAGTAGATAAGAACACACAAAAGTTTTTATAATGGTTTGGCATAATCTTCAACCTACGTCCACTTTAATCTATTTTATTAATTGTTCTCTCCGGATTACAACTAATTAGATCCGATCTGGCCACAATCTAGTGGATTCCAGATTTACAATGGAGTTAAGAATATTATTTGAGGAGAATATAAGTGAGGAAAGTGTAATGGAAGCTCCAAGTCCAAGAGTGTTGAAGGAGATCTAGTATAAAGAAGATCCATTTTTGATAGCAGGTAGGTTGGTATTCATAGAGGAATTAGGCAGCATAAAGTTAGAGGCACAAAAAAATGAAGTCCAGGAGATAGCATGAAGTCACACTAGAAGACCCAAGCCAACCCGAGTCAAATCCTTAACTTGGTTTCGAGTTAAGGTCCTTAATTAAGGTTTTTGATGCCTTGTTCAATTCTTCACTTGCTCCACTTTCCCATCTTCTACTTGAGCAAGTTCTAACGACTCGAAATCCTTAACTTGTCATAATCCTTAAATCATCAAATCCTTAACTCGTCGAATCCTTAACTCGTCAATTCGTTAACTCCTCAATTCCTTAACTCAGTGCCGAATTAAGGACTTAGTCCAATTTTCGGTGTAACTTCTCCAAGGCTCTTCATTGCCGCTTCTATGGATTCTCACCAAGTTTCAAGTTATTCCATCTTTGCTTAGATGCTCAAACCTTGTTTAAATTTTAACTCGGGATTGACCTAAGGCCTTAGCTCTTGGGTAAGTTAAGGACTGAACCAAATTTCCTGAGCACAATTCTCTAGTCTTTCTCAGGGTTTTTCCAAGTCTGTGAATAATTCTGCCTTCTTTTTGATCTTCTAAGTCTAGTTGAAATCTGCTTAATCAAAAGCGGGTTAACGATCATCCAAAATACCATGTGTACCTACCTATGGTCACATCCTCAAAATAGTATGTTTATATTCATGGCTATACCATTCAAATGATTTAGTCATCCACTTGTGCTGCAACTGCATTGATCCATGCATTACTTGATAACTCGTATGACCATTCCTCTACCAGGGAATAATTGAATAATCTCAATTTTCAATGTACTCATCCACTAGACCATTGCTAACACTAGCTCTATTACATCGATCTAAGGTATATGGATCCATTCCTCCAATCCAGGGTAGCAATTCCAAGTATCCAATAAGTTTCTTCATAATGCCCTTGCTAATGAGTACATCAAAAAAACACTCCGAGTATCAATGATCCCTTCGCATGTGTATTTGAACCCTTTCCTTTCTCCATCTAGCTTCTATTCATCCTTAAGGAACCATTCCACATTCTTTCTTTCCACGATAGAACGTTTCAACATTCTATCCATAGGTTACCCTTCCTGGAACCCATCCTTGTGGATAATCATCCTCACGATTCCATCGTTTAAGCCACTAACTCCGTAACACTTCTTGACGTCCTTATTACAATTTTCCATAGTATAGCCCTTCTTTGTTCTACTCACGAGCTCCCTTCTTCGAACTCGTCGTCGTTCCATCTTCCATAGTGATTTCTCTATCTAATAATTGAGACAACTCACCTAATATACCCAAAAGGTTCCTACTAGCAAGCAGAGTTCCAATGCACCTTAAAAGCAAAAATTTACCATAACATTTTTTATTTTCAAATCAAAGCTTCCATTTTCCTCTAAAGTAAAAGATATTTTCCTTCCTTTAAATACACCGTTACTTTATAAATACAATATCTCAAAATGTTTACCATCATTTTAAACACATACTTTTTGGGAAAACATTGATTTATATAAGAAATCAAATCTTTATTTGAAATGAAAAATCTTTGTTTTAAGATAACTATGGAAGCAAAAAATAGGGTTTGAAATACATATTTTTTAATTTCATATAATGGACTTTTGACCTATCCTTGATTCCTCGATAATGTCAAAATCCTTTAACCGCTATTACTCATCTTCATGGAACCTCTTCACGTTTCTTAGTCAAACAAGTTATATACAATTACAATATGTTAACAATAAGCGATCAACTGAACAAACAAGCAACCAAACAAACTACAACTAATCAAAACAAACAAGCAATAAGCAAACTAATAACCAATAACAACCAATACAAGCAAAAGAGATTAATCCAAACAAGCACAATATGAATTAATAGTTGAACATCAGATAAATAAATAAGCAAGTAAGAAATTAAATCAACCGTAGAGTAACAAATTATTAATAACATAATGCAATCAAAAAAATAATTCAGACAAGCATGACATAGATTAATTAAATAAATATTCAATGTGCAACAATTGAAACCATTCATAGTAAAACAGACTATCAACCATAAAAATTAATTCAAATGTACTCAACATAAATTAATAAGTAGTAAAATTTTCTTAATTGCAATTAATTTAACAATCATCAATGCAGTCCACCAATACATCTAAAGTAAACGATTAAAACCAGCAAGATGACTATCCCTAACATCAAAATGACCAGTCTCTTCTTCGTATCACAACTCTCTCCATGGAAGGGAATAAGCAAATGTCCTTATAGATAATTAGGGAATACTGCGCATAATAGCCATAAAGGTAACATCGTCGCAACAGATGTTAGGCAAACTTAAAACTCAACTTACCCAATTGTCTTACACCCCATGTTACAATATCAAGTTTTATAACTCTCAATTGAAATTGCCAAGTAAAACATCTTTTTAATAAAATAATTTTTTTAACAAACACCTCTAAATTTTGTTATTTAATTAAATATTTTACTTCTTCAACCATTTAATTTACAAATAAATCATCCTCATCTTAGTAAAATATTTTCCTTAAGATATTGTAAAAGTGGATATTTTATAATATGTATTTTTGAATAACATATATTCTCAATAAAACAATTTCAAATTAGGTCTCTTTTCAACCAAAATCTCTTTACCCAAAAATGTTTTTTCCTATCATCATTTATCAAAGATTACTCTTTTAAGTGAAAATCCTCAAAACCAAAATCAATTTCCAATAAATGTTTTCTGAATCAGATATTCTTCTTTGATAAAACTTCACTTTCAAATAAATATTTTATTGCATGCTTTACATAAAAAGATACTTCTCAATTACTATTTCCATCAAACTATTTTCAAATATTTTCGCCAATAATTTTTATAATAAAAACATTTCCACTATATTATTTTCAAATTCTTCTTCTGAGAAGATAATCTATTAAAAGTAAGATATCGTTTTATGAAAATAACCTCCTTATAGTACTTTTTGTCCAACTTATATAATATTTATCATGAATAATTTTTCAACAAAATATTCTTTTCTTATTAAAATAAGATTTCTCACTAACCATTCTCCAACAAGGTACTTTTGACGAAAACATTTTAAATTCCAGACTATTATCAATAGTTTTTTCCCTCAAAGCTTCTTTTCAAACAATTACTTCCCAACCCTTTCGGTATATATTTTGAAGTATCTATTAGCCAAAAATATCCTTTTTCAGAGTGATAATATATTTTTAAGGTATTTTAAATCAAAACGAGGTTGCAAAATACTTCTTAAAACATACCCTTTTTTTAGAAGACGTTCCCAAATTAAAACAATTGTTGCTATGATGTTCTTGTTAAACATTTCTTTCAAAACAAAATATTTTCGACCAAAATATATTTTCACAGAAATTTTCAAACAGAATACTTTTCAAAAAAAAGTTCTCTCACGTAGATAAAATCTCCTTTTGTTAGAAATGTGTTCCAAACCATTATATAATACTTTTCATAAGATGTTTTCAAAACAAACAAATATTCCCGTCTTAAAATATTCCTTTAAAGGCTGAAATTATCTTCAAATATCTAATTAAAACACCTTTTTAACAAAAACACTTGCAAATAATATATTTTTACAATATTTACTATTTCTTACAAAAATATCTTTGTAAAAATATTTTATTTCGCCAAATTAAATCCCTTATTTGAACAAATCACTTTATTTTCAAAATAGACATATTTTTCATTTTAACAAAATACCTTTAAAAAATCGGAATCTATAATTTATAACTTTTCCAAATAAATTACCATTCACTTAAAAATAAATGTGGTTCCATCTTATTAAGGTTAGGTTTCAATTAATTTAACATCGAGTGTATGTCGCCTGGGTTATAACCAACATCAAACCCCCTTATAAGTGTTCATCCTACCCCACTACTACTTTATTTATCTTCTGTACGATGGTCATCGGAAATAAAAATCATTTGAGGGTGAGATAATAGTGATTAAAAAACAAAATCCTACATAATATTCAATCGAACTCTCTCTCATTTATATTATAAGTCGACCTAAGGTACATGATAAACTACTCTAATTGGTTTAAATGTACCCAAGGCTTAAGGAATCACTAAACCTCAGCTTTGTTACCAAATTTGATAACCCACTATTTTTAAGGTCTAAAATGAATTATAAACAATGCCAAAAAATCCTTACAACTAATTCCAGATATTAAAAGCAGTGGACCATTGGTAGTTAAAGATTAAAAATTCTTAAACAATGAATAAAAAAGGAAAATCTCATAGCGGAATCAAACATCAATAGAAATAAACATATCTCAATAATATTGTTTTTACCAAAATTGGACACAACACTCTTCAGACATATTTGAAGAGATTAAAGTGAAGAATATAAATGAAAAATGAGGTTAATCTAACAAACACGCCAAAATAGACAAACAGAAATGTAAAAACACGAGAATTTAGAGTGGTTCGGTGTTGTAGCCTACGTCCACTATGGAAAGTTTACTGTTTTATTGATGATTCTCGCTGGTTACAACTAATTAAAGCAGTACACTCAAGATACAGTGGAGATTTCGGCAGAGTATCGGTGTAGAAGAGTCCAAATGTCCCTTTTCTAAAGGCCTAGGGCTTCTATTTATAGGTGTAGGCTGAAAATATCTGGCTCAGATCTTGGAAGACTCCTTCTCTTACGTGGGTGGGCCCACCAGATCGATCCCTGGACATTTGGGATTGATCCATGATTGATACGTATACAATTTGTATCGATAAAAAATGACTCCATTTGGGCTGAGATCGATCAGAGTCCAAGTAGAGGTGGTACGCAAGCTCCTATGAAATTGATAGCATTTGGACTTATAGATTTTGAGTTATGATCGATCCAAGTTTGACTTTTCAATAAACTGGCTTCTTCGTATCGATCTGGGTCATATCGATATGTTCTTATCCATGCTATCTCGTATCGATCGGAATGACGTGGCGCTACATTATAGGATCGATCCACTTTTCATGCCGAGTGACCGAGTCTTCCACTTTTACAGGCTTTGTTCGTATCGACCTAGTGTAACTCCATTTGTATCGCTTCCATAAAGTTGTTTCGTATCGATTACTGAGTTAGTTGGCTCCATATCGATACTTTCATATGCTTCGTATCGATCAACAAGGATATCTTTCGTTTTGATCCATCATGTGTTATTCGTATCGATTAATGGTCGATCGATACGAAGTATGTTAATGGGTGGATCGATACGAAGTGACAGTTTTTCATGGATACGAAGCAGCTCCATTTTGATGGATACGAAGGAAGTTAGTGGGCGATGGATAGGAACTAAAGCTCTTTTTGGGGAATGGATACGAAATTGTATGGATACGAATAGAGTTGGTTTTCTCAACCTTGATCGATCAATATCTCGAGCATAAGAACTCCGATTGACTTGAAATTTGGAACGTTGGCTTCCATAGCTTTGCTTGTCGTATCATACCAATTGTAGCTCGATCCGGACTTGAACAAAATTTACCAGTATCCATAGCTGACCCATGTATAACCGTTCTTCGGGACGAACTGTCTTTGGTTTCTAGTTAATTCCTTGGTGTCACGGCCTTGCCAATAGGTGGGATAGCAAATATAATTATTTTAAAACATTATCCCATCAATTTACATTTTAGTACATCAATTATCATCAACTAGTAAATGATATAACCATAACGTGAAGGAATATACGAAATCAGCTATCCGTGATATAATCTAATAATTCACGCTTTCATTTCCTCTTTTGCTTCTACTTGCAACTTAATAACTGTACAGATATATATAATAAAAGGAAATCAGTTACAACTATGTTTCGATTACGCCTAACCCTATAAATTACGATTGTAAGCTCGATAGTTATTACATAGTAAAAGACTGCATACGTACCCTTTTTAGGGGTTCAATCCCACGTAATTCTATTTTTTTGATCTTCTCCTCCATCCAAATACTTGTTAGTACATCGCAGCTATAACATCTATGCAACCATTGTAACCATCATAACCAATCAATCAATTCAATAAATACAACCATAGAAACCATTACAACCAATGCAAACAATATAAGCATAAAATAGTGTTGCTACCATTCCATTTCAACAAATCATCACATGTGGAAAACACAATAATAATAGGACCCAATTATCAAGCGCCAACAATATTCAATGACAACCCCGACCCATCAAATAATAAAATCACAACATAAATATACTTACATATATTATTAATTATCAACTATTATAACACATCATTAATGTAAGTATAAATCATCCGTGTATAAAAATCACTCCACAGTAGTAACACAACATCAATGCCATCAAGTATGTATAATCCAACCAACATTAGTAACACAACATCTATCCATCATCAAATAACCATATTTAACTACCCATCAAATGGTAGAAAAATGGTAAATATTGCACAATCATCAAAATGCAATGCCATCATCATATAGCAAACATATGTTGTAAGAACCTAGTTTTGAGCAGTAATTAATTAAAATAATAATAATGGTGATTTAATTAATTAATATAGGGTTCTAAAGATTAAATGAGAATAGTTTTGGAATTGATTTAATAAACGGGGTTGAAATGTAAATATGTGGCAATTAAATAAAATAAGTTAAAAAATGGAAGTCATATTTTGTAAAATTATATATGGAATAAATGATATTGATTTGAGTAGAAATATTTTTAAAATACGAATTTGAACTAATTTGGATTAATAAATTGAATTTTTATATATTGGGTTAAATATAGCAAGTTTGGGTAAATAATTAAAATAATAAGAAGCCATAGGAAATAAATTTTACAAAATTTCATAATATTGTACAATTAATTGAGAAGTATTAATATAAATTTATTTAGAATTTTATTGTGATTTGAATAAATTGGAAATTAGTTTTATAAAAGAAAAGGAAAATAAATATTTGCTTTAGTAAATAAGCCTAAGCCCAAGAACCTAATACCCAAACCTATTTTCTAATATTCTCATCTATCTAGAATCCAAGCATTTCTAACACTCTATAAAAATTAATAAGAAAGTTAACTAAATAAGATAAGGCTAAAAGTAAAATTTTTGTAAGTGTCAAAATTTGACCACGAAATTTGTGCATTGCATTCGCGTCAATTTTTTGATCAACTTTCATATATAAAGGTTTGAAACCAAAGCTCAAACAAAGAAGTTATCGACGTTTCAAGTTTTTTGATTCAAATTAATTTAAATGGAATTCAAATTTAAATAACTAACAAATGCTAAAGTTTAGAATTGAAAAACTAACGATAGTTAGACTTGGGGGTTAAGTAAAAGTTAGGACAAAAGCTAACAATAATATTAATTAAGAAATTAAATTATAAATCAATGGTAAATAAATATTCCTTTCCAAAATACGATGACTGGTCGACCTCTACCTAGGGCCAACCAACCGCTAGAGGTCAACCATCTTGGTTGGAGCGATCGACTGGTAATCGTGCTGGCGGGGGCTATGGTTTTTAACATTATGAATGGCCTAGATTATATTACTTTAAACTAACTTAAATATGATGGTTCTGATGCTTTCTAACCACTAAAATAAAAGCCTAGCTCCCTCACTTTTATTTACAAATTATTTGAGAACTAAATTAAATTCTATCGGTCTCTCCCTTCTTGAAAGATTCAAAAAAAATCTCTAGGGTTTCAGGTAAAAAAATTTAGGTGTTTAATATTCGATTTCTAATTCTGTTCTTCTCCAATCCCTAAAATTTTGAATTTAATTCATATACAATTCTCTTATTGTATATTTCTAAAAGGAGGGATCCGTAAAAGATTGAAGCGGGTATAAATAAATCCAAAAGGTAGAGCTAAGGACTTTCATAAGTGAAAACCCTAGTTTTTCTTATTTTAGTGGTTGTATAGTATAATTTGGGTTTGATATATGCCTTGGGGAATTTTGTTCATGAAAGCATCAAATTAAAACCACAAAATTCCTCTAGGCGAAATGTCAATCCTTATGTTATGATCTCAATTATTCTATATTACAATAGTGGGACTGTAAAGTTATTGCAATTTTAATGTCTTACATTCTGTTCCACTTCTCATCTTTTTACTTTGGATCAGATTAAGGGTTTTGAAAAGAAACAAGTTAGGAAATGAATAGTAAGGTACATATTCACTTTATTCATAGTTTGCACTCCTATTTTCGTAATTTAAATGAAAATTCCCTTTTTTATTTTATATATTGAAGCTGAATAGAGCGTAGAAGTATTTTAATCATAAATTCAATTAACTTTGATTCTGCTACTTTAGTATAATATAAGTTTGATATGGATTCTATTTTATACAAGTCTGTAGTTGAAGTGAGAATGTTGGATATATGGTATGTTTGTTGATATGAAATTGGACTTGTATAAATTTAAGGTTTTGACATTAAAGTTAAGGACCTCTAGCTCAAGTGTTTAGGGGTATGACGCTTTAGACCAAATTCTTAAAGGTTATTGGTTCGCACCCCCGAGTCATCAGAAAAAGTGCTCTGCTTGAATAAAGTATTACTCATGTTATCAAAAAAGGTTTTGACATTTAATCGATTGGCATGGGGAGCAATCTTCGCATGCTTGGAAATATTTTTAGACACATATTTATATGTATATATATTAGTGCATAAATAGTGTATAATTAATAGCGTATTAATTGAGTGGTAAATAGGTTATTAATTAGTATTAAATCCTCCTTAGGGAAGAAGCAAGATAATTATGGATAGTACCATTATAGAATGAGATGAGGTATATGGTATTATGTTAAGTGAGTGAAAATAATGACTAAGTTATAGGGATGTGAGGTCAGTCTAAAGCACATGAAAACAACCTAGCTAATCTGGATACTAACAGTGTGACTTTTGGGCTGATATGAGACATCACTATAACAAGTACCCACATAGGACGCGAGCTTAGTCCCAAATTTTATAGAGTAAACCTGCGCTAATCTGGCTACCAATACCTAAGAATAATCAGACTAATATGAGACGTCATAGTTTGTGTTACAAAACATAATACGTAGGACCTGTTTCGGGGTTGGGGGTAGTAAGTGGCTGATTGAGGGCCTGCCTCCTTGTTTAGAAAGTATTAAACGATCGGGGTTAGCATAGGCATGGTAGTGGATATCTTAGGAAGGGTCTGCTTTAGGTTTGAGATACTAAGTAGCCATGCTAGAGTCTGCCTCTCCCATAAAGAAGTATTAAGTGGCCTGATGAGATTTCGTGCGTTGTCAACTAGATAGTATCAGAGAGGAGCCCATCTTAGGATAAGTAGTAAATGATGTGGATCTACCTAAATTAAGGTATTAAATGGTCAGAATTTTCCTAGTTCCCATTGGAAGGGTATTAAATGACTTGGATACCATCTCTTACAATGCTAGGACATTATTGACGGTAGATGCATAGGACTGGGAATGGCCTTTAGCCAATAGTTGAAGATGGATTAATGAGTTGGATTGGAAATGGTATAGGTTATAGAGTTGGTCTTACAGTTGGAGAAAGTAACATATAATATAATTTGGACGTGTAAGACATATTCTTATTTAAGTTATACCGCCCAAGTACTATTATAGAAAGGCTTGACATTTTTATTCGCTAGGATTGTTGTTCTAACTCCCTCCTCATTACAACACATGTTAAAGAAGATGACGCAGATTTCAAAGATGGTGGCGGAGATAGAGACTTATGGAAATTATTTATCTATATACTTTTGTTGTTCTTATATTTATGATGTACCCTTTAGATATGATGATGTATTTTATGATATTGCACTACAAATATTTGATGTTGTTATGTAGCATTATGTTGTATGTTTCTGAAAATTGAATTTTTCAATAAATGGGTATTGTTTCTAATATTATATCTTATCCTTCTGCTGTGAGATTCTGAATGTGTAGATAGACAGCTCTATGTATAGTTCCCTATATCAATTTTACCACTAGCTAGCTTTGGAATGGGTCTAAGGTCGATGAGCCTTTTGTGGATCTAAAATTATGCCCATTTCAAGGCGGATTGTTACATTTGGTACTAGAGATTAGGTGTAACGACCCGTAAATTTCAACTGTTTTAATAACGTAATTAGTTGAAATTTTGTGAAATTTTAAACGATAAAATTTCGAAATAAAAATTTAATATTTGGAATACGTCTAGTTAAACATAGCGACTAGTAAATTTTCATCTGAAAATATGAAAGTTATTTTGCGCGTAAATTTACTTCGATTTAATCAGTTAAAAAGCGATGAAAATAAAATGTTTCCGAAACCTAAATATTTTTACATAGAAAAATTCTAAACCATCTTCTGAGCAAGATTTCAGTTTGTCGTTTTTCCAAATTCGGACATCTTTGGCTCCGTCGATCTTATTTTTTAGCGTTTTTCTTGCATTTTCCACTATTAGAAAATTCGAATTTTTATAATTAAATCGTACTGCTAATATCTGTATACTATTTTGATCGTCTCATCGTGCTGATCTCTACGGTATATTTATTTTTGCGTTTTGAAGTCCGGTTCGCAGCGGAATCCGCGAAACGGTAACCGTACCGGTACCCGTTTGAGTCCTTTCGTTTCGAAGTCCTTTCGTTTTCTCTGTCTACTCATTATCCAGCGTGCAAAGCTGTCAGCCATTAATATTTATTATTCTTGATATTCGCGTTGGACTTTTGGTTGCTGGCTTTCACTATTTGCCTGCCGTTCCATTTATAATAAAAGAAAAAAACTGGCTATCACTTATTCCTCTATTTGCAAAATCCACTCAGTCACATGTCTCTCCTCCTTCTTCTTGGTTTTAATTTATGCAACAAAGGAAAAGGAAACAATACATATCATTTGTTTTTTTCTTCCATGTGTGTCTATCATCATCCAACTTCAAAAACCGATGCTCCTCTAAATCGCTTACCCTCGTCCGCCATCACCTCTAGCCTCGGCACCCCTAGCAGCGACTCATCCCTTGCACCTCCTCCCTCTCACTTCACCTACCACACCATAGCCCGCATCCACATCTCCGACCACACAAATGTGACAGCCTCCGAGAGCATCACCATGACCGCCATATCCACACCTTCTATCTCCCGACCCCGCTGAGCTTCAAAGCACTCCAACCCCATGCTAGCAGCCACGACAAGCCGAACTTCACATCCCACTCACACCATCCCATCGGCTGCAAACCACCTCACAGCCTCCCACCACGTGGCCACCATCGACCCGACCGACCAGCCTCCTCCGCTTGGAGCGCAGCCACCGGAGCAACTCCTCCCCTTTCTCGCGTTCGCCCCATCAACATCCGCATCCAAACCGCGTGCCAGACCTCGTCTACACGCACACCCAGGCCGAGCCTCCACCCACCTCAACCCGGCCTTAGCACTTCATTCCCTGTCACCATTCCACTCGGGTAACTTCTCCTCTTGATTTATATTAAATGTTATATATGTCATAATAAAGCAAGTATGGGTTTTGACGTTATGAATATGGGTAGGATGACTTTAGAATGGTTAGTGTATAATTCAGTGTATATAGTTATTATATATATGAAATGTTTATAAAGTTATAAAAGTGTATACAATTTATTCTATTAATTGTTTTGGGTATGTCTCTTTGAAGAAGCTCACCTATATTTAGTTATATATAATGTCAGCTTATATATAAGACACGTTTATGTAAAATTTTGCAAGTCTGCACATATATATGAATTAAGCAAGTTGTTTATAATACACATATATACAGTGTATATTCTGTTATAAATAAGCATATAGAATTTTGAAATTATATATATATATAATATGTATGTACAGTTTGTATATTTAAGCCTACGTATGTCTATATATGACCTATTGTGTATTTTGCATGTTTATTTATTTATTTATTTATTTTTCTTTTCTGAACAGCAGTTAGTTTGCATGTTCACGATATCATATCTCACTCATGTTTTATCGGAATGGGTTGATTCTATTTTTAAAAAGGAGTCAAGGTTACCTAGTTTATGCTTGTCAAATTTCAGCCAAATCCGACATCGTTTGATTAGTGGCCGAGGATCTGGAAGTTAGACCCAGACAGCTGTTCTTTTGTACTTAGAAATTATTTTACACTGCTGCAAACATGACCTGAGTTCATGTTTGACGCATCGTATCTCTTCTGTCTTACGTCGGAATGGGTTGATTTTATTTTTAAAAAGGAGTCAAAGTTACCTAGTTTATGCCTGTCAAAATTTAGCCAAATCCGACATCGTTTGATTAGTGGTCGAGGATCTGGAAGTTAGACCCAAACAGCCATTCTTTTGTACTTAGAAATTATTTTACACTGCTGCAAACACGACCTGAGTTCATGTTTGAAGCATCGTATCTCTTCTGTCTTACGTCGAAATGGGTTGATTTTATTTTTAAAAAGGAGTCAAAGTTACCTAGTTTATGCCTGTCAAATTTCAGCTAAATCCGACATCATTTGATTAGTGGTTGAGGATCTGGAAGTTAGACCCAGACAACTGTTCTTTTGTACTTAGAAATTATTTTACACTGCTGCAAACATGGCCTGAGTCTATGTTCGTGACATCGTAACTTTTCTCGTCTCTTGTCCAAAACAAGTGAATCTTTTGCAGTTTAAAATACAAGTTTTGATCTTTATTCATACCAAATTTCAAACCATTTCGATCTCGGTAGCACATAGAATTATATTGTTAAACTTTGACGCATGACATGTTTTATTTGTTGCTATGTTGAATGTTTTGATTTGATTTCATCGATTTCTGTTATCAGCTTTGATCGTTGAATTCGTGCCGATTTGTTTTTCTTGGATTCGTAACTCAATCTCTATGTCCGTATCAGTGTACGTATCCATGTCATCTTCTCGTGCATCTCTAGCCTCGAAAGGTGAGCAATCACTCACGATTAACGTTCTTATATTTATTAAATTTGATTTCAATTGAGACGACAATTGAAATATGCTGCTGTTAGTTATTTATATTGCTATATCTATGACATCATCTGTATCTGTTCACCTGTGACACCTGACATCATTATCTGTTATTTATATTGATATATATATATATATATGTCATCATCTATATCTGTACACATGTGACATCTGACACCCTTATCTGTTATTTATACTGATGATATATGCCCGTTACCATTGTTATATTATTATCATATCTGTTATCACTCTGGAAGTTCCCTGTTAGTATAGAATCACTATGGATTGAAATGATACATACCCGAACGGACTTTAGAATAGGAGAAAATCGTTATGGGTTGAAATGATAAACCCAAGTGATTTTCAAATTAAATTGAATTTGGGATTTTGGGTTGAAAATATATATACCCGAATATATTTTAAATTGCGGATTGAAATGATAAATATCCGTATCACTTGACCATAGGATAGAAAATTATATACAGACACCGTTGGTCTATATATAAATGTTTTTGAAAAACATTTCTACGGTTTTGAAAGAAAAATATGGTTTTAATAAATAATGATTTTAAAGATTTATTAAAGTTGATTTAATAAAGTTGATTTGAATCAATATGAAATATGTTTAAGTATTTATGTAAAATTTATATTTTTAAATATAGAATTTATAATGTTTCAGGTTGAAAGATAAAAATTGAATTGATTTGGAATTCTTAATTATTTAAGAATTATACTTAAATAAGTTGATTTGAAATCTATTAAATTTGAAAGTTTAAGATATGTTTTATAACTTGAATTAATTAAGAAGTGGCTTAAATGAATATTTCAAACTTATATAAATTTAAATGGGATATTTTGTCTATATAAATTTGTAAATTGAAGTTGTATCTTGATGTATTGAAATGATTAAAGAAATATTTCAGAAACTAAACGTAATGAAATTAAATTGGGACATAAATTGAATTGAAATTGATGATTTGAGATTTAATTAAATTTTAATTTTGGAATTCGAGTTTATGTGAATTGATTTGTGAATATCTAAACGGTTTAAGAGGAAAGTGCTAGGATGTCAAAGTGTTATGAATTTCAAGTTTTGATTTCCAAGTGTTATGATTTTAAAAGACTTATGATTTCGAAAGCGATATAACTTTGGAAAGTGATATGATTTTGAAATGGATTTATTTGAAGGAAAAGTGATATCGTATTGATATGGTTTTGAAATGGCAATGTTATGTCGGTTTTGAAATATAACTATTTTGAAATTTTATTAAATGATCATCGGTGTAATAATACGTAGTTATTAAAGAGACCGGGATCGGATATGGACATACTCTCTGTCGATACCGAAACCACTTTAATAACTAATATACGCGGAGTGTTGATCCAGAATGAAGTGGATGGTTTGGTGAACGCGTTGACTGAAGAAAGAGAACGATTTTGGATGACCCCTGACATGACTAAAACAGGAGCCGCGCCGGGCCATTGAGGATCGCCATCTCTAGCGGACACACTTCTTCGATACCATATCTATTACTTTTGTGATTCGATTTGGGTGCACCCCTCGATTTAGGAGTGTTGTTTCGCGGTGTTGGGGTAGTAGCTGCTATGCCCAACATCAGTCCGGATCAGGCAACTACTAGTATCCTAGTTGGTATCGCCTCATGTACCTTGTCATACTGATTATCCTATTCGCGACCACTACGATTTTGGTTTGTACCTTTAGTATATGGATTGCCCTCTGGTGACTTCCGGTTTTGGGGAAACTACGGTCTTGTATATGCTCTTGGGAATAAAAATGTGTTAAGGGTGGAATGGGCCATGACTTAACGCTATTTTGATATCGTACTTTACTGATTAGACATTATCTACTTAGCGTATTCTACTATATATATAGATAGTTTAATGGATCCTTAGAGGATGGTTATCCCAAACATCCTTTGAGTCACTTGTATTTCAGTCGTTATTTCACTTGAGTTGGATTTATTGATATAAGAATGTTAATCCTGACTCGAGTGTTTTGTGTTTTCTTTACTCTCGGGTCAGACTGAGTGTACCAGTATTCGAGACTCACCTTTGGAGTTGGAGCTTCGCTTGGAGATCCAGCTATCTATCCAGCTTTCAGATATTCAGTTGATTCCAGTGATGTATTCTGATATTGTATTTGACTATTGTATTCGAGACTTCTGTTGTATCTTGTTTAACTCTGTTATTTATATAGTAGCTTCATGAACTACTATTCTTTCGTTTCCGCTGCATTATTGTTATCTTACTCTGTTTCTGTGATCTGTGATTATTTTATTTACTGTATATGCTGAGTTTTGCCAATTTAAATTAACAATTCGGTATTTTGAATCATTCAAGTTCGACATGTGCAGATGCGAATGGTCCAAAATAGCGGGTCGTTACAGTTGGTATCAGAGCTCTGGTTTTAGGCAAAACTCAGCATATAGAGTTAAATTCAATTACAGAATCACTTTCGTTCGAGCTTGAATCTCTTCCTTTTGACTCGATTTCCTTTGAACTTTGGAACGCTCCCTGCGGTTCCAAAATTCATTCTTGTCTCTCCCTATTTGTCTTCTTTTGATTATGGAGTATCCCATAACTCCACTTCGAATGATCTCTATAATAATTCGGCGGTCTCGCCAATATCTGAATAATTTGTAAAAGAGTGAAACTCCTGTACAACCAGCGTTGATTCACCGAAGATTTCTATATCCTCGGTTTACGATGCTGTTATCTTTTGTTATACCCGAATTCTATCTTTGGCGATCGAATGACGATTTGTCGTAAAATTCTACATCGAATTTATTCTTGGAATCACGGTTGACCCGGTTAAGGTTACCCATGATTTATATAAGTTTGTCCATCTTCTGTTTGAAAACTCAATTATCTTATCTCCCTATCGGGTGTACCTTTTAGTTGAATTCTTTTAGTTAGAGTTTCGCTAATCTGAATCTCTCTTTGTTTTAAAATCCATTATATCCGAGTGAGGGAGTGTATTTGTAATTAATATTAAAATGTTTTATATATTGTGTTGTTTTGAGTTGTTGATGTTGATTTGGGTTTTCGATCGATTCGTCTAATCAACGCTATCGATAGAATTTCCAGAACACTTGAATAGAGCAAACTGACACAATATTATTTCAAATTTGGTAAATTGAATAGATTCGTATGATTATATTATATATATATAAGTATAGGAATTTCTGGAATTAAATAGTTAATTAAATTGGTTGTTGAATGATAATATTTGATTATCATTTATTGTTCTAAATGAATTTATAAACATGGTTTATAAATTGATTTGGAATCGAAATAAATTTTAAAAATCAGGAATTTGAGAATTTGATTTCCGGTGATTTCAACTTTGGTTTTAAAGTGTATATTATTAAAGGTATTTTCGAATAGAAACCGTTTTCAAAGATTTTAAAATGTTGAAATCAGTACTCTTCTCTTTTGTCGCTGGAAAATAATTTCAGTGATGACTGCAGCGTTATCGACATTCATTTTCGAGTTTCGAAGTGGAGAGACCATTCTGTAGCTTTGCTACGGTTTTGTTTTAGAAAAATATTTTGATTTGAATTATATATATATGGGTATATTATTTTAAATTTAATTTGGATTAATATATATAGTATACACATAATTATCTCTAAAAAGGTTCAGAAATTTAATTTGATTTGAATTTCTGTGGTATGGCTTGATTTATTATATATATAAAGATAAAATTTTGATCTGATATATACTATATATATTTATCTCAAAATTGTTGAACTAAATCGGAGATTTAAATTCTTAAGTTTATGATTTAAAGATGATTTCAATTATAAACTGAAGTCAAAATTTTTGGATAAATATTTAAACTTGAGATAATTGAATTTGAAAATTTTATTTGTATAGTACTAAATTGCATTTCAATATAACTTACCTAAATTATTTAAAGTTAAAATGTAATTGGATAATGTACAATAAAAATGTCTTTATAAATAAAATTTGAGTGTTTATAATAAATGTTATACACTAAATTGTGATTATAAGATGTTAATAGAGTTAGATAGGATAATAAGTAAAACTCAGTTAATAATGAAATAAATTTGTTTGAAAGAATTAATAAATTGGAATTTGATCAACTTATGAAAATACCTTGAATTTAAAAGCAGTTAGTGAATATAAATTAATTTAAATCGAAACTTTTATAGTTTAAATTAATTTATATGGGTTAAATATATGTCATAAGATATATTAAGTGAAATAAAATTTATAATAATTTGGAAGTAAAGAATTTAATCTATTGAAAATAAAATATGATTATAATAAAAGATTATTCAAATTTATGGTTTTAGAAATTGTAAATTGAGGATAACTGGATAATAAGATAATGAATTTAGAAATAGTTGAGATTGATCTTAGTGAAATCAAATTGATTAAATCAATTATTGAATATCAATTAATTTAAATTTGAATTTATATGCTTTAAATTAATTGTTATTTTGTATTTCAAATCTGTTTTTCTTTCTGGTTGTTTCTATTCTCCTACCTCGTTCCTTTTCGGGGACGAAAAGTTTTGAGTGGGGGAGAGTGTAACGACCCGTAAATTTCAACTGTTTTAATAACGTAATTAGTTGAAATTTTGTGAAATTTTAAACGATAACATTTCGAAATAAAAATTTAATATTTGGAATACGTCTAGTTAAACATAGCGACTGGTAAATTTTCGTCTGAAAATATGAAAGTTATTTTGCGTGTAAATTTACTTCAATTTAATCAGTTAAAAAGCGGTGAAAATAAAATGTTTCCGAAACCTAAATATTTTTACATAGAAAAATTCTAAAACATCTTCTGAGCAAGATTTCAGTTTGTCGTTTTTCCAAATTCGGACATCTTTGGCTCCGTCGATCTTATTTTTTAGCGTTTTTCTTGCATTTTCCACTATTAGAAAATTCGAATTTTTATAATTAAATCGTACTGCTAATATCTGTATACCATTTTGATCGTCTCATCGTGCTGATCTCTACGGTATATTTATTTTTGCGTTTTAAAGTCCAGTTCGCAGCGGAATCCGCGAAACGGTAACCGTACCGGTACCCGTTTGAGTCCTTTCGTTTCGAAGTCCTTTCGTTTTCTCTGTCTACTCATTATCCAGCGTGCAAAGCTGTCAGCCATTAATATTTATTATTCTTGATATTCGCGTTGGACTTTTGGTTGCTGGCTTTCACTGTTTGTCTGCCGTTCCATTTATAATAAAAGAAAAAAACTGGCTGTCACTTATTCCTCTATTTGCAAAATCCACTCAGTCACATGTCTCTCCTCCTTCTTCTTGGTTTTAATTTATGCAACAGAGGAAAAGGAAACAATACATATCATTTGTTTTTTTTCTTCCATATGTGTCTATCATCATCCAACTTCAAAAACCGATGCTCCTCTAAATCGCTTACCCTCGTCCGCCATCACCTCTAGCCTCGGCACCCCTAGCAGCGACTCATCCCTTGCACCTCCTCCCTCTCACTTCACCTACCACACCATAGCCCGCATCCACATCTCCGACCACACAAATGTGACAGCCTCCGAGAGCATCACCATGACCGCCATATCCACACCTTCTATCTCCCGACCCCGCTGAGCTTCAAAGCACTCCAACCCCATGCTAGCAGCCACGACAAGCCGAACTTCACATCCCACTCACACCATCCCATCGGCTGCAAACCACCTCACAGCCTCCCACCACGTGGCCACCATCGACCCGACCGACCAGCCTCCTCCGCTTGGAGCGCAGCCACCGGAGCAACTCCTCCCCTTTCTCGCGTTCGCCCCATCAACATCCGCATCCAAACCGCGTGCCAGACCTCGTCTACACGCACACCCATGTCGAGCCTCCACCCACCTCAACCCGGCCTTAGCACTTCATTCCCTGTCACCATTCCACTCGGGTAACTTCTCCTCTTGATTTATATTAAATGTTATATATGTCATAATAAAGCAAGTATGGGTTTTGACGTTATGAATATGGGTAGGATGACTTTAGAATGGTTAGTGTATAATTCAGTGTATATAGTTATTATATATATGAAATGTTTATAAAGTTATAAAAGTGTATACAATTTATTCTATTAATTGTTTTGGGTATGTCTCTTTGAAGAAGCTCACCTATATTTAGTTATATATAATGTCAGCTTATATATAAGACACGTTTATGTAAAATTTTGCAAGTCTGCACATATATATGAATTAAGCAAGTTGTTTATAATACACATATATACAGTGTATATTCTGTTATAAATAAGCATATAGAATTTAGAAATTATATATATATATATATATAATATGTATGTACAGTTTGTATATTTAAGCCTACATATGTCTATATATGAGCTATTGTGTATTTTGCATGTTTTTTTTTCTTTTCTGAACAGTAGTTAGACTGCATGTTCACGATATCATATCTCACTCACGTTTTATCGGAATGGGTTGATTCTATTTTTAAAAAGGAGTCAAAGTTACCTAGTTTATGCCTGTCAAATTTCAGCCAAATCCGACATCGTTTGATTAGTGGTCGAGGATCTGGAAGTTAGACCCAGACAGCTGTTCTTTTGTACTTAGAAATTATTTTACACTGCTGCAAACATGGCCTGAGTCTATGTTCGTGACGTCGTAACTTTTCTCGTCTCTTGTCCAAAACAAGTGAATCTTTTGCAGTTTAAAATACAAGTTTTGATCTTTATTCATACCAAATTTCAGACCATTTCGATCTCGGTAGCACATAGAATTATATTGTTAAACTTTGACGCATGACATGTTTTATTTGTTGCTATGTTGAATGTTTTGATTTGATTTCATCGATTTCTGTTATCAGCTTTGATCGTTGAATTCGTGCCGATTTGTTTTGCTTGGATTCGTAACTCAATCTCTATGTCCGTATCAGTGTGCGTATCCGTGTCATCTTCTCGTGCATCTCTAGCCTCGAAAGGTGAGCAATCACTCACGATTAACGTTCTCATATTTATTAAATTTGATTTCAATTGAGACGACAATTGAAATATGCTGCTGTTAGTTATTTATATTGCTATATCTATGACATCATCTGTATCTGTTCACCTGTGACACCTGACATCATTATCTGTTATTTATATTGATATATATATATATATATATATATATATATATATATATGTCATCATCTATATCTGTACACCTGTGACATCTGACACCCTTATCTGTTGTTTATACTGATGATATATGCCCGTTACCATTGTTATATTATTATCATATCTGTTATCACTCTGGAAGTTCCCTGTTAGTATAGAATTACTATGGGTTGAAATGATACATACCCGAACGGACTTTAGAATAGGAGAAAATCGTTATGGGTTGAAATGATAAACCCAAGTGATTTTCAAATTAAATTGAATTTGGGATTTCGGGTTGAAAATATATATACCCGAACATATTTTAAATTGCGGATTGAAATGATAAATATTCGTATCACTTGACCATAGGATAGAAAATTATATACAGACACCGTTGGTCTATATATAAATGTTTTTGAAAAACATTTCTACGGTTTTGAAAGAAAAATATGGTTTTAATAAATAATGATTTTAAAGATTTATTAAAGTTGATTTAATAAAGTTGATTTGAATCAATATGAAATATGTTTAAGTATTTATGTAAAATTTATATTTTTAAATATAGAATTTATAATGTTTCAGGTTGAAAGATAAAAATTGAATTGATTTGGAATTCTTAATTATTTAAGAATTATACTTAAATAAGTTGATTTGAAATCTATTAAATTTGAAAGTTTAAGATATGTTTTATAACTTGAATTAATTAAGAAGTGGCTTAAATGAATATTTCAAACTTATATAAATTTAAATGGGATATTTTGTCTATATAAATTTGTAAATTGAAGTTGTATCTTGATGTATTGAAATGATTAAAGAAATATTTCAGAAACTAAACGTAATGAAATTAAATTGGGACATAAATTGAATTGAAATTGATGATTTAAGATTTAATTAAATTTTAATTTTGGAATTCGAGTTTATGTAAATTGATTTGTGAATATCTAAACTGTTTAAGAGGAAAGTGCTAGGATGTCAAAGTGTTATGAATTTCAAGTTTTGATTTCCAAGTGTTATGATTTTAAAAGACTTATGATTTCGAAAGCGATATAACTTTGGAAAGTGATATGATTTTGAAATGGATTTATTTGAAGGAAAAGTGATATCGTATTGATATGGTTTTGAAATGGCAATGTTATGTCGGTTTTGAAATATAACTATTTTGAAATTTTATTAAATGATCATCGGTGTAATAATACGTAGTTATTAAAGAGACCGGGATCGGATATGGACATACTCTCTGTCGATACCAAAACCACTTTAATAACTAATATACGCGAAGTGTTGATCCAGAATGAAGTGGATGGTTTGGTGAACGCGTTGACTGAAGAAAGAGAACGATTTTGGATGACCCCTGACATGACTAAAACAGGAGCCGCGCCGGGCCATTGAGGATCGCCATCTCTAGCGGACACACTTCTTCGATACCATATCTATTACTTTTGTGATTCGATTTGGGTGCACCCCTCGATTTGGGAGTGTTGTTTCGCGGTGTTGGGGTAGTAGCTGCTATGCCCAACATCAGTCCGGATCAGGCAACTACTAGTATCCTAGTTGGTATCGCCTCATGTACCTTGTCATACTGATTATCCTATTCGCGACCACTACGATTTTGGTTTGTACCTTTAGTATATGGATTGCCCTCTGGTGACTTCCGGTTTTGGGGAAACTACGGTCTTGTATATGCTATTGGGAATAAAAATGTGTTAAGGGTGGAATGGGCCATGACTTAACGCTATTTTGATATCGTACTTTACTGATTAGACATTATCTACTTAGCGTATTCTACTATATATATAGATAGTTTAATGGATCCTTAGAGGATGGTTATCCCAAACATCCTTTGAGCCACTTGTATTTCAATCGTTATTTCACTTGAGTTGGATTTATTGATATAAGAATGTTAATCCTGACTCGAGTGTTTTGTGTTTTCTTTACGCTCGGGTCAGACTGAGTGTACCAGTATTCGAGACTCACCTTTGGAGTTGGAGCTTCGCTTGGAGATCCAGCTATTTATCCAGCTTTCAGATATTCAGTTGATTCCAGTGATGTATTCTGATATTGTATTTGACTATTGTATTCGAGACTTCTGTTGTATCTTGTTTAACTCTGTTATTTATATAGTAGCTTCATGAACTACTATTCTTTCATTTCCACTGCATTATTGTTATCTTACTCTGTGTCTGTGATCTGTGATTATTTTATTTACTGTATATGCTGAGTTTTGCCAATTTAAATTAACAATTCGGTATTTTGAATCATTCAAGTTCGACATGTGCGGATGCGAATGGTCCAAAATAGCGGGTCGTTACATTAGGTTACTCGATCAATGAGGATAGATATACATATGAGTGGTGTACTTGTTATTTTTAATAGTATTTTACAAAAAACCTACTATATATATATTCTGTTTTTGAACATATGCAAACACACTAAGCAAATCTTTATTTCAGCATATAAATACTATCTTAGGAAATTATAATTAAAAGTTTAACCTACAGATAGTTGATTATGGCTAAAAATCATTCTTCTAAGACTAGGAACCCCTCCCAAGAGATACCAACTAACCGATGGATGCCTAAATGGTTCAAGCAATGCCCGAGGCATGTAGGGCAGGTTCCCATTCCTTAACCTACTACGCAAGCGGACCCACTGCCCAACCTGCTAAAGCAGCTCCCTTCCCCATAGACTTCTCTAAGATGTGCAAGGGTTTTCAAAACATGGGTGGAAAGGCATATATGGGAGTAGAAGGTTTTGTGGAGACAAAGGCTTGGATAAACGAATATGAGAGAATATTTCAAGAACCTTGTTTTGAGGAATAGATTAAGTGGAGAATGGCGACATGACACCTTAAAGGAGACGCCTTAGATTGATGGACGATTGTGGCTGACGAGAATGTTGATATAATTATTGCTTGGGATGAGTTCAAAGTTCGATTTAAGTCGCGATTTATGTCGAGGGTTGAGGTAAATTTGCAGTTGGAGAGATTTAGACAGCTTAGACAAGGCGACTCCACTCTGAAGGAGTATATTAGTAGATTCACAAAACTAGCTAAGTTTGGGATGAGTTTGATTAATACCTCCATAAAAAAGGCCATTAAATTTGTCAAAGGCCTAAACCCCCAACTTATGGAATTACTTTTGATCCAAGTATTGATTGGCGCTACGTATGAGACATTGTTGAGATGGTTCTGCTTCAGATGGTTAGCTTGGAGGAGATGGAGAAAGAGAAGGAGAAGGAAGGACTTACTCAAAGTCAAGGAAGATCTAAGAAGGGAGGTTTGGATGAATAAGAAGTCTAAAGGGAAGTTCAAGAAGGAGGGTATAGTATGTCAGAGATGCCAGAAGAAAGGACATATCGCTGAGGATTATAGGGTGAGTCTATTGAAGGAAGATTTTAAGGGAAAGTGTTACTACTGCCTTGAAGAGGGACACTTCAAGACTCAGTGTTCGAAGCTTGTGAAAATAAGGCAGAGTGGGCAAGCCTATGCCATTGAGGTTGTTCCTTTCTAAAGTAAACCTCTCCTTAGAGATCAAGGAAATGCTACAATGGAAGGTAGAACTCCTATTTTTGGGAATACTATTTGTCCTTATTTGACTCTGGAGCATCACATTCATTCATAGCTAAGAATGTGGTTAACTCCTTAAGTCTACAAACCGAAACTTTCACCAGCCTAATAGTAGTATCAAATTCTATTGAGGGGTTGACACATCCTTCTTTAATTTGTAAAGTCCTATTTGTGGACATATGTAACGTCCATTTCATTTGTAACGCGTATGTTCTTAATTTTGAGCGGTATGAACTTATCTTAGGAATGAATTGGTTGTCGTACTACTAAGCTATCTTAGATTATGATAGGAGGGGTATATGGTTAAAGAGTTGTAGTGGACAAGATATTGATGTTCATTGTACACCCAAAAACTTAATCAAGTTAAGCTATCTATATTCGATGAGCCTATCACAAGAACGAGCTCTAATCTGTACCCATAGTTTAAGAATTTCCTAACATCTTTGAAGAAGTCTCCGGTCTCCTACCCTAAAGGCAGATAAAGTTTAGGATTAATTTGGAGAAGGATGCTAAACCAGTCGCTTTACCATTAAGACACATGGCCCCCAAAGAAAGGCAAGAGTTAGATAAGCAAATCTCAAAGTTGTTGTAAAAGGATTCATTCGTCAGAGTATTTCAAAATGGGGAGCCCCTATTGTCTTTTCCACTAAGGCTGAGGACTCATTAAGGCTATACGTCGGTTATTGAGAACTCAACAATTTGACTAAGAAGAATAGGTATCCCTTACCTAGAATAGATGACTTGTTTGATCGGCTTATGGGAGCTAAAATTTTCTTCCAATTGGACTTGGCTACTTGATTTCATTAGCTGAGGGTAGCAAAGGATAGCAAACCGAAGACCACATTTCACACTTTGGATGGATTTTATGAATGGGAAGTGATGCATTTTGGATTGACGAATGCCTATGCGTACTTTGTAGATTTTATAAGTATAGAATTTAGGGAAAAATTAAATAAATGTATCATAGTCTTTGTTGGTGACATCTTAGTATTCTCCATGGGTGAAGAGAGCATGAAAATCACTTAAGGGAGATAATAGGGACTTTGAGAAGGCACCAACTTAAAGCCAAATTCTTGAAGTGTCACTTTTGAAAGAATGAGGTAAGATTTTTGGATACATTGTTTTTGAAGATGGATTATCAGTAGACTCCAAAAAGGTAGAAGCTATTCAAGTTGGAAGATTTCAAAGTGCACCACAGAGGTTTGGAGTATTCTCAGGTTAGTGGGTTACTATTGGAAATTCATAAAGGACTTAACAAAATAGCAGTCCCTTTAACTCGCTTAACCAAAAAGAATCTATTCTTTCAATGGGATGAATTATGCATGGAAGCATTCAATAAGTTAATGGAATGATTAATAAGTGCACCTGTACTTACCATTTTCGATGGGACAAAGCCTTTCATAGTTTACATGGATGCATGTGGCACAAGATTATGAGCAGTTCTTATTAAAAAAGGAAGGGTGATAACATATGCTAGTAGGAAATTAAAGGACCGTAGAAAAATACCCAAGTCATGATTTAGCGGCTATCATTTTTGCCTTAAAGATGCGGAGGCACTATCTTTCGGGAAAGAGGTTTGAGTTGTTCACTGACCATAAATTGCTCAAATGCCTATTTTCCTAAAATGATTAAATCTTAGGTAGCAGAGGTGGATGGAATTTATAGAATTATATGATTTTGGGGTACAGTATACCCTTAGGAAGGGAAATGTCGTCGACGCCCTTAGTTGAAGGCATGCTACCTTAGGTGCTATATATAAGTGAAGGCAGTTATAGTTCCCCTCGAATTTCAGATTTCAACAGCCAATAGAACCTACTCATATCTATTTAGCAACAATAAAGGTTAGGCCAGCATTGATGGACTCCATTGGACTTGAGAAAAAGAAGGATGGGGAGATAGTAGATATTTTAGGTAAGCTAATTAAAGGAGAACATTTTTCCAATGTAAGTAGATATGCAGTTGATGAAAAGGGATGTTTGGGGAGAGATGGGATCCTTTGTGTTCCAAAGGTTGATAATGTGTTGGAGGAGATAAGATGTATAAGGATATGAAGCGAAATTTCTACTAGCCTGGGATGAAGAAGAGGGTTGCTGAATTTGTTTACAAATGTTTGGCGTGACAAAGGATAAAGGCTAAGCAAGGAAAGCCGAGAGGATTTTTAGTACCATTGGAGATTCCAACTTGAAAAATGGGATCATATATCGATGATTTCATAAATGGGTTTCCTAGGAGCCAAAGAGGCAATTAAGAAATTTAGGTCATAATAGATAGACTCACTAAAGTGCCCATTTATTCCTATTAGAGGCAATAGGACCGTCGTGTCTCTGTTGCAAAATTATATCAAGGAAGTGGTTCGACTTCATGGAATTTCGGTTAGCATTGTTAATGATAGGAATGCCTTATTTACTAGTGGATTTTGGAGGAGTTTGCAGACAACTTTAGGATCCTTGTTGAATCTTAGCACTAGTTACCACCCATAGACTGATGGAAAACTGAAAGGGTGAATAGGATCTTTAAAGACTTATTGGGAGCTTTCATTATTGACTTTGGAGGGCATTGGGTGCAGCACTTACCTTTAGTCAAATTCGCGTATAATAATAGTCACCAAGAGACGATTGGCTTCACACCCTTTGAGGCGCTTTATGGTAGGTCATGCGAATCGTCCAATAGCTGGTGGGAAATTATTGAATTTACTTAGATAATATTTAACTCACGAGACTTCAAAGAAGGTGGAATTATTTAGGTAGTGAATGAAGCCACACAAGTTGCCAGAAATCCTACGTGAACAAGCGAAGAAAGGAGTTGGAGTTCGAGGTAGGGGATATGGTGTTTGTTAATGTTTCGCCTCTTAGAAAAGTCATGATATTTTGAAAGTCGGAAAACTTAGCACTAAGATTTGTTGGGCCTTTCCAAATTTTGAAAAGAATATGAAGACTTATTTATCTTATGGAGCTACTAGATAAGTTGGGAGGAGTCCATGATGGTTTTCATGTTTCATACTTGAGGAGATGTCTTCATAGAATAGCCACCGTGGTAGAGCCTAATCAATTGAGAGACACTGAGACAGAGCTAATATCATCCTGTGCCATCACATGCATTGTTGAGCATAGAAATCGGAGCTCTGCAACAAAGATATCAGGTTGGTTCGAGTACAATGGGGAGATAACCTAGTGGAAAGCACATGGTTAAATGAAAAGAAGACAAGAACTTCGCATCCCAAGCTTTTTACTGATAAACTTGCTCTCTCCAAATTGGGTTTTGGTTGCATCATTGTTGCTAGATTCGATAATGGAGTATGGTTGCTACACTTTTTGTTGTCACTTTTGCACTCATATAGAAAATTTATTGCATTCTAGGATGTTTGCATACATGCCTATATGTCACGACCTTGATACACACTAGAATTGAGCTCACCTATAGTATGTCTACATTCATAATCATATTGCACTTTTGGTTGAGTAAATGGTTATATAGATAACTTGGTTGTATAACATGGATGCTTAGTGCGTGTTATGTTGTCCGTCCCTTAAGGATTTTGGAGATGAAATATTTTTTAAAGGGGGAGAATGTAACACCTTGTAAAAATAAATAAAAAATTAATTAATTAAATAAGATAAGACTAAAAAGGTAAAATTTTCAAGTGTCATAATTTGATAGCGAAAGTTGTGCCATTACGTTCATGGTAATGTTTTGATCAAATTTCATATATAAAGTTTTGAAATCGAAGCTCAAACGGAGAAGTCATTGACGTTTGAAGTTTCAGATTCAAATTAATTTAAGTGAAATTCAAATTTAAATAAATAATTGATACTAAAGTTTGAAATTCAAAAATTAATGGTAGCTAGACTTGGAGTTAAATAAACGTTAAAAAAATATTCCTTCTCAAAATACAATGACCAGTCGACCTCTTCCTAAGGCCGGTCGACCGCTAGTGGTCAACTGCTTAGGTAGGAGCGGTCGACCAATAATCATGGTGGCGACTAGGGTTTTTAACATCATGAATGGTCCGGATTATATTATTTTAAACTAACTTAAATTCGATGAATCTGGTGCTTACTAACCACTATAATTAAGAGTCTAGCATCCTTACTTTTATTTACAAATTATTTAGGAACTAAACGACTCTGCCCGTCTCTCTCTTCTTCAAAGATTCAGAAAATTCTCTAAAGTTTCATGTAAAAAATTTTAGGTGTTTAATATTAAATATCTAATTCTATTCTCCATCAATCCCCAAATTTCTGAATCTAACTCATATATAATTCCCTTATCGTATATTTCTAAAAGGAGAGATCCGTAAGAGATTGAAGCGGACGTAAACAAATCCAAAAGGAAGAGTTAAGGACTTTTATGAGTAGAAATCTTAGTGTTTCTTATTTTGGTAATTATATAGTATAATTCGAATTTGATATATGCCTTGGGAAATATTGTACCCACAAACATCAAACTAAAGCACCAAAACTCCCCTAAGTGAAATGTCAGTTCTTATGTTAGGATCTTAATTATTCTATATTAAAATAGTGGAATTGTATAGTTGTTGTAATTTTAATGTTTTACATTCTATTCCACTTATCATCCTTTTCCTTTGGATGTGTTCAAGGATTTTTGAATATAAATAAGTTAGGAAATGGTGTATAGGTACGGATTCTCTTTATTCATAGTTTGCACTGCCTATTTACGTAATTTAAATGAAAAATCCTTTTTAATTTTATATGTGGAAGTTGAATAGAGCTCAAAAGGAATTGAATTGTAAATCCTATTAATGTTGATTCTACCATTTTAGTATAAAATAAGTTAGGTATAGATTCTATTTTATACAAGTCTGATGTTGAGTTGAGAATGTTGAACATATGGTATATTTGTTGTTTTGGAATTGGACTTGTATAAATTTAAAGTTTGACATTTAAACGATTAGCACAGGGCGCAATCTTCACACGTTTAGAAATATTTTTAGGCACTTATTTATATGTATATATTAGCCTATAAATAACATATAATTAATCTAGTATCATTTGCATAGTAAATAGGTTATTAATTAGTATTAGATCCCCTTTAGGGAAGAAGCGAGATAATTATGGATAGTAATATTATGGAATGCATTAAGGTATATGGTAGTATGTGAGGTGAGTAAAAATTATCACTAAGTTATAGGGATGCGAAGTCAGTCAAAAGTGCACGGAATTATGCCTAGCTACTCTAGCTACCAACAATGTGACTTTAGGGCTGATGGGAGACATAACTTATAATAAGTGCCCATAGTGGACGCGAGGTAAGTCCCAAATTCGGTAGGGTAAACCTATTCAGTTAATCTGGCTACCGGTACCTACAAATAGTCAGACTAATATGAGAAGTCATAGTTTGGGTTATAGGTTATAATACGTAGGACCTAATTTGGGGTTGGAGGTAGTAAGTGGCTGATTAAGGGCCCGCCTCCTCCCTATTTAGGAAGTATTAGATGGTCAAAGTTAGCGGTTAGGCATGGAAGTGGATATCTCGGAAGGATCCACTTTAGGTTTAAGGTATTAAGTAGCTATTATAGGGTCCGCCTCTCCTATGAAGAAGTATTATGTGACTTGATGAGATTCCACGTAACGTCAATTAGATAGTATCGGATGGGTGTCCGCCTTAGGATAGGTAGTAAATGAAGGGGACTTACGTAAAATGAGGTATTAAATGGTCAGAGTCTGCCTAGTTCCCACTGAAAAGGCATTAGGTGACTTGGATACTATCTCCTACATTGTTAGGATATTATTGATAGTAGATGAATGAGACCGGAAATGGCCTTTGGCCTACAGTTGAAGATGGGTTAGTGAGTTGGATTGGAACGGGCATAGGTTACAAAATTGGACTTACAGTTGGGGAAATTTTCATAAAATATAGTTAGGATGCGTAAGACATATTCTTACTTAAATTATTGTATTACCTAAGTACTATAGAAAACTCAAGATTTTTTTAGCAGACATTTTTGTTCTGATTCCCTCCTCATTACAACATAGGTTAGAGAAGAAGATGCAGATTTCGCAGATGGTGGCAGAGATGGTGTCATTTGGTATTTATTTATATATCTACATTTGTTGTTCTTATATTTTTGATATAGACATTTAGATATGATGATGTATTTTTTAATGTTGCACTATGGATATTTGACGTTGTTATGTAGCATTATGTTGCATGTTTCTGATAATTGAATTTTTAAATAAATGGGTACTCTTTCTAATATTGTACTTTATCATTCCAGTGTGAGATTCTGAATGTGTAGATAGATAGTTTTGTATATTGTTTTTTGTATCAATTTTACCAACCAACAACCAACTTTAGAATAGATATAAGGTTTGATGGGCCTTTTTAGGGTCGAAAATTAGGCCTGTTTCGAGATGGGTTGTTACAGTTTTCCATTCTCTAGATTTTTTACGAGCTTTGTATCATCTTTCCTTTTTATGAAAGATGATATGTGATACTCTTTTATCCATCATTTTCAACTTCTAGTTTCATAAAATCAGGAAATCCACTTTTCCTTATCCATTCGAAAATTAATAAATTCCAATAAATTGCTAAATTCAAATATATATATGCAATTTGACATTATGTGGAATCTATTGCTAAGAAGAGAATTAAAGTTTTGATAGAGGTTAGGAGTATATTAAGCTTACAGTAAACGAAAACGAAGAAGAATGGTAGTAGGAAGCAAGGTGAGTCTACACACTCACAGTTCTATGTTTAGATCATCTTATTCTTGGTATGTGCTGTGTTTATTGTTGGAACTGGGCCAGTAGGCAACGGAAGAAATTGATGAATTTTAAAATTTTTACTATTTTGAATCTTTTGGGCCTATAAAGGCTAAAGGTATATTAGATCCAATCTAACAAAGATTTTAAATAAAATATTATTTTATTTAAAAATTGATCTAAAGAAGTTTTTAATTAATTTAAACTTAAATGTATAGTTTATCAAATACACCCAACAATTACTCATAAGAGTAAATTTAGAGAAAGACACCTTTCGTTTTTTCTCCAAAAGTTATGTAATTTAAATAAGGAAACGTCTCATTTCCTTCTCTTAACTTTTTCAATTAATGAGAGGATACTTTATTATATGGAGACCTCTCTCTCTCTAATTAAATTGATTGATTATTTGATTATCATTAATTAGCAACATATACATATAACCAAATATATTATAGTTTAAATTATGTAAGTACAATATATGATAGGTGCTTTCAATTGATGACAAGGTGTTGACATTTAGATAGAAATAAATGGATGGCTAATCACATAAAGAAAAAAAGAAAAAAAATAAAGAGTAGCAAGGATGATTGATTCAACTTCCATTTGGTAAACTCAATTAATGCAGCCTATAATTGATAACTACTAGGTGTTCAGAGAATATGAACTGTCAACAATTTTATATATATATGCCTCATTTTAAATTATTTTATTTGGAAAGAAATGTAATTCATACTTTGACAATATAAAATACATATAATAAATTTTATACATACAAACATATATATATAATTAATTGTGTGTATATAAGATTAAATCAAATCTTTCTAATTAATACAAATTAAAGATTTATAACAATTAATTTAAAAATAGATTTATTGTCAAAACATTAATTATGTGTATTTAAGATTCACTCAAATCTCTCTAATTAATACAAATTAGAGATTTATAGTAATGAAATTGAAATTTAGATTTATTGTCAAAACATCTTCCCTTTTTTTCAATTTCTAATACAATGCGAACACAAAATACATTCATATAAACTTTCAAATCTAAAATTACACTTTGTTTTGTATGATTTAAAATATGAATCTTCAATAAAACATTATACTATTCATATACAAATTTTAGCTTAATTTTTTAAAGTAAATTACAATCAAAATTATATGAACATACAAAGTTTTAGATCTAAAGGATTATACTTTAAGTTGAATGTTTACAGTATATATATCTATAATAAAACATTGTACATATAAAAATTTTAATTTTAACTTAAAAAAATAAGAACCCAATTAATAAATTGAACATACAAAATTTCAAAATAAAAAATTAGACCTTAAATTGAGGGTTTAGAACATAGTTCTAAACATTGTATTTAAACATATACAAATTTTAGTTTTGATTTATTAAATTAAAACTCCAAGAAGTTCATTCAACAAACAATTCAAACTATATAAATAATTTTCAAATTAAATGAGGCAATAATATGTACAGACAAATTATGATAATTGAATTTTATTTCATTAGACATTAGAACAAATGTCATTATCTATAAAAGAAAAATAATACCTTATTACCAAAGCCTTAAAGCACACCATGAAAATAAGTTCTCTTTAGGATGCTGCTAAAAAGTCATACCTTGAATGATGGTATCTTCTCAGATCTTCAAGATCGCCATCATATCCTTGCAGGAGATTGATGTACCACTTTTGTTTTGTTTTATTTGATGTTTTTTATAGTTAAAACATTTTTGGAAATTTGATTTTTATTTTTCTGCTATGAAAAGTTAGAAGGAGAGAATGAAAAAGAATGAATGATAAAGAATGAGATGTACGTACAGAATGAATTAGAGAATATGTTTTATTTGAAAGAATGAAACATTTCCCATTCTTTAATTAAAACTTCCCTAATTAATTCCCTTGGTTATCTCTCTCTCCCCCCAATCCTTTCTTTTCACATGATAATGCTGAAATTACATGCCATCAGATAACATAAAATTTCCATAAATCACTACATGCAATTATTATTTTTATCTTAATTGCATCGATAAGGTATATCAATGCACGCAAATATACATTTTATAAATGCATTCAAATTACAAACAACTCCCAAACATCAACTAAATTAAATAATAATTAATATTTCTCAAATATTAATTTACTTAGTAAATTTATGACATTTTATAAATTAATTAATCCTATGGTTTTTCAAAAAAATCATCATTATGGTTGTGCGACTCAAATTCGTCATTGCTTGCTCTACCCAACTTTAATATTTCGATGGATGTCATTCTAGGATTTAACTACAATCATAGTGGAGCTTCCATATTGAAGATCAACAGTATTCTTAAGTCGAGAAAACTATATAAATTAGTCACATCGACATTTTATGCTTGACCTTAGTTATAATTACCAATAGAAAACTATTAAGTGAGTCATTCCATAGTTATCCAATAACCGTCAGTACGTAACCCCTTGATGCCCTTGACATCCATGAGTAACCCACTGTCCAATATTTGGAAAGTGTTACGTACTCTAGGCTCACCGGATGTATCGATATCCAATCTCAATACATCTTGATTAGGAATATTTAAAATGGTATATTTATTTTCATTTGATAAATTACTGGCAGTTGCAAACTTTATAACTACTATCACAAAACATACCATTTATGGATTTTCTAGTAAATATATTTTTAATTAAATTAATTAATTAATGTAATACATTATATCAAGTATATAATATAAGCAAAACAACTTTAATTTTGAACAAGACTATCAAGTTAGATATATGTAACAAATTACATCATTGGCCCTAGGGCATACCCCTAACTCTATCAATCTCCCACTTGCACTTGGGGCCAGTTATGGAATCTTATTCTAACTTCTACAATCGGTTTCCTCAAAACCTATTGGGTCAGTCGTTTGGTGAATAAGTATGCAATTACTTTTCAATTATCTACTCTGTCAATCAACTCTCTCCGACGGAGATAAACTGTTTTATCATGTAGAACAATTCAAATTATGTCTCTCGACCTTTAATGATATCTAAGTTCTATTACAAACTATATCGTGACATTGTTATCATATAACAATGTTTTGAGATTCACAATATTCGACTCAGTTATAAATTTGTGTACTTATATATTTATATACATTGCTTTTATTGCAGAGCTATTCAAGGCGATGCACTTAGTCTTTTCATTGGATCCACCAGAGTCTTCCATTTGGAACATTTCCAAATTAGAGATTCTTAACTTGAATTTATTTTTGACATATTATACTGTATCACTTATGAAAATTTGAGTCCGAACACTCCTTTATAAGAAGTTTGTTGTTTCTGTAAACGATTTTGTAGTATTTCATAAATACCCAAGAAAACCTCAAATAACCATTTAGTGATATCAATTTGGATTTCGTATTTTCTCAACGTGTCAAACAAATATCGTAGGCAACATAACATGTATGATAATTCCTTTTGCTAATACATAAGGAATCCTTCTTACATGTTCCTTATTAAACATTTTAGTAAGGTGTCTTCGCTTATCGTTTGGTATATTCCTATTATCTTTTATACTTACTATAAAAGACATCATTTACAAATCCAATGTCGAGTATCAAAACAACTAAGGCTGAATTTAACATAAAAGTGTTGTTTATTTATAGTTTAGAAATATCAATGTACCCTTTAATGATCTTTCTTATGAACACATACTTCCTCTACATTTTGATTGATAATTAAATTATTTGATATTTCTGTCAAAACACTTGTCCAATTTTGATGCTTTTCAGAATGATGCTTTCATGTCCATTCTTGGATCATATCCAAAAACTCATAAACTTAATATCGCTGCCATTGACTTCAAGACACTTTGGTAATTTTGTGTAAATAATATACTCCAAATCATTATTTAGAATTTTCTATTTCAACACATACATACCAAAAACATAGAGTCATCTATGCGATAATTTTGCGACTGAAATCCAACTTATTAGAGCACATTGAAAGGTGAATCTGTTAAGTTAATTTCAACAATCGAAATTTAAGATATTATTTTTATTAGTGTGGCTCGCTATATTTCAATTGCATTTGTCTTTCTCTCAAGCACATATGTGTGGCTAATGAATCATATCCCTTTGGGTACAACTTTCAAAATCATATTTTGATAATGTACTTGGAATCTAATCCGGATTTGTTTATCATACTATATCATAGAGTCAATACTCTTAATGGTATGATTAAACAATCGAGGAATACTCATTCATGACATTGACATGAAATTAATTCACAGTTTTCCTTTTATATACAAGAATACTCATTAGGCGTTCTAATGTATTTGTGTTCATTTAGGTTTGATCAATTCATTTCGTCCTTTGTAATAAGTTTATCAGTCGATCGTGTCCAAATCCCTTTCTATATAAATATTTTCTTAAAGAAATTCCTTTGCTATGAAGTTGGTATTTCTTGAAACAACAATTGTTTCTCTATGCAGTGGAATGGGCATTCATAAACATTTCATGTGTTGAGTTATGTAAAACTGATTTTTCATTAGTTCACAATATATTTATGCTCACAACATAAATTAGTCATCTAATGATTATCGTTCACAAAATACTCTTGGGACAATTCATACACGATCCCTTACATACAATTATTACGTGCAGTCTTTCGATTCACACATCCCGCCAACTCCTTAGCCTAGGATATGCAGGATTTTATTGTAAACCTTTATCTTATATAGTTTTGTAAACTATTCTTTGGATGACATTAATTCTAACCTTATGTACTACTCTTAAGTACACACCTTATAGAAAGAATTTAACATAACTTTACTCACCAGTAATCATGCATTGTCCAACAAAGTTCGAATACTCCTTATTAATACATCATTATGTACTATAGGGAGGAGTGACCTTTGAGATTGAATCTTTATTCATTTTTAAGTACATTCAGAACCTTTTCCAATATACTCACTCATTTGATCAAATCGAGTCATTTCTATCGTATGTTATATTATTTACTTCCATTGTATATTCCGCGAGTTTACGTAGACAAGCTGCATTGTATCAAATATACATGTCCATTTCGATGATAAGTCATCAGTTTATACGACGAAGTACGTGGAACCACTTTAGTATTAACAGACCTACGATTGCATACACCATATGTATTAATCCAAAAGGTTCATCAACTCTTATGATACTCCACTAAATGGGTGCATAATCCTTATCTATTTGAGATATAATTAACCAATATCATATGATTCATAATCATATAATAAAATTATTTCTCAAAACTAAGGCTTAGTCTGAAATTCCAAAATAATTGTAAATAATTTTAGATACTTCTGTATTTACCAATGCATCATTTTTGTTATGAAAACAAATACCATATTGTAGTTTTATTTCATTATGAATATTCCTAATATTCACTCTAAAATATAACTATGTCTATTTTTAGTCGACACTGAAAAATAGTCATTATTTCATAAATAATGTTTGGTATGGTTGATGAAAACAATTTTCATAAATTGATGCAATCAATAAGTGCTATTTGTCATACTCTTACTATTTCCGCCATTACTATAATAACATACTAAATTTGGAGGTCCATAATTCACTTAATATAATATTTATTTCATGTTCTGTGACTAATTTATAGTGGAGAGTTCTTTGATCAAATATACTTGTAACATCCTCCTACTTGGAGGTCCAAAACTAATGGTTACATATATTGCAGTCATCCATAGTTATTAATCCTCGGTGACCAAATACGACGATATTAGATGCATTGATATACTGAAACACAAGAATATGGAAAAAAAATTAACAGCAACAAATTTCACATTCCATTTTAAAATATTACAAATTAATTACATAATCCCAGTACGCAGACCACGTTCAGATAACATATATTTAATACAAAATACATCAAGAGCGACATATAAAGATGCCCCCTTGGTTGATAGGAGTATATAATAAGGCAATAAAATAGATTTTCCTTTACAATCAAAACACATAGCGGAAATGAAAGAACTCAAATAGCAAGCTTGCCTCTTGCACGTCTTTGGAAGCTTTATTCGTCTAAAAAGAAATATTTAAACCTTAACTCTCAACCTACTCAAAATCAATTGAGTATCCGAGAGTTTAAGGAGAAAACAAAAATTTGAGTTAGGCATAAAGATTGACATGAATAATAATCTATCATCTCAAACTATTTGGATAACTACTGAGACCACGCCACTTAGCAGAACGGGTTTTCCCTTCACTAATATCCAAAAACATTTATAAAACCATATACTTTGCTCCTGCATCCACAATAGTTAAAACATAGTATTTTAAAATATTATGATGATATGTAAAACAAGTAAATAAAATCTTGATTACCCATCCCCATTCATTCTGACTATCTGTCTCAATTATAGTTTCTAGGGTTACTATTAACTTATTAATTTTCATGGGCTAACTAATAACCTGTTAAATGTTCATAGACTATCTGTCCGACTTCATAGTTTTCATCGGATCACTAATAAACTATTGGTAACTCCAATATCTTTCTGTTTATCCTAGTTTTCATGGGCTAACTAGGAACCTATTGACTATCTGTCGATATCTTAATCCGGATATTGTTTTCATGGGCTAAATATAAACCTATTGGCCCGTACCGATATCAAATCATTGTTTTCATGGGCTAATTATGAACGTATTGGCCCCTGCCAACATCTTTTGTTATACACAGTTTTCATGGGCTTACTTTGAACCAATTGGCCCTTACCAATATCTTTAATTAAGATTTTAGCATTTCTTAAGTTATTCACTACTGCGTCAACCTAGCTAGTTATTCTGCCCTTCCCCAAAGTACCGTTATGGGTTAATTACAATGTGAATAAATATACGAAGAAGTAATCAAAACTACAAATTAATACCAATATCTATGGTTTAATATCCTTGAAATCATTTTATATATATATATACCCTGGTTAAACCCTTTAACCTGTTTATCATGGAATACTTCTCCAAAAACTTCATTTCAAAGCTCTTTATTTATTTGTACCATGGTTTTTCCCTTAAAGTGAGATTGGGTTATATGTTTTGAAAATCTTAAAACATCTCTTTCGAAACCACTAGATAACCTCCTTCGAAATCAAAGAAAAATTCTTTTCAAAACACAAAGAATATACCTTTCGAAGCCCTTGTTAAAATAATCTCTTTCAAAAACAAATATACCTTTCGATGATATCAAACCATTCTTTAAAATATAGCTTTGAAAGCAATGGAAGTACCCCTTCCGAAAATATTGGGTTCTACTTATAAAAATCATTTGGGTCAAAGCGGTTATATAAGAAAGTATCTCTTTCATAACCCTTAATAAAATTATTTAGGGAAAGTTTGATGGTGTCGGAACCTTCTATTTGGAAGCTCAAAACTTTTGAATTAATATTTTGAAGGGTAGCGTCGAAACCCCCTTTTGACCCCATTGCCTTTGGAACCCCCAACCCCTTTCGAAAACATTTAGGAAGTGACTTATCTTAGGTTAAAAGAAAGATAACCCTTCAAAAGTATTGATTTCTCCAATACACTTGAAAGATAAAGAATAGCGCTTGGGTTTTGACTAGGTCTAAACCACTACTTTTGAAAGCACTTATTCAAAACAAAAAAGAACCCATTCTAAAGCTAATACTTTAAATATAATATGGCAACCCTCTTCGAAAGCTACTTATAAAACCACTTTTGAAAGCATATGTTTCGACTATGTCAAAAACTCCAAGTAAAACACAGCAAGAACTTAACTTTTGAAAATAAAACAGGGTTTCGACCCCGTCGGAAGCATTCCTTACGACACCATGGCTTCCGCCTTTCGTCCAATCCACTACGTACCATCTAAGTGATACCTTGTGTATTCGGCTAGGTAGTTTTGGCTGGGGTGGTTTCGACTGAGATAGAGTGGAGTCAATGGAGTCGAAAGGTTCTGCTATATGAGGCGGAACCATCTTTTCTGAACAAAGGCTGAAATTTAGCTACTTTTAGTAATTGCTTTATAACTACTTGCCTATTTGTAATCCTTTGATTGGTTGCCTTAAAACTTTTCAAATACTTTATAATTAAAACTGCAGCATTTATCAAATCTACATCAAAGGAAAATCTAACGTTTGAACCCTACCATTTAGCAAAACTAATATTTGCAGGTAAGTCCTTCTTTTAAAATAATTTATTTTCCTTAGCAAATCAATTTGGAAAAATCCTCAAAAATCATAGAAATTCACTTTCATCATGTAATCAAACATATTAATATTTCAGACCCAATTTCATCCTAAAATACTTGAGATAAATTTTAAACCCTGTTATATCATATTTTCCTTTAGAAATTCATAATAAATTTTCCACAGTTTAGAAAATTCTAAAAATTAAAACCCATCTCCAAAATCATGTATTACTTAGCATATAATTTTTTCGCTGGCATTCTAAAATCAATAACCCTCGGTTTTGCCCTAAAACCGTGCAAATATACATGTAAACAAATTGTTTAAATCAAACAAATAATAGTTCAAGCATATCATCATCCAAAACATCATAAAAACGAATTTAATCTTAAATCTGAAAATATATGATTACAAAAACAAAATAGAGACGTAATGAATTATTATTCACCTTAGATATGCTAAGGAATTTGAGATTTGTTGTTGATTAATCCCTCCTAGCTTTGATCCTTAGCTTTAGATTAAATTTTTCTCTTTTCTTCCTTGTTAATGGCCATCTTTAGGTTTTTTATTTGCATTTGTGGAAAATGAAAAAATGAAACGTGAATGGGTAAGGGTGAGAAGTGTATAGCCGTGGATAATGAAATGGCTATTTACTATTTTGCCCATGTGTAAATCAATTAGCTTATACACCATTTTAAGCACATCCATTTTATTATTAAGCATGACCCTATATGATTTATTCAAATCTCAATCCTCTTATCATCATTATTCTATTTAATTTATCTAATTAAATCTCTTGAATAATGTTATCAAAAATTAAGGGTGTTAAAGGCTCCCCCCTCAAATAATTTCATCCTCAAAATTAAGGACTAAACATTAAACATAGCAATCATCTGTAACAACTCCTAACAACCATACTAGCCTATCTGACTAGGAACCATTTATATAAATCTATATAGACTTACCCTCAAAGCATATCAAGATAAGTATCTCTAATCCTGTCTTCTGTCTCCCAAGTACAGTCCTTCTCGTTGTCGCTCCACTGAACTTTCACCAACTTGACTATCTTATTTCTTAATCTTTTCTCATCTCTCGTTACAATGAGAACTGGTTGTCTAACAAAAGTAAAATTGGGCTCTACCACCAAGTCTTCCAACCATGTAGGAGGAATAGTAGTCACTTTATCATCACATACTTACGAAGATGAGACACATGCAATATATTATGGAAACCTGCCATACTGCTCGATAACTCTACTACGTATGCGAGCTTTCCAATCCTCCCTATAATATGGAATGGACCTACATATCTCGGGGCTAACTTCCTTGACTTTCTAAATCGCACCACACCCTTCATAGGTGATACCTTAATGAAAACCTTATCTCTAACTGAGAACTCTAGGTCTTTACGCCTCTTATCTACGTAACTCTTCTTTCTGGACCGAGCTTCCTTCATCCTTCCTTGGATCAACTCAATCTTTGCTGACGCCTCTCTAACCAAGTTTGGACCTAAGATTAATCTATCAGTAGTCTCTGATTAACATGCTGGTGATTTGCATGGCCTTCCAAAGTAAGCTTCAAATGGCACGATTCTTATACTAGTCTTATAACTATTATTATAGGATAACTCAACCAAATGTAGGCGATCCTCCCAAAAACCACCAAAGTCCAATACACAAGCTCTCAATAAATCCTCGAGTATCTTATTGACTCTCTCCGTCTGCCCGTCTGTCTGAGGATGATATGTAGTATTCATATTAAGCTTGGTGCCTAATACCACCTGTAGACTCTTCCAGAATTCACTAGTGAAGAAAGCATCTCTGTCACCGACTATACTACTAGGAACTCCATGCAATCTAACTATGTTCTTCATGAACAACTTAGCTAAAACAGGTGCCATCCTGGTTGACTTAACTGGAATGAAATGGGAACTTTTGGTCAATCTGTCCACTATAACCCATATACTTTCATTTCCCCTATTTGACCTTGGCAACCCATCTATAAAATCCATAGATATCGAATCCCATTTCCAAACTAGAATCTCTAAAGTCAGAAGCAACCCACTCGACTTCTGATGTTCAGCTTTCACTTGTTGATAGTTTACACACTGCTTAACCCACAAGCCAACATCCCTCTTCATACATTCCCAATAGAAGCTTCTCTTCATATCCTGATACATATTGGTCCCTCCAGGATGAATCGTAAACTTGGACTGATGACATTCTCCAAGAATTTCTTTCCTCAAGTCCTCAACATTTGAAACACCCAACTGTCCCTTATTTCTCAACCATCCTTTTTGGTCAAAGCTAAAATTATTTAGATCATCAACCTCAGTTCCAACCTCAAGTCTTCCGATCTTCTCGGCTAATAGTGGGTCCTATTTCTTCTTAGAAGCAAACATCTCAATCAACACTGGTCGGACTTCTAAATAGGATAGCATGGGGATACTTTGATTGGAATTGGCAATCGACCTTAACTGCACACCACAACTGGCCAAAGCTTCTAAATCCTTCCACTCCGCCAACATAGCTACACAACATTCTGATGTTTTTTGCTAAGAGCATCTGCTACCTTATTAACTTTCCCTGATGTGTATTCTATATGACAAAATCATAAACAGCTAAAAACTCAAGCCACCTTTGCTATCTCATATCAACTCTTTCTGAAATAATAATTACCATAAAGACTTATGGTCAGCATAAAGCTCAAATCTCTCCCCTAAGAGATAATGTATCCAAATTCAATGCGAAGATCACTGCTGTCAACTACAAATCATGAGCATGATATCTCACTTCATCGGTCTAAGCTGTTGTGAAGCGTAGGCAATAAGTTTACTCTTCTACATCAACACTGCTCCCAATCCAGTTCCGCATGCATCAGTAAACACCACCAACCCATGGTTTTCGTCAGGGACTACTAACATTGGTGCATCGGTCAACAAATGCTTTAACTTAAGGAATGCTTCCTCACTTTTGTCAGACCAAACAAGCTTCACTTCCTTCCCGATTAACTTAGTTAAAGGTGCTACTATCTACGAGATATCCTTAATGATTCTCCATTGATAGCTAGTAAGCCCAAGAAAACTTCCGATCACAGTCACCGTCTCTGGCCTCTTCCAATTATTCACAACTTCGATCTTATCTGGATTGACTGACAAGCCTTTCTCTTAAACCACATGACCAAGAAACTTAACCTCTTTCTTCCAAAAATGACATGTAACAACCCTGGTTTGGAGATTACCTTTCAATATTGAATTATAATGATAATTATAATTTAATATTGTGAATTAAATTAAATTGGAGAAATTAAATTGTTTATTTGGAATAAACAATGGTTTTTTCGAATTTAAATTGAGAAAATAAAGTTCCAAGCTTTATTTTATTTTGTTGGAGTGATAATAAATGGAATATGATTTTATTTAAGTGGAAATGCAATAATTATATTAATTATTGTCCATTTGCTTCTTTTAATAATTTTTAAAAGAAGTATGTAATTTTTAAAGGTTGTTATTTAAAATAAAAGATGGAAATTGGGTTGAAAATAGGTTTTGGCTATAAATAATGTTTTGAAATGATTTGAAATATTTTTCTAAATGAGAAAATAAATTTTGTGGAATTTTAGAAGCTAAAAACATGGTTTTATTCATTTATATGAGTAAATAGTGCATTTTTGTAAAATAAGGGATTTTAATAATAAAAATGTTTTAAAAATATAAATTAATTTTTTTATATGATAAAAAATATTCTATTTTGCATATATATAAGTTCTCATATTTTTCTTGTGTGTAAACATGAAGAAAATGCATTTTTTTGGCTGTATATGTGATATATGCGCGCGCGCGCACACACACACACACATATATATATATATAGTTAGTGTTGAATAAAACCTTAAGTCATTTTAATTCTTTTAATTATCAAGCCCATTCAGCCCATTAATACTTACCTGATATGAGAAAAGAGGAATTAGCAGTACGTTCATTTCATTTCAGTCTTCTTCTCCTTTCTCCTGCCTGAAAGAAATAAGAAAGTCAGTAACCCATTTTCTAATTTCTCAAATCCAACTTTTTTCTTCATTTTAGTTCTCCAAATTCAAGTCTTTCTCACTCTAGAATATCAATCAAAGGTAATCAACTCCAAACTACTTAATTTCATCATAAAAATTCTTGTTACAGTGAAGATTTCTAATTTATTGTAAAATCGTGGTTTGCATGTACTGTTCTTCTTTTCTACAAGTCTTTAAGAGCTATAATTAAGCAAAAAGCTTCAATCTTTCTTCATTAATCGGGGGTTTTGCCTCCTTACAGCAAGGTGAGTTACAAAACTCACAAAAACTAGCTGAGCCAAGCTCAAAATCACCAAAAATTTGCTTACTCTATCAATTTCATGTAGTGTTTTTCTCTGTTTGAAAATATGAGTTATATGCTCTCTTTGATTGACTGTAACTTTTGATTTCGGCAACGAAATGCTGCCGGATTTCTTGCATTTGGTAGCATGCATGTTGAACTTCATCTCCGCAAATTTTAGTTGAAAAATATTGTCATTTGGATGTTCAAAACAGCGGTAGAAAATCAACTCAAACGCAGATTTTTGCCTATAGAAATTTTGTTTTCTGAGTTGCTGCAAACATGGCCTGAGTCCAAGTTTGAGATAGCATAACTCTTTCATTTCTTACCGAAATTCATCGATTTTTTTTTGTTTGAAAGATAAAGTTTTCTACTATATGCATACCAATTTTCAGCTCAACCCGAGGTAATTTGGTCCTTTATTTCATGCCTGGAATTTGAACCCGAGATTGTTTTCAGGCGTGTACATTTTGTTTTTTTGAACTGTTGCAAATATGGCCTGAGTCCATGTTTGAGACAGTGTAACTTTTTTATTTCCAGTCGGAATTCATTGATTCTTTTTTTGTTTGAAAGATGAAGTTTTCTAATATGCGCCGCCAATTTTTAGCTCAATATGAGGTCGTTTGGTCCTCTATTTCAAGCCTGTAAGTTGGACCTAAGATGGTTTTTAGGCCTGGGCATATTTTTGTTTTTGAACTGTTGCAAACATGGCCCGAGTCCATGTTTGAGACAGCGTAACTTTTTCATTTACAATCGCAATTCATCGATTTTTTTTAAAGCCAAAGTTTTCTACTATGTGCACACCAATTTTTAGTTCAATCAAATGTCGTTTGGCCACCTGTTTCATATCTAAAAGTTGAACACAAAGAACATTTTAGACCTGGGTATTATTTTGCCTATGCATTTTTATATTCTTTTTCCATTCGACTTTTGACTTTTACTTCATGTTTTTGTTATATCTTTGAGTTGTTTTGAGGGCTATGATGCCTATTAATAGGCTAGCCCAGTTTTGATGAATTTGAAATTCAAATTTGAATTGAATTTGAATTGAGTTTGAATTGAATTTGAATGACGGTTTTGAGTGAATTCTCTGATTTCCAGCACAGATTTTTCCAGACGATTTTGAAATAATTTTTAAAATAAATGGGCATTTCAAATAATTATTGTATGATATTTTTAAAGTATTTTCAAATATAAAATCTACTTATTCTCTATAATAAGGGAATTTTCAAATACGGTTTTCAAAATTGATTTCGAAAATTGGTTTTAAAAGCTTGTTTTCTCAAGTAAATTATTTTATATATATAACACACATTTTTGCACTATTCGAGCGAATGAGAAGGAGAATTAAATGGTTTGGTAAAACACGTGGTATGAGACACATGCATTTATCTTATCGGTTAATTCCCGACTTGTCCGTTTGATCGTTTTGACCTGCGGGTCGAGTTTACCGATGAGATGAGGTAAACTTTTTACTGCTTTGAGTGTGAAATTTACTAGCGGTTAGTAAACCGTTTAGTGCGAACATGTGGTATGGGACACACGTTAACACTGTTCGGGTTCCTATCCGAAAGTTTGTGACACATTTATCTAAGAGACGTATTTGCCAGTACCGGACCTTTGGATCATTTGTCCTTCGGGATGTTCGTCTAAGAGACGTATTTGTCCATTGCGACGTATTTGTCCTTCGGGATGTTGTCCTTCGGGATGTTTGTTTAAGAGACGTATTTATTGTCCTTCAGGATGTTTGTCTAAGAGACGTGGCGGCATATTTTGAGAGAGCAGTACTTGGCGGGCTTCGGCCATAAGCACGTGCTATATCTTTGAGATGATTTCATTGATGTTTGTGATTTCCCTAGTGTATCGCCCTTTTTCGGAATTGGTCCTTTGAACCATTCGATATATATTTGTGGCGATTACCTTTCGGGAATTTGAACTCTTGAGAGTTCAATTTTTGAGATTTGAATTGCCTACATTAGCGTTATATGAGATTTGCCTTTTGGCATTTACTTGAGATTTTATTCTCCTCTTTGGAGATATATTTGCCTTATGGCGTGTTCGAGATGAGATTTCTTTATGCATGTTTTGGGTTTGCCAAGATGGCGGGTTTAGGTTTTCCCCTAAACCATATTTGATGTTTTATGAATGCCGATGATACGAGGATCACTACTTTTAGCATTTTATGGGTTATTTTATCCCATTTGAGATTATATGTTTGTGTAGTGATACCATATTATCACTTGATGTAATCATACACTTTAATTATCTCTTCTCACTTGAGAATATTATCACATTATCCTTATGCTCATATTATCGCTTATCCTTGTTAACTGATTTGTTTAGCTAGACTGACCCGTGTGTTTTATACTCGGGTCAGACCGAGGTGTTTCAGGTTAGGTACATTTGGACTTAGCTAATTCTACTTCCACATGGACTCTATTCTGCTAGCTCTTTTTATTATAGCTTTTTGTGTAGTCCTTTTTGGTTTGCTACTCTGATATGTATATTCTTTTGACTCGCTTGTATATTGTGGTTGCTATACCACTTGTCATGTATCATTTTGTATACTCTATGATGTATATGTATATGTATATATATATGTGATGATCTACTGTTCTGTGATATGTTTTGCATTCAAGTTTTTGTATTTTGTTCTGATAGATCCTATAGCCACCTATGGCTTTGTATTAAGTGTTTATTGGATATGGCGATCCACTTGAGGAAAAAAAATATGGCATTGTCGACGTATTCCATAGATATTTAAGACAAGGCTATAGATGGTCACTTAGATCCAGCCCTATTCTTTGCATTAGTAGATAGTATTACCCAGTAATACTCTTTGTTAATGTGGGTCTCGGGGTGGGGCATCACATGACATTTGGTAAACTTCGCCTTGAGCCGATTCTGCCTCACATCTCAAGCACCACTCTAAGATGAACTTTATGCTCTCTCTCATCCATAGAGTATACTAAAATGTTATCTATAAATACCAGAAAAAACCTATCCAAGTATTCTTGGAAAACTCGATTCATTAAATCCACAAAGAAAGCAGGCGAATTCATTAATCCAAATGACATTGCTAACCATTCATATGAACCATATCTAGTCCGGAATGCTGTCAAAGGAATGCTGTCCTCCGCCACTCTTAAATGATGTAAACCTGTCGCCAAATCCAAATGGGAAAACAGTCTGCCTCCACTCAACTGATCGAACAGATCATCTATTCGAGGAAAAGGATACTTATTCTTGATCTTCCTTTCGTTCAGCTTGCGATAGTCGATACACATCCTCAATGACCCATCTGGGTTCTTCATGAACACTGCAGCCGCTCCACAAGGTGAATTACTTAGTCTAATAAAACTCCTTCCTTCAAGATCCACTAGCTGCACCTTCAATTCTTTCATCTCAGTCGGTGTCATCCTACTACGTGGTTTACCTACAGGTTTAGCTCCAGGCACAAGATCTATTCGAAACTCAACAGCCTACTGACTGGCTCAAAGACATCTTCAAACTCTCTTGCTACTCGAACCCGACTTAATTCATCTCCTATCTCCATAGTACTAAGCAAGGTACTAACACTCCGGTCGGAATTCTCTACTGAGAATATCACTCGGCTATAAGTATCACGGTGTCTCAGTGATATCTCCCTATTTTGGAAAAATATTCTATCCTCATACCTACTCAACCAATCCATACCCAAAATGATCTCAAAATCTATGAAATCAATAACATACAAACTGCATGCAAACTTATGACTTAACAAATCAAGTTCTAACTGGTCACATCTCAACCTAGAGTTGCATACCCTCCTATTGGATTCGCAACCCTTAAGGAAGTAATAAAGTAGGTGGTAACTAAGCATAATCTATCAACCAAACAACGAGATACAAATGATTTTGATGCACCGGTATCAAAAGTACCCTAACTAGAATACTCCGAATCAAAAATGTACTTTCCATCACAGTCTTTCCCTAATCTGCTGTAGTAGACCTAGCTGGTCCAATAGCAAAAACTTTTCCTTTATCTGTCCTGACTGGCTCCGAACACTAATTCTGTAATGCCCAACTTGATCAAAGTTAAAGCACTTCACATTCTTCTTATTAGCAGCTTTCTTACCATTTCCTGACCGGCAATCATTCGCATAGTGGCCCTTCTTGTCATACTCATAGCAAACTAACTCAACCTTTGACTTCGTAGCAGTATCTCCCATCTGGGCTCCCTTCTTCTTAAAGAATTTTCTCTTCTTCCCTTGAGAACCTTGAGTTTCCACTGGCTTCTCCTTAGCATAATCAGCAAGTAACTTCTCATGGCGAATGGCCATCTCCACCCACTACATTATTAGGATCAAAGACATGTGTCATGGTTGCTCAAGCAAGCTCAGGCCTCAATCCCCTAATGAACCTCTCATTCCTTCTGATGTCAGTATTTATAATAGCATATCCATATCAAGACAGATCTTCGAACTTAGCAACATACTCGGCTACTGACATCTCTCCCTTAACTAGATCCATGAACTTCATTATCAACTCTGATTTAGCAAACTCAGACACAAACTTCTGCTCAAATCTCCTTTTAAAATCAACCCAAGTCAAATGCTCTTCCAAAACTCCAGCAGTAACACTATTCCACCAGTGTAGCGCTGACCCCTGCAACTGTCTAGAGGCCAACCTACCCTTTTTCCCATCATTTAGACCCAAATCGGTAAATATACGCTCACAATGTAACCACCAATTCTCAACCGCTATGGCATTCTCCGTCCCCAAAAATGGCTTCCCACCCAAACTGGAGTAGTCTCTACTCAGAAGGGCATAAGTATTCCTAACTAGAGCCACATGATTAGCTCCTCCTACATTTCCAGCAACACCAGCAGCAGCTCCTGTTTGCATCAAACCAACGAAGAACATCACCTCCATATCTATTGTTTTGATGCAAACAGAAGCTGCTGCTGGTGTTGCATCAGGATCATAGTTTTCATAGGCTAGCTATGAACCTATGGGCCCTGCCAATATATTTTTCTATACACAGTTTTCATGGTCTTACTTTGAACCTATTGACCCCTGCCAATATCTTTAATTAAGATTTTAGCATTTCTTAAGTTATATTAACTTCGGGGTCGACCTAGCTGGTTATTCTGCCCTTCCCCAAAGTACTATTATGAGTTAATTATGATGTGAATAAATATATGAAGAAGTAATCATAACAACAAAATAGTACCAACACCTGTGGTTTAATATCCTTGAATTTTTTTATATATACCCTGGTTAAACCATTTAACTATTTAATTAAGGAAAACTTCTCCAAAAACTTCATTTCAAAACTCTTTATTTATTTATATCATGGTTTTTCCCTTATAGTGAGATTGGGTTATATGTTTTGAAAATCTTAAAACATCTCTTTCGAAACCTTTGGATAGCCTCCTTCAAAAGCAAAGAAAACTTCTTTTCAAAACACAAAGAATATACCTTTCGAAGCCCTTGTTAAAATAATCTCTTTTGAAACCAAATATATCTTTCGATGATATCTAAACATTCTTTAAAACATAGCTTCGAAATCAATGGAACATTCCAAAAATATTGGGTTCTACTTATAAAATATCATTTGGGTCAAAGTGGTTATATATGGAAGTATCTCTTTTGATACCCTTAATAAAATTATTTGGGGAAAGTTTGATGGTGTCGGAACCATCTATTCGAAAGTCAAAACCTTTGAGTTAAAACTTTGACGTGTGAGAAATGCAGATTACGGATCTAAAGGCTAGAATTAACACTAGAGGAGGGGGGTGGGTGAATAGTGTTTTAAGGAATTACTAATTCTTTTTGAGTTTATATTAATTTGAACACAAATGTATGCAATATTCAGACACATATATGATCACATAATCAAACACAGATGCGGATATAAAGTAAAAGCAATAAAGGAAAGAACACACCAGATTTTATACTGGTTCGGAGTTACCCTACATCCAGTCCCACAACACAAGTACGGATTTCCTTTCAAAATCAATTCTTACAATTACACCCTCGATTTCAAGGCCACGAGGTACACCGCTCCAGATTCACAATCCTCTGGGTAGAGATACTTGATTTTACGGGCAACAAGTTCACCCGATTGATTTTCCAGGCTACAATCACACCTTTTCTCGTTCGATTGAATACAAAGAAGTCTATAACTCTGAATAGCACTGGGATCTTGTTGAGATAGTGATAGAGAATCAAACCAGAGATGATCTAGTTAGATTCAATGGTGATTTCGGCAGAGTAATGGTAAAAATGTATATAAAGAAATGTGGAAGAAGAAGAGGAGTGAAATCATAGAAAATATGATTGTAAATTCGTTTAAAAACAGCCCCTATTTATAGTAGAACAACAGCCATGTCCATTCGTGAAAGGATATGATGAATAGACACTTCCTTTGAAATTCAAACTTTTGAAATAAACTGTCACCTTGTCGACAAGGGGTCCTTGGGGTTGTCGATAAGCCTAAGTTATTTTTGGTAATTTGTTTTTCTTTGAAAATAACTTCTATCTTGTATTAAAACTATTTTAAACTTTATAAATATACTTAACTATAGTTAAAATACATAAATAAGTATAGAGAATAATATTTTGGTATATATAAAATTTTACTATAATTTTATATTTAAATCTAAGTATAAATATTAAAAGTTAAATATATTATAACTAAAAGATAGTTTAAAACCAAGGATAATTTGATATTGAAAATAAAGATTATTTTGAGACTAAAAGTATTTTAAAACCAGGATTGATGTTTTTGATTTAAAAAGGAAGATTTTGAAATCATTTTGAAAATAAGATATAATTTTGTAAAACATTTGAATAAAAGTTAGTGGATACAAAACAATGTTCCATTAGATTTTTCGTAGGTTCCATCCTACTTAGGGTTCCATCCCTTTAACGGGCTCGAAGTGGATTCCATTCCACGAATAAAATGGATTTTAAGATGTCAGTGCTTTTCTAGGAGTTTTAACAAAATTCCTAACTAAATTACTTATCATGAAATCTTGAACTCTTGATAATCTTGATACTCATGAGTCTTGAATCTTGATATCTTCGATCTTGAGTTCATCAGTTCTTGAATCTCTATACTGTACAGTCTTCATTCTTTGGTACCTGTATATATATCCTGCATATACATATATATATCTAAACAATAATGTTAGTATTTATATTTTATAATCTTATTCTAAGGTTGTTGTCATCAAAACCAACTTCTCAGGGACTAACAATCTCCCCCTTTTTGATGATGACAACCTTTGTTTATAAAATATTACTTCTATCCTAATAACTCCTCCTACAACTAATAACTCCCCCTTAATCTATGCTTAACTATCCTATTTTATACTTCTCCCCCTTTGTCATAAAAAAAACAAAGTTTAAATCTGTACAACTCCCCCTTAATCTAATACTGTATTACATCTGATTATAATGATAGTGTTATCATAAATAATCAACACTTAATTCTGAAACTAAAACTTAGCTCTTAATAACTAACTCTCCTAACTAAGAATCCATATATGATAATATTTATAATAATGATAATGTGAGAATTCAAATATGTGAACACAAATCATTTATTAATTATATAATGTTATATTAACATTTGCGTAGAAAACGTAAGTAAGATCATATACAAATAACGATAAGAAAGTGAGAAAAGAAACTAATGTGTATCCTTGACAATGGGAGATCTATAAACCGAGCAATTTGGGTAGTGGGAACAAAAATTTCCACGTTGTTCGACTAAATTTCCATCCTTGTCAAAGCACACTTCGCCAACTCAAACAACTTTGTCGTCATCTTCAGCGTGCTCTTCTTCCATGGGGGCTTCTTCTTCTTCTTCCTCGCTGTCCTCTTGCACTTGAACACTTGAGGATTCTTTATCGATCAAGATGGGATTGGTGTGATTGTCCATTAGAAACTTTTGCAAGTTTCTATGGATTTTGCCTTTCCGTTCTTGTTCTTTGGCCATTCTGATTTTCACCACTTGAATTTCAGTCATAAGTTGCAGTGCATCCTTCGAGGAAACCTCCATTTTCATCACTCATGCAAGTGTAGTTCGTTGAAATGGTCCGGTAGAAGGAGAAGGGAACGAAAAGGTTGAATTTTTGTTTGATTTGGAGGAGGAGGCCATTGTTTTATTGTTTTCAGAAGTTAGAACAGAGAAAGAACAGAAAGAATGAACAAAATTTCGAAATAAGAAGAATATATAACCACCCATTTGAATTTTGGTGGGAAAATTTCAAAAGAAAAAAAATCGTTATATGTCGACAGGGGTAAAGGAGGGTTGTTGACAAGGTACTTATATTTTTGCTATTTGATTTATTTTAATTTAATTTTAATTATACTTGTTATATATTTATATTCTATATTTCATTTATTGAACAAATACCTAATTCTCTTCTTAATTTAGTAAATATAGATTCATTTAAGGGTTTTGTTAAGATATCAGCAATTTGATTCTCGGAATTGATATAATCGAGAGTAATTATTTCCTTACTTATATTATCTCTGAGAAAATGATGTTTGATATCAATATGTTTAGTTCGAGCATGATAAGTAGGATTTTTGGATAAATTTATTGCACTAGTATTATCACAATAAATTGGTGATTTTGAGATATTTAAACCAAAATCTTTTAAAGTTTGTTGCATATATATTACTTGAGAACAAGCCAAAGCAGCAGAAATATACTCTGCTTCAGTTGTTGATAAAGAAACTGTGTTTTGCTTTTTACTAAACCAGGAAACCAGAGAATACCCCAAAAAGTGACAAGTTCCACTGGTACTTTTTCGATCTGATTTACAACCAGCATAGTCAGCAACATAGTAAGATATTAATTCAAAAGAATCATTTTTAGGATAAAATAAGCCATAATCAAAGGTGTGTTTAACATATCTTATGATACATTTTACATCTTTTAAGTGGGTCTCTTTAGGTTGGGATTGATATCTTGCACAGAGACAAACACTATGCATGATATCAGGTCTACTAGCAGTGATATTGAGTAGTGATCCAATCATTCCTCTATATAATTTTTGATCTACATCTTTCGAGAGATCTTCTTTACTTAGGTACTCATTGGTTGCCATGGGAGTGGGTTTTCCACTTGCAGTAGTCAAACCAAATTTACTAACTAGGTCTTTAGCATATTTTTCTTGACTGATAAAGATACCATTATCTAATTGTTTTATTTGCAATCCTAGAAAGAAGTTTAATTCACCCATATGACTCATCTCAAACTCTTTTGTCATTATTTCAGAAAATTCTTTATTCATTTCAAAATTAGTTGATCCAAAAATGATATCATCTACGTAAACTTGTACTAGTTGAATATCATTTTTATTTCTTTTTGTAAAAAGAGTATTATCTACTTTACCAGTTTCAAAGTTTGATTGTAATAAGTAAGATCTTAGTCTATCATACCAGGCTCTAGGAGCTTGTTTTAGACCATATAGAGCTTTCTTAAGTTTGTAAACATGATTTGGTAATTTTTCATCTTCAAAAAGTGGTGGTTGTTCAACATATACTTCCTCTTTTACAAATCCATTTAAAAAGGCACTTTTAACATCCATTTGAAATAATTTGAAATTATTATGATTTGCGAAAACAAGTAGAATCCTAATGGCTTCTAATCTTGCTATGGGAGAAAAGGTTTCATCACAATCTATTCCTTTTTCTTGACAATAACCTTAAGCGACTAACCAAGCTTTATTTCTAACGACCTCACCTTGTTCATTCATTTTATTTTTATAAACCCATTTAGTTCCAATTATAGTTTTATTTTCAGGTCTAGGAACAAGTTCCCAAACATTATTTCTAGTGAATTGATTTAGTTCTTCTTGCATAGCCAAAATCCATGAATCATCAGTTGATGCTTCTTTTGGATTTTTGGGTTCAATAGTTGATATAAAGGCTACATTGCTCATTTTACTTAGTTGATTTCTAGTTGTAACAACAGATTGCATATCTCCTAGTATATTTTCGATAGGATGATCTTTTAAAAGTTTAATCTTTTTATTAGGATGATTAATTTCATTATTAGTTTCAGTTGACTCCTGATTTTGAGTAATTAAATCCTCTTCATCATTTGTATCTTCAAAAATTTTGGGATTTTCATCGAATGAAACATGCATTGTTTCTTCGATGGTGTTAGTTCTTAAATTAAACACTCTGTATGATTTACTTTTATTAGAATATCCGATAAAGATACCTTTGTCGGATTTAGGATCAAATTTATCTAAGTTATCTTTTGTATTTAAACTAAAACATTTACTTCCAAAAATTCTAAAATAAGATACCTTAGGTTTCTTTCCGTGAAGAAGTTCATAAGATGTCTTATCAGTTAAAGGTCTAATTAAAATTCTATTTAAAATATAACAGGCGGTAGCAACTGCTTCTGCCCAAAAATGTTTTGGTAATTTACTATCTGAAAGCATAGTTCTCGCACACTCTTGAATCGTCCTATTTTTACGTTCTACTACTCCGTTTTGTTGTGGAGTTCTTGGAAATGAAAAATTGTGAGTTATTCCCTTTTTATTGCAGAATTCCTCAAACTTTTCATTTTCAAATTCACCACCGTGATCACTACGGATGGTTATAATTTTTACAAAAAGTTGATTTTGAATCCTTTTTGTAAAGTTCTTAAAAGTTTCAAAAGTATCACTTTTATGTTCCAAAAATATTGTCCATGTAAATCTAGAATAATCATCTACAATTACAAAATCATATTTACTGTGATTTATTGACTGAATTTGAGATGGACCAAATAAATCAAGATGAAGTAATTCAAGAGGTTTTGAAGTTGAAATCATATCTTTTAATTTAAAGGAACTTTTTCAAAGTTTTCCTAATTGACATGCATCGCATAAACTATCTACTCTAAAATTCATTTTAGGGAGACCTCTTACTAGATCATGTTTTGACTGTCTAGATAAGAGTTTGAAATTTAAATGCCCAAATCTCTTATGCCAAATCCAAGGGTCACTTGTATTTTCCAAAAGACACGGGTTATCATTTGAAACTTTCATACTAAGAATATAAATATTCTTTTTCCTAATTCCCTCAAATATTATGGTTGAATTATTATCTTCAATGTGACACTTATCTTTTTCAAATTTAATTTTATATCCTTTATCGCAAAGTTAACTAATACTTAGCAGATTATGTTTCAGATTCTTAACTAGCAAAACATTAGTAATAATAGAAGTTTCAGAGTTACCGACATTGCTGATGCCAATCACATATCCTTTTGAGTTGTCTCCAAAGTTAACCAGTCCTCCGTCTTTGTATATTATATCATTCAGCATATCCAAATTACCAGCCATGTGTCTAGAGCATCCACTATCAAGTATCCAATTATTCTTTTTGATCTGCAAAATTTGTCCATTGTGGATTGATTCCTCAACACCCATAAAACATGTTTCCTGCACATCATACAATTTTGGTAGACAAATTGAATTTGAATATCAATTATATGCAGACTCATGAGACAGTATGATCTGAATATTTCTAAACTAGTATTAACAAGTTTTTCAAACATAGCCATTTTAAAAGCTTTTTCAAAATTCATATTATGAAACTTTGAAAACCTTGCTCTAATACCAAATGTGAGAAATGCAGATTACAGATCTTAAGGCTAGAATTAACACTAGAGGGGGGGGGTGAATAGTGTTTTAAAGAATTACTAATTCTTTTTGAGTTTATATTAATTTGAACACAAATGTATGCAATATTCAGACACAGATATGATCACAGAATCAAAGACAAATGCAGATATAAAATAAAAGCAATAAAGGAAAGAACACACTGGATTTTATACTGGTTCGGAGTTACCCTACATCCAGTCCCGCAACACAAGTACATATTTCCTTTCAAAATCAATTCTTACAATTACACCCTCGATTTCAAGGCCACAAGGTACACTGCTCCAGATTCACAATCCTCTTGGTAGAGATACTTGATTTTACAGGCAACAAGTTCACCCGATTGATTTTCCAGGCTACAATCACACCTTTTCTCGCTTGATTGAATACAAAGAAGTCTATAACTCTAAATAGCACTGGGATCTTGTTGAGATAGTGATAGAGAATCAAACCAGAGATGATCTAGTTAGATTCAATGGTGATTTCGGCAGAGTAATGGTAAAAATGTATAAAGAAATGTGGAAGAAGAAGAGGAGTGAAATCAGAGAAAATATGATTGTAAATTCGTTTAAAAACAGCCCCTATTTATAGTAGAACAACAGCCATGTCCATTCGTGAAAGGATATGACGAATAGACACTCCCTTTGAAATTCAAACTTTTGAAATAAACTGTCACCTTGTCGACAAGGGGTCCTTGGGGTTGTCGACAAGCCTAAGTTATTTTTGGTAATTTGTTTTTCTTTGAAAATAACTTCTATCTTATATTAAAACTATTTTAAACTTTATAAATATACTTAACTATAGTTAAATTACATACATAAGTATAGAGAATAATATTTTGGTATATATAAAATTTTACTATAATTTTATATTTAAATCTAAGTATAAATATTAAAAGTTAAATATATTATAACTAAAAGATAGTTTAAAACCAAGGATAATTTGATATTGAAAATAAAGATTATTTTGAGGCTAAATGTATTTTAAAACCAGGATAGGTGTTTTTGATTTAAAAAGGAAGATTTTGAAATCATTTTGAAAATAAGATATAATTTTGTAAAACATTTGAATAAAAGTTAGTGGATACAAAACAATGTTCCACTAGATTTTTCATAGGTTTCATCCTACTTAGGGTTCCATCCCTTTAACGGGCTCGAAGTGGATTCCATTCCATGAATAAAATGGATTTTAAGATGTCGGTGCTTTTCTAGGAGTTTTAACAAAATTCCTAACTAAATTACTTATCATGAAATCTTGAACTCTTGATAATCTTGATACTCATGAGTCTTGAATCTTGATATCTTCAATCTTGAGTTCATCAATTCTTGAATCTCTATACTGTACAGTCTTCATTCTTTGGTACATGTATATATATCCTGCATACACATATATATCTAAACAATAATGTTAGTATTTATATTTTATAATCTTATTCTAAGGTTGTTGTCATCAAAACCAATTTCTCAGGGACTAACATGACGTTAGCTTCGAAACCCCCTTTCAACCCCATTGCCTTCGGAACCCTCAAACCCTTTCGAAAGCATTTAGGAAGTGGCTTATCTTAGGTTAAAACAAAGATAACCCTTTGAAAGTATTGATGTCTTCAATATACTCGAAAGGTAAAGAATAGCTGCTGGATCGACTAGGTCGAAACCACTACTTTCGAAAGTACTTACTCAAGACAAAAAGAAACCCATTCGAAAGCTAATACTTTAAATATAATATGGCAACCATCTTCGAAAGCTACTTATAAAACCCCTTTCGAAAGCATTTGTTTCAACTACGTCGAAAGCTCCAAGTAAAACAAAGCAAGAACTTAACTTTTGAAAACAAAACAGGGTTTCGACCCTATCGAAAACATTCCTTTCGACACCATGGCTTTCGCCTTTCCTCCAATCCACTATGTACGATCTAAGTGATACCTTGTGTATTGGTTTCGACTTGGTGGATTTCAGATGGGGTGGTTTCAATGGAGATGGAGCGGAGTTAATGGAGTCGAAAGGTTCTGCTCCATGAGGTGGAACCATCTTTTCTGAACAAAGGTGTAACGACCCGAAATTTTCAACCATTCGCATCCATTATAAGTGTATAGGTAGACACTCATGCCGGAGTTGAATTGCTCAAAATACCGCGTTGTAATTAAAATTTGGCAAATCTCAAAATATACAGTAAATAAATAAAATCACAGATCACAGACACAGAGTAAAATAATGCAGCGGAAGTAAAAGAAATAGTAGTTCATGAAGCTACTATATAAATATATCAGAGTACATAAGATACAATAGAAGAAATAGAGTACAACGGAAGTATAAATAAGATAACCAAGTACAAGCTGAACAGAGCAACATAACTGAAGTCGATAGAACAAGACTAGCAGATAATCTCCAGCGATTCAAATCTCCAGAAGGTGGAAATCCAAATCTGTGAATACTCAGGCTGACCCGAGCGTAAAGCAAAACACAAACACTCGAGTCAGGACAATATATACTTATATAATATAAACCAACTCAAGTGAACTGTAATAAGGTACAAGTAACTTAAAGAATGCTTGGGACCGCCCATTCTTTAAGGATCCGTTAAACTATCTACTATGTAGTAATATTCGCTATTATAATAATGTCTAATCAGTAAAGTATAATCATATAGAAAATAGCGTTAAGGGGATGGAGAAACTTAACGCGGTCGGATCTTAAAATCATAATCGTAGTAAAGCTCGATATGGTAGGTGACACAGCACAACTAGGCAATGCCAGGGTAGATATACCAATTACGCATTCGGACTAGTGGTGACGCATAGCAGTCACTACCGCCCACCTCGAACAACACTCCCAATCATGGGTGGCCACCAAATCAATCACAAGTAATAGAATGGTATCGAAGAAGTATGTCCGATAAGAGGTGCTACCTCATTGGTCCGTCAATCGCTCCTGTTTTAGCCACCTTATGCCAACTCACGGGAGTTGGGTCCACGTAACATACCTTAAGAACGTCGCCACCATCCTACTTCATTCTGGAATCTCCACCGCGTACACGGTTGTCAAAGTGGTTTTCGGTATCGACAGAGAGTATGTCCATATCCGATCCCGGTCTCTTTGCCAACCAATCGTTATTATAACCCGTGGTTATAACTTTTAAAAACAATACTTTACTTCAAAATAAGATATCATTTCAAAATCATGTCTTTATCAAAATAAAGATTTATCATTTCCAAATCATTTCAATATTCTAAAATATCGTATCCTTTCAAACTTCTTTTCAAATCATTTTAATACATCAAAATATTATATCTTTTCAAACTTTATTTCAAATCATTTTTATATATCAAAATATCATACCTTTGATAGTTATACTTCGAAACCAAAATCATTTTATTTCAAAACTATGTTCATTTCAAAACAACATCATTTCCATTTCAAACATATATTCACCTTTCAAATAGTCTATACTTTCAAAGTTATAACTCTTTTGAAACAAAACATTTGAAATCATTATACTTTGAAAATCACAGCATTTCGAAATCATATATTTAAAATCATCTTTTAATTCTATACATTTACAAACTTATTAAATTCAAACCATCAAATTTCAATTCAATTACAGTTTACCAACAAACCGTTTCAAATCTTATCAATTCCCAATATAGATTAAATCCACAAAATACAATATTTAATCTTTAGTATATTTCAAAACTTTAAATCTCCCACATTTCATAAATCCAATATCATTTAAATAAACTCAATTAATATATACTTCAAATATTCATTTATCAAATAAATTAAATAAGTCAGAAATCAAGTATCATTTCAAACTCATTTCACAATATCAAAATATTATTCAAAACACCATTCATTTTTATTCATTTAAATACCATTTAAATCCATTCATTTTATTAAATTTAAATACCATTTTAAACTCACATTAGAAATCCAATTCTTCCACTTAAATATCTCTTCATTATCTTTAGAAATTTAACATTTAATTTCCCAAAATTATATCATTTTATAGAGATTATTTTTCATTAAAATTAATTTAAAACAACAAAATATAGTTTCCGTAGCACTTATAAAATGCTACGTAAAGTTATAGTTTAAAACAGTTAATTAACAAAAGACAGCGTTAAATGCTGTAATAGATTTCTTTTAAGTTTCAATTAACTTACATGTTAAGTTTAACCACTATAGCACTTACAAAGTGCTATAATAGCCTTTATTTCAAATTAACCTTTTAGTTCATTTAAAACACTACAACATTTACAAAATTCTGTAATATCCTTTACATTACATTTCAAAATGCTGTTAAATCATATTCAGAGTTTTATTTACAATTCCACAAATAATTAACTTTTAATATAAATCATTTTAACTTATAAAATCATATATTTCACATTTAACACAATCATTTAAATACCTTTATTTCTATGATTTTATAAAGTCAAATTTCCATACAAAAATCAAATTTAATAACAATTAAATTTTCATTTCTTTAATTAAATTATTAACTTAACAACTAAGTTTAAATTTCCAAAAATATAGCTTATTTCCATTTATTTTACTTAATTAAAATTTCACTTTTAAACAAATTTCACAAAATTCAATTTAAGTTATATTTCCAAATTCAGCTTAAATGTTCATTTATTCCATATTTTAATTTATACAAAAGCATTAACACCTTTAAAACATTATTATTACTTAATAAAAATCATTAAATTCATCTTTAAATCAAATTTGTCATATTTTCTTACTTTACAAAAATTCCATTTATAAACAAAATCATAAATTCCAAAATTAACTTATATTTCAAATTCTACTTCACCATTTACTTAATTCACTTATTTAATTTGTAGAAAATCACAAATACTTTATAGAAATCATTTTAATGAAATTTAAATCAAAATACCATAATATTTACATAAAAAAAGTATTTTAAAAATTTCAGAAAAATATATAAACCACGGGTCTGTATATAATTTTCTAGCCTAGGTCAAGTGATACGGATATGTATCATTTCAATCCGCAGTTTACAAAGAAAAACCGGGTTTTATCATTTCAAACCCGCAATCCCAAGTAATATAAATAAATAAATAAAAACCGTTCAGGCCTATCATTTCAGCCCATAACGATTTTTCCTTATTCTAAAGTCCGTTCGGGTATGTATCATTTCAACCCATAGTGATTCTAATCTACAGGGAACTTGCAGTGTGATAAACTGATATAAATAAACAGAATAGCATGAGATAACAGTAATAGATGATATAACATATGTAATAACAGGGGTAAACATTATATGATCATAATATAACAGTTACAATAGGATGATATAATTTTACAGATTCAAATGGTGTCAGTTTACTAGTTATATAAGTACACATTGTCTGGTGAGAATTACTCACTTGTTAAAAGCTGGAGATAGCCACCAAAGCACACAATACAAAGACTACGAAGGCACGACAACTCGAATATGATTTGAGTGAGAGAGCCAAAGATGAATCTCCTTGGATACATTTGAACAAACAATAAAACAATATATAAGTTTCAACACAAGATACCATTAACAATGCTAGAATTGGATGCATAAAACAAAGCCAAAGTGTTTGCACTTGCTTCCTACCACCTATGCTTCAGCTCCAGATCTGAAATGGCATGGCTAAAGGCATGGTTTGGATCAGGTATGGTCTGGAAAAGGTGAGGCTACAAGGTGATGAAGGTGAGTGGAAGTTACAAGGTGTTGAAGGCAATGGAATACCAAAGGGTTTCAAGGCAAAGTGTGGCTTTTGTTGCACCATAGGGTTCGGCCCCTTGCTGATGTGGCTTGGCCATGGTATGTGGTGGTCAGGTGGTGGCTGGAGTGTGGGCCAGAGGTGGTGGTAGGTCAGGTCAGAGGTGGTGGTGGTGGAGGTAGTGGTGGCAAAAGGTGGTAGAAGGAGGAGATGACAATTCTAGGTCATAAGTGATAGTTTGTGATGGTTTTTGGTGGATTTTGTGTAGATCTTGGACTTGGATTGGTTAGGCCTGAGGAGGAGGGTTGCTAGGATGGGTGATGGTCAGAGGAAGGGGGTCGTGGTGGTCGGCCAAAGCCTGGAGGAGGAGGAACCAAACTATGAAGGTAGAGAGCATATGCAGTTTCAAAAGAAAAAACATAGAAAACAAGGAAGAAAGAAGGAATTTTTACCCAAAATTTTGAAGCCATGGCCGTGATTTTTTTGGAGGAGAAAGAGAAGTGTTTGCGTGAAAAAAATGAAAAGAAGTCCGCTGAAAAGAATAGGGTATGCATGGCCAAAAACATTGAAGAGAGGAGTTGAGAAAGTGCAAGGTCGGGAGGTGAAAAGCCATAGGAATTTCAATAGTTTAAAACTTTTCATATTTCCTCTAATTTCTTTTTAAGTTTTATATAACTGAAATATATATATAAACTCAGATAAAATACGAAAATTTAGTAAATAAACAAAAATAAATTAATTAATTATTAATTATATAAAATTTAATTAAGTAAAACAGCAAAAATTGCAACTAGTCTTGAAAATATGAAAAATAAATGCAATGAACTTTGGAAAAAGTTTATGGACTTGTAAAACATTTATAAACAAAGATAATAACATAAAATAAAAATGCATTCACAAAATGAATAAATAAATTTTAATTAAATATAATTTAATTGAAGAAAATAGCAGAAAAATAGAAACTAGCCTTTAAAAATAGAAAATAAATTCAATACGCTTTGGAAAAATTATATAATCACTTTAAATTATTTAAAAGACAAAATTATACATAAAATAAAATACTAACACATATTAGAACAAAATATGACAAATAAAATATAATTTAAAATAGACAATATTGCTAAATACATCAGTTTACACACAATATTGAAATATACATAACTTTCACAATTTAACTCCGTTTCCAACGAAACGAAAAGCTGTATCCATGGAATTAAATCTATTTTCATAATAAAAGATAAAATTTAATAATTTGAAATATTTAAATTTAAAGTTCAAAAGTCAAAGTTTGACCAGTTTCAATAGAAATTCACTTTTCAGTGAAATATCCAATTTATACTAGTTTGAACTATAAATCACTTAATAGTCAACATTTATATTTAAAATGAAATGTTTGAAATAGAACAAGTTTAAAATAATTTAAAATAAAATAAAGTCAAAATTTAAAATATAGGCCAAAATCTAGGGTTGTTACAAAAGGCTAAAATTTAGCTACTTTTAGTAATTGCTTTATTACTACTTGCCTATTTGTAATCCTTTGATTGGTTGCCTTAAAACTTTTCACATACTTTACAATTAGAAATGCTGCATTAATCAGATCTAAATCAAAGGAAAATCTAATGTTTAAGCCCTTCGATTTAGCAAAACCAATATTTGCAGATAAGTCCTTTTTTAAAATAATTTATTTTCCTTAACAAATCTATTAGGAAAAATCCCCAGAAATTATAGTAATTCACTTTCGTCATGTAATCAAACATATGAAAATTTCAGACCCAATTTCTTCTTGAAATACTCGAAATAAATTTTAAACCCAATTATATCATATTTTCCTTTAGAAATACATAATAAATTTTCCATAGCTTAGAAAATTCCATCTTGTGAACTCAAAGAAATAAATCTCATAGAAAGCAACTTTCTATAACGTAATAATACATTTTGGAATAGAAATCTTATTTCTTATTCCCATTTAAGCATATTTCATTATTACTACAATTCTCGTTTCCGATGTTTCATTTTGAAGCAGAAGTGATTATTCACTCTTTTCATCCCAAATGTACCTTAAATCATATTATCTCCCATACATTTTTTTTCTTTCTATACAGTCAAACCATTCACTGCAATAGCATAATAAACTTTTTGCAATATCCCATTCGATTATCCTTAACAGTTAAGGACATCAAATATGTTGCATCTTGCATAAACTGATCGAACTGACATTTCGACGATTGAATTCTTAGTTCTATCTCGCGGTTTTGGTCTAGTGTTACATTTAACACAATATAATCCTTTTGTAATCAATTAAATTGAATAATCGATCTCATAGTATTATTTATTGGCTTATTTTGAATGAACTATATTCATCGAAGTATCATACATTATGAACTACGATCATTCACCATATAACATTTATATGTGATAGTATATAGATCAAATATCCATCATCTTGTATTGCTTTACAGTTTGAAACTCAAAGAATGCAACACACTGTTTCAACTAAACAAACAGGAAAGCGATCATTTTACGAATGTATTAAGTAGTTATAAAATTAGGCACTTGCATGGGTATAGAAAACAATAACATGCAATAGGCATTTAATAGTGAGTATATGTTATATCTCTGTTTATCAATTTCAATTCAGTTCATATGTATATATTAGTTGATAAACATTTTAACAATCATATTAAATGCACAAATTTATCAATGTAGATTATTATAATATTATATAGCATATGTTCTTACAATATTAGATAGATTAAATGTATCATTTTATTTTTCTAATAAGGCTCTCACTAGTCTTTTGTGTTTCTCCAAACACTAAGAGAAACATAGAAGCCTTTTAACTTCAATAGTGGGTGTTTGGACTTGTATGCCTTTGGATTCTAACCTTATGAAAAGCTCAACAAATCATAAGCCCACATACGATGGATAACTCCATATTGGTTGTATCACATATAACTCCTAACCTACAGTTCCTTGACCTAATTCTGCCTTTACCTCGAGGAAAGCTCAACAAGTAAAGTAAGACTATTCACTCGGACCTATCATTTCATGACGACATAAGTATAAGGCATGTACCTTGGGAAAAGCTCAACAAATATATGCATTTGTCTTACCTCGTCTATTCAATATATTAATAGTACTACACATAACATCCAAGCTTGAGGAAAGCTCAACAACTAAAGAGTATGCAAGTAATCTATTAACATATAAATGATAGAGGACAACTTTATATTAAAGGTTCATAATCTTTAATATATCAAATCGACTAATGTCAACTTATGGAATAATGTATTTCTTAAATATACCCTTGTGATTCAAGTGTCAGGCACATATGAAATCATGAAATACATACTTAAGTGTGTATTTATTCCTTAAGTCTACTTAGGGTTTCTTAATGTTCCACCTTTAGTTTATACATTTATATCATATAACTTTTATTATTATATGACTTTTATTTTCATATTACTTATATAATAGTCTTATGTATAATATTATTAATTAAACCTTATTTAATTATTAAGTAATTAACTCTTTAATTAATTTTATATTATTATTCCAATATAACTTTTATATTGGACAAATCTACTATAACCTTATAGCGTATCGTATAACCTTTATAATATAATACATATATCTAATATATGTGTATTTCTATTTATTAATTAAATTTTCATTAAATAAATTTACTTGATAAATTATTAATTAAATGATAACTAATTTAAATATATATATATATATATATATATATATATTGATATATGTAAACAAAATGATAAAGGTTATAGTTCAATAATTAAAAATGTTTTAGGAAATCAAAATGAATAAACTTTTTAAATTCATTAAATATTTAATTAAAATGGTTAAATGAATAATTAATTAATTAGATGATATATATGTGTGCGTGTGTGTATTTGATATATATAAAAATATAAAATTTATAATTAAATGTTTTTCTTAAATAGTTTAAAATGAATAAATTAAAATTAATAAATTAAAATTAATAAATTAAAATGAATGAAATTTAAAATAAAGTTTTGTTGAATTAGTTAATTAAATTAAGAATTAATATTAATTAAATATTGTTTAATTAATAAGATACATATAAATATGCACTAGTTGTTAAGCAAACTAAAGCTAGAGCTGTTATCTTAGTATTATTAATATCTTGCCTAGACGAAGTAAGATACTACATATATTTGTTGAGTAAACTCAAATTATATGCATTATACTTAGGCCGTCGAGAAATAATATGTAAGAGTGAATAATCTTGCTGGATTTGCTGAGAACAGTCAGGTTCAAGGTCAAGATTAGGGTAAAGACCACAATCATACATTTTTAATGATACAATTGATAAAGAGTTATCCATTGCTTGCAGGCCTACGTTTATTAAGCAAACTCAAGGTCAGATTCTCAAGGCAAGCAAGCCCTAACATTCACTAGAGAAATTGAAATATTTCTATATTTCTCTTAGGAGTTTAAGGAATATATTAATCTATTAGAGCCTTCGTGAAAAAATGAAATGATTATACTTAACTTTCTAATATTGTAAGAAAACATGCTATAAAAATTAAAGTTATATACTCAATAAATTTGTGCAACTAGTTTAATTAATAATTGTGTTTGTTAATTGAAATATACTAATGAACTGAATTAAGATTAACAAAGAAATATAATGTATGCTAACCAATATATCCTTTCACATGTTGTCACTTTAACACCCATACAAGAGTCGAATTATACAACTACTAAATACATTCATACCTTCGTCACTTATTTATTTTCCTGAGATATTATATTGTCTTCTGAATTTTGTATCTTAAAGCACTATTGGAATATGGATATCCGATCCATATTAGATCACATACATAAGTTGTATAGTAAACAGTCATGAAATCTTGATGAAATTAGTTCATTCGACTTAAGCAAGTAAACTGTAATAACCCTGGTTTTGGTGATTACCTGTAATTTTGAATTATAACGGTGGTTATAATTTAATATTGTGAAATAAAAATAAATTGGAGATTTAAAATTGTTTATTTTAAAAAAACAATGAATTTTAAACAGAAAATGAAAAAATAAAGTTTTAAAAACTTTATTTTGGTTGTTTGTGTTAAATACGAGAAATATATGGTTTTATTTTGAAAAAAAATGCAATAATTATAGTAATTATTGCCAAGTGTGTCTTTTATTGATTTTTAAATGGGGAATTTGATTTTATATGTGTATATATTAAATAAAAAGAAGGAACTTTGTTTAAAAGTAAGTTTTGGATATAAAAATGATGTAAGTATGATTTATTACATTTAATTATGCAAGAAAATAATTTTTTGTGAAATTTTTGAAGTTAAAAATAGTATTTTATGTAAATATTTGTGTAAATTGTGTATTTATTTAAAAATAAGAGTTTTTAATAATAAAAATATTTTTATAACTAAATTATCTTTTTATGAGTTGTAAAATGTTTTATTAAACATAGAAATATGTTTGTTTGATTTATGGTGTTGAAAATCTTGTTTAAATATGTTGTTTTGGTTAATAACGTAAGAGTATTAGTGATTTAAGAGATAACTTGTCTTTTTAGGCTAATGAATTCTTTTGTTTTGGGCCAAGCCCATTATCATTTAAACCTATAAAGAAAAGAGAAAACATCTTTCTTTCCTCTTCCATTTGAACGTTCATTATCTTTTACAGCAAAGAAGAAACAAAACCAGAAAACTGAGAGAAAACTTTTCCCTCTTTCAATCTAAAATCAAAATCTCCAATAAATCCACTTATTTTATGATAATAATCAAATTGAAGCTTTCTAATTTCAGGTAATCCCTTCCAAAACCTAGATTATTTCATCAAGTTTGATTTTGAGATTTAAATTGTCTGTAATATGTTTCTTTCTTTCTGCATGTCTTTGTATCATTGTTTAACAGGTTGCTGAAAAAAATTCCAACCCAAAGCCTTCATCTTTCTCTAGTATATTCAAGTTAATCTTAAAAATTTCAAAGGTGAGTTATTAACTCACATCTCCTACCTAAAACAAAACTCTGTTTGCTGAAAATCAGTGCAAAAATCGTTTACTGTAACAATATTATCTTGTTTTTAGTTACAGTATAAAATCTATTTCCGGTTGCCTCTTTAAGTGGTAATATCTTATTGTTTTCTAGATGAAATGCTGCCGGAATTTTTTTGGATTGTAGCCTGTATCTTGTAGTTTCAGCATGTTAAATTTCATGTTTTAATTCATCTTGGATTGCGCTGAAATAATGCTCAAAGATTGATTCGAAACAAGAGAAAAACCTGTACAAATTCACGTTGCAATGGTCGACCCCAAGACCACCTGGGTCGACCTATAGGTCGACCCAGATACAACATAGGTTGACCCTAGGGTCGATCTATGTCTCCTTAAGGTCGACTCCCAGGTCGACCTGTAGGTTGACCTGGGGAGTTGATTTTCCTGTGTGCATTCTTTTGGTTCTGTGTTATTTTCTAGCTTGTTTTCTGACTTCTACATCTTGTATTTGTGATGTTTTTGAACTGTTTCGAAGGCCATGAAGCCTATCAATAGGTGAGCTAAATTTTTGATGAATTCATGATTCAAATCGAATTGTTTTTGAGATGATCTTGAGTATCGGTTTTTGGGAAATTTCGATGATTTTTCTTGATTTCGAACACGGGTTTTCCTAAATAATTTTGAAATGGTTTTTAAAATAAAATGGCTTTTGAAATAAATATTATATAATATTTATAAATTATTATTAAGCTATAAAATTATATATTCTCTATAATAAGAGAATTCCAAAGGTTTGTTTTCCAAACAATTTCGAAAATTGTTTTGAAAGCTAGTTTTCTCAAACAAACTATTTTCTATATAAAATACACATTTTTGCACTCTTCAAGCATATGAGGAAGAGAATTAAATGATTTAGTAAAACACGTGGTATGGGACACTATGTTTACGTTTTCGGTTAATTCCGGACTTGTTCGTTCAAAGCTATTGAAGTTAAAGACTTTCGGGTTAGTATTTGTGATCGCCATTCTTTGGCAAGCTTTGAGGTTTGAGATCTCCTAATTTTAGGAGTTATGGTCGATGAGAACCATTATAATGTCTTTTGTATTTGCCAATGAGATGAGGCGATTATTGTGATTTGGATGATTTGTTTTCTAGTATGGCATTGACTAGCAGTTAGTAAACCATTAAGTGAGAACATGTGGTATGGGACGCACTGTTAACACTTTTCGGGTTCCTATCTAAGAGTTTGTGACACATTCACGAGGTATTGCCAGTACTTGAGCTATTGGGTTCTACATGTACATATATAGCTGTTGGGCTAATCATGGACTGTTGGGTCCTAAATGAGGTCGGGGGGCTCTTGTGCACAGTACTTGGTAGGTTGTTGGGCCATAGATTGGGCTGTTGGGTCCTTTCTTCATTAATAGCTGTTGGGCTATTATTGGGCTGTTGGGTCCTTTCATCATTTATAGCTTTTGGACTATTATTGGGCTGTTGGGTCCTTTCTTTATTTATAGCTGTTGGGCTTTTACTGGACTTTTGGGTCCTATTTCTTATATTGATGTTTTCTAGATTTCTCCATGTTGATTTCTAGAATTTTGATGATTTATATATGTTTTCACCATAGTTGCTTTTGTTGGATTATTTATATAGCCTGAGCGCTATCTTGTTGATTATACGGTGATTACATTCTTGGGTTTTGAACTCTTCGTCGAGTTCTATATGTTGTGATTCATAGTTGCCATTCTTTGGCCTTTTTGAGAATTATAATCTACTATTTAGGAGTTAGAGTTGATGAATGCCATTATATTGGCTATTGTTACGCTTTTGATATGAGGCGTACACTTGTGGGTATTTGATGTTGTGTTTATCTTAGCCATATATTAGCTATTGATTATGCCGATGGTACGAGGCATACATTGGGTATAATTGATATTGTGTTGGACTTGTCGCTTCCGAGAAAACCCTTATGATATATACTTAGGTTGCTTCTTCTCTTTCGAAAATAATTGTTATCTTTTATCCATATACTTTACACCTATCTTATACTGATCAGTTGTTTAAGCTAGACTGACCCGTGTATTTTTATGTACTCGGGTCAGACCAAGTTGTTTCAGGTTAGATACCTGCCATAGGACTTTGCTATGCTGCTTCCGCCTTGGATATCTGCTTATCTCCTTTTTGTAGTTTTGTAGTCAAACTCTGATATGTATCGATATTTTTGACTCATTATATATAGTGTGGTCTTAGTACCACTTACGATGTATCATTTTGTATTGTACTGGGATGTATTAATGTATATGTATATCTATGTTTGTTTGCTGTTCTGTGATGTGTTGTACATTTTGTTATTGTATTTTGTTCTGATAAATCCATTAGCCGCTGTAGTTTTTTATGAAGCATTTATTGAATATGTCGATCCACATGAGAAAGAAAAAAAATTAGAACATTAAATCGACGTATTTAATAGATGTTTAAGGCAAAGCTATAGATGGTCGCTCCTAACCAGCCCTATTCTCTGCATTAGCAGACGGTATTACCCAATAATACTCTTTGTTAATGTGGGTCTCGGGGTGGGGCGTCACAGCTTGGTATCAGAGCTGAGTTCAGAACAATATATTATAAATACAGAACATAACATATATCACGGTACATCGAAGGACAGTATAAGTGTTACAAATTACTTAATCATTGTATCCTTATCCTTTTCGTGTCCTTTGGGGTAGATATAAGTTTGGAATATGTCTAGGAATATATTTTATTCCATAGTATTCCATAATTGAATTAATGATATCTTATCTTATGAATAATCCTTACCATGATTATTTTATTCTAGTTCTCTTCAATACGGGTGCTTGACACACATTCATATCGAAGGAACTTGTTGATACCATTGATTGTTTCTTATCTTGTTACTTCTTTGAGGATTGCGAATCCTATTGAGGGGATCCTCGATACTTGGCATGTTGTCTGACAATATTGAGGTTGTTCTTTGTAGTTTTTCTTTCTGTGCAAATCTGCACATTAGTCATCACCTTGGGTTTAATATGATTTGGGGATGGATTGGCTTGCTTGTTATAAAACCCCTATCCTATGTTCTGAAAGAATCCTATATTTAGGCATCCTAAATCGGCGGATTAATTGTCTTTTGTTCTTCGAAATGTTGATGATAATTCCGAAGTATCTTTATTTGTTCTTGAGTTTTGAGATGATGATAATGAATCTCGAATTCCAGTTGTTTGTGATTTAGTTGATATATGTGAGTCCGTTTCGGGTTTGCTACCCAATTGGGAAATTGAGTTTTGTATTGACCTCATTCCTGGTTCTTAGCCTGTTAGTCATCCTTCCACGAGGGTGTCCACTAGGGAAATGAGAAACTATAGAAGTAATTGCTGAAGCGTGAAGCCAAGCAATTCATTCAGTCCAGTCTTTACTATGGGGTGCCACGGTCATCTTTGTTAAGGGATCTTATGGTATTCTTAGGCTTTGCATCCATTTTCGCAAGCTTAACAAGTTAACCATTAGAACGAGTATCCATTACCTAAGATCGATGACATATTCGATTTATTGAGTGATGCTAGGGTCTTTCCTCAGCTTGACCTTGCATCGATTTTCATCAGCTACGAGTTACGGAGGATAGCGTTCCTCTTACCGCATTCCGCACTCATATGGTTCTTGTGAGTGGCTTGTTATACCGTTCAGTTTGACGAACACTCCAGTTTATTTCATTAAACTTGTGAATCGAGTATTCTGGGAATATCTCGATGAGTTCTCCTTGTGTTCTTTGATTTTGAGTGTGAGCAACAATTTGATATTACAAATCTTTAAAATAGAAGATTTATTTTATAAGTATAATTGGATTTTGCTTTTTAGGACAAGCAAAGAATGTTTTGTAAAATTATATTAGAGACTTCTTATAGAAAATGATTTTTGTGTTGGATTGTCCATCGAGTGCTTTAAGAATTCTGGTCGATGCGCCTAATCAACGTTATCGATAAGAATTTCCTAAACGCTATGATGGGACAGTCAGACATGGTAAATTGTGTTTTAATAAGTAAAGTTTGGAATAAATTAATATGTTTCGAGAATTAACTTATATTTTGAATGTGTAATGCAGCCATTGAACCATAGTGAGTGTTGGATGAGTGGCGAGGCAGTTTTGATCATTAAGTCAACTCTGCAGCTCAATCGATGGGGTTATTCACTATAAATCAATGGCGAGGCAATACCTTTATATTATTTGAAAATTTAGAAATTAAATATGTTAATCTTAAATTTTTAGCATGAATTTGTGAGCAAGTTTTGTTTTAAATTTTGGTTGTATTAAAAATTTGTTGGTATGAATTTGTAAAATTCTTTTGGAAACAAGTTTGAATTAATTATCTGCTTTAATTAGTTTTATGTTGATAATTAGATGGAAATTTAATTTTTGTGACAAGTGAAAATGTGAATTTGAATTATTTTGATAAATGAACAATTCAGGTAGCATAATTTTTTTTAATTGTGAGAATAATTTTAAACTTTATATATTGTGGTAGAATTGAAGAGTGAAACATTTTATTCACTTTAAATGAAGAGTTTGGAGGTTAAATTGGATTTTAGTAAGAGTTTTTGAAAATTTTCAAAATGTTGAAATTTTAGAATTTGATTATGAAGTAAATGGGTATTGAAAACCTTAAAAATATTTTCTTAGTAAAATAGGTGTATAAAAATCCATTCCTTGAGTTTGTCTTGCCTTTGTGCAATTATCTAACGACTTGCATTTACACGGTCGTTTGGGTTGGTGGTATTGAAGAAACCACTTACCTCTTGTTGAGTTTTCTTACCTCAATTGTTGGCAATCTAATGTCGGTGTGGCTCTTTCCGTAGTGACATATAGAAGGCCATGTCGATAATTATTTAGTTGGTTGGAGCCCGGGATAAAATTATGTTAAATCCCGACCCTATTAGAGAAGCTTATGAGAAATAAATCTCACTCGATTGATCTTTTGTGTAGCATTCTGTCTGCGTTCTTGTTTCAAAGGTGAGACGCCTTCAAAATCATGATGTCTTGCTCATAAAATCCAATGGTCCGCTAATCCCAGTAATTACACACGAGAAACTATAAAATTTATCGAGCAATCTTATCTTGGTTTTCTGTCATCCTTAGTTGAGAGTGAGAAATTTTAAACTCAAGCCTATCTTTCTTCCTTTGCTTGATGAAATAAATAGTGTTGAATACAGATCTTCTCTAGAAATTGCGAGGACATAATTTTTATAAAGGAGGGGGGAGTCTGTAACAACCCTGGTTTTGGTGATTACCTGTAATTTTAAATTATAACGGTGGTTATAATTTAATATTGTGAAATAAAAAAATTTGGAGATTTAAAGTTTTTTTTGAATAAACAATGGATTTTAAACATAAAATGAGAAAATATAGTTTTAAAAACTTTATTCTGGTTGTTTGTGTTGAATACGAGAAATATATGGTTTTATTTTGAAAAAATGCAATAATTCTAGTAATTATTGCCAAGTGCGTCTTTTATTGATTTTTAAATGGAGAATTTGATTTTATATGTGTATATTTTAAATAAAAAGAAGGAACTTTGTTTAAAAGTAAGTTTTGGATATAAAAATGATGTTAGTATGATTTATTGCATTTAATTAGGCAAGAAAATAATTTTTTGTGAAATATTTGAATTTAAAAATAGCATTTTATGTAAATATTTGTGTAAACCGTGTGTTTATTTAAAAATAAGAGTTTTTAATAATAAATATATTTTTATAACTAAATTATCTTTTTATTAGTTGTAAAATGTTTTATTAAACGTAGAAATATGTTTGTTTGATTTATGGTGTTGAAAATCTTGTTTAAATATGTTGTTTTGGTTAATAACATAAGGTATTAGTGATTTAAGAGATAACTTGTTTTTTTAGGCTAATGAATTCTTTTGTCTTAGGTCAAGCCCATTATCATTTTAAACTGTAAAGAAAAGAGAAAACATCTTTCTCTTTTCTTCCATTTGTACATTCATTATATTTTACAGTAAAGAAGAAACAAAACCAGAAAACTGAGAGAAAACTTTTCCCTCTTTCAATCTAAAATCAAAATCTCCAATAAATCCATTTATTTGCTAATAATAATCAAATTGAAGCTCTCGAATTTCAGGTAATTCCTTTCAAAACCTAGATTATTTCATCAAGTTCGATTTTGAGATTTGAATTGTCTGTAATATGTTTCTTTCTTTATGCATGTCTCTGTATCATTGTTTAATAGGTCGCTGAAGCAAATTCCAACCCAAATCCTTCATATTTCTCTAGTATATTCAAGTTAATCTTCAAAATTGCAAAGGTGAGTTATTAACTCACATCTTCTAGCTAAAACAAAACTCTGTTTGCTGAAAATCAGTGCGAAAATCGTTTACTGTAACAATATTATCTTGTTTTTAGTTATAGTATAAAATCTATTTCTGGTTGTCTCTTTGAGTGGTAATATCTTCTTGTTTTCTTGATGAAATGCTATTGGAATTTTTTTGGATTGTAGCCTGCACCTTATAGTTTCAGCATGTTTAATTTCATGTTTTAATTCATCTTGGATTACGCTGAAACAATGCTCAAAGTTTGATTCGAAACAAGAGAAAACTTGTACAAATTCACATTGCAATGGTCGACCCCAAGACCACTTGGGTCGACCTATGGGTCGACCAGGTACAACATAGGTCGACCCTAGGGTCGACCTATGTCCCCTTAAGGTCGACACCTAGGTCGACCTAGGGAGTTGATTTTTCCTATGTGAATTCTTTTGGTTCTGTGTTATTTTCTAGCTTGTTTTCTGACTTCTGCATCTTGTATTTGTGATGTTTTTGAACTGTTTCGAAGGCCATAAAACCTATCAATAGGCGAGCTAAAATTTTGATGAATTCATGATTCAAATTGAATCGTTTTTGAGATGATTTCGAGTATTGGTTTTTAGGAAATTTTGATGATTTTCTTGATTTCGAGCATGGGTTTTCCTAAATAATTTTGAAATGGTTTTTAAAATAAAATGGCTTTTGAAATAAATATTATATAATATTTATAAATTATTATTAAGCTATAAAATTATATATTCCCTATAATAAGAGAATTTCAAAGGTTTGTTTTCCAAAACGATTTCGAAAATTGTTTTAAAAGCTTGTTTTCTCAAACAAACTATTTACTATATAAAATACACGTTTTTGCATTCTTCGAGCATATGAGGAAGAGAATTAAATGATTTAGTAAAACACATGGTATAGGACATGTGCGTTTACTTTTTCGATTAATTTTGAACTGGTTCGTTCGAAGTTATTGAAGTTATAGACCTTCGGGTTAGTATTTGTGATTGGCATTCTTTGGCGAGCTTTGAGGTTTGAGATCTCCTATTTTTAGGAGTTATGGTCGATGAGAACCATTATGATGTTTTTTGTATTTGCCAATGAGATGAGGCAATTATTGTGATTTGGATGATTTTTTTTCTAGTGTGGCGTTGACTAGCAGTTAGTAAACCGTTAAGTGAGAACGTGTGGTGTGGGACACACTGTTAACACTTTTCGGGTTCCTATCTAAGAGTTTGTGACACATTCACGAGGTATTGCCAGTACTTGAGTTGTTGGGTTCTACGTGTACATATATAGCTGTTGGGCTAATCATGGACTGTTGGGTCCTAAATGAGGTCGGGGGGCTCTTGTGCACAGTACTTGGTAGGTTGTTGGGCCATAGATTGGGCTGTTGGGTCCTTTCTTCATTAATAGCTGTTGGGCTATTATTGGGCTGTTGGGTCCTTTCATCATTTATAGCTTTTGGACTATTATTGGGCTGTTAGGTCCTTTCTTCATTTATAGCTGTTGGGCTTTTATTGGGCTGTTGGGTCTTTTTTCTTATATTGATGTTTTCTAGATTTTTCCATGTTGATTTCTAGAATTTTGATGATTTATATATGTGTTCACCATAGTTGCTTTTGTTGGATTATTTATATAGCCTGAGTGCTATCGTGTTGATTATACGGTGATTACATTCTGGGGTTTTGAACTCTTCGTCGAGTTCTATATGTTGTGATTCATAGTTGCCATTCTTTGGCTTTGTTGAGATTTGTAATCTCCTATTTAGAAGTTGGAGTTGATGAATGCCATTATATTGGATATTGTTACGCTGATTATATGAGGCGTACACTTATGGATATTTGATGTTGTGTTTATCTTAGCCATATATTGGCTATTGATTATGCCAATGATATGAGGCATACATTTGTGGATAATTGATATTGTGTTGGACTTGTCGCTTCCGAGAAACCATTATGATATATACTTAGGTTGCTTCTTCTCTTTCGAAAAGAATTGTTATCTTTTATCCATACACTTTACACCTATCTTATACTAATCAGTTGTTTAAGCTAGACTGTCCCGTGTATTTTTATATACTCGGGTCAGACTGAGTTATTTTAGGTTAGATACCTGCCATAGGACTTTGCTATGTTGCTTCCGCCTAGGATATCGCTTGTCTCCTTTTTGTAGTTTTGTCGTCAAACTCTGATATGTATCGATATTTTTGACTCGTTATATAGAGTGTTGTCTTAGTACCATTTATGTTGTATCATTTTGTATTGTACTGGGATGTATCAGTGTGTATATATATATGTTTGTTTGCTGTCCTGTGATGTGTTGTACATTTTGTCATTGTATTTTGTTCTAATAGATCCGTTAGCCACTGTAGTTTTGTATTAAGCATTTAATGAATATGTCGATCCACTTGAGAAAGAAAAAAAAATTAGAACATTAAATCGACGTATTTAATAGATGTTTAAGACAAAGCTATAGATGGTCGCTCCTAACCCGCCCCATTCTCCGCACTAGCAGACAGTATTACCTAGTACTACTCTTTGTTAATATGGGTCTCAGGGTTGGGCGTCACATAAACCATAATGCAAGATCATGTGTTCAATATGATGAATATAATGAGAATCTTAATGTGTTGAAAACAACATTAGATCAAGGATTGTAAGCCCAATCTAGGAATTCGATCACTAAAATGTCAGTCATGATCAAATTACTAAGTGCATTCAAATGATACCCTTAAAATGCTATGGATGTCCAAATTTGGATTTGTAAAGAATTCTATGTGGTCTTGTAGTTAGATTTTCCTTTTGAATACTTCTACCATTTAGAAAGTTAAGAAAATTTATGAGAGTGGATGTAACCTAAGTACAATTAGGATGAAGAGGGTGGATGGTCTAAGGAAACATCATAAATGAGAATTGTTTGAAATGATAGTAGGTTTAACATGGAATGAGAAATCTGATTTATATTCCAAGTTTATTTTTATAGAAAATTATATTTATAAGAGTTATTTATCGTAAAATGTTTGATCTAAAACTCTCAACTATATACTAGTTATACTAGATGATATAAATAGCTCATATTTAGTGGTAGAAGAAGGTTCACATTTCATGCACCATTCCAATAATGTCTGATTTGATGGAAGCAGACCATACGACACTTATTAGTGGATGCATCAAATGATAGATTGCCTTGGTATATAGATTATGTATTACTTATGAAATAATAAATGTTTTGGCATTGACTGAAAATATATTTATTTTTATTTTATTATAAATATTATGAATAGACGAGTATATATTGGAAATAGTTCCAAAAGTACCTAAAATGAATAAGATTTAATCTCAAAGTCACTCCTCCATATGATACATAATGTTATATCAGTAAGGATTAATCGACAATTGTTAGACAAAGAACAATGGATGATGAGTGAGGTTAGGTTAAAATCTTTGACGAGAGGATATGTAATTACAAGTAAGTACATAAATTAAATTAAATTTCATCTAAACATAAATTTATGGGATCATATAAGATATGAGTTGAGAAATCCCGAACTTATATACTTTAAAATGTGTGGTTCTCTAACTTATGTTATGAACATAAGTTTTATAAACTCAAAACCGAATAAGTTCATTTAAGTGTAATGGAAGTTCATAAAATGTTTTTGAATGCCTGTTCGTTGCACTAAGAAAGAACTATTGTTTCATGAAATAAAACATTGTGTGAGTTGAGGGGCTGCACATAAGATTCACTCATGAGGGACCTTGTGTGGCTACCCCAAAAGAGTTTGGAACAAACCAATAATATGAATAAGTGGAAATATGATGAACTAGTATATGATTCAAAACTCTAACATGGAAACTGATTACGTAAGATGAAATAAAATAAACCAATCCTAAAATAGACATTACTCATTAGAATGTCTAAAACAGTAAAAGAGAAATAATAAGTTTCTTATTAATGTCGAGAATAAGAACTATTAGCAACAATAATTTCCTTATTTGTTAATAAGGCATGGAGAGAATACACTCTACCTTGTGGCATGATCCTTTAAGTCTGAAATGTATTCCAATAAATTATCAAAATATGATCTTAATAGTTGTACATAAAGGGATATGATGCACTAGTTGTAGGCATGTCTTTAAAGAAAGAATGATGTAGTTGGAATATAGTAAACATTATTGATGAGAATAACTTCATAAATTTCAGTTGCTGAAATTAACGTAGTAGATTCTTTAATCAGTGTGCTTGATGTAATGACTTGGAGGATCGTAAAGTATTATTTTCGAATTCATATTGGTCGCATAATGCTATAACATTAGGGAATGTTGAGTAGTGAAATTTTTGACCCTTAGAAAATTTATTGGACAATTTTGATGAAAAAACCTTATAAGGCCTATAACTTTTGGTAGGAGCCGAATGTTGGAACCTGCCTTCTTCGATTTTAATGCGACAACTATATATTTCAATCTATATACTATAATGTCAAATATTCTTGCAGGAATCTACAAAAGAAGCTATTACCATATCATCAACAAGATTAAAGTTCTCAAAAATCTATTTAGATATCTATGTACAATCTCTGATATGGTGATGAAACACACACACACACACAAATATACTTTTGAAAATCATGTTTTAAAATAAATATCTTTTATTATTTAAAAGATATAAAAAGGTATTTTCAAAATTATATATTATCTCAAGTTCAAAAGTGCTAAAATAAAGGAAGGAACAAAACAGTACAGAATTAGAGGTCTGTATATTAATTCAGACGTCTGACATCAATATCAGACGTCTAAAAGTAATATAACAGACGTCTGAACTCTATGTTTTAGTGCCTCTATTTCTATATGAAATAGACGTCTGTCAATTTAATAATAGACGTCTGTCATCCTAGACAGACGTCTGAATTAAAAGACAGACGTCTAAATTGACTGTTTTTGTCTTTCTTTTATTTTTTGAATTTCAAAATTTATTCAGACATCTATCACTTTTATCTCAGACATCTGAACTTGACGAACTGAGGCATCTCTTCATGAAATATCAAAATCTGAAGAGTTGTCTTCTTCACCAAGAGTTGCACTTCTTCAAATAGTTGCAACTATTAAATTAAGACTATTCAATACTATAAATAGAGATGAAAATTCACTATTTTAATTACCAATTCTTTCTATCTATTCTGATCTTATATTGTTATAATATCAAGTGATTTTCAAATCTCTACTTCCTATCTTTGCACATTCAAATCATCATATCAAGAAGATTATAGGAAGGGTGTACTACATTGACTATATTCGTGTTATTCAAAGAACACACAAGTCAAGAAACAATTTTCAAATTGTATTTGAAGTCCTATTCGGTTGCTTAGGCGGAAAGTCCTGTTCGATTGCTCAGGCGGTGTAATACCTGTTCCTCCGGGTTAAGTGAGGGTTGTTAGAGAAATTCCAGAAGGGAGTCTGGGACTGGACGTAGAACGAGAAGTTCGAACCAGTATAAAAATCCCTGGTGTCATTTTTTACTGCTATTTACTATTATTTATAATTCTGCACTTGCTAGTCGTAGTTTAACTATATTATCGATCCATATAGACTTTCATTTGGTATCAGAGCTTGGTCATCACTTAACTATAACATAGTTATCTGATATTTTTTTTAAATATGGACAATAACACTAGCAACAGTTTTACTGAGGGACAAGCCACTACACGACCACCATTGTTTAACGGATTAAATTATAGTTATTGGTCAACTAGAATGAGAATTTTTATGCAAGCAATTGGATTTGAAACCTGGAATATCATTCAAACTGAATATACTATTCCTACTACAGAGTATGCTGCTTGGTCTAATACACAAAAACTAGATGCTACTGCAAACGCAAAAGCAATGAACATGTTATTTTGCGCATTAGACAAAAATGAATTTAATCGAGTTAGTATTTGTAAAACTGGATATGAAATTTGGAATACTCTTAAGGTTACACACGAAGGTACAAATAAAGTAAAACAAAGCAAGATTTCTATGCTTAAAAACCAATTTAAAAATTTTAGAATGAAACAAGGAGAAAGTATTAGGGAAATGTACTCTAGATTCCAGGATATTTATCACTCTCTTTTAGCTTTAGAAGTTACTTTTACTGAATCTGATGTTGTATCAAAAATCCTTAACTCTTTAACTGATGAATGGGAACGAAAAGTCTTAGCTATCGAGGAAGCTAATGATATTTCAACCATAAAAACAGAAGAGTTAATAGGAAATCTAATGTCCTATGAAGTAAATTTACAGGCAAGACGAGCACAAGCACTGGACAAGAAAACTATCGCTTTTCAAGCAGAAAAAGAAGACTCTGAATCAGAAGACGATATGTCATTTATAGCTAAGAATTTCAAAAAGTTTTTAAAATTCAAAAAGGGTAATAAATTTGGAAATAATAAGGGTTTTAATAAGCCATCAAGCTCATCTCTTGAATGCTACGAATGTCACAAGAAGGGCCACATAAAGAAAGATTGTCCTGATCGGAAGAAAGAAAATAATCTAAAAAAGCACAAATATAAAAAGAAACAAGCCTTCTCAGTTACATGGGATGATACAGAATCTTCTTCATCAGACAGTGATAATGACAGTGATTCAGAACAAGCCAACGTTTGTTTTATGGCAACAAATGATGATGTACCGATTAAGAAAAGAGGAAAATGGATTCTAGATAGTGGTTGCTCAAAACACATGACAGGCGACAAAAATATGTTAACTAACATTATTTACTCAGATGGAGGATCTGTCACTTTTGGAGATAATTCCAAAGGTTACATCATCGGCAAAGGCGATGTGAGCAATGACGGTACATCTAATTTACCTCTTATTACAATTGTTTTATTGTTAAAAATCTAAAACATAACTTACAAAGTATTAGTCAATTATGTGATAAAGGTTTTAACATAGTATTTTCTGAAAATAAATGCAATATTTTTTATCATAACAAAAATATTATTTTCGAAGGAGTAAGAGATCATAATATTTATATTTTAAATATGAAAATAAATCATAATACAAATATGTGCTTATTAGTCAAAGAAAATGATCCTTGGCTATGGCATAAAAGATTTTGTCATATAAATTTCAAAGCTATTAATAAATTATCCAAAAATTGATTTAGTAAAAGGTTTGCCTAAAATAAATTTTAAGATAAATAGCATTTGTGATTTTGCCTACTAGGAATCAAAGTTTGATTAAACACTTGATTATACACTAAAATTTATGGTCAAATACGTTTTTATTTAAAAAATTAACCACATTGATTTTTTTTAAACCAAAAATAACATGTGGTTTACATTAAATATACTTCCTATTCCTCTGATTTCCCTAAAAACATTCTAAGATTATTCATGGCTTACATTTTCTAATTACTATCAACCATCCATTCTTTCATATATTATGGTAAAGTATTAAATATATATAGTCTTTCGACTTTTGGCTTTCAAAGACATCTTACATTTTCAATCCCTTTCAAATCTTAAACAATGGAATTCCTTCTTGCTATATTTCTTGTCAACATGGCTGGGTCACATTCCGGAGACTATTCAAATTCATAGTATTCTCCACCAACTACATCTTCCTCCGAATTTGACACTCCTACTCCATCAAATGAACCCCGTCATAATAATGGAAAAGAACTTTCTGGACATACACCTAACCGGAAGAAAGCCAAGAAATGTCTTGACCTCTCACCACGAACTAAGGAGAAGATTTATAATATTCATCACGATCAACAAAATATTATCAATCTACAAAGGGATATGTACTATGAGCAACGGATTAATTCTAGAAAACTTAGCTTACTAGAGTCCATTGCAATAAAATTCTGTGGAAAAGATATCCCAAGAGATATTGTTGCTGAACCTATTTTTTACTCTCAACCAACATCATCGGGTTGGAATTCTTGGCAACAAAGTCCTCAACAACCACCTATTTCCCCAAATTCGTGGGATCGTCAGCCTCAATGGTCTCCCATTAAACAGTCTGATGAACAAAATCAACATGAATCATCCAAAGGGAAGTCTCCGAAGTCTCCAAAAACTCCAAAGACTCCTAAGTAGATAATATATATATGACTGTATGTTGATTTGGTTATTAGTATTTGCTTTGTTCTTGTCAAAATAAATAAATAATTAAATATTTTTTTACTAAGCCTAAGCAAAAATATTCATCATCAGACATACAGACGTCTACATTTTTTTCAACAGACGTCTGTAAAAACAACTACTTTTACTGTTTTCAGCCACACAGACGTCTGAATCATTTATCACAGACGTCTAAATCAAAGTATAAATTTTTTTCTTATAATTAGCCGTCTGTTTAAAAATAACAGACGTCTGTTATTCAATATAGACGTCTAAACATAAAATTTTCAGACGTCTGAATTTAGTTCAAAATGTTTTTTACTCTCTGTTTCAATTTAAACCTTCTGAGCCGTCTGTCAATATTTTTTAGACGTCTGTCATACGTCTTAGCCGTCTGTTATAAATATTTAGACGTCTAATCTTCTCGTCTTCGAGTCTACTCTACAGAACCTTAGACGTTTGTATATTTTTAGACGTCTGAAACCCTGTTAAGAAGAAAACTATATAAATCATACCAACGGTTTATTTTCTTCTTCACGTCTATTCTCTCTCAAACTCAAAACCCTAGCCTTCTTCAAATTAAAAAAAATGGCGCCCAAATCAAAGAAACAAAAAGGAGATTCATCTCAACAACCTCCTCATGTTCTTCCTTCGGAAGATCAAATTGCAGCTTGGTTATACCACGAACCCCGAAGTATGGCTCGTTACAAGCATTTATCTTCTCTACCATCATTTCATGGTATTTTTCATGATCTTGATCATTTTCCTACGTACAAACTTAGGCTCTATACTGATAGATCTCAGATTACAAGTCTTATTGATTTCAAAGATAATCAAGTCAACATTTGTAGACTTAGTGTCTTATTATATCTTGCAAATGTTAACAATCCAAAAATTAGACTTCATCGAGATAAAGGAACGCTTTGGACAAGCGTATTTGGAAACATTCTGCAAATAACTCCTTCTGACATTGGACGAGTTCTAAAATGTAGCTCGGATGGAGTCGACTTAGATGACTTTAAGTTAGAAGGAGAGGAACTTAAACAAATAGAATATTATCTTTTTGAACCTGAAAAGTCCACAAATAGATCAAATCATCTTCGTCCTCGACCTCGATTATTGCTTAGAATGCTAATAAAAACAAATTTTCCCCGGCAAGGAAGTCATGAGGTCATTTACGATGATGAAGATAAGGCGCTTCAATCAATTTTATCAAATACTCAAATCAATTGGGCTCAATACTTTTATGATGCATTTCGTACTTATCATGACTCCAAGAAACGTTCAATTGTCTATGCTCCTTATATTACTCGAATTCTATCTGCCTTCTCTATTCAAAGTCCGTCAATTGAATTTGAAAAGATCAAGGTATCCAACATTCGCTTCTTTAGTTTGATGGGATTACCGGAATCTCCTCCGACATTTCCAACATTTAATGATTATCAAGCGGAACAACTAGCTTTACAAAAAGAAAAAGGAAAAACAAAAGTAAGTAGTTTCGGAAATAATGGAGATGAAGGAGATAATGAACAAGAAAGGGATGATGAAGAAAGGGAAGATGAAGAAGAAGAAGATGAAGCTTTTGAGCAAGCTTTTATCCAAAGCTCAAACTCGGAAAATTACGAAATTGAACTAATTTCTGGTTCTTCACGCACTTATACTAAAAATGAAAAGCTCAAATCCGACATCACTATCTCTAAAAATCAAAAGAAAATTTCTCAACAAATAGCACAAGGCTTTTCTTCCATCAATTCTAGATTCGATGATTTAGATGCCAAAGTCGAAGAGAATGCACAAGAATTGAAAAATATCAAGACAATTCTTCGTCAATTATGGAAAAAGTCTCATGGATCTTCTCCTCCTTCTTCTCTAACTTGGGGAGAATGGTGAATGAAGATGGTTTTCTTTTGGTTTGTCTTTTGGTTCAAACAAATTTTCTTTCATAAATATTTTTTTTGTTATGTTTAAAACTACTAAGTTGATTGTATAATTTTATCTGTCTTTCTTAGTCAACTGTGTTGGGTAAACAAATGCTGTGTCTTAAACATTGATTTGTTATTATCATGCTTGGTTTGTTTACATTTCTTAATTATTGTGTTATTCACAGCTTTGTTACTTCTTTTTATCTAAACACCCCCAACAATTCTTTTTGTTAATGACAAAGGGGGAGAAATAATAACATTTCTGCTATATAATATGGTCATATTGACAGGGGGAGCAAAAGGTATAGTTATACTAATCGTTGAATTATATAGTTGTCATCATCAAAAAGGGGGAGAATGTTGGAACCTGCCTTCTTCGATTTTAATGCGACAACTATATATTTCAATCTATATACTATAATGTCAAATATTCTTGCAGGAATCTACAAAAGAAGCTATTATCATATCATCAACAAGATTAAAGTTCTCAAAAATCTATTTAGATATCTATGTACAATCTCTGATATGGTGATGAAACACACACACACACAAATATACTTTTGAAAATCATGTTTTAAAATAAATATCTTTTATTATTTAAAAGATATAAAAAGGTATTTTCAAAATTATATATTATCTCAAGTTCAAAAGTACTAAAATAAAGGGAGGAACAAAACAGTACAGAATTAGACATCTGTATATTAATTCAGACGTCTGACATCAATATCAGACGTCTAAAAGTAATATAACAAACGTCTGAACTCTATTTTTTAGTGCCTCTATTTCTATATGAAATAGAAGTCTGTCAATTTAATAACAGACGTCTGTCATCCTAGACAGACGTCTGAATTAAAAGACAAACGTCTAAATTGACTGTTTTTGTCTTTCTTTTATTTTTTGAATTTCAAAATTTATTCAGACATCTGTCACTTTTATCTCAGACATCTGAACTTGATGAACTGAAGCATCTCTTCATGAAATATCAAAATCTGAAGAGTTGTCTTCTTCACCAAGAGTTGCACTTCTTCAAATAGTTGCAACTATTAAATTAAGACTATTCAATACTATAAATAGAGATGAAAATTCACTATTTTAATTACCAATTCTTTCTACCTATTCTGATCTTATATTGTTATAATATCAAGTGATTTTCAAATCTCTACTTCCTATCTTTGCACATTCAAATCATCATATCAAGAAGATTATAGGAAGGGTGTACTACATTGACTATATTCGTGTTATTCAAAGAACACACCAGTCAAGAAACAATTTTCAAATTGTATTTGAAGTCCTATTCGATTGCTTAGGTGGAAAGTCCTGTTCGGTTGCTCAGGCGGTGTAATACCTGTTCCTCCGGGTTAAGTGAGGGTTGTTAGAGAAATTCCAGAAGGAGTCTGGGACTGGACGTAGAACGAGAAGTTCGAACCAGTATAAAAATCCCTGGTGTCATTTTTTACTGCTATTTACTATTATTTATAATTCCGCACTTGCTAGTCGTAGTTTAACTATATTATCGATCCGTATAGACTTTCACCGAATTAGAGATTGAACAACTTTTAAATGAAAAATATTGTGGTTTCTCTTTCCACAAAGTAGTCATGATAGCTTTTTGGACTTACAACTAGGAGATATGGTTGTTTAAAGGTTGATAGTTTTAGAGGCAGATTAGTAGATAACTAATTAGGCTCGAATTAGGCCCATTAACCCATTTTGGATCTATACCTAAAGGGAAGATGGGACAGTACCTAATCACTTTCCCACTTCCCAAAATTGAACCAAACCACCATTGACTAGTTTTTGTCCAGAAAGAAACTATAAACCTTACTTTTTCTTAGCCAAATCACATCATTAAGGAGTAACTAGCAAAGTGATTAGTACATTCACTTTATGGGCTTATAGTAAAAACCTAAAGACTACTGTTCATCATCAATACACATTGGGATTTGTGCTTGGTTTAACTAGGTGAGTGATTTTACATATCTCACTGTTGTATGCATGTTGATATAGTAAAATTATGATTTTTAAGATGCTTTAAAAGGTAAAATGCTTTTGAAATTAGGTATAAAGCTAATAACACCTTTAATATGGTTTTAGGAAGACAATGTGTATTTTGACCATTTTGTCAAACTACTCATCATTTTGTGTACAGTTGTAACTAGAATGATGTAAATGCTTTGAATATGATTTGCATGCTTTGTAATGATGTATGAATTTTGTGCATTACTTTGTAAAAAATGATCATCAGTTTTTTAAAATTGACGAGAAAAAGTGTTCAAAATGTGACACAATCGATGTATAGTGTTTGTGAAAGCCTAGGAAGGCTATAGTTTTGGTCGCATAAAGCTAGGATGAGAAATGATGGAGTTTTGGTAAAGTTGCAAATAACTCGAGGATGACGCACTAAATAATTCGTTGATAGGGGAAATTTCGTGAACCTTGATGCATTACTTCGGGGTTTTAGCATTGGAGCTTCGGATGAGGTTTAGGAAGAGGAATTTAGAGATCTAGTGGAAAAGTGGTTAATTATTTTCACCACTGAAAGCTTTTTCCTTGGATGTTTTGGGGGTAGCTTCAAGACAATGATGCTGAAACTTCATGGCATCGGGACTATCACTTTGCGTCAACATGGGAAGATGAGATATTTTACATTTTATACTCAGAAAAAATTGTCTATGGAATTAACTCGACATCAACTTGATGTGCTTTGAGGTGGGAATGCAGCAGCTTTAAGGAAATGGAAGTTCGGGGTGAATTTGGGTTTTGAGCCCTAACTAACTTAGTTGATTTTCAACTAAGTAAACATGTCATAACTAGACTTATATGGTCGATACCTACTTTCTTATGGTCGGTGGTGACCATATAGGGTCCAAGTGGTTTGGAGGTGTGGATTTCGATGTTCGTGCCATGTTCGTTTGTTCATCCTTTCAACATGTGATTTTGATGTTACGACTCCACGATGAGTGATTTAAGGGTGAAGCGATCACGTGATGCTTCAATGTGATGACTTCAGAACTTTGAAGAGATGATTCTGTGATGTATGATGGGTATCTAGATAGACTCCGATGACGAGGACTCGATGATTGAAGTCATCATGATGATCCATAAAGATGTATTCAATGATGGGACCTATATGTGGAACTATGACTTTTCTACTATGGAAAATGGAGTTGAACATTGATTATTTTCTATTATAAAGGCACTTGCAAAGTTATCGTTGAGACTTATGGATTTCCAATGTGCTCATATAGAGAGTATGTCAAGATGCCCACATGGATAATGATTTTGTTAAGATCTTATGTCTTTGGATTACCCTAGAATTTATGATTGTGTGTCTGGCTCTTTAACATCCTAATTTTAAATAGAATTATTCAAAAGATTTAATTAGATAAATAAATAGAATAATGTAGAGACTAGAGTGATAAGGGAATTGAGATTTGAAAACTAATTAAGGTCATGCCTTAACTAAATTAATTAATGAAAAAGAATTATGAATTAGAAGCCTAAGAGAATAAGGTAATGGTAAAATGGGCCCTTACCACATTCTCATTCTCATTTCCATTCTTACAAAAAAAACAAAAAACAAAAAACATGGCCAGCCATAACCCTAGGAAGAGAGGAGCTCTAAAATCAATTAGAGGCTAAGATTCAAGCTAAGAAGATCAAAGTGTAGAACAAATCTCAAGTTTCTTATCCAAACAAGGTGAATAATGATATAAACCATCAAGTTATCTTGATTGTTTTAATTTATATTTGAGGTTTTAAACCGTATGATCGGATGAACGACGATATGTTTTGATTTAAAAGCCATATTTCAATTTAAACAAGGGTTTTGTGGAATAATATTGTTCGGTTTTAAGGCTAAAATCATGCAAAATGATTTCCAAATGCCATGATTTTTGAATATGTTATGTAAAAAATTATTTTGGAGATGGGTTTAAATTTTCATAATATTCCAAGATATGGTTAATATATTATGAATTTTCAATGAAAAAAATAAATATTTTGAGTTTTAATTAATTTAATGGATTAATTAATTATTTTTGGATTTAAAATTTTATATGATAAAGATATTATCATTTTGGAATTTATCTGAATTTCTGAGATTTTTCTCAAGAGATACGGGTGAAATTTGGATTTAATTAGAAAGATTAGTATTTAATGATTAATTAAATACAAGGGGTTAGTTAATAATTTTTAATTGAGTATTGGAGTATTGAGAATTACATGCGGCATTAAATTCTGAAAAGAATTTTATATAGGTTTTGTTATCCAATAGAAAATTTACAATGTAAGGGGTTAGGTAATAAGAAATTGCTTTACTGAGTTAAAAATCAGTTTTTATGATAATTACAACAACGCCACTTGCCTTCGAAAGCGTTGATACCTTCGAAAGCATATAACGCCTTTGAACTCTAATGGGATAGGGGTGTCGCTGCAATTAATATAGCCTTGTCTAGGATGAAGGCGGAAGGGTCTTTTCGCACTAATTAATAGCGTCGAAGTGGTCCCTCCACATACGTACACTTTATCAAGTGGGCACCGCATTAATTGATCCAACTATCACAGAAAAGACCTTCCGCACTAGTAGATAGTGTCAAAGGGGTTCCTTCCGCTCTTATATGCTCCGCAAGTATGTTAGTCAATGAAGACGGAAGGGGTGTGCTGCACTAATCAATTGTGTTGACATCATACCTTCCGCGCCTTTATACTTGAGTAAGTCCAATCATTTACGGAAGGTACCTTCCGCACTAGTTGATAGTGTCGAAAGGGTCCTTCTGCAAGCATGTTTAACTATAGAAATAGAAGGGTTGTGCTGCACCCAATCAATGGTGTCGACAGGGTCCTTCCGCATGGTTTCAAAGAAGTAGTGGAAAGGACCTTCCGCATTGCTTAAGCAATGATTTCAAAAGGTCCTACCGCTAGAGTACAGTGGTGAAAGGAGCATAACGGCTTGTTTCGAACTCATTAGTTAAATGGAAGGGGACAAAGGGCTTGTTTGCTCCATGGTGACGAAAGAGAGCGACGAAGGGTAACTCATGATGTCACAATGATCCGAAGGATATAGTTGAAAGCCTTAGTTTTCAAATTAGAGGACCAAATCTCATTTTTAAGGTAAACGCATGGCAATGTAAAATAGTTTTGAAATGGCATTTAACTTTGAAATTTTAGAGGAATCTTTCCTTGCTAAAGATAGCAGGTTAAGGATATTAACCATATTTCATTAGAAAATGATTACGAAGAATTAAATCATGAATGTTTATATTGTTGTGTTATATGATCAGTTATAATGTATGCTTGAATAATCATATTCACTTCATTTATAACCCATAACTGCATTTTGGGGTGTTACAGATAGAATAACAAGCTAGGTAGACCCAGTAGTGAATATACATTGAATTAACTCCTATATGAGTAAAATTGCATCCAGGAGGTTAGACAGACCGGGATATAGGATGCCCAAGGCTGATCAAAAGATTATGGTTTAGACAAGTTCTTAGTTAGCCCATGAAAACTATACCTTGGTAAATGTTATTGATAGAGGCCAATAAGTTCTTAGTGATCCCATGAAAAATATGTCTAGAATTGGTTGTTGATAGGGATTAATATGTTCATAGTTAGCCCATGAAAACTATGACATGAGGGAGTTGTTGGAGAATCCATAGGTTCATAGTGACCCCATGAAAACTATGATTGGATGATGTTATTGGTAGACACCAATAGATTCTTAGTGATACCATAAAAACTATGAAACCAGATAGATAGTCCGTAAGCTTGGAACAATTTATTAGTCAGCCCATGAAATCTAATAGATTATTAGTGACCCTAGAAACTGTAACTTGAGATAGATAGTCAAGTGAATGGGGATAGGGAATCCAGAGCGTATTGCATGTTTGTATATCATCATGATACATTTTATTATGTTATGTTTTAACCATTGTCGATGCAGGTGCACAGTATATGGTTATTACAAATTGGGTTAAGATACTAGTGAAGGGAAAACCCATTCCGCTAAGCGACATGGTCTCACTTGATATCTATATGGTACGAGATGGTAGGTTATTATTCATACCGGACTTTTTGTCTGATCGAAGTTTATGTTTTTCACTTGTACTCTCGGATGCTTAATTGATTTTGAGTAGTTTGAGAGTTAAGGTTTTCGAGTTCTCCTTTAGACGAATAAGCTTCTTGAGACGTGCAGGAGGCAAGTAGCTATTAGGAGTTCTTTCCACTTGATTCCGCTGGCTAATTGTATGTAATGGCAAAGTCATTCAGTGCCTATATTTAGACTCTGATCAACCAAAGGGGCAACTTCATATGTTGCTCTTGGCGTAATTTTAATAATTATGTTTCTTTGAACGTGGTTTGTGAATTTGGATTATGTAATTAATCTGAAATGCAATTTGAAATGGAATGAGAAATTTGTTTTAAAATTAAGTTTAAAATTTTTCATATCCACGAGTTCTGGTGTATTAATATATCTAACATTACCGCATTTGGTCACCGAATAATAATAACTATAGATGACTGCAGCATCTAGGCCAAGGTATGCAGAGGGAGTCAACGCTATGATCAAAGAAGGCCAGTGCACTGATTGGGCGAACTCCGGTCGACCCATTCCGGAATAAGAGGCAAGGGGGCGATCTAAGTGAGGGGAACAAAGTGACAAAGAATACAGGTTAGACTAGCAACATGAAAGCACCGTAAGGTTCAATCACTCCTAAGTAGGCTACGCACCCCAGTATCTTAATTGTGGACGTTTGCTACTATTAGATTAGCTAGTAAGAGAAGGTGCGTAGCGGCGGTTAGTTTTGGGCCTCCAAATAGGGGATGTTACAAGTTGATATCAAAGCATAGGTTTATTTAAATTTAAAAGAAATTTGGACCTATAAGATTATCAAAACATAACCCAATGAATCAAAGAATGAGACCCGGGTTTGGATTAACGCTATAGTAACGTACTTGCATTTGTTATATATATCTATACGTACGTATTCCCATTTTCTCTTAGACCATTCTTATGTATATTACTAAGCCTTGTATATGAGATTCGAGAAAGGAAGATATGGATGCAGGAAACGGAAGAGGAAATCTAGGTGGAGGAAGCACCACAACGAATGGAAATGCTCGACCCAATACCAGTAGGAATCCGAGTCGACAGGCAAATTCTAATTCAAACGCAAATGCCAATGTAGGTGCTGGAACCGCACCAGTAGATATGGAGATGATGTATCTGTTCTATGTCAATCTGATGCAAGGTGGAGCAGCTGCAAGAGTAGCTGGGGGAAATGCTATGAATGCCAGGGGAGCAAATCCTATTGCTCCAGTTGGCAATAACTATTCCAAGTTGAGCAGAGATTACACCAGTCTTGGTGGAAAGCCGTTTTTGGGAATAGAGGATGTCATTGAAGTAGAAAACTTGTTATTGCACTATGAAAGTATTTTCGCTGACTTGGGATTAGATTATGAGCAGAAGAGGAGACTTGCATCTAGGCAGTTGTAGGGAGCAACACTTTTATTATGGAATGGTATTACCGTGGAAATTCTTGACGAAGAGTTGACGTGGGCAAAGTTTTGAAGGAGATTCGAAGAGAGGTTTTTTCTGAAGTTGCCAAGTAAGTATTGCTAAGAAAGTTCATGGACTTAATGCAAGGTGAGATGTTGGTGGTTGAGTATGCTACGAAGTTTGATGAGCTGTCCAGATATAGATATGCTATCACTAACACCATCATTAAAATGAACAAGAAGTTTATTCGAGGGTTAAGACCCGAGATTGATAGGGTGACTATGCCACATCTCTGTGATCAAAGTACAGTTGTAGTGGAGATGGTAATCAGGAATGAAGAGATGCTTTCTACTTTTGGGAAAGAGAAGTAGGTTGAAACCCAGGATTCTAAGGGTAAGAAGAGAAAATTATTTAAGAAGAAAGGAGCTCAGAAGGGAGGAGCTGCAAAGAAGGAAAAAGCTGATTTGGTTTGCTTTAATTGTGATAAGAAGGGACATTTTGCTCACGAGTGTCGGGTAGGAAAAACAAAGATGGCTGCTGACAATAAAGGAGTGAAATGCTTCAATTGTGATCAGATGGAGCACTACAAGAATCAGTGTCCAGAACAAGTCAGAGCGGACAAAGGAAAGGTTTTTTTCTTTAGATCCATCATCTTCTAGACTAACCGCTATTAAGAAGGGAAAGACGTGGTGGAAGGTATGCTTTTGATTCAATATATACCAGCTACTGTACTATTTGATACTAGTGCGTTACATTCATTTATGTCTCAGTGTTTGGTAGATTAGTTATGTTTAAAACCTCATACCTTATTACTTCCTTAAGGGTTGTGAATCAGATAGGAGGGTATGCAACTCTGGGGATGAGATGTGACTAGTTAGAACTTGAATTATTAGGTCATAAGCTTGCATGCAGTTTGTATGTTTTTAATTTCGTAGGCTTCAGGATCATTTTGGGTATGGATTGGTTTGATAGATATGATGCTAGGATATTTTGCCAAGATAGGGAAATATCGCTAAGACAACCTAATAGTCATGACCGAACTATATACCCAGTAGAGAATTTAGATCTGGATGCTTGTGCATGTTGGGTGCTATGGAAGTAGAAGAAGAGTTGAATTTGGTTTTGCTAGCTAAAGAGTTTGCATATGTTTTTTAGCTAGTCACATGACTACTATCAAAGTGAGCCATTGACATTTGGATAGATCTTATGACAGGAGCAGAACCTACAAATAAACCACCTAGTAAGATGACACCTACCGAAATGAAGGAGTTAAAGGTGTAGTTAGTGGACTTAGAGGGAAATAATTTTATCAGGCCAGCCCTTTACCTTGTGGAGCGGTTGCGGTGTTCGTGAAGAAATCGGATGCATCGTTAAGGATGTGCATCGACTACCGTAAGTTGAATGAGAGGACCATCAAGAATATGTATCCTTTACCGAGAATCGATGATTTATTTGATCAGTTGAGTAAAGCCAAAGTATTTTTCAATAGGATTTGGCGACAGGTTTCCATTAACTAAGAGTGGCAGAGGATAATATTCCATTGACGGTGTTTCAGACTAGGTATGGTTTGTATGAGTGGTTAGTGATGTCATTCGGGTTAACCAATGCGCCAGCTTTCTTCGTGGATTTGATGAACAGGGTTTTCTGAAGCACTTGGATAGGTTCGTATTGGTATTTGATGTGCACGTAAATGTGCATATCTATAATCTATTTTTAATTAAATAAATGTGCATATAGGGTAATTTAACATATTCAAACCAAAATTCAAATTATTTTCAAATCATCATTTATTCATCTTCATATAGGGACAAAATGGTCATTTTTGTACATATATTAATTTGAGAAAATTTAATTGGACATTTTTATGTTATTTCATAGGAATTTGAATGGAATTAAGATGAAGGCTTCATGGAAATTATGCATGCACAAGAGAAGAAAAGCAAATGAAGATGGAAATAAATCATTTCATGCAACATGGAGGATCCCACCTACCCACTTACCATGATGTACAATTAGTAGCTAATGCATATGCTAATGAAGATTAAAGTTGCATGCACATGTAATGGTGGATTATGCTCATGCTAAATGAAAACTTAGCGGCCACACTTCCTCAAGGGTACTTTGGGTGGTCCCCAAAAATATGATTAGGGATTTAGGCTTGTATAAATATCCCATATGTTCATGTAATTAAGCTCTTAGCCCCCTCTTTAGTTAGGTTAGTTTTAGGATCAAAAATAAACAAAACTCTCTTTTCTTTTTAATGGCTTCTTAGCCATTTCTCTTATGTAATTTCATTAATGCAATTTTAATTCATGCTATTTTATTTCATGTTCTTTTCTTTTATGGTAGTAGCATAGATTAATTATTACAAGTACTCTTTTTATTCTAATCAGCTTGGATTTTCCTCTTGTTTTTTGTTTTATATTGAACTCTACATTTTTTGAAATGATAACAATTATGAGAAGCTAAAGCCCTTTAATTTAGGGGTAATGAAGCTCTCTTAATCATGTAGATTCAACATTTTGCTAATCTATGATCTCTTTTTGTGCTTAGTGGCAATATTTGATGTAGTTTAACTTTGTTTTTTTAGCTTTGAATTTGGTAGCCTATGCTGTTGACACCAAATAGGCTATGCTTAAACAAACAAAAAAACAAATTACCTCTTCATATACATATGATTATGGTAATGAAGTGAATTTTAAAATCAAAATTTGATGGTCTATATTACTAAACATTGGTGAATAGATGATGCTTAGAATAGATTTTATTTTCAAGTTCATTAACACTTTCACGAGAGTTAACAAGTGGTTTAGTGCGTATGTTAATGTTTGATGGTTTATGTTGGGTTAATTAATAGCACAAATAGGCCATACTTATGATAAACATATCAAGTAAATTCATTAATGACCAAAAGAAAGATCATAATTTTATTTTGTTGATTTATGTGATCATGAGATGGGATTTGCCTCTGAATTGCCTTCACACTATCATATTTTTTGTGCATTTTAGCTTTTGTTAGTTTTTACGTTTTTTTAGTTTAACACAATCTCAAATTGTTGGTTAATTTTGATTGAGCAGAAATTTTAAAATCAACACAATTTCCTGCGGATCGACCCGTACTCGCCACGTACTAGAATTGTCCGTCGTGCACTTGCGGTTATTTTTAATTTAAAATTTTCGGCTATTTTCTAATCATATAGAAAGTCAGCCGTTGAACAAGTTTTTGGTGTCATTGCCGGGGAATTAATTGGATTTTAATTTCTATTCTTTGAATTATTTTAGTTTGATTTTGTGTGTAAACTTGCATTAAAAAAAATTTGTGTGTGTTTATTGTTTAATTTTTGTTTTCAATTTGTTGTGTGCTTGTTGTTCTATTTGCATTTGCATTTGCATTACTATTTAAAAAAAGAAAAACAATATATATATATATATATATACACACACACACAATTTCATTTGAAAAGGATTTTTTTTATTGCATTCCAATTTCATTTACATTTTCTTCTTTTGTTTATAATTTACAAAATTTAAAAAGCATTGCATTCATCATTGACTACAACACCGTTGTGCACTATACCACCAATCCTCCACCTGACTACCTCCTTATTGATGTGCAAAACTGCACATTCACCTCTGTCCCTCCTCGACCAACAACTTAATCATTCAACTTCAATAAACAAATCACCAACCTACCTTGCTGCCTTCCCATCCCCATCCACATCACCACAGTGCCATGCAAACTACAACTACCTTAACACAGTCACTGCCTTCAGACCCCCCATCATCATCATCTCTTTTGCCATCATTCTGCAACCTCCACATCCACCACCATTTTCACCAGTGCAACACACATTCCCTACTATCATACATAATAGATCATAACAATCATCCTTCTTCATTGCAGTTACACATAACTACCATAACTTCCTATTGGCATCCATCAATACTTCAGAAACCCACAACACCTCCATACATCAAAACAACTGCATCATTCTTCCAACCGCTGACAAACAACTACCGCTGCCTTCTTATACCACATCCCCACAATCATATTACATTACTGCATATCAGTACACAAGCTTTAACCACTGCTCTATGCATAACAGTTCTTGTACACTTCACTGCTCTAAACCATCTCCACCCACTGCTATACACTATAATACCTCAAACACTCTCTACCACCTGACCACCTCACTACAATTTCATCCAGATACCAACAGTTAATTAACAGTACAAACATCACCAGTTCAACACGTAAAAATGCACCATTGTACCTACCATTTCAGTTCACCATTGCATACAAAATCCACTGCATCATATATAAAAAACTCCTTGCTCACCTCAATCACCCTTACCTGTCACAAACACTCCATTACATACAAAATCCATTGCAAAATCCATCACACACACACCCTTACCTGCCTTCTTCAACAAACTTCCACCTAAAATCATCTGATAGCAGCCACCACACTTCATTGATACTGTCAATCACACTTTACATACACCAGTCCACCACTTCCTACCTTCAAACATCACATCAGCAGTCTGTATCACCTCCAACTTCCCCCTGCCTATATACATACAACTGCCCTCTAACCCTATACAAACTGCCTGTATCACCTCACAATCTTCTATCTCCTATCAATCTTCCATCTCCGCATAATCTTCCATCTCCTGTCAACGGACCCACTTCACGACAACATATCATATCCATCCTCGCTACCTTGCTGCTTCATATCATCACTACCACTATTAACTTCATACAACAATCCTCTAACTAAACCCCTCGGCCATACTGTGCACATAAACCCACCATCCATTCAATCACACTACATATAAGCTGCACTAAAACCCCTTGCCTGTACTACATCCATCCATCCATCCATCTGTTATGTCAATATATGCACTCAAACCCCTTGCCTGTACTGTCAATATATGCACTCTAACTATTGCATAGCAACTGAGCTCCATTTTCCTGTGGTTCAACCAACTACCACTGCTACACTTCCTTCAACCTTCCATAGAAACAAACTTGATCACCACCTCTCTTACATCGTCAAACAAACCCATCAATAGTTTTGTGTTCATAAACATTCACTGCCTTGTTCCTCCATTTACTGTGCATACACACCAAATCAATAACAAATGCCTGTCCAACAACCTTGCTTGCCACCTCTACAGCAAGCTCGACAATCACAGAGCGACCATCACCCACATCCTCTTCTATCCACAGACCATCTCCTCAGCACCGCGACTTGCCTCACGAACCTCCTACAAATTCATTCAAGTAAAGCCATCACCACGACCGCCTCTGTCTGAAATTCGTGATTTTTATTTCTGAATGCCTCTTCCTGTTGTTAATTTTGATTTTTTTACAAAGAGAGAACGAGGGGGGGGGAGTAAGTTTGGTTTAAGACTTTAAGTCAATTGAAGTTGCTTAATTTTGTTTGCTTGTGGACATTTGGGCTAGGCTTTGATGGTTGTGGAATTAATTTACTGTAATTCTTCTTTAGTTAAAAAAGGGGGCATTTCACCAGAAGGACAAACTTTGCAGTCCAATTAGTTTCTAGGACACACATTCAAAGAAATTACTTTCAAGGCCAAAGTCAGCAGAATAATTACTTTCAAGGACAAAGTCAGCAGTCCAATTACTTTCAAGGACATAATTTCATAGGTTTTTAGGCCCTAGAAACTAATTATTTTACGTTTTTTCCTTGAAAGTAATTATTTCAGTTATGTGTCCTAGAAACTAATTCCACTTGCTAAAGAAGCCCTTGTGGCTAATTTCCACTAAAAAAAGAGAGTTTGTTTTATTTCGTTTGTAAATTCATTTTTACTTAAAAAAACCATTTTGATTTCGTTTGTTTTAGTTCATGATGGTTTGATGAATTGGTTTAGATTCATTTGTTTTTAATTCTTATAAAGAAAAAGAAAAAAAACTTTTTCCATTTTGTTTGGCAATTCAAGTTTTAGTTCAATTTCTTTTTACTTAAGTTTTCTTTTAAACAACGTTCTTTCTTTCTAGTTTTTTTGTTAAACGGGAAAAAAGAGGGTTTTGTTTGATTTAAATAATTGGATTAGGTTAAAACTTTTGTTTTAAGTTTATTTTTTTAAAATTTGTTGTTCGTATTCAATTCTCTTTTTCAGGTTGCAAAAGCAGAAGGATTAGCATGCTAAAAAAATTTGCTTTGCTTACTTGCTTATAGAAAAATCGATGCTAAAAAAATAAAATAAACTGCTAATAATTCTACATGATCTAGTATCATGCTCTTATCTATTGTTTTTATTTGTTTTGCATTGTTGGTTGTCTACATTATAAAAAACAAAAAACAAATCAAAAAATTCATAAATAAAAACAAATTTCATTATAGTTGCATTGTTAATTCACGTTTAATTTTTGTTTTGCATTTATACCATCTCATTTTCTTTTTTAAGGCCAATACCCAAATACACGTAAGATGGGAGATTTCATCACCCCTTTCTTGGCCACAAATTTCATTTCATATTAGAATTTTGACAAATAATAACGGTTGGACACTTGACTTAAGGGTGTCACAAGCTCACCTAGGGCTTAATTGTATATTGACAAGTTGTCTTCTTTGAACAATTTATATTCTCGGTGTCTAGGCTACGACAGAGAAATAACCATTTATAAATAGTATGGTGATTTGTAAATATTATAGTGGTTGTTTCTCTGAAGAAACTTAAATCTTCAGTTGCATTGCTACGGTGATTCACGGTGCACCAATAACTCCTACCCGTTATCTGGCTGAGAACTATCTTGTTGATTTAAGACAAAATGTGATTGTATAATTTTGGGTTAGCATCTACTTAGGATAGAAAATTTTTCATTAACCCCTTGCATTCATTTAGTCGCATTAGTTCATGCATATTTTAAAATAAATTTCAAAATCCAAAACTAAAAAGTTTGTAAATATTCCTTATCTTAGTTTTTAAATCTTTTCATTTTAATTTTTTTAACAAAAATCAAAAATTCAAATTTTTTTTAAAGTTAGTTCTTTTTTAGAAAAAACAAAAAAATCCAAAAAAAAAATATAAAATCTTTTCAAAAAAACATATTAAAAAAAGGTCAAATTTCCCTTTTTAAAAATAAATTCCTTTTGGTAAATAGTTTTCCTTTATAAAAAATAAAAAAAATCTAAAAAAAAAAGAAAAAAACTTTTGAAAATGTCTGAATTTCCCTACTTACATCAATTTTACGATAGTTGTGAAAATTAATATAATCCATATAATTTCACATCAAATTCTTATGGATAATTTAGTAGCAACCGTTGTACAAATAATTTGGAGTTTGAACAACGAAATTTTCAAAATGATGACCAACCCTTAACTCCTGAAAAAAGCATTGAAACTATTTCATCTTTACTTGAACTCTCTACACAAAATGATCAAAGGATAAATGATTTGTGTAATTCATATTTGTGTAATAACTCAATTCAAGGATTTCAAAATGATCAAAATTTGAATTCAAATGATTTGGATTATGATTCATGCCAATTCAATTTCGAACTCCAAAATGAAATTCAAAATCAAAATGGAAACAACTGTTTAAATGATTTTGACAACGGAAATAATCTTGACTACGATGCGATTGATAATTTTCATTCTCAACAAGTCCAAATTGAAAATCTCAAATTAATAATTATAAATTTGACTTTGTTGGGTGAATGGACGAAATTCACAAAGATCACATGGATCTGTTGTTTGAAACATATAGGAAACAACGTGAAAAACAAAATCAAATCCCAACATGTGACGAGTCAAGAGATAATCCATCTTTTACTAAAATTGACGATTTTCAAATAACAACTTTCAAATCTAAAAATGACAATCTTAATGAAGTTGTTGAAAGTATGGCAATTAATTTGATTTCAGTTCTTTTGAGGGTGAGAAACCAAATTTAAAATTCGATCTTCCTTTTTTCGATTTTGAAAAATTGAATACAACAGCTTTGAGTTTTGAACATGATGTATGCAATGAAGTTGTGAACAATTCAACCAAGCAAGAAGAATTTAGCGATCACAATTTTTTTGGACTTTTCGAAGATGAGTTGTTGAATTTTGTAAGGGAAGATTTAAATCACCATTTTGATTTTGAAATCAATAATTTTGAAGAAGTTTTCAATGATAAGCTTGAATTTCAATTTGGTGAAAATAAACTTGAACTTCAACCAATTATTCTATCAACCTCAAAAAACATTGAACATAAAACAACTCACATGATTTTTTTATAAAAAGACATTCGTTTTTCCAAATCAACATTCAACTTTGAAATCTATTATGGTTTGATTTTCTATGCTTAAGCTGTGTCTCTTATACTTGACGAGACAAATGAATTGGTCTTTGAAAGACCATTTCATTTACTCTTTAACTGTATATTTTCTGATGTTATAATGATCGTTTCATTTTCACGTAAATATAGGTCACATTTTTATTTTTATTTTGGTTTTCTCCTTTAACTTGGGTTAACTATGGGGACAAAGTTAAAATCAAGTATAGGGCTCATCTTCATTTTTCATGGTTTATTTTTTGCAATTTCTTTCCAAAACTTAAGAAAAATTAAAAAATCCCAAAAATAAATTTTCTTTTTAATAACTTTTGAAGAAACACTATAGGATAAATATATGGTTTTGGTTATTTAATTGAAATTTTGAAAATTTATTTGTCTTAAAAAAATAAAGTTTGTTTACAAGTAACTATTGTTTGTACCAAAATTAGGCACAGCGCTCTACGGACGTAATTGAAGAGATTAGAATGAAGAAATTAAATGGAAAAGAGGCTAATCTGACAATCACACCAATAAAAGTAAGCGGAAATAGAAAGAGACAAGAGTTTATAGTGGTTCAGCATTGTAGCCTACATCCACTCTAAATAGTTTGCTATTTATTGATGATTCTCAACTGAGTTACAATAGTATGAAAGCTAACACTCGAGTTACAATGGAGTTTCAGTAGAGTAACGGCGTAGAAGCTTCAAAAGTCCTTTTTAAGTAGGCATAGGAGTGCTATTTGTTTCCTGGAGACTTGACCAGGCAACTAAGTACTCGGCATTAGCATACTGTCCGGCATTTATGGGTCATTCGGCATCCATACCGTTCGGCTCAACTGGGTTGTTCGGCATCCCGTTACGATCGGCATCCACAAAGTGCTCGGCATTAGCAAGCGCTCGGCATTCAAGAAGCGATCGGCATTAGCAAGCGCTCGGCATTCAAGAAGCGATCGGCATCCAGGAGCGCTCGGCATCCAAGAAGCGATCGACATCCAGGAGCGCTCGACATCCAAGAAGCGTTCGGCGTCCAAGAGTGCTTGGCATCAGGAGACGTTCGACATGGTATAACGTTCGGCGTGTACAAATGTTCGGCATGGCTGAATTCTCTATCATAAGATATTGTTCGGCCTAACTATCATTCGGCCTACCTATCGTTCGGCCTAAGTATCGTTCTGCCAAGATATGGTTCGGCCTTAATGGCGTTCGGCCAAGATATGGTCCGACCTTGATGGCGTTCGGCCAGTGTATTGTCCGTCCTAAGTTTTTTTCGGCATTCAGTCATCCAGTACAAACGGATGTTCGGCATTCAGAGTGCCCAGTCTCACCTCGTTCGGCATAAAGAGGGAATCTCGACATTCGGTCATTTAGCCTATCTGGTTCGGCGCATAGGAATCACACTATTTGGACCGAGTTATTCAGCTACCAGGCCCACCGGGGAAGTCCAACCCACCTTCGCCTATAAATAGAGAGGCATGGGCACAGTGAAATGGACCTTTTTTCGGAAACACTGGGGAGACTCTACCGCTTTCAAGACTCATCCTCTTTACTTATCAATTGTATTCAAGTATTTGATCTACGGATTGTATCTGTAATCAATCATCAAGTAAAGTAATAAAGTTTAATCCCAAAGTGAACGTAGGCAATTACGCTGAACAACTATAAATTCGGTGTTCTTACTTTCTACATTCAAATTAGTATAATCTTCATCACTTATATCTCTACACAATCTTTCTCAACGAGGTTAGTGACCAATTTTGGTGCTAACACTTTGGTGCTTTCACTGAGAATTGAATTCTCAGACCTCAAGGATCTGCTTTGAAGCTACTGGATTGAATAAATCCTCCAAAGAAGATCCGACTCATTGATAGGACGTCCATTGATTCTACTAAGAGTTCATACCAATAACTCTACAATAGCAAGACCATGTACCAGATCAGCTTCTCATAATGCGGACGCCCACGAGACTGCTAGCGTGCAACAAGCAGGACCTAGCAATCAGCAAGCAATTCCAGGTGCAGGGACTACCGCCCAGGACCAAATGCCGGTTGTCACCAGAATAGAGTTCAACGACTTGATGAGAGAACTCAGGGAAAGCAGGAGACTACTCGGAGAGCAGATGCAAGCTAATGCCAACCTCATGGCACAACTCACTCAACAACAACACCAGAATGCTGGGGGCAATCCCGCTCCTTATTCCTCATCCGACAGCTCAACTTCCTCCGATGAACCTCCTAGGCGTAGACGCCGTAAGACTGAAACTGCATGGGCAGGTGCTGCTGTCCGAACAACTGGAGACCGTGACCAAGTCGGAACTGGAAACTTAGGAGCTGGAGTGCAGGTGGAGGCTGGAGGCCCAGACCATCAAAACGCTAACGATGTCGAACATCAAGATGCACGTTTGGCAGATCGCCAATAGAGGAGGCATCAGCATGATCAATCACATAAAACAGACTCCAACCTTCCACGTTCTATACAAACACCAGACCTGACAGCCATGATCAGGCAATTGATGAAAGAGAATCAAGGCTTATCGAATGACGATTGGGGAGTGTCGAGAAGTCATACACCGTTCACAGACATTGTTCTACAGGCAGCGTACCCCGAAAAGTTTAGTATGCCAACTATCCCGGCTTATGAGGGAAAGACTGATCCCAGACAGCATGTCATGAGGTACGAGTGGATGATGGATTTAGCTAGAGCAAATGATGCAACCAAGTGTAGATGCTTTCTAATTACTATATCTGGGATCGCTACTATGTGGTTCACCCAACTCCCTCCGCGGTCCGTATCCAGTTTCGAGGAGTTGGCGAAGAAGTTTATAGAACAGTTCAGGATACACACCACTCGTCCAAAGGACGTGATGTCTCTATCAAGTGTAATCCAGACTCCTAGGGAGTCATTGAAGGAGTATTTACAAAGATTCCATGTTGCGGCGACTGAAGTTAGTAATCCCAATGATCATGCAATTCTAATGGCTGTGATGCGAGGTGTGGATCCGGATTCTGAGTTTGGAGACTGGCTGGTAGGAAAACCTCCGACTACGCTAGAGCGTTTTTACTCAAAGGCACACCAGTCCATAGAAGAGAGGAAGCCAGGTGGGTAAGGCGAGATAAGGCACCGGGACCTATCCAGGAATCCGTAAAAAGCAACATTGCTGTGAAGCAGTCAGGAGACAACTCGGGAAAAGTCCAAGTCAATGTCCAGATCAAGCCCGGGCAGCCTAAGGAATCCGGAGGAAGAAGTCAAGGGAAGAAGAGAGAGCGGGGAAGTGGAAACCGAGAATTCCAAGCTACAACAAGTATACACCGCTGAATGCGTCTCTTGAGAACATTTACCTATCAACCTGCAATACCTTTCAGTACAGAAAGTCACGTCCAAAGGAGTCAACCGAGGAACAAAAGCGGACTGGGAAATACTGCCGCTTCCATGAGACTTATGGGCACAATACGAAAGAGTGCAGACACCTACACGACGCTATAGAGAAGTTGATCAGGCAGAAAATTTACAGGAGTTTGTGAAGGATCCACAGGAAGGACAGGGAACATCCAACCGAGGTCGTGCACCAGCTCCGCGTCATCCCGAGGAGCCTGCTCGGACTGTGGGTAGACTAGTCATAAACACGATCATCGACGGGCCTCACCCCGCGGATAAGAATTGGCAAGAGATGGAGCGGTATGCTAGTTCCCTGAAGCACGCAGATTTCGAGTGTTGTTCCAACGTAGAGGATGGGACCCCTACTAAATAGCTGTGCGTGATGACAGACGATATAGTATTCAGAAACAGAGATGCTGACCAAGTGGAGGCTCCTACCATCGACCCGATGGTCATATCTGCGACAATCAGACCGGCTTATGTGAAAAGAATTTTGATAGATTGTGGAAGTTCTGTCAACATCATCTTCAAGAAGGCTTATGACCAGATGAAGATGGAAACGAAGGATTTGAAACCGTCTAAAGCTCGTATACATGGCTTTAATGGTGCAGCGACCGATGCAGTGGGGTATGTTGAGTTACCAGTCGAATTGGGACAAGGCGAACGTCGGAGGGTGCGAATCCTACCCTTTGTAGTTTTGGATGTGGATTCTCCGTACAATGTGTTCTTGGGCCGACCGGCCCTGGCTGAGTTTAGGGCAGCATTAGCCCCATGGTGCTTAACTTTGTAGTTCCCAACTGACAAAGGAGTAGGTGTTGTTCACGGCGACCAGGCGACTGGTCATGCTTGTTATGTGGCTGAGCTCCGAGAGGCCCATCGGAGGGAGAAAGGAAAGGTTGCGGACAATCCCATCCGCATCCATAATACTGATAATTGACAAGTAGTGCCCGAGCCCTGGCTCGGGCATAACTCTCGGATCTTCAGAGACATAGATCCGAGAGACGACGATGAGAAACCCAAGGAAGAAAAGGCAGCGCCGGCTGAATTAACAGTTGACATTTCAGTCAGCCGAGACGATCCATCGTGAGTACTGAAGATCGGATCACAACTCGGCCCCGCAATGACTGAAGACCTTAGTGATTTCCTCCGAGCGAATCTTGATGTTTTCGCTTGGATGCATTCTGATATGTGCGGGATTTCTCCTGCCATTACGAGTCATATGTTGAACATAGACCCAAAATACGTTCCGGTTAAACAAAAGAGGAGAGGAATGGACCCAAAGAGGTCCGCTGCTCTCAGAGAGGAGGTGGACAAACTCAAAGCCAATGGGTTCGTCCGCAACGCCCTCTACCCTGAATGGGTATCGAACCCCATGCTGGTGAAAAGGCGAATGGGAAATGGAGAACATGCGTAGACTATTCCGATTTGAACAAGGCATGCCCCAAAGACAGTTTCACATTGCCTAGGATTGATCAGTTGGTCGACTCCACTACAGGACACGAGCTGCTATCATTCATGGATGCATACTCAGGCTACAATCAAATCCCGATGCATATTCCAGACCAAGAACACACCAGTTTCATCACAGACGTCGGGTTATATTGCTATGTAGTAATGCCTTTCGGATTAAAAAACGCAGGAGCAACTTATCAGCGTTTGGTGAATCGAATGTTCAAAGACCATCTTGGTAGAACAATGGAAGTCTATGTGGATGACATGCTCGTGAAGTCACGACAGTCAAACGACCACATCCGAGACTTAGCGGAGATGTTCGATATACTCAGATATTATGGGATGAAGATCAACCTCTGAAGTGTTCCCTCGGCGTTGCGTCGGGGAAGTTTTTGGGATTCATTGTTAACGCAAGGGGAATTGAAGCTAACCCAGAAAAGATTCAAGCTATTCGAGATGTGCATGTGCCCAGAACAATAAAACAGGTGCAAAGCTTGAATGGGAAAGTAGCTGCGCTGAGTCGATTCATATCCAGAGTCACAGACAAGTGCATTCCTGTCTTTGATATAATAAAGAAAGGGAAGAGGAATTTCGAATGGACATCTAACTGTGAGGAAGCATTCCGAGATCTGGTGAGGCATTTGGAGAGTCCTCCAGTGCTGTCAAAGCCAGTAGACCATGAAATGCTATACGTATACTTGGCCGTATCCCCACATGCTATAAGTGCGGCCTTGGTCCGCAAGGAGGACCGAGTCCAAAAGCCGATGTATTATGTTAGTAAACGTTTAACAGGGGCAGAAAGAAATTACCCTAAAATTGAGAAATTGGCCTATTGCTTGGCGATTGCATTACGTAAGTTGCGCCCATACTTTCAAGCACACTCAGTCAGTGTATATACCGATCAGCCCCTACGACAGGTACTCCAACGACCAGAAACTTCTAGGAGGTTGTTAAAATGGAATATCGAGTTGAGCCAGTTCGATATTACCTACTTGCCACGAAGAGCCATACAAGGGCAAGCGTTAGCAGACTTCATCGTTGAGTTTACTGTATCCGACGAACCAGACAATCACAGTGTCATTCCCCCCGTTCGATGGAAATTGTACACCGATGGGGCATCAAACAACCGTTGCTCCAGAGTTGGCGTAGTTCTTGTAACTCCAGAAAATCGATCGATCTGTTACGCTTTGAAGCTCAATTTCCCGGCTACGAATAATGAAGCAGAATATGAAGCGCTGGTTGCTGGCTTAAAACTCGTTGTTGAACTTGGGGTTAAATCAGTTGAGATCTTTTGTGACTCGCAGCTGGTGGTGTACCAAGTGCGAGGAGACTACCAAGCAAGGGGACAGAAGCTTGCTCTGTACCTTGTTCTGGTTCAGGAACTATTATCGAACATTATGACATTTCGCATGTCCCGCGTGAACAGAACAAAGAAGCCGACTCATTGGCTAAATTCGCAAGCACTGGCGATGCACAGCAAATGGGATTGTTTCCCATTGAAACCTTGCATGCTCCAAGCATCGACACGATGAAAGTTGATTTTGTGTTTGAAACAAGAATCGAGAGATAATCATGGATAACCCCATTCAAACTATACCTGACGATCGGGACTTTACCAGAAAAAAGGAGCAAAAGACGACAGATCATTCGAAAGGCCGCGCGATATGTGATTCAGGATGGACTAATGTATCGAAAGGGGTTCTCGGTCCCCTTATTACGATGCATCACACATGATGAGACAAAGCGGGTCTTGAAGGAGGTTCACGAAGGAGAATGTGGCGACCATACTGGGGGGCAGACACTAGCAAAAAAGATCCTCCGCTATGGATACTATTGGCCAACCGTAAATTGGGACGCTGCAGACTACGCGAGGAAATGTGACAAGTGTCAAAGATATGCGAAAATCCCGAGAGCTCGACCAACAGAACTCACACAAATGGTTAGTCCCTGGCCATTTGCAATCTGGGGAATCGACATAATCGGCTCTTTGCCTATATCCAAAGGTGGTGCGAAATACGCGATAGTTGCAGTCGATTATTTCACAAAATGGGCCGAGGCGGAACCTTTAGCCACAATCACCTCTAAGAAGGTCATTAATTTCGTTGTATGAAACATTATATGCCGCTTTGGCCTCCTTCGAACCATCATTACAGACAATGGAATGCAATTTGAAAGCAGAGAGTTCAAAGAGTTCTGTTTAAAGTATGGCGTTGAGAAGAAGTTCGCCGCCGTTGCGCACCCTAAAGCTAACGGACAAGTCGAGGTCGTAAAAAAAAAATCAAGTCCATACTGAAGAAGCGTTTGGAAAAAGCCGGAGGCAAGTGGGTAGATGAACTCCCGACAGCATTATGGGCTTATAGAACTACCCACAAGTCCGCGACCAGCCATACTCCATTCGCCTTGGCATATGTCTCGGAAGCCATTATACCCGTGGAACGTGAAGTTCCATCGCATCGAGTAACATATTATGATCCCAGGACGAATTAGGATCTCTTGTTGGAATCGCTTGACTGCATCGATGAAAAACGTGAAGAGGCTGAATTAAGGGCGGTAGCACATAGGCACCGAGTCAAGCGATATTACGACGGTAGAGTCCGCCCAAGGAATTTTGATGTGGGTGATCTCGTTTTGAAACGAGTTTTCCCGGTACCATCACGTATGAATCCCAACTGGGAAGGTCCATATGTCGTTGAACGGAAGCTTGGAGAGGGAACATTCAAGCTAGCGACCGTCGATGGCGTGACATTCCCCCGAGCGTGGAACAGTGAACATTTGCGACATTATTACATTTAGCCTGTTTCTTTCTTGTTTTAGGCACAGTTATTTCATGTATGTTTTCGTTCCGTTATCACTTAGTTTCTTTTTGACCGTGTAATCAGGCAATTTAGTTGGTTTTCATTAATAAAGGCTTGAAGCCATCTTTCCCACAAATTACTAATGTTTCTATATCTCACAGTCGGGTGATGAATTGCTGGAGTTACATTATTCTGTATGATATACGAACTCATATAAACGACTTCAATCTCCGAGTCCCCTGAGTGCGGACCGGAGTACTCTAAGTCCCCAGAGCGCGGACTAGAGTATAAACGATTTCAATCTCTGAGTCCCCTGAGTGCAGACCGGAGTACTCTAAGTCCCCAGAGCGCAGACTAGAGTATAAACGATTTCAATCTCCATGTCCCCTGAGTGCGGACCGGAGTACTCTAAGTCCCCAGAGCGTGGACTAGAGTATACCCCTGAGTGCGGACCGGAGTACTCTAAGTCCCCAGAGCGCGGACTAGAGTATAAACGATTTCAATCTCCGAGTCCCCTGAGTGCGGACCGGGGTACTCTAAGTCCCCAGAGCACGGACTAGAGTATAAACGATTTCAATCTCCGAGTCCCCTGAGTGCGGACCGGAGTACTCTAAGTCCCCAGAGTGCGGACTAGAGTATAAACAACTTCAATATCCGAGTCCCCTGAGTGCGGACCGGAGTACTCTAAGTCCCCAGAGCGCGGACTAGAGTATAAACGACTTCAATCTCCGAGTCCCCTGAGTGCGGACCGGAGTACTCTAAGTCCCTAGAGCGCGGACTAGAGTATAAACGACTTCAATCTCCGAGTCCCCTGAGTGCGGACCGGAGTACTATAAGTCCCCAGAGCGCGGACTAGAGTATAAACCACTTCAATCTCCGAGTCCCCTGAGTGTGGACCGGAGTACTCTAAGTCCCCAAAGCGCGGACTAGAGTATAAACGACTTCAATCTCCGAGTTCCCTGAGTGCGGACCGGAGTACTCTAAGTCCCCGGAATGCGGACTGGAGTATAGGCAATTCGAATCTCCGAATCCCTTGAATGCGGATCAAATTACCCTAAATCCTTGGAGCGTGGGTTTAAGAACGGATTGGGAAATTATGCAACTCATAAGAACTTGAGTTTTGACCACAGTTATTTAGAAAGCCGAAAAAGCAAAAGAATCGTTCAAGTGACAAAGAAACTAAACTTCGTTTAATAGTCCAAAATGGGGTTACACAATTATTCCTCCGAAACTTGGAGTCAAAAATCTATTTACACAAACTACGGAAACAAAAAAAAGTAGTTACAAGACCTAAGCAAAATCTCGTTGAACGAGTATAGCCACTATTTCTTTGGTTTCTTCTTCTTGTCTTCCTTTGTTTTCTCAGATGATTCCTCTCCTTCACGCTTCTTCTTGGATTTTTTGCTTTCCAAAGAAGTAGAGTCAGGAGTGGGAGAAGGAACATCCAGTGGTTTGGATTTGCCGGGGAGAATGATTTTCAGAGGTCTATTCCGCGGGTCGGTAAGTTCCAGTATTTGAGGCTCGACTTTGATCTCGACCTTCTTTTTCTCCTCTTTAGTGAGTCACTCCTTCATGCTCATCTTCGAAGTATGTTCGGAGGCGCCAGTGATCTCGATCCCATCACTTCCTTCGACGGGAGATGAAGTGTCAAACTTATCATCATCTAGTGCCCCGATCACTTGAGCGTCAGGGCCAGGAGTTACTCCCGCATGAGCAACATCGCTTGTGTTCTCTGCCTCCTCCTTGGCGTCGTCGCTTCTCGGAGTTGGTTCAGGATCAGAGCAGCCTGCATGAAAACATAAAGGATGAACATTATGACAAATAACCGCTACCAGGAAGTGACAGATCTTTTAGCTTCTAAAAGAGGAATTTTATACCGGGTTCTGGCTGGCTATCAGTTGCGCGTGGAGTTTCACCCTCTAGAATAGGGGATAACACATGAACGCCAAGCCCGGGATCTTTTGGATCATAGCCGGCATGCTGCTCAAATGGGTCAAGTGTTGGCCGACCGGCCGATTGAGCAGAAGGAGGAGCAGCAGCCTTAGCCCCAGATGGACCAGCTTCATCGTTTTTCTCTTTTGCTAGGGGAGAGCCTTTGCTATAAAGAGCCAAAGTTGCAGATAAGTCCGCTGGCTCGTTCCCCCTGAGAAATTCTTTCACCAGAGCATCCTCATTGACTTCCTCGGAGCCCGACTCGATCTTTCTGATCTTTATTAAAGTTTCCCAGGCTTTAGCCAGAGATTCAAGATAACCCTCGCCCAAGAATGTCAAGTCGCGGTGCATAAGGACGCGGGCGCTGTACTCGGCGATCAGCGGGTCAAACATGCACTTGACCTCTTCTCTACCGGCCTCTGCAGCTGCTTCAAGGCAAGAGTTAATCTCCTCAGAAGCTTTTCTCTTGCCCTCCTCGCGGGCTTTGTCTTTCATTATCTCAACCCTAGCAAGTTCATCATCCAGCTTTGTTTTCAAGAGCCGTGTTGCAACGATTTCATCGCAGTATCATTGGGACTCTTCTTTAGCAGCTATTTTATCCTCTTTCTCCTTAGAGAGTAATTCTTTCAACTCTCTGACTTGCAGGGCGAGCGCGTCCCTTTATTTCTGGATAGAATCTTTTTCTAAGGCAAGAGCTCCACTACGCTGGACTGCTTCATCAAGTTCCTTTTTATGGGTCGCCTCTAGACGAGTAACGGCCTCGGCAGTGTCTTTTGCACTCTGCTCTGCGGCTTTAAGTTTCGACTTATACGAAGCGAGCTCTTCATCTTGACTCTTGATGATGTCCTTGTCAAAGCCAGCTTCCAACTTCAAACGATCAATCTCCTGTTGGCGCACAGCAAATACTTCCGAGACTTTTTCGACCAAGTGTACAAACGCATCATGTTGAACATAAACGTCGTTGTTGCAGGCAATGGCACTCTGCTTGACGTGCCTTGGGATATGATGAATAGTTGGGAGGAATTTCAGGCCGTCAAAGCATATTTTTGGGAATTTAGCCTTAAGATCGACCATCTTCTCTGCTATAGTTGGGTCAGCCGCAGGAGTAGGGGGAGGAGGCTTTGAAAGTTCTGTTCTTTTCCGATGCTCCCGAGTTTGCCTTGTGCTCGACGAACCGGAATGTTGTTCTCTGGAGACATCGGGTTGAGACCCCTTCTGCGAAGGCTTTTCTCTATCTGGCTCGGTTTGAGGAGGAGGATCACGAGAATATGAAGACTGGGAATATGTTTTCTTTTGATAAGATGAATCCCGAGGACGGTTGTCTCGATCTTCGTAATCGTCCCTATCCCTACGTATACCGGAGCCAAAATCCCGTCCCGAATGGTGAAATACAGAAGAACCATGGAGGCGATCGAACCCGTGGGAGCGCCCCATGTCACCTACATAAAATAAAATAACAACGAGTTAGGAAAAATCGGGGTAATGAAAAAAATTGAAGTGTATGGTGAAGTGCGTGTGTGTGTGTGTCCTAGTGTTCCTCCCGACGGACCGGTTCCTTTATCTTTACTGATTGGAGTGTTATCTCCCTGAACTGGGGGTTGAACTCCCGCGTTGCCTCTAGCGGGCGAATGAAACTTAAGGGCTTCCGAATCGTCGAAACATAATTGAGTAGATCGTCGGGAATGATGAGGTTTGACAGACCCTTTAAAGAACTTTCCATGTGCTGTGAAGAAGCCTCTTTCTCTGGCGGGATGAGCGTAACTTTGGAAGTTCTGCCAACTTTCTCCTTCCGTATCTTGTATGTCAATTTCTTTTTCCCCTTCGAAGGGGAAGATGACGTTTCAATGTCGTGTACTTCGACCGCCGGGTCCCAAGTAGGACCTACATTCTCGCCTTGTGTCTCAGGAGCTTCATCCTCTTTGTTTTCTCCCCCTTCATGTGCATCGGGGGTATGGCGTGATGACGATTCAGCTTGTTTTTTCCCTTTAATGGATGCGGACTTGGGAATGGAGACGCCCTTAGGAAGGCAAATCCGGCGACCTCCTGCTAACAATCCGAACCTCGACAAGGATTCATTTGAAATGATGGTTCGGATGTCCCGTTCCTCGACAGGAAGAGCTCTAATGGCTTCGACAGTCTCAGAATATCCTCGGCCCTCAGGATGCGGGTTGATACTTGAAAAGATGAAACAAGAAGTTAGAAAAAGCATAGATCAGATTGAGCGCAAATGTCGACTCAGGGAAGAGACTTACTGCCTTCGACCCATCTCCTCGCGAAACCAGGAGGGCAGCGCACATAGAACCATTCCTGTTTGTACAGGGCGAATTTGCTACATGCTTCGGTCAAAATCTGGCATTTGTGGTATGGCTCGAGGAACATAAATGAGGGGCTATCTTTCTGCTTCTTGATCATATAGATATATCTGATGTCGCCGGGAGTTGGAGGCCTAGAGAAAACGACCATGAAAAGTAGGTAGGTCCCGTATATGAACACGTGACCGTTTGGATGCAGCTGCGATGGGGCGATGTCTATGTATTGCAACACGTCCCGAAGAAATAAATTGAATGGAGGCACGCTGCCCATCCAGCACATAAACTTATTACAAGTAGTATACCCGACTGGGGGCAGATGAGGACGATCATGTCTCGACGGGACCAACACATCGACGAAAGGGATTCCGTGGATGGAGCATATTCGCCGAAGCGTGACTTCGTTAATCTTCGAAGCCTGTGAGTCGATCGGATTGTCCAAGAGAATCGATGCCTCCATGGCATCAGGAGCTAAGTTATGAGCAGGGGAAGTCAACGGATTTGAAGTGTCCGCGACTTATTGCCTTGAAGACGGCCCGAGCCTATCAGATAGAGTGGTGGAGCTAGATTTTTTAGACATCTCCAATAAATAGTGAATCTGGCTAAGCGCTTGTGAAAACTATACTTGAAAAATGTTCAACGTTAGAATTAACAACACGAATATTCCCCCCACGTGGTGTGTGAACTAGTGCAAGCAATCGTGTATAAGCATTGAAAATTCGAAGGTCGCAAAGTTACTGATATAAAACTGAGCGTCAAGTCATCGCCTTCGAAGACCGTCATCGCTGACCGTCTCCAAAAGCCTACCTTGTGGATCAGAAAACGTTAAAAGAAGCTATCCGATTATGTCAATTTATGTCTACTGAAGCTAGGGAGTTAATAGTCCAGGTCAGTTTGATATGCTAGTATGCTAGAGTCCTTGTCCTTATTTGGTTATGTAATTAGGCAAGGCAATTGATCGTTCGGCCTAAGTGTGGTTCGGCATTTATGTTTGATCGTCACTTATGATTGTTCAGCATTTGTATTGTTCGGCCTAAGTGTGGTTCGGCATTTATGTTGTTCGGCACTTATGATTGTTCGGCATTTGTATTGTTCGGCCTAAGTGTGGTTCGGCATTTATGTTGTTCGACACTTATGATTGTCCGGCATTTGTATTATTCGGCCTAAGTGTGGTTCGGCATTTATGTTGTTCAGCACTCATGGTGGTTCGGCATTTGCGACTGTTCGACAAAGCATCGTTCAGCCAAAATTTTGTTCGGCCGAGACAATGTTCGACATCCTATCTGACTCATACTCCCTCCATATCCTTCCATTGCACTGCCCGACATATGATGAATCATGCCGAGCCAAGGTTACGCCGAGCGCCAACGCTCGACACACCGTCCTTAACAGCGACCTCATTCCCCTCTTCTTTCTCCATCCACACCGAACCACGAGGACAAATCGTTCGGCGAGTCATACCGGACCATCCTGTTCGGCATTCTAGCCAACTGCTACTTTCCTCCACATTATCTGGCCTTAAAAAGTCCTAATCGAAGTTCGATCCCTTCATCCATGCAACACCTATGGGCTACAGTTACAATTTACGAACTCGAGCCTCATGTTAAAACCTCTTTGTTCAGGGAAAGGATTTAATTAGAGGGATTGTTACCTAGTTAGTAGATCGAGACTTGGAGAAATCTGGAGTTGAGGGCGCGGTTTCAATTAATGCCGAAAAGATTAGCAAGAATTGTTAAGTCTTTGGAGGTTGTTAACAAGCGAGTTTCTCAAAAACAAGATAGAAGAAGTGAGTGTAAAAAAGAGAAGAAGATGGAGCAGGTCGGCCTTTATATAGGGAAAAAGGAGAAGTCGAAGAGACGATGACCGTTTGAACCGGTCAAAACGAAGTCGTTCGGCAGACACGGAGTGCTCGGCTTCAGCTGTACTGTTCGGCATTCACATAACGTTCGGCACACACCACCTGGTAATTACAAGATGACACCTCCGAGAGAAATAAGACAAGGATCAAAGCGGAACACAGAGAGCACGTAATCCAAAGCGTATCACGTTCGGTCACGTGGTACACTTTGGGGGGCAAGTGTTTCCTGAAGACTTGACCAGGCAACTAAGTACTCGGCATTAGCATACTGTCCGACATTTATGGGTCATTCGGCATCCATACCGTTCGGCTCAACTGGGTTGTTCGGCATCCCGTTACGATCGGCATCCACGAAGTGCTCGGCATTAGCAAGCGCTCGACATTCAAGAAGAGATCGGCATTAGCAAGCCCTCAGCATTCAAGAAGCGATCGGCATCCAGGAGCGCTCGGCATCCAAGAAGCGATCGGCATCCAGGAGCGCTCAGCATCCAAGAAGCATTCGGCGTCCAGGAGCGCTCGGCATCAGGAGACGTTCGGCATGGTATAACGTTCGGCGTGTACAAATGTTTGGCATGGCTGAATTGTCCGTCATAAGGTATTGTTCGGCCTAACTATCGTTCAGCCTAACTTTTGTTCGGCCTAAGTATCGTTCGGCTAAGATATGGTTCGGCCTTAAAGGCATTCGACCAAGATATGGTCCGGCCTTGATGGCGTTCGGCCAGTGTATCGTCCGGCCTAAGTTTTGTTCGGCATTCATTCATCCGGTACAAACGGATGTTCGGCATTCAGAGTGCCCAGTCTCACCTCGTTCGGCATAAAGAGGGAAGCTCAACATTCGGCCTATCTGGTTCGGCGCATAGGACTCACACTATTTGGACCGAGTTATTCAGCTACCAGGCCCACCGGGGAAGTCCAACCCACCTTCGCCTATAAATAGAGAGGCAGGGGCACAGTGAAATGGACCTTTTTTCGGGAACACTGGGGAGACTCTACCGCTTTCAAGACTCATCCTCTTTACTTATCAATTGTATTCAAGTATTTGATCTACGGATTGTATCTGTAATCAATCATCAAGTAAAGTAATAAAGTTTAATCTCAAAGTGGACGTAGGCAATTACGCTGAACCACAATAAATCAGGTGTTCTTACTTTCTGCATTCAAATTAGCATAATCTTCATCACTTATATCTCTACACAATCTTTCTCAACGAGATTAGTGACCAATTTTGGTGCTAACACTATTTATAGGAGTAGATCTGGAAAAATCTGCACCAGAACTCGGAATACTTCTTCTCACACGTGGGTGGGCCCATCAGATCGATTCAGGGTTGCTTGGGATCGATCCCTATTGTCTTCGTATAGATCAAGTTTTTCTCCATTTGAGCTGCGATCGATCAGGGGACCTCTTGAATTGATATGCAAGCTCTGTCAAAATTTCATAGCATTCGAACTTGTAAGTTGAGAGATATGATCGATCCAAGGTTGAGTTTGCAAGTAGGGCTGAAGGCTTCGTATCGATGCTTGCGTATCGATGGATTTCGCCTCGATGACGTGGCTTGAGTATTTTGTGGAGATCCATATTTCATGCTTGTAGACCATTTCCTTTGGTTTGACTTATTCCTTCATATCCGTCCGAGGCCATGCCCTTTGTATCGATGTTCTACCATTGCTTTCGTATCGATGCTTCATATGTGGTTTTGTATTGATGCCAAAGTCCCTCCTTCGTATCAATCTATGGTTTTCCTCTTCAAATCGATCAAGTGGGAGATCGATATGAAGCATGCCGCAACGGTCCATGGGATGTTGATGGATACAAAATGGATGGATTCTGAGTTATGGACTTGTGCTTGTTTTATATCGATTTGGATGGATATGAAATGATGAATCTTGATGGATGGATACGAAATGATGTGTTCTACATGGATCTTGATCGATCCACAACTTGGTGTACGAACTCCGATTGACCTAAAATTTGGAATGTTGCCTTCATAGCTTTGCTTGTCGTACCATGCTAATTGTAGCTCGATCCGGACTCGAACCAAGTTTGCTTGTATTCATCGTGAATCTGTATATAACTGATCTCCGAGGCAGATTGCCTTCAGTCTCTAGTCAAGTCCTTGGTGTCACGACCTTGCTAAAATACGGGATAACATTTGCCCCCCAAAGTACGTCTTGCGTGAACAAGATGTTTTTGAAAAGCTGCAATCTTTATTCTAAAAAAGTTCTATCCGATTCGTTGAACAGTTATTGTCTTTTCATCAAGGGATGTAACCTTTGATTAATTTCCAGTAATATAAATGTTAAATTGTAGACTGCCAATGATCATGTAGTTTTATGTTGTAATTGAAGGTCGAGTGCTAGCAATTTGTTGTTCGTTGTTCTGGTTATCACTAGGTAAGCATTCAGTTCCTATAACTTTGAAGAACAAATATTAATTTAGCATACATGTACGTATGTTAACCTGACTCCCATTCATGTTTGCACGTTCACGAGTCGTTGTCAAGTTCCCTTTTCATTTGGATCGAGTTTCATATCGATCCTCTCCTGGATCGATGTGAAATCTGAGTTATAGCAACGATGATGGTTGCTTTGATTCATTCCTTCGTATAGATCCTCTCCTAGATCGATTTGGGATGTTTGAAGACAAGCTTCGTATCAATGGTTATCGATACGAGATGGTATGACTTTGGAGTGCTTGCTTCGTATCGATGGATATGAAACATTGAGCCAGGGATCGATCTGCATCGATGGATACAAAGTAGCTCATTGATGGATAGGAAATGCTAGGCTTTGGATTGCTTTGAGTTGATGAATACGAAGGTTGTCCTTCGTATCGATGGATACGAACGATCCAAATATAATAGTGCATCACCCTTCGTATCAATGGTATTTTGACCGCTTCTATCGGTTTCTGCCACTAGGATACGAAACGTCTTTCTTTTGGATATGAAGGCATATATATAGTTTTTGTACTTAGAAAAATTTCACTTGCTTTTGTTTTCACTTTCGCTTCATATCGATCCCAGAAGAAAAAGAATTGCAGAACTATCGTCCTCCAAACAACCAATTTTTAATTTTAAGTCCAGATTTCTCAAACTAGGTAATCGATTGAATAAAACCATTTTAATTGACGAGATTCGAGTTTAACACCACTTCATCCAAGGTGATGGCCAACTCCGGTGTTGTCGACGCCGAAATGGGGCTAAGGTTAGGTCGAGGGAGCAGTAATGGCGTCTTGGAGGCTTGGGGAAGGAGGAGAGCAATCGATTGAATCACCGACTCCAAGTTTCTCCCTCGAATTCGTATCGATACGAGACATGGATCGATCAGAATGCTGTGAAGTAATTTGTAAATGGCCTTTATGATCGAGGCGGAAAGGAAGTAGTTTGCTGATCGATTAAGGATAAAGCAATTCGTATCTATAGAGGAGGCATGGCGATCGATCTGAAGTCAGGGTCTTTGGATCGATATGAAGATCATCGATGCTTGGAGTGATTGATACGAAGCCAAGGCCTTTGGACCGATACAAAACCTAACTCATCGGATCGATAAAAACACAGGCTTTAGGGGAACGATCCAAGTTGAACCATGATGGATACGAAACCAATTGCATTTTGCATACTCAAACACTTAATTCCGACAAGCTTTAGCCTTACATACTTGGAATTGACTATAAAACTGCACATACGACCATTCTTCAAAGCTCGTCGATGAAACTGTGACTTGATAAACATAACCAATCTTAACATGGATCGTTCTTCGAAGTCAGATGGCACGACTGAGACGATCAACGATGATGGTCACTTTAGTCAAATCTCGAAGTCTTGTCGTTTTAACACCTTCCAAACTCATAGAAATTTAAAGTATTATGTAGCACTTCACTACACAACACGATTACTCACTTTACACCGGGGGGAACACGGGTTGCCATCTAACAATGGTTTTTACTAAGTTCAATAGCTATGGATCCCGGAAGCTCCGAGCAGCAGGAAGTTCAGAGTCCTCCACTTCCTAGGATAGAAAGGCCAGATATTGCAGCCGACGTAGTAAGTCCTGCTTCGGATGAACTGCCGGGTACAACATTGGTTTTGAATCCGGAGGACTCGGTCCATTCCAAGATTTCTGAATATATGCAAGGCATAATTTGCCTTAGGCATGGAATATCTCTAGAAGACGTTCTATTACCGGGGCTGAAAGACAGAGTGCACAATCCTCTGGAAGGGTTTACTGCGTGTAACAGATTCATGTGCGTGGCTAGAATGTTGCCCCGTTCAACCAATTTATCAAAGATGCGTTATTCTTCTTGAGCATCGTGCCTTCTCAACTACACCCTAATGGTTATGCGCTTCTCAACAGCTTATATATCATCTTCATGGAGCATCTTCTACGACCGTCGACCATTGATGAAATCAGATACTTGTTCAATGTCAAGAGTCGTGGGGATAATCCTTCGTTTACTTTCCTAGAAGCGGTCAGGAAATTCAGTAGTAGCAGGTGCTTGGAGTAAGTTGAGCTACTTCGAGACTGAATGGTTCTTCGTGAGATGCCCACCCGGGTTTGCTAGGCGATGATTGATCAGACGTAAGTGCTTTAACTTCTTCGTCAATTAACTTTGTAATATAAATCGTTGCTGAATCCGTTACTGCATTTCTTTTACAACTTCAATCCCACGGACCGAAGGAGTGCAATTCAAGGAGATAGTAAGGACTCTCCAATTGGTGCCTGCCGAACTTAGAGAAATAGATGAAGTCCTTAGTGATGAAAAATTGACCACCGTGGGGCTCATAGAGAGAGACCAAAGCATTGGGCTAACAGGAGTTCCTACGGTGGCTCCGGTGAGGCAAGGAGGAAGAAGAGCTCCTATCGTGCCCCCAGTTGGGGGTGCCCAGAGTGCTCCTAGAGTTATAATCATCAAACGGGGCGATGACGAGAGTGCGGCAGCTAGACATGAGCCTGTGGTTGTGCCTCCGCAGGGTCTTCGATCGTCAAAATCAAAAAGAAAGGGCAAAACTCTCGCCCACAAAGCCAAGGGGTATAAGACCGTTGTAATAACTTAGCTCGGTGCAACTCCTATAGGCCCGGAGACCTCTTCTCCATAAACAGAAGGTTCATTGAGAGGATTGTCGGATCTTCCTATCTCAGACGACATAGCTTCGTTCCAGGATCTTGGGTTAGAGGGGGTTCACTCCCCATCGCAAACTGGCACAGGCCTAACATCTTTAGACATAGGGGAGCCGACTTCAACAAGCAAGGCTACCATAATTGGTCGGTTGGGGTTTGCACATGCATATATACACTTCACGGCACAATACAATTTCAATCGCATGCTTCTTAATCTCTGGAGATAACTAATTCTGCTTCTCTTTTCATTTTACAGACACGATGGTCAAACAAGGATCTTGCTCAGCAAGCTTCGCTCTTCATGTCATTCTTCCTGTTCATACTCCGAATCACATAGGCGTGAAAGTGAAAGAGACTACGGTCGAGGCTATCACTCTAGCCAAGAACGCGAACGCTATGAAAGGGAGAAAGAAAGGTCACATCAAAGTAGGCGCCACTCTCGGTCGCGATCTCCATGATCTAAAGGACCCACAAAACCAACCGGCTCCAGTATGCCATCTTCCAAAACTGCACGACAAATAGTGCCACCTCACACTTCAAAATCCGACGATCAACGCCGTAGAACTGAAATGGAAGCTCCCGTCGTCATAGAACAAACCGCCATTGAGCCCACAGGGGAGGGAGCCATTCGAACCGCCATTGATGTGCATGTAAATGTGCGTATATTTAATCTATTTTTAATTAAATAAATTAGCATGTAGGGTATTTTAACATGTTTAAACCAAAATTCAAATTATTTTCAAATCATCATTTATTCATCTTCATATAGGGGCAAAATGATCATTTTTGTGCATATATTAATTTGAGAAAATTTACTTGGAAATATTTATGTTATTTTATAAGAATTTAAATGGAATTAGGATGAAGGCTTCATGGAAAATATGCATGCTCAAGAGAAGACAACCAAATGAAGATGGAAATAAATCATTTCATGCAACATGGAGGACCCCACCTACCCACTTACCATGATGTACAATTAGGAGCCAATGCACATGCTAATGAAGATTAAAATTACATGCATGTGTAATGGTGGATTATGCTCATTCTAATGACAACTTGGAGGTCACACTTCCTTAAGGGTATTTTGAATAGTCCCCAAAAATATGATTAGGGTTTTAGGTTTGTATAAATACCCCATATGTTCATGTAATTAAACTCTTAGCCTCCTCTTTAGTCAGTTTAGTTTTAGGCTCAAAAATAAACAAAACCTTTTCTTTTTTCATGGCTTCTTAGCCATTTCTCTCTTGTAATTTCATTTATGCAATGTTAATTCATGCTATTTTATTTCATGTTCTTTTCTTTTATGTTAGTAGCTTAGATTAATTACTGCAAGTATTTTAGATCTCTTTTTATTCTAATTAGCTTGCATTTTCCTCTTGTTTTTTATTTCATGTTGAACTTTACATCTGTTGAAATGATAACAAATATGAGAAGCTAAACCCTTTCAATTTAGGGGTAATGAAGCTCTCTTAATCATGTTGATTCAACATTTTGCTAATCTATGATCTCTTTTTGTGCTTAATGGCAATATTTGATGTGGTTTAACTTTGATATTTTAGCTTTGAATTTGATAGCCTATTTTGTTGACACCAAATAGGCTATGCTTAAACAAACAAAAACACAAATTACCTCTTCATCTACATATTATTATGGTAGTGAAGTGAATTTTAAAATCAAAATTTGATGGTATATATTACTAATCAATAGTGAATAGATCATGCTTAGAATAGATTTTATTTTCAAGTTCATTAACATTTTCATGAGAGTTAACAAATGTTTTAGTGGGTATGTTAAAGTTTGATGGTTTATGTTGGGCTAATTAATAGCACAAATAGGCTATACTTATGATAAACATATCAAATAAATTCACTAATGACCAAAAGAGAGATTATAATTTCATTTTGTTGATTTATGTGATCATGAGATGGGATTTGCTTCTAAATTTCCTTCAAACTCTCGTATTTTTATCCATTTCAGCTTTTATTAGTTTTTACATTTTTTAGTTTAATGCAATCGCTTGGTTTAATTTGATTGAGTAGAAATTTTAAAATCAATACAATTTCTTGCGGATCGACCCGTACTCGCAACGTACTAGAATTGTACATCGTGCACTTGGGATTATTTTTAATTTTTTTTTTGGCTATTTTCTAATCCGATAGAAAGTTGGCCATTGAACAGTATTCGTAGATGACATCTTAATAGACTCTAAGGATTAACGAGAGCATGAAATCCATCTTAGAGTGGTGATTGAGACACTAAGGCAACATCAACTGAAAGTGAAGTTTTTCCAAGTTTCATTTCTGGAAGAAAGAAGTTAAGTTTCTTGGTCAGGTGGTTTCAAGGAAGGGTTTTCCAGTTGATCCAGATAAGGTCGAAGCTTTTATAACTGTAAGAGACCAGATACGGTGACCGATATCAAAAGTTTCCTTGGGCTTGTTGGTTACTCCGGAGGTTTATTAATGATTTCTCATCAATAGCAGTGCCTTTGGCTAAGCTAACCAGTAAGGACAAGAAGTTTATTTGGTCTGACAAATATGAGGAAGAATTCCTTAAGTTAAAGCACTTGTTGACCAACGCGCCTGTGTTAGTAGTTCCAGATAGGAATCAGGGATTAGTGGTGTTTACCGATGCATATAAAACTGGATTAAGAGCTGCATTGATGTAGAAAGGTAAAGTTATTGCTTATGCTTCACGACAGCTTAGACCGCATGAAGTGAGATATCCTACTCATAATCTAGTGTTGGCAGCGATGATCTTCGCATTGAAAGTATAAAGACATTATCTCTTAGGGGAGAGATTTGAGTTATACATAGATCATAAGTCCTTAAAGTACTTATTCTCTTAGAAGGAGTTGAATATGAGACAATAGAGGTGGATGGAGTTTTTGGCTGATTTTGGTATAGAGTATACACCTAGAAAAGGAAATAAAGTAGTGCATGCACTCTGCAAAAAACATCAGAATATGGTGTTAGCTATGTTAACAGAGTGGAAGGGCCAAGAGGCTTTGACTACTTGTAGTGTGCAGTTAAGATCGACTGTTAGTTCCAATCAGAGCACTGCCACGTTATCCTACTTGGAAGTCCAACCAGTTCTGACCGTAAGGATTGGTTCAAAGCAGAAAGAGGATCCATTGTTGGCCAAGAAGATTAGAAGGTTTGAGGTTGGACTGGAGATCGATGATCTAACATATTTAAGTCTTGATTGGAGAGGATGGTTGAGAAAGAAGGGACGGTTGTGTGTTCCGAATGTTGGAGACCTAAAGAGAGAAGTTCTTAGGGTTCATCAATTGAAGTTTACGGTTCATCTTGGGGGAACCAAGATGCATCAGGATATGAAGAGGAGTTTGTACTAGGAAGGTACGAAGAGAGATGTTGGCTTGTGGGTAATGCAATGTGTAAAGTGTCAATAAGTGAAGGCCAAAAATCAGAAGCCGAATGGTTTGCTGCAATCTTCGGGATACCAGTTTGGAAACATGATTCAATATCCATGTATTTTATAGACGGGTTGCCAAGGTTGAATTAAGAAAATGAAAGTATACGGGTCATAGTGGATAGGTTGACCAAGAGTTCGCATTTCATTCCAGCTAAATCTACCAGGATGACACCTATTTTAGCTAAGTTGTTTGTGAAGAACATAGTTAGACTGCATGGAATACCTAGTAGTATAGTCAGTGAGAGAGATACTTTGTTTACTAGCGAGTTCTGGAAGATCCTACAGGATGTGTTAGGCACCAAGCTCAAGACGAGTACTGCTTATCCCTTAGACAAATGGGTAGACGGAGAGAGTCAACAAGGTACTCGTGGATTTGTTGAGAGCTTGTGTGCTAGATTTTGGTGGATCATGGGAATACCACATACACTTAGTTGAGTTTTCCTATAATAACAGTTATCGGACTAGTACAAGAATGGCACCTTTCAAAGCTTTGTATGGAATGCCATGCAAGTCACCAGCATGTTGGTTGGAAATCGAAGACAGATTAGTCTTAGGTCTAGATCTAGTAAGAGAGGTGGCATATAAGATTGAGTCGATCCGAGGTAGGATGAAGGAAGCTCAGTCTAGACAAAAGAGTTACATAGATAATAGGAGTAAGGATCTAGATATCTTAGTTGGAGATAGGGTTTTCATTAAATTATCACCGATGAAGGTGTGGTATGATTTGGAAAGTCAAGGAAACTAACACCAAGATATGTTTACCATTCCCTATTATAGAGATGATCGAAAAGCCTGCATATAAAGTAGAGTTGTCGAGTAGTTTAGTAGTGCCCATAATGTGTTTCATGCGTCTCATCTTCATAAGTATGTGCATGATCCAGAGATTACCATCCTACCGACCGGATTGGAAGACTTAATAGTAGAACCGGATGGCAACCAGTTTGGGTTGTAGCGAGGGATGAGAAGAGGTTAAGAAACACAATAGTCAAGTTGGTGAATGTTTAGTGGTGCGACAATGAGAAGGACTGTATTTGGAAAATCGAAGATAGGATTAGGGATACTTATCCTAATCTGCTTTAAGGGTATGTTTTACATTTACTTTATACAGACCGTTTGCTAGTCAGCTAGGCTAGTATGGTAGTTAGGAAATGTTACAAATGATTTCATAGATACTACGCTTAGTATATAGTCCTTGCTGAATTTCGATGATGAAATTCTTTAGGGATGGGAGCCTGTAACACCCCTAATTTTAAATAGCATTATTTAGGAGATTTAATAGGTAAATTAAATATAATAATGTAGGGGCTAGAGTGATAAGGGAATTGGGATTTGAAAACTAATTAAGGTCATGCCTTAGCTAAATTAATTAATGAGAAATTGTTATGACTTAGAAACCTAAGAGAATAAGGCAATGATAAAATGGGTATAGCCGAACCCCATAAGCACTTAAACCCTTACCACATTTTCATTCTCATTTACATTCTTACAAAACAAAAATAGAAACAAAAGAGAAACAAGTTCGGCCATAACCCTAGGAGAAGAGGAGCTCAAAAAACAATTAGAGCCTAAGATTCAAGTTAGGAAGATTAAAGTGTAGAAAAAAATCTCAAGTTCCTTATCCAAATAAGGTGAATAATATCTAAAGCATCTCATATAAGTCATCTTGAATGTTTTAATTCGGGTTTGAGGTTTAAAACCGTGTGATTGGATGAATGATGATATATTTTGATTTAAATGCTATGTTATAATTTAAATATGGGTTTTGTGGAATAATATAGTTTGGTTTTAAGGCTAAAATCTTGAAAAATGATTTCCAAATGCCATGATTTTTAAATATGTTATGTAAATCATTATTAATGAGATGGGTTTAAATTTTCATAATATTCAAGCTATGGATAATGTAATGACCCGTAATTTCGCTACTTCGAAAATGAGAGATTTTGTTTGTTTAAATTTAAAAAGGTTTAAAACTTAATTATATATGTTATATATAATAGATAATAATGAAGAAATTATTTATTCTTATAGTTAATAATTAAAAATATAAATTTGGATTTTAGAATAAATCAACAAAAGTTAAGTTTTGTTAATAATAAATAAAGGCTTAAATAAATAAATTTAAATATTTATTTGATAAGTTAAATCTTATTTAAAACATCTAATAAAGATAATAAAAGTATATTAAAAGATTTTAAAATATGTTAGTAATCGTTTTACAAAAATAACCAAATTTTGTCGTATTTTGTCAGTTTTACATACACTGTAAAAATGGAGATTTTGATATTATTTAAATATGATTTTAAAATATAAAGAGACATGTTTTAATTTATTTAAAGAAGTAAAAAGTTCATTTTAAATTTTGGTTTATTTCGATATATAGCTTAACAAAAATGTCAAATTTTGATTGTAAAATTTGTCGACAAAAACACCGTTTTCAACCGAAACAAGTTGTCGTCAAGTTGTTGCAACTTGATACATTTTCTAACATATAAATACAAGTTTACAAACTTTTTAAACACTTTACATTTAGCACTAAAAGACAAATGGAGTTTACATTTGAAAAGTTTAAATAAATAAAAAAAGTGTAAAAGTATGATTTGACAAATTTAAATTTAATTAAAGACTTTATAAACAACATCATTACCTTACTTCTTATCTCATTAATGAGACGTTATGCTTATACATAGAAAAGGAGCAAAAATTTATGTTTAAACAATTACAAACCATAAGAAAGTGACGCCTCTTCACCTTTTAACACACTCTTCCATAACCATCATTCCACACATTAAATGCAACTCAAATCAAAGCTAATCAAAGATCAAAAGTAAACAAAGCTATTTGTGTCATTTACCACCAAAATCTCCACTTATAAATACAACCTCAAATCCCTTCCATTTCACTTCACTTTCATTTACAAAATTTCCAAAATCCTTCTCTACTTCCTCCATTTCTCTTCTACCTTCCTTCTTCACTTTCTCCATCTCCTTCACCTCTATTTCCATGGCTTCCCACCTCTCCATTCTCTTCCACCATCTCCACCAAGCTCAACCACCACCTAAACCCACATCCACCTCGGCCAAACACACCTACCCACCTCCAAAACCCCACACCCTCCACACAACCACCCTAGCCGAGCTCTATACACCCATACCCACCTCCATAACCCACGCCTACCCCCTCCTCCTCACATACCCGAGCCAATACTCCCCAAAATCGAGCCCAATACCTCACCTACCCACTTCAAAACTCCACAAATACACGCCTACACCACTACCCCTAGGCCGTACCCTCCCCTATAGCTCACGCACCTCCAAAATAAATAAAAATAAATAAAGAAAAGAAAGAAAAGAAAAGGAGAAGAAAAAGAAAGCGGCAAATCCCACTACACCAAAACAGCAAATTTGACACACCAGAAAGCGGAGATTTGATACGGCTCTAAGCCGTATCAAATTTGATACGGCTCAGAGCCGTATCAAATTGCCTCTGCGATCCACACCCCCCACAACACCTAAAATCTAACCCTACGTTTGAAAGGCCACGGACTACTACATTTTGTTCGTGCTAGTTTTCATTTCCCGCACTATTTTCATTTCCCTCCATCCCTAAATTACACAATCCCTAAATTAAATCACGCCCTGCTCACAATACCTAAAGAACAGCTTGTTGAAGAAGAAAAGATTTTGGAAGGAATTATTTTATAGAATCAATTCGCGTTTGCCAGTCAAAATTTTGATCAACTACGCGAAATCATAAGCGTTGTGAAAAGTAACCCATTTGACGTTTTCATTCATAATCAAACCCGAAGTCATCAATAACTTCGTGAAATCTCTGGAATCGATCCCTTCCTGTTTAGTTTTCTGAAAATCGATTCCTTTTCTTTTCAGAAGATCAATGGAATCAGCGGCACATGCATCTCTATCGATGTCGAAATCCTTGAAATTGAACTCCCAGATATACTTTTCAGTTTCGGATCCAGGGAGATTCCCTTCGGAATCGGATAAAGTCAGTCCAATCTAGATCAAATTGAGAGAGTCGACGTTCAATTTCAGAACGGAATAGCGCTCTGACGGCGTCAGTATCTGGTGGTGCTTGAGTGGACGGAAGATAACACCGGTGAATTCAGTGTCCATGGCGACGTATTGGAAGCGACCGACGTAGCTGCTGAGCAAGCCAATTTCCGATTCGAGATTGTGGGCGAGCACACATCGGACTTTGATCTGGTAATTCTGAGTCTCGGCAGGCATTTTTGACTGAATCCAGATTTTTTGAGTTTTTTATTTTGGTCTTCTTGGGTTTAGTTTTTCCAGGTTTTGCTCATCAAATATTAAGATTGTGAACTATGTACAATATCATAATTCAAGTTTTCATTCAATTCATTAGATGAAAATATTGAAGTTGGACGATGATTTATGATTGAGAGGCTCAATATAAATTTTAATACAACATTTTAATAACTCTTATATAACTACAATTTTTTTTAGGAACTGCTATTTAAAATTTTGTATAGAAAAGAAAATTGCAGTACCATTTAGGTAAAATTCACATGAGAATTGTCTATAGCAGTGGCTGTAAAAGAAATGTCTGCAGCAGTACCGTTTATTAACGTTTAGGTAATAACTACAATCAAGATCGATGCATCTCTGCAGCAGTGGCTATAAAAGAAATGTCTAAAATTCACATGAGAATGAATAACTTTTATTTCCTAAAAAGAAAGAATGTGTAAATAGAACATGACGTCGTTAAGACGCGGTGAAGTCCCCATGCTTTGCAACACCATAAATACAACTAGTATTTTTATCGTCGCAAAATGTTGCATTGTTATGTTGTCGTTAAAGGATGTTACAAAAACTGTTTTTCACTTGTAGTGGTTGAAGATCTTTACAATTTGGTGGTGTTTGCTAATCCATAAACACGGCCAACAATGACTAAACTGAACTAATTATTTTTGATTCGTATGGTTTATGTTTTGATTTTGGAAAATATCAATTCAGTTTAGTTCGATTTTTGTTTGATAAATGATTATCGTGATCTTAAGACCCATAAGATGATCCCATCATATGCTCACTCTATCGGCAATTATGGAGTAAAACATGCAAACCAGCTATAATACGAAAAATGGCCATTATTTGAAACATAGAAAATTATTGCAAAATTTCGGTGTTAAGAAAACGGCTTTACAATCTAGAAACTGAAATGTTCCCACTTTCCTCCTAATTTGGCCCCACACTTCTCCTTTTTCTTCCTGCTTCATTTTCTTTCCACGTCGACTACATCAAATCTCCTTCTGATTCTATTTAATAATCAAGACTTGGGACTTAAGCATGTCATACATGTATGTTTCTTGTTGCTTTCCCCCACAAATGTATATGGTACTAGGAATGCTATTTGCCCAGAATAATATAGCTGGATGCAAAAGATGAAGCAAAAAGGAAAGAAATCAGAAGAAGGATACTGCTGTTGCATGTGTGGCGATATTGGATTTTCCGATCATCTGCTCAGATGTCCAAAATGCCACCAAAGATTACAACACAAGTATGTGTTTCTTCTTTCTTTTACCCGGTTCAATATACTTGACCATACAAGGAACTGTTTTATCATTATTATCTATGCTCACTGGCTTCTGCTTTTGATTTTATACATATAATATTCTAAATTTCCATATGATTATTCATGTGCTAGTTATTGTATTAATATGTATTTCATTTTTTCCATTTCAAGGGCAGTTATTGTAGCAGTATGTATCCAAACATAGAGACGAGTCAATGGCAATGTGAATGGTGCATCTACGAACATGAACAAATGCATGGAAGTCATAACATTGCTGCCAAGATAAAAAAGAGAAGTAGAGAAGTTTCAACCAAGAGCAACAATGATAGAGTAAATGCAAAGAAACTAAGGCTGATAAAGCACCATGATAATGAACAATCTTCATCTATGAACTTATCCTGTAGGCTGCCACCTCGTGTAGTTGGTCGCAAATATAAACTTTTGGTCGATGTATCATAACAGGTGGATGTTGAGATTATGTTGTATATATGATGTTGTATCACAAAATTTTTTTGCTTCTACAGTTTTGTAAGTAGATGTATACATAATTCTATGCCTTTGTTATTCTTTTTCTGTTATATGTAATATATGGTCAGGTATAATATTTTCATAATGTACTGCTGGATATTTTATTCTTCAAGACATGGACTGGCTCTTTCACTAAAGTGTCATGATCTAATCGTCAAAGTTTTGGGTCAACCACCAAACATGCAAAGCTCTGCAAGAAAGGAATGGTTACATTGTATAATTGTATATCTTATATAGAGTTTCTTATATGTGTTAAACATTGTATAATTGTATATCCTATATTCATTTTTATACGTGCTAAGCTTGTCCATTTATTTGTATTTTTAGTTGACTGCTGACCGTAGGCATCGATGTAGAAGAAGGGAACATGTAATGTGAAAAATAGAGAGCAATGCATTTTTTTTTACTTTAATACATTAATTTGATACGGCCCAAAGCCGTATCAAATTCATGAATTAGGCAGTGCTTTGAGCCGTATCAAATTCATGAATTAGGCAGTGCTTTGAGCCGTATCAAATTATTAACCACGCCAAAATTTGATACGGCCCAAAGCACTGCCTAATTCCATTTGATACGGCCAAAAGCACTGCCTAATTGGCATTTCTGGTGTAGTGTCCGAGACGTTTGGAAATAGCACATTAGCTCGAGAGACACGTATCTCATGTTAAAGATTGACGGAGTGGATATGAAGGTGAGAAATCCTCTTCGCTTTTGAAATTATATTTTGGTTATGTTAAAACAATCACATTTATACCCTTATAACATATGAATGTTTATACCCATTTGATTGTTAATATGGATGATTTGATAGTTTGGTTAGATAAACTGTATTGTGATAATATATTCCGTTATGATATTAATAGTGAATATTGGATTTGAAATCATATGTTATGTGATTGGTTAAATGGATGTTATGTTAGTGATAAATATGGATATTGGTTATGTTGATTTAATAATCCTTTTGTTGATAAGACCATATTTTAGTGATATGAGATACTTTGGAAAAAATAAGTCTCTTTTCAATTAGAAGTGAAATTAAAGTAAAAATAAAAAAGATTTTGAAATTTGAAGTGAAACGGGATTAAAAAGGATAGTTAAATTGAAATTGAAATTGAGATGAATAGTCAAATTGAAATCGATTATGAAAATTGAATTTGAGACTAAGGTTGAATTTGAGTTTAAATTGAAATTAGATTTGAAACCTAAGTTTTAATTGAGATTAATTTGAAGTTAGAATTGAAATTGAATTGAAATTGGAATTTAAAATTTAATATTAAAATAATAGGAATATAATAATATTATAATATGGAAATGGTGAAAATACATTTTAAATACTTTAAAAGGTGAAAATAATGATTTAAAATGATTTGTAATGATTTTATAAGCGATAGAATTCAATTCGAATAGATTATTTCAAATATCGAAAAATAAGTTAAAACTAGGTGCGTCGCGCAACGGTAGTTCGCGATTTCGCGTCGAAAAGTTCAAATGAATGTGTAGAGTGGAATATAGCTCGGAATTCTTCGAGATAAGAAAATTCCGGACTATTATATCCATATCTTCTAAATGAAGAAAGAAAATCAAAATTTCGTTGAGTAGTTTGAATTAAGTCCAAATCAATTTTCTAGAAAAATCACGCTAGTGCAGTTAAGTGGCCATAACAGGAAATCTGTTTAAATGAACGTTATTAATTATAGAAAAATGTGGAATAAATTTGATAAATCCATTTAAATAGTTTAAAAGAGATTTGATTGGAAAATATGAATTATCGAATGTTTAAAAGTTGTTTAAATCAAATAAGCTTATATAGCACTTTCCGTAGCACTTTTATGCTGCGAATTGTATAACTTTTTCAATATGAGTTTAAATGTAACGATTTTTCTCAGAACCAACTGTGAATGTTTATAAAAGGAATATTAATCATTTTGAAAGATAATTTGGAATCTTTATAATCAATTTCAAAATAAAGTTGATAACTGAGTATGTGGAAACGACTAGTACATTTGTCCCGCCTGTGAGATCTGGGAATATAAAACAAGGTGTTTAACTAAGGTTAGGGATGGAGCAACCAGTGCCCTGAACTTACCTGGCCTATGTTTTCTTTTCTTAGGCGAGGGGTGGAACAGATCGAAAGGAAAGCCCAGATGCTCTTAAATAAAAAGATTCCATTAAGTTTTCCAAAATAAAAGAAGATTGGTATTATCAAAAATTTAAGCAATCTCCAAAATGAATAAAGTACGACTTGGATTGCATAGAGATAATCTTCTTATACTTGGTATTAAAATACAAAGAGGGAACTCGTCCTATTCGTGGAATTTAAAAGGTGATTTCATCGTTATTCCGCCCATAACACTTGTTGAATACGAAAATTAATGTTGAGTAAAAATTAGAATGATTTCTATGGTCCTATTTACTCAAAAATGTTAGCTAAGATTGATTTTAGGGTTTATCGTAAACGATGTCGTAAATAACATTGTTTTTGACCCGCCTAAAATCTAAGGAATTAGGATCGAGAGTTAAGTGAGGAAATTTGAGATATTATCCAAAGCAAAAGAATGAATTTCTTCGAATTTTTCCAAGTAAAAAAGAAAGAGATTTCAAAATCATCCGAGAAGAATTAAAGTGAAAAGAGACCTTAAAAATCCTGTATACTTGTTTGTATTGGCGTAATGAATTGCCTCAAAATGCTATATGGGTAACCATTTCAGATAAGATTAATAAGTTTATTTGCAAATGTTTTCAAAGAGATGTCATTAGAAATAATATCAAATGTTTTGATATAAAAGTGTTTTAGTTATCATAAGTTAAAAACCCGTCCGTGTTTATGTGTGGGCGTGGTCTTATGAGATACTCTTTATTTTCAAAGGATTTTATTTCAAGGCTGATATATGACACAATCATTTATTATTGAGTTTTTCTCACGCTGGTTTATCAAGCCTGATCCGGGTATTTTCAATACTCGGGTCAGATCCGAGTAGTTTCAGGTTTAGTTGAAGTAGGTTGGAGTTTCTAGAGGAGAGCTGGAGATATTCATCTACGTACGGACATATTCTATTATCCGCTATGGTTTGTTTGTTTTTGGTTGTTGTTTGTCAACATTTGTAAGGGCAGGTGTTATAACTGTCCAGGCTGAATCTAGGTTAGACTCTGATATTGTATTTTAAAAGTTTTCCGCTGTAAAGATATTTGTTCAATATTATATGTTATTCCATTCGTGTGAGATTCTGTTCTGTCTATTTTTCTTTATTACCCTTCATGTTCCGTATTTTCGTGCAATTTGAGTTGGACATGTGTGGTTTATTATCGATTCAAAGGGTACGAAAAAACAGGCAATGACAGATAATTTATTATGAATTTTCGAGTGAAAAAATTGATATTTCGAGTTTTAATTAATTTATGGAATTAATTAATTATTTCGGGCTGAACATTTTATATGATAAAGATATTATCATTTTGGAATTTATGCGAATTTCTAAGATTTTTCTCAAGGGATTTGGGTGATTTTTGGATTAAAGTAGAAAGATTAATATTTAATGATTAATTAAATAAAAGAGGTTAGTTAATAATTTTTAATTAAATATTGGTGGGAATTACATGCGACAACAAATTCTGAAAAGAATTTTATAAAGGTTTTGTTATCCAATAGAAAATCTACGACATAATGGGTTAGGTAAAAAGAAATTGCTTTACTTAGTTAAAAATTAGTTTTTATAATAATTACAACAACGCCACTTGCCTTCGAAAGCATTGATCCTTCGATGGCATACAATGCCACTTTTATTTAAACACTAAGGTGATAGAGGTGTTGCTGTATTTAATATAGCCTTGTCTAGGATAAAGTCGAAAGGGTCTTCTACACTAATCAATAATATTGAAGTGTTACTCCGCATAAACACATTAACAAGTGGGCACCGCCGCATTAGTTGATCCAACTATCACGAAAAGGACCTTCTCATTAGTGGATAGCATCGAAAGGGTTCCTTCTACTCTTATATGCTCCGCAAGTATGTTTGTCAATAAAGACAGAAGGGGTGTGCCACACTAATCAATTATGTTGACAACATACCTTCCGTGCCTTTGTACTTGAGTAAATCCAATCAATACAGAAGTTACCTTCTGTACTAGTTGATAGTGTCAAAAGGGTCCTTTTGCTTGCATGTTAAATTATAGAGGTGGAAGGGTTGTGCTGCACCCGATCAATGGTGTCGACAGAGTCCTTCCACATGGTTTCAAAGAAGTAGTGGAAGGGAGTTTCGGCATTGCCTGGGCAATGATTTTGAAAGATCTCGCCACTAGAGTAGAGTGGCAAAAGGGGCATAGCCGCTTGTTTCGAACCCATTAGTCAAAATAGAAGGGGACAGAGGGCTTATTTGCTCCATGATGTCGAAAGGGAGAGTGACAGAGGATAATACATGATGTCACAATGATCCGAAGGATATAGTCAAAAGCCTTATTTTTCAAATTAGAGAACAAAATCTCATTTTTAAAGTAAACGCATAGCAATGTAAAAGAGTTTTGAAATTGCATTTAACTTTGAAATTTTAGAGGAAGCTTTCCTTGCTAAAGATAGTGGGTTAAGAGTATTAACCATATTTTGTTAGAAAATGATCACAAGGAATTAAACCATGGATGTTTATGTTTTTATGTTATTTGCTCAGTTATCATGTGTGCTTAGGTAATCATATTCACTTCATCTATAACCCATAACTGCATTTTAGGGTGTTAAGGCAGAATGACAAGCAAGGTTGACCCAGTAGTAACGTTGAATTAACTCCTATATGAGTAAAAATTCATCCAAGAAGTCAGACAGACCAGAATATAGGATGCCCAAGACTGACCAAAAGATTATTGGTTTAGACAGGTTCTTAGTTGGCCCATGAAAACTATGCCTTAGGAAACGTTATTGGCTAGGGCCAATAGGTTCTTAGTGGTCCAATTAAAACTATGTTCGAAATGGGTTGTTGATAGGGATTAATATGTTCATATTCAACTCATGAAAAATATGACATGAGAGATGTTATTGGAGAATCCAATAGGTTCATAGTAATCCTATGAAAACTATGATTAGATGATTTTATTGATAGACACCAATAGGCTCTTACTGAACCCATAAAAACTATGAAACCGAATATATAGTCTATAAGCTTGGGACAGGTTATTAGTCAGCCCATGAAAACTAATAGGTTAATAGTATCCCTAGAAACCATAACTTGAGAAAGATAGTCAAGTCAATGGGGATGGGAAATCCATAGCATACTGCAGGTGTATAGTATAGGGGATGGGAAACCCTAGAAACTATCATAATAATACATTTTATTAAATTATATCTTACCCATTGTGGATGTTGGTGCATAGTATATGGTTATTATAAATTGGGTTAAGATACTAGTGAGGAGAAAACCCGTTTCACTAAGCGGCGTGGTCTCACTAGATTTTATACGATTCAAGATGTAGGTTATTATTCACACCACACTTTTTGTCTAACTTAAAGTTCAAGTTTTCTCCTTAAACTCTCGAGTGCTCAATTGATTTTGAGTAGTTTGAGAGTTAAGGTTTCTAGTTCTCCTTTAGACAAATAAGCTTCTGGAGACGTGCAAGAGGAGAGCTATTTATTAGGTGTTCGTCCTGTTTGATTCCGCTATGTAATTGGATGTAATGGCAAAGTCATTTATTGCCTACATTTGACTCTGATCAACCATGGGAGCATTTTCATATGTCGCTCATAGCGTAATTTGTAATAATTATATTTCTCTTAATGTGGTTTATGAATTGGAATTATGTAACGAATCTGAAATGCAATTTGAAATGGAATGAGAAATTTGTTTTAAAATTGAGTTTAAATATTTTCATATCCATATGTTATGGTATATCAATATATCTAGCATTACCGCATTTGGTCACCAAAATATAATAACTATAGATGACAGCGGTATCTATAGTGGTTAATTTTGGGCCTCCAAATGGAGGATGTTACAGGCTCCTAGCTATACATAATGGCATGGATTTGAGGAGTTGACGATATACATAGACACCTATGGGACTAGGCATGGTGTTGATGTAAAGGGGTAAGGTAGTTTCATATGGCAGCCGATAACTAAAACCACATGAGAGGAAGTATTCGACTCATCATTTGGAATTAGCGATGATAGAACTCGGTTTGAAGATCTGGAGGCTTTCTCTATTAGGAGAGAGGTTTGCATTATTCATGGATCACATATCGTTTACATACCTCTTCTCCTAAAAAGATCTCAACCTTTGGCAGCAACGACGGTTGGAGTTCTTAGCCTCCTATGACTTTGACTATATGCTTGGTAAGAGAAATGTAGTAGCAAATGCTTAAATAGAAAACAAGCCAATTTAGGAGCAAAATTCTTAGAACGGATACAACTTGACTATATTGCTGGTTATTAATTTAGACCTCGATGTGAGCCTTAGCCAGAGATGTTGTTAAATTTGACTATCATACCTATCTTGATTAATCAAATTGTTAATAGCCAGAGATGAAAAATAGACTAACAATGATCACAATTAAGATTCAAAGTGTGGTACAGACTCGACCGAGATGGTTGGCTCCGTAAGAATAGGATATTATTTGTACCCGATGCCGATGGATTTAGGAATAAGATACTATAGAGTACCATCAATGGAGATTAGCTGCATATCCCAGGCACAATAAAATAAATTGTGATATGAGGTAGACATTTTATCGAGAAGAGATAAAGAAGACGTCGGGGAATTCATCTCAAGATTCATAAGACATCGGCTAGTAAAGGATGAATATAAAAAGCCAATTTGTTTGCTGCCGCTTGAGATTCACGAATGGAAGTGGGAACAAGTGTCAATGGACTTCATCAATGTATTGTTGGGGACCAAAGGAGGGTTTGATAGCATTTGGATCATAGTCGATAGATTGAAGAAAAGTGCTAGATTTATACCCATAATGTCAAATAGAATGACATCAAAATTGGTCGAGTTTTATGTGAAGTGGGTTGTACGATTTGATGGTGTACCAAAATTCATTTTGAATTACCAAGGCCAATCGTTCACTAGCTGATTTTAAAAGAGCTTACAAGTGGCTTTGGGTACACCGCTCTATTTAAGTACAGCTTCTCTCCAAAAACTGATAGGTAGACCGAGAGAGCGATTCATGACTTAGAGGATCTCTTATGAGCTTGCATTCTCGACTTTGAGGGCTCATGGGATGATAACTTGCATTTAGCAGAGTTTGCATACAACAATAGTCATCAATCGAACATCATATTGCTTCGTTTGAGACACTACATGGCCGATTGTGTAATGCTCCTTTGTGTTAGTCGGAAGCGAGCCAGAAACTGATACTAGGGAGGAATATGGTTAGAGGGACACCAGAGATGATTGAAATCGTTATACAATTGATGAAAGATACTTACGATAAACAGAAGAGCTATGCTGATAAGGGCGTAGAGATTTAGAGATCTATGTCGACAATATGGTGTTTGTTAGGTTCTTTCCATTGAAAACTGTAGTTCGATTCAATGCTAAGGGTAAATTGGCATCAAGATTTGTAGGACCTTTTTTGATACTTGATAGGACTGAGAACCTTGCTTACATGGTCAACTTACCTTAGAAGGTGGCAAACATGCACAATGTGTTCCATTTTTCTCATTCGTGGAAGTTTGTGCACAGCTCAGGCATGACTGCTTTATTATATAAGTTTGATGATATCAAGATTGAAACAAAACTTCACAAACTCATAGGCTTATTTGTGTCATATGATATGATATGAAAAAGCCTAGGAGGAAAACAATGGAGTTAGTAAAGGTGCAGTGGAGTCAAAGCAATGGCCATTGCACATGAGAGACTGAGGAGAGCATGAGGATTGCATATCCCAAGCTCTTCACTTGGTAGGATTTCAATTTTATCGTTAGCTTTTAAATTTGATACCATATTTGATGTTTTATGTAAAGTAGTTTAGTACTCTGTATGTCAAGATAGGCATATATATCATTCGGTTGTTTATGATGGCATGGCTGGATGTTTGATGTTTAAGATAATTGTTTATGGATGTAAGGTACGTATATAACTATTTTTGACTTCTTTGATTTAAGGATTTCAGGGGTGAAATTATTAAAAGGGAGAGAGTGTAACGACCCGTATTTTGTGCATCGGAGGATTGCAAAATGTTGGGTACGTTTCTACCACCACCGAACCAACACGAGGAAGCAAGGGACGAGCCACCAAATCACCTCAAACCGGACCAACATCACCACCGAACCAACCAACCAACTACCGAACCGTCTCCTCTCCACGTCCCCGCCGAACCAACCAACCACCGAACCATCTCCTCTCCAAGCACTACCGCTCCAAACCCCACTTCCATGCATAGCCGAACCAGAATGCTACTGAACCAGCTACCTCCATCCACTGCCGAAACAAAAGCAAAGGAGGACACGCCTGGATCACCCATCACCGGACCAAGTGCTATCGGACCAAGACGTGCCAGGCCAGATCACATCAGCCCAGGCCCACCAGCAGCTATACACATCCAAGACCCCTACCCCCAGCCTCACTCTATAAATAGAGGGGCAGGGGTACAACAATGGCAGACAAGTTTGAGAGCTCAAGCACGGATAGAACTTTCAAACAACTTTCTTTTATTGGTATCAAAGCTTTGTACTTGTAATCTGAGCACGAAAGGAGAAATAATATATAAAGTGGACGTAGGCACATTCTGGCTGAACCACTATAAATCCGCGTGTCTTTTACAACTTAGTCCCTGCTTTTTACATATTTGCGTAATCTCCCAAATCACTAAAAACAACATAAAATCAACTAAATCATACGACTTAGAGGTGTTTGCCCATTTTTTGTGCAAACATTTTTGGTGCTTTCGTTGAGAGATAAAAGCTCGAAGCTTCAGCTTCTTCCACTTAACCTTCTTCCTAACAGCGTCGTTCATTGCTTGAAAAACATGCCTCCCAAGCAGAAGAAAGATTTTAACAAAGGGAAAAACATCGCAACTAGCAGTCTTCCAGATCCAGTGGTCACAGACCAAGTGAATCGTCCCCTTCCAACAGCAGTACCAGATGAAGGTCAGGCAAATCCGACAACCCCAGCCTCAGAACAGCCGACAGCAATTACTAGGGAAGATCTAGATAGGGTTGTGGCGGAAGTGACTAACCGCTTCACAACCCAGCAGGAAGCCTTGGTGGACCATCTCATGTCACGCTTAAGGGATGCTGAAGAGTCCAACCGCAACACTGAATCATGGGGAGAGTCCCAGTCCGGAGGATCTAGGAGACAGCAAAGATCTTCCTTCTTCGAAGGAGCTGACAACAGAAGCGGCCATGGTAGGAGCCGAGACCGAGCACAACCCGAAGTTAGGCCTGAGGAAACGCTTGGAATCGAACCCAACGGGGGAGGTACCGGGCGGAGGTCAACTGTAGCTGAGCCTGTCATACTGCCTAACCACGGAAACGCCAGTGAACGGGTCCGAACTAGAGTCCAGCCCGAAGTTGGACCCGAGGAAGTGCTTAGATCAGAACCCAGCAGGGGAAGATCGAGGCAAGGGCCAGCTGTAGCTGATCCTAGCATGCTCCCAGAAGACCAAAGACAACCACTGGAAAATATCAGGAATGATAGACGATACCATCCCTACAGGTCATCCAGACGGAATCAGTCCCACAGAGCAGAACCGAACTCATTCCTATCTGCTCCAAATTCTGATGAAAGGATGGCACGCTTCTTCAGAGAGTGCGTCCAACAGGATCAAAGAGATCGAGGGATAGGCACTAGGGTAACCAGCCCCTTCGCCCGCAATATCGAAATTGGCATCACCCCCCGAGAATGGAAAATGCCAACAATGGAACCTTACAAAGGAACCTCCGACCCCGTTGTACACTTACAGAGATACACACAGCATATGCTCATGAGTGGAGCAACAAAGGGAGTACTGTGCAAATGCTTTCCACTATTCTTAGCAGATCTAGCTACCTCCTGGTTCTGTCATTTACCTCAGGGATCCATCAGCTCGTGGGAAATATTGAAAGAAAAGTTTATCAGTCAGTTTCGCATTCATGTGGAACAACCCAAGGACGCTTATTCCTTATCCAGTATCAAACAGAAACGTGGAGAGAAGCAGCAACAATACCTAACCCGATTCGATGCCGCAGCGGCCACAGTCCAAGATGCCGATGAGAAGCTTATCCTAATGGCCCTCTGTAGTGGTGTGCATCCGGATACTAAATTTGCTAGAAGATTGACAAAAGAAAAACCAACTACTTTACCCGATTTCTTCCATGAAGCCGGGAAGTATATGAGGCTTGAAGATGCTGCCACTGAGGGGCAGTCAGGGCAACAAAATAAGGCAGCTCACGGCAACACGCCCGTTGCAGCGAAGGACGTTCGAAGAAATGATTCTAGAGACAACGCTGGGGGCAAGAAGGGAGAAAAGCGCCTATATCGGCCAGGACCAAGATTCGACACTTACACTCCTTTGAACAAAACCATTGAAAACATCTTCCTTGCCACCCAAGATGAAGTTAGATACAAACGCCCACCATACAAGAAGGAATCAGATAACGCACAGAAGTCTGGAAAGTTCTGCCGCTTCCATGAATCTCATGGGCATGATACCAATGAATGCCATCATCTCCGGGACTTGATTGAAGAACACATCAGAAGGAAGATACTGGAATGCTATGTAAGAGGTCAGAATAGGACTCCAGCTCCTGCGAATGAGAACCCAAGGCTACCCTCACCAGAGATAGGCAGAGGAAATCGCAACACAAGCGGCTCTAGTCAAGAGAAGATAGTGGTCCATACCATCTCGGGAGGACCGCACATCGCCGACAGAATCTGGGCAGAGATGGAAAGATATGGAAAGTCGCTTAGAAACAATGAAGACTGTGTTAATTCTGTTATAAAAGAGCGCCACCCGAAGCGGAAAGAGAGTGATGACATCACATTCGGTAGGCGTGACCTAGAAGGAAGGCAATACCCTCACATGGATCCCATGGTTATCTCTGCCCGGCTCGGTCCAGCCGAAGTTTTCCGAATTCTAGTAGACACTGGAAGCTCAGTAAATATCCTATTCAAGCATGCATTCAACAAAATGAAACAATCAATACAGGATGTTTCTCCCTGCAATAAACCACTACACGGTTTCACTAGAGATGCGAAGATGCCCCTCGGGCAACTGGACCTCTTTGTTGAAATTGGAAGTCATCCCCGCTCCGTTGTGCGGAAACAGACATTTGTGCTGATAGAAAACCACTCGGCCTACAACGCTTTCTTAGGAAGGCCAGCCTTGTCTGACTTCCAAATTGTCATGGCCCCATGGTGCCTAAAGATGAAATTTCCAATGGACAATGGAGTAAGGGAAGTAGAGGGAGACCAGGACGTTGCTCGAGACTGCTATGTAACTGAACTTCGCAACAACCACAGGAAGGATAAAGGAAAGAGTGTAGAGGTTGCCCTCTGCACAAAAAGTTTGGAAGCATAGCAACTAAATAAAGCCCCTCCTCTTCAATATACCAACGATCCTTTCAATGAATTAGACCCCAGGGACAAAGAGGAGGAGGCCACCGCCGAGACTGCAGAGGCTATGGAATTTGTATCTGTAGACAAACATGACTCGAGTAGACTATTGAAAATCGAGTCCCAACTAAAAGCAGAGTTGAAGGAACAACTCATTGACTTTCTCCACCACAACTTGGATGTATTTGCATGGTCACATGCTAACATGACCGGAATCTCCCCTGACATAGCATGTCACGTACTAAACATTGATCCTACCAAGACGCCCGTAAAACAAAGAAAGAGAAGCATGGGGGTAGAACGATCAGCAGCCCTCGATGAAGAAGTAAGGAACCTACTTGCCAATGACTTCGTACGAGAAGCCATCTACCCAGAGTGGATCGCCAACCCGGTGCTGGTAAAGAAGGCTAATGGGAAGTGGCGAACATGCATTGACTTCTCCAACTTAAATGACGCCTGCCCAAAGGATTGCTTCCCACTTCCCGAATCGATCAACTTGTAGACAGCACAGCCGGGCATGAACTCTTATCTTTTATGGACGCATACTCAGGATATAACCAAATTCCTATGCATGCTCCCGATCAAGACCACACTAGTTTCATCACCGACCGGGGATTGTACTGATACAAGGTAATGCCTTTAGGACTTAAAAACGCAGGAGCCACCTATCAGCGCCTCGTCAACAAGATGTTTGTAGGGCTAATAGGGCAAACTATGGAAGTTTATGTGGATGACATGCTGGTAAAGTCAAGGGAAGCCGACAATCACGTAAGCCACCTAGGCGAAATGTTTCAAGTACTTCGCCAGTATAGAATGAAGTTGAATCCTCTAAAGTGCTCCTTCGGAGTATCATCAGGAAAGTTCCTAGGATTCATCGTCCATGCCAGAGGAATTGAAGAAAACCCTGAACAAGTCCAAGCTTTGAGAGATATCAAGATACCTACCACTCGAAAGGAAATGCAAAGTCTGAACGGGAAAGTGGCCGCCCTAAGCCGATTCATCTCCAAAGCAACGGACAAGTGCGTCCCCTTCTTCGAAGCTCTAAAGAAAGACAAAGGAAAGTTTGAATGGACTGACGAATGCTTAGCAGCTTTCCTTAACCTAATTGAACACCTCCAGAAACCGCCGATACTCTCGACTCCAAACGAAGGCGAAGAGTTATACCTATACCTTGCTGTATCATCTCACGCCCTAAGCGCTGCTTTGGTAAGAGAAGACAACCGCAGGCAACGGCCTGTATACTTTGTAAGTAAGAGGTTTACGGGGGCAGAAGTTAGATATCCTAAACTTGAGAAGCTAGCATACTGTTTACTAATCACATCACGGAAACTGCGTCACTACTTCCAGTCTCATTCCATCAAAGTTCTGACCGATCAACCACTGAGGCAGGTACTCCATCGTCCCGACACTTCTGGGCGACTACTTAAATGGTGCATTGAACTAAGTCAATATGATATCACCTACCACCCTCGCACCGCCATCAAGGGACAAGCCATGGCCAATTTCATTGCAGAATTCACTACCAACGAAGGTAAGGAGCAATCGGAAATAGCAGAAGACATCAAGTGGAATCTCTTTGTGGATGGTGCGTCAAACGAACAAGGCTCGGGGGCAGGTGTGGTAATAATCACTCCCATGTGAAATAAGCTGCACTATGCTATAAGGTTGGAGTTCGCTGCCACCAACAACGATGCATAATATGAAGTAGTGATAGCTGGATTAGAACTTGCCTTAGAAATCGGAGCCAATTCTTTGTGTCTTCATAGCGATTCTCAACTTATTGTTAATCAAATACTAGGAGAATTCCAGGCTCGAGAAGAACGACTCATAGCATATTTAAAGAAGACCAAGTTACTTCTCAGTCGATTGGACCACTACTTAGTCAAACACATCCCTCGGGAAGAGAACCAAGAGGCCGACGAATTGGCGAAGCAAGCTAGCGTGAGAGATAGCGCTATTTCCGGAGTAGTAGCCATCTCAAAGCAACTGACCCCAAGTTTTGAGCAAGTGAATCTGATAGCTGCAACCGAAGAAGCAACTTGGATGACTCCCATCCGAGACTACTTACAAAGTGGCACACTACCCAACGGGCGTAACGAAGTCAAGAAAATCTTGAGGAAAGCTTCCCGCTACACAATACAAGTGGACACCCTCTATCGGCGCGGCTTCTCTAACCCCTTATTAAGGTGTGTCGCTGGAAGGGAAGCCAAGGAAATCTTATCCAACATTCATCAAGGAAGCTGCGGAGATCACACCGGAGGGCAAACTTTAGCAAAAAAGATACTCCGATATGGATATTTCTGGCCCACCTTAAGGAAGGACGCCTTAGATTTCGTCAGAAAATGTGACAGAAGCCAGAAGTTTGCTAAGATTCCGCGGCTACCAACAACTGAGATTACTCAAATGACCAGCCCTTGGCCCTTTGCAGTATGGGGAATTGACTTAATCGGCGAACTGCCAATGGGCCGAGGCGGGGCCAAATATGCTATAGTGGCAGTCGACTATTTCACCAAATGGGTGGAAGCAGAACCCCTGAATAAAGTATCTTCAGCGAAAGTTATTGACTTCTTGATCAAAAATGTTCTATGCAGGTACGGAGTCCCATTCAAAATTATATCAGACAATGGACTTCAGTCTGACAGCGAGGAGTTCGCCAACTGGTGCCAAGAGCACGGAATTCACAAAAGCTTCTCATCCGTAGCTTATCCCCAGGCAAACGGACAAGTCGAAGCCGTCAACAAAATTCTGAAAACTCTAATAAAAAAGAAACTCGAAAAGTCAAAGGGCGCTTGGGTGGATGAACTCCCTACGGCACTGTGGGCCTATCGCACATCTTTCAGAACATCGATGGGGTATACTCCTTTCTCTTTAGCATACGGATCGGAAGCTATGCTCCCAGTTGAAACCATCGTGCCTTCCCACCGTAGGATCCACTATAACCCAGAAGAGAACGAAGAATTCCTTCACATGTCTTTGGATCTAATTGAGGAGAGAAGAAATGATGCAGCCCTCAAAGCAGCAGCCCACAAGCAAAAAGTGGCAGCACAATACAACTCCAAAGTCAAGCATCATACCTTACAAGAAAGAGATCTTGTCCTCAAGCGAATCTTCCCTCGCCTCGGGGCACTAGATCCAATCTGGGATGGACCATATGTAATTCATAAAGATCTCCACAACGGAGCTTATATTTTGTCAACAGTGGACGAAGAGTTGTTCCAGAGGGCATGGAACATCCAACACCTCCGTCGATACTCTTCTTAACTTGTACTGCCCATATGAAGTAAATTAACAAAGAGAATCAGTGGACGTAGGCATTTTCATGCCGAACCACTTTAAAAAACCTTGTCTCTTTTTTAACTTGTTCCTTTATATCTTGGCTGCTTGTTAACGTTATCCTTTTCTGTTGGACAAAATCCTATACATATAGCATTTCCATTCAAGGCACTCCACAGCGCAACTTCACCTGGACAAGACCTAACAGGTACTATGCGAATCTATGCCCTCGCCAATGAGACACTTTTGCTCCGGCATCCCTCTGCTGCGGGTTAACTCATTGCTCGCGACGACCCTTAAAGCCAACTGTAATGAGCCGATTATAAGCCACCGAGAAGGCCGACTATAGCCAAAGCAGCTCATTACGGCGTTCGGCTCGCCGGCAACTGTGAACCTACTTTAAGCCCCAACATAAGGTGTGGCCAGCCAGGGGTAGTTCACGGTTGACGATCGGCACCCACGCTAGTCAGCCACAGTAAATCAAATAATACCCACGATTACGGGCCATAATGGCCCGGGTAGTTACTGTGCGCGATCTCGGCTCCGATGTGTATTAAGTACGGCTGTGGTAAAAATGATTAACTCCCCGCGGAGGCGTAAGATGGGTGACAAATGTCTCCAAGACCCACAGCTAGGGAAAGTGACTACAAAGCCCGTTTGCCACGAACTTAAGCACATCGAAGGCCTTCCGTGATTGGAAGTTTTACTTTTTCTCATATTTCAATTTTATTTAAAAAGCTTTTCTCCTATCCTCTGTAACAATCCCTAAAGTACAGGACACAGAATAGGAGACATTCGCTAATGGAAACAGGTACTCACAACAAGACACTGGACCGCATTCCATACTCGGTCACACAGGACATTCAAAGCTGCCATCTACAAGTAGAATATGAAGGGCGGTATTTTCTTCTTTCATCAATAAACACGTGGCTATAACTTATTCACACATCACACGAACACTGCAAGACATGAAATTATGTTTTAAACAAGAACTTGACATCAAACGCAATTGAATTACAAGCATACGCATAGCTATATTTCTCATATAACATGTCAAAATAGCAAAAACATTCAAAAAACGACAGAATCAGCTTAATTTAAAAAATTACACGTCAAGAATAGTGTTGTTTATTACAAGTAGCATAATTACAACCTAAGAGTTACATTACTGTTTTGAGACTAACATATACAACAATGTCAAGTCCACAAAAAGATATCCAGGTCCAATCAAGGAGCCGGCTGCATCGAAGTTTTATCCTTGTCCTGTTACCCACCTGTCCGGTCAAAGAAAGAATTCATTAGTGATAAGCAACCAAGTTAACAGGAAGACTAGAAAGGAAGACTTACCAACACCTGCTTCTTGACCATCCTGGTCATCATCCTCTACTTGCACACCTACCTCCTCAGCAGCAAGCAGCCGCATACCCTCCTTCACCGCCACCTTCTCCTCCTTGGTAAACTGGGCAGTGACCACATCCATGCTGAAGACCGCGCCACCCTCTTTATCTGCATCAGCCCTAGCCTCCTCCAGAGCCCGGAGATAAATCCTGGCCATAACTAGGGGGTAATCATCCATCTAGGATAAGTTACCCTGCTTTCAAGTACGGAAATACATATCCTGAGCATCTCATCCATCATCCCCTCGTTTTCCTCAAGCTCCCTCATTCGGGCCTCAGAAGCACGCAGCTTAGCAACGGCAGCATCCCTCTCCGATCGGTATCGTGAGCGGTCCGCCTGAAGGGATATCCTCATCGCCCGTATCTCCTCTGGAAGATGACAAAAATGCTCACCAGAATGGCATAAGAGTTAGGCTGAAGCTGAAGTGGAGCCACCTTCAGGTATGTGACGAAGCTGACTATCCAGGCATTGAGAGGCGGGATGGCACCACACATACAGTGAAACCTGCTGTAAGCAAAGTAGCCTTCAGGGGGGTCATACGGCATCACTCCTTTCCCCGGCAATAGCATGCGTGCTCTGTCAATCCCAAAGGAGCAAGAAATAACATCAAGTTGCTCCTCTTTAACTGAGCTAGGGAAACAATCAGGAGGTGAGTTCAAAAGCTCCTGAGGACCGTATCCATCTACCAATGATCTCGGGGTGGGCCCATAACGTCCCGGTCCTGAATGGGTTGGGGGCACGGCGGGAGGCCCTTCTCTGTCCTGAGATCTCTTCTTCTCTGATCGGGTTTCCACTTTGTGAGACATTTATCTGCAAACACAGAAAAGCACGTTGTTAAAACGAAGGATGTAGAAATATAAAACAAGCAAGCTTTTCAGGTTCATTCGGTATCAAGTTCATTCGGTATCAAGACCATTCGGTATCAAGTCCATTCGGTGTCAAGTCCATTCGGTATTAAGTTCATTCCGTAAAATAAAGGACTTTAAGAAGTCATTTGGCAGAAGAGAATTTGCCTGGTCCGGCAGCTAAGATTGGTTCGGCACGTATTGATTTGACAGTTCAGAAATTGATTCGGCTATCTCGTTCGGTAAGGAAAAACGAAGGCCTGGGACTCCTACTTATAGAGGAAAGTTGGATTGCCGGACCAGCCGGTTCAGTTCTCGGACCGAATATGGTTGTTCAAACTGAAACAAAGCACGACATATGTTAACATATGCCCTACTTTGGGGGGGCAAATGTTGGGTACGTTTCTACCACCACCGAACCAACACGAGGAAGCAAGGGACGAGCCACAAAATCACCTCAAACCGGACCAACATCACCACCGGACCAACCAACCAACTACCGAACCGTCTCCTCTCCACGTCCCCGCCGAACCAACCAACCACCGAACCATCTCCTCTCCAAGCACTACCGGTCCAAGCCCCACTTCCATGCATAGCCGAACCAGAATGCTACCGAACCAACTACCTCCATCCACTGCCGAAACAAAAGCAAAGGAGGACATGACCGGATCACCCATCACTGGACCAAGACGTGCCAGGCCAGATCACATCAGCCCAGGCCCACCAGCAGCTATACACATCCAAGACCCCTACCCCCAGCCTCACTCTATAAATAGAGGGGCAGGGGTACAACAATGGCAGACAAGTTTGAGAGCTCAAGCACGGATAGAACTTTCAAACAACTTTCTTTTAATGGTATCAAAGCTTTGTACTTGTAATCTGAGCACGAAAGGAGAAATAATATATAAAGTGGACGTAGGCACATTCTGGCCGAACCACTATAAATCCGCGTGTCTTTTACAACTTAGTCCCTGCTTTTTACATATTTGCATAAATCTCCTAAATCACTAAAAACAACATAAAATCAACTAAATCATACGACTTGGAGGTGTTTGCCCATTTTTTGTGCAAACACAAAATATTTTTTTGAATTCATGTTAGTTCATACGATGCTATAACTTTGGGAATGTTGAATAAAGACATTTTTGAACCTAGACTATTTATTGTATGGTTTTGACCCAGAAAACCTGTAATGAATACAGCTTTTGATAGGATCCAAACTAGGGGTTGCAATCTCTTCCAAATGAAATATATTACAGTTTCTCTTTCTGTAGACTAGTGATAATATCCTTTTGTTTTTCCATCTAGGAAATATGGCTATTTAAAGTTTGATAGTTTCCAAGATAAGTTATAGGTAATTAATTAATCCTGGATTAGGCTCATTACAACATAGTGCCTAATCACTTTTTCTACTTCCCAAAATCGTACCAAACCTCAATTAACTCTTTTTACCCAAAAAGCAACATTATATCTTACTTTTCTTAGCCAAATCACATCCTTATGGAATAATTAACGAAGGGATTAGTGCATTTAGTGTTCGGGCATCTTAGAAAACACGAGGACAACTATTCATCATAAATTTACATTGGGGATTTTGGTTGGTTTGATTTAGGTGAGTGATTTTACAAATCTCACTATTCTTTGTGTGTTTATATAGTAAGATGGTTTCAAAATGTTAGAATGCTTTTAAACTTAGATCTAAACCTAATAGCACCTTTAAAATAGTTTTAAAAGGATAAATATGCATTTTAATTTGTTTATTATTGTTTTGTCAAACCACTCATCGTTTTGAGTAAAGTTAGGTCTAGAACGATGTACATGCTTATATATGATTTGTATTGCTTTGTAATGGTGTATGAAAGTTACGCATTGCTTGTATATGATTGTTTGTTGTATTTTGGACTCGCTTTAGTGTCGTTAGAGAACAATCATCAATTGCGAAAATCGGCATGCAAAAGCATTCGAAACACAACAAAATCAATGTGAAATGTTTGTGAAAGCCTAAAAGGCAACCGTTTTTATTGCATAATGTTGTGATGAGAAATGATGGAGTTTTGGTGAAGCTAAAACCAACTCGGTGGTGATGCACTAAACAACTTAGTGGTAGGGGAAATTCATGAACCTTGATAACTTACTTTGTGGTTTGAGTATTAGGGCTTCAGGTCAAGTTAAGGACGAGCGGTATAGAGATCTAGAGGAAAATTGGTTAACTATTTTCAAAACTCGAAAGCATTCTGCTAAGTTATTTTAGGGGTTGGCTTCGAGATAATAATGTAGAAAATTTGGGGCATGGGGACTCCCACTTCAGGTCAAGATGGGAAGAAGAGAGATTTTACATTTTGTACATAGAATATTTTGGCCAAAGACTTGATTCCGACATGATGTGCTTCGAGGCAGGAATGTAGCGGCTTTGGGGAAATATAGGGGAGACTTTGGAATGAAATTCGGTTTTGAACGATGATCAACTTAGTTGATATTTGACTGAGTAAACAAGTCATAACCGACCTTGTATTGTCGGTACCGACTTATTTATGGTTAATGGTGACTATGTGTGATTTGAGGGGGGTTTGAGGTGTGACTCTGAGGGTCGTACCATCTTCATTTGATTGATGCGTAATTTTGATGTTACGACTCTATAACGAGCAACCTTGATGGTGAAGCAATGACCTAATGCTTTAACATGATGACTTTGAAACTTGAGGATATAATTCTACACCATATGATGGGTTTCTAAAGATGTTTCAATTATGACAACTCGATTGTTGGGGTATGATGATGATCCATAAGGACGAGTTCAATGATGGGAACTCACATGTGGAACTACATTAGAGTTTTACTATAAGGATGAATGGAGAGGAATGTTTATTGTGTTATACTATGGAGGTGTTTGCAAAGGGATCGTTGATACTCGGAGATATCCTATGTGCACGTATAGAGGGGGTATGAAGGGATGCCTACTTGGATAATGATTGTGTCTGGTTCTTATGACTGTGAAACCCTGGATTTTGTGATTTTTCTTCTGGTTCCTAGCCTATCAAGTGGAATGGATATGAGCACCGAGAAACCGAGACTTTGATTAAGTCTCTGGCTAATGATTGGACCATAGTAGTTACCTTATATTGAATACACCCGATTGATGCGAGGGTTATTTGATGGATGCTATGTTTGCTATGTTTGTTTTAGCAATCTAGGTCTGTCACATGAGTTATATATATTATGTATTGGATACACATTCACCCAACACTATTTTGACTTGTAGTACACCCATACGATGATGATAATTTTAATTTAGCTTATATTGCTGTTATGTTCTAACTCTTTTGATGTAGGGACATTAGGTATGATTATCGATACACTATGCCTTGTACACTATATCAATTTTCATTGTATTTTGAGATTGTTTATCGCCCACACTAGACTATTAGCTAACTCAACGTTTTATGCTTTGTTTCTAATTATCTTGGGTACTCTTAAATGAGTAGACTATACAGCATGTATAGGAAAATACGTAGCATTGTATAGGTGGACTAGTTAGAGGCTATGATTTCATATAGTATTACTTGGGCTTGTTATTTCTTTATTTCACTAATTAGCACTACGGAGCTCTCCTAGTGCTTATTTATATCAGAAACATTTTACCATTGAGTTATTATTTAATGCATAGAGCTATGATTTGCATTGTATAACTATATTGAACCTTTGATCTGAATTGTTTATATAGCTATGTTTTTTGTCTCGTTGGTTTTATATCTATTTGATTATTATACTTTTTGCGATATGCTATAAAATATAAAATATGTTATCATTTTGAGAATTTTCTATTTTATTTCCTTGACAATCGTCCTACATCGACCAACTACCATCACGACGTGCTATACTGGTATATTGGCTACTAGAGGTGTGGTGTCATCACACTAGAGTTAATTTAGATTCTACTAGAAAAATCATTGCCTAAAATGATTTTGAATTTTGGTACATCTTCAATGAAAAAAACTTCTAAATAATGATTTAGAATAGATTGTTTGCACATGATAACTGAAGTATCACTACGTTGCCGGGAGCGATAGTTGAGCTTGTATATGTTGGATAAGATCCAAGAAATAAAACGATGGTACCTTTTGACAAGCATCATAATTAAGCAAATATTTTGGTAGAGAAATACAATACTTTGATTATTAATCCAACCGCAGAGGGAGCATGTGTCTATAAGAAATAATATAAATAGGTAAATAATTTTTAAAAAGGATGTTGTGATTGTCCTAAACAATATAAATAGACACCATATTAATATGTTTATTGTGGAGCAAATTTGATGGATTCCTAATGCATCGGCAGTAGGAATTATAATATATGAAATTCTATGGAATTTTTTATGGAAATAATGAATTACGTATGAAAAAGTATTCGACCTTGAACTTCATAAGTGATATAGAATATGGTAAGTTAATCGAAAATTGGACGAAAGTGAAAATTGGGTGTGAATGAAAGTTCAAGAGGAAGTCGTGGTAGGCATTAAAATTTAGGCAATGGGTGTAAGAAAATTAACGCTTTTTGATTCGGTCTCAAAGACAACCGAAGTAAATAACTTATTTTCTTCGGTTGTCTGCAGCAACCAAAGAAAATTATGATTTTATATTTTATATTGTTTTACATGTACCAATTGCTTCGGTTGTTAAGAAGGAATCAAAGCAAATGATAGTATTTGCTTCGGTTGTTAACATAACCGAAGGAAATGAGGTGAAGCAAAGGCATAATGTGTACTAGTGTGTAGAAATTTTGAAGAGATGAAAGAATTGATTGAATGTTTCCATTTATGGGCTTGCTAAAGAGAACGAGATCATCTGCAAATAAAAGGTTTATGATAAGTGGATTTATACATTTTGGATGGAGCTGAAGCCTCTTTGTGCTTAACTCTTCTAATATGATAAAGTTGAGAACTTCCTTTAAAATGATGAAAAAGTATGCTGAAATTGGGTCACCTTACCTAATGCCTTGCAACGCTTTGAAGTAGCTATAAAGGCTACCATTTCTAGCTATAGAGAAATTGGGAGTAGATATATAAGAGAAAATCCATGCTATAAAGGGGTTCAGTAAGTTCATCTATGATATGATGGCAACCACGGAGCTCCAAGCAACCGAATCAAAAGCCTTCCTTATACCAAGTTTTAGCATACATCTAGGTGAGGTTGAAGCCTTGTCATAGCCGTTTATAAGCTCTTGGCTAAGAAGACTATTGTCATTAATTGAGCATCCGGGCATGAAAGCAGTTTGGTTAAAAGAGATAATAGTGAGAGAAAAATTTATAAAGCCTAGAAGCTAGGATCTTAGAAATACATTTTTACGTCACACTACAACAAGAGATGGGATGAAAGTTAGCAATGTTGGTGGGATTATCGGTTTTTGGTAAGCGAGATGGTCATTGTATTGATTCTTAAAGTAAGCTTACCTATTTTAAAGAAGTGATAAGTAGCTGCAATAACTTCAAAGCCAATGGTTTCCAATAGTGTTGGCAAAAAACTAAAGTAAAACCATCTGGCCCATCACATCTAGTTGAGTTTAAGGAAAAAGAAGCCTCCTTGATTTCTTTTGGGGTTACTAAGGAGATAAGATCACTAGCCTGGGATTCAGAAATGCACGTGAGGTTAGCAGAAAATAAGGTTGTAAGATCCAGTTGATGAAGTGCAGGCATTGCAAGAATTAATAAGAAATAGTTAACAATAGCAGCATTAATGGTATTTGAGGAGGTTTGAACATGGTTGTGCATATCTTCGATAATATAATTATTTCATTTTCCATTTTTAGTTTGAGAGGGTTGTGGTAATAGTTGGTGTTTCTGTTTGCCACTTTATCTTATTGAATTTTAGCCTTTTTTCTAGCCATTTCCGCCTCTTTTTATAAGAGCTTGTTGCAACTTTTGACGTCGATCGTGCTCCAAGGAGGACAGAGATGAGTTCAGAGGATCTGCATATAGGTCTTGTTGAGCATGCGTAAGATGAAGTTAAATCCAGAAGATAACGAACTTCCACTACAAAAGGTTGATGTTGACCTGTTTTTAAGGGAAGATTTGAGGATTTTGAGTTTATTATGAAGGGAGTTGAAGAGGGAGAGGACCAAACCTGCAATAGCAAATCATTAAATCCAAAGTGGTTATGCCAATGATTAAAAACTTGAAAGAGTTTGGTTTTATATTTTATTCCTCTCCCCATGAGATTAAAAGAGGGCAATGGTCAAAAATGAAAGAAACGAGAGTTTGGTAGAAGAGGTTGGGCCAAAGATTAATGGCAGCAGGGTTAGCAAAGACGTGATCAAGTTTACAATGTGTATTTGCTCTTGATCTACTTTCGTTGCTCCACATATAGGAAGGGCCATAGTTTGCAATAAGAAATAAGCGGGATTGGACTAGGTCATGGTCAAGAGGAAATATGTTGTTACACTGTAATTTCCACCAAGTATAAAATACGAAATTTGAAGAGGAAAGTTCCTTGGCTTGTAATTCTAAAATCCATTATTTTGTTTCCAATGAGAGCATAAGTATAGAACTTAGTACCCGAGAGTATTTGATCCAAGAGCATGAATCAAAGCATCAACCGAGACCAAGATCACTGTTCAGCGGAAGCAAGATGCTTAACAGAGGGTAGAATTGCCGAAACCAAAAGCAATTCAGCAAGTCTCAGTAGTCATCGGCTCAGATAGCCTCGACCAAGATCAATGGTCAGGATAAATGGAAGAAATCCAAAAAGCTCCATATAGAAGCATCATGCTACCAATCCGCATCAAAATGCACTCAACCAGATGATGACAAGCAGAATCTAAGCCACATATGTAAATCCAGTCACTGATCCAAGGAGGAGGCTTTTCACCAATAGCACTATGGCATATTGGCTATAAATAAGCGGCAATCCCAAGGCATACTGAATTTTCTGGAATGAAAAAGAAATGACATCAAATCATAGTGTACTTTACTGTATTACTGCTCTATTCAAACTTCATTAATGGCGAAAATTCCTAAATTCAATGTAATAAGCCTCTTGGCTATATAAGAGTGACTAAATAAGGAAAGGATAACGTAGGGACTTTCGGGTCAAACCACTATAAAAGTCTCGGTATTATTTACCTTTCGTACTTTACCTCCTCTGCATGCGCTATTATTACCATACGGTTCGACATCTTGTGCTCAAAGCTTGATTATATCACGTCTCGGTAACCTCTTAGGTAGGTCCAATATTCCATTTAGCTTCTAGAGATACACCTTCGGTTCTCAGAGTGTTGGTTTAGACAAAAATTTACACTATCATTTTTGACACTAGAAGGAGGGCCTTGAACCTTCGTCATTTGTTCACCTTCGGAAAATCCAGTGACTTCATCCATCCAACCATGACTGACTTTGAGAGTGATGAACTAACCCTAAAGTTTCCCCTCAACCTTCACATTCAGCTCATTAAATAAGACAACAACGAGAGATTGTTTACCCTCAGTTCATAAAAAGGGAATGGTAAAGAATATGATCCTTTTTATGAACTTCAAGCTTCTTAGATCAACCAGCTTTTGAAATATCTCCAAGAATCACTCAACGAATCAGCCCAACTTCGAAAGATTATTAAGGCCCTAAATAGTGAAGTTAGAACCTTTCCATCAAATTGTTGAAATATGAAGATTTGGTCCTTCCAATAAAAGAGCCCTTACGAATACTCAAGATGGTGGGTCTCAGTAGAATTTGAAGCGTTATTAGGTCCTTACCCCACTCAACCAGAGCTTGTCTTGGATATTCTTGGATAATCGTGAAGACTTCTCTTACCCATATTACCCCCATCAAAGAAAGAAGACCCAAAGAATGAAAAGTATTGTGTATATCATTTAATGAATAGGCATAAGATGGAAAAATGTCGAAAGATTTGATCGAGAAGTTTATACAAAAGGGAAAGTTAATCAAATTTATTAAACGTTAGTTTAAATATTTAGTTTTGAAATTATTTATTTTGTTCAGTTTTTATGACTCTGGGAGAATTACATGTAACTCTTGCCTAATGAATGCATATGGCGCTTTTCTACAAAGATGGGGTGGCAAGAGGAATCCTTTTTATCAAACTCCCACAATCAAATGGAAAATCCTAATTTTATTAACATACTCCTCTCGATTACAACCTCTTCTGCCCAAGTTTCAACTCTAAGGGGTACCTCATGGTTTCCTATTTCTTGAAGCTTAATCAACATGTCTCGGTACTTACAATATCTCATTTGGTATGTCCTCTCCTTTTAAGAACACCTGCATATGCATATCATACTTGCATTTAGGATTTAAGGACTGAAACTCTCCACTGATCTGACGAGATCAATGAGGAGTTTCATTTTCCTAAAATATATACATATATAAATAATAATACTGATTCCTTCAATAATCTTCTTTCTCACACTAGTATCAAACATTCTATTGAACAGTGTGATTTAAAAACCATGTGATTTCAAAAGTCTTTACAAAATTGTCGAAAGCATTCTATTGAAGGGATTCATTTTCCCCGTTTTCCAAGTTAGAACTAGCTTTTCGTATGGCCGTTAACTTAAAATAGATTGGTAGCCGACACCTGAGGTTGTAGATGGCCGATACCACTAGAAGTGGTTACAGATGGCAAATACCCACCAAAAGTGGTTGTAGATGGTCGATGCCTGTCAAAAGTGGCTACATATTTGGACCCAACGATAAGTTCGTAGACCTCCTCATAAGAGCACACCCACAATAATGCAATAAGAAGTATAAGGCCATAGCACCTGGGTTTAAACAGATGTCGAAAAGTAAAATGCATACTGATAGCGAGTCATGGTCAAATGGAATCATGCACTAGGTAGATCCCTAGTTAGATTAGAATGTTGGGTAGATTCACAATAATAGTGAGCCATGGTCAAATAGTACCATGCGCTGGGTAGATTTCCAATTAAATTAGAATGTTGGGTAGATTCCTAATAATAGTGAGTCATGGTCAAGTAGTACCATGCGCTGGGTAGATTCCCAGCTAGATTAGAATGTTGGGTAGATTTCCAACGACAGTGAGCCATGGACGAGACGTACCATGTGATGGGTAGATTCCCAGTTGGATTAGAATGTTCGGTAGATTCCCAGTGATAGTAAGCCATGGACGAGAAGTGTCATGCATTAGGTAGATTCCTAATTAGATTAGAACGTTTGGTAGATTCCCAATGATAGTGAGCCATGGACGAGAAGTGCCATGCATTGGGTAAATTCCTAGTTATATTAGAATGTTATGTAATTCCAAATGATAGTGGGCCATGAATGAGAGGTGCCATGCGTTGAGTAGATTCCTAGTTAGGTTAGAATGTTAGGTGAGTCCTAATACAGATAGAATGTTAAATAAAAATTCCTATATTAAGGCATCAAATAGATTCTCGGTAACCCAAAAAGGGGTAAAGGTAAACATAGAATCATAACGAGATGAAACTCTTGATTGTGCCACTAGGTTGGCTCCGGACAAGAATCCAATGATGAAATTCGGTTGGGTTCGAAACCTTGTTTTGACAGAAGCATACCATGGGCAAAAAGTATCCTACAAAAGGAAGATTCTAAAAGAACACTCAAGCAAAGTGACAACATAAGAAATGAAATCAAAGAGAATAAAGTTCCTTTACGTAAGTTTTATCCAAGAAGGCATTACAAGGGATGGGCCGAGAAGGATGCCTAATTTAATAAAGAAATAATATTACAAAGACTGGATTACAAAATCAAATGCATCAAAGGATAAAGTGTAAAAATGAAAGGAGGAGATCCACCCCCAGATGAGCAAGTTGAGATGGCGAGATAAGGTTTTGAAAACAACCTTAGTTTCATAGTCTTGGAGGGAATTCATTAGCAACATCATCCTTAACCTCTTTTCCTCCCTTCATTTAAAAAAAATGACGGTGTCATGTCATCTCCTACTGTCAGATATCGGTTTATGGCTCACTCGTCTCCGAAGAGAAGCATATATTAATCTTTAGACCAATCCTTGATTTAATAAAATCGATCTTAATCGCAAAGACCTTGAGGGTTACTTTTAGATTTTGAAGTTCGGCTACCTTGTCCTCATAAGATCAGTAAATAGAAGCATAGTCTCTCTAATTTTTTGAGCAGCTTAGGCAAGGTACTCCTTAAAGAACATTGATTTAAGATCAGCAAAGTGAAAAGATGGGAAATAAAGAAGAACTACACATTAGCTACTCTAGTTTGGGATATCATATGAAAGTCACCTAGTATAAGGTTGGATGTAAATTTGAGTATTAAAAAGTCATCAAGAAAGTTTTGGTCAAGTTTTCTATACAAGCCAAAAGTTATATTACAAAGACAAGGTACAAAATGTTTTCTTTATTAAGCATATCATTTGAATGGTCCTCTCGTATCTCCTTGTCAGAAGGAGCCGCTTCCTTCTCTACTAGGGTCTCGGCCATCGCCATGCCCTCGGTTTCTTTTTCCTACTTACGCTCCTCATACTTCTCAGCAAAATTAGCCTCTACCGTGGCAACATTGTTCCCAAGATAGACTAAAGAGAAAGTTATATTCTGATCTCGATGGTGAGCATAAGAATCAAATAAAACTTCAAAAGCCCATCCGTTGGCCTCCTTCCCATGCTCATCTTTAGCAATACAACATTCTTTATCAACCACCCCGACCTCGGCTTTCTTCAACCTCTCATCCCTTTCTTTCAAGGCTTTCTCGGGAGTCCCAATCTTACGATCCCTCTCTCTTGATTCCTCTACTTGAGCATTCACCTCCCAAATTTTAGCTTTCAGTTCTGCAAATTGATTTTTTGTCACTTTGGTAGCAGTCGCCGTCTCCTCCATTTTCAACCAGCCATGCTGTAATGATCCATATTTTTAACAATTGGATATTTAAATATTGAATCGTTAATTAATTGACAGTTCCAAAAATATGATTTTTTGAATACTATCGAATCGAAACCTGAGGCCACTTCCTTTGAGTTTGGATAGATGATGCAAAATGAATATGAGGATTGCTATATTTGAAGATCAAACGATCGAAAGGCCGAAACGATCTCAAAATGCGCAAATTATCATCCTAGAATGATGCCATGGATAGCGATGAAATTTATACCATCGGGCCGGAAAAATAAGGTGATTGCATACAGACGAGTGTCGTGGTAATCGAGCTCACCATTTGATCGTGCGAGCTCGAAACACACGACTGTGTATTTGAGAATTTAAATAAATAAAGTTTATTATATATTTAAATCAAACCCTCTCTCTTGTTTATCGATTTACTATTCCATTGGACACTAAAGTAACATGGCCACCACTCCATTTTCATTTCAAAAACAACTAATTTACTCCATAATAAATTGCGAGACCACCTCCATCGAAATCATATCGGATAACTCCAGTTTTGTGATGTGCGATCACGTCTTACTGAGATCGACGTTTTGGGCATCAGATAGGGTTTCATATTAATGGAGACAGGAGTGACGATATCTAAAACGTAGGCCGCTATCATTCTTCTCTTGCCGATATACATGTTGCACAAAGTTTCACCGAGTTCGAAGACCTCTAGAAAAAAACATTGTAGAAGAGGGTGGAGCTCAACCCTATAGGTCAAATTTTACTGGAGAAGGCCACGCTTTGTCTTATTGAGTCCGAGGCGAAGTGTTTTGTAGCTAAGCGCATAGGCGAAGGCAGTGCAGCATTTCGTTGAGCGACTTGCTAGAAATTAAGAAGAGAAGTATTCGACCATGGGTTGGAATCATGTATGGGGTGCATGGGCTAATTGGGGAAGAATGTAATTAGTCCAAAGCAAGCTAATTAGTTTAAATTAATTTGTAGTTAAATTAAGTTAATCGTTTAAAATAATCCAATAACTCATGTAGCTATATCTTTTGCATACTAGGTCTATTTTGGATGTCTTTTTTTGCGTTACGCTCGTGATGGAGAGCTTTACGACTTGGCAGTGGTTTGGACAGATTTGGTAGAGGTGAGTGATAATGTCTCTCACTATAGTATGATTGTAAGTATAGTATTAAAACGACGCTTTGAAACGTTTTCTAACCTTTAAACATGATTTCCCAAAAATTTAAACTAAGATCTTATTTTATAAAAAGAATTAAAGTGTTTTAAAATAGTTTTAAATTAAATATCACATTTTCGCTCATTCATGCACTATTTTTCCAATGTTGATACATTTAGGCTAGTACTGATGTTTATTCCACATTGGTTGCTTTGGATTCATTATACTATGTTATTATAGATATATGCAGGCTATTATAGACATTTCTATGCTTATTGGTTGCATTTCTACTTGTTCGTTAGTTGGTTGAAAATGTTGTTCGAATGAGATATAGGAAAATCTCATTAGATAGAGTTTAGTGTATATTGATCGAATGCACACATGGTGAGGACTCAACTGATATGATAGAGTTTCGTGCATATCGATTGATTGCACAAATGATGATATATTTGAATGGATGGGATAAATATGTGAAGGAGTGTTGGTGCATGTCGGCTGATATGAAGATGAAGCACAATGATTTGGAGATGTGCTTTGGACTTCAGGGGAGATGGTAGACATTTCACATACTTTGGGATGCAAAGAAGGAGATGACGAGTCAGACTGATGGAACTATTGGAGGAAGGCTATGGGATGCACGATGAGACTCTATGACTTATAATGGTTGTCTGGAGTAGTTTCCTACCGCGACAACTTTAAAACCAGAGTTGTATGGACAGTTCCGAGATGGGCTCTACTATGGATGACGTGTGTAAAGGGATCATTGATATTTGTAGGTTTTGATATGTACTCGTAAAGCAGGGCTATCTGAAGGCGCTCACTTGGGCTTATGATGGATGCCTCAGATCATATGATATTTTGATCTGAGTATTCTAGGCTATCTATGATGGATACAGTCTAGTTCTTGGCCCACCGAGTGGCATGGATTCAAGTACCAAGAAACCAGTATGTTGATTAGTCCTTGGCTCTATGGAGGTGGTCATATGAGTATTATATATCCAATGCATTGAGTGAATGTGAGCATGGATGATGGATTCCATGTTTGTTTGATTATTTTATTACCTTAGGGATGTCATACAATGTAGATATTATCGATGTCGATATCTAGACACCTTTAGTACTTTGATGTATAGTACACCCATGATGACTATGATATAAAGTAGCAATTTCCGAGGTTATGTGCTAACTCTATGGATGCAGGGATAGGTCAGGTATGATTCTCTATAACCACTGTTCCATTTACTATATCAACTTTTTTAATGGTTTGAGATTATTTATCGCTCACACAAGAATATTGTCTAACTCGAGGTTTTATGTTTTGCTTCTTATTATTTCAGATGACCTTAAATGAATAGATAAGATAGCAGGTTTAGATAGCACTTAAAGCTGTGCAAATGGACGAGAAGGTAGTGACGTTTTCTTATATTTATATTTTGAGTTATTATTGTTCATTCCGTTGTGTGAAAATATGAAGCCTCGATAGTGCTAACTTACTATTATTAGAGGCAATTGGTCAGTTGAGTTTATTTAGTTGTATAATCTCTATTACTGCTTTGTATAACTGTTTAAGCATGTATACTTTGATTATGTGGTTTATATATTTATTACTGTCTCACCTGTTCTATATCTGCAATGATTATTATATTTTATCTAATGAGATGTGAGATATACGACATGTTATGTTATTGTGTGATGTTTTATTTCTTTATCTTCTCTTCTATTCTCTTCTCCTCTCTTTTATCCCTTTCTTATGTCTATTTCTTTCCCATGACATTTGTTCTACATCTATTACATGCTCCGGTAGTGCACTATTCGTTTATATGAGGATCGAAGGTGTAGGGTTACACATGCTGAAGGGTAGAGATTTCCACCATAATCTAGAAAGAAGTAAACAAATTAAGGACACATATTGGAATCATAAGCTAACACAAGAATTTTTACCTTGATGCTCTCTCGAGGCTGTACTTGATCGCTTTTCAAATTTTTGGGCCAGAGGTTGGAGGTCTAGCATGTGTTCTAGTGATGGCACAAAGAAGGCCACCTTTAAAAGCAGCTCTTGTAATCTCAATCGCTCGCTTTTTTTCTCAACAACATGATTAGAACCCTTCCCTTAGAGCTTTTAATTTAGGAAAAGCAGGAAACCTTTTTCTTCTTGAGCCAAGAGTCTCTTTGTCAGGAAGCAACAATGTAGATCTTTTCTTGGTCCCATTTTTCTTATCTGGGAAGCCGGCCTTCTTTGAAGAGGAAATCACTGCAACGAGAAAAAAGGATAGGCTTAAAATCAAAATTAAGACTAAGTTATACTAAGAGCCTAAAATGAACTAGTATAATGACTAATGGGTAGAACCCTCGGTCTCGCTTTCCCCAAAATCAGATTCGGTTTTCTCTCCACTATTAACGATTATTGTAAAAACTATCTTGTACTACTTAGAGGGTTTAAGTCCGACAAATGCAGAAAAAGGAAGGAGCATACCCCAAGCTTTCAATTTCCCTTCAGTAATAACCAATTGTCAGTATCGCTATAAGGAAGGAATCTTCATAACTTCCTTATACCTATCCTTATATTGATTAGTGATAGCTGGGTTACCGCTCTTCTTGGGTTCCACTATTGGAAATTTAATAAAATAAGGAGACACAACCTATAATATGGGTATGGCAAAAAGAAGGTGAAAAATCCAAGAACATGCCAGCATTATTGAAAGAAGGGATTGTTCGATTAGAAGTAGCCTTAACAAAGACCATTAACATGGTGTTATTTTGTTAAATGGACCATTTAAGGGAGATGGCCTAAAAAATTTGAGGAAATACATGGGAAAGTTCCCAAGAGATTTAGACTCCATCGTGTCAAACATATAATTTACTTTGGAAACAGATACATTCCGATGGCCTCCTTCGGTGTATAGAATCATCATAGTGGATAAGGTTGGATATGAGGTAGCCAAAAGTTAAAAGGGATTGATGCGGTAGAATTCCAAAATATCGATAAACAAAGGGGCAAGAGGAAAGAAGATCCTATGTTCTAAATGCTCTATGGACCATATAAAATACCCTGTTGGAGGATTGCTAAAATGCATCTCGAGGCCAAGAGCGATCGTCTCAACTCCTATAATCCCATAACAAGACAAAATTTCGTCAACGTCTTGTCGAACTTTGATTGGAGCATCCATTTCCGACCTAAGGAAGGGGAGAAATAAGGTGTCTAATTATTAAAAGGAAATTTGCACTACCTCTAGAACTAGAACTAAACAGGTTAAAACCTAAGTCAAATTCTTGATTAAGTGGTAAAAGGAGGAGTATCGATGATGATATGGGCAATCTTAACATGAATAAAAAGAAATTTTTAAGAAGGACCTGTTGATTCAAGAGTAGTTACCATAAGACGAATCGGAGAGAGCTTCAAAATATCGTTGGTGGTTTTACAATTCGAACAAGTAAAAAGAGGAGACAATAGGGGAAAAAGTGTTTATATTAAAAAGGGACGACACATATTAAGGAGAGAAAAGTTTTCCACAGTGGATTTAGTTTAACTAGTGTACATAGAAAGAGTATCATGGGGTCACCTCACCAAATGCCAAGTCATCCTTGTACAGAAAAAGAGAAACATTTTTTGGGGATAGACAATCAACTGCCCAACATCTTGGAGATGCAAAATCAGAACTCTTCTCTTCAAATGTCTAGTCCCAAATGATCACTTATGAATTCATATTACAAATACAGTTTTGACCTCACGGTCTTGAAGTAGATTTTGCCTTTTGGCGCTATAATAATTTTGCTTACCACTTAACCTAGATGGCTTCAAGTGACAAGCACGATTTCAGAAATTTTTTGACTTCACGGTCTTGAAGTAGATTTTGCCTTTCGGCATCAAAATAATTTTTTTACCACTTAGCCCAGATGGCTTCAAGTGACAAGCACGATTTTAGAAAGTTTTGACCCCGCAGTCTGGTTGAAACCTTGCTTTCCAGCCCAAAAGTTAATTTCAAGAAAAATAGCCCATTTTTCTTGTAATAACAAGAAAATATAGGCATTATAATACCACTACCACTATAAAAGTCTCGGTGTTATTTAACATTCATACTTTACCTCCTTTGCATGTGTTATTATTACCCTATGGTTCAACATCTCGTGCTCAAAGGTTGATTATATCACGTCTTAGTAACCTCTTAGCTGGATCTAATATTCCAGTCTGCTTTCAGATATACACCTTTAGTTTTCGAAGTGTTGGTGTAGATGAAAATTTATACTACCATATGTCTTTTAGGGTCAAAGGCAGCCTCCAAGCTTGTGATTAATTGTGCATACAATTGAAATTGCTTGATATCATCCATAGCTAAGTAAAGGAGAATAGAGATGGAAGCTGAGTGAGAAAGACTTGCCTAAAGGCTAATTGATTTTGTGCATTAACAATAGTAAGGTAGAATTAGGAATTTGTGGGTATGTGCAGCGCTAGATGGGTGATAAACTGATTATAGTTTGCCTTTCTGTTAAGGGAGAAAACGACACAGTTCCACAAGATGAATAAGCGACCATCGGATGCCTCTTGCAGATTATGATCTATTCTCCTATTTTTGTTGATGAAGTTGATAGCTTGTAGGGTTAAAGGGGGTTTAATTTCGTTTCAGCAACACACATAATTTGGACATCACTTTCCTTAATAAATTTCATGCTCCCCGTTTACTTAAAGGGCAAGTGAGCACCTCTTATATTCCAGTATGCTATTTTGCTTATTAGAATTAAGGGAGAGAGGATTGTAAGGGAGTGGGATGGCGTCCAGTGTGCCTTGATGTGGGAGAATAGGGAGGTGCAGACCTATTGGAGCTGCAGGTTATAGATTATTCAAAAGAACACTCTTTACATCGTTGAGATCTTCAGGGGAAATAAAGATTGTGATTGATTTACTTTTTCTTCTTTTCGATTTTGCTGAAGTGGTCTTTATGGGGGCAATAGTGGGTTTGATGTTGCATACAACAAGTGGTGGCAGGATGAGATGATTAGGGAGACAAGATGCAAGTAATGTTGGGGGAAGGTGAGTTGACCGGGGGATGGTAAGGTTAGAGAGGGAGATAGAAGTTTGGGAAGTGTTCCTGCCTTTTTCATGAGTGTTGTTTTTCACTTGATGGCTGGTATTACAAGTAGTTCTATGACTGGTGTCAGTAGAAAGATTGTTGGTTCTACTTTGGGAGACATGGTTGGAGGTTTCAAACATAGATTGGGTGGTTTTGGTGCTGTCAGTTAGAGATGAGGATGGGTTGTTAGTACAGTTTGGCTGGTCTATTTTATGACCTTTTTTTCTGTTGAAGGTAAAACCCAAAGGTTTCAAAAGAGATAGTTTTAAATGGTTTCGAAAGGTTTCCACATGTTTTACTTAAACCAAAATGCTTTCGAAAGGTTTGATGTTTGCAAAGGGTTTTAATGCCTTTGAAAGGTTTAAGATAAAGGGTTCAAAGGTGTGGTTCCCCAATGGTTTTGAAAGGTTTTAAAAGAAAGGAATCCAATGTTTTCAAAAGGCAATACTTGTAATGTTTTGATAAGAGGATGTCTAAGGTTTTAAAGCTCTCGAAGGGAAGATTTTTCAATGTTTTCGAAAGGCTTATTATGATTGGTTTCGAAAGGGTATGTTTTGGCCTTCAGCCTAAGGTTATGAATCAAAGAAGTTTACTTGGTTTTGGAAGAGATACTTTCAATGGTTTCGACAGGGGTACTTTCAAAGATTCAAAAGTTTTCACTAACAATATTTTGGGTAAAGTATATGTAGCATAGCAAGGTGATTTGAGTAAAGAATAGAATATATTTTCCTTTTGTAAGTATGATTTAAAGGTTTAAATCAATTTGATAGAAAAGGTTTTTCAAGGAAAATTTTAAAGGAAGATTAACCTAAGTAAAATGACTCACATATTAGAATACCAGATGGGACTGGTATGGGGTCACGTCCTATACTTTAGCTAGTAGCCCCTAGCTAATATAAGTCTAAAATTCCAGTGTGTAGGGCTTTGTCACAGGTAAGACTAAAATGATGTTACACAGAAATGAATCTGTAGAGGAGTGATATCTTATTGGTGATCCCTCAAAACCATTAGGATCAATTGACCCTAGAGAAGTAAGTTAAGGACAGACCATCCAGAAGAGGAGTATTTTAACACCCCATATTTTTATAACGTTATTTAGGATATTTAATTGGTTAAATAAAATAAAATAATGTGAAGATTAATAGGTTGAGATTTGATTAAACTAAGGGTAGCCGTGCCATGTAAATGTGCAAATTAAAATGAGATAAATAAACTAACGTGTTAGGAAATGAGTAAGGGAAATATGAGAAATAGGAGAGACTTAAACTCTAAATCCTTAGGAAAGGAAACTCACGTTCATTTCATTTTAGAAAACTAAAAACATATAAGGTTGGCTACAATTTTCATTCTCAATGAAAGATTAAAGCTAGGATTCAAGGGAAGGAAGTTAATCAACTAGTTCAATATCAAATCTCACATTTTGTAATCCCAAAGCTAAGGTAAATAATGACTACATTCCATTTTCTTATGGTTTTCGGTTTTAAAATTAGATCCGAAATGATTTTGCAAGTATATGCCATGTTTTTAACGATTAAAGTTATATATATGCATGTTGATGGATTATATATGTTCATGTTAGCATTTTTATGATATGTTTGACATGGAGACCTATTAGATGGCATCAAAATGCCTTGAAAATTTAGATATAGGTCAGAGATGATATTTTAGAGATGGGTTCCAATTTTCATCATTTTTTGAATTAATGCGGATTTTATATTAATTTAAAGTGAAGAAAATGATTTATTGGGTTATAAACTATTTACGGCTAAATAAATAATTATTTGGATTTGAAATATTTATACGTTAGAAATCATGTTAAAATAGATTTTTTAGAATTCTTCCAAATTTTTCCTAAGTGATTTGATGAATATATAAAACTATTTAAGGTATGAGACTTAAATGTTTTAGATATTTAATTAAGGAGAAGAGGCATTTTATAAAACAAAATCATTATTTAATTCTGAAATTAGTGGCATCACTTTTCTAAAATGTATTTACTAACCAATAAGAATTTGACAAACAAAGACAGGTTAGTTGAAAAGTTATCTCTTTTAGGTTAAAAACAAAAAAATCATGCTTTTAGCATGTTTCAGCCATTTCGGCATCAAACCTTCCGGCCTAAACCTTTCGACAAGGTCGAAAGGTTATAGCTCTCGACAAGGTCAAGACTAAGCATATGGTATCAAATAGCTTGCTACATAACGAATTGGTCAAGGTTGATGGGTACTTAGTCGAAAGGTTAGTTGCCAAAGAGGTTGGAGTATGTTTGTTTTATAAGCCAAAAGAATCGTCTACTTTGCTTTCGAAAAGAAGCTTTCGACTTGGTTGCTTCCGGCCATGTCAAATATTTAAAATGAAGGTTTAAACCTTTCGACAAAGTCGAAAGGTTACTGCCACCTCTTAACCTTTTGAAGTCATTACTTTCGACAAAGTCGAAAGGTTTACTTGTTTTTAAAAACTAGCCGCTTCTCCCATGCTTTTGAAAGGAAGCTTTCGACTTAGATGCTTTACCCTTGTTTTTCTAATAGAAGTATAACCCAAGCTTTCGAAGGAGATGTTTTAAAGGCTAAAGCCTATAGTTTTTAAAGTTAAGTTTTAAGCTTTCGAAGGAGTTGAAAGCTTAGCTCTCGACAAAGTCGACGGTTTTAAAAGAGGATTTTCCACATGTTTAAAATTGAACCCAAAGAGCTTTCGAAAGGTCTATGTTTCAAAGGGTTAATGCTTTCGAAAGGTTTTATTTTTTGAATGATTTCAAAGGTGTCAAAAGCCAAGCTTTCGAAGAGGTCGAAAGAAAAGCTTTCGAAGGGGTCGAAAGGTAGCTTCCGACAAGGTCGAAGGGTCCTATTTCTGAATGGTTTCAGATAGTTTAAATGGAAGGTTTTCTAAGGAAATATTTTCAAGTGTTGTTAAAGCAGGATGTCAAAAGTTTTATTGCTTTCAAAAGGTTTGAAGTATGGTTTCGAAGGGAAAGGTTTTGGGCCACTTAGTCTAGGTAATTAAAGGATTTTACTTGGCTTCAAAAAAGATGCTTTCAAAAGTTTAGAAAGAGGTACTTTCAAATGCTTAAATGTTTTCATCAACTAAAGTTTTGAGTAAAGAAGATATATATATATATATATATATATATATATATATATATGACATGGCAATGTGATTTTGAGTAAAGCGTAAATATTATATATTTTCCTGGTATATGTTTGATTTAAAGGTTTTAAATCATTTTGAAAATGTTTTCAAGGAAAATTATGGGAGGGGATCCCTAAGTGAAAATGACTCAGATATTAAAATACCAAATAGGACTGGTATAGGGTCGCGCCCTATACATTAGCTATTAGCCCCAGCTAATTTTGTCCAAAATTCCAGTGTGTAGAGCTTGGTTGTAGGTAGACTAAAATTATGGCTACACACCGAGGGGAATATATGTTTGTATATAGTTAGGTTATTGGTAAGCCAAAAAACCATTAGGATTAGGAAGACCTGGTAGATGATTAAGCTAGGGACATACCGTCCAGAAGCAAAGTATTTAACAGATAATTAAGGACAGTGTAACATCCCGCTTTTTTGGACGTTTTAAGCAGACACACGTGCCAACTCAAACCAAACAGAAGGGCGGATTGTAATGGGGTAAATAAGAAAAAGCAGAGAAAGAAAAAAACAAAATAGAATCTCGCAGCGGAATAACAAAATATAATAAGCAAATAACAGTTCATGAAGCTGTATACAAAACATATGATTATACTTATACAATACAAAATTAGAGTTGCACATATCAAAGATAAATAAATAATGCAGCAGATCAGTATGAATGCAGTGGAATAAATATAGTAAATAATAGTAGTACAAATCTTCGTCTTCATCCTCCAAAAATAAGGTCTTCAAATCCTAAAATGCTCAGGCTGACCCGAGCGAATTGAAATGACAAAACACTCGAGTCAGAACTAAAAGATCTTATGTAAGTTAAATCAACGGTAAATAGCCATGAGTGGAACGGCGTCAGATATGTTTACGGGGTTTGACATCTCATATCCAGTGTCTAACGTGGGTGCAGTAACTTAAGAGATGTTCGGGATTCACATCTCCTAAGGATCCGTTAAACTATCTACTATGTAGTACAATACGCTATTATAATATGTCTACAGTAAGATAAACTATTAAAGTAGCGTTAAGGCGTTACATTTCCCCCCTTAACACATTTTTATATATTCCCATAGTCTATACAGTACCGTAATCCCGCCCGTACTGGACGCCGTCAGAGGGCACTCCATAGGTATGGTACAAAACAAACTCGTAGTGGTCTCGATAGGGTAGGTGACAAGGCACAACTAGGAAATGCCATGGTAGATATAACAATTACACTTCCGGACTGGTGGTAACGCATAGCAGCTACTACCTCCCACCTCGAAACACACTCCCAAATCAAAAATCGAGGGTGGCCACCAAATAATCAAAAAGTCAGAATATAGTATCGAAGGAGTGTGCCCGATCGAAGGAATGAACTCACTTGGCCTGTCGATTGCTCCTGTTTTAGCCACCTTAAGCTAACTCATGGAGTCAGGTCCACGTATATACCTCATATAAGATCGTCGCCAACCATCGTACTTCATTCTGGAATCTCCACCGCGTACACAGTTGTCAAAGTGGTTTTCGGTATTGGCAGAGAGTATGAAAATATCTGATCCCGGTCTCTTTAACAACCAATCGCTTATTACACACCGGATGGTTCTTTTACATTACCAAAATCATTTCATAATTGATATCAAAATATTATATTCAATTCAAATCATATCATTTTCGAAATCATTACTTACTTTCGAAATCATATTCACCTTTGAAATCATATTACATTTGAAATCATAGTTCGAAATTAAATTTCCTTTCAAAAGTCATATTTCCAAAATAGGCTAAACTCTCATATCAAAATATGATATTAAACCAAATATGTTATTTAATTCCCAACTTAGGTTATGACATCATTAACCAAATTCACTTAAAAATCGAGAATTTGAATATAAACCCATCCATTTTACTTAGTTTGGAATTTAGAAGAAAATAGTTTTAAATAGTTATAATTAGTTAATATAGATTTATAATAGATTAAATATAATTAAAATAGATTAAATAGCTTTAAAATAGATTAATTAGATTTAAAATAAGTTAAAACGGGTTAATTAGTTTAAATAAATTAAATGGTTTAAAATAGGTTAAAATGATTTAATATAATTAATATAGGTTAAAATAGTTTAATACTTTGAAATCTTAATAATTAGAAATTTTGAAATAATATATTTTTAAAACGGTTTATATTAAAACTTGAATTTGGAATTTATATCAAATTAAACTATTCATTTCATTTCAACGCATTTGGACCATTTTCAATTTCCCCAGCCAACAAACCAAATTCCAAACCTTTCAATTTAACATTTCAATAAACTATTGAATTTCATATCGTTTCAATCCATGTTCAAATATCAATTTGGATTACTCCAATTTCAAAATATTTCAAAATTATTTTCAAACCACTTCAATAACTTAATTTCGATAGAATTTCATTTATACTTAAAAGTTTAACTTTAAACTTCCAATTTAATTTCTTAAAACAATTCCTTTTAAACCAATTCACATTTCAACACAAAACTTGATTTTCTAATAATACTTCAATTTATATACATCAAATTTTTTTCAAGATATTATTTTTATTAATTCAAAAATTTAGAAGTTCGAAATCATTAAATTTAACCAATCTGGTGTCCGTATATAATTTTCTACCCTAGGGTCAAGTGATACGGATATTTATCATTTCAATCCGCAATTTAAAATGTTACGGTTATATATCATTTCAAACCGCAATCCCGAATTAATAATATAATCCATAAAATCGCTCGAGTCTATCATTTCAACCCATAATGATTTTTCCTTAATCTATAGATCATTCGGGTATGTATCATTTCAACCCATAGTGAACTTGCAGTTATAACAATATAAATACAACTTCCATTCATCCAATACAACAAATCAAACATTCATCACAATCATCATCCAAATCAATTAATAAATATCAACAAATAATAGGTTATCAATTACAGGTGATTAATTGGCAATTTAAATTCAATAATAAATCAAATGATAATTTAATTCAAATAAATTCAAATTAACTGGAATGACTATTTAAATATATCAAACAGCCATAAGTAAATTTCTAATCACATCAAAAATTAATTTAACTAACATAAGAAATTTTAGAAGTTGTGAATGGGTTAAAACACTCACCTTTGAATTTAAATCGAATTTAAGCCTAAAATTTGAACGGTCTTAGAATTCGTCCAAACTAGTGTCAAAATGTTCGGAATTTCGATATGATCCCGGCAAAACAAACTGCGCGTAAATCTGACCTCGTATGCAAAAGTTATACTCGTAAGAACATTTGGAGTTTTAAAATAAAAAAAAAGAAAATTAAAAAAATTAAAAAAACAAGAACCAACAGAAACGCGCCACGCAATCTTCATTCCTCACACACGCTGCAGGTAGGTTTCGATCGAAACCCTAGGCGCACTATTTCTAGCCGCCACCATCAATCACGGCCACGCGCCCCCACCCATGGCGTCGCGCCACCATCCCAAGGCACCCCGACCTCCACGTCACCCAATGCATCGCCGATCGACGCCCACGCAGCATCAGCCGCCACTCGAAAAAATATGCCCTAGATCGAATTTTTACAGGCGATCTAGCCGTTAAATCTCCAAACGATCACCTCGGATGCACTCCATTTGTCGCTCTCCACAGCCTGGTATCATTGATTCGACGATCGGTCGAGGTTGATCGGCGATCAATGAACGGTTGAGAATTGTTCTTCAAGTTCTGGACAAACAGTGGTTCAAATTGACAAACAGTGGTTCAAATTGGACAAACAGTGGTTCATCGAGATCTTCAAATCGATATAGTTTGAGGAGTTTGATTTTCAAATTTGATTTTTGATTTGGATTTGCAGTTTGGGAATTAGGGTTTGCAACCATTGGGAAGAGAGAAGCAAATGGAATTGTACATACTGGAAACAGAAATAAGAAATGACCTAGGGTTTATAACGATCTATTTACAGGCAGAGCTGAAAAATATAACGAAAGATTGATTTGGGTTTGAACGATAAACGACCCGAAAAGCCCGTTCTGCCTCCGGAACGAAAATGTGTCATCCCATATATCAAAATAGATGTTTTTGATGATTTCAAATTCAATGGAACAGGTCTCAAGTCCAAATTCCATCGTATAAAGAAGTTATGTTAAAATCAGCTTATTTCAAATTGATTTCAATTAAATTGATTTTTATGCGTTTTGAGCCCGTGCGGTCAACCGATAGGTCCAATCGACACGAAACTTGAAATCCTATAATAATTCACCGTTACGAATCCGATGAAACTAGTTTCGTCGGAATCCGAGTCAATGGCCAAAATGGTTATTTCACGTTAATTAAATAAATTAATAATTAATTAATCAAATCACCTTTTCCCTTTAAATTTTAATAATTTATAACTTCTATCATTTTTTATTTCTTAATCACTTACAATAATTTAAAAAAAATTAGATGTCAATTTAAAGTTGATTAATCCATCAATTCCAGTGTTCAATTTCCATTTCATTAAATTCAGATAAATTAAATTTTCAATAATTCCATTTAATTGACCTTTCATCCTATTATTCAATCCATTATTATCGAATGGATGAAATTAACATTGGTTCATGATCTATTAAATTAATATTCTCAAATTTCATCTTAATCTCCATTAACGTAATATTTAAATATTTAATTTCAGTTATTTGCAATTAATCCAATTATTATAATTTGAATTCCAATAAATTAATAAATCTTGATTTCCATTCGTTTTATTCAACCAGTTGTCATATTATGAATAAAATTAACATTATTTCTAAATATTAATTTAATTTATTACATTACTAAATCTCCAATTTTTATTTCTTTCAAATTTAATTATCAAAATCTTATTAAATTAACTAATTTAAATTATTGAAATTTTCGGGTCGTTACACTCTCCCCCACTCAAAACTTTTTGTCCTCGAAATGGAAAAGAAGGGAAAAAGAATTAAGTAATCAATATATCTTATTCAAAATATAAATTTATAAACAACTAATTTACATAATTAAATAATTTAAATAAAATATATCAATTTATAACAATTAAATCCTTTTATACTTAAGTTTACAAAAGTTTGGAAAACATTTCATAAAATTTTCTAAGTCCAAAATTTTCAGAAAATTTCGGTAGAATCTCCTTTGTAGGGAGAGGCTCGGGAGAAAATAATAATATGAATAATAGTAATACATATCAAAAAATTTCAAAATAATATATCCCAACAGTGGAAAAATAATATAATATCGCTATAAAACCATAATCCAAGAACATACCTATTTTTCGGGCAAACAACGCTTAGTTACGAAACCAAAAGCAGTGGCAATTGCTTCCATAACCTGTATTTCACTTATATAATCTAAAAGAGTTAATAATTATATAAAATGAAATATTTAAAGTTGTTTCAACCACTAACAAAAAAATCAATATAAAACAACAATCACTTGCAATTACAGCATACAATCATCATATGAAATCAATATAATCAACCATCCATCCATAGCAAACGAACAAATGGTTTGTTCGGGTTTAGAAATTTTTAACCGCCTAGAATGACAAATAAACTACTGAGTGCACCATTTACTCAACAGTCTTGGATGAACTCAATAGATTATTCATACATCTTAAACAATTAGAAGCACCCTATCCCAAACAACCCATAAACCAAAACAAACAATAATTTACAATGTACTTGAGTTATTCTTATAAAATTTCTTTCACAACATTTACAATTTTTATTTCTCTTTTCATTCATACAAGGATTATTTCTTTAACTTACATTTATCTCTTACAAATTTTATTCCCATTCATTCATTTAGTGTTTATTTCATTTATTTTTCCTTTATTACTTACAAAAATTCATTTTCATTTATTCATATCATGTCAATTTCTTTTTATTGCATTACATTCATTCATTCATTACTTAATTTCATTTGTTTACATTCGTTTGTTTATAGTACTCATGTTCAATTCAATTACTTAGCATATCAATTCATTAACTTAAGTTTTTAATCATCTGCTTACAATACTTACTTCCCATCACATTTTATATAGTACATTTCGATTATAACTTAGGTTTATAACAACTATAACATCAAATTCTTATTTATAAAAGTAATTCATTGAACACTTCCCTTACATAAGTTTTACATGTAAAATTTTCCATTACATATTCTTTTAACATTTCCACTTTTATAATTGGTAAGTTATATATATGTCCTTAAGAATGCAATTGAAAGTTACACAAGTTTGACTTACTTACTCTAATTAACTTAAGGTTCAATAGTTATCATTTCTTATTTTCATATTCTTTTTGTTTACAAGTTAAAATTTTCAAATTCCTTGTATATTTCGGTTATAACTTAGCATATCATTTCTTATTTTCATTTTGAAGTTTCAATTATTAAATAGTTACAATTTTTATTCCATTTCAATAATTAAAATCTCTAATTCATAGAAATTTAAGAATTAAATGTCGGGTTCCATTTCAAATCATTTAAAATAATATATACATACATACATACATACATACATACATACATATATATATATATATACACTCATAACTTTTTTTATCCAATCATATTTAATCTTTAAATTTTTTTATTTGTTTATCAAAATAGATCTCTAGTAAAACTACTACAATGGCCTTCCCACTTTGAAACTCGAAAATGAACGTCGATGATGCATGCACTCATCACCGAAATTATTTTCCAACGACAGAGAGGGGAGCACAAAACTTATTTCTTTCCAAAATTTCATTAAAACAATTCTTTCAAATTATATTGAAATATTAATATCAGAAAATACTTCTAATAATATTATTATTGTATTCCAAAATTATTCGAAAGAGATTTTCTAAAATCCCGGAACTTAAGTTCTAAATTTTCAAATTTCATTTATCTTATTTCCAACCTATATTTATAAATTTCACTACCTAACAACCAATATATTACAACAAAATATATAATTTATAAATCATTATTTTATATATAAAATATACAATAGGAAAAATTATTTCATTTACCTATATTTCAAAACAATTATTGTGTCGGTCTGTCCTATTAAGTGTTTAGAAATCCCTATCGGTGCCATAGCGTCCTATGTACCGAACAGAATTTATAAATACAAAACGGAACAAATTAACACAATACGAAAACCTTTTATAACACTAACAAATACACTCTCTCATATATATACACTCAGCGACTCATTCTAGGGTATTACTACCCTATTTTTAAAGAGTCAGACCCCACAAAGCTAAGGTTATCGCTAAACCTCACTCTGATACCAACTGTAACATCCCGCCTTTTTGGACGTTTTAAGCAGAAACACGTGCCAACTCAAACCAAATAGAAGGGCGGATTGTTATGGGGTGAATAAGAAAAAGCATAGAAAGAAAAAAAAACAAAACAGAATCTCGCAACGGAATGACAAAATATACTAATCAAATAACAGTTCATGAAGCTGTATACAAAACATTTGATTATACTTATACAATACCAAATTAGAGTTACACATATCAGAGATAAATAAATAATGCAGCGGAACAATATGAATGCAGTGGAATAAATATAGTAAATAATAGTAGTACAAATCTTCATTTTCATCCTCCAGAAATAAGGTCTTCAAATCCTGAAATGCTCAGGCTGACCCAACGAATTGAGAAGACAAAACACTCGAGTCATAACAAAAAGATCTTATGTGAGTTAAATCAACGGTAAATAACTATGAGTGGAACGGTGTCAGAGATGTTTATGGGGTTTGACATCTCGTATTCAGTGTCTAACGTGAGTGCAGTAACTTAAGAGATGTTCGGGATTCACATCTCCTAAGGATCCGTTAAACTATCAACTATGTAGTACAATATGCTATTATAATATGTCTACAGTAAGATAAACTATTAAAGTAGCGTTAAGGCGTTACATTTTCCCCCTTAACACATTTTTATATATTCCCATAGTCTATACAGTACCGTAATCCCGCTCGTACTGGACGCCGTTAGAGGGCATTCCATAGGTATGGTACAAAACAAACTCGTAGTGGTCTCGATAGGGTAGGTGACACGGCACAACTAGGCAATGCCAGGGTAGATATACCAATTACACTTCCGAACTGGTGGTAACGCATAACAGCTACTACCGCCCACCTCGGAACACACTCCCAAATCAAAAATCGAGGGTGGCCACCAAATAATCACAAAGTCAGAATATAGTATCGAAGGAGTGTGCCCGATCGGAGGAATGACCTCACTTGGCATGTCGATTGCTCCTGTTTTAGCCACCTTAAGCTAACTCATAGGAGTCAGGTCCACGTATATACCTCATATAGGATCGTCGCCAACCATCCTACTTCATTTTGGAATCTCCACCGTGTACACAGTTGTCAAAGTGGTTTTCGGTATTGGCAGAGAGTATGACAATATCTGTTCCCGGTCTCTTTAACAACCAATCACTTATTACACACCAGATGGTTCTTTTACATTTCCAAAACAATTTCATAATTGATATCAAAATATTATATTCAATTCAAAACATATCCTTTTTGAAATCATTACTTACTTTCGAAATCATATTCACCTTTGAAATCATATCACATTTGAAATCATAGTTCGAAATTAAATTTCCTTTCAAAAGTCATATTTCCAAAATAGGCTAAACTTTCATTTCAAAATATCATATTGAACCAAATCTGTTATTTAATTCCCAACTTAGGTTATAACATCATTAACCATATTTACTTAAAAATCGAGAATTTGAATATAAACCCATCCATTTTACTTAGTTTGGAATTTAGAAGAAAATAGTTTTAAATAGTTATAATTAGTTATTATAGATTTAAAATGGATTAAATATAATTAAAACAGATTAAATAGCTTTAAAATAAATTAATTAGATTTAAAATAAGTTAAAACAGGTTAATTAGTTTAAATAAATTAAATGGTCTAAAATAGGTTAAAATGATTAAATATAATTAATACAGGTTAAAATAGTTTAATACTTTGAAATCTTAATAATTAGAAATTTTGAAATAATATTTTTTTAAAATAGTTTATATTAAAATATGAATTTTGAATTTATATCAAATTAAACTATTCATTTCATTTCAACGCATTTGGATCATTTTCAATTTCCCTAGTTAACAAACCAAATTCCAAACCTTTAAATTTAACATTTCAATAAACTATTGAATTTCATATCGTTTCAATCCATGTTCAAATATCAATTCGGATTACTCCAATTTCAAAATATTTCAAAGTTATTTTCAAACAACTTCAATAACTTAATTTTGGTAGAATTTCATTTATACTTAAAAGTTTAACTTTAAACTTCCAATTTAATTTCTTAAAGCAATTCCTTTTAAACCAATTCACATTTCAACAAAAAACTTGATTTTCCAATAATACTTCAATTTATATACATCAAATTTTTTTGAAGATATTATTTTTATTAATTCAAAAATTTAGAAGTTCAAAATCATTAAATTTAACCAATCTAGTGTCCGTATATAATTTTCTACCCTAGGGTCAAGTGATACGGATATTTATCATTTCAATTCGCAATTTAAAATGTTACGGTTATATACCATTTCAAACCGCAATCCTGAATTAATAATAAAATCCATAAAATCGCTCGAGTCTATCATTTCAACCCATAACGATTTTTCCTTAATCTATAGATCATTCGGGTATGTATCATTTCAACCCATAGTGAACTTGCAATTATAACAATATAAATACAACATCCATTCATCCAATACAACAAATAAAACATTCATCATAATCATCATCCAAATCAATTAATAAATATCAACAAATAACAGGTTATCAATTACAGGTGATTAACTGGCAATTTAAATTCAATAATAAATTAAATGATAATTTAATTCAAATAAATTCAAATTAACTAGAATGACAATTTAAATATATCAAACAGCCATAAATAAATTTCTAATCACATCAAAACTTAATTTAACTAACATAAGAAATTTTAGAAGTTGTGAGTGGGTTAAAACACTCACCTTTGAATTTAAATCGAATTTAAATCCAATTTAAGCCAAAAATTTGAACGGTCTCAGAATTCATATAAACCATCGTCAAAATGTCTGGAATTTCGATATGATCCCGGCAAAACAAAGTACGCGTAAATCAGACCTCGTATGCAAAAGTTAAACTCGTTAGAACATTTGGAGTTTTAAAATAAAAATAAAGAAAATTAAAAAAATTAAAAAAACATGAACCAACAGAAACGCGCCACACAATCTTCGTTCCTCTCGCGCGCTGCAAGTAGGTTTCGATCGAAACCCTATGCGCACTATTTCCAGCCGCCACCATCAAGCACGGCCACGCGCCCCCTCCCATGACGTCGCGCCACCATCCCAAGGCTCCCCGACCTCCACGTCACCCAACGCATTGCCGATCGACGCCCACGCAGCAACAGCCGCTGCTCGAAAAAATATGCCCTAGATCGAATTTTTATAGGCGATCTAGCCGTTAAATCTCCAAACGATCACCTCGGATGCACTCCATTCGTCGCTCTCCACAACCCGATATCATTGATTCGACGATCGGTCGAGGTTGATTGGCGATCAATGAATGCCGAGAATTGTACTTCAAGTTCTGGACAAACAGTGGTTCAAATTAGAAAATGAATTACAGATCTGAGATGCGCTCGTCGAGAGCTTCTAATCGATATATAATTCGATATAGTTTGAGGAGTTTGATTTTCAAATTTGATTTTTGATTTGGATTTGCAGTTTGGGAATTAGGGTTTGTAGCCATTGGGAAGAGAGAAGCAAATGGAATTGTACGTACTGGAAATAGAAATAAGAAATGACCTAGGGTTTATAATGATCTATTTATAGGCAGAGCTGAAAAATAGAACGAATGGACAAGATTGATTTGGATTTGAATGATAAACGACCCGAAAAGCCTGTTCTGCCTCCGGAACGAAAATGTGTCATCCCATATATCAAAATAGATGTTTTTGATGATTTCAAATTCAATGGAACAGTTTTTAAGTCCAAATTCCATCGTATGAAGAAGTTATGTTAAAATCAGCTTATTTCAAATTGATTTCAATTAAATTGATTTCTAGGCGTTTCGAGCCCGTGCGATCAACCGATAGGTCCGATCGACACGAGACTTGAAATCCTATAATAATTCACCGTTACGAATCCGTTGAAACTAGTTTCGTCAGAATTCGAGTCAGTGGCAAAAATAGCTATTTCACGTTAATTAAATAAATTAATAATTAATTAATCAAATCACTTTTTCCGTCTAAATTTTAATAATTTACAACTTCTATCATTTTTGATTTCTTAATCACTTACAATAATTTAAAAAAAATTAGATGTCAATTTAAAGTTGATTAATCCATCAATTCCAGTGCTCAATTTCCATTCATTAAATTCAAAAATTATAAATTAAATTTTCAATAATTCCATTTATTTGACCTTTCATCCTATTATTCAATCCATTATTATCAAATGGATGAAATTAACATTGGTTTATGATCTATTACATTAATATTCTCAAATTTCATCTTAATCTCCATTAACGTAATATTTAAATATTTAATTTCATTTATTTGCAATTAATCCAATTATTATAATTTAAATTCCAATAAATTAATAAATCTTGATTTCCATTCTTTTTATTCAACCAGTTGTCATATTATGAATAAAATTAACATTATTTCCAAATATTAATTTAATTTATTACATTACTAAATATCCAATTTTTATTTCTTTCAAATTTAATTATCAAAATCTTATTAAATTAACTAATTTAAATTATCGAAATTTTAGGGTCGTTACAGACAGACCGTCCAGAAGAAGAGTGTCTAACAGGTGTTAGATAAATTTTGTTTATATTGTTTGGTAAGCCCGAATCAGCCAAAGGTTAAAAGTTAGCCAAACAAAACTTATGTGTTTGAACAGATGGTTCACTATTACCTAATATTTATGTATGTTTACATAATGATGATTTGAAGTGTTTAATCAGTTTTGGTTGCAGGAAAAAGGTTTTGCAAAGATATGTTTTAAAAGGATGTTAGTGAGGGGAAACCTGTTCCGCTAAGCGGCGTGGTCTCACTTAACATATTAAACCGTGATGTATAGTATTATTCACACCAGGCTTATGTATAAATGGAAGTTTACGTTTTCCCCCTAAACTCTCGGGTGCTCAAAATTAATTTGAGTAGGATGAGGGGTTAAGGTATTTTCATGTTTTAGTATGATGACTAATAAGGTTATCGAAGGCATGTAGTAGGCAAACGAATAGCTATTTCTAAATTGCAGTTCATGTTTCATGTTTTGTTGAATTTCTGCTGTATTTGTATTAAGTCCATTATGACTATATGACTCTAATCATCCAAGGGGGTACCTTCATATATCTCTCTTGGTGTATTTTGTAATAAGTATATTTTATCTGTGCCTGGGAATGTATTGGGATTATGTATTGAGAATGTGAAATGTTTGGTTTTGAAATGTAATGAAGTAAAAGTTGTTTTGAAATCCGTGTTTTGTTTCACATTCAAGTGCTTCTGATGTTGTAGATACCATTAACATAGCCGTATTTAGTCACCAAAAACTAATACTATAGATGACTGCAGCATCTGTAGCGCTTAATTTTGGGCCTCTAAATAGGGGATGTTACAGCTTGGTATCAGAGCATGGTTTATGAAATACTTTAACTAAAAAATGGTTTTTGAAAACATAATCCTTAGTAATCAGAGTAAGATCGGGGTATGGGATAATGCTATAGTAACGTACTTGTATTTGCTATATATAAGTATATGCTATATCTCTAAACTCCTATCTTAGTTAGGCTATTCATCTGTATCTCATGAGACTTGAATACAAATATGGAAGGAAGAAGAGGCAGAGTTAATCTTGGAGGAGATAGCACCACCACTAATGGGAATGCCCGACCAAATGCTTGAAGATGTCTAGATCAGGCTCAAGTTGAAAAAATTGGTGCTGGGGTTGCCCAAGTGGATATGGGAGCCATGTATCAGTTCTTTGAAAACATGATGCAAGCTGGAGTTGCAGCTGGAGTTGTCGGAGGGAATGCTGCTGGAAGAGGAGTTCAGGAAGCTCTGATAGTCAACCATTATTCTAACTTAAGTTGAAACTTTGCCAGGCTTGGAGGGAAGCCGTTCATTGGAACTGAAGATGCGATTGAGGTAGAAAACTGGCTGTTGCATTGCAAGAGGATTTTTGCTAACTTAAGTTGAATGACGAGCAAAAAAGGAGATTAGCTTTAAGACAGCTTCAGGGAGCTGCTCTGTTTTGGAGGAATACTGTTGTAGCGGGAGTTGATGAAGAAACTATGGCTTGGGCGGAGTTTAAGAGATGGTTTCAAGAAAGGTTTATGTCGGTGATGGTGCAGGTGGCATTGGTTAGGAAGTTTGCTAAACTAGAACAAGGGGAGATGTCTGTTTTAGAGTATGCAAGAAGATTTGAAGAGTTGGCCCAATAAGGGTATGCCTTGGTTGATACGGTGATCAAGAGGAATGAGAAGTTTATAAGAGGCTTGAAGCTGGAGGTTATAAGTGCTACCTTGTCGCACCAAAGAGATCCAAGTAATGTAGTGGTAGAAATGGCGCTGAGGCAGGAAGAGGCGTTAGCTTGTTTGAAGAAGAAAATAAAGGAGGTCCAGGGGGACAAGGCCAAAAAATAAAGTTTTTCCTAAAGATGAATTCTCATAAGGGAGGAGCACGGAAGAAGGGAAAAGATAAGGTGGCTTGTTATAAATGTGAGAAGAAGGGACACTATGCTAATGAGTGTCGGATCGGAAAGGGAAAAGGAAAGAAGCAGTTGGAAAGAAGAATATCCGATGTTTTAATTGTGATAAGATCAGCCATTATAAGAACAAATGCCCAGAGCCTGCTAAAGATCGAAAGGGGGCAAGTTTATGCAATGGAGCCTGCAATTTCAATGCCAGTTGTACAGGAGAAAGGGAAGGCTATTCTAGGAGGCTCACTATAGATTCACGGTATGTCTATTAGCGTTATGTTTGATACTAGTGCATCACATTCTTTTATATCTCGATTTTTGGTAGATAAGCCTAAGATAGAACCCTCATATTTAGTTACTTCCTTAAGGGTTACGAATCCGATAGGAGGGTATGCGACAGTTGGGGTGAGGCATGACCATTAAGAGTTTGACTTGTTAGGTCATACTTTTGATTGTTGTTTGCATGTGTTTGATTTTGTGGGGTTTGGGATTATCCTTGGGATGGATTGGTTAAGTAAATATGATGCTCAGATATTTTCCCATGATAGGAAAATATCACTTAAACACCCGGATTGTAGTGGTTGGATAGTTTATACCGTAGAGAGCCCTAGTTGCGAAGTGAATGCTTTATTGGGTATTGTGGAGTTGGAGGATGAGTTACATCGAGTCCTTGTAGTTAGAGAATTTACAGATGTGTTTAAGACGGTTTTTGGATTACCACCGAAATGAGCCATCGAGATTTCGATTGATTTAGTACATGGAGTAGAACTAGTGAGTAGGCTGCCAAGCAGGATGACACCTACACAGATGAAAGAGTTAAAGGTGCAGTTGGTGGATTTGGAAGGCAAGAGTTTTGTCCGACCAAGTAGTTCACATGGGGAGCTGCCGCAGTGTTTGCTAAGAAGCTGGACGGATCGTTAAGGCTATGTATCGATTATCGTAAGTTGACTGAGAACACGATAAAGAACCGATATCCATTGCCGAGAATTGACAATTTGTTCGATCAGTTATGTGGAGCCAACTTATTCTCTCAGCTGGATTTGGCGATGGGATTTCATCAACTTAGAGTGGTAGAGGATAGTATTCCTTTGCCGGCATTTAGGATAAGGTATGGATCGTACGAATGGCTAGTTATGCCGTTCGGACTAACTAATGTGCCGGCGTTCTTTGTGGATTTGATGAAGCGAATTTTCTGAGAGCACTTGGATAGTTTTGTGTAGGTCTTCATAGATGATATTTTGATATACTCTAAGGATGAGAAGGAGCATGAAGTTCATCTTAGAGTTGTGCATAATACATTAAGGCAACATCAGTTGAAGGCTAAGTTTTCGAACTATCATATTCGGAAGAAGGAAGTGAAGTTCCTTGTTAATGTAGTCTCAGAGAAAGGGTTGTCCATGGATCCGACTAAGATTAAGGCGATGAATAATTGGAAGAGACACGAGACGGTGACCGAGATAAAGAGTTTTCTTGGATTCGCTGTATATTATCGAAGGTTTATAAAAGATTTTTCGTGAATAGCTGCACCGATGACCAAGCTTACGCGAAAAGATGTGAACTTCATATGGACTGATAAGTGCGAAGAAGCATTCCAGAGCTTGAAACACTTACTGAGCCATGCACCGGTGTTGGTGGCTCTTAAGGCGAATCAAGATTTGGTTGTTTATACTGATGCATGTGGAATTGGATTGGGAGTTGTGTTGATGCAAAGAGGTAAAGTGATTGCTTATGCTTCTAGACAACTCAAACCATAAGAAGTTAGGTTTCCTATGAATAATTTGGAGTTAGCTGCCGTTATATTTGCTTTTATGGTGTGGAGGCATTACCTTTTGGGAGAGCGATTTGAGCTTTATACGGATCATAAGTCGTTGAAGTACTTGTTCTCTCAAAAGGAGCTGAGCATGAGAAGCAGAGATGGTTGGAGTTTATTGCTGCTTATGATTTTGGAATTGAGTCCACACCCGAGAAAGGAAATAAGGTAGCAGATGTACTTAGTAGGAAACATCAGAATGCAGTATTGGCTATGATTGTTGAGTGGAAAGATTTAGAAGCATTTTCAGCTTGTAGAGTGCAGTATAGATCTGAGGCAGGTTCTAGTACTTGTAGTGATGGATTGTCTTGTTTTGAAGTTCGACCGATAATGATTGAGAAGATAGCTTCTAAACAGGGGGAGTTTCCAGTTTTGGTTGAACGGATCAGAATGCTATGGTAAGGAACAGAGAGCGATGACTTAAAAGATTTCAGTCTTGATCAGAAAGGGTGGTTGAGAAAGAAAGGAAGGTTGCGTGTTCCGAATATAGGAAACATAAGGACAGGAGTTTTAGATGAATGCCATCATTCGAAGTTCACTATCCATCTAGGAGGAACGAAGATGTATTAGGATATGAAGAGAAGTTTCTTCTGGGAAGGTAAAGCGGGACATTGGTTTATGGGTTAAGCAGTGCTTGAATTGCCGGCAGGCAAAGGCTGAACACCAGAAGCCAAGTGGATTGCTTCAACCATTGGAAGTTCCATTATGGAAGTGGGATTCTATCCCTATGGACTTTATCGATGGGTTCCCGAAGTCGAGTAGAGGAAATGAAAGCATATGAGTCATAGTAGATAGACTGACTAAGAGTGCCCATTTCATTCCAGTAAAGTCAACTAGGACGACACCTATTTTGGCAAAATTATTTATGAAGAACGTGGTTAGACTGCACGGGATTCCTAGTAGTATTATTAGTGATATAGATTCTTTATTTACTAGTGAGTTCTGGAAGAGTCTACAGGAAACTTTAGGAACCAATCCCAACGTGAGTACCGCTTACCATCCACAGACTGATGGGCAAACGGAAAGAGTTAACAAAGTCTTAGAGGATTTGTTAAGAGCTTGTGTATTGGATTTCGATGGATCATGGGAAGACCATCTTCATTTACTCGAGTTCTCGTATAACAATAGTTATCAGATAGTATTAGGATGGCACCGTTTGAAGCTTTGTATGGAAGACCATGCAAATCTCCCGTATGTTGGTTAGAAACTGGGTATAGATTGGTTCTTGGTCCGGATTTAGTAAAGGAAGCCATAGAGAAGATTGAGTTGATCCGAGCTAGGGTGAAGGAAGCTCAGTCTAGGTAGCAAAGTGATGGTGATAGAAGAAGGAAAGACTTGGAATTCTCTATTGGAGACTATGTGTTTATTAAGGTTCCACCGATGAAGGGTGTGATTAGATTTGGAAAGTCAGGAAAGTTAGCACGTAGATTCGTTGGACCTTTTCATACAGTGGAAAGGATCGGGAAACAAGCTTATAAAGTGGAGTTACCAAACAATTTGGCAGGAGTCCATGATGTTTTCCATATTTATCATCTTAGAAAGTGTATTAGAGACCCGGAGACTACTATAGCATCTACAGTGTTAGAAGATTTAATTGTAGAGGCAGATTTGACTATAGTTAGGAAGTCGATTTAGTTTATTGCCAGAGATGAGAAGAAGTTGAGGAACAAGATGGTCCGGTTAGTAAAGGTCTAGTGAAGTGTCGATGCTAGAGACTATACTTGGGAGATTGAGAGCAGGATTAGAGGCTTTTATCTTGATTTGTTTGATGGTATGTTTCACCTTTGATTGTTTTGTTATGTGCCTTATATTAATTTCGAGGACGAAATTCTTTAAGGTGGGGAGTCCGTAACACCCCATATTTTTATAACATTATTTAGGATATTTAGTTGGTTAAATTAAATAAAATAATGTGAAGATTAATAGGTTGAGATTTGATTAAACTAAGGGTGGCCATGCCATGTTAATGTGCAAATTAAAATGAGATAACAGAAGCTAATGTGTTAGGAAATGAGTAAGGGAAATATGGGAAATAGGTGAGAATTATACCCTAAACCCTTAGGAAAGGAAACTCACGTTCATTTCATTTTAGAAAACTAAAAAAATCGAAGGTCGGCCACCATTTTCATTCTCAAGGAAAGATTAAAGCTAGGATTCAAGAGAAGGAAGTTAATCAACTAATTCTACACCACATCTCACATCCTGTAATCCCAAAGCTAAGGTGAATAATTACTACATCCCATTTTCTTATGGTTTTCGCTTTTAAGATTAGATCTGAAATGATTTTGCAAGTATATGCCATGTTTTTAATGATTAAAGTTATATATATTCATGTTGAGGGATTATATACGTTCATGTTAGTTTTTATGATATGTTTGACATGTAGACCCTATTAGATGACATTAAAATTCCTTGAAAATTTAAATATAGTTCAAAAATGATATTTTAGAGATGGGTTCCAATTTTCATAATTTTCTGAATTAATGTGCATTTTATATTAATTCACTAGTAAAGAAAAAATTATTGGGTTATAAATTATTTACGGCTAAATAAATAATTATTTGGATTTGAAATTTTTATATGTTGGAAAACATGTTAAGATAGATTTTTTGGAATTTTTCTAGATTTTTCCTAAATGATTTAATGAATATATAAAATTATTTAAGGTATGAGACTTAAATGTTTTAGATATTTAATTAAGGAGAAGGGGTATTTTATAAAATAAAATCATTATTTAATTCTAAAATTAGTGGCAGCACTTTTCTGAAAATTATTGTACTAACCAATAACAATTTTACAAACAAAGGCAGGTTAGTTGAAAGGTTATATCTTTTAAGTTAAAAACAAGAAAACCATGCTTTTAGCATGTTTCAGCCAATTCGGCATCAAACCTTCCGACCCAAACCTTTCAACAAGGTCGAAAGGTTATAGATTTCGACAAGGTCAAAGACCAATGCATACGATATCAAGTAGCTTGGTACGCAACGAATTGGACAAGGTCAAAGGGTTCTTAGTCGAAAGGTTAGTTGCCAAAGAATTTGGAGTATGTTTGTTTTATAAGCCAAAAGATCGCCTACTTTGCTTTTGAAAACAAGCTTTCAACTTGGTTGCTTTCGGCCAGGTCAAATATTTAAAATGAAGGTTTAGACCTTTCGACTACCTTTCGACAAAGTCGAAAGGTTATTGCTACCTCTCAACCTTTCGAAGTCATTGCTTTCGACAAAGTCGAAGGGTTTACTTGTTTTTATAAACCACCCGCTTTTCTCATGCTTTCGATCCGAGTTAGATGCTTTACCCTTGTTTTTCTAATAGAAGTATAACCTAAGCTTTCAAGGGAGATGTTTTAAAGGCTGAAGCCTATTGTTTCGAAAGTTAAGTTTTAAGCTTTCGAAGGGGTTGAAAGCTAAGCTTTCGACAAAGTCGAAAGGTTTTAAAAGAGGATTTTCCACATGTTTTAAATTGAACCCAAAGAGCTTTCGAAACGTTTATTTTTTAAAGGGTAAATGCTTTCATAAGGTTTTATTTTTCGAATGATTTCAAAGGGTCGAAATCCAAGCTTTCGAAGGGGTCGAAAGCAAAGCTTTCGATGGAGTCAAAAGGTAGCTTTCAAAGGGGTCAAAAGGAACTTCCGACTAGGTCGAAAGGTCTTATTTTTGAACGGTTTTAGAAGGTTTAAATGGAAGGTTTTCCAAAAGTTTTCTAAGGCAATGTTTTAAAGTGTAATTAAAGTAGGATTTCTAAAGTTTTATTGCTTTTGAAAGGTTTGAAGTATGGTTTCGAAAGGAAAGGTTTTGGGCCTCTTGGTCTAGGTAATTAAAGAATTTTACTTGGCTTCGAAAGGAATGCTTTCAAATGTTTAGGAAGAGGTACTTTCAAATATTTAAAAAAATTCATCAACTATTGATTGAGTAAAGAAGATACATGTGTGTGTGTGTATGTGTATAACATGGTAATGTGATTTTGAGTAAAGCATAAAGATTATATATTTTCCTGGTGTAAGTTTAATTTAACGGATTTAAATAATTTCAAAAATGTTTTCAAGGAAAATTATGGGAGGGGATTCCTAAGTGAAAATGACTTAAATATTAGATTACCAGATGGGACTAGTATAGGGTCACGCCCTATACATTAGCTATTAGCCCCAGCTAATTGTTGTCCAGAATTCCAATGTATAGTGCTTGGTCGCAGGTAGACTAAAATTATGTTTACACACCAAGGGAAATATATGTTTGTATATAGATAGGTTATTGGTGAGCCCGAAAAACCATTAGGATCAGGAAGACCTGGGAGATGATTAAGCTAGGGAGTGACTGTCCAGAAGCAAAGTATTTAATAGATAGTTAAGGACAGACTGTCCGGAAGAGGAGCTTTTAGCAGGTGTTAGATAAATTTTATTTATATTGTCTAGTAAGCCCGAGTCAGCCAAAGGTTAAAAGCTAGCCAAATAAAACTTATGTGTTTGAACAGATAGTTCTCTATTGCCTAATATTTATGTATGTTTACATCATGATGCTTTGCAATGTTTAATCAATTTTTATTGTAGGAAAAAGGTTTTGCAAAGATATGTTTTAAAATGATGTTAGTGAGGGGAAACCCGTTCCGCTAAGCGACGTGGTCTTAGTTAACATATTAAACCGGAATGTATAGTATTATTCACACCAGGCTTATGTCTGACTCGAAGTTTATGTTTTTCCCTTAAACTCTCAAGTGCTCAAAATTTATTTGAGTAGGCTGAGGGTTTAAGGTCTTTTCAGGTTTTAGTAGGATGACGAACATGGCTACCGAAGGCATGCAGGACGCAAACAGATAGCTATTTAGAAATTGCAGTTCATGTTTTATGTTTTGTTGAATTTCCGCTGTGTTTTTATTAAGTCCATTATGACTATATGACTCTGATCATTCAAGGGGGATCTTCATATACCGCTCTTGGAGTATTTTGTAATAAATATATTTTATCTATGCCAGGGAACGTATTGGGATTATGTATTGAGAATGTGAAACATCTGGTTTTGAAATGTAATGAAGTAAAAGTTGTTTTGAAATTTGTGTTTTGTTTCATATTCAAGTGCTTCTGATATTGTAGATACCATTAAGTCGTATTTAGTCGCGGAAGCTAATACTATATATGACGGCAGCATCTGCAGTGCGTAGTTTTGGGCCTCTAGATAGGGATGTTACAAGTATCTAACATGAGCTAGATTATTTGTTTATATTGTCTGGTAGGCCTGAGTCAGCTAAAGGTTAGCAGTTAGCCAAACAAAACTATAGTGTTCAGATAGATTGTCCATTGATTACGTGATTTGTATGCATACATGATATTTCTTTGTTGTTTTAACCAATTTTGGTTGCAGGATTATGATTTGCAAAGGATATGTTTTTGAAAGGATATTAGTGAGGAGAAACCCATTCCACTAAGTGGCGTGGTCTCACCTAATATCAAATAACCGTGATGTATAATATGATTCACACTAGGCTTTATGTCTGACTTGAAGTTTATGTTTTTCACCTTATAAATGGAAATTCCTGACCAAATACAAGAACGAACCAAGGTCAGGCACAAGTTGGAAATGTGGGTGCCGGAGTCCAGCAAGTTGACATGGGAGCCATGTATCAGTTCTTTGTCAACATGATGCAGGCAAGTGTTGCTGTTTGGAGTAGTTGTAGGAAATGATGGAGGAGGAGTTCAGGGAGCTCCAGGAGTCATCAATTATGCTGTTTTGAGTAGAGGCTATGCTAGGCTAGGAGGAAAGCCAATCATTGGAACTGAAAATGCTATTGAAGTAGAGAACTGGTTGCTGCATTATGAGAGGATCTTTGCAGATTTGGGGCTCAATGACGAGAAAAAGAGAAGGCCTGCTTTGAGAAAGCTTCAAGGAGCAACATTGTAGGTGGTGGAATAGTGTGACGGTTGGAGTTAATGAAGAGACGATGACATGGGCTGAGTTTAAAAGGAGGTTCGAGGAGAGATTTATGTCTAAGATTATGAAGTCTACTCTGCTCAGAAAGTTTGTTGAGTTAGAACAAGGAGAGATGACTGTGTTGGAGTATGTGACGAGGTTCGAGGAGCTGGCGAGTTATGGGTATGCTAGTGTTCATAAAAGGAACGTGAAGTTCATCAGGGGGTTGAAGCCTGAGTTGGCAAAGGCTACATTACCTCATATTAGGGATCCCTGTGATGTTGTAGTTAAGATGGCGTTGAGATATGAGGAGATGCTTGCTTTTCTAGAAAGGAAGAAGGCAAAGGAAGCCCGGGTGGGGTAGGGTTAGAAAAGAAAGTTTTTCCATAAGAAAGGGGCTCAGAAGGGTGGAGCTGCAAAGAAAGGAAAGTCGGAGGTCGTCTGCTTTAAGTGTGATAAGAAATGGCATTTTGCGAATGAATGTTGTTTTGGAGATGTGAAGAAAGTGATCGGGAAGAAGAATATTAAATACTTCATGTTTGTACCAAAATTGGGCACAACACTCTTCAGCTGTGTTTGAAGAGATAAAACGAAGAATATAAATGGAAAATGAGGAAGATCTAACAAACACACCAATCGATAAACAGGAAAAACGCATAGAAACACACAGATTTAGAGTGGTTCAGCGTATGGCCTACGTCCACTATGGAATGGCTAACTTTTATTGATTTTTGCTTGCTAGTTACAATGAATTACAAAAGTACAATCCAAGTACAATAGTGATTTCGGCAGAGTCTAGACGTAGAAGAGCCAAAAGTCCCTTTACAGTAGGTCCTGGATCGCTATTTATAGATGTAGGCAGCAAATATCTCACCAAGATCTCGAAAGACCTCGTCTTTCACATGGGAGGGCCAACACGATCGATCCCTAGTGGTTTGGACTTGATCCGTGATCGATACGAATGAAATTCGTATCGATCAAGATTCAGCCCAATCGAGTCGAGATCGATCATGAACATTCCTGAGGTTGCATGCAAGCTCCTGTGAAAATTTGGTAGCATTTGGACTTGTAGATCTTGAGTTATGATCGATGCAAGTTTGAATTTGTTAAAGGCTGCTGAGTTCGCATCGCTTCTGTTCGCATCGCTCTTGTTCGTATCGCTTCCGGGCACGTGCTAGCTAGGTGACGTGGCGCTAACTTTTAGGATCGATCCACTTTTTATGCCGAGTGACTGAGTCATCCACTTGACTATACCTTCTTCGTATCGATTATGGGAAGCTCTGTTGGTATCGATCATTTCACACATTCTTCGCATCGATGACTAAGAGGCCGTTTCGTATCACTCATTGTATGCATTCTTTGTATCGACTATCTGGCGATATGTTTCATGTCGATGGAAGGGAATCAATACGAGATGACTGGGTGGCAACCGATACGAAATGAATAGAGGGTGAGCGATACGAAATGAACGTTTGTCAAGGAATGATGGATATGAAGGGGAGTGATATTTGATGGATACGAATAGGGTCATTTCAAGGTGATGGATACAAATTGAGGCTTGTGGACCGTTGGATACGAAATGGATTGATGCGAAATAGAGGGATACGAAATGGATCGATGTGAAATAGATGGATACGAACAGAACGTGCTTTTCATAGAATTTGATCGATCCATAACTTGAGCATACGAACCCCAATCGACTTGAAATTTGAAATGTTGTCTTTCATAGCTTTGCTTGTCGTGTCATATCAGTTGTAGCCTGATCCGGACTCAGGCTAAGTTTATCAGTATCCATAGTAGACCTATGTACAATCGATCTCCAGGATGGACCGTCTTCAGTTTCCGACCGATTCCTTGGTATCACGGCCTTGCCAAAAGGCGGGATAACATTTGGCCCCCAAAGTATGTCTTGTGAGAACATGACCTGCTTTGAAATGCTACAATCTTCATTCTGAAAAGTTCTATTTGACTTGTTGAACGGTTGTCGTTTTCTTGTAGAAAGATGTAACCTTTGATTAATCTTCGGTAATACAAATAATAGATGGTTGACTACCAACTGTTGTACTGTATACCGTTGTAACTGAGTGTCGAATGATAGCAAACTATTGTTCGTTGTCGTAATTGCCACCAGGTGAGCATTCAACTCCTATGAATTTTGAAAATTGGATGTTAGTCTGTCATACATGTACGTATGTTAACCTGACTCCCGTTAACGTTCGCATGTTCACGTGTCGTTGTCAGTTTTCTCGTATCGAATTCCGTATCGATTCTCTCCTGAATCGATGTGAAATTCGAGTTGTAACAAAGCTTGATGGTTGTTTTTGAGTTTCTCTTCGTATATATCCTCTCTTGGATCGAGTTTGAATGTTTGAATGCATGCTTCGTATCGATGGGATTCACATTGATGGATACGAAATAAACGTTTCATATCGATGGAGTCATGCAATTCTAGTGCAATCTCACTGTTCCTTTCGTATTGATGCATGGATGGATATGAATCAGTTGGATACGCTTGCGTTGATGGATACAAAGTTCCGCTTTCATATCGATGGAGGTAACCGGTTATCTCGGTATAACGACTGGGATACGAAGCGTCTTTTTCCCTTCGGTACGAAATAATATAAATGCTTTCTGGACTTAGAAAATTTTCACTTGCTATCATTTTATTTTCTGCCTTTGTATCGATAGAGCACTCGAGAAACAAGAGCTATCTTCGACCCCAAATTGAATAACCGTTCATTCCTTCGAACCGATTGTTTAAATTAGGTAACTAACCAATCAATTCCACTCTAAAATGATGAGACTCGAGTTTTAATGTCAATTCGTCCAAAGTCGTGGCCGATTCCGGTGATGTTGATCCCGGAGTTGGGTCGGAGCAAGGTTGAGGAAGGAGTAACGGCGTTTAAGCAGCTTGAGGAAGAAGGCCTACTGATGGATACGAAGGAAATGCTGCAATGTTGGGAAGTAGCTCATATCGATCTGGAAACACTAGAAGTTCGTATCGATCTGGAAATGTTGAATGGAAGGGTGAGATTCATATCGATTGAGAATGGTAGGAGTTCATATCGATCTGGAGCGATCAATACGAAGGCTAGGCCGTGCGATCGATACGAAGTCCTGGACCTGGTGATCGATATGAAGACTATGCCGATGATAGATACGAAGTCAAGGGTTTTGGATCGATACGAAACCCAATCTTTCCTGATCGATACAAAGTTGACCTTTTGTTGAACGATCCAATTTTTAACTTTGATGGATACGAAATCTTGTGCATATTCGAATCTGACTCCGACGAGCTTCAGCCTTGCATATCTGGACTTAACTGTTAAATTGCAAATTTGACTGCCCTTCGAAGCTCGTCGATGGAGCTGTAACTTGAAAAACTTAACAAACTTTTGCGTGGATCGTTCTTCGAAGCTTGAATGGTACGGTTGTGACGGTCAGTGATGGTGGTCGCTCCAGTCGAATCTCGAGATCTTATCGTTTGAAAATTTTCTCAAATTCTATAGAATTTCTTAAGTATTATGTAGCACTGTACTACACAACACATTCATGCACTTCACACTGGGGAACACACGTGCTTATTATCATCTAATAATGGTTTTTATTGAGTTGATTAGCTATGGAATCTGGGAGTTCACAGCAGCAGGAGGCTCAAAGTTCACCTCCGTCGATAATAAAGATGCTGGCCATTGCGGCCGAAGTTATAGGTCCAGCTCCGGACGAGTTACCGGGAGCAATCTTTATTGGTAATCCTCAAGATTCTGTACCATCTAATGTCTCTGAAGGTATGTTGGGGAGAATTTGCTTAAGACATGGTCTATCGTTAGATGACGTTCTGCTACCAGGACCGAATGATAGGCCACATATTCCCCTAGAAAGGTTCAATGCCTTTAACATACATTCGTGCACAGTTGGAATGCTCCCTCCATTTAACCAACACATCTGGGAGGTGTTATCTTACTTTGGAATCGTTCCGTCATAGTTGCATCCAAATGGATATGCATTGTTGAACAGTTTATTCATTGTCTTTATGGAGCATCTCTTGCGCCCCCCGACTTCGGAGGAAGTCAGATTCTTGTTCAATGTTAAGAGTCGGGGAGATAACCCCTCATTCACATTCCTTGAGGCGGTCAGGAATTTCCAAGTGGTGACTAGATCCTGTACCAGGCTTAGCTACTTCAAGATGGAGTGGTTCTATGTTCGATGCCCGCAAGGGTTTGCTAGTCGGTGGTTAGTTAGACGTAAGTGTTGCAATTTCTCTAGTGGCTTACGAGATAGTTGTAATCGACATTGAATCTAATATTTCCTTTTCTCCACAACCGCAATTCCCCGACCTGAAGGTGCCCAATTTAAAGAAATAGTGCAGATCCTTCAAGAGGTGCCTGGTGAGATGAGAGAGATTGACTCGGTGCTGACAGATGAAAATTTGAGGGTCGTTGGGTTGATTGACCAAGACCAAAGCATAAGACTTGAGGGATCGCTTAGGACAGCCCCGGCGAGATGGGTGAAGCGTAGAGCGCCCGGGATTGTAATAGTTGAGCGGGGTGATGAAGAGGATACGCCCATTGAAGATGAACCCGTAGTCGGGCCCTCAGATAGTCTTCGACATTCAGAGGGGAAGAGGAAAGGCAAGGCAGTTGCTCATAAACTTCATAAGTCTTGAAGATGGAAATCCATGGTCATGTCCCTGCCAGCCACCGGTGTTATTATTTCGGAGGCTCCTCCCCCACAAATGGAAAATCCCTCCAAAGGACTCCCTAATATTACAATTCCGAACTATGTGTCGCTTCAACAAGATATCGAGTTGGAAGGGCTTCAGAGCGCCTTTGATCTAGGAGAGTCGATTCCTTCGAGTATGGTCGACATATCCGGTTGGTCAGGGGGTTTGCACATGCATACAAACACTTCACGGCACTGCATAATTTCTAATAAAAAACTATTCATTTCTTGAAATTACCAACTCTGGTTCTCTTTTCATTTTACAGGCACAATGTCAAAGCGAGGATCTATGCTTGGTAGCTTCCGTTCTGCACGCCATTCCTCTAGTTCATATCACGAGTCTCGCAAACATGAGGCCGATAGAGACCGCGATCGCGGCTACTCTAGCCAGGAGAGAGAGCGCTATAAGAGGGAAAAGGATAGAGATAGGGTGTACAGACGCCGCTCTCGGTCACGCTTTCTGCCACCCAGAGGTCCAACACAACCTTTGGGTTCTAGGAAACAAATCCATGAATCCTTGCATCAAACACCACCTTCTCAAATACCAAGACCTGATCAACAGCGTCGAAGGTCTGAAACAGAAACTGCTGCTGATATTGAGCAAGCTATCATAGAGCCCACCGGGGAAGGAGCGACCGGAATTGCTAAGCGGGAAAAGGACTTTCCAAATATCTATTTTGACGGCTTTGTCTTTCCCCCGCACTTAAAGAAAATTCCTATTGAGGCAGAACAAACAATGCCTGACTACATTCACGATGTCTATAGCCAATACCGGGAATGGATGAAAACCGCGAACAAAGTATCAGCGGTAGCCTTTGAGCGAGCGAAGACAATTGAAAAATTAAGGACCGATCTCGCTTAGATGGACCGCATAATCCAGGTGCTTAACGATGAGAATGAGTCTACGAGAACTTCAGAGACAGAGGCCAATAAAAGGGCTAATGAGGAAACTCGACAGATGGAAGAGATGAGGCGAACACACTTAGCCCTGGTTGAAGAGATGGGACATCGGACCACCCATTTATGGCCGAAAGAGACGGGGCACTTAAAGAGCTTGAAGAGCTTAAAGCCAAATTTGCTTAAATCGTCAAAGAGAAAGACGATGCAAACAAAGCTACCCAGGAAGCATGTGAACAGGCTGTGGTGCTTAGGGATGAAAGGGATGCGGCAATGCTCAAAATTCAGGAAACTGAAACCAGGGTTGAGAATGAAGTGCAAGCGGCAGCGGCCAGGTTAGAGACTGACATCGAAGATCTTCTTATCACATACAATGCCAACGTCTTGAAGCATCGAAATCTGACCTGGCTCAAAAACTATCCGTCACACCTATACAATGCTTGGTGCCGCTTGATGGAAGATGAAAAGGAAGGGCATCAAGCTGAATCTATCGATGAATTTGAACTGGAGAATCGGATGCTGAGTGAGGAGGAAAGAAAAGTTCATTACGACATCACTATCACATTCGAGAAGGACAGGCTTGGAACTCAACATTCGGAAGCTGGAGAAGGTTCTGGTGTTGATCATCATAATGTGGGTTCCGAAAATCTTGTGCCAACCCTGTTTGAACCTATGTCTGTGGTTGATCCTCAGTCGATCCTTGCATACAATCCTGATCAACCACAGTTATCTCCAGCTCGCGAGCATGTTTCTGAAGCTGCTCCGCCACCCAAGAGCCTATCTGAGGAAGGTATTCTGAACATTTCTTGTGCTCATTTAAAACCGGAAACGTTGATTAAAGTAATCGCTAACTCTTTTTCTTTGTCTCTATTTAGTGATAGGAGCTACACCAACTGTGCCCCCTGTAACCCAAGAGCCGCATCACGCACAGGAGGCCCTTATTACAGAAGCGACCACTACAACGGCTACTGCACCAATCGACATAGCATAGGGGAGCGCGTTTACTTTTGATGAGCAGATGATGGAGGAGCTTCTCGGCCACCAAAGCGACCCTTTTGCTGATCTGCCATTTGTTATGAGCGGAAGTGCACCCATGGTTAGCTCCTCGGGCCCAACTGTCAACATCCCCGTAGATGCCCAAGCACTTCATGAAGAAGAAATAATAGCTGAGATCAATGCTTAGATGGAAGCGGCTGCGCGAGCCAGTGGTATTGGAGGTGGGATGGTGGGCCCTAGTCCAGCTCCTCTACGGGTGATTTCTCCCGGTGGCATGGTCGTTGACACCAGTGTGCCTCCTACACCTTCCAACATCGATCCTATCCCTCCGACTCCACCTTCAGGAAGCATTCCAATCCATGTGAGTTCGAAGGAGGAGGTTACCACAATGCCCCCGGATGGAGATCAACCGCCAAAAGGCAAGGGCTTGAAGAGGCATCCAAGTGGTAGCTCCAGTGGGTCAACGCCAAGGGGGAAGAAGAAGAAAGTGAAAGAATAGGCATGCCTTTTCTCCTCATTTTTGGTAGACAAATAGGAATTTATTTTTTCTTTTTATAGGCCGTGTATAGATGCGGGTTCGGCCCCTACTAGTAGGATTTTTTGGAATAATTTTGTATTTATCCTTCTTTTCCAAAGAATAGTTGAAATAGAATTCCATTTTGTCTTTAGCACAGTTTGTGTTTGTTTCGCTTAAGTATTTTAGCGTTCGAACTTCCATTCAATGTATTTGTGAAGTATCAGTCTTCGAATCAGACCCAAGTTTAGTTGTTAAGTTCTGAAGCCACGGCTTTGGGTCACGATCGAACGTTAAGTCGAATTCCAACATTGCACCGTCTCAATCAGTAGCTGATACTTAAGTCCTGGCCCCAGTTTCGGGGATGAATTGAAAAGATTAATCGGCAATCGCTCTTCGCCTTTAATACATCGATCTTAACTTCGTTGAATCAAGACTGAAACAAGACGAGTTCGGATGGTCAAATCACACCTCCTCATCCATTGGTGTTCGCATCCACGCTCTGGGGATTGCACTTGTTTGTCGGCGGTCGGTTATGCCCGCTTAAAATTTACAGATATGTCCGCGCTCCGGGGACTTAACTTATTTTATGGGCGGTCGGTCACACCCGTTTGATATTTACAGTTTTTTCCGCACTTTGGGGACTTAGATTGATTCGTGGGTGGTCAGGCATGCTCGACTTGCATTTATACTCCGGGGACTCGGAGTTGTCCTACGGGTGGTCGTTTCGCACCCGGTTTGTATTTATACTCTAATCCGTGCTTTATGGATTTAGAATTAGTTGATGTTTATATTCCAGTCCACACTCTAGGGACTTAGAGTTAGTTGATGTTTATACTCCAGTCCACACTCTGGGGACATAGAGTTAGTTGACAGACGGTCAATCAGATTTGTTGTGAGTTTCAGAATTTCGTTTGTCCTCCGGGAACAATAGATGTACCGGGATCGTGGATGGTTGAATCACATCCACCCTGAGTTAACAAGCGAGGTCGTTAGATGGATGGGTCCATGTTCCTCGAAATTGGTTTAAATACGGACGAAGTCGTTAGATGGACGGATCCACCCTCTTCAGGCCCGCATTTGCAAGTTTATACTCCAGTTCGCACTCTAGGAATCTGGAGTTAGTTAGAGGATTGTCGTGTACCAATCCTTTTTTGGCTTCAGCGTGATAATTTGCCCCCGAGCTCGGGTTTCACTTAGCGAGTGACCGGTCATATCACAGTCACTCCCTATTTGAATAAGTCCCATCGTAGGATGCAACTTAGCTCTCCATGCATTGTGATAGTCGTATGACGTATTTAGAAATCACTGCTCTGGCTCGAAGAAATTGCATTTTATAGCTGAAATAAGAAAATATGGCAAAGTCAGTTGCCTTTTTACAAATTTAGTTTTCGAAATGCATAAACAAATTAAAATGAAAAGTAGACTGAATAAATAAATAGAGCCTGCTATGTGTAGTAACGACGAAGACTCTCGCTGTTCTAGGCTCTCGGTAGAGTAAGATCATCAACGGTCGATAATTTGAATGTGCCGTCTCTGAGCTTTCGTTCGATGACATACGACCCTTCCCACGTTGGCTTCATATGTGAAGGAACTGGGTAAATTCTATTAAGGACGAGATCGCCGAGTTCGAAGGTTCGGGGTCGGACCTTGGCATTGTATAATTGGGCGACTTGACTTCGGTATGCGGGTGCCCTCAAATCAGCCTCTTCACATTTCTCATCCAATAAGTCAAGGGATTCGGCAAGTACTATAGCATTCGTCTTCGGATCATAATATGTCACACGATGAGAAGGTACTTCCATCTCGACTGGAATAACGGCTTCTGAATCGTAGGAAAGAGAGAATGGAGTGTGGTCGGTCGTGGATTTGTGGGTTGTCCGATAAGCCTATAAAGCCATAGGAAGTTCATCGACCCATTTGCCTCCGGACTTTTCCAGTCGTTTCTTCAGAATGGACTTTATAACTTTATTAGCAGCTTCAACCTGTCCATTTTCTTGAGGGTGCGCAACTGCGGAGAAGTTCTTTTGAATGTGGAATCGTTGATAAAAATTCTTGGATTCAGTACTGTCGAATTGTACTCCGTTTTCAGTAATGATAGTATGTGGGAGACCAAATTGACAGATAATGTTGCGCACCACAAAGTTAATCACTTTCTTCGTTGTGATAGTTCCAAGGGGCTCAACTTCCGCCTATTTGGTAAAGTTATCAACTGCAACGGTGGCGTATTTCGCACCACCTTTTGCCAGAGGTAGAGAATCGATAATGTCAATGCCCCATACTGCGAACGGCCATGGACTGACCATCTGAGTTATTTCGGTAGGTGGGGCTCTTGGAATCTGAGCGTGTTTTTGACATCTATCACATTTCCTGGCGTAATCCGATGCATCACGATTTACAGTCGGCCAATAATATCCATATCGGAGCACTTTCTTGGCAAGAGCTTGGCCCCTGGTGTGATCGCCACATTCTCCTTCATGTACATCGTGCAATACTCATTCGATTTCATCGTGGGCGATACATCGGAGTAAAGGAACAGAGTACCCTCTTATATACATGATTCCATTCTGAATAGTGAACCGCGAAGCCTTTCGAAGAACTTGTCTTTTTTCACTTCTGCGCTCTGGCAGGGTTTCATGCTCGAGATAGTTTCTGGACGGAGTCATCCATGACTCCTTATCGGGAATGACTTCAAATACCCAATCGGTCTCCATCTGATCAATACTTGGGGAGGACAATGTCTCTATGGGAACGAGTCCCATTTGCTATGCTTCACCTATACTGGCTAACTTTGCTAAGGAATCGACCTTTTGATTGCGTTCCGGGGTATGCAATAAATGGCATAATAATCGAACTGATCCAATATTTCCTGAACCCGAGCAAGATAAGCAGCCAGTCTTCGGTCTTTTGCCTGATACTCCCCTCGAACTTGACACACGATCAATTGTGAATCACAGTAAATCTCCACAGCAATAATTCTTAAATCTCTGGCAAGTCTCAATCCAGCGAGCAGGGCTTCATATTTGGTCTCGTTGTTAGTCACACGGAAATCGAACTTTAAGACATAGCATATAGATCGGTCATTAGGAGTTTCAAGTACAACTCCAACACCTGAGCAGCAGCCATTTGATGCACCATCATTATGTAGCTTCCAGACATATTTAGGTGATTCACTAGTTTCGGGCAAGTCCTCCGAGATAGTGACTTCAGCGATGAAATCTGCTAGGACTTGTCCTTGAATGGCTCGCCTTGGTGTGTAAGTGATGTCGAACTGCCTCAGTTCAATAATCCACTTGAGTAACCTACCAGACGTCTCATGATGCGTAAGGACTGTCATAACAGCTGGTCGGTGTAGATAGTGATAGGATGAGCCTGGAAATACGGGCGGAGCTTCCTTGAGGCAATGACAAGACAATAAGCCAGCTTTTCCAGCTTCGGATAATTTCTCTCTACTCCGGTCAGTCGCTTGCTAATGTAATATACTGGTCGTTGTATCTGGTCTTCCTCCCGAATTAGGGTAGCACTGATTGCGTTTTCTAACACCGCCAAGTAGATGTACAATCTCTCGTGATCAATAGGCTTTGACATAATAGGTGGTGTGGACAGGTGTTGAATCAGTGCTCGGAATGCGCCCTCGCATTCTGTAATCCATTCAAAATTTCGTTTCCCTTTCCTGATCAGATCGAAGAAGGGAATGCATTTGTCGGTGGATTTTGAAATGAACCTTCTCAGTGCTGCTACTTTTCTGTTGAGGCTCTGAACCTACTTAATAGTCCTTGGAGTCTCAAGATTTCTGATTGCCTAGATCTTGTCGGGATTGGCTTCAATTCCTCGGGCATTGATGATAAATCCAAGGAATTTTCCAGACGCGACCCCAAAGTGGCAATTCAACGGATTGAGTTTCATTCTATATTCTTGTAGGATGTTGAACATCGATTATAGGTCTTTTATATGATTGGTGGAGAACTGCGACTTCACAAGCATGTCATCCACATATACCTCCATGGTTTTTTCGATCCGGTTAGCAAACATTCGATTAACTAGTCGTTGGTAGGTTGCTCCAGTATTCTTGAGTCCAAATGGCATAACTTTGTAGCAGTAAAATCCCAGATCGGTGACGAAGCTGGTTTGCTCCTGATCGGGCAAGTGCATGGGTATCTAATTATAGTCAGAGTACGCATCCATGAGGGATAAAAGTTCATGTCCAGCTGTTGAGTCTACGAGCTGGTCGATTCGGGGAAGTGGAAAACTGTCTTTGGAGCAAGCTTTATTCAAGTCTGAGTAGTCAATGCACATTCTCCATTTCCCGTTAGGCTTCCTGACAAGTACAGGATCAGACACCTAGTCCGGATATAATGCATCTCGGATAAACACGTTCGACTTGAGTTTATCTATGGCGCAGCGGATATTTCAAAAACAAATGTAGGTCGATGAATGTAGTAATCGGTGGATTGGAAGATACTGAAATGCCCAAATTCGTTGATCCGAAGATGCCAAATTCTAGCTATCCCGAACTCGTTGATCACGCACGATACCGGGTTCAAAGATCTTCAATTGTTCAAGTGTTGATCAAGCGTACTTGATTCCGCGAATCGGCTTCTGCAATCGTTGAATCGAGCGCACTCGATTATCCGAAAGAGGAGATAGGAGATTACACTTAACTACCAATTTGAATGAAAGCACAAAGCTAACAAAGAGAATTTATTCAAAAATCAACAACGTATACAAATGGCACCACTGGCCTATTTATAGCATTTTACAACTCACACGAAAAAATAACAAAATTACATCAACTCCTAAGTCGGTTCCGACTTACGACCTACGACCTATCATAACTCGGTGACGACTTAAGACAAAACAGTTACAACATAGCGACATAACAACATTACCAGTACAACACAACGACCTAAAACAAACAGGATACGACCTTAAAGAAGATGCGACCTACGACTTACAAAAATATAGCCTTATTACAACACTTAGGTCGTAGACGACCTAACTACTCACGACATAAGACCCACACGCCTTACGACTCAACAAACAACGGTAGAGATTTACTCGCAGAAGAATCAATGGCAACAAGCAAAAGCGACTTAAAAACATGCGGCATACCAGATCAGCGACTTAAGGAAATCAATGGCAGAGATTAACTCGGTCTAAGATTCAACGGCATCCAGAGCTTTGCGACCTAAAAGATAAGCGGTTTCAGAAACTTCGCGACCTAAACCTTGCGACCTAAGTCCTCGCGACTTAACTCCCCAGATCACCCAGCGACTTATCTTAAGTCGTTCCTGTTTCCTGCGACTTATCATAGGTCGTGACTTGTTAGGTCGTAGCACCCTGTTAGCTCGTTCTAGCGACCTATTTCTTATCTCGATAGGTCGTACACAAGTTAACTCGGTAAGTCGTTCCAGCGACCTATCTTCCAACTCGTTAGGTCGTACACGACCTAAAAACATGTTAGGTCGTTCCAGTTCCTCGTTAGCTCGCACATTCCCACTAGGTCGTTGTCGATCTTCACTAAGTCGTGGAAACAACTTAAGAGCTTTGTTAGGTCGGCTGCGGCCTAAAACTTGACCTTTCCACCATTCTTCACGAAATGTTAACTCGTTAATCTCCTCCTTAGGTCGTGAGCGACCTAAGACTTCTTTCCAGGCTACATCATCCTCCCCAGGTTGAGAAAAATTCGCCCTCGAATTTTCACCTTCTGCATCCACCACAACAAACTCATCCCCATGATATGGTATGAGATTCTTAACATTGAATACGTCAGACGTATACACATCATCTGGCAGCTTCAATTTATAAGCATTTTCATTAATTCGTTTCACAACTTCCACAGGACCAATTTTTCTGGCTTTCAACTTGTTATAAGCGCCTACTGGAAAATGATCCTTTGTTAACACTGCATAAACCAAATCACCTTCTTGAAATTCAACACTCCTTCGCTTCAGATCTGTAGAACGCTTATACTTCTCATTTGCTTTCTCCAATCGTTCCTGAACGATTTTGTGACATTCTGCCAATCCTTCAACAAAATCAACAGCTTTCTTAACTGTCTTCTTTGATTGTGGCACTACCGTTAAATCCAACGGACCCTTCGGTAAGCTTGAATATACTATCTGAAATGGACTGAACCCTGTGCTACGATTTACCGCATGATTATGAGAAAATTCTGCCTGGCATAACTTCACATCCCAACTCTTCAGATTATCTTGCACAAGACACCTCAGCAAATTCCCCAATGATCTGTTCACAACCTCAGTCTGTCCATCCGTTTGCGGATGATAAGCACTACTAAACTTCAGCTTTGTTCCCACCATTTTCCACAAACTCAACCAAAAGTGACTCAGAAATCGAGTATCTCTATCCGACACAATAGATTCTGGCAATCCATGAAGTCGATAGATCTCCTTGAAAAACAATTGAGCAACATGAACAGCATCCGCCGTCTTCTTACAAGCAATAAAATGTGCCATTTTCGAAAATCGATCAACCACCACATAAATGGAATCGTTACCACGCTGTGTCCTCGGTAGTCCCAACACGAAGTCCATACTCACATCAACCCATGGTTTAATTGGTACAGGTAACGGCATATATAACCCATCATTAGTTGCAGTTCCTTTCGAAATCTGACGGATATGACATCGCTCCACAAACCTCTCCACCTCTTTCCTCATCGATGGCCAAAAGTAAGATTGTGAAATCAACTGTAATGTACGGTCTCTACCCACGTGTCCTTCTTCATGTAGCTCTTTTACGATCTTCATTCTCAAACTACCTTCCGGTATGCACAATCGATTTCCTTTGAATAGAAAACCATCTATCATTATAAACTCATCCATCTCCCCATCCTTGACTTTATCAACAAACTTTGCAAAGTAAGGATCATTGTCAAATAATTCCGGTAACATTTCAAACCCCGTCACTTCAACCTTTAGTGTAGTCAACAAATGACTCCTCCTACTCAAAGCATCAGCCACACGATTCGTCACCCCTGACTTGTGTTTAACAACAAAAGTAAATTGTTGCAGATATGCAATCCACGATGTATGTCTCGCTGAAATCTTGTCTTGCCCTTGTAAATGCTTCAACGCCTCATGATCAGTGTAAAGAACAAACTCCTTCTGAAATAGATAGTGTCTCCAGTGTTTAATAGATTGCACAACAGCATAAAATTCAACATCATATGTACTGTATCTCTTCTTTGCTCCTGATAACTTCTCGCTAAAGTATGCAATCGGACGTCCCCTTTGACTCAATACTCCTCCAATTCCAACCTTGGATGCATCAGTATGTAGTTCAAACACTAACTGAAAATCTGGTAATATTAGAATTGGTGCAGACGTCAAGAGTTCTTTGATTCGCTCAAAAGCAACCCCTGCTTCCTCCGTCCATGCAAACTGTTTACCCTTCATACAATCTGTAACAGGCGCCATCACACTACTAAAGTGTGGAATGAACCTTCGATAGAATGAAGCCAACCCGTGAAAACTACGAGCTTCCGTTATCGTCTTGGGTTGTGGCCAATCTCGAATAGCTTCGACTTTACTTTGGTCAACCTGTATCCCTTTTTCCGACACAACATACCCTAGAAATAGAACACTCCTCGCCATAAAAACACACTTCTTTGTAGCAGCATAGAATTGTTCTTCACGTAGAATAATTAACACTTTCTTCAAATGTTGAACATGTTCTTCTGTACTAGCACTGTAGATCAGAATATCATCAAAGTAAACCACCACAAATTTTCCAATGTACGGTCTGAAAATTTGATTCATCACCCTCATGAATGTACTTGGTGCATTCGATAGACCAAACGACATCACCAGCCATTCATACAATCCTTCCCTCGTCTTGAATGCTGTCTTCCATTCGTCCTCTGGTCTAATGCGAATCTGATGATAACCGCTCTTCAAGTCAATCTTAGAAAAGATTACAGACCCACTAATTTGATCCAATAGATCATCAAGTCTCGGCATCGGAAATCTGTATCTGACTGTGATCTTATTCAATGCTCTACTATCTGTGCACATCCTCCACGTTCCATCCATTTTGGGTACCAATAGAGCTGGTACAGCACAAGGAATTAAACTCTCCTGCACACGCCCCTGTTCAAGCAATTCCTCTACCTGCCTCCGCAACTCTTCATGTTCCTTCGGACTCATTCGATAATGTGGTTTGTGTGGCAACACAGCACCTGGAACAAGATCTATCTGATGTTGTATATCCCTCAACGGTGGCAACTCCGTTGGTAACTCCTCTGGAAATACATCGTCAAATTCTTTCAAAACTGGTTTAACTTCTTCTGGAATTTCAACTTCTTCACTGCTCTCACGCCCAATTAACAAGAATACTTCCGACTCTTCTTCAACCTCCTTAACAAACTCCTTCAAAGATAACAAAGTTTTGAGCTCTTCAATCTCCTCCAACTTATTTTCCTCCTGTTGTCGCTTCTTTGGAACTAGAGTAATCTTTGTGCCTTCAAACATGAAACTGTAACTGTTGGTACGTCCATCATGTTGCACCGCCCTATCATACTGCCACGGTCTCCCCAGCAACAAATGACAAACGTCCATATCTACCACATCGCACCAGATTTCATCTTTATATTTCTTCCCAATTGAAAACTTCACACAAGCCCTTCGTCCAACCTTCACCTCCCCGCCTTTCCTCAACCAAGCTACCTTGTACGGTTTCGGATGTTTCTCAGTCTTCAACGCCAACTTCCTCACAGCTTCGGAAGAAATTATATTATCACAGCTTCCAGCATCAATAACAAATCTGCAAACTTTCCCCAAAATAGTGCATGTTGACTGAAAAATATTGCTCCTTAACCAACTACAATCCTCCTCTTGCTTTGGTGTTAAACAGGACCTCTTCATCATTAGATTGTAACCTTCGTCTCCCGTCACTTCTTCTTCCTCCTCATCAGGTGGTGAATTGGAACATTCAGCTTCTTCATCCTCATCCTCAACCTCCGCTATCATAGCTCTCTTCTTCGGCTTCGGACATTCGCTACTTTTGTGGCCTATTTCTTGGCAATTATAACATTTGAAACCATTATTGACTTTCGCCTTCTCAGCCTCCTTCACCACTGGTCTACTGATAGGTTTGGAAACATTAGAACTCCCACTAACACCCTTCACTTGATTGTTGGAATTAGTAAACACACCTCCTCCTCGTCTACCCTGCTTCTCCCAAGCCAACGCTTTCTGATGTGCTTCCGCTACAAATCTAGGATCAAACATGTTAACCATATCCTGAATCTGCATTCGCAACCCCCAACAAATCTGACTGTCAATTGTTCTTCTGTCTCCATAATATCATTCCTGGCAATCAGTTGATAAAATTCGTCAGCATAGTCATTCACAGATTTCATCCCTTGTCTCAAGTTCTGCAAACGTTGATACATCAAAGATTGATAATTATAAGGTAAGAACGTTGCTTTCATCAATTTCTTCATCTTCTCCCAAGATTCAACTTTTGACTTTCCCATTCGTTCACGTGTAAGTTTGGTTTGCTGCCACCATGCCAAAGCTCTACCCCTCAACCTCGTAGCAACCAACTTCACCCTACGATGTTCTGGAACTTCTTTGAAGTCAAAAATCTCTTCAACATTAGCTACCCAATCTAGAAACTCCTCTGCTTGCATACCACCTTTGAATTCAGGAATTTCAGTCTTCATCCCCGACTCCCATTTGTGATCATACTCAGAGTGTTTTCTTCCTTGTCCTCGTCCTTGTCCTCGAACACTACCACCATCATACTCCTCTTCAAAATCAGATGTATATCGTTGTCTATCTCGTCCACCTACATCTCTACTACCATCACGTCTACCACCATCATCCCTTCTATCTACATTCCTCCGTTCACGATCATCCACATTCCTCCCACGTCCTTGATCATTTTCAACACTTCTGTCTCGATTGGAATGTGGCGAGACTCTACTACCCCCATGGTTAGATTCAGGTGAAACCCTTCTCCGATTTTGATTCATCTCCGTCATAAGCTTCTCTAACCGGCCAATTCCTTCGTTAAGCTTTTCACTAAAGTTTTCATTGATTCTTTGCTCCATCTCATCAGCCTCTTCTCTTCGATACAAAGCTTCAACGTTTTGATGTCGATTGGCTCTCCTTGGCGGCATGATTGAAATCTTCACAAATTCTTCAACACTTCAAAATTCAAACACTTTTCGAACTTTGATCCTAAATGAAACGGATCGAAAACTTCCACTTTGTTGCAAATCGCGATGAACACGATGGACAAAGTTTCGGCCTCCCACTCAAATCCGATCAAACAACTTCAATATAAAGTCGAACACTTCAACTTGATCATGGCTCAACACTTCAAGCTCGGCTAATCACTTCAAACTTCAACTCTCGGCTCCAAGACTCGATCTAACTATGATTGGTTAGAACAAGCTCTAATACCAAAACTGGCGCAGCGGATATTTCAAAAACAAATGTAGGTCGATGAATGTAGTAATCAGTGGATTGGAAGATACTGAAATGCCCAAATTCGTTGATTCGAAGATGCCGAATTCTAGCTATCCCGAACTCGTTGATCGCGCACGATACCGCGTTCAAAGATCTTCAATTCTTCAAGCGTTGATCAAGCGTACTTGATTCCGCGAATCGGCTTCTGCAATCGTTGAATCGAGCGCACTCGATTATCCGAAAGAGGAGATAGGAGATTACACTCAACTACCAATTTGAATGAAAGCACAAAGCTAACAAAGAGAATTTTATTCAAAAATCAACAACGTATACAAATGGCACCACCGGCCTATTTATAGCATTTTACAACTCACACGAAAAAATAACAAAATTACATCAACTCCTAAGTCGGTTCCGACTTACGACCTACGACCTATCATAACTCGGTGACGACTTAAGACAAAACAGTTACAACATAGCGACATAACAACATTACCAGTACAACACAACGACCTAAAACAAACAGGCTACGACCTTAAAGAAGATGCGACCTACGACTTACAAAAATATAGCCTTATTACAACACTTAGGTCGTAGACGATCTAACTACTCACGACATAAGACCCACACGCCTTACGACTCAACAAACAACGGTAGAGATTAACTCGTAGAAGAATCAACGACAACAAGCTTCAGCGACTTAAAAACATGCGGCATACCAGATCAGCGACTTAAGGAAATCAATGGCAGAGATTAACTCGGTCTAAGATTCAACGGCATCCAGAGCTTTGCGACCTAAAAGATAAGCGGTTTCAGAAACTTCGCGACCTAAACCTTGCGACCTAAGTCCTCGCGACTTAACTCCCCAGATCACCCAGCGACTTATCTTAAGTCGTTCCTGTTTCCTACGACTTATCATAGGTCGTGACTTGTTAGGTCGTAGCACCCTGTTAGCTCGTTCCAGCGACCTATTTCTTATCTCGATAGGTCGTACACAAGTTAACTCGGTAAATCGTTCTAGCGACCTATCTTCCAACTCGTTAGGTCGTACACGACCTAAAAACATGTTAGGTCGTTCCAGTTCCTCGTTAGCTCGCACAATCCCACTAGGTCGTTGCCGATCTTCACTAAGTCGTGGAAACGACTTAAGAGCTTTGTTAGGTCGGTTGCGACCTAAAACTTGACCTTTCCACAATTCTTCACGAAATGTTAACTTGTTAATCTCCTCCTTAGGTCGTGAGCGACCTAAGACTTCTTTCCAGGCTACATCAATCTACCTCTTCCTTAAGGGCCGCAGATCTCTCTGGATCCATACCACGCCTTTTTTGCTTGACCGGGACGTGCCGTGGGTCAATATTCAATGTGTGGAACGCAATGTCCGGGGAGATTCCACACATGTCGGAGTGTGTCCAGGCAAACGCGTCGAGGTTTGCCTAGAGAAATTCAACCAATTCAACCAATTCCTCCTGCATCTGTTGGCTTAGCTGAGATCCAATCTTTATCATCTTAGAATCATCATTATCGTCGATCGGAACATCGATCGTCAGCTCGGCCGAGGAAGCTTGGCTGTCTTTACTTTCATCTTCACTTTCGGTATCTCTCGGGTCAAGATCCCTTGGGAATTGGTTGGGGTGCCCGGGCCTAGGCCCAAGTGTTAGCTGTCAATTTTCCGCAAAGCGGACGCAGAGAGATTCCTCTACGCCTTTTTCTTTTCGCTACGCCTCACGCAGCTCGGCAACATAACAGGCTCGTCCAGCAGCCTGGTCTCCCTGAACGACTCCAACTCCATTATCAGTAGGGAATTTTAAAGTCAGACACCAAGGGGCAATGGCAACCCTGAACTTAGCTAGGGTCGGTCAGCCCAAGAAAGCATTGGATGGCGAGTCTATGTCCAATACAACAAACTGTAATATCTGAACTCTTCGAGATTATCCAATTCCCAATTCCACTGGTAATTCGACCATCCCAGTGGGTATAATTGCACTTCCATTGAAGCCATGAACGCGAGATTGACAAGGCTTCAAATCCTTTGCTTCCATCTTCATCTGATCATAAGCTCGCTTAAACAATATGTTCACTGAACTTCCACTGTCTACCAAGATCCTCTTCATCCAAGAAGGACCTATTTGAGCTGAAATGACAAGTGGATCAATGGTTGGGGCTTCGACTCGATCGGCATCTCTATCTCGAAATATGATGTCGTCTGTCATCGTTCTCAGTTGCTTGGCCAGAGCCCCGTCTTCTAAATTACTACAACATTCGAAGCTCGCATGCCCAATGGAGCTGGCATACGACTCCATTTCCTTCTAGCTCCGATCTGCTGGATGAGGACCACCACTGACAGTATTAATCACCAACCTCCCGCCGGTACGAGCGGGTTCCTCCAATCTCGCCTGATTTTGTATTTGGTTTTGATTTGATGGGCCCGCTCCTCCAGACTGCGGCGCCCGCACAAACTGCTCCAACTTTCTCTCTCATATCAACTTCTCAATAATATCCAGTAAATGATGGCACTCGTTTGTGTTATGGCTATAGCCATCGTGAAATCTACAAAACTTCCCCGTTTGAATCTGTTTTTCTGATGATTGCTTTGGAGCAGGTTTCTTATATTGAATAGTATTACAGGTCTGCAAGTACACATTTTCTAGCAACGTATTCAAATGAGTATAATTGTCAAACATTGGAGCCCTATGTCGTGGCCCACGATTCTAATCCTGTTTTCTTGTTTTGATTCCCATTGCCTTTCTATTGATTCTATTTGTTCTGTATGTTCAATTGCACCTTTCTGGAACTCTCCCCGGTTTGTTTAACAGAGACATTGCTTTGGATTCCTTCCACACTGGGCCATGCGTCATCCTTTTTCCTAGACTGTTTCACATCCTTCCTTCTCAAGAACTGGGCTACCTTGGAATAGAAACTGTGATATCCCGGGATTTCGAGGAATTTAAAATGTGATAATCTCTTAATTTAAATTATTTTAAATTGATAAAATTGATATTTTCAAATATAAGTAACCAAATAAAAATAATGTGATGTTTTAATTATAGTATAGATTAATTTGTAATAAGATAATTATTTAAATTGTATTATTTTATAAATTTGATTTTAAATAGATTTATCATTTCCAATATTTAATAGTATTGTTTAAATATATATATATATTGTCTTGAGCAGTTTTATATCAATTTCAAAGTTAATAATATGTTTATTTAAAAATATAAATGTTGAGTTGATTTTTAAATTGGATTTTAAAAGTCAAATTTGAATTTGATTCTGGATTTAAATTTGAATCTTTAAAAGATAATTATTTTAATATATTTGGGTATAAAATGTATGAACAAGACTTTTATTTAAAATAAGATTTGTTTAAAATAATTTTCTTTAAAAGGAATTTTATTCATATAAATTTAGAAAGTGTTTATTTAATGGTAAATAAATACAAGAGATATTTTTACACTTAAAAATGAATGAAATATATTGTATATGATTTTATTAGGAAATAAATGAGTTTTATTTTATTTCTTTTAAAGGATTCATTTATTTATAATATAGAAAAGCATTTATAACTAATAAATGTATTTATCTATTTAAGAAATTAATATAAAAGCTTTTTAAAACTCTTTTTAAAAGAATATAAATGGATAATGACAAGTGTTAAATTTTTAAACATGAAAAATACATGTGTGAGATAATTAGCTAAGGTATGAGACATGTGTCATTTTCTTATCCTTTTTCTTTGATTTTTAATAAACCATAAATTAAGTTATATAAAAGCCTACATCTCCATTTCCTTTCTTTTTCTAATCTCAATTTCTAAACAAAGACAAAACTAAAATCAGAAAATTATTCAAACCGAAATCTCCTCCAAACCAAATTTGAAATAATCTTCTCAAACCAAAACTGAAATCATTTCCAAACCAAGAATCTACAAACTGAAATGATCATCTTCAAAACCAAAACCAGATAATTATTCAAACCAAAATCATCTCACAACCAAAAGCTAAATTCATTTCTCAAACCAAAAATATACAACCTGAAGCCATTGTTCTCAGACCTGAAATCTTATTTCAAACCAAATCAAGGCCCTGTTAAACATTGTACAAGTTCAAAACAAACCTGCAATGTTTTTAAGACCTGTGACAATCATCCTTCAAGCCTGTAACCATTTGCTTGTTTCAAAATCAAGTCTGTCACCATTCCAAGTGCATGCAAGAGCTTTTCAAAATTTAAAAGGAATCAAGGAAGTCAAATTGAAAGCAAGTTCCTGTTTTTAAAAAGAAATGAAGCAGATGAAATTTCAAAAGCTTCCAGTTTTCAAAAGATCACAGTTTATAGCTTCTCTGTTCAAAATTTTAGGTGAGTAAACTATATTTTTAAAGTTTTAAAAGTTAAGTAGAATTTTCTGATTTGCATGTGAAATATGTGATGATTGCCTGCATATGTGTAAATAAGTGTAGAAATTTAGTATATATGATTTTATTGAAGTGTGCCTGTCTGATTGAATTCATATTGAATTTATGTTTATGACTTGAATTCATATTTATAACTTGACAATTCATTTTATAGTTCTAATCATAGAAAGCCCTGTTTTTTCTGATAAGCAAGATCTGTGAGTAAAATATTTATTTAAAAGCCTAAGTAGATAGATGTCTGTTGCATGTGAAATTCTATGTTGAAGATTGCTTTGCCTGTATATATATAAGTAAATCTCTGAATATATGTATCTGTTTGAAGTGTACATGTCTGATTTCATATGTATATCTCTGTTCATAATTCAGAGTTTAAAGTTTTGATCAAATTTCAAAATCTTTTCATCTGTTCTCTGTCAGGCTTTAGAATTCAAACAAGATTTGTTTGTTTAATTCTAATCTAAGTTTTGAAAATTTTAATTAAGCAAGAAAAGTAGAATATCACCTGTAAAAGAAAAATGACAGTAAGAATTTTATACATATGTCGAAATTCAAACTCTAAAATCCTAAGTTTTTCTTTTATAACCTGAATCGTTGACTTAAATCATGATTTTTAAGAGTAAATTCATAATTTTTAAAATTCTATTAAGTGAGATATCGGGTTTTGTTCAGAAAGTAAATTTTGGGTCTTTTCTGATGATCGATGGAGTTTGGTTGGTCGTGGTCATTTCTGGAGTTGGCTGTGAGGTCTTTGGTCAAGGCAAAAATGGGTGGTGAGTTGTCTGATGGTCGTGGCAACGGCGGCAGGTGGATTTATGTTTTAAGCCCTAAATTGGTCGAAGTCTGGAAACAGGGTAAATGCAGAGTCTATGGTGAATCGAGTTTCACGGGGCTTGGGAAAATGATAGCTTGAAGGTCAGCGAGTGTGTGGCCGGAGTTCCAGGAGTTCTGGTGGTTGGCGGCGGCAGTTCGAGGAAAATTTAGGCGATGGGTTAGTTCCAGGAATTTATCGAGTCACCTCGATTTCGATATAGAATTTGTTAGAGTGGTTGGGTTGTCGGAATCAGGTAGGATGGTGATCGTCGAGGTGCGAGGGTTGTCGGAGATGGTCGGAACATCGCCAGTGGACTGTGCACGTGCACGTGAACGAGGATGAGTGTCAGTGTATCAGTTCGTTTAGCTTTTGGGTTCGTGGGTGTTTTTCTCGAAGTTGGTCTCGGGAAGAAAGGGTTTGAACTCGAGTAATATTATAGGGAGATACGCGAGAAAGTGAAACTGTTAAAAGTTTTACAGTTTAAACTTTAAAACAAACAGTGGTAAAATTTCTCGGGAAGGAACTCGTGAAAATAAGGCTTTGACTCGGGATTGTTTCCGGGTTGTATGCGAGAATTTTAGAGAACTGTTATGTTCAAAACAGTTTTTAAATTTAAAAATAAACTCTGATTTAAATGAAAAAGGGAAGATGTATTTGTTTTGTTCAAATATATATGAGTTAAACCCAAAGATAATGTTAAACCAGTTTTTAATATTTAAAATAAAAGTAAGTTTAAATTTAAATAATCAAGTTAAGTTTATTGTCTTGAAATTTCATTTCTTTGAAATGAATGATTTGAATAAATTAAATTGTATGAATTGATTTACTTAATTTTATTAAGTAAAATCTTAAGTTATTTTCAAACTAAATTTGAAAATAAGGTAATTAATAAGGAAATGGTTTGTCTTAAAACTTAATTTAAGTTTAATAATAATGGAATGAATAAAGAATGATTTATTAAATTAAATTAGTGAATGATTAAGGATAAGTGAATTAACAATTAAGTTTTCAAGTGTTTTATTAACTTGTAATTAAGGTTTGTTAATTTATATAAAGGTAAGTAGTTAATGATTATTTATTTTTAAACTTAATGATTTAATTAAGTGAGTTAATTCTAAGATAAAATGTTTTATTGATAATGTTTTATCTTAAAATAATTAAGATTTTTAATGAGTTGAAATTAATCAAGTTAAATTTATTTATTTAATTAATTTTTGATAAGGATTAATTAAGAATTAATTAAAATAGTAATTAAGAAGTACTTAATAAGTTTTGTTAAGTAATAATTAAGTTTTCTTAATTAATAATTAAGAAATTATTAATTTATAATTAAAGTTAATTAAGGATTAATTAACTGTTATAAGGTTAGTTAATTATCATTAAAGATTGATTAATAGATAATTATGGATTAATTAAATTGGTAATTAAGGTTGTTAATTAATAATTAAGTTTTATTAATTGATAATTAAGAAGTAATTAATTAGTTAATTAAGTTTAAGTAATTAATTATAAAAGTAATTAAGGATTGATTACTTTGTATTAAAGAATATTGATTAATAATTAAGGTTTATTAATTAATAGTTAAAGAATAATTAATCAAGGATTAATTAAATTGTTTAAAGGGTAATTAAGGATGAGTTACTCAGTTATGATTTAGGAATGAATGTGATTTATTTAAGTTAATTAATTTGTTAATTAATTAAAGATAGTCACTTGGTAATTAAGTATAATTACTTAATAAGATTGGATAAGAGTAATTACTTAGTGTAAGTAATTGATAAATGAATTATTGTATGAAATTGGTGTAATTAATCAAAAAGGATTTATAAAAGAAATTAAAGTAATTAAGAATAGTTAATTACTGTTGATGATTATGTAAGGTTGATAAATGAAAGTAATTAATTAATGCATGATTAATTAATGTAATTAATTAAGGAATAATGTAATTAATTAAAGGTTAATTAATTAATTAAAGTAATTAATTAAGGATCATTAATTATTATAATTAAGGAGAGTAATTAAAGGTTAATTACTATAAATGATTAAGGATAATTAATTTGTGAAATTAATTAAGGATAATTACTTTATGTAATAAATAATTAATCAAGAGTGATTAATATTTAATGATTAATTAATTAAATGGATTGTAATTAATTAATGTTGATTAAGCAAGAATAGGATTTAATTCTTAAGTAATTAATTTAATTTAAGTTGATTAAATTGATTATAATAGAGATTAATAAATGGTTGCTTATGAATGATGGTTGAGTATAGAATGTCTGATTTGGTTGATATCTATTGGATGATATGCTATGATATTCTGTGAAATGATATTGGATATATCTGTGATAAATGTGCGATATTTATCTAAGTTAATGCTATGTGAATTCAAGTATTAAATTGAATTGAATTGTTTAAACCTTTAAACAACTTGGCCTTAAAAGATACGTTTTGGATTTCGATGAGACCGGGATCGGGTTTGCTACAGTACAGCATGATAGGGGGTTCTCGCTTCGCGGTTTGGTGGTGAACGGGAGACTCTTACCCCTACATGTCCCATTGAGGGGTTGGTTGCGAGTCGAGAGGCTGGCCGTAAAAGCAAATTCGAGGTACCAATGTAAGCCACGGTGGGGCTGGGATGGTTGAAAAGCCTACCAGTTGAGGCCGCTGTCGATGGTTGAAAAGCCTAGACCGTTACATTTGGTATCAGAGCAATTGGTTGAGTGAATACCTAGGCTCTGCAGTGGTGTCTATCTTGAGAGAGCGTATTTGTAATTTTTACTATATATATATATATCTATTCTACCTATTTGTTGGATTATCTGTTCGGGTTTTCCAATATGAGTTATAAAGGTAGATAGGGTAGTGGTGTGTGTAACACGACTACTACAATTGGTTGGAGTCCGAGTATTGAGGTTGGAAGTGTATTGTCGAGACTGTAGATCTAATACTGTCTCGAGTTATCTTTGATATGGTGTAAGGATTTCATATCTCTGAAGGAAACCTGTTAAGGTTCAGAGTTTATTATTGAAGTATAAGTTGAATCGCGCTCGTGTGGGCGGATTTTTGAGAGTTTGGATCTGTTGGTTGAACAGAAGCGAGTGATGGTATTTTGGGTAAATCAGGAAAGTAGTAACTGTGTGATGAGACGCAGTGACTATGGATATCTCCGACGATGTTTCTGTTTGGAGAAAGTTTAAGGAAGTATATCTGCATTCGGTGATGTGGCTGAGTTCAGCATGATGTTTGTGTGTTCGGTTTGAGGTCCGAGTTTCTCTAGAAGCTTTGGATAAGGAGTCTTTGACATCTGTGGCAGCAGTGCAGCTCGAGTGTTCTGTGTTCCTGCTGGAAGATCTTTTGGCTTAGCAGTTCGTAGAGTGGAGTTCAGAAGCTGCGGAGTAGATTCATTTTTCCAAATGGATTGGTCAAGTATAGATTGTTCTGATGGGTAAAGAAAGAACAGTATCTTTGGATATTGGACTGGATAGAATCGCAAAAGTGACTTGCGATAATTGAGTATTCTCTTGAGTAATCTTTTGCTTAAGTTTGAGGCATCTCTAGAAGATGTAGGAGTTATAGAGTTGTCAGAGATTTTATGGGAAGTGTTGATCTAGTTTGTGTTCGAGTTTATCGACGGCATCCAGATCAGAGTTGAGCAGCGAAAGCTTGGTAATAGTTGTTCTAGAGTAGAAGCAACCGGAAGTTGTAATAATTTCTACAGGAAGTTTTTCAAGATCTGAAGGTCAGATTGGTGAGCGCATCTGTTTTGTCTTTTCCGGATAGGAGAAGTATTTGGAATCTACCGATGATTGAGGAGTAGAGTTTGAGTTCTGGATTTCCGTAGATCTAGAGAGGATCCGTTTATTGGATTGTTTTTGATCCGGTTTGTTTCAAGAAGCATCAGCGATGGTTGAGCTGATCAGGGAAGGATGAAGGCAGCCCAGAATCGTCAGAAGAGTTCTGTGGATTAGAGATGGAGAATTTGGAATTCGAAGTTGGAGACTTCGTTGTTATTTCTCTAGTAAAAGGGAGCAAGTAAGATTGGGTAAGATTAGAAAGATAGCTCCGAGTATATTGGATCTTTCTGATTTTTGTGAGGATAAGTGTTTTGGCTTCGGTATTGAATTACCAGTTTGGATTTAGTAGAGCAAGTAACCCAGTATCTGTATCGGGGAAACTCTGGATAATTTTAGGTAGTTTATCCGGATCTATGTTCGGATAGCTAGAATTGTTGTTTGTATGAATTGTTGCTTGGATGAAATTGTTTGTTTGGATGAATGGTTGTTTGTTTGATAGTGTATGGCTGATAAGTATACTTAAATTGTTTTAAAATGGATTGAAATAAAATAAAAAGTTGGATTATCTTTTGTTTTAAATTTCGAGGACGAAATTCTTTTAAGGGGGAAGGAATGTGATATCCCGGGATTTCGAGGAATTTAAAATGTGATAATCTCTTAATTTAAATTATTTTAAATTGATAAAATTGATATTTTCAAATATAAGTAACCAAATAAAAATAATGTGATGTTTTAATTATAGTATAGATTAATTTGTAATAAGATAATTATTTAAATTGTATTATTTTATAAATTTGATTTTAAATAGATTTATCATTTCCAATATTTAATAGTATTGTTTAAATATATATATATATATATTGTCTTGAGCAGTTTTATATCAATTTCAAAGTTAATAATATGTTTATTTAAAAATATAAATGTTGAGTTGATTTTTAAATTGGATTTTAAAAGTCAAATTTGAATTTGATTCTGGATTTAAATTTGAATCTTTAAAAGATAATTATTTTAATATATTTGGGTATAAAATGTATGAACAAGACTTTTATTTAAAATAAGATTTGTTTAAAATAATTTTCTTTAAAAGGAATTTTATTCATATAAATTTAGAAAGTGTTTATTTAATGGTAAATAAATACAAGAGATATTTTTACACTTAAAAATGAATGAAATATATTGTATATGATTTTATTAGGAAATAAATGAGTTTTATTTTATTTCTTTTAAAGGATTCATTTATTTATAATATAGAAAAGCATTTATAACTAATAAATGTATTTATCTATTTAAGAAATTAATATAAAAGCTTTTTAAAACTCTTTTTAAAAGAATATAAATGGATAATGACAAGTGTTAAATTTTTAAACATGAAAAATACATGTGTGAGATAATTAGCTAAGGTATGAGACATGTGTCATTTTCTTATCCTTTTTCTTTGATTTTTAATAAACCATAAATTAAGTTATATAAAAGCCTACATCTCCATTTCCTTTCTTTTTCTAATCTCAATTTCTAAACAAAGACAAAACTAAAATCAGAAAATTATTCAAACCGAAATCTCCTCCAAACCAAATTTGAAATAATCTTCTCAAACCAAAACTGAAATCATTTCCAAACCAAGAATCTACAAACTGAAATGATCATCTTCAAAACCAAAACCAGATAATTATTCAAACCAAAATCATCTCACAACCAAAAGCTAAATTCATTTCTCAAACCAAAAATATACAACCTGAAGCCATTGTTCTCAGACCTGAAATCTTATTTCAAACCAAATCAAGGCCCTGTTAAACATTGTACAAGTTCAAAACAAACCTGCAATGTTTTTAAGACCTGTGACAATCATCCTTCAAGCCTGTAACCATTTGCTTGTTTCAAAATCAAGTCTGTCACCATTCCAAGTGCATGCAAGAGCTTTTCAAAATTTAAAAGGAATCAAGGAAGTCAAATTGAAAGCAAGTTCCTGTTTTTAAAAAGAAATGAAGCAGATGAAATTTCAAAAGCTTCCAGTTTTCAAAAGATCACAGTTTATAGCTTCTCTGTTCAAAATTTTAGGTGAGTAAACTATATTTTTAAAGTTTTAAAAGTTAAGTAGAATTTTCTGATTTGCATGTGAAATATGTGATGATTGCCTGCATATGTGTAAATAAGTGTAGAAATTTAGTATATATGATTTTATTGAAGTGTGCCTATCTGATTGAATTCATATTGAATTTATGTTTATGACTTGAATTCATATTTATAACTTGACAATTCATTTTATAGTTCTAATCATAGAAAGCCCTGTTTTTTCTGATAAGCAAGATCTGTGAGTAAAATATTTATTTAAAAGCCTAAGTAGATAGATGTCTGTTGCATGTGAAATTCTATGTTGAAGATTGCTTTGCCTGTATATATATAAGTAAATCTCTGAATATATGTATCTGTTTGAAGTGTACATGTCTGATTTCATATGTATATCTCTGTTCATAATTCAGAGTTTAAAGTTTTGATCAAATTTCAAAATCTTTTCATCTGTTCTCTGTCAGGCTTTAGAATTCAAACAAGATTTGTTTGTTTAATTCTAATCTAAGTTTTGAAAATTTTAATTAAGCAAGAAAAGTAGAATATCACCTGTAAAAGAAAAATGACAGTAAGAATTTTATACATATGTCGAAATTCAAACTCTAAAATCCTAAGTTTTTCTTTTATAACCTGAATCGTTGACTTAAATCATGATTTTTAAGAGTAAATTCATAATTTTTAAAATTCTATTAAGTGAGATATCGGGTTTTGTTCAGAAAGTAAATTTTGGGTCTTTTCTGATGATCGATGGAGTTTGGTTGGTCGTGGTCATTTCTGGAGTTGGCTGTGAGGTCTTTGGTCAAGGCAAAAATGGGTGGTGAGTTGTCTGATGGTCGTGGCAACGGCGGCAGGTGGATTTATGTTTTAAGCCCTAAATTGGTCGAAGTCTGGAAACAGGGTAAATGCAGAGTCTATGGTGAATCGAGTTTCACGGGGCTTGGGAAAATGATAGCTTGAAGGTCAGCGAGTGTGTGGCCGGAGTTCCAGGAGTTCTGGTGGTCGGCGGCGGCAGTTCGAGGAAAATTTAGGCGATGGGTTAGTTCCAGGAATTTATCGAGTCACCTCGATTTCGATATAGAATTTGTTAGAGTGGTTGGGTTGTCGGAATCAGGTAGGATGGTGATCGTCGAGGTGCGAGGGTTGTCGGAGATGGTCGGAACATCGCCAGTGGACTGTGCACGTGCACGTGAACGAGGATGAGTGTCAGTGTATCAGTTCGTTTAGCTTTTGGGTTCGTGGGTGTTTTTCTCGAAGTTGGTCTCGGGAAGAAAGGGTTTGAACTCGAGTAATATTATAGGGAGATACGCGAGAAAGTGAAACTGTTAAAAGTTTTACAGTTTAAACTTTAAAACAAACAGTGGTAAAATTTCTCGGGAAGGAACTCATGAAAATAAGGCTTTGACTCGGGATTGTTTCCGGGTTGTATGCGAGAATTTTAGAGAACTGTTATGTTCAAAACAGTTTTTAAATTTAAAAATAAACTCTAATTTAAATGAAAAAGGGAAGATGTATTTGTTTTGTTCAAATATATATGAGTTAAACCCAAAGATAATGTTAAACCAGTTTTTAATATTTAAAATAAAAGTAAGTTTAAATTTAAATAATCAAGTTAAGTTTATTGTCTTGAAATTTCATTTCTTTGAAATGAATGATTTGAATAAATTAAATTGTATGAATTGATTTACTTAATTTTATTAAGTAAAATCTTAAGTTATTTTCAAACTAAATTTGAAAATAAGGTAATTAATAAGGAAATGGTTTGTCTTAAAACTTAATTTAAGTTTAATAATAATGGAATGAATAAAGAATGATTTATTAAATTAAATTAGTGAATGATTAAGGATAAGTGAATTAACAATTAAGTTTTCAAGTGTTTTATTAACTTGTAATTAAGGTTTGTTAATTTATATAAAGGTAAGTAGTTAATGATTATTTATTTTTAAACTTAATGATTTAATTAAGTGAGTTAATTCTAAGATAAAATGTTTTATTGATAATGTTTTATCTTAAAATAATTAAGATTTTTAATGAGTTGAAATTAATCAAGTTAAATTTATTTATTTAATTAATTTTTGATAAGGATTAATTAAGAATTAATTAAAATAGTAATTAAGAAGTACTTAATAAGTTTTGTTAAGTAATAATTAAGTTTTCTTAATTAATAATTAAGAAATTATTAATTTATAATTAAAGTTAATTAAGGATTAATTAACTGTTATAAGGTTAGTTAATTATCATTAAAGATTGATTAATAGATAATTATGGATTAATTAAATTGGTAATTAAGGTTGTTAATTAATAATTAAGTTTTATTAATTGATAATTAAGAAGTAATTAATTAGTTAATTAAGTTTAAGTAATTAATTATAAAAGTAATTAAGGATTGATTACTTTGTATTAAAGAATATTGATTAATAATTAAGGTTTATTAATTAATAGTTAAAGAATAATTAATCAAGGATTAATTAAATTGTTTAAAGGGTAATTAAGGATGAGTTACTCAGTTATGATTTAGGAATGAATGTGATTTATTTAAGTTAATTAATTTGTTAATTAATTAAAGATAGTCACTTGGTAATTAAGTATAATTACTTAATAAGATTGGATAAGAGTAATTACTTAGTGTAAGTAATTGATAAATGAATTATTGTATGAAATTGGTGTAATTAATCAAAAAGGATTTATAAAAGAAATTAAAGTAATTAAGAATAGTTAATTACTGTTGATGATTATGTAAGGTTGATAAATGAAAGTAATTAATTAATGCATGATTAATTAATGTAATTAATTAAGGAATAATGTAATTAATTAAAGGTTAATTAATTAATTAAAGTAATTAATTAAGGATCATTAATTATTATAATTAAGGAGAGTAATTAAAGGTTAATTACTATAAATGATTAAGGATAATTAATTTGTGAAATTAATTAAGGATAATTACTTTATGTAATAAATAATTAATCAAGAGTGATTAATATTTAATGATTAATTAATTAAATGGATTGTAATTAATTAATGTTGATTAAGCAAGAATAGGATTTAATTCTTAAGTAATTAATTTAATTTAAGTTGATTAAATTGATTATAATAGAGATTAATAAATGGTTGCTTATGAATGATGGTTGAGTATAGAATGTCTGATTTGGTTGATATCTATTGGATGATATGCTATGATATTCTGTGAAATGATATTGGATATATCTGTGATAAATGTGCGATATTTATCTAAGTTAATGCTATGTGAATTCAAGTATTAAATTGAATTGAATTGTTTAAACCTTTAAACAACTTGGCCTTAAAAGATACGTTTTGGATTTCGATGAGACCGGGATCGGGTTTCCGTATACCGGATTTCCAGGTCTGGAGACCCGAATACCACATCGATCCAAATTAACGATAGGTCGTGAATCTCAAGTGAAGATGAAGATTCAGAGTGCAAGGGTTATTGTCGTTAACTCTGAGGGTGATTCCAAAACAAGTGTAACGAGATAATGCCTTCGGTTTCGTTCGAACCCGGAACGAACTTGTATGGATTGAATGCTTTCAAAACATCGTCAGGTGGACGATGAGCATTCTAAGTGAAGTGTTCTGATTAAAGGTAATCGTGACCTCAAGCCTCATCAACCGGGAATGGCTAAAACAGGGGAGGTGCAGCAAGGCTTCGTGGGTAGCGCCCACTGAGAGTAAGGTCATCCCTGTCTAGATGTCCCTTTCTATTTTCGACTTAGTGGTACGGTTGCAGTACACAACCGTGGGGTGATTTTATTCGGAATTATCCAGTAAGGGATGGTTCCGGCTTTGTGTTGCAGGGGAGCGGGCGTACTCCTCGGTACGGTGATCTAGGCCACGTACTGTGACGGGCGGTACCCCAGTAGCCCTGCCATTGTATGGAAATCCAACTTCCAATAAGTGATAACGGACTTGATTGTATAACCCACTTTGTTGGCTAGTATGCTGGAATTTAATAATGTAACAATTTCAGCTATTTCATATTTATTTGAAAACCCTAGACCTATTATAATACAATCGAATTTCCTATCAAATGTTTTGGTTAGCGTAAGGTAAAAACTTACCCATGTTTATGTGTGGGAAGTCTTACGTGATACCTTTGTTTTCAAAAGGTTTTGAAGTTAAGCAATTTAAACCGTTTACTCACACCAGACCCATGTCTGACCCAAGTGTTTATTTCTGTTTTATATAAACTCTTGGGTACTCAAATTTTTACGAGTAGCCAAGGGAGTCAGGTTTGCTTTGACGAATATTCTGGAGGAGCAATGGAGCAGGAGGCTTCGACGTTCATAGATATAGTATTCCGCTGTGTTGATCTCTGAGTCATTTGTTATCTGTGTTTGAGTTGTAATAACTAGACAGGTGTTTATAACTGTCTAGTATGTGTTGTATATGCTGTGTACTCTGATAGTTGTTGTATATGAAACTATGTAATAGTTTATGTTATTAATATAATTTATTCGTTCCGCTGTTTAGATTCTGTTGTTGTTTCTTTCTTTCTTCTCTTCTTTTCTCTTTCTATCCCTTTCTTTCTTATTAGCGATACGACTTTCTGGTCGATGAAAGTCGGGTCGTCACAGAAACGGTCCTATGGCATATGGGGTTTTCCGGCCAACCAGTTGCCAAATTCAAAATCGGGATCGATCCCCTTACTCAGTGCCATCAGAATTGAGTTGTCATTGGGATTGCTAATTTCAGCGCATGCAGCGTGAAACCTCTCCAAATATCGCTTGAGTGTCTCTCCGGGAGCTTGAGTGACACTAGAAAATGTGTTAACATCTTTCGGTCTGGTGACATGCATGTGAAACTGTTCAAAAAACTTCGTTTCCAACTAGTCAAAACATGAGATAGATCGAGGTAGCAAACGGGTAAACCACATAGTTGTTATGCCCCCTAGGGAGATCGGGAAACTCCGACACTTGACCGCATCATCGACTCGTGCAGCATTCATCAACCATTCGTACTTTAAAATGTGCTGGTTAGGATCATATCTCCCTTCATAAATAGGTAGAGTTGGCATTCTGAATCGCCGAGGTGGTTCAGCGTAGAGTATATCATCAGTGAAGGGGGTATGACTCCGGGGAAATTCCCTAGTCGTCATTGGTAAGGCCCTGACTTTCACAGATCATCTGATGGATCATTTTCGGGATATCCAGCATCTGGATGTTCTGGGCATGCTGAGCCAAGGTGTGGTCGGGTTGCACAATGCGAGGATGGGTCGAACGCGGTCAATGGTCCATATCTCGCCTCCTTAGTTCTTGGTCTTCAGGAACATAAGGTTCAGGAGTATAATCGCATTGATGGTGGGTCGGATCTGTTCGATTCCGAGCGTCAACTTCCAACTCAATAGCAGCGGTGGTAGTGCGGTTGTCGGTAATATGATAAGGGACATTACCTCCTCGGGAGGAGGGTCCGGTCTGATGGCTGGTTGATGGGCCAGCCCTTAGTTGCCCAAGATTCAAGGTGCACTGATGTCCACTAGCCTGTCACCCTGTGTATAACTTCCATCCAGCCGTGGATGTGTGGATCTGTGATTAAAGTCAGTAGAGGCTAAACTTTCAGTGGATGAATAGGAAGCCTGATCCCTTTTGGACCTCCTTTATCTTTGACGATTCAGTTGATTGGTCAATTCCACGTTGGCACGGAGTTGCTGAGTGAGCTGCTGGAGGCTTTGAGTCAGCTCTTGCATTAACATTTGGAACTCATCCCTGGTGATAGGGCCTTGCGGATCTGAGGGTTCAGCAGCATTTTGGTTGGTAGGAGGAAGTTGCGCGGGGTTCTATCTGTCTCTTCCTTATGGATCTGCAGCTGTTGAAGTAGTCCTAGTGTTGACCATGGTGGGTAGCGAAGCTTTCTCCTAGACTTGGTACAAATCCGAATAGGATGGAAGAACTTCTGAACTTGAAATCTGGATCTTCTCCTTAGATTCTTGCAATCCGATATCGGTAGTAGATACAATGAGCAGGAGAAAAACTGGGTTCTCTCAGTGAAAGCACCAAAGTGTTTGTACCGAAATTGGGCATAACACTCTTCGGATGTGTTTTAAGAGATAAAATGAAGAATATAAATGGAAAATGAGGAAGATCTAACAAACACACCAATCGATAAATAGGAAAAACGCATAGAAACACACAGATTTAGAGTGGTTCGGCGTATGGCCTACGTCCACTACGGAATGGCTAACTTTTATTGATTTTTGCTTGCTGGTTACAATGAATTACAACAGTACAATCCAAGTAAAATAGTGATTTCGGTAGAGTCTGGACGTAGAAGAGCCACAAGTCCCTTTTCAGTAGGTCCTGGGCCGTAATTTATAGACATAGGCAGCAAATATCTCACCCAGTTCTCGGAAGACCTCTTCTCTCACCTGGGCGGGCCCATGCAATCGATCCCCGGTGGTTTAGACTTGATCCGTGATCGATACGAATGAAATTCGTATCGATCAAGATTCAGCCCAATCGAGTCGAGATCGATCATGAACATTCCTGAGGTTGCACGCAAGCTCCTGTGAAAATTTGGTAGCATTTAGACCTGTAGATCTCGAGTTATGATCGATGCAAGTTTGAATTTATTGAAGGCTGCTGAGTTTGCATCGCTTCTGTTCGCATCGCTCTTGTTCGTATCGCTTTCGAGCACGTGATGGCTAGGTGACGTGGCGCTAACTTTTAGGATCGATCCACTTTTTATGCCGAGTGACCGAGTCATCCACTTGACTATGCCTTCTTCATATCGATTATGTGAAGCTCTGTTCGTATCGATCATTTCACACATCCTTTGTATCGATGACTTAGAGGCCGTTTCGTATCGCTCATTGTATGCAGTCTTCGTATCGACTATCCGGTGATATGTTTCGTGTCGATGGAAGGGAATTGATACAAGATGACTGGGTGGCAACTGATACGAAATGAATAGAGGGTGATCGATACGAAATGGACGTTTCTCAAGGAATAATGGATACGAAGGGGAGTGATATTTGATGGATACGAATAGGTTCATTGTAAGGTGATGGATACGAATTGAGGCTCGTGGACCGATGGATACAAAATGGATCAATGCGAAATAGATGGATACGAACAGAACGTGCTTTTCATAGATTTTGATCGATCCATAACTTGAGCATACGAACCCCGATCGACTTGAAATTTGAAATGTTGGCTTTCATAGCTTTTCTTGTCGTTCCATATCAATTGTAGCTTGATCCGGACTCGGGAAAAGTATATCAGTATCTATAGTAGACTTATGTACAATCGATCTCCAAAATGGACCGTCTTCAGTTTCCGGCCGATTCCCTTGGTATCACGGCCTTGCCAAAAGACGGGATAACACTTCAACTGCGATCAAATTGGCCATTAAAAGAACTAGTGCAAAGAGCTTGCTTAGGATGGAAGAGGTAAAGTGTTTGCATTGGAGCTAGCTACTTTAAGGCCAATGGTAGAGGAAAAAGGAAAGGATGTGTTGGGAGGTAAGCTTTTGATTCATGGCATGTCAATTAGCATTCTATTTGATACTGGTTAATCTCATTCTTATGTATCTCTTTGTTTTGTAGATAAGCTTAACCTAGAACCCTCATGCTTACTTACTTCCTTAAGGGTTGCGAATCCAATAAGAGGATATGCGACACTCGGGATGATGTGTGACCACTTAGAGTTTGATTTGTTAGGTTATACCTGTGTTTGTAGTTTGCATGTGTTTGATTTCGTAGGGTTCAGAGTTATTTTGGGTATGGATTGATTAAGTAAGTACGATGCTAGGATATTTTGCCACATGTTCGTCCACAGAAATTCTATCGGTTTAGAAAACCGTTGAGCGAATTTATAATAAAATGTATCGCAAGCGCATAGCGTACAAATGTTAGTACGTGCCAAGTGCGGGTCGATCCATAGAGAATTATTAGATTTGAAATTCCTATTCAATCAAATTAACCAAAGATTTTAGAATGTTGTTAACTACTAAAAATTGCGAAAACTAATAACTACGAAAGTGAATGAAAACTATGAGAGTTTGAAGGAAATTTAGAAGTAATTTCCACTCTCTAGATCACATAAATCAACAAAATGAAGTTATGATCTCTCGTTTTGTCAATAGTGAAATTAGTTGATGTGCTTATCATAAGTATGGCATATTTGTGTTATTAATTAGCCCAATATAAATCATCAAACTATAACACAACCACTAATACACTTTTAACGCTCATGAAATATGACAACAAAGTTGAAAGCAAAATCTATTTTAAGTATGGCCTATTAACAATTGATTAGAAATATGGACCATCAAATTTTGATTTAAACATTCACTTCATTACCATAATCATATGTAGATGAAGAGGTAATTTTTGTTTGTGATTGTTTCAGATAGCCTATTTGGTGTCAACAACATAGGCTATCAAATTCAAATCTAAACAATAAAATTTAACCACTTCCAAACATTTCATTTAAGTACAAAAGAGATCATAAATGATCAAAATGTTGAATCTACATACCAGAGAGCTTCATTACCCCTAAATTGAAGGGGTTTAGCCTCTCATATTTGTTATCAAATCAACAAATATAGATTGCAACATGAAAAAAAAGAAGAGGAAAAAGAGAGCTAATGAAATAGAGAGCTAATTAAAGAAAATGAAAGCTATTCTACTTGCATGAAAAATAAATCTACACTATTAACAGAAAGTAAATAAGCATGTAAAAGAAATGAGCGTGTATTAAATTACATAAAAGAAATTACATAAAAAGAAAAAGGCTAAGTAGCCATGAAAATAAAAGAGAAGAGAGCCTAAGGGAAGAGAGAATAAGAGAAGAGAGGAGGGTTACTTGAAGCATAAGGGGTATTTATACATGTATGAAACCCTAATTCACGTTTTTGGGAACTACCCAAAATACCCTCTTAGGAAGTGTGGTGGCCAAGTAATCATTAGCATCAAATAATCATCCATTAAGTGTGCATGAAGGTTTAATGGCCTTTAGCATGTACATTAGCTCCTAAGTGTACATTAAGGTAGGTGAGTAGGTGGGGTCCTCCATGATTATGACTATGAATTATTTCTATCTTCATTCCTTTGTATCTTCATGTAATAACTTGTATTTGAGTTTAAATTCCTGTATATATATAGAAATTTCCAATTAAATTTTCTCAAATTAATATATGCACAAAGATGATCATTTTGCCCTGGATGAAGATGAATATGTGACGATTTGAAACTAATTTGAATTTTGGTTTAAACATGTTAAAACACCCAATATGATCATTTATTTAGTTTAATTCGATAAAATATGGTAGTAAAAATATGCACATTTATATGCACATCAAATGCCCCTACACTTATCTTTTTATTCATCCTCGAATAAACTAAAACTAAGATAAATCCGTTTCCGTAGGGCGCACGATTGCATTGAGCGTATGCAACAAGCCGTTAAACCTCTGGGTGTCCCCAGTAGGACGAGTGTTGTCTCGTGAAGGTTTTCAGCGGATACTACCCATAAAATCCAAATGCGATATGGAAATATTTACAAAATGCAAGATTTATTTACAAAGATATGAATGCAAAATTATTTACAAATGAAGGATTTACTTTCAAATTGACACGAATAAGTTAAATATAGGTTTTGGTCACTATCTTGAAAATTTAAGTCATTTACTCGTCAAAATGTCCAGTAACAATTAAGTTATCATAAAAAATGGACTATAGTTTAACTCGTAGTTTCCGTCGATAATACGGTGTAACTATGAAATTAATCCTTAGTTGATTATCAAAGTTTATCAAAGTGGTATTTTCATTTCTTTTGAATAACAAATCGAATCAAATAAGTAAAAATAGTGCTAAGATTTCAATTGCTTACTCTCTCTTATTGGAAAATTTTATTGATATTAACAATATTTACATATGCCTAACTCAAATAAACTGAGGCAGGATATATTACCCATGCGCCGCCTTTCGGACTGATGGGAGGGGAATACAGAGCGTGGCGAGTGAACACATGTAACGACCTGAAATTTTCAACCATTCGCATCCATACATGTCGGATTTGAATTGCTCAAAATATCAGATTGTTAATTTAAATTTGGCAAAAACTCAGCATATACAGTAAATAAAAAAATCACAAACAGAGAGTAATATAACAATAATGCAGCAGAAAAAAAAGAATAGTAGTTCAAGAAGCTACTATATATATAACAGAGTTAAACAAGATACAACAGAAGTCACGAGTACATAGATGTCTCAATACAATAATCAAATACAAGATCTGAATGCATCACAGGAATCGACTGAACAACTGTAAGCAGGATAGATAGCTGGATCTCCAAGAGAAGCTCCAACTCCAAAGGTGAGTCTCTAATACTGTGTCACTCAGTCTGACCCGAGCGTAAAGCAAAACACAAAACACTCGAGTCAGGATTAACATTCTTATATCAATAAATCTAACTCAAGTGGAATATCAACTGAAATACAAGTAACTCAAAGGATGTTTGGGATAACCATCCTCTAAGGATCCGTTAAACTATTTACTATGTAGTAATATTTCGCTAATATAATAATGTCTATAGTAAAATATGTTATCCCGCCTTTTGGCAAGGCCGTGACACCAAGGACTTAACAAGAAACCGGCGACAGATCGTCTCGTAGACCAGCTACGCACAAGGATTGCTATGGATATCGGTGAAATTTGTCCGAGTCCAGATCGGGCTACAATTGATAGGACACGTCGAATAAAGCAGTAGGAACCAACACCCTGAATTTCGGAGCGATCCGAGTTCGTATGCTCAAGCTATCACCGTTGAAAAATGGAAGGAGTATGCTTTAGTTCGAATCCTTCTGCAATTCGAATCCATAAAGCAAGTCCTTACTTCGAATCGATTTTCCCAGAGCCTTGCCTCGAATCCCTCCTCCAAGCGCCCTTGATTCGAATCCATCAGACTGGCTCCCTACTTCGAGTCCACAAAGGAAGTATTCTTCGAATCCAACAAAGCGCCATGCTTCGAATCCATGCAGGCAAAGGAACTCCAATTCCATTCCAAAGCACCGGCATCATCGATTCGAAGGAAGCCAGCCTTCGACTCCGGCATCTTCGAAACCATCCAGTGGTAGGGACTTTGACTCCATTTCATAAACTGTCTTCGAATCCATCCTGGTGAAGTAGATTCGAATCGATCAGTAGTGACATACCTTAATCGATTCGAACGATCGCTGATCTAATCGATTCGAAGGAAACGCACCTTCAAATCCAGTACCTTCGTATCCCCCAAGTCCACACAACTAAAACCCGGGGTATGACCCAGAAAACTCGGAGAAAAAGGAGAGTTGACCCGAAGCACGCGCACCACGTCGTCGCCTTAACATACAAAAGCCTGGATTCGACCCTATGGATTCGAAACATATCGATTCGAACGAATCCATATGACGAAGAACACGAAAATCCCCAACTTGAATCGATCATAACTCGAGTTCTACAAGTCCAAATGCCATGAAATTTTCACAGAAGCTTAAATACATGATGAAGAATGTTCACACCAAATTTCAGCTCGATTGGATGATTTTTTGATCGATTCGAACCAAGGGTCGAATCGATCCCAAAGTGTGCCCGGATCTCCAGATTTCGGCCATGTGGGCCCCCTGACGTACCAGAACTGGTCTCCCCTCATTTTAGGCGAAATATCAGCCTCCTACGCCTATAAATAGAGCCCCTGGTCATTCAGAAAAGGGGTCGGAGAATTCTAAGTACTAAAGAGCGCCCAGATTCTGCCAGATTTACTCCAGAACACCGCCGCTGCTTTAGATTGACACTTAGCATTTAGATTCAGTTGTATTGCCTTATTAACTACTGTAATCTTCAAGTAATCGAGCAATAAAATCATCCAATTTCATAGTGGACGTAGGCAAAACGCCGAACCACTCTAAATCGCTTGTCTTTGCAATTTATTTTCTGTTATTTGGAGTTTTTGTTAGATAATCCACAGTTTTAATTTTCATTCTTCACTTTTATCTCTTCAAAAACTTCCGAAGAGTGTTGTGCCCATTTTTGGTACAAACACTTTGGTGCTTTCACCGAGAAAAAACCAGCTTTTTTCTCCTGCTCCTTGGATCTACCATCGATACCGGATTGCACAAATCCAAGAGGAAGATCCAGATCTTCGATTCACAGTCCTTCCATTCTACTCAGATTTGCATAAAATCTAGGAAAAGGATTCGTCATTCAAAATGGTTAGCACGAGAACCACTTCTGCAGCTCCAGGACAAGAAGGTGGGGATGGACAAAATCCTGCTCAACAGCAGCCATCCAACCAAGACAACACTGCCCACTCGGATCCGTCTGGGGAAGTCACTAGACAAGAATTTCAGGTGTTACTTCAAGAGTTGACTCAGAGTCGGCAACAGTTAGCCGAATAGTTGCGAGCCAATATTGAATTGACAAATCAACTGAACCGCCAGGGCCGTAGGAGGTCCAGAAGGGATGATGTTTCCCGCTCATCCACTGAAAGTTCTGCCTCATCTGACTATCATCATAGATCTACCCGTCCCCGGTTAGACGGAGATTATGCTCAGACTACGGGATATCATCCCGCCCTGACTGTCGGGCAATTGAGGGTAGGACCATCAACCAGCTTCCAGGCTGGGCCATCAGCACGAGGTGGCCGCACTCCACAATATACTACGGACAATCATGTCACAACTGCCATAGTAGAAACAAGGGCCGATACCCGATATCTTCCAGATTCGAGTAATCAACAGCAAGGACGTACTTCTGAACCATACGTCCCGGAAGACGCTGAGCCAAGGAGGCGAAACTTGGACCGTCGACAGCGCCCGGTCCAAACTCGCATTGTGGAACCCGACCACACCTTAGCTCAGCATGCTCAAAATGTAGCAATCCTAGACATCTCGACTATGATACGTCAGATGATCCGTGAAAGCCAAGGACTTACCAATGACGATTGGGGAATTTCTCGAAGCCATACTCCTTTCACGGACGAGATACTATACGCTGAACCTCCTCGGCGATTCAAAATGCCAACTCTCCCTATGTACGAAGGAAGTTCTGATCCCAATCAGCACATACTGAAATACGAATGGTCAATGAGCGCCGCAAGGGCCGACGATGCAGTAAAATGCCGCAGCTTCCCCATTTCACTGGGAGGAATTGCAACAATGTGGTTTACAAGACTACCTCCAAGATCTATCTCGTCATTTGACCAATTGGCTAAGAAATTTGTTGAACAATTCCGTATGCATGTTGCTAGACCCAAAGATGTTAACACCCTGTCCAATGTTACCCAGGCTCGTGGGGAAACATTAAGGCGTTACTTGGAGAGATTCCATGCGGCATGCGTGGAAATTAGTAATCCCAACGACAACTCAATTTTAATGGCATTGACAAAGGGAATTGATCCCGATTCTGAATTTGGAAACTGGTTAGCCGGAAAACCCCCCGCATCGTTGGACCGTTTCTACTCCAAAGCCGCTCAATTCTTACGGCAAGAGGACGTGAAACAGTCTAGGAAGCAGGACGATGCAAAACCCGGAAGTGAGGGAATACAAAGCAATGTAGCAGTTAAACAGTCCGGTGACAATTCCGGAAAAGTCCAGTTAAACATACAGAACAAACAAACTCAGCCAAGAGGTGGCAATGGTCAGAATAAGAAGAGAGACCCGAATCCAGGCCAACGGCGTAGGGCTCCGATGTTCGAAAGTTATACACCGTTAAACACATCACTGGAAAATGTGTACCTGCAAACTTGCAACACAGAACAGTATAAGAAACCCGCTCCGAAGCGGTCATCAGAAAGGCAGATTCAGACGGGAAAGTTTTGTAGGTTTCATGAGAGCTATGGCCACAATACTAATGACTGTCGCCATTTGCAAGATCTCATAGAAAAGTTGATCAGGGAGAGGAAGTTAGATCAATTCGTGCGGGCGCCGCAGTCTGGTGGTGCGGGCCCATCGAATCCAAACCGTGCGCAAGATCAGGAAAGACAAGAGGAACCCGCTCGTACAGGCGGGAGGCTAGTTATCAATACCATAAGTGGTGGTCCTCATCCAGCAGACAGGAGCTGGAGGGAAATGGAGTCGTATGCTAGCTCTATCAGGCATGCGAGCTTCGAATGCTGCAGTAATTGTGAGGATGGAACCCCGGCTAAGCAACAAAAAACGATGTCTGACGATATCATATTCAGAAGCAGAGATGCTGACAAAATCGAAGCTCCAACGATTGATCCACTGGTCATATCTGCCCAGGTTGGTCCTGCTTGGATGAAGAGGATCTTGGTTGACAGTGGGAGTTCTGTAAACATTCTATTCAAGCGAGCTTACGATTTAATGAAGATGGAAGCAAAAGACCTAAAACCCTGCCAATCCCGGGTTCATGGCTTCAATGGCAGTGCAACAATACCTACTGGGATAGTGGAACTACCAGTGGAACTGGGGATCGGAGAGCGCAGGAGAGTCCGACTACTGCAATTCGTTGTTCTTGACATTGCTTCACCGTACAATGCATTCCTGGGTCGACCAGCTCTTGCTTAATTCAGGGCAGCCATTGCCCCGTGGTGTTTGACTTTAAAATTCCCAACCGATCATGGTATAGGAATCGTTCAAGGAGATCAGGCAGCAGGAAGAGCCTGTTATGTTGCTGAATTGCGAGAAGCACAGAAGAAGGAGAAAGGAAAGGGCGTAGAGGAATCTCTCTGCGTCCGTTTTAATGATAATTGACAGCTAACGCCTGGGCCCCGGCCCGGGCACCACTACTAATTCCTTAGAGATCTTGACCCTAGAGATAGCGAAGATAAAGATGAAGTAGAAGAGAATCAAGCGTCTCCAGCCGAACTGACTGTGGACGTCCCGGTCAGTGAGGATGACGACTCGAAAGTACTAAAAGTTGGATCTCAACTGGGAAAACAGATACAACAGGAATTGGTTGAATTTCTTCAAGCGAATCTTGATGTCTTTGCCTGGACGCACTCTGACATGTGCGGAATCTCACCGAACATTGCAAGTCACTCTTTGAATATTGATCCGCGACATGTTCCAGTCAAGCAAAAGAGGCGTGGTATGGATCCAGAGAGATCTGCCGCTCTTAAAGAAGAAATTGACAAGTTGCATTCAAATGGTTTCATCCGAGATGCTCTGTACCCAGAGTGGGTGTCAAATCCGGTAATGGTTCGGAAATCGAACGGGAAATGGAGAACTTGTGTCGACTACTCTGATTTAAACAAAGCCTGTCCAAAAGATAGTTTTCCACTTCCTCGAATTGACCAACTCGTAGACTCAACTGCAGGCCATGAATTGTTATCCTTTATGGACGCTTATTCCGGTTATAATCAGATACCCATGCATCTACCCGATCAAGAACATACTAGTTTCGTAACCGATCTGGGACTCTACTGTTACAGAGTCATGCCCTTTGGTTTAAAGAATGCCGGAGCAACTTATCAACGCTTGGTTAATCGAATGTTCGCTGATCAGATCGGGAAGACCATGGAAGTCTATGTGGATGACATGTTAGTTAAGTCCCGATTTTCCACAGATCACGTCAAGGATTTAAATTCAATGTTCTGCATCTTACGTGAGTATGGAATGAAGCTTAACCCGCTAAAATGCCACTTCGGCGTCGCATCCGGAAAGTTTCTAGGGTTCATCGTTAACGCTCGTGGGATAGAGGCAAACCCCGAAAAGATCTGGGCAATAAGGAATTTGCAAACCCCGAAGACCATAAAGCAAGTCCAGAGTCTCAACGGGAAGGTAGCAGCGCTAAGCAGGTTCATCTCGAAATCCACTGATAAATGTATTCCTTTCTTTGATCTAATCCGGAAAGGGAAACGAAACTTTGAATGGACCACGGAATGTGAAGGCGCATTCCGATCGCTGGTTCAGCATCTCTCTACGCCACCGATTTTGTCGAAACCAATTGATCACGAACAATTATACCTTTATCTGGCGGTATCGGAGCATGCGATCAGTGCTGCTTTGGTCCGGGAAGAAGATCGAGTGCAAAAACCGGTCTATTATGTCAGTAAACGATTGACCGGAGCTGAAAGAAATTACCCCAGGTTGGAGAAACTGGCTTACTGCTTGGTCATTGCCTCGAGAAAGCTTCATCCTTATTTCTAAGCACATCCGCTTATTGTATATACCGATCAGCCGTTACGACAGGTCCTCACGCGGCCTGAGACGTCTGGAAGGTTACTCAAGTGGAATATTGAACTGAGCCAATTTGACATTACTTATGCTCCGCGGAGAGCCATTCAAGGGCAAGTCCTAGCTGACTTCATAGCTGAATTTACTATTCCTGACGACTTACCTGAAACCAGCGAGTCTCCGAAATATGTCTGGAAACTTTATACAGATGGTGCATCAAACGATCGGTGTTCGGGCGCTGGAGTTGTACTAGAAACCCCCGAAGGTCGATCCATATGCTATGCTTTGAAGTTTGACTTTCACGCAACCAACAATGAAGCCGAGTATGAAGCCCTGTTGACTGGGTTAAAGCTTGCCAAAGATCTGAGAATTATCGCTATAGAAGTTTATTGTGATTCACAGTTGGTTGTGTGTCAAGTACGGGGAGAATATCAAGCAAGAGATCGAAGGTTAGCAGCTTATCTAGCCCGAGTTCAGGAAGCGCTGGATCAGTTTGATTATTATGCTATTTACTACATACCACGAGATCGCAATCAAAAGGCCGATTCATTGGCAAAGTTGGCCAGCACAGGTGAAGCACAGCAAATGGGACTCGTCCCGGTCGAAACGTTGCCTTTCCCAAGCATCGATCAAATCAAAACGAATGATGTGTTGGAGACCTTTCCCAGCAGAGAATCATGGATGACTCCGTATCGAAATTATATTGAGAATGGGATATTGCCTGAGCACCGAAATGAGAAAAGGCAAATCCTACGAAAAGCTTCGCGGTTCATCATTCAGGACGGGATCATGTATAGAAAAGGTTATTCTGTTCCACTCCTCCGGTGTATCGCTCACGACGAAGTCAAACGAGTGTTACATGATGTACACGAGGGAGAATGCGGCGATCACACCGGTGGACAAGCGCTTGCTAAGAAGATACTCCGATATGGATATTACTGGCCAACAGTGAATCGAGATGCAGCCAATTACGCCAGAAAGTGCGACAAGTGCCAAAAACACGCTCGAATTCCAAGAGCCCCGCCTACCGAGTTAACTCAAATGGTCAGTCCCTGGCCGTTCGCTATGTGGGGTATCGATATCATTGGCGCTTTGCCTCTGGCAAAAGGTGGTGCGAAGTATGCCATCGTCGCAGTTGACTACTTCACAAAGTGGGCCGAGGCCGAAGCTCTCGCAACGATTACATCAAAGAAAGTGATAAACTTTGTGGTCCGCAATATCATTTGCCGATTTGGACTCCCACATACCATCATCACCGATAACGGGACCCAATTTGAAAGTTCAGAGTTTAAGAATTTCTGCCAACGATTTCATATTCATAAGAAGTTCTCTGCAGTCGCACATCCACAAGCAAACGGTCAGGTCGAAGCTGTTAACAAAGTTATCAAATCCATCTTAAAGAAACGACTGGAAAAGGCTGGGGGCAAATGGGTCGATGAACTCCCTATGGCATTATGGGCTTATCGAACAACTCACAAGACCGCAACTGGACACACCCCATTTTCCTTATCCTATGGCTCGGAGGCCGTCATCCCAGTTGAGACAGAAGTATTTTCTCACCGCGTAACTTATTACGATCCGAAAACAAACGCTATATTACTCGCGGAATCTTTGGATCTGTTGGATGAGAAACGAGAAGAAGCTGATTTGAGAGCGGTCGCTTACCGAAGTCGGGTCGCCCGATTATATAACACCAAAGTTCGCCCCCGAACCTTTGATCTCGGTGATCTGGTCCTCAAGAGAATATACCCGGTTCCTTCACACATGAAACCAAATTGGGAAGGACCGTACGTGATTACGCAACGACTTGGAGATGGCACATTCAAACTATCAACCGTGGACGGTCTAGTTTTACCGAGAGCCTGGAACAGCGAGAGTCTCCGTCGCTATTACATATGACAGGCTTTATTTATTTCATTATGTTTTTTATTCAGCAATTTACTTTTGCATTTCGAAATTAGAATTTGTAATAAGGCAACTGATTTGCCATATTTTCTTATTTCAGCAATAAAATGCCATCTCTTCGAGCCAGAGCTGTGATTCATTAAATACAATGTACAACATCACGATGCACGAAGAGCTAAGTTCCATCACACAGTGGAATTTATTCAAGTAGGGAGTGGCTGTGAAGCAATCAACCACTCACTAAATGAAACCCGGGCTCGGGGGCAAGCCATCACATCAGGCCACGAAATGGGTTGATACACGACAACCCTTCATTCAACTCCGTACTCCCAGAGTGTGAGGCGGAGTATAAACATTTTACTAAACTCCGTGCTCCCAGAGCGCAAGGCGGAGTATAAACTCTCATTCAACTCCGTACTCCCAGAGTGCGAGGCGGAGTATAAACATTTTTCCTAAACCCCAGAGTACTCCGAGAGCGCGAGCTGGGTACAAGCTTTTTACTTAACTCCGTGCTCCCAGAGCGCGAGGCGGAGTATAAACATTCTTCCAACTCCGTGCTCCTAGAGCGCGAGGCGGAGTATAAACATTCTTCCAACTCCGTGCTCCCGGAGCGCGAGACGGAGTATAAACATTCTTCTAACTCCGCACTCCCAGAGTGCGAGGCGGAGTATAAACATTCATCTAACTCCGTACTCCCAGAGTGCGAGACGGAGTATAAACATTCATCCTACTCCGAACTCCGGAGCGCGAGACGGGGTATAAACATACGTCAACTCCACACTTCTCCCCAATACAGGGGGCAGAACCATAACACATAACAAGTTGAAGACAGAAAGGGAATAGATTTTCATTTCCATTATCAACAAAAAGAATCTGATTACAAAGTGTTTATGAAAAATTCTGCTAGTGGGAGCCGAATCCACATCTATACACGGCTATAGAAAAATCAACAAAATGCTACCCTATGCAACAGAGATTTAGAAAAAGAAGTTCAATCTTTCTTCTTCCTTATCTTCTTCTTCGGGGTAGCTCCACCTGATCCGCTGCCCGATTTCTTCCTCAATCGCTTGCTCTTTTCAGGCTTGCCCTCCGGCAGCGATATAATGTCGACATCTTCCTCAGAGCTGGAGGCAACGGAAGTTCTTCTAGGAGGATGAGCTGGAGGCATAGGAGTAGTAGCAGGAGGAGGGACAGGAGCGGTCTCGATCAATACAGTACCACCCGGCGAAATCACCATTAACGGGGCAGGCCCGGGTGGACTAGCACCAACATTCCCTGCTGCCATCTCGGCAGCAATCTCAGCAATAACGTCGTCCTCACGAGATACTTGGGCCGCATCGGATGTGCCAATAGCTGGCATAGATAAACTAGCGGCCGGAGCAGCCTCATTCACAGCATCAGACGGGTTGGCAGAGGGATCGATGGGTTCATTGAGAAGCTCCTCAATCATTTGAGCGCTGAAAGAAAACATATTTGCATCTCCCTCCTCGCCAATCAAAGTAGAAGTCGTGATGGCTTCAGAAAAAACAACCCCTTGTGTTTGATGAGGAACTGATAAAGCAAGGGGCGCAGAAACAATAACTTCGGTCACTGAAATACGACAAAACGAAGATTGTTAGCCAAGTGTGTTGCTTAAGGTTCTTCACAACTGAACTACGAGAAACGTTCAAATACCTTCCTTGGTCTGAACCGAAACGTGGGCAGAATCCTCGGCAGAAGATAATAATGGTTGGTCAGGATTATAGGCAGGAACAGATTGGGGATCTACCGCACCAGTGTTTTCGGGCAATGTTGGAATTGCAGTTCCAACACCTGTCCCGTGATGCACGACCCCCGAGCCTTTGCCTGCCTCTAGAGATTGGACGCCGAGCTTTTCTTTCGCCATAGAGATTACCACTTCATGAAGGGTCTTCCTCTCATCCTCGGTAAGCAGACGCATCTCCAGTTCAAAGTCGTCAAGTGCTCCATCTGGATGCGCTGCTCTCTTCTCATTCACCAGCCGGGTCCAGGCATTGTACAAGATCATGGAGTCATCTCCCAGCCACGCTAAATTTCTGTGTTCCAGCACATTAGCGTTATACGTGACTAAGAGATCGTCAAACTCAGCATCTAGCCTAGACCTCTCCTCCAAGATCTTTTCCTGAATCTCTGCTTCCACAGACTTAGCCTTGACCGCCGCCGCAGCAAGTTCGGCCCTGAGGGATATTGCTTGGTCGCAAGCCTCTTGAGCAGTAGCGTTCGCATCATCCTTCTCCTTCACCATTTCAGCGAATTTGGCCTTGAGCTCGTTCAGCTCTTTAACGGCTAAGTCTCGCTCAGCTGCAATGGTGGTATTGCGATGGCCCATCTCTTCCACTGTGGCGCAATGTTCTTGCTGCATCCTCGCTAGTTTGGCCACGACACCCTCGTGTTTCTTAAGTGTTTCAAGCTCTGACTTTCGGGACGTTTCCACTTCGGATTGAAGAACTTGAATGATGTGTTTCTGCTTCGCAATGTCAACATCACGTTCGGCAATGACCTTCGCCCTGTCGAAAGCTACTCTAGAAGCCTTCACGGCTGCCTTATACCACTCCTTGTACTGAGCATAGAAGTCGTGGATGTAATTATGAGCAGTGGTCTCAGCTTCCGGAGGGATTCTTTTAAAGTTAGGAGGGAAGATATAGCCATCCATGCAAATTTCCGGGTAGTCATTTTTCATTTGGGCGAGTTTAGCAGCTCCCTCGCTTGTCAACTCAGCCGGAGCTTGTTCAATTATAGCGGCTGCCGTTGGTTCCACTCTTGACCGTTGAGCATCAGGCCGAGAAGATTGAGAAGGCAACTGTTGCTGATGAGATGGCCCTGGGAGGTCTACTGGAGCCCTGGGAGGCGGAGGAGAACGAGATCGGGGTCGGTACTGGTATCCCCGGTCTCTGTCAGAGTAATCATAGCCAGAACGGTTACGCGAGTAATCTCTGTCTCTATCATAACGTTCTTGACTCGAGTAGCCTCGCCTATGATCCCTATCTGTCTCTCTCCTACGGGAATCATAAAATGGGGAAGATTGGCGCACATTCCGAAGCCTATCTAGAGTGGAGCCACGCCCTGACATCTCACCTGCGATAAGAAAGAATTACGGATTAAAATCCCATAAAGCAATGTTTACTATGCAGAAGTCATGGAGTGCCGTGGAAGTGTGTGTAAATGTGTAAACCCCCAAACCGACCGGAAGTGTTGACCGCACTTAAAGGAAAGGGCTCGTTCATGTTTAGGACATCTTGCAATTCCTCCAACCCAGGATTATGAGAAATCGATATATAATCTGGGATAGGAATATCGTCAAGCCCTTTGAGAGAATCTCTCGAATGAGAAGGGGCGGCCTCAGAAATCATAACTCCGGAAGCGGGAAGAAACACATCTACAGATTTTCCCCCCTATGACTTAAGTTTTTTGGAAACGGCGGCCTTGCCTTTCCGTTTTTCTCCCGATTCCTCCAAGTTTCCCGAAAGGTCAGCCATTGGCTCTGAATCCGTATGGGTTCTCTCTTCGTCACTCGCCTCGATTATTCTGATTCCGAGTGACTTCTTCGCTTTTCTCTTCTTGGGTTTCTTCTTATTTTCCTTCTTGGAGACGGACTTTGAAAATCCCTCAACAACTATGCTTTGATTAATGTCGATCAAACCCAGAACTCTTAAGTTGTAGTCGTTCAGCACCGAGTCAATATGCCTCAGCTTGCTTGGGACTTCCTAAAGACTCCGGACGGTACCCTTGAAACGCCCTCCATCGGGCCTAGAGATAATAGCTGTAAAAGGAATGAAATGTCAATTTTAACACCGAAGAGCTATTGGTCAAGGAAACAGGTTAAGGCGCTTACGTCTAGACAACCATCGCCTAGCGAAACCCGGAGGGCACCGAACGTAGAACCATTCGTTCTTGAAATAGCTCAGTCGCGTCCAAGCTCCAACTACAACTTGGCAATTTCTAACTGCCTCCAAAAATGTAAACGACGGGCTATCACCCCTGCTCTTGAAGTTAAATATGTGTCTGATCTCGGAGGGCCTCGGCGGGCGAAAGAGACAGTCCATAAATATTACAAAGGCACTATTCAGCAACGCGTGCCCGTTGGGATGAAGTTGTGAAGGAGCGATTCCTAAATATGATAGCATCCCTCTGATATATTGATTGAAAGGAGGAAGAGTTCCAGCCGCACAAGCATGACGGTAGAATGCTGTATATCCTTCAGGCGGATTGTGCGGTCTATCAGTGGCGCTGGGCAATAATACGTCGCCAAGAGATATGTTATGCTTTAAGCATATTCGTCCCAATAAGGATTCAGAGATGTTGGACTGAACCGAATCAACAGGGTCCTCAATAAATATCGCCTCCGGCAATTCATCTGGAGCTGGATCGATTATATCGGCAGGGATATCGGGAATCTCAAGCACCGGAGGAGTCGAGCTCTGTACCTCTTGTTGTTGGGAGCTCGAAGATTCCATGATTAGCTAACTCATCAGAAAGCAACGTTAAGTTCATAACCAGCCCGTGCGTGCCCCAGTGTAGTGTGTGTGAACGTGTCGTGCAGTGCAAGTATTGTACATCACTCGAGCAAATTTAACAGAATGAAGCAAGATGTTCGTACAACATAACTTGGGAATTTGAGAATGAAAATGACTGTCATCGCTGACCGTCATTTCCGCACCGTCCAAACGCTACGGACCAACTTCAAGTATAAATCAGTTGTATTATTGGTTAAGTCATAGTTCCATCGACGAGCTTCAAAGGAAATTCAGGTTCAAGTCTGTTGGTCAAGTTCGATTATGCAAGGCCGAAGCTCATCGGAGTCAAGTATGCTAAAGTTCATTAAGTTCATCAGAGAATAACTTGAAACTGGTCGTAGTTCATATGATGGAGCAAGTCAAAAAGTAATGGTCTCCTAGGACGAAGATGTTCGAATCCATCGGCGCGAATCGGTGCAGGTCGAATCGATGAAGTTTGGTTCCAGTTGCTTCGAATCCATATGGATCGATTCGATGCAACATTAGGATAGAGGAACACTCCGAATCCATGATCTATGCCTGACTTCGAATCGATCAAAACTGAGATCCTTTGAATCGATCAGAGTATCGCTACTTCGAATCGATTGCCACGAGCTTTCTTTCCTTTTTTCTTAAAACCATCGATTCGAAGCTATGCAGTCAAAATCGATTCGAATGACTCGTGACTGGATCGATGCGAAGCAACGGAAGACAACACTCTGATCGATATAACTCGAAAGGTTTCACTCCTCGATTCCATCGAGTCGACCCACTTCGTTCGGATCTCATTACTCCTCGAAATTTTCAGAAAGAAAGACTGAATCGATGCAAAAGTTTCTAAGTTCTATTTGTCTCCTCTCGAATCGATCCCGTGAGTACCTGGTTTTTCCTACGAATGAAAGCGTGGAAGGGATCGATCGTTTTGAGGAAAGCACGTTTGTCCTGGCCTTAGAGAAATCGATTCGAAGAAGGAGCTCTCGTAACAGTAAAAGTAAAAAGTTAAAAGTGAACAGGACCCCGGTATATATAGGGGAAACGAGACCATTCGTCTCCCGGTCAAGCGCAACCGGAAATAACGGGTCTAGCTCATCGATTCGAAGCAGTATCTTCGAATCGATCACTGCAAGGCGTCGATCGATTCGAAGCTGACCAGGTGACCTCGTCGATTCGGACTCAAATATCTACACCAGACAACTTCGAGACTTTTCCTTCGAATCCGCAGCGTCGATTCGAAGCACGGCGTCAGAAGAGTCAGGGGGAACGTTCGACTCCATCGATTCGAATAGTCAAGTTCGAATCCCTTAATTACAAATCCATCCAAGCTTCGAATCCACCCGAAAATCATCGTTTCGAAGTTCCATCGGATCGAGGCAGTTAACTGAAAATGAATCAAAGTCGCTGTGCCCACCAATTTGGAGTGCCAACTTCAAAACTATCGACTTGTAGCATGACGAAGAGTATCAATTCGAGTAACCTTCTCGAATCCATCAAAAACGATCAAATGGGAATAAAAGCATTGCTTCGGATATAAAATTATTGCTTGACAATCTTGTACAACGGTTCAGGAGAGGATCGATACTGAGGGATAGTCATAAATAATCATTAATGCACTGATTAAACTCGAATCTCAAATCGATTCAGGAGAGGATCGATGCAGAATTCGATAACAAACCAAACTGGCAACGACTTGCAAACATGCAACTTTCACCAAAGTCGAAGTGGTACATATATGCACATATGTTTGACTAGTGTTTAATCTTTGTCATTTTACAGGGATCAAATGTTCATCACGTCATAACACAGAAAGCTAACAGCCAGTCACAATTATACGACGGTCACTTACAGCGATACAGAATACAACTTTCGGCGAAAGCATGTCATAACGGCCCAATGAGAGACTGCAGCTTATCAAAGCACGTCATGTTTACACAAGACGTACTTTGGGGGGCAAATGTTATCCCGCCTTTTGGCAAGGCCGTGACACCAAGGACTTAACAAGAAACCGGCGACAGATCGTCTCGTAGACCAGCTACGCACAAGGATTGCTATGGATATCGGTGATATTTGTCCGAGTCCAGATCGGGCTACAATTGATAGGACACGTCGAATAAAGCAGTAGGAACCAACACCCTGAATTTCGGAGCGATCCGAGTTCGTATGCTCAAGCTATCACCGTTGAAAAATGGAAGGAGTATGATTTAGTTCGAATCCTTCTGCAATTCGAATCCATAAAGCAAGTCCTTACTTCGAATCGATTTTCCCAGAGCCTTGCCTCGAATCCCTCCTCCAAGCGCCCTTGGTTCGAATCCATCAGACTGGCTCCCTACTTCGAGTCCACAAAGGAAGTATTCTTCGAATCCAACAAAGCGCCATGCTTCGAATCCATGCAGGCAAAGGAACTCCAATTCCATTCCAAAGCACCGGCATCATCGATTCGAAGGAAGCCAGCCTTCGACTCCGGCATCTTCGAATCCATCCAGTGGTAGGGACTTTGACTCCATTTCATAAACTGTCTTCGAATCCATCCTGGTGAAGCAGATTCGAATCGATCAGTAGTGACATACCTTAATCGATTCGAACGATCGCTGATCTAATCGATTCGAAGGAAACGCACCTTCAAATCCAGTACCTTCGTATCCCCCAAGTCCACACAACTAAAACCCGGGGTATGACCCAGAAAACTCGGAGAAAAAGGAGAGTTGACCCGAAGCACGCGCACCACGTCATCGCCTTAACATACAGAAGCCTGGATTCGACCCTATGGATTCGAAACATATCGATTCGAACGAATCCATAGGACGAAGAACACGAAAATCTCCAACTTGAATCGATCATAACTCGAGTTCTACAAGTCCAAATGCCATGAAATTTTCACAGAAGCTTAAATACATGATGAAGAATGTTCACACCAAATTTCAGCTCGATTGGATGATTTCTTGATCGATTCGAACCAAGGGTCGAATCGATCCCAAAGTGGGCCCGGATCTCCAGATTTCGGCCATGTGGGCCCCCTGACGTACCAGAACTGGTCTCCCCTCATTTTAGGCGAAATATCAGCCTCCTACTCCTATAAATAGAGCCCCTGGTCATTCAGAAAAGGGGTCGGAGAATTCTAAGTACTGAAGAGCGCCCAGATTCTGCCAGATTTACTCCAGAACACCGCCGCTGCTTTAGATTGACACTTAGCATTTAGATTCAGTTGTATTGCCTTATTAACTACTGTAATCTTCAAGTAATCGAGCAATAAAATCATCCAATTTCATAGTGGACGTAGGCAAAACGCCGAACCACTCTAAATCGCTTGTCTTTGCAATTTATTTTCTGTTATTTGGAGTTTTTGTTAGATAATCCACAGTTTTAATTTTCATTCTTCACTTTTATATCTTCAAAAACTTCCGAAGAGTGTTGTGCCCATTTTTGGTACAAACAAAATAAACTTACTTTTAAATAGCGTTAAGGGGTTACCCATATAGCCCTTAACACATAATAGTGCCAATAGTCTATACAGTACCTGCATACCTCGAGAGGCTACGAGAAGATACTCCATAGGTACGACACAAATAGAAACTCATAGTAAAGCTCGATATGGTAGGTGACACGGCACAACTAGGCAATGTCAGGGTAGATATACCAATTACGCATCCGGGCTTGTGGAAACGCATAGCAGCCACTACCGCCCACATCGGAACACACTCCCAATCAAAATCGAAGGGTGGCCACCAAATCAATCACAAAGTAATAGAATGGTATCGAAGAAATGCATCCGATCAGAGGTACTACCTCATTGGCCCATCGATCGTTCCTGTTTTAGCCACCTTATGCCAACTCACGGGAGTTGGGTCCACGTATATACCTCAATAGGAATCGTCGCCACCATCCTACTTCATTCTGGAATCTCCACCGCGTACACAGTTGTTAAAGTGGTTTTCGGTATCGACAGAGAGTATGCCCATATCCGATCCCGGTCTCTTTAACAACCAAACGTTATTATAACACCGCGGTCATTTCAAAATAGTTCATACTTCAAAACCAAAATATCATTTTCATTTCAAAACCCAAATCAATACGATATCATTTCCATTTCAAATATATCCATTTCCGAAAATCATATCAAAATCCAAAGTTATAACGCTTTCGAAATCATAGTCTTTTAAAAATCAAAACACTTTGGAAATCCCAGCTTTGAAATCATAGCATTTTGGAAATCATAACACTTTGAAATTATAGAATTTTGGAAATCATAACACTTTCTTCTTAATAGTTTAGATATTAAAATTAGTATATATAATAAAATAGTTTATAAATAAAATAGTTTATATGAATAGTTATAAGTTAAAATAGTTTATAATAAAATAATTTATATTAAAAATGATTTATATTAAAATAGTTTATATTAAAATAATTTATAAAGTAAAATATCAATAGTTTTAAATATAATTTAAAATTACTTTATAAAATAAAATAGTTTCCACAAATTCATAAATCAATTCAAATCAACTCGAATTCCAAATTTTACATTTAATTAAATCTCAATTCATAAATTTCAACTCAATTCAATTTCTCAGTAAATCAATTCAAATTATATCGATTTCAAACACAGATTTGAACCACAAAATAAACCATTTAATTTCAATATATTTCAAAGCTTCAAATATTCCATGTTTCAAAACTAAATTCGATAAATTTATATACATATCAAATTCACTTTACAATTATTTAGTTTTGAAATATTAACTTAATCATTTCATTAACATTTAAATACAATTTCAATTTACAAATTTAGATAAACAAAATATCCCATTTAAATTTATATAAGTTTGAAATATCCATTTAAGTCGCCTTTAATCAATTTCAAGTTGTAAACACATCTTTAAAATTTCAAATTCAATAAATTTCAAGTGAATCATTATAAACTTTATATCTGAAAATATAGATATTAAATAAATACTTATATATCAACTTCGTTAAATTAACTTTAATAAATCTTTAAAAATAAAATTTCAAGTAAAACCATATATTTCTTTTCAAAACATAGAAATCATTTTTCAAAATATTTATATATATAGACCAACGGTGTCTGTATATAATTTTCTATCCTATGGTCAAGTGATACGAATATTTATCATTTCAATCCGCAATTTAAATATATACAGGTATATATTATTTCAACCCGCAATCCCAAATTTAATTCAATGAAAATCGCTTGGGTTTATCATTTCAACCCATAATGATTTTCTCCTATTCTACAAGATCGTTCGGGTATGTATCATTTCAACCCATAGTGAAATTTATACTAACAGGGAACACGCAGAGTGATAATAGATATGAAAAAAATATAACAACAGTAACATGCATATATCATCAGTATAAATAACAGATAATGGTGTCAGATGTCACAGGTGAACCGATACAGAAAATGGCATATATATAACAATGTAAATATCTAACAGCAGCATATTTCAATTGTCGTTTCAATTGAAATCAAATTTAATAAATATAAGAACGTTAATCGTGAGTGATTGCTCACCTTTCGAGGCTAGATAAAATAGATGATGAGATTGAGTTACGAAATCCACGCATGAATCTCAAACAAGGCAAGATTGAACTCCAATCGACGAATGAAGCTGATAAAAGAAATTGACGAAATCAAGTCAGAAGTAGATCGATGAAGGTAGATGGTATCAGTGAACATATATATAACTACATATAGCTATATATCTATAAAGTCATATTCAAAATTTAAGTATATTTAAATTAAATATATACATATGTTTCTACAATCATTGTTTCAATTTTAAACATATGTTAAATTCAACATACATACATAATATATCAAAATCATTACATATATAAACAGATAGGTATATACACACACTAATATTTAAACAATATGTAATGCTTACATACTTATTATGTTTTAAAATCAATAACTATAAAATCAATATACTTAATAATCAAATATATCCAACACACAATAACCACTTATATTATATATAAAGTTGGTCAATAACAGCAATTTCCACTTACCAAAGCTAATAATATATAAAACTGTAAAAATTATATACTTAAAGTTTTGTATAAACTAACATTTACGCTACAAATAATAAAATATACTAATATAAACCGGATTCATGCATATACGTATCTATATATATATATTCACTAATACAATACTATCATATAATACTTACATATTATATCTTATACAAATTGTAAACTGTTGAAATTGTGTATATATGTAAAACTCTAACTAAATCATATAGCAGACTATATATATAAACTATATATACATACCTGTGTAATACTTACATATATTATATTTAAAATAAAATAAGTATCGGGTCAGACCGCTCATAACAATGGGACAAATATATATACATCTCAGTTTTAGATAACTGTACAACTTCTACCAAGTACAGAACGTAATTTATATAAATAAAGCTTTTATAGACTGAAGCTTTTATAAACAAATATATATGTCATACTCTTAACATATACCGTAGACCAATATAACCATATACTCACGTAAGCATATAGACGACCATTTAAACAAAATAACTTTGTAGCAGGTTAACTTAAAATATAAGCAATAAGACACTACAGAGCAAAAGGTACACCACAACTCGGCATACAAAATCTTATATATATATGTAACATTCCCCCTTCTGACCGCTTCCAGTCGGTAATTAAACCAACTCGAAACGTTCAAAAAGGCGAATTGTTATTTAGTTTATAAAGTTTAAACAGAATCAGCCACAGAAACACAGAATAATAACAATGAATTAAAACGAATGAACCTTTATTTCATTACTATAAATCTTTTCACATACATCAGAGTTTTATACAATGTATTTAACTGCTACAGCGGAATATCTTAAAATACAATTTTCTTGAAAACTACAGTGATCTTTTACCCTCTCTCTCTAACTTCGCTGCTCGAAAATCTTCAAGCTGTAAAATACTCGGTCTGACCCGAGTATTACATTCAAAAGAAAATAATACACAGGTCAGTCTAATTCAAACTCAGTTATTAGTGCATAAAAGCAGTAATAATCAAATAGACGACAGTCACAATAATTCCCGTCTAACCGATTCTTTAAACAAAGAAACCGGATAACGGTCGATATAACACTTAAACAGTGTTTAACAAAAATCAGCAGATTTAAATCATCAACAGAGATAAATAAACAATTTATCAAACCGACTAAATCAATTTAAAACCATCGAAATTGTCACTTTAAAACCATCAAAATCTGATTGGCTGCCGTACACGCACACGTGTACGGCCTCGCCAATACGGCATACGAAATACGCAATAGATCAATGAATCTCGACACAAAGGAAATATCAATTTAAAACTATCAATTCTGGGTGGCTGCAGTGCACACGTACGTACATGTGCACTGCCTCGCCAACTCGAGTACACGAGGTCAAGTCAAAATCAGCTTCAACACAAGTGAATTTGAAAGACAATACAAATGTAACCCAGTGGTCAAGACAGCTTATTCATATGCAAACTGCCTCAACACAACTGAAAACAACTCAATGTACAAAACAATGTACAAATCTCAATACCCCAATGTCCAGACCAAATACTATCAATATGCTCGAACAAAGACGAAGGAGGTTCCAAATGAAGACCCATGTATCAATGGCCATGAAACAGCACATTAACTCAATTACAACTACTGTAAGTATAAATGCAGTGACACTCAACATATAGGCATATGTTACAGTGCAACATAGTAGCCAGGGACGAAGTGAGGAAGAAACCAAACCAAGTCAATAACTTCAAAGAAAAAAATGCAATTCGAACATACATATATACATATCAAATGACATATATACATACGTGACTGCATACATATGTATGAAGACCACTTGAAGTCTGTCAAATAGACTGCAAGATAAACTTTGAATTGTGCATATGAAGTATACTAGTAGAAATATGCAAACAAAATGCATGAAACCCCAATGCAAATATGAATGCACCTTAGTAATGCAGAACTGCACTTAAAACGAATCAGGGATGCTAGAACATCAACTAAGTTCAAAACTTCATACAAAAATAAAACTGCAGCGTGTACATGCTCCAAACTGTCGAGCTACAGAAATGAACCACAGGAAATAAAATCTCGAAGTAAATGCTGGTTGCACATGTGTGAAGACTACATGTGGGAATGCATACTCGATTAACAAACTTGAGTAAACAGGACAAGTATAGGCCTTCCATCCACTGCCAGTGTAATAGGTAAGGGATGCATACATGACTACCAGAGTACAAATTCAGACTCGATGGAACCAAACTCATGTTCACAACTTGATATTAGGGACTGTATAATGGACAAGTATGCAACAGTGACTCAAAACATATGCAGTGAAATAAGAAGTGGACTGGTCGAAACAACACAGTGAGCTCAAGCTCAAAAACAACTAAAACCAAGGTGACTAAAACCCAGTACTCAAGCAAGTGAACTTTATCGAAATAAAGTAGCGTCGAAATCATACGGTGAGCTCGACCAAGATCAAAATACATGACCAAGTCAATCATTTCCAGAGAAAATAAATAAAATTCGAACATACACATATACATATCAAATGATGTATATACATATGTGACTGCATACATATGTATGAAGACTAGAATGCAACTGGATGCAAACAGTCTCCAAAAAAAACATGAGTGTACGAAATGTAACATATATAATACTGTAACTGGACAGTATTAACTTCATAGTCTAGAACAAGGCAAAATGCCAAAGTCGAAGCACATAGGCGAAAACAACAAACCAGATAAAAGAATGCCAACATGATGAAGTCAGTGCCAACAATAATGACAGCAACTCGATCATCTCGCGAATTATTAAATGCAGACAACAGTGAAGTGTCAAACAAAAGCAACAACTTCGTAACGAGTGAACAAACCCAAAAAAACCTACTGCTTTAAACTACATATATACATATATAGGAGCTCGAAGCAGTATCGGTGATCAAAGTCACAAAAGAACCCAGTATCAACAAATTTCAAGTGTCCACCAGACAACATGACGAATCAATCTGAGTACGAGGCGGTGAGACAGTGGCTCAAAAAAAACTGTAAGTGTAGACTCGACAATACATGCATACACACATACAATTGTATATATGTACATATAGGAAGTCACATCTAATTAGATAAACAGTTTCAAATTAACAGTTTGCTCAAGTGAAAATAACCATTGCATCATGAACAATGATCATAAAATTCAAAACTGCTCAGGGACGAATACAAGAATAATCAAGTATAGCTAATAACAGCAGTTACCACCAAAACGATCGAGAAGGTAACCAAACGTACAAAAATGCCTGAGCTGAGAAAAACAAAACCATGTCAAATCCTGTAAGCATTAGTGTAAAGCCGAGAAAATCATCACAACGACTAAGTTGAAATCAACCAGTGGCAACCATCACAAAAATCAATTTTTACAACAACCGAAGTATAATCGGAGCCCAAGCCGGTATACATAAAAAAATGCTACTATAATCAATCAAAGTCAAAATCGACCAGTCCCTCAACAGTAAAACTCAATTTGAGTTCGCACATCAAAAGGAGACCAAAGCCAAATTACAAATGGTCGAGAATGCTCAAGTGAAAAATTCAATCAAATGGGTACAACAAAATTCACGGGCATCAGATTATATACAATTTCCCAAAATCATACTTGCAGTGAAATGCAACTCAAAGTCATGCCGAAGTCATAGGCGAAATGTGTTCAAAAATCGTGAAATAGATTTCAAACCAAAGACAGTGCCAAAAACAATAGAACGAACGAAATCTTCATCCACAAAAATCCAAGCAATATTTTATCACAACGAAAAACAGTTCGAAAGCATTACAAACTTCATGAAAACAGAACGAACTTGAAGGTGTCAGATAAATCTCAAACCAACAATGAAAACGAACGAAATATCACAGATTTCAAATACTAATACGCTAGAGGTAGGAATTAGATGTGAGTAAGAAAATTTTACTCACCTTTCACCGAAGCGAAGACGAAGCCCTAGCAAATCTCACAGGAGCGAACGCGAGGAAGACCTAATTTTCAGATCGGAGGAGCGAGCGATTTGTAAGCCGCCATTTATTTTCTTCGTTCTTTTGATCGATTTAAGTTTAGGGTTATACGAATGAAAAGGGGAGGATGGGTTCGTATTTGTGCAGAGGAGATCGTGGGGGTTAGGGGCCGAGGTATGGTCTGGGTATGGTATTTTTTTTTTATTAAAAAAGTATGTTATTAAATTTTTTATAGATAGAATTTACTCCTTTTTTGAACAACATTATCCATATTACATTCATTTACATATCATATCAATTTCAAAAATGTAGTGTTTTTATTTTAATTAATTAAGATAAATTCGATTTTTAAAATCCAAAGATTTTTATACTTTAAAATTTTAAAGCAAATTGCCTTATTATTATATAAATCCCGATTCAATTCAAATCCAACTATAATTCTCATTTTAAATTTGAAAAATTCTAACACATTCACAATTTAAATCAAAATTTAAATTCAATTATCAATTTAAAATAGTTTAAAAATTTGGGATCGTTACAATCTTCCCTCCTTAAAACTTTTCGTCCACGAAAAGGAAAGGTTGTTAAAATTTCATCAATATTTATACCCTACTAAATTTTTCCAAGCTCAATACTTATTACAAATAAATGAATATAGGATTCATTCCATTTGTTTAATCTCACTAGCTTTGTTCATTAATTTCTGAAATCAAAACGCAGAAGTCTTTTACTAAAATTTCGACTAACAAAACTCAGATTTAAACTTTAAAATTCTTCACGTTAGAGATTTGCATAATATATCTCTTCCAAAGCTGTGGACTTTCAAAACATTACAAAGATCCTCTTCCTTAGTTCATTAGGTAGGAATTTTGTAATTTTAATTTCAAACTATTGATTTGCTATTTACAGTTTGAAAATACTTGCTAACTCGAAATTTAACAAGTCCATCTTCGTTCTTACAGACATTAGGCATACGCTAGCCAGGCGCAGGTCTAAAAATCTCCAAGTACTAAACATACTTGCTTCAATTTCCAGTGAAAATACTTTAAATTTTTTTTAAAAATGGATATGGAAAGCACGTTCCCCCATGGATTACATTTTACCCGGCGGTTATGCTACTATCCCAGTAGAATCGCTCGTAATCTGTAGATTTCTCATCTCTTAAATTTTGCCATGGTTGTCGCCATAGATCGCAGTACACACGGCGGTTACGCTACTATCCCAGTAGAATCGCTTGTGACTGTGGCATCACGCCCCTCAAATTTCGCTTGGCATTTAGATTGCAGTTTACCCGGCGGTTGCGCCATTATCCCAATGGAATCGCTTGTAACTGTGGGCATCTCGCCCCTCAAATTACGCTAATCATCAATCTGATCCCATCGACATGATCCATCTCGAGGGATTTCCGATTCAAATAGTCACTCTGACTAAATGGAAATTCTACGTAGCTACGAATTTCAAATGGACACTCTTCACGAGTTCCGAAACCTTCTCAAATAATAAATGGAAGGTACTTTTCCATATCCTCAGTTTAGAAAACATAATGTCATATATATGTAGTACTTCATTTCACATTTCGTACATATCATATCTATGTAAACTTACATAAGATTTCCATAACAATGACTTTCTAAACTAACGGTTTTCAAATTTACCGCATTCATATATATAAGTTCTGAAAACTTACATATTCCATATTCATAACAAAATAGAGGATTTCAAAATTTTCCTCTAAGTCAATTTGGAAATTTAAGGTTATCTCAAACCTAATTCATATTCATAATTCCATTTATTATCGACTTCACATTCGATTTGAATTACACGTTACATCGTCAATTCTCAACACAGAATTGATGTCTATCGATATATAACCTCTGAGCTCGTACGTCTCAGAGAAGGGTGTTAAGCTAAGAGAATAAATTCTCCGCCACCAACAGATATATATTTAATAGAGATCAATTGCTATGTCATCAATTCACAATGTTAGACATACAATCCAAATCATCATCTGAAATTCAAAGCTCAACTTATATTGTCTTGGGTGTCGAAGTTAAACTCAATTTTAACTCAACGATTCAATCTTTTTGAAAAATTTCAAATTGAACTAATTGTTCAAAATTTTCATTTAACTTTTCAACTTCGACTTCAAAAATGAATTTCAAATCATTTATTCCTTACGGAATATATTCACAACATTTCATATTTGGAAAAACATTTCCATACTTATTTAAAAATAAGTAATTCCCAAATATAATTTATTTTCAACATTTGAAAACATTCGATATACTTAAATCAAAATTAAGTATATATTTCATCTTTAAGGAAATCATTTTCTTTCACACATTTATTTTGAGTTAAAACGAATGTTACATAAAACATTGTTACGACAACTCAAAATCACTAGTATAGGGATTCAAAATTTAGATAGATGTATAAATCCCAATACTATACAAAACATTTCCTTTCGGAAATCATTTACTATAACAACAGTGTTATAGTCCATCATTTCCTTATTCCTCGAAAATGTCTATTTCAACAATGAATGTTGAAATCTATGGTTTCGATATTCAATGCCTTTGAAAACATCTTTTAAAACAATTAACTTCGTTTTAAAATATCACATTCCCAAAAATATGTCCATTTCATTCAATAATATATTCACGGTCCAAAATTGTGAATATACTACTTTTAACAAGCTATACGAATTTACTTATCCAAAATAAGTCAGTTTCGGATTTATAAACAACGTTTATAAATTCCATTCCTATTTATAAAAACTACAATTTATAAAATTCACTTTATTAACTATTCCTTCTACAACTCAGTTTATATAAGAAATTTAATTTATAAGTAAATTACTTATAAATTCTTTTGTTTTACAACATCGATTCAATTTATAACTTCACTTATGAAATACATTTATTTATATTTCACCTTTTAACACTTATACAAACTCATTTTATAATTCCAATATTTTATCAACACTTTCAAATCTTCTATATAAACGTTTATAATAATTCAAAAATTCCAATTTAAACTATTATATAAACTTATCAATTTTCCATTTCCAAAATAATCACTAGTTCTTTAGTGAATCATTCATTGAATTGATTTCCAATTTTAACCACACTTGGTTCATTCTCATTGGATTTTACTAACATTCATTCGTATTCAATTTGTTCACTTTCAATTCAAATCCAAATTTATATTCAAGTTAGTTTGCTTTCAATTCAAATAAAATTTGATTTTATTTAGATTTACTTATCTTTGAATTCAATTTGAATTTAATTACTTAGCTTTCTAATTTCCGTTAATTCAATTTCATTTATACTTAATGAATTTTCCATACAATCAACTCTTAACAACATTTCTATTTTATGTTTTATTCACTAATTCACTCTTACAATTAAAGTTGAATTTTCCTTCTAAAACTAAAATTCATATTCATTGCCTCACTTTATTAATTCATTTTGATATCAAATTCAATTTGATTCAATACAACCAAATTATTTATTTGAAGTTCTATTTTATTTAACTTAACTTAGATTTTATTTCAAAAATCCTTTTATTTAACTTTTACTAAAGTCAAATTCATATCATTATTCAAAATTCAGATTTTTTTTACTTAACAAAACTGTTCAACCATTTAACAACTGGTTTTATTTAAATTTCTCATTTTATAAGTTATACAACTTATTAATTTAAACTTTCCAATTCATATTATATAATCACTTATCCTTTAAGTTTAAATTTCCATCTCAATAATTTATCAAATCAGTTCAATTTATTTAACTTCCTTTAGTTAAATTTCAAATCATATATTTATTAATACTAATCCAATTCAATTTAACTTTTCTTAAGTTAAAAATCTTTATTTTCAAAACAATTTTTTTTACTTCTTTAGATTTGAAAACGTTTTCTTTTAAAAGTGTTTCTAGTAACTATTCATATTAAACGTCATAAACTAAGCTTTGTGTAAACCAAAGCTCTGATACCACTCTGTAACATTCCCCCTTCTAACCGCTTCCAGTCGGTAATTAAACCAACTCGAAACATTCAAAAAGGCGAATTGTTATTTAGTTTATAAAGTTTAAACAGAATCAGCCATAGAAACACAGAATAATAACAATGAATTAAAACGAATGAACCTTTATTTCATTACTATAAATCTTTTTACGTACATCAGAGTTTTATACAATGTATTTAATTGCTACAGCGGAATATCTTAAAATACAATTTTCTTGAAAACTACAGTGATCTTTTACCCTCTCTCTCTAACTTCGCTACTCGAAAATCTTCAAGCTGTAAAATACTCGGTCTGACCCGAGTATTACATTCAAAAGAAAATAATACACAGGTCAGTCTAATTCAAACTCAGTTATTAGTGCATAAAAGCAGTAATAATCAAATAGACGACAGTCACAATAATTCCCGTCTATCCGATTCTTTAAACAAAGAAACCCGATAACGGTCGATATAACACTTAACAGTGTTTAACAAAAATCAGCAGATTTAAATCATCAACAGAGATAAATAAACAATTTATCAAACCGACTAAATCAATTTAAAACCATCGAAATTGTCACTTTAAAACCATCAAAATCTGATTGGCTGCCGTACACGCACACGTGTACGGCCTCGCCAATACGGCATACGAAATACGCAACAGATCAATGAATCCCGACACAAAGGAAATATCAATTTAAAACTGTCAATTCTGGGTGGCTGCAGTGCACACGTACATACATGTGCACTGCCTCGCCAACTCGAGTACACGAGGTCAAATCAAAATCAGCTTCAACACAAGTGAATTTGAAAGACAATACAAATGTAACCCAGTGGTCAAGACAGCTTATTCATATGCAAACTGCCTCAACACAACTGAAAAGCAACTCAATGTACAAAACAATGTACAAATCTCAATACTTCAATGTCCAGACCAAACACTATCAATATGGTCGAACAAAGACGAAGGAGGTTCCAAATGTAGACCCATGTATCAATGGCCATGAAACAGCACATTAACTCAATTACAACTACTGTAAGTATAAATGCAGTGACACTTAACATATAGGCATATGTTATAGTGCAACATAGTAGCCAGGGATGAAGTGAGGAAGAAACCAAACCAAGTCAATAACTTCAAAAGTAAAAAATGCAATTCGAACATACATATATACATATCAAATGACGTATATACATACGTGACTGCATACATATGTATGAAGACCACTTGAAGTCTGTCAAATAGACTGCAAGATAAACTCTGAATTGTGCATATGAAGTATACTAGTAGAAATATGCAAACAAAATGCATGAAACCCCAATGCAAATATGAATGCACCTTAGTAATGCATAACTGCACTTAAAACGAATCAGGGATGCTAGAACATCAACTAAGTTCAAAACTTCATACAAAAATAAAACTGCAGCATGTACATGCTCCAAACTGTCGAGCTACAGAAATGAACAACAGGAAATAAAATCTCGAAGTAAATGCTGGTTGCACATGTGTGAAGACTACATGTGGGAATGCATACTCGATTAACAAACTTGAGTAAACAGGACAAGTACAGGCCTTCCATCCACTGCCAGTGTAACAGGTAAGGGATGCATACATAACTACCAGAGTACAAATTCAGACTCGATGGAACCAAACTCATGTTCACAACTCGATATTAGGGACTGTATAATGGACAAGTATGCAACAATGACTCAAAACATATGCAGTGAAATAAGAATTGGACTGGTCGAAACAACACAGTGAGCTCAAGCTCAAAAACAACTAAAACCAAGGTTACTAAAACCCAGTACTCAAGCAAGTGAACTTGATCGAAACAAAGTAGCAAGTCAAAATCATTCGGTGAGCTCGACCAAGATCAAAATACATGACCAAGTCAATCATTTCCAGAGAAAATAAATAAAATTCAAACATACATATATACATATCAAATGATGTATATACATATGTGACTACATACATATGTATGAAGACTAGAATGCAACTGGATGCAAACAGTCTCCAAAAAAAACATGAGTGTACGAAATGTAACATATATAATACTGTAACTGGACAGTATTAACTTCATAGTCTAGAACAAGGCAAAATGCCAAAGTCGAAGCACATAGGCGAAAACAACAAACCAGATAAAAGAATGCCAACATGATGAAGTCAGTGCCAACAATAATGACAACAACTCGATCATCTCGCGAATTATTAAATGCAGACAGCAGTGAAGTGTCAAACAAAAGCAACAACTTCGTAACGAGTGAACAAACCCAAAAAAAAACTACTGCTTTAAACTACATATATACATATATAGGAGCTCGAAGCAGTATCAGTTATCAAAGTCACAAAAGAACCCAGTATCGACAAATTTCAAGTGTCCACTAGACAACATGACGAATCAATCTGAGTACGAGGCGGTGAGACAGTGGCTCTAAAAAAACTGTAAGTGTAGACTCGACGATACATGCATACACACATACAATTGTATATATGTACATATAAAAAGTCACATCTAATTAGATAAACAGTTTCAAATTAACAGTTTGCTCAAGTGAAAATAACCATTGCATCATGAACAATGATCATAAAAATCAAAACTGCTCAGGGATGAATACAAGAATAATCAAGTATAGCTAATAACAGCAGTTACCACCAAAACGATCGAGAAGGTAACCAAACGTACAAAAATGCCTGAGCTGAGAAAAACAAAACCATGTCAAATCCTGTAAGCATTAGTGTAAAGCCGAGAAAATCATCACAACGACTAAGTTGAAATCAACCAGTGGCAACCATCACAAAAATCAATTTTTACAACAACCGAAGTATAATCGGAGCCCAAGCCGATATACATAAAAAAAATGCTACTGTAATCAATCAAAGTCAAAATCGACCAGTCCCTCAACAGTAAAACTCAATTTGAGTTCGCACATCAAAAGGAGACCAAAGCCAAATTACAAATGGTCGAGAATGCTCAAGTGAAAAATTCAATCAAATGGGTACAACAAAATTCACGGGCATCAGATTATATATAATTTCCCAAAATCATACTTGCAGTGAAATGCAACTCAAAGTCATGCCGAAGTCATAGGCGAAATGTGTTCAAAAATCGTGAAATAGATTTCAAACCAAAGACAGTGCCAAAAACAATAGAACGAACGAAATCTTCATCCACAAAAATCCAAGCAATATTTTATCACAATGAAAAACAGTTCGAAAGCATTACAAACTTCATGAAAACAGAACGAACTTGAAGGTGTCAGATAAAGCTCAAACCAACAATTGAAAACGAACGAAATATCATAGAATTCAAATACTAATACGCTAGAGGTAGGAATTAGATGTGAGTAAGAAAATTTTACTCACCTTTCACCGAAGCGAAGATGAAGCCCTAGCAAATCTCACAGGAGCGAACGCGAGGAAGCCCTAATTTTCAGATCGGAGGAGCGAGCGATTTGTAAGCCGCCATTTATTTTCTTCGTTCTTTTGATCGATTTATTAGAGCGATTTGTAAGCCACCCTAATTTTGTAAGCCGCCAGTTATGACTTCTTTACTTATATTATCTCTAAGAAAATGATGTCTAATATCAATATGTTTTGTTCTAGCATGATGAGTTGGATTTTTAGATAGGTTTATTGCACTATTATTATCACAATAAATTGGTGATTTAGTTATAGTTAATCCAAAATCTTTTAAAGTTTGTTACATATATATAACTTGAGAACAACCCATAGCAGCAGATATATATTCCGCTTCAGTTGTTGACAAGGATATAATGTTTTGCTTCTTACTAAACCAGGAAATCAAAGAATGTCCTAGAAAGTGACAAGTTCCACTTGTACTTTTTCGGTCTGATTTACAACTAGCGTAATCAGCATCACAATATGAAATTAAATCAAATACATCATTTTTAGGATAAAATAAACCATAATCTAAAGTATGTTTTACATATCTTAAAATTCTTTTAACGGCTTTTAAGTGAGTTTCTTTAGGTTGAGATTGGTACCTTGCACAGAGACAGACACTATGCATGATGTCAGGACGACTTGCTGTTATATAAAGCAGCGAACCAATCATTCCCCTATATAATTTTTGATCAACATCTTTTGATTTATCTTCTTTACTTAATGCTACATTAGTTGTCATTGGAGTTGGTTTCCCACTATGTGGTCAATCCAAATTTATTAATTAAATCTTTAGCATATTTTTCTTGACTAATGAAAATTCCTTTTTTTAGTTGTTTGATTTGAAGTCCTATGAAAAAACTTAGTTCTCCCATATGACTCATTTCAAATTCTTTAGTCATTATATCTGAGAATTCGTTATTCATTATGTTATTAGTTGATCCAAATATTATATCATCTGCATATATTTGTACTAATTGAATATCATTTTTGTTTCTTTTAATAAAAAGAGTTGTATCTATTTTACTAATTTCAAAACCAGATTGTAGTAAATAAGATCTTAGTCTTTCATACCAGGCTCTAGGAGCTTGTTTCAGACCATATAAAGCTATCTTTAATTTATATACATGATTTGGAAATTTATTATCTTCAAAAAGTGGAGGTTGTTCAATATAAACATCTTCTTTTACAAAACCATTTCGAAAAGCACTTTTAACATCCATTTGATATATCTTAAAATTATTCTAGTTTGCGAAAGCAAGTAGAATCCTGATAGCTTCTAGTCTTGCTACGGGTGCAAAGGTTTCTTCATAATCAATTCCTTCTTCTTGACAATAACCTTGCACGACTAAACGAGCTTTATTTCTCACGACCTCACCAAGTTCATTCATTTTATTTTTATTAACCCATTTTGTTCCAATTATACTTTTATTCTCAGGTCTAGGAACAAGTTCCCAAACATCATTTCTGGTGAACTGATTCAATTCTTCTTGCATAGCAAGAATCCACGAATCATTAGATGATGCTTCCTTTGGATTTTTAGGTTCAATAGTTGATATAAAAGCTACATTACTCATACTATTTAGTTGATTTATTGTTTTAACTATATATTCAATATTTCATAGTATATTTTCTATAGGATGATCTTTTAATAGCCTAATTCTTTTATTAGGTTGAATGATTTCACAATTAGTTTCATTAGGTTCATTATTTAAAGTTACAAAATCTTCTTCATCTTCTATTTGTACAGTATCTTTAAAATTTTCATCAAAAGATACTTGCATTGTTTCTTCAATAGTGTTAGTTCTTAAATTATAAACTCTAAATGCTTTACTTCTATTAGAATATCCGATAAAGATACCTTTGTCGGATTTAGGTTCAAATTTATCTAAATTATCTTTTGTATTAAGAATAAAACACTTACTACCAAAAACTTTAAAATAAGCTACTATGGGTTTCTTATTGTAAAGTAATTCATATGGTGTTTTATTAGTTAATGGTCTAATTAAAATCCTATTTAATATATAACAAGCTGTAGCGACTGCTTCAGCCCAAAAGTTTTTAGGTAAGTTACTATCAAAAAGCATTGTTCTAGCACACTCTTGAACCGTTCTATTCTTACGTTCTACCACTCCGTTTTTTTGTGGAGTTCTTGGAAAAGAGAAATTATGATTAATTCCTTTTTTATTACAGAAATTCTCAAAATTTTCATTTTTAAATTCTCCACCGTGATCACTACGAATTGTTTTTATTTTTAAAGAAAGTTTATTTTGAATTCTTTTAGCAAAATTCTTAAATAATTCAAAAGCATCACTTTTAAGTTTAAGAAAAATTGTCCAAGTATATCTAGAATAATCATCTACAATTACAAAAACATATTTATTGTGATTAATTGATTGAATTTGAGATGGACCAAATAAATCTAAATGAAGCAATTCTAGAGGTTTAGAAGTAGAATCATATCTTTTAATTTAAATGAACTTTTCTTAAGTTTTCCTAACTGGCAAGCATTACATATACTATCTACTTTAAAGTTTAACTTGGGAAGACCTCCAACTAAGTCATGTTTTGATAACCTAGATAACAGTTTGAAATTTAAATGATCAAATCTTTAATGCCAAATCCAAGGGTCACTTGTATTAGCCAAAAGACATAAGTTATCATTTGAAACTTTCATACTAAGGATGTAAATGTTTTTCTTCCTAATTCCTTCAAAGATAATATTTGACTTATTATCTTCGATGTGACATTTATCTTTTCCAAATTTAATTTTAAATCCTTTATCACATAGTTGACTTATACTAAGTAGATTTGTTTTAAATTCCTAACTAGCAAAACATCAGAAATAAGAGGAGTTTTAGAATTACCGACATTGCCGATGCCAATTACATATCCTTTTGAATTATCTCCAAAGTTGACCAATCCACTATCTTGATATATAATGTCATTGAGTATCTCGAGATTTCCAGTCATATGCCTTGAACAGCCACTATCAAGTATCCATTTATCTTTCTCAATTTGCAAAGTTTGTCCATTGATTGTTGATTCTTCAAAAGCCATGTAACATGTCTGTTCCTGCATAACAAACCAATTCGGTAGATAACTTGATTTTTCATAAAAACTATATGTAGGCTTATGATACTTTGATGAAATGCATAAATTCAAACTAGTATTAACAAAATTTCCTAAAAATGCCATTTTTAACTTTTCAAGTTTCAGATTATGAAAACTATGAAAACCTATGTTCTGATACTAATTGAAAGTGAGCGCGGATTAAGGATCTTAAGGCTAATTTAACACTAGAGGGGGTGAATAGTGTTTAATGGATTCTAAACTTATATGGACTAATTTAAAAATTATGATATAAACAAATGAAGAACATAATCATAGAACAATCACAGAATCAAACACAGATGCAGAAAGTAAATAAAAAGCAATAAAAGGAAAGAACACACCGGATTTATACTGGTTCGGAGTTACCCTACGTCCAGTCCTGCACCAAGGCAAACAACTCGTACAGATTTTTATTATACCAATGTCGAGATTACAATCCTCAATTTCTAAAGGCCTTGAGGTACCCTCCTATCTTCGAGTCCGGGGCAAACTCTCTTGATTTATGGGACACAAGATCACCCAATTGATTTTTAGGCACAACCACACCTTATAGAGAGAATCGATAAACTTCTGATTACAAATTTATCTTATAACTCTGAATAGCACTTTGGTCTTCGAGAGAGGGTAGAGAATCAAACAAGAATGAGATTCTAATTTGATTCACTTGAGAATTCGGCAAAATTTCGGCACGATCTTAAAAATATGAATTTTTTTAGAATATGGATTTGTGGAGAAGAAGGAGTGAAGAAAATAATAAAATAGTTAGTTAAAAAATTCGTTTGTGAAGGCTATTTATAGACCAATAACGGTCATAACCATTCGTGAAGTGATTTAAATGAATAGACACTTCTTTTGAAAATTGAAAATTTTGAATTTAACGGCCACCATGTCGACATGGGGTATCCCATGATGTCGACATCCCTTAGTTAAAAATAATGTAAAATTTGTTTTGAAAATGGTATTGAAAGGAAACAAGATGAAATAATTCTGGAGTAATATAAACTAATTTTCCTATGTTTTAAAATAAAGAAGAGTAGGAAAATATATTTTTAGAATGTATATATAAATTTGATTTTAAATCTCAAGTGTATATATATATATTATAAAATAATATTTAAAAATTAGAAGATAGTTTTAAAAAAAACGAAGTTTAAAACAAGAGTTTATTTAAAAACAAAAACAAAGAATATTTTAAGGTTAAAACATTTTGAAAAGCAGTTTTGAAAATCATTTTAAAAAAACCATTTTGAAGTAGTTTTGCAAGCTTCTTCCTGTAGAATATCTCATCACATCAGGACTCGAGAACTTATACAAAACCAGGATGTTCGTGGGTTTGTAAGCCACTTGTCGTAGGTTTGTAAGCTACTTGTCGTGGGTTTATAAGCCACTAAGAAGGTAGAAATGGGTTCCATCCCAAATGAAATTTGGAATGAAGATATACATGCTTTTATGAAGTTTTAACAAAAACTAGACACTTATCTTAAAATCTTGATCTTGATACTCTAGAGTCTTCAAACTTGATTTCTTCATTCTTGATCTTTATAATGTACAGTCTTCAATAATCAATACCTGCCTTATATATATCCTGCATAGTAACATTCATATATATCTAGATAATAGTGTTAGTATATAAGTTATAATAAAATCAGTTACAAAGGTTGTTGTCATCAAAACGACTATCTCCAATTCCTAACACCATGCACCTGTGTTGTTTGTTGCAGAAGGGAATCAGGATTTAGTAGTATATACATATGCTTGTGGAACTGGGTTATGAGCTATGTTAATGTAGAGAGGTAAAGTGATTGTTTATGCTTCTCGATAGCTTAGACCGCATGAGGTGAGATATCCAACGCATGATTTGGAATTAGATGCAGTGATTTTTGCATTGAAGGTGGGGAGACATTACCTTTTGGGAGAGCGATTTGAGCTATATACGGATCACAAATTGGTGAAGTATTTATTCTCTCAGAAAAAGCTGAACATGAGACAACAGAAGTGGTTGGAGTTTATTGCTGCTTATGACTTTGGGATTAAGTGCACACCTAGGAAAGGCAATAAGATGGTGGATGTACTCAGCAAAAAACATCGGATTGCAGTGTTGGCTATGATAGCTGGGTGGAAAGATTTGGAAGCGTCGACGGCGTGTAGAGTGTAGTGGAGATCCAAAGCTGGGTCTAGTGGGGAAATGGTCATGTTGTCTTTGTTGAATGGATCAGAAAGTAAAGAATGGAACAGAGTGCGATGACTTGAAGGATTTTTGTTTTGGCCAGAATGGGTGGTTATGAAAGGAAGGTTGTGTGTTCCAAATATGGATGGCATTAGGAAGGAAGTTTTAAAGGAATGTCATCATTCAAAATTCACTATTCATCCGGGAGGAACTAAGATGTATCGGGACAAGAAGAGGAGTTTCTTCTGGGAAGGAATGAAGAGGAATGTAGGCTTATGGTTAAAGCAGTGTTTGAACTGCCAACAGATAAAAGTTGAACATCAGTAGCCAAGTGGGTTCCTTCATCCATTAGATATTTCGGTTTGGAAATGGGATTTTATTTCATGGATTTTTTGGATGGGTTGCCAAGATCTAGTGGAGGAAATGAAAGTATATGGGTCGTAGTGGATAGTTTGACCAAGCATGCCCATTTCATTCTAATTAAGTCAACAAGGACGGCACCTGTGTTGGCTAAGTTGTTTATGAATAATGTAATTAGACTACATGGGATTCCTGAGTGATAGAGATTCTTTATTCACTAGTGAGTTCTGGAAGAGTCTATAGGAGATTTTAGGAACCAAGCTCAAGATGATTACCGCTTACCATCCACAGATTGATGGGAAAATGGAAAGAGTTAATAAAGTCTTGGATGATTTGTTACGAGCTTGAGTGTTAGATTTTGGAGGATCATGGAAAGACCATCTACACTTAGTTGATTTTTCATATAATAACAGTTATTAGCTAGTATAGGGATGGCACCGTTTTAAGCTTTTGTATGAAAGGCAATGCAAATCTCTTATTTGTTGGTTAGAGGCCGGGGATAGGTTGGTTCTTTGTCCGGATCTGGTCAGAAAAGCTGTAGAGAAGATTGAGTTAATTCAGGCTAGGATGAAGAGGCTCAATCTAGGAAGAAGTGTTATACAGATAGAAGATGGAAAGACTTGGAGTTCTCAGTTAGAGATCATGTTTTCATTAAGGTATCACCAATGAATGGTGTGATTCGATTCAGGAAATCTGGGAAGTTAGCACACATATTCGTAGGACCATTTCTTATTGTAAAGAGGATTAGGAAACTCGCATATAGAGAAGAGTTACAGAACAGTTTGGCAAGATTCCACGATGTGTTTCATGTTTCACATCTGAGGAAGTGTGTTAGAAACCTCGAGACTACTATAGCACCTACTGTGTTAGATGACTTAGTATTAGAACCGAATTTGACTATAGTTAGAAAGCCAGTCCGTATAGTTGCAAGAGATGAGAAGAGGCTGAGGAACAATGCAGTCAGATTAGTTAAAGTCCAGTGGAGCGACGATGAGAGAGATTGTACTTGGGAGACTGAGAGCTGGATTAAAGACGCTTATCCTGATTTGTCTGATGGTTGTTTTACCTTTTTGATTGATTTGTTGTTTACTTTATCGTAGTTTCGAGGACGAAATTCTTTAAGAAGGGAAGTCTGTAACAACCCTATTTTTGGAATAACATTATTTAGGACATTTAATTAGTTAAATTAAATTAAATAATGTAATGATTAAGGGAATGAGAATTGTGTAAACTAAGGGGTAGCCATTCCATATAACAAATAAACTAAAGGGGAAATAAAATAAAATTAGTAAGGAAAATAGATAATGGGTAAAATAGCAAAAAGTATATTCTTATACCCTAAGCCCTTACACATTCAGTTCATACATTCATTTGCAAAAATCAAACATAAGAGACAGGTCACCATTAGAAGAAACAAGAGGAAGATAAGCTAAAGGAAGAAGCTAAATCAACTTAATCCATTTTCAAATCTCAACTCTTTAATCACAAAGCTAAGACGAATAATGACTACATCTCATGTTTTCTATTATTTTCGGTTTTAGGATGAACCGATCTATTTTGCAAGTGTTTTTCCATGTTTTTTAATATTAAAATGGATATATATATATATATGCTTGTTGATGATTTATTCTATTTCATATCAATTTTAGGATATGTTTTAATATGAAAACCCTATTAAATGACATCCAAATACCTTGCGGTTTTAGACTAAGGTCCAAAATGATAATTTAGAGATGAGTTTCAATTTTCATAATTTTTTGAATTATTGTGGATTTAATATTTATTTTCTAGTGAAGAAAATGGTTATTTATGATGCAGGCCAGCCCGATTCAAGTCGTTTCGATTCTTTAAGTCACACTAGTACAATACAAATTGAAGAGGTTTTAGGTCGGTTATGACCTAGTAGAGATTCGCGACCTAGCGAAGATTACTTGTGAACTAACAAGCAACGTGTTTTAGGTCGGTTGCGACCTAGTGGAGACTCGCGACATAACGAAGGTCGCTCACGAGTTAATGGTCTAAGCATGAAGATACTCGAGCGAGTTAACGGGTTAAACACTCCAGCGCACAGTTCCTTAGGTCAGTTATCCAATGGCGACTTAACGAAATTTCAACCTATCAAGCCACAACCTAAACTCTTAGGTCGCTTTGATGTTAGGTCACATGAAACAATTACCTTAGGTCGCTTCCCAGAGATGTTGAAGTACATTAAGTCACATGAAGATTCATGTTGCTGTGAAGAGATAAGTCATTTGTTATCTAGGTCGTAACTCGCGTAACGTTGTTAAGTCGTTATGTACTAGGTCGTATGTCGTTGATACTATGTTGTAATGTGTTTGTATTTTTTCTTTAAGTCGTAGGTCGCGTGAGTTGTATTTTAGGTCGAGGCCGATCTATGTGTTGTAAATATGTGATGTTGTACTGGGTTGTGTTGTAATGTTTTTAAGTCGCTGTGTTGTAATAAGTGTTAGGTCGCTCACGACCTAAGTTTTGTCTGTGTTAGGTCGTTACCGACCTAAGTGATGTAATGTGTTGTAAAGTGTTTTCGTATGTCGTTCTGTACATAAGTCGTAGGTCGCGGCCAATGTTAGGTCGTGTACCCTCTTAGGTCGTCTCCGACCTATGTGTTGTCGAGTGGAGTAGTGTTGAGTTGTAAGCCTATAAATAGGCGGATGGTGTCATTTGTAATAGTTTAGTTGATTTTGAATAAAACTTGTTTGTGTGCTTTGTGCCACTTCTCCAATTGGTAGTTGAGTGTGATCTCCTATCTCCACTTTCGGTAATCGAGTGCGCTCGATTCAACGACTGCTGAAGCCGATTCATGGTATCTAGTGCGCTAGATCAACGTACGAAGAATCGTAGATCTTTAAACACGGTATCGTGCGCGATCAACGTGTTTGGGATAGCTAGATTCCGGCATCTTTGAATCAACGGAATTGGGCCATTCGGTATCTTCTATTCCATCGATTCCTACTTTCACCGTATCATTTTTTTGTTATCCGCTGCTGCATCATTTGGTATCAGAGCTAGACTTAGCCAATCATAGCTAAGCCGAGTCTTGGAGCCAATTCTTATAGAAGAGTTTGAGGAGTTAGTGAAGCCGAGCTACATCAAGTGAAGCCGAGCTAAGAGAAGTGTTAGAGCCGAGAGTTTGAAGTTAAAGGTCGTGCATCATTTGGTATCATTTTGAAAGTCCAAGCCGAGAATTGAAGTGTTTGTGAAATTTCAAATCATGCCGCCGAGAAGAGCTAATCGCCATCAGAACGTAGAAGCATTGTATAGAAGAGAAGAAGCCGATGAGATGGAGCAAAGAATTAACGAAAACTTTAATGAGAAGTTTAACGAAGGTATTGGGAGATTAGAGAAATTGATGATGGACATGAATCATGGTCAAAGGAGAAGGTCGCCAATCTCGAACCATGGAGGAAACAGAGTTTCGCCATCGGTTACGGAAGCGAGGAGGGTGTCGCCACAATCTGATCGAGGAAGAAGAGAATCATCAGTTTCAATGAGACGAGATCACCATGAGTATAGAGATGAAGAAAGAAGAACTCAACGTGAGTTTGAGTATGAGCCATATCGAGATGATGACAGACATAGTAGAAGAGACATGCGTGACCGAAGAAATGTTGATGGTCGAGATCGATACCGTAGCACACGTGATTATGATGAAGAGAGTGATAGAAGTAATATTCATTATCGAGATCGAGACCAAGCGCGAAATACATATCAGGATGTTGAAGATGATCGACGATGGGAGTCGGGGATGAAAACCAAAATTCCAGAATTCAAGGGTGGTATGCAAGCTGAGGAATTTTTGGATTGGGTTTCTAATGTTGAAGAGATTTTTGACTTTAAGGAGGTTCCTGAGCATCGAATAGTGAAGTTAGTTGCTACTCGTTTGAAAGGAAGAGCTATGGCATGGTGGTAATAGACTAAACTTACACGGGAGAGAATGGGGAAGTCAAAGATTGTTACATGGGATAAGATGAGAAAGTTGATGAAAGCTACATTCCTGCCGCACAATTATCAATCTCTTATGTATCAACATTTGCAGAACCTAAGACAAGGGACAAGATCAGTGAATGAGTATGCAGATGATTTTTACCAATTGATTGCGAGGAATGATATTATGGAAACAGAGGAACAACTAACAACAAGGTATGTTGGAGGATTGCGAACGCAGATTCAAGACATGGTGAATATGTTTGACCCCAGATCTATTGCTGAAGCACATCAGAAAGCATTGGCGTGGGAAAAACAAGGAAGACGAGGAGGTGGAGTGTTTACAAATTCCAGCAACCAAAACAAGGATGTTAGTAGCAGTGTGGATGTTTCCAAAGTCATCAGTAAGTCAATTGTGAATGAAGTCAACAAAGCAAAGGTCAATAGTCATTTCAAATGCTTTAATTGTCAAGAGTTGGGCCATAAAAGCAATGAATGTACAAAGCCCAAGAAGCGAGCAATGATTGTGGAGATTGAGAATGAAAATGCAGAGGTAAAGTGTGTCAATTCTATACCAGTTGAAGAAGAAGAATTATTGTCTAGGGATGAGGGTTGTAGTTTGTTGTTGAGAAGATCTTGTTTAACACCAAAGCAAGAAGATGATTCTAGTTGGTTGAGGAGCAATATTTTCCAGTCAACATGCACTGTTTTAGGGAAAGTTTGTAAATTTGTGATTGATGCAGGGAGCTGTGATAATATCATTTCTTCAGAAGCTGTAAAGAAGTTGTCATTGAAAACAGAGAAACATCCAAATCCCTACAAATTAGCTTGGTTGAGGAAAGGAGGGGAAGTGAAGGTTAATCGGAGAGCTTGTGTTAATTTTTCCATTGGGAAGAAATACAAAGATGAAATTTGGTGTGATGTGGTTGATATGGATGTTTGCCATCTGTTGTTGGGGAGACCATGGCAATACGATAGAGCTGTACAACATGATGGTCGCACCAACAGCTACAGTTTTATTTTCGAGGATACACGAATCATTTTGGTTCCTAAAAGGCGTCAACAGAGTGAAAACAAATTGGAGGAAATCGAGGAGCTAAAAACTTTGTTTTCTTTAAAGGAATTTGTTGATGTGGAAGATGAAATCGATTGTTTTCAATCACCAAAGTTTGACGGAGATGAAGTTGTTGATTTTCAACTAACGAAAACTGATGAACATGAAGTTGAAAATTCACAATCAGCAAAGTTGGATGAGGGTGAAGAAAGTAAGTCAGGAAATGAAGAGGGTAATTTGTTGATGAAGGAGGTGGATTCAACTAGTCTACAATTTACAAGAGAGCTTGTTAAAGAAGTGGAGGATAGCGCAGAAATATTCCTGTTGAATGAAATTGAAACCAACAAAAGTGTTGAAATTATCGAAGAAGTTAAGCCAATGGTGAATGAATGTGAAGGTGTAGTTCCTGCAGAAATGTTCAAAGAATTACTGCCACTGAGGAACGTACATCATGTTAATCCAGTGTCGAGTGCTATTGTACCATATATGCCACGTAATCATATGGGTCTGACAGAGCAGGTAGAGTTGAGAAGATTGGCTGATGGGTTTCTGTTCAAAGGAAGGCAATTGTATACTCCTGATCGCAGTTGGCAAATAAAATCAAAGATGAGCGTGTAGAAAGAGACATGGACAATGACCATACCATGCAGATGGTGACAATGTTTTGGTTTGGGCCGTCAATAAGGAAAGGGGTTGATAGGCTTGTTCAGAAGAGTCAGAGTTATCAAATTTCAAAAGAGACCGCGGTGAAGTCAGGATTATGTATGTCATTACCTATACATACTAGATCATGGGTGAACGTAAATATGGACTCTGTATTGGATTTGATAAAGACACAGAGTGACAACAATGCTATCTACTTGATGGTTGAACGATTTCTTGTTGGTACGTACAATAAACTAGATGCCGGAGGAATGAGTCGTTTGGAAATTATGAAGACAAATTTGTGAGAATGATTGTAAGATGAGCTTGCCGGATCATCGTCCTATGGCTAATATTGACAATATCAAACATTTGGTTCCATTTCACGAGGACAAAAGTATCGAAGACGAAGAGCTGTTAAATTCGAGGACGAAATTTTCCCAACTGGGGGAGGATGATGCAGGCCAGCCCGATTCAAGTTGTTCCGATTCTTTAAGTCACACCAGTACAATACAAATTGAAGAGGTTTTAGGTCGGTTACGACCTAGTAGAGATTCGCGACCTAGCAAAGATTACTTGCGAACTAACAAGCAACGTGTTTTAGGTCGGTTGCGACCTAGTGGAGACTCGCGACATAACGAAGGTCGCTCGCGAGTTAACGGGCTAAGCATGAAGACACTCGAGCGAGTTAATGGGATAAACACTCCAGCGCACAGTTCCTTAGGTCGGTTATCCAACGGCGACTTAACGAAATTTCAACCTATCAAGCCACGACCTAAACTCTTAGGTCGCTTTGATGTTAGGTCGCATAAAACAATTACCTTAGGTAGCTTCCCAATGATGTTGAAGTACATTAAGTTGCATGAAGATTCCTGTTGCTGTGAAGAGATAAGTCGTTTGTTATCTAGGTCGTAACTCGTGTAACGTTGTTAAGTCGTTATGTACTAGGTCGTATGTCGTTGATACTATGTTGTAATGTGTTTGTATTTTTTCTTTAAGTCGTAGGTCGCGTGAGTTGTATTTTAGGTCGAGGCCGGTTTATGTGTTGTAAATATGTGATGTTGTACTGGGTTGTGTTGTAATGTTTTTAAGTCGCTGTTGTAATAAGTGTTAGGTCGCTCACAACCTAAGTGTTGTCTATGTTAGGTCGTTACCGACCTAAGTGATGTAATGTGTTGTAAAGTGTTTTCGTATGTCGTTCTATACATAAGTCGTAGGTCGCGGCCAATGTTAGGTCGTGTACCCTCTTAGGTCGTCTCCGACCTATGTGTTGTCGAGTGGAGTAGTGTTGAGTTGTAAGCCTATAAATAGGCGGATGGTGTCATTTGTAATAGTTTAGTTGATTTTGAATAAAACTTGTTTGTGTGCTTTGTGCCACCTCTCCAATTGGAAGTTGAGTGTGATCTCCTATCTCCACTTTCGGTAATCGATTGCGCTCGATTCAATGACTGCTGAAGCCGATTCACGGTATCTAGTGCGCTAGATCAACGTACGAAGAATCGTAGATCTTTAAACACGGTATCGTGCACGATCAACGTATTTGTGATAGCTAGATTCCGGCATCTTTGGATCAACGGAATTGGGCCATTCGGTATCTTCTATTCCATCGATTCCTACTTTCACCGTATCATTTTTTTGTTATCCGCTGCTGCATCAATTTAGGATTAATATTAATTATGGCTAAATTATATTGTTTTTGGGTCTGAAAGTTATATATGTTAGAAAACATATTAAAACTGATTTATGAGAATTTTGTAGAATTTTCCTAAGTGTTTTAATAAGTATATAAAATTATTTAAGGTATGGGACTTAAAAATGTTTTATATATTTATAAAAGGAGAAAGGGCTTTTGCAAATAATTTATATTTCTTACTTTTGAAATTTTGGCAGTACTTTTAGAAAAGAAATTAGCAACCAATCATATTTTTTCAAACAAGGCAGGTTAGTTGAAAAGAATTACTTTAAAAAGTTAAAAATCAGTTTATACATGCTTTTTACATGTTTTGCCACTTTTGGCTCCTTCCTCTCGACACCTTACTTCCGCCTCTATCTCCATCGAAACCAATGAACATAGTATCAAAGACTTGGTACATAGTGAACTGGACATAGGCGAAAGGTACTGGGTCGAAACAATGGGTTACAAAGGGGTCGAAGCCTTACTTTGCTTTTTAAATGAAAATGCGCATGCTTTGCTTTCGAAAGGAATGCTTTTGACTTGGTTGGCTTTCGACTAGGTCAAAATGTTTTAAATGTGGTTTCAAAGAGGTTGCACCTTTGTTTTAAGTAAATGCTTTTGAAGGGGTCGAAAATGCTTTGCTGCTGCTTCCTACCTTTCGAAGCAAACAGTTTCAAAAGGGATACTTTTTTTTAAAACTTAGCCGCTTCTCCAATACTTTCGAAAGGTTGATTTTGACACCATCACTTTTTTACTTAGGAAATAGCTTTCGAAAGTGTGCTTTCGACTTAGTTATTTTGACCCTTTTGTTCTGTTGAAGGTAAAACCCAAAGGTTTCGAAAGAGATAGTTTATAATGGTTTTGAAAGGTTGTCACATGTTTTACATGAACCCAAATTCTTTCGAAAGGTTTGATGTTTTTAAAGGATTTTAATTCTTTCGAAAGGTTTAAGATAAAGGTTTCGAAGGGGTGGTTTCCCAATGGTTTGGAAAGGTTTTAAAAGGAAGGATTTCAATGTTTTCAAAAGGAAATATTTATAATTTTTGATAAGAGGATTTAAAGCTTTCGAAGGAAAGGGTTTTCAATGTTTTTGGAAGGCTTATTATGAATGGTTTCGAAAGGGGCTTTCAGCCTAAGGTTATGAATCAAAGAAGTTTACTTGGTTTTGAAAGGGCTACTTTCAATGATTTCGAAAGGGGTATTTTCAAAGGTTTCAAATGTTTTCATCAACAATGTTTAAGGTAAAGTATGTATAACATGGCAGGTGATTTGAGTAAAGCATAGAATATATTTTCATGTTTAAATATGATTTATAGGTTTAAATCAATTTGAGAGAAAAGGTGTTTCAAGGAAAATTTTAAGAGAAGATTACCCTAAGTAAATGACTCAGATAATAGAATACCAGATGGAATTGGTATAGTGTCACGCCCTATACTTTAGCTAGTAGGACTTTGTCAGAGGTAAGACTAAAATGATGTTACATACAAAAAGGAATCTATAGAGCAGAGATAGGTTATTGGTAAGCTAGCAAAACCATTAGGATCAATTAACCCTAGAGAAGTAAGTTAGGTACGAACTATCCAGAAGAGGAGTATCTAATAGAAGTTAGATTATTCGTTTATATTGTCTGGCATGCCCGAGTCTGCCAAAGGTTAGTAGTTAGCCAAACAAAACTATAGTGTTAGGACAAATAGTCCATTGATTACCTGGTTTGTACGCATACATGAGATTGCTTTATTGTTTTAACCAGTTTTGGTTGCAGGATTATGATTTGCAAAAGATATGTTTTTGAAAGGATATAGTGAGGGGAAATCCATTTCGCTAAGCGGCCTAGTCTCACTTAATATCAAATAACCGAGATGTTAATATATTCACACGAGGCTTTATGTCTTATTCGAAATTTATGGTTTTCTCCTTAAACTCTCGGGTGCTCAAAATTAATTTGAGTAGGCTGTGGGTTGAGGACTTATAAGTTTTAGTAAGTTGGCGAATAAAGCTTCCGGAGACGATTAATAGGCTAACGGATAGCTATTTAAGAGTTTCTATTTTATTTTATTTTTTTCCGCTGCGTTATATTAAGTTAGTTATGACTATATAGTACTCTGGTCAACCAAGGGGCCATCTTCTTATGTCACTCTTGGCATATTTATGTAATAATTATATTTGATCTAAACCTGGGAAACGATACTAATTATGTAATTTGGATACGAAACATTTTTTGAAATGTAATCTGAAATGTTTGTTTTTGAAGTCTGTAATTTTATTTCATATTCATGTACTTCTAATATGATGGATATCATTAACACAGCCGTATATTATCATCGAAAGTTAATACTATAAATGACTGTAGCATTTATAGCGCTTAGCCGTGGACCTCAAGATAAGGGACGTTACAGTTGATTTCTCTACTGTCTTAATTTTCTTGTTCATCTTGGTATGATTTGTGGCATTGCATTGTTTTATTTTATAGCACTAACTTTTTCAATTTGTGCCCTGTTCAATTTGTGACATTTGTTGTTTTAATTTGTGTCAGTTGCTATTATAATTCCCATGCTGTTTCAATTTGTGACAAGGCAGTGCACATTAGTGATGCCTTGTTTGTGCACTTTGATGGTCCATGTTGCTTTTGCTGTCTTGGTTCATCCATGCATGTTGTTGAGTTGCCATTCTACTCACTATGTACATATTAACATGTACATACATATGTGTATATATATATAATAGTGTGCCTGGTTATGTCGTAGCGTGTGTGCTTGGTTATATCGGAAACTATCCCTTGTTTATTGCATTTGCACTGGCACTTGTATATACATATGTGTATATATGTATATGTATGTTTATATCTACATATCCCTACATATTTATATATCAATACATATGTGTGTGTATATGTGTGAACTACCATGTATATACATACATTTGTATGTATATACGTGTGAATGTTCTTATATCTACATATATATATATATATTAATTGTGGCAATTGCTTTTGCACTATGATTTCTTGTTACACTTTCAATTTGATATTTTAATGCGTGTATGCTTGAACCATTTTGCAGTTTAGTAGAATTTATTTTTAGTTCTTAACCATTTTGAATTACAATTGAGTCAATGTGTGTGCTTGGTTTTGCTGCCTGGTTGTAACACCCCAGATTTTTGGTAACATTATTTAGGACATTTAGTTAGTCAAACTAAGTAAATTAATGTGTTGATTAGGGGATTGAGATTTGATTTTAACTAAGGTAGCCATTCCATTAAAACAAATGAATTAAAAGAATGGTTCTGAAATGAATTAGAGGAGGGGTAAATTGAGAAAGAGGCCATTCCTATATCTATTCCCTTGGGCCGTGTTAGATCTACGTGTTCATTTTCATTTCAATATTTTATAAAACAAGGCTGGCCACCATTAACAAGGAAAGAAGAAGAATTAAGGAAAGCTAAAGGAAAATTTAAATTCAAATCAAATTCATCCAAATCTCAAGCTCCTTTAATCTCTAATGCTAAGGTGAATAACGTTTACATCTCAAATTTTTATTGGTTTCGGTTTTTAAGATTAAATCTGAATATTTTGCAATTGATTTGCCATGTTTTTGAATGATAGAATAATTATATATACTTGTTGATGATTTATGAATGTTCATATAAATTTTATGACATGTTTTGAGATGAAAACCCTATTAAATGACATCTTATTGCCTTGTGAATTCAATGAAGATCTAGAAAGGTATTTTAGAAATGGGTTTCAATTTTCAGATATTTCTTAATTTTTGTGGATTTAATAAGAACTTTCTAGTAAAGAAAATGGTATTTTTGATTATAAATTATTTATGGGTAGATAATTAATTGTTTGGATTTGACATTTTTATATGTTAGAGAACATTTATATATACATAAAGCGATTTTTTTGGAATTTTCCTTATTTTTCCTAAGTGTTTTAATGGTTATATAAAATTATTTAAGGTATGGGACTTAAATGTTTTATACAATTAAAGAGGAGAAAGGCTTTTTACAAAAGTGTTTAAATTGATAAATATAGAAAGTCGGTAGCACTTTTGAAAAGAAAATCTGGCAACCAATCAGATTTAGATGAACAAGGTAGGTTATGTACAAAAGCATAGTTTTAAAGTACAAATAAACAGCCTTTTTATTATTTCGTCTCCTTTGGCACTTGGATTCTACCTCTATCCCTCCCCTTCCGACATAGTCGAAACTAATGCATATGATATCATGCAACTGATACGTAATGAATTGGAAGAGGGCGAAAGCTATGGGGTCAAAACCGTAGGGTTCTAAGAGAGGTAAAGCAGTGTTTGGTTTCAAAGAAAAGAGCGACTACTTGCTTTTGACAAAGATGCTTTCGACCTAAATGTTTTCGGCTAAGTCAAATGGTTTACAAATGATGGTTTCGATTGGGTTGCTCTTTTGTTTTAAAATAAGTGCTTTTGACATGGTCGAAGCCTTTAGCTGCCGCTTCCTACCTTTCGATCTAGACAGTTACGAGGGGTTCTTTTGTTTCTAAAATCTGCCTCCTTCCTATTGTTTTCGAAGGGGTGGTTTCAACACCATCACTTCTTTGTTTAAGAAATGGATTCGAAGCAGATTCTTTCAACTCTATTGGTTTTTCTGATCCTTTTGCTCTACTTGAAGGAATAATCCAAATGTTTTTGATCGAAATGTTTTCAAAAGGGGTTTCGAAGTCGTTAGCTTTGAATGTTTTTGAAAGGTATCCACATGTTTTAAATTGAACCCAAAGTGCTTTCGAAAGACTTGCGACAGTTTCGAAAGATTTTCATTGAATGGTTTTGAAAGGGGTGTTCCCTAGGGTTTCAACAAGGTTGAAAAGGAAGGCTTTTCCTATGTTTTTGAAAGGCAATATTTTAAAGGTTTTAAGAGGAGGATGTCTGATATTTTGAAGATTTTGGAGAAAAGAAAGGAAAGGATTTTCCAATATTTTCAAAAAGCAATGTTTAATGGTTTCGAAAGGGTCTTTCAATGGTTTCGAAGGAGTTACCTTCAATGGTTTCAAAAGGGTTGTTTAAAGGTTTTAAACAAAGGTTTCGAATATAATAGGCAAAATAGCCTAAGTGATTTCAAGTTATAATGGACTTTAACTTATTTTAAAGGATAGGTAATCCTTATTGAATACCATCAACATTATTTTGAGTAAAGTATACATAACATGACAAGAGTAGCTTAGAGTAAAGCTAAAGATATATTTTCCTTTTATATGTATGATTTGATGGACTAAATAATTTGAAAAGGTTTTCAAGTAAAATTTAAAGGATAGTTAACCCAATGAAAATTCAAACAGGCAGTCCATTTAAATTCGGACAGTTAGTCCATTTTGAGATGACAGTTAGTCCAGTTTAGGGCAGTCAGCCTAGATTATGAACAGTTAGTTCATTTGTTAGCATAACAGACCTTGCTACTTTTTCCAGATATAGCCTACCTATTACTTGTTTTATAGACAAATAGTCCATCTATTAGCATAAAGGATACTGCTATTTTAATATAATCAGTTGAGGGCAATCAGCTCAGAGATTTAAGACAGTTAGTCCATTTATTTCCTATTATTAGCCTACTGGATCTTGCTATATTATTATTATAATATGTTCGATTAACTAGTTTGGTTATAGGAAAGGATTTGCAAAATATATGTTTTGAAAAAGGATATTAATGAGGGGAAACCCGTTCCTCTAAGCGGCATGGTCTCACTCTATATCAAAAAACAGAGATGTAATAGAATTATTCACACTAGGCTTTTTGTCCGACTTGAAGTTTTTGTCTCCCCTAAAACTCTTGGGTGCTCAAAATTGATTTCAATAGGCTGAAGGTTTTTGTTTTTAGGTCTTTGCAGTTTTGGCGAATAAGCTTCCAAAGATGAGCAGGTGGTTGACAGATAGCTATTTTAGGAATTCATTTGTTTTGTTTCCGCTATGTAATAAGTTAGTTATGACTATATTGCATTGATCACCCAAGGGGGCATCATCATGTGTCGCTCTTGGCGTATTATTGTAAACTTATATTTGATTATTGCTTGGGATACGTTTTGGGGATTTTGTAACTTGGATATGACTTTGTTTGAAATGTAATCACTTTAAATGTTTTTTTTTTGAAATCAGTGATTTTGTTCTTATTCAAGTGCTTCAGATATTATGGATACCGTTAACATTAGCGTATTTTGTCACCCGAAGTTAATACTATGGATGACTGCATTATCTGTAGCCCTTAGCTTTTGGCCTCTAGATACAGGATGTTACAACTTGGTATTAGAGCATAGCTTTATGAATTTTTTTAACTAAAAATGGTTCTGAAAAAAAATCCAAAGGAATTAGAGAAAGATTGGTGTTTGGGATAACGATATAGTAACATACTTGTATTTGCTATATATAAGTATGCGCTTTATCTCTAGTCTCCTACCTTTGATTAGGTTATATTTTTGTATCTCTTAAGGTTTGAATATAGATATGGATGGTAGAAGAGGAAGAGTTAACCCAGGAAGGGGAAGCATCGAAGGGAATGTCGTACCTAATGCGGGGAGAGGTCAAGGTCAAGCCGAAGCTGCGAATGTTGGTATTGAGGTCCCACAGGTCAGAATGGAAACTATGTATCGGTTTTTCCAGAATATGATGCAGGCGGAAGTTGCAACCGGAGTGTTAGGAGTAAATGTATCAGGAGCAGGGGTTCTGGAAGTTCCAATGGTAAACCACTTTGCTAAGCTGAGTGGAGATTATGTTAAGCTTGGAGGGAAACTGTTTATGTGAGCGGAGGATGCCATTGAGGTGGAGAATTAGTTATTGCACTGCGAAAGGATTTTTGCAGATTTGGGGCTTAATGATGAGCAGAGGAGGAGGTTGGCATCTAGACAGCTTGAGGGAGCTACTTTTTACTGGTGGAATAGTGTGACCATAACAGTTGATGTGGAGACAATGACCTGGGAGGATTTCAAGAGGAGATTCCAGAAGAGGTTCATGTTCCTTATGGCACAGTCAGCTCAAATCAAGTAGTTTGCTAAATTAGAGCAGGAAGATATGTCACTTACAGAGTATTCCAGGAAGTTTGAAGAGTTTCCCGATATGGGTATGCTTCGATGAATACAGTGATGAAGAAGAATGAAAAGTTTATCAAAGGATTGAAGCCTGAGTTGGCCAGGGCTACTTTGTCTCACCTTAAGGATCCTTCTGATATTGTCGTGGAGACCGCCATGAGGCAAGAAAAGGTTCTTGATTCCCTAGAGAAGTGTATGGCTAAGGAGGTTCAGGTTGGGCAGGGACAGAAGGGGAAGATCTTTCCCAAGAAAGGTGCTAAGAAGGGCGGAGCAGCCAAGAAAGGAAAGTCTGAGATTGTCTGCTATAAGTGCGACAAGAAGAGGCACTTTGCTAATGATTGTCGTGCTGGAAAGGCAAAGGATGTGGCTAGAAGGGAGAATGGCAGGTGCTACAACTGTGTCCAGTTGGCCATTATAAGAACCAATGCAAGGAGCCTGTTAGAGATGGTATGGGCAAGGTGTATGCATTGGAGCCTGCTGCTTCTAAGCCAACAGCCCAGGAGAAGGGAAAGGCAATTTTGGGAGGTATGCTTCAGATTCTTGGTATGTCTGTTAGCGTTTTAATTGATACTGGTGCATCATATTCTTTTATATCTAGATATTTGATAGATAAGCTTAACCTTGAACCCACATATTTAGTTACTTCCTTACGGGTTGCAAGCCCAATAGAAGGTTATGCAACTCTAGGGTTGAGATGTGACCAGTTAGAGTTTGACCTTTTAGGTCATACATTTATTTGTCGTTTGTATGTGTTTGATTTTGTAGGGTTCTGGATTATCCTTAGGATGGATTGGTTAAGTGAGTACGATTCTAGGATATTATAGGAAGATATCTTTTATACACCTTGATTGTAGCGACCGTATTATTTATACCGTAGAAGGTTATTGCAGTGAGGTGTTTGCTTTGTTGGGTGCTATGGAATCATATAATGAGTGGAGTTGAGTTTTCATGGTTAGAGAATTCACATATGCTTTTGAGCCTTTATTTGGATTATCACTGAAACGTGTCATTGAGTTTCAGATAGATTTGGCTCCGGGAGGAGAACCAGTGAGTAGGCTGCTGAGCAGGATGACCCCTACAGAGATGAGGGAGTTGAAAGTGCAGTTGGTGGATTTGGAAGGTAAGTGTTTTATTAGACCAAGTAGTTCACCCTGGGGTGCAACAACAGTGTTTGCTAAGAAGTCAGACGGATCATTGAGGCTTTGTACCGATTATCGTAAGTTGAATAAGATGACGATAAAAAATCGATATCCATTGCCCAGGATTGATGGTTTGTTCAACCAATTGAGTGGAGTTAAGGTATTTTTCCCGTTGGATTTAGCAACAGGGTTTCATCATCTCAGAGTAGTAGAGGATAGTATAGCTTTGACAGCGTTCAGGACCAGGTATGGGTCGTACAAATGGTAAGATATGTCGTTCAGACAGACGAATGCGGCAGCTTTCTTTGTGGATTTGATGAACTAGATTTTCTGAAAGCACTTAAATAGGTTTATATTGGTTTTCATAGATGATATCCTGATTTTCTCGAAGGATGAGAGAGAGCATGAAATTCATCTTAGAGTGGTGCTTGAGACGCTGAGCCAACATCAGCTGAAAACAAAGTTTTCGCAGTGTCACGTCTAGAAGAAGGAAGTAAAGTTTCTTGGTCATGTAGTCTTAGAGAGAGGGTTGTCAGTAGATCCGACTAAGATCGAGGCAGTGAATAGTTGGAAAAGACCCAAGACAGCAACCGAGATAAAGAGTTTTCTTAGGTTAGCTGGTAATTATCGTAGCTTCATTAAGGATTTTTCACGGATAGCGGCACCGATGACCAAGCCAATGAGGAAAGATGTGAAATTCGTGTTGACCGATAAGTGTGGGGAAGCATTCCAGAGTTTGAAACACTTATTAACCCATGCACCTATTTTAGTTGTTCTAGAAGGGAATCAGGATTTTGTGGTTTATACCGATGCATGTAGAACACGATTAGCAATGCTAATGCAGAGAGGTAAAGTGATTTCCAATGCTTCTAGGCAGCTTAGACCACATGAGGTCAGATATCTGACGCATGATTTGGAATTCGCTGCAGTGATTTTTGCTTTAAAGGGATGGAGACATTACCTTTTGGGAGAAAGGTTTGAGTTATATAGTGATCCTAAGTCGCTGAAGTATTTGTTCTATCAAAGAGAGCTGAACATGAGACAGTAGAGATGGTTAGAGTTTATAGTCGCTTATGACTTTGGGATGGAGTACACACCAGCGAAAGGCAACAAGGTTGTAGATTTACTTAGCAGGAAACATCAGAATGCAGTGATAGTGATGATTGGTAAGTAGAAAGACTTGGAAGCATTATCAGATTGCAGAGTGCAGTGGAGATCCGAGGCTAGGTCTAGTGGAATACATTTGTATTATCTTGCTTGGAAGTTCGACCTGTGTTAATCGAACAGATTGCTTATAAGCAGATGGAAGATCCAGTTTTAGGTGAGGGGATCAGAAAGCTTAGGGAAGGAACCAAGAGCGATGACTTGAGAGATTTTAGTCTTGACCAGAATGGGTGGTTGAGAAAGAAAGGAAGATTATGTGTTCCGAGTGTTGGAAACATAAGGAAGGATGCCTTACCAGAATGCCAATGTTCGAAGTTCACCATACATCCTAGAGGTACCAGGATGTATCAGGATATGAAGATGAGGTTCTTCTGGGTAGGTATGAAGCGGGATATTGGCTTGTGTGTAAAGCAGTGCTTGAATTGCCAGCAGGCAAAGGCCAAACACCAAAAGCCAAGTGGTTTGCTTCAGTCGTTAGATATTCTAGTTTGGAAGTGGGATTCTATTTTTATGGACTTCTTTGAAGGGTTGCCAAGGTCGAACAGAGTAAATGAAAGCATATAGGTCATAGTGGACAGATTGACCAAGAGTGCCCATTTCATTCCAGTTAGGTCAACTAGGATGGCACCTGTTTTAGCAAGCTTGTTCATTAAGAATGTGGTTAGACTTCATGGGATTCCTAGCAGTATAGTTAGTGATAGAGATTCCTTGCTCACTAGCGAGTTTTGCAAGAGTATGCAGGAAGTTTTGGGAACCAAGCTTAAGATGAGTACCGCTTATCATCCATAGACAGAAGGGAAAACGGAAAGAGTTAACAAGATCTTGGAAGATTTGTTAAGAGCTTGTGTTCTAGATTTTGGGGCATCATGGGAGGACCATTTGCATCTAGTCGAGTTTTCATATAACAACAGTTATCAAACTAGTATTGGGATGGCACAATTTGAAGATTTGTATGGAAGGCCATGCAAATCTCCCGTATGGTTGTTGGGGATCGGGGATAGATTGATTCTTTGTCCAGATTTAGTTTGAGAATCTGCAGAAGAGATTGAGGTCATTCGGGCTAAAATGAAGGAGGATCATTCTAGGCATAAAAGTTATGCAGATAAGAGACGGAAAGATTTAGAGTTCTCAATTGGAGACCAGGTTTTCGTCAAGGTCTCACCGATGAACGGTGTGATTAGATTTGGGAAATCGAGGAAGTTATCTCCAAGATTTGTTGGACCTTTTCCTATTCTTGAGAGGGTTGGGAAGCTCACATACAGAGTTGAGCTACCGAGTAGTTTGATAGGTGTCCACAATGTGTTTCATATTTCTCATCTCAAAAAGTGTGTTAGAGACCTGGAGGCTACTATTACACCGACTATGCTAGATGATTTAGTGGTAGAACTAGACTTGACCATAGTAAGGAATCCAATTCGCATTGCAGCGAGAGATGGGAAGAGGCTTAGAACCAAGACGATCAGATTAGAAAAAGTCCAGTGGAGTGACGATGACAGAGAATGTACTTGGGAGATTTTGAGAGCAGGATTAGGGATACTTATCTTGGCTTGTTTGATGGTATGTTTTACCTTCTTGTTTTATTTATTATGTGCCTTATCTTAATTTCGAAGACAAAATTCATTAAGGAGGGGAATCTGTAACACCCTAGATTTTTTTGTAACATCATTTAGGACATTTAGTTAGTCAAACTAAATTAAATAATGTGTTGATTAAGGGATTGAGATTTGATTTTAACTAAGGTAGTCGTTCCATTAAAACAAATGAATTAAAAGAAGGGTTCTGAAATGAATTAGAGGAGGGGTAAATTGAGAAAAAGGCCATTCCTGTATCTATTCCCTTAGGCCTTCTTAAGCCTACACGTTCATTTTCATTTTAAATATTTTATAAAATAAGGCCGGCCATCATTAACCAGGAAAGAGAAAGAAGAATTAAGAAAAGCTAAAGGAAAAGTTAAATTAAAGTCAAATTCATCCAAATCTCCAGCTCCTTTAATCTCTAAAGCTAAGGTCAATAATGTTTACATCTCAAATTTTTATTGGTTTCGGTTTTAAGATTAAATCTGAATTTTTTGCAATTGATTTGCCATGTTTTTTAATGATAGAATGATTATATATACCTGATGATTTATGAACGTTCATATAGATTATATGACATGTTTTGAGATGAAAACCCTATTAAATGACATTTTATTGCCTTGTGAATTTTAGTGAAAATCTAAAATGGTATTTTAGAGATAGGTTTCAATTTTCAAATTTTTCTGAATTTTTGTGGATTTAATATGAACTTCTAGTTAAGAAAATGACATTTTGGATTATAAATTATTTATGGGAAAATAATTAATTGTTTGGATATGAAATTTTTATGTGTTAGAGAAAATATATATCAAGTGGTTTTCTGGAATTTTTCTAGATTTTTCCTAAGTGTTTTAATGGTTATATAAAATTATTTAAGGTATGGGACTTAAATTTTTTATATAATTAAAGAGGAGAAGGGGCTTTTTCAAAAAATGTTTAAATTGATAAATATAGAAAGTTGGAAACACTTTTGAAAAGAAAATCTATCAACTAATCAAATTTAGACAAACAAGGCAAATTAGGTACAAAAGCATAGTTTTAAAGTAAAATTAAACTGCATTTTTATTGTTTTGTCTCCTTCGGCACCTAGGTTCCGTCTCTATCCCTCCCCTTCTGACACAGTTGAAACCAATTCATACGGTATCAGGCAACTAATACGTAATGAATTGGAAGAGGGCGAAAGGTATGGGGTCGAAACCATGGGGTTTCGAAAGAGGTGAAGCATTGTTTAGTTTCAAAGTAAAGGGCACCTGCTTGCTTTCGACAAAGATGCTTTCAACCTAAATGCTTTTGGATAAGTCAAATTGTTTAAAAATGATTGTTTTGATTGGGTTGCTTTTTTGTTTTAAAATAAGTGCTTTTGATGTGGTTGAAGTCTTTAGCTACCGCTTCCTACCTTTCGATCCAAACGGTTTTGAAGGGGTTCTTTTGTTTTCGAAAATCTACCTCCTCCCCAATGCTTTCGAAGGGATGGTTTTGACACCATCACTTCTTTGTTTAAGAAATGGATTGGAAGCAGATTTTTTCGACTCCATTGGTTTTCTGATCCTTTTGATCTACTTGAAGGCATAATCAAAAAAATTTGATCAAAACGTTTTTAAAAGGAATTTCAAAGTAGTTAACTTCGAATGGGTTCGATAGGTATCCACATGTTTAAATTGAACCCAAAGTGCTTTTGAAAGGATTGCTTTGACTGTTTCGAATGGTTTCCATTGAATGTTTTTGAAAGGGTTGGTTCCCTAGGGTTTCGACAAGGTTGAAAATGAAGGTTTTTCCTATGTTTTCGAAAGGCAATATTTTAAAGGTTTTAAAAAGAGGATGTCTGATATTTTGAAGTTTATAGAGAAAAGAAAGGGAAGGCTTTTCCTATTTCGGAAAAGCAATTTTTAATGGTTTCGAAAGGGTCTTTCAATGGTTTCGAAGTAGTTACCTTCAATGATTTCGAAAGGGTTGTTTAAAGGATTTAAATAAAGGTTTCAAATATAATTGGCATAATAGCCTAAGTGATTTCAAGTTATAATGGACTTTAACTTATTTTAAAGCATAGGTAATTCGTATTGAATACCATCAACATTATTTTGAGTAAAGTATATATATAACGTGGCAACAGTAGCTTAGAGTAAAGCTAAAGATATATTTTCCTTGTATATATATGATTTGATGAACTAAATCATTTTGAAAAGGTTTTCACAGAAAATTTAAAGGGTAGTTAACCCAAAGAAAATTCGGACTGTCAGCCATTTAAATTTGGACAATTAGTCCATTTTGAGAGGATAGTTAGTATAAAGGACTATTAGTCCAGTTTAGGTCAGTCAGCCCAAATTTTGAGCAGTTAGTTCAATTGTTAGCATAACGGACCTTGTTACTTTTTCAGAAGTGATAGTCCATATATTACTTGTTTTATGGATAGATAGTCCATTTATTAGCATAAAGGATATTGCTATTTTGATATAATCAGTTGAGGGCAATCAACTTAGAGATTTAAGACAGATAGTCCATTTATTTCTTGTTTTTAGCATAATGGATCTTGCTATATTATTATTATAATCTGATTGATTAAACAGTTTGGTTGTAGGAAAGGATTTGCAAAATATTTGTTTTGAAAAAGGATATTAATGAGGGGAAACCCGTTCCTCTAAGCGGCATGGTCTCACTCAATATTAGAAAACAGAGATGTAATAGAATTATTCGCACCAGGCTTTTTGTCTGACTCGAAATTTTTGTTTCCCGTTAAACTCTCGGGTACTCAAAATTGATTTCTGTAGGATAAAGGTTAGGTTTTCAGGTCTTCGCAGTTTTGGCAAATAAAGCTTTCGGAGACGAGCGGGTGGCTGACGGATAACTGTTTTAGGAATTCATTTGTTTTGTTTCTGCTTTGTATTAAGTCAGTTATGACTATATTGCTTTGATCATCCAAGGGGGCATCGTCATATATCGCTCTTGAATTATTATTGTAAAATTATATTTGATCATTGCATGGGATACATTTTGGGGATTTTGTAACTTGGATATGACTTTGTCTGAAATGTAATCACTGTGAGTGTTTTTCTTAAATCGGTGACTTTTTTCATATTCAAGTGCTTTTGATATTATGGATACCATTAACATTACCGTATTTCGTTACCAGAAGTTAATACTATGGATGACTGCAGCATCTGTAGCGCTTAGCTTTTGGCCTCTAGAAACGAGATTTTACAACTTGGTATCAAAGCATAGGTTTATGAATTTTTTTAACTAAAAATGGTTTTGAAAAAAAATCCAAAGGAATTAGAGAAAGATTAGGGTTTGGGATAACGATATAGTAATGTACTTCTATTTGCTGTACATAAGTATACGCTTTATCTCTAGTCTCCTACCTTTGATTAGGTTATCTTTCTGTATCTCATGAGGTTTGAATAAAGATATGGATGGTAGAAGAGGAAGAGTTAACCCAGGAAGGGGAAGCACTAAAGGGAATGCCATACCTAATGAGGGGAAAGGTCAAGGTCAAGCCCAAACTAAGAATTTTAGTGCTGAGGTCCCACGGGTCGAAATGGAAGCTACGTATCAGTTTTTCCAGAATATGATGCAGGCGGGAGTTGCGGCCGGAGTGTTAGGAGGAAATGCTACAGGTAGCGGTTTCGGAAGTTCTAGTGGTTAACCATTTTTCTAAACTGAGTGGAGATTATGTTAAGCTCGGAAGAAAGCCGTTTATGGGAACGCAGGATGCCATTGAGGTGGAGAATTTGTTATTGCACTACGAAAGGATTTTTGCAAATTTGGGGCTCAATGATGAGCAGGGAAGGAGGTTGGCATCTAGACAGCTTCAGGGAGCTGCTTTGTACTAGTGGGATAGTGTGACCATAACAATTAATGATGAGACAATGACCTGGGAGAATTTCAGGAGGAGATTCCAGAAGAGGTTCATGTCTGTTATGGCACAGTCAGCTCAGATCAGGCAGTTTGTTGAATTAGAGCAGGGAGAGATGTCAGTTGCAGAGTATGCCAGGAAGTTTGAAGAGTTGCCCAGTATGAGTATGCTTTAGTGAATACAGTGATGAAGAGGAATGAGAAGTTCATCAAAGGATTGAAGCCTGAGTTGGCCAGGGCTACTTTGTCTCACCTTAAGGATGGTTCTGATATTGTTGTGGAGACGGCCATGAAGCAAGAAGAGGTTCATGATTCCCAAGAGAAGAGTATGGCTAAGGAGGTATAGGTTGGGCAAGGCCAGAAGAAGAAGATCTTTCCTAAGAAAGGTGCTCAGAAGAGCGGAGCAGCCAAGAAAGGGAAGTCTGAGATTGTCCGCTATAAGTGCGACAAGAAGGGGCACTTTGCAAATGATTGTCATGCTGGGGAGGCAAAGGATGTGGATAGAGGGAAGAATGTCAGGTGCTTCAACTACGACCAGATTGGCCACTATAAGACCCAGTGCAAGGAGCCCATTAGAGATGGTAAGGGCAAGGTGTATGCATTGGAGCATGCTGCTTCTAAGCAAATAGCCCAGGAAATGGGAAAGGCAATTTCGAGAAGTACGCTTTAGATTATTGGTATGTCTGTTATCGTTTTATTTAATACTGGTGCATCGCATTCTATTATATCTAGATGTTTGATTGATAAGCTTAACCGTGAACCCGTATATTTAGTTACTTCCTTACGGATTGCGAATCCAATAGAAGAGAGATGTGACTAGTTAGAGTTCGACCTGTTAGGTCATAGTTTGTTGTTTGCATGTGTTTGATTTTGTGGGGTTCGGGATTATCCTTGGGATGGATTGGTTGAGTGAGTACGATGCTAGGATAATTTCCCAAGATAGGAAGATATCTTTTAGACACCCTGATTGTAGCAACTGGATTATTTATACCGAAGAAGATTCTAGCGGTGAGGTGTTTGCTTTGTTGGGTGCTATGAAATTAGATGATGAGTTGAGTCGAGTTTTCGTGGTTAGAGAATTCGCAAATTTTTTTGAGCCTGTAGTTTGGTTGCCACCAAAATGAGGCATCGAGTTTCAGATAGATTTGGTTTCGGGAGCAGAACTAGTGAGTAGGCCGCTAAGAAGGATGAGCCCTACAGAGATGATGGTGTTGAAAGTGCAGTTGGTGGATCTAGAAGTCAAGAGTTTTATCAGAACAAGTAGTTCACCCTAGGGTGTAGCAACAGTATTTGCTAAGAAGTCGGACGGATCGTTGAGGCTACGTATCGATTATCATAAGTTGAATAAGAGGACGATAATGAACCATTGCCCAGGATTGATGATTTGTTCGACCAGTTGAGTGGAGCCAACGTATTTTCCCAGTTAGATTTAGCAACAGGGTTTCATCAGCTCAAGGTAGCATAGGATAATATACCTTTGACGGCGTTCAGGACCAGGTATAGGTCATATAAATGGTTAGTTATGTCATTTGGACTGACGATTGCGCTAGCTTTCTTGGTGGATTTGATGAACCAGATTTTCCAAGAGCACTTGGATAGGTTCGTATTGGTGTTCATAGATGATATCTTGATTTACTCTAAGGATGAGCGAGGGCATGAAGTTCATCTTAGAGTGGTGCTTGAGATGCTGTGGCAACATTAGCTGAAAGCAAAGTTCTCGAAGTTTCACTTCTGGAAGAAGGAAGTGAAGTTTCTTGGTCATATAGTTTCAGAGAGAGGGTTGTTAGCAGATCCGACTAAGATCAAGGCAGTGAATAATTGGAAGAGACCCGAGACAGTAACCGAGGTAAAGAGTTTTCTTTGGTTGGCTGGTTATTATCGGAGATTCATTAAGGATTTTTCATGGATAGCGGTACCGATGACGAAGCTAACGAGGAAGGATGTGAAGTTCGTGTGGACTGATAAGTGTGAGGAAGCATTCCAGAGTTTGAAATGCTTATTAACCCATGCACATGTGTAAGTTGTTCCAGAAGGGAATCGGGATTTGGTGGTTTATACCGATTCGTGTGCAACGGGATAAGGAGTTGTACTGATGCAGAAAGTTTAAGTGATTGCCCATGCTTCTAGGTAGCATAGAGCTCATGAGGTCAGATATCCGATGCATGATTTGGAATTGGCTAAAGTGATTTTAGATTTGAAGGTGTGGAGACGTTACCTTTTAGGAGAAAGGTTTGAGTTATATACTGATCAAAAGTCGTTGAAGTATTTGTTCTCTTAGAAGAAGCTGAACATAAGACGGAAGAGAAGGTTAGAATTTATAGCCGCTTATGATTTTGGGATTGGTTACACACAAGGGAAAGGCAACAAGGATGTAGATACACTTGGTAGGAAACAACAGAATGCAGTGATAGCGAAGATTACTGAGTGTAAAGACTTGGAAGCATTAGCAGATTGCATAGTGCAGTGGAGATCCGAGGCTGGGTCTAGTGGGGATACAGTTGTATTATCTTTCTTGGAAGCTCGACCAGTGTTAATCGATCGAATTTCTTCTAAGCATATGGAAGATCCAATTTCAGCTGAGCAGATCAAAAGTCTTAGGGAAGGGACCAAGTGCGATGACTCGAGAGATTTCAGTCTTGACCAGAATGGGTGGTTGAGAAAGAAAGGAAGGTTATGTGTTCTCATTGTAGGAAACATAAGGAAGGATGTCTTAGCATAATGCCATAGTTCGAAGTTTACCATACATCCAGGAGGTACCAAGATCCATCAGGATATGAAGAGGAGTTTCATCTAGGAAGGATGAAGCGGGATATTGGCTCGTGTGTAAATCAGTGCTTGAATTGCCAACAGGCAAAGGGCGAACACCAAAGGTCTAGTGGTTTGCTTCAGTCGTTAGATATTCTAGTTTGGAAGTGGGATTCTATTTCTATGGACTTCATTTACGGGTTGCCAAGGTCGAACAGAGGAAATGAAAGTATATGGATCATAGTGGACAGATTGACCAAGAGTGCCCATTTCATTCCAGTTAGGTCAACCAAGACGGCTCCTATTTTAGCGAGGTTGTTGATGAAGAATATGGTTAGACTTCATGGGATTCTTAGCAGTATAGTTAGTGACAGAGATTCCTTGTTCACTAGCGAGTTTTGGAAGAGTCTGTAGAAAGTTTTGGGAACCAAGCTTAAGATGAGTACCGCTTACCATCCCCAGACAGATGGGCAAACGGAAAGAGTTAACAAGATCTTGGAAGATTTGTTAAGAGCTTTTGTCCTAGATTTTGGGATCATGGGTGGAACATCTGCATCTAGTCGATTTTTCGTATAACAACAGTTATCAGACTAGTATTGGGATGACATTGTTTGAAGCTTTGTATGGAAGGCCATGCAAATCTCCTGTATTGTTGTTGGAGACCAGGGATAGATTGATTCTTAGTCCAGATTTAGTTAGAGAAGCTGTAGAAAAGATTAAGGTCATTCGGGCTAGAATGAAGAAGGCTCAGTCAAGGCAGAAAAGTTATGTAGATAAGAGACGGAAAGATACAGAGTTCTCAGTTGGGGACTAGGTTTTCATCAAGGTCTCATCGATGAATGGTGTGATTAGATTTGGAAAATCGGGGAAGTTATCACCGAGATTTTTTGGACCTTTTCCTATTCTTGAGAGGATTGGGAAGCTCGCGTATAGAGTTAAGTTACTGAGCAGTTTGGCAGGTGTCCACAATGTTTTTCATATTTCTCATCTCAGAAAGTGTGTTAGAGACCCGTAGGCTGCTATTGCACCGAATGTGCTAGATTATTTAGTGATAGAACCGGGCTAGACAATTGTAAGGAAGCCAATTCGCATTGTTGCGAGAGATGAGAAGAGGCTTAGAACCAGGACGGTCATATTAATCAAAGTCCAATGGAGTGACGATGAAAAAGACTGTACATGGGAGGTTAGAGCAGGATTAGAAATACTTATCCGGACTTGTTTGATGGTATGTTTTATCTTCTTGTTTGATTTATTGTGTGCCTTATCGTAATTTTGAGGATGAAATTATTTAAGGGTGGGAGTCTGTAACACCCCAGATTTTTGGTAACATTATTTAGGGCATTTAGTTAGTGAGACTAAATAAAATAATGTGCTGATTAGGGAGATTTGATTTTAATTAAGGTAGCCATGCCGTTAAAACAAATGAATTAAAAGAAGGGTTTTAAAATGAATTAGAGGAGGGATAAATTGGGAAAGTGGCCATTCCTATATTTATGCCCTTAGGCCGTGTATAATCGTTTTCATTTCAAAATTTTATAAAACAAGGCCAGCCACCATTAAGAAGGAAAATGGGAGAAGAAATAAGGAAAGCTAAAGGAAAATTTAAATTCAAATCAAATTCATCCAAATTTCAAGCTGCTTTAATCTCTAAAGCTAAGGTCAATAATGTTTACATCTCAAATTTTTATTGGTTTCGGTTTTAAGATCAAATCCATATATTTTGCAACTGATTTGCCATGTTTTTGAATGATAAAATGATTATATATACTTGTTGATGATTTATGAATGTTCATATTGATTTTATGACATGTTTGAAGATTAATTCTTATTGCCTTGTGAATTTTTATGAAGATCTAAAAAGGTATTTAGAGATGGGTTTCAATTTTCATTTTTTTGAATTTTTGTGAATTTAATATGATTTTCTAGTAAAGAAAATGGTATTTTGGTTTATAAATTATTTACGGGAAAATAATTAATTGTTTAGATCTGCAATTTTTATATATTAGAGAACATATACATAAAGTGATTTTCTGGCATTTTTTCATATTTTTCCTAAGTGTTTTAATGGTTATATAAAACTATTTAAGGTATAGGACTTAAATGTTCTATATAATTAAAGAGGAGAAGGGGCTTTTTATAAAAGTGTTTAAATTGATAAATGTAGAAAGTCTGCAGCACTTTTTAAAAGAAAATCTAGCAACCAATCAGATTTAGACAAACAAGGCAGGTTAGGTACAAAAGCATAAGTGTAAAGTACAAATAAACAGACTTTTTACCGTTTCGTATCCTTCGACGCCTCTATCCCTCCCCTTCCGACGCAGTCGAAACCAATGCTTATGGTATCAGGCAACTGATACGTAATGAATTCGAAGAAAAGTTACGGTGTCGAAACCATGGGATTCCGAAAGAGGTGAAGCACTGTTGGGTTTCAAAGGAAAGATCGCCTGCTTTCTTTCAACAAAGATGCTTTCGACCTAAATGCTTTCGAATAAGTCAAATGGTTTAAAAATGATGGTTTCGATTGGGTTTCTCTTTTGTTTTAAAATAAGTGCTTTTGACATGGTCGAAGCCTTTAGTTATCGCTTCCTACATTTTGATCCAGATGGTTTCAAAGGGGTTCTTTTCTTTTTTAAAATCTGCCTCCTCTCCAATGCTTTCGAAGGGGTGGTTTCGACACCATTATTCTTTGTTTAAGAAATGGACTCGAAGCAGATGCTTTCGACTCTATTGGTTTTCTGATCCTTTTGCTCTACTTGAAGGCATAATCCAAATGTTTTGATCAAAACATTTTTAAAAGGGGTTTCGAAGTAGTTAACTTCGAATGGTTTCGAAAGGTATCCATATGTTTTAAATTGAACCCAAAGTGCTTTCAAAATGATTGTTTTGACTTTTTCGAAAGGTTTTCATTGAATGGTTTCGAAAGGGGTGGTTCCCCACGGTTTCGACAAGACTAAAAAGGAAGGTTTTTCCAATGTTTTCGAAAGGTGATGTTTTAAAGGTTTTAAAAGGAGGATGTCTGATATTTTGAAGCTTCTGGAGAAAAGAAAGGAAAGGCTTTTCCAATATTTTCGAAAAGCAATGTTTAATGGTTTCGAAAGGGTCTTTCAATAATTTTAAAGGAATTACTTTCAATAGTTTCAAAAGGGTTGTTTTAAGATTTTAAACAAAGGTTTCGAATATAATAGGCAGAATAGCCTAAGTGATTTCAAGTTATAATGGTCTTTAACTTATTTTAAAGGATAGGAAATCCTTATTGAATACCATCAACATTATTTTGAGTAAAGTATACATAACATGACAAGAGTAGAGTAAAGCTAAAGATATATTTTCCTTATATATGCATGATTTGATGGACTAAATCATTTTGAAAAGGTTTTCAAGGAAAATTTAAAGGGTAGTTAACCCAAAGAAAATTCGGACAGTCAGTCCATTTAAATTTGGACAGTTAGTCCATTTTGAGAGGACAGTTAGTCTAGAGGATAGTTAGTCCAGTTTAGGACAGTCTGCCCAGATTATGAACAGTTAGTTCATTTGTTAGCATAATGGACCTTGCTACTTTTTTCGGAGAGATAGTCCACCTATTACTTGTTTTATGGACAGGTAGTCCATTTATTAGCATAACGGATATTCCTATTTTGATAAAATCAGTTGAGGACTTCCAACCCAGAGATTTAGGATAGATAGTCCTTTTATTTCCTATTTTTAGCATAATGGATCTTGCTATATTATTATTATAATCAGTTTGCTTAACCAGTTTGGTTAAAGGAATGGATTTGCAAAATATATGTTTTGAAAAAGGATGTTAGTGGGGGGAAAACCCGTTCCGCTAAGCGGTGTGGTCTCACTCAATATTAGAAAACAGAGATGTAATAGAACTATTCATAGGATTTTTGTACGACTCTAAGTATTTGTTTCCTGTTAAACTCTCGGGTGCTCAAAATTAATTTGAGCAGGCTGAAGGTTTGTGTTTCAGGTCTTTGCGGTTTTGGCGAATAAAGCTTCGTGAGACGAGCAGGTGGCTGACGAATAGCTATTTTAGGATTCATTTGTTTTGTTTTCGCTGTGTATTAAGTCTGTTATGACTATATTGCTTTGATCATCCAAGGAGGCATCGTCATATTCGCTCTTGGTGCATTATTGTAAAATTATATTTGATCATTGCTTGGGATACGTTTTACGTTTTTGTAACTTGGATATGACTTTGTTTGGAATGTAATCATTATAAAATTTTTTTTGAAATCAATGATTTTGTTCATATTTAAGTGCTTTTGATATTATGGATACCATTAACATTATCGTATTTCGTCACCAGAAGTTAATACTATGGATGCCTGCAGCAATTGTAGCGCTTAGCATTTGGCCTCTAGATACGGGATGTTACACTGGTTCAAGGCAATGTTGAGATACTTTTGAGCCAAACCAATTTTGAATAACTTGACCTTGAACCATTTTCAGTATGTACATATAAACATGTATATACATATACGTATATATGTATATTACCTGAGCTCTGAAGCTTGCTGTTTGGTTTGTTTGAACTTGTACTTCTATATGTGCCTAGTTTGTTTCGAGTTGTTGAATTGCTGAAACTATTTTTATGATATGTGCACCTGAGTTGGACCCAAGGAGGCTTAGGCATGACCTTGTGCACATTTTCACTATGTTGAGCCTTCGAGCTTGACCTTTGCAATAGTCTGTGAGATTTAATCGATGCTCGGCCTTGTGATATTCACAATGATACATTGTGCATATCATAAGTTATTTGTGCACATATATATTTGTCCCTGTCTAAAACATGAAAAGAAAACAAACCCATAAGCTGAGGCAATATTAATATTAGTATTCGATTTTATTTTTGCAATTTAGGTTTGTTTCTTTTTCCATTTTACTGCGTTGTTTATTTGACAGGTATAGGAGATGGTTGGACACAAGCTGCAGCAAGCAAATCAAGATCAACATCAAAAATAAACTCAAATGAGTGTGAGTGAGTGCTAGTAAAAAAAGTTATACATGAGAGTGTATAGAAAAGTTGTATATATGAGAGTGATAGTGAAAGATGAATTATATTTGAAAATGTAAGTATAGCGAAAGTTGTATTGTATTTGAATTTGATTTGAAATAAAATATTTGTTTAAAAAAATTGCGATTTTTTTTCATTCTGCAAATATATAACATAAGTGCAACTGGTATGCATATTAGTAAATATATATATGTTATTTAATTGGAAATTCTAGAAATGATACTATAAAATCAGACAACATATGGTTTTTTTATTTTTGTTCTGTAAGTGCATATCAGACAATGGGGCATAACTATGGTCTGATGTGCAATGAGATGGCACGAGATTTAAAGACAGATAGATATGCAATCAGACAATGGAGTATCTGCCGTCCGATGCAGTTTTTCCCATAATGGAGCTGGAAGAATTGATTTTTGGGGAGAATATCATTAAGGTGATTAATATTTAATCGAGTAACTAACTAATTTAATTAACTCAATTTCTTATAAATTCAATATTTTCTACATACGAGGTCGGATCTAGATGCGGTCATTTGCATTGGACTCGTATCGACATTATTTATGCATTGGAGTTGGTATTTTTGAATTTGAAGCAAATGGAATTTTGGGTTAAAATTTATTGTCATGTAATTTTAGACCAAACTAGAACGCGATGTGTCAACTAGAATTTCAGTACGTTTACTCACCTCTAAATAAACTATATGATATATGTGTTGCTATATATTATTGTTGAATGCTTTAATGATAATTTATATTGTTGTTCGGTTGCTTGTTTGGATTTAAATTCCCGCTTGAAAAGAAGATGACATAAATGACCATTGTGCTTTATGGAAAAAAAATAGAATAAAAGTCGAAGTGTATACGTAGTAGAATAGACCGCTATGAAACACTTCAAAAATACACATTCATCTACGTGATTTACAGGAGAACTTTTTAGGGAGACCTTAAGGAGTTCCTCGCCATATTAAATTACTTATATTCTAATATTGCTTATATTTTTATTCGGTTGAATTATTTGTGACATATTATTTGATTTATGTAAGTGTCATTATAGCGATTATTGCTATAGCGTCACTTCTGAAATATCAACTCCTTAAACCCTTGTTATGTGTTGAATTTCAGCTTGTAGTTTTACAAAATAAATGTTTGGTTGTGTTTTTGCACTTTGAAAATATTTTAAACTATATTTTCTATTATTTTGAGAAATTTTGAAAATAAAGGATAAGTGTTGATTAAAATTTATAAAATGAGTTATAAATTTAATTAACTATGTTTCGGAATAATTAACGCTGTTTTAAATTTATAAAGAGACTATAAAATTTGAATAATTATCTTTCGAGATAATTAATGACATTTTAAATTTATAAAAGATTATAAATTGGATTTAATTACCTTTTATGATAATTAATGTTGTTTAAATTTATAAAGGTTATTTACCTTAAATATATTGTGAATTCTTTTCAAATGGGTTGTTAAGGATTGTATAAACATTTGTAAAGGACTAGAGGTTTAATATATTCTTAATTATTATTTAACTATAATAAAGTTAAATAATAAATTTAGTAATGATGTTTAAAGTTAATTAATAGATTTAATAAAAGTGTTTAAACAGGTTAATTAACCGATTTAATAAAAGTGATTAAATTTAATTAACTGATTTAGTAATAGTATTTTAAATCAATTAATTGATTTATAAAAGGAGTTATAAGTTTGATTTATTGTCTCTTGAGATAGTTAATTTGGTTTTAAATTTATAAATGAATTATACCAATTATCTTTCAGGATGTTTAACATTATTTAGAAAGCATTTTAATTAACTTATTATCTTTCAGGATAATAAATGTTGTTTGAAATTTATAAATGATAGTTTATAAATGAGAAAATCTTTTAAAAGGAATTGTTTCTAAAAATAAGGCTAGGTGTAAATTGTTTTGGGTTTATAGTAAACAATGTTTTAATAACATTTGTTTTTACACCCTTCTTTCTAATACGCTTAAAAATATAATTTGCTCTATAAAAAGAATATTTCAAAGAATGTTTTTAAAGTGTTTTAAAAATATTTATGATGTGTAAACCGAACAAACGTTTAGTTTTAAAAGTTTAAAAGGTGTTATTCGGTTATGGAAATAGTAAGAAATTTAATTTCTATAAATGATATCGCTTATATGGAAAGGATTAGTCATACTCTTAGCACTAAACATTAAGACATGGAAACTTGCTTCTATCTCAAAGGTTAAAATTGTCGTCAAGACAATGCTTAGAGGTTACACTACCTTAACTTGCCCGGCTTCATTTTCAAATGAGGGATAGTACAAACTTGAAATCGATGAGTAGTGCTAAGGGTATGTGATTTAATTTCCATATACGATCATTCTGATTATTCCCGATAGTTGATTTATTGACTATCGATTAAGCTTTGTTCCTTTTGTATTGTCAATTTAAGTGATTTGTTGCTCATTTGAGCATTGATATCCTTTGTCAAAAAATGATTGAAACCAATGCACGAATGGGAGCCAAGCTTTGTGGTTTGCTCCCATTAGGGTATTATCACATCTACTCTAGATCTGTTTCGGTGGTATGTGCATAGAGATGCAAAATACTCAGATACTCGGTAAGATTGGCGGAATTTGGCTTGGAGGTTTCGAGAGGCTTCTAGAGTATAAGACTCTTTCAAGTATATTTTCTAGAGGTATACTTTCGGCCTATGGGTGCACTCTCCTAGTCATTGTTGGAAAATTTCATGTTTTTTTGTTGTTGATTCAAATCTTTGAATGTTCCCTTACTGCATTAAGAACTGACTGGAGCTCTACTTGATGTTTAATTACTTGTATCCATTCCTTAAGTTTCGATTTTTACCTTGTTTATTGCCATTATTTCAAGTTTGGGTTTCGTTCTAATTTTCTTCCATTCTTTTATGTAACGATGTTGTTCTTGTGAGGTAAATCCCATTCAGTGTTTTGCGGCATGGTATCACAAATTATTATATGTTACCTTTATTTCTTGAGTTTTCTCATGCTGGTTTTCTAGATTGATCCAGGTGTTATTTTATTATAATGCTTGAGTCATCCCAAGTGATTTTTCCAAGTTGTTGTTGGTAGAACATGGAGTTAATGGAGTAGAGCTGGATGTTCACTGGGCCGTAGTATTTTTATTTTCCAATGTATTATTATATATACCTATTAGTAATTGTAAGGTCAGGAAGTTACAATTATCCAAGCTAATGAGGTTTGTGTTATACAAGTTTTTAACCTAGTAGAATTCAAAGCATGTCGGGGCAACTGGTTCAACTTAGAACAGCTCAAGAGTGAACCAAAAGAAATAGAATGGTAAGGCAAGCAAAGACAGAGGACAAGAAAGCAAAAAAGGCTAAGGACATGGATCACCAGCGATCCATGGCCTATGAGTCGCTAGCGATACATGGTATTTACTCGTGGTTTCATTGATCTTCTTGCATCATGATCCAATCAGTTTTCTAAAACAATGGCTAAGTTTAATAAGATTCCGAGCTAGTTGGACCAAGAGACAAGCATTCATCTAGTTCAATCAGCATTCTACTGCAACCAGTGAGCAAACCATCATCAAAACAAGGCGGCATGCTACGAGATTACATGGACAACATCAACACGAGACAACAAATGCTATCCAGAAGACAAAGTTGAAAAATCGGTTAAGCATATGGATCACTAGCGATCCATAAACTTTGGATCGTTGGCGATCCATACATTTTCATCAGGTCGCTACTACCTTCATGGAACAAAGCAAGGGAAATCTACGAAGGCATTGAATCAATTTCGAGCCTAATCTGTGGATCACTAGCGATCTATACCCTATGGATCGCTGGCGATCCATCATTTTGGCTCGGACCACGGTGAAATTTCCAATGTGCCTTCCTAAGATTATCTGCAAGCATCTGGCAAACAGGCTTGGCCCAGTAGCTCTCCAACTATATAAATACTCTCCTATCTGCAACATACAGGGGATCCTCCGGACTGGTTGCTAAAACTCTACATAAAGCTTTTTACTCTTCTACTAACTCACAACAGTCATCCAAGGAGTTTACTGCGATTTTCTAATGGACACCAAAACAGGGAATTAGTCTAACAAAGGATTTTCAAGAACTTTATAATCCAATTCTCCTTGTAACATCAATCAGTCAATAATAAAAGCTATAAGGTGGACGTAGGCTTCATTAACAACGGAACCATTATAAAAATCTTTGTCTTTTTTCAATTTCTTCTTTTTAGATATTTATTTTCTATATTATCACTGTGTAAGAATAGGGTTGGTGCTTTCACACTCAACTGAGGATGTTGATTCATTTTTTGGGTTAACATTTTGGTGCTTTCACCGAGAACCCAACTCAGGGTTTAGATCTAACTATATATTTTGGATCAGATAGGTCCAGAAGTTAGATCCTCAATCCTGGCTTCAAAAATCTATTGCTTAGAATCAATGGCGCCGGGTTGGAAGAGAACTGCCTCTGGAAGGTCCATATGGGCAGTAATAGCTAGAGAAGAAATGAGTCATTGGAAAACTGACGTAAATTGTGCCAACATAGGAGATCAAGTGTCAGGATCCTCTAATCAACGCGAAGTCGTTACAAGAGATGAGTTTTGAATAAAATGGTTGACGAAACCAACCAAAAAATGGAAAGCAGTCAGAGAGCTCTGATGGATAAGCTTAATGCTCTCTTAATCTTACAATCAAATCCCACTTCAGGAAATATGGCTGAACCCGTGGCTGCCGTAGAATAATAAAATTCTTCTATTTCTAGTCTAAGCAGAAGAAACGGAAAACGGCCACAAAGAAGGGTGACAGTAGGAAGCATGGGAATCAACACAAAAGGAAAAACAAGTACTCCACTCGCCGCAAGGTAATTAGCTTTGTATTTGAATCAAGGGGCAAAGACCCCATAAGAGGATATAGTCATGGACCTCTCCGACTCAAAAGTGGAGAGCAGTTTAATGAAGGTAAGTTGGAGAAGAATGTCAATGCATCCGATAATGCTAGGAATGTCCAAGCTGCCCCAGTTTGGCCAACCGCAAGCTAACATGATCTCGAGAGAGTGGCTCTCCCAAAGACAGGAGAGCCTAGGCTTCATGTAATGCCCCAGAAATTCATGAAACCTTATTTTGGTTGAATTTTGAAAATATATGAATTTATTTGTATAGGAATGTATGGAATTAATTGTGTGCAAGTGTGTGTGCATGTGTGCACGTGCACACTGATATGGCACAAGGAAGAACTCCAAATTTCCTGAAATTAAAACAAGAACTGGAAAAGCCTTACAAACATGATTTTGTAATGAAAATTATCAAACCAGACATGGATATTTGATTTCTGGATTTATATGGTTTATTTTAGAAAATAAGACAAAGCAAGTTTTGTTTGAACCAGTAAACATATTTTACTTAATTTAAACCCAGGATAAATTAGATAAGGATTTGAAACATGTATGCACATATATGTGTATGTCTTTCTGAAACTAAGGAGGAGTTAAGTAAGCCTAGATAAGATATGTATGCATATGTACATTTCTATAAGTACTGAAAGTATTAAAAAGAAATAAGCAAGGGAAAGCATAACATTAAAATAGCAAAAGACATATTGCAAGCAAAACAATTGCTTTAGGTAGAAAATAGAAAGGAGGATTTTTAGAAAATAAACAAGTGACAATGTCACATAATTGTCATGATTTAGAAAGAGAAAAAAATAGATATTCTGGAAAAGAAAAAGGGGAATAAGCATTACATGGTAGGGGTACTAAGGGTGAGAATAAGCAAATGAGAAATGCAAAATGCATGAGCACTGGCCAGGGTAAGAATGAGATTTTACATTTGTAAAACCCTAGAAAACCTCTCTTATAAATCCAAGTTTAAACCATAAAAATCACTTTCTACCCGAGACATTTAAGAAAACAAATAAGAAAAATATTTGCAAGAAGAAAGGCAAAGTTTCAAAGGGTTTCTTTTCTGGATTAAGCAAGAGGAGCATTTTTCTATGAGTAATCTCACTAAATCCCATGGCATTAAGTCCTGTTATGAGGCAGCCAAGTTTATGTTATTTTCCTACATATTTCCAATCTTATTACTATGGTTTTAATGGATGCTTTAATGGGTGTTTATGAATGCTTTTGATTGCTTTGATGGTTGAGTATTTGCTCTGTTTGGTTACACCCAGAAATGTTAAAGTATGAAATCATGAAAGTAAATAAAGAATACTTGTAACTGGTTTAGATATGGCATGAAAAATATAGAAATCAAAATGTATATGAGTTGCATTACACTTGTGTAAGTGCTGAGGCTCAAATGAAAGATTCAAGGGTGCAATGGAAATATCCAAAAGTGCTGAACCCTTGATCAAATAAAAAACCCATGAGCCAGAAATCTTGTTTAAGCTAGATCTTGAATTTAGTTCAAACATGGTTGCTTATGAAACAATAATAACCCACATGCCTAGGCCCTATTCACAGTTGAAAATATTCTTGTATTTTCTTTGAGCCAGAATATTTGAGAAGTATGATTTCCCCTGGATATGAATATTAGCTTGCCTTTGAAGTATGCTTGCAAGTTTTATGTAATGTTTCATGTACACTATGATTTAATCACCTAGCTATCTCATGATAGGATCAAACATGAACACTTAGTAAATAAACTAAGGATTGTGAGCCAAGAAGACTGCTGGAATGCTTGTTATATTTAAAGTATGCAAGTTGGCACATGGTTTGTTTAAGCCTTGAGATCTTTGTGCAATATTGTGAATTATTTTATTGCAATGTGTCCCCGTGATTCCTTTATGGCAGATGAGGCTAGGAATTAATTTGGTAAATGCAACCCTAAATTGATGAAGTAGGAACTTGAGTTATTCCTAGGTTGGTTTGACATGTATGTTTGCATGTATGTTTGCATAGTTGAAAGTATGTTTGCATAGTTGAAAGTGTGTACATAATTAGCTTTAATACTGATCATATATGCACAATATATCAGAAACAAGTCAGGCAAATTGATTAAGGAAGTTATGCCAACCTATACAAAATGCTTATGTCTCACTTATCTACTTGATATCATGGAATTTTTTATATTGCTCATACCAGATCTTGTATCTGACCCTTGTTTGCGTATGGCATCTGGGGTGTCTCATTTAAAATGGGGTAGCCTCTAATGCTCTTTTAGGGAATGCTGGTTCTAAATAGGAATCTACTATGGCTAATGAGAATGATTTGATAAGCATGCTAAATTAGAATTAAATAAGAGCTTAGAATGAACTATTTGCATGTAATCTTGGAAGTTTTATAATTCTGCTTTTGTTGTTATGTAATGATCTTGAATGTTTGGATTTTATTTAGTTGTTTCAATTGAATCTGGTAATGTATTAAGGTTGGGAAAAATCAAAGACTTAGTTGAATCTTATGCAAGAAAATATCTTTGAGTATTATGGTAGAAATCTGTAGATGATATATGCCTATATTTGAGCAATGGATACATATATATATATATATATATGTATTGTGTATTAGTCAATCTTGATTCACTTAAAAGCTTTAAGTTTCGAGGTTAAAAATCTGAGTTTAGCTAGAAGTAATATTTCAAGAATTTTGTGACTATATACAGAAGTGTTTTGATAAAAGAAACAATATATATTTTTTTTGCACTGTATAAAGATGTGTACATGTTTTAAGGGATTTTTCAAGTATCTTGTATCTGAATTTACATTGCAATAGCCAGGCACTAATGTTTTGATGACCTGGTTATAAGGTTAACCCACCTCAAAAGGAGTGAGGTCTGGGTTGATCAAGATGACCAGAGTTTTTTGGTTTAAAGGAAGAAAATGCACTTTGTAAAATCTGAAGCTTTCTTTGCAAATGCATGTACAAAGACATTTTCAAATACTTGAGCAATTCACTTTTATTTTGAGTAGCTTTCTTAGTCCAGAGAGCACAATACATCTGGTATGCACACATATTACTTAAATACTACTTTTGTTAAATGACCATAAAATCTGGATTTTCTAAATCCAGTAAAGCAACCTTTAAATTAGGATGCAAGCTGAGGTAACTCAGGGATTAGGGAATGGATTTGATTCAGAGAAACACAACCATATAAATTGTGAATGAATCACTCAACTGGCTTGGTTATTAGTAAAGGAATTTGTGATAAAATCACTCATGTTGAAAATGATAAATGTGTATATCATTTTTCTTTCTGGCTTTTGATCAAATATCAAACAATTAGATTAAAACTATGATGACTTGCTATATAATCTGAGATCACTTTGCTAAGTCAAACTAATAGACAATCACCATAAGAATGATCAAAATTACTAGGTATAAATTATATATGATTATGGGATTCACTCCCATGACTCAAATATCAAAACCAAGGAAAATGAGCTATGTACTGGCTGATTATAAACTCAAATTCAATCTGGGTGCACTCTTGCTTACCAACACTCTGATCCAAGCAAGAGGGTCACATACATCTTCATATGTGTGTGAATATTTATTAATGAACTGATATAAATATATTAGTAGAAAAATTAGGATCCTGGATAATTTAATAGAAAGGCTAAATGACTCTAGGAAATTTATTAATGTAAAAAAACAATCCTAGTAAAAATTAGGTAAAATAAATAGGGTCATTTCACTTCAGCCCACTAAACAAGACCGTTTGCAAGGCCAAACACTACGTGTAGTGACTGACAGCCACCCCTAGGACTATTGGACATAAGAGGCATTTATCGTGAATATGGTCAAGGGGTTGATGGACGAGAATAAGAATAGGAGAGATGATGAATCGGGGTCCATGCCTAGCCAGACTCCCTTTACTGATGAAATCTTGAATGAGAGATATCCAAAGAAGTTCACAATGCCAACTATTCAATCCAATGATAGGACAAAAGATCCAAAACCCCATTTTTACAAGTATAGTTGGTACATGGACGGAACAAATGCTTTGGATGCTGTTCGATGTAGATGTTTTCCCATTTTCTGGAAGGAATTGCTTCCATGTGGTTCACTAGGCTTCCGCCGAAATCTATCTCCACTTTCAACCAATTAGCACCAAAATTCCTCGATTAGTTCAGGCTTCACATCGCAGCCTAAGGATGCGATGTCCCTGTCCAGACTATTTCAGGGATGAAATGATTCATTGAAATCTTTCATGAATCGGTTCAATACTACAGTGACAGAAGTAAGCAAGCCAAACAAGGACATTGTTTTTATGGCTTTAGTCCGTGTCATCCACCCAGAAATTGAATTCGGAAAGTGGATCAAAATGAATCAACCTACTATTAGGGAGGACTTTAATCGAAAAGCAAGTCAATACTTAAGATTGGAAGAAGCGCAGGAGCTAGAAAGGAAGTCAACTAGCATGAAACCGATAAACGTTGGGCAGAGTGACTTGGCAATGAACCAGAACACAAACGCTTCCAGGACTACCGAAGGAATCACAGGGAAAGACGGAAATCAAAAGAGAAAGAACCAAAACTACAATAACAAAAATGGTAACAATAAACGGCTTAAAGGCTTCAGGTCCGAAGATTACAACCCTCTCAATGATACTCCGGAAAACAATTATCTCACAATACAAGGGACGGAGGAATATAAAAAAACCCCCAAGAAGGAAGAAACTAAACAGCAGAAGCACTCAGGAAAGTTCTATCGCTTCCACGAGATGCATGGTCACAACACCAACGAATGCAGACATCTTAAGAACTTTATTGAAGAGATGATGCGTGAAATCAAGCTTCAGCAATACGTGAGAAAATCATAGAATCCTGACCAGCCCGTGGCTCTCTAAGCTCCTAGAGATCGAAGAAACTAAGCAAGATTTAGTGAAGAGGGATCAAAGAAAACTGGCCAGAGACTCATTATTGGAACAATATCTGGAGGATGACATCCCATGCAGAGAAGTTGGGGAGAAATGGAGCGATATGCGAGTTCGTTAAAGCAAGCTATGAAGGAGTCGTGTCTCACAATCGAAGATGGGGCTCCAGAAAAGTAGCAGAAGATTTTGAGTGATGATATAGTGTTTCAAGACAGGGATACCGAAGTGACCGAGGCTCCAACTCTCGATCCAATGGTGGTGACGATGGGGATCGGGCCCGCTGTGGTTCGGTGAGATTTGGTTGATAGCGGCAGTTCTATGAATATTCTCTTCAAACATACCTTCGACCAGATGAAGATTGACATGAAAAGCGTATCTACATGCCAAACAAAAATCCAAGGTTTCACTAGCGAATACAAACAACCCATGGGGATGATCAACTTACCAGTAGAACTTAGGGAGGGTGACCAAAGAGTCACCTCATTCAGACTTTCGTAATTGTTGATGAAACTTCCGAACGCCTTCTTGGGAGGGACTACGTTGGAATATTTTAGAATCTCTCTAGCCTAGTTGTAAAACCCCAGATTTTTGGTAACATTTTTTAGGATATTTAATTAGTTAAATAAAATAAAATAATTTGTTGGTTAGGGGATTGAGATTTGATTTTAATTAAGGGTAGTAGTGCTATTTAAAAGCAATGAATTAAGAAAGATTTAAAATGAAATACGGAGGGGTAAAATGAGGAAGAGGCCATTCCTATATCTATTCCCTTAGGTCGTGTATCTCTACAAGTTAATTTCATTCTTATTAAAAAATTTAAACTAAGGCCGACTGCCATTAACAAGGAAAAAGTAAGAAGAGAAAGAAAATCTAAGGGAAAAGCTAATTCAAATCAAATCCATTCACATCTCAATATCCATAATCTCTAAAGCTAAGGTGAACAATGTTTACATCTAAATTTTTTTGTTTCGGTTTTAAGATGAAATTCGAAGTATTGTGCATATATTTTCCATGTTTTTGAATGACAGAATGATTATATATACTTGTTGATGATTTATGTTTGTTCACATAGGTTATATGATATGTTTTGATATGAAAACCCAATTAAATGGCATCCAAATGCTTTGCGAATTTTTATGAAGATCTAAAATGATACTTTAGAGATGGGTTTCAATTTTCAGTTTTTTTTGAATTTTCGTGGAATTAATATGAATTTTCTAGTGATAAAAAATGGTAATTTGGATTATAAATTATTTACGGTAAAATAATTAATTGTCTGGGCCTGAAATTTATGTATGTTAGAAAACATATAAAATGTGATTTTCTATAATTTTTGGAGATTTTTCCTAAGTGTTTTAATGGTTATATAAAATTATTTGAGGTATGGGACTTAAATGTTTTATATAATTAAAGAGGAGAAGGGGCTTTTTGTAAATAAGTTTAAACTGCTAAATCTGGAAAGTTGATCTCGTTTTTGAAAGGAGAAAATGGAAACCAATCAGATTTAGACAAACAAGGCAAGTTAGGTATAAAAGAATAGTTTAAAAGTACAAATAAATAGGTTTTTCATTGTTTCGAAGCTTTCGGCATCAGGTTCAGCCTCCATTCCTTAGCCTTCAACACAGTCGAAACCAATGCACATAGTATCAGGAAACTGGTACGTAGTGAATTGGACGAGGGCGAAAGGTATCAGGTCGAAACCAGGTGGTTCCGAAGGGGTTGAAGCATTACTTTGGTTTTAAAGGAAAATGTGCCTACTTGCTTTCGACTAAGTCATCTTTTGACCAAGTGAAATGGTTTTGAAGATATTGTTTCGATTGGGTTGTGCTTTTGCTTTAAGTGATTGCTTTCGACTGAGTCGAAGCCTTTAGTTGCTGCTTTATACCTTTCAATCTTGATTGTTTCTAAGGGTTGTTTTGTTTTCTAAAATTTGGCCACCTCTCCAATGCTTTCAAAGGGATGGTTTCGACACCATCACTTCGCTACTTAGGAAATGGTTTCGGATTAGGTGCTTTCGACTTAAATTATTTAAAGACCCTTTTTCTGTTATTGAAGTATAACCCAATGGTTTCGAAAGAGATAGGTTTTCATGGTTTCAAAAGGTGTTTCCACATGTTTTAGATTGAACCCAAGTGCTTTCGAAGGAGTTGAGTTTTTGATGCTTGTGAAAGGTTTTAATGAATGGTTTCGAAAGGGGTGGTTCCCCAGGGTTTCGACAAAGTCGAAAAGGAATTTTTTTCCTATGTTTTCGAAAGGCAAGGTTTTAAAGGTTTTAAAGAGGGATGTCTAATGTTTTAAAGCTTTCAAAGGAATGGCTTTCATTGGTTTTGAAAGCGTTATTTTCAATGGTTTCGAAAGAGTTACTTTCAACGTTTTCAAAAGAGTTACTTTCAAAGGTTTCGAATAAGTTGTTTAAAGGTTTAAACAAAGGTTTCGAATATGTTAAATAGGCAGAAAAGCCTAAGTGTTTTCAAGTTAAAAAAGACTTTAACTTATTTTAAAAGGATAGGTAATTATTATTGAATATCATTAACATTTTTTGAGTAAAGTATATACAACATGGAAAATAGCTTCGAGTAAAACTAAAGATGTATTTTCCTTGTATATGTATGATTTAAAGGACTAAATCATTTTGAAAAGGTTTTTCAAAGAAAATTTAAAAGGTAGTTAACCCTTAGGTAATGACTCGTATTAAAAGACCAGATAGGATTTGTGTAGGGTTCGCGCCCTATGCTCATTAGCAATTAGCCCCTAGCTAATTTAGTCTAGAATTCCAGTGTGTATGGCTTAGTCACAGATAAAACTAAAATGATGGTTAAACATGGAACAAAATATTTATGTACAGAGGTAGGTTATTGGTGAACCAAAAAAGCATTAGGATCATTGATCTTGGAGATGTAAGTTAAGGATAGACCGTCTAGAAGTTTTGTCTAATAGTTGCGTAAACTATTTGATATAGTATCTGGTAGGGCTGAGTCAGCCAAAGAGCAGTTAGCCAAATTTGAGGACAGTTAGTCCAGAATGCGGACAGTTTGTCTAGTTTGAGGGTAGTCAGCCCAGATTTTGTATAGATAGTACATTTATTACATGTTATAGCATATTGGATCTTGCTATTTATTATTATTATAATCAGTGTGATTAACTAGTTTGGTTGCAGGAAAGGATTAGCAAAATATATGTTTTGAAAAGGACATTAGTGAGGGGAAACCCGTTCCGCTAAACGGCATAGTCTCACTTATTATCAGTAAACAAAGATGTAGCATAATTATTCACACCAGGCTTTATGTCAGACTCGAAGATTTGTTTCCCCTTAAACTCTCGGGTGCTCAAAATTTGATTTCAGTAGGCTGAGGGTTGACGTTTTATGGTTTTCGCATTTTTTGACGAATAAAGCTTCTAGAGACGAGCAGGTGGTTGACGTATAGCTAATTAGGAATTACATATTATTTTTGTTTATTTTTCCGTTGTGTGTATTAAGTCAGTATGACTATATTTTTCTGATCAACTAAGGGAGCATCATCATGTCGCTCTTGGCGTATTATTGTAAATTATATTTGATCATTACTTGGTAATGGTTATGGGATTATGTAACTTGGATATGAATATGGTTCCGAAATTTAATCAACAAAATGTTTTTTTCTGAAACTGTGGTTTTGTTCATATTCAAGTGCTTATGATATTATGGATACCATTAGCATTATCATATTTTATCACTAGGTGTTAATACTATAGATGACTACAGCATCTATAGCGCTTAGCTTTTGGCCTTTAGATACGGGATGTTACAACTTGGTATCGAGCATAGGTTTATGAAATACTTTAAGCTAAAAATGGTTTTGAAAACATAATCCAAAAGAGTTACATTAAGATTGGGGTATGGGATAACGCTATAGTAACGTTCTTGTATTTTCTATATATAAGTATACGCTTTATCTCAAGTCAATCTTTGATTAGGTTATTCTTCTTTATCTCATTAGATTTGAATACATATATGGAAGGTAGAAGAGGAAGAGTTAATCTAGGAGGGGAAGGCACCAAAGGGAATGCCAGACCTAATGCTAGGAGAACCCAAGATCAGGCACAAGTAGGGAATGTTGGTGCTGAAGTCCCGCAAGTTGGAATGGAATCTATTTATCAGTTTTCAAGAATATGATGCATGCGGGGTTGCAGCTGGAGTGTTAGGAGGAAATGTTGCAGGATCAGGGGTTTCGGTAGTTAACCTTTTGCTAAGCTCTGTGGAGATTACATTAAGTTGGAGGGAAGCCATTTATTAGAACGGAGGATGCCATTGAGGTGGAGAACTGGTTGCTGCATTGTGAGAGGATCTTCGCAGATTTGGGGCTCAATGATGAGCTAAAGAGGAGGTTGGCATCTAGATAGCTTCAGGGAGCTACTTTGTTTTGGTGGAATAGTGTGACTGTGGCAGTTGATGAGGAGACTATGACTTAGGAAGATTCCAAGAGGAGGTTCCAGAAGGGGTTCATTTCTGTTATGGCACAGTGAGCTCTGATCAGAAAGTTTACTAAGTTAGAGAAGGGGAGATGTCTGTTTTTGAGTATTCTAGAAGGTTCAAGGAGTTGGCCAGATATGGTTATGCTTTAGTGGATACAATGATGAAGAGGAACGAGAAGTTCATCAGGGGGTTGAAGCATGAGTCGGCCAGGGCTACATTGCCTCATATTAGAGATCCTTCTGATGTTGTTGTGGAGATGGCCTTGAGGCATGAAGAGATTTTTGATTCTCTAGAGAAGAGTAGGGCTAAGGAGGTCCAGGTTGGGTAGGGCCAGAAGAGGAAGTTCTTTCCTAAGAAGGGTGCTCAGAAGGGTGAAGCAGCTAAGAAAGGGAAGTTTGAGATTGTTTGCTTCAAGTGCGACAAGAAGGGACATTTGCAAATGAGTGTTATGATGGGAAAGAAAAAGAAATGGCTGGGAGGAACAATGTATGATGCTTCAGCTTTGACCAGATAGGCAAAGAACCAGTGCAAGGAGCCCGTTAAGGATGGAAAGGGCAAGGTGTATGCACTAGAGCCTGCTACTTCGAAGCCAACAGCTCAGGAGAAGGGAAAGGCAGTTTTGGAAGGTACGGTTCAAATTCATTGTATGTCTAGCATTTTATTTTATATTGGTGCATTGCATTCTTTTATATCTAGATGTTTATAGATAATCTTAACCTTGAACTCACATATTTAGTTACTTCCTCACAGGTTACGAATCCAATAGGAGGGTAAGCAACACTAAGGTTGATCGGTTAGAGTTTGGCCTGTTAGGTCATCCTTTTGTTTGCAGTTTGCATGTATTTGATTTTTTGGGGTTTGGGATTATTCTTGGTATGGATTGGTTAAGTAAGTACGATGTTCGGATATTTTACCAGAATAGGAAGATTTCTCTTAGGTACCCAAATTCTAGCAATAGGATTGTTTATACCGTAGAAGGTTCTAGCGGTAAGATGTATGCTTTGTTGGGTGTTATGGAATCGAAAGATGAGTTGAGTCGAGTTTTCATGGTTTGAGAATTCGTAGTTGTTTTTGAGCCTGCAGTTGGATTTCCATCGAAATGAGCCATTGAGTTTTGGATAGATTTGGTTCTAGAAGCAGAACCAGTGAGTAGGCCGCTAAGCAGAATGATCCCTAAAGAGATGTGGAAGTTAAAAGTGCATTTGGTGGATTTGGAAGGCAATGGTTTTATCAGGTCGAGTAGTTCACCTTGGGGTGCAGGAACAATGTTTGCTAAGAAGCTAGATGGATCGTTAAGGCTATGTATCGATTATCTTAAATTGAATGAGAGGAGATAAAGAATCGATATCCATTGCCCAGGATTGACGATTTGTTCTACCAGTTGAGTGGAGCCAATTTATTTTCCTAGTTGGATTTTGCAACAGGTTTCCATCAGCTCGGGGTAGCAGAGGATAGTATACCTTTGACGGCATTCAGGAGCAGATATGGGTCATACGAATGGTTGGTTATGCCGTTCGGACCGACGAATGCAGTAGAGTTCTTTGTGGATTTGATAAATCGAATTCACCGAGAGCACTTGGATATGTTCGTATTGGTTTTCATACATGATATCTTGATATACTTTAAGGATTAAAGAGAGCATGAAGTTCATCTTAGAGTGGTGCTCGAAACGCTGAGGCAGCATTAGCTGAAGGCGAAGTTTTCGAAGTGTCACATCTGGAAGAAGGAAGTGAAGTTTCTTGGTCATGTATTCTCAGAGAAATGGTTGTTAGTGGATTCGACTAAGATTGAAGCAGTGAATAGTTAAAAGAGACCCGAGACAGTGACTGAGATAAAGAGTTTCCTTGGGTTGGCTGATTATTATCGAAGATTCATTAAGGATTTTTCGCAGATAGCAGCACTGATGACCAAGCTAACGAGAAAGAATGTGAAGTTTGTATGGGCGGATAAGTATGAGGAAGCATTCTAGAGTTTGACACACTTATTGACCCATGCACCGTGTTTGTTGTTCCAGAAGGGAATCAGGATTTGGTGGTTTATATCGATGCGTATGTAACAGGATTAGGAGCTATGCTGATGTAGAGAGGTAAAGTGATTGCCTATGCTTCTAGACAGCTTTGCCCACATGAGGTCAGATATCCGACGCATTATTTGGAACTGGCTGCAATGATTTTTGCTTTGAAGGTGTGGAGACATTAACTTTTGGGAGAGAGGTTTGAGTTATATACAGATAATAAGTTGCTGAAGTATTTGTTCTCTCAGAAGGAGCTGAATGTTAGGCAACAGAGGTGGCTAGAGTTCATAGTCGCTTATGATTTTGGGATTGAGTACACACTAGGGAAAGGCAACAAGGTTGCAGATGCACTTAGCAGGAAGCATCAGAATGTAGTATTAGCAATGATTGCGGAGTGGAAAGATTTGGAAGCTTTTGGAAGTTTTCAAAGTGTAGCGGAGGTCCAAAGCTGGGTCTAGTGGGGATATAGTTGTATTATCTTGTTTGGAAGTTCGACCAGTGATGATCGAAAGGATTGCTTCTAAACATATATTCTAGTATGGAAGTGAGATTCTGTATCTATGGAATTTATTGACGGGTAGCTAAGGTCGAGCATAGGAAATGAAAGTATATGGGTCATAGTGGACAGATTAACCGAGAGTGCCCATTTCATTCCAGTTAAGTCAACTAGGACAGCACCTGTTTTAGTGAAGTAGTTTATGAAGAATGTGGTTAGGCTGCGTGGAGTTCCTAGTAGAATAGTTAGTGATAGAGATCCCTTATTCACTAGTGAATTTTGGAAGAGTCTGCAGGAAGTTTAGGGAACCAAGCTCAAGATGAGTACCGCTTACCATCCGTAGATAGATATGCAAACGAAAAGAGTTAATAAGATCTTGGAGGATTTCTTAAGAGCTTGTGTTCAAGATTTCGGGGGATCATGGGAAGACCATCTACATCTAGTAAAGTTTTCATATAACAACGGTATTGAACTAGTATTGGGATGGCACCGTTTGAAGCTTTGTATGAAAGGCCATGCAAATCTTCTATTTTTTGGTTGGAGACCAGGGACAGGTTGATTCTTGGTCCAGATTTGGTTCGGGATGCTGCAAAAAATATTAAGGTCATTCGAGCAAGAATGATGGAGGCTCGGTTCTAGGCAAAAGAGTTAGGGAAATAAGTGACGAAAAGATTTTGAATTCTCAATTGGAGATTAGGTTTTTGTCAAGGTGTTGCCGATGAAAGGTGTGATCGGATTAGGAAGATAAGGAAAGTTGGTACCAAGATTCGTTGGACCTTTTCCAATTGTTGAGAGGATTGGGAAACTCACATATAGAGTTCAACTACCAAGTAGTTTGGCAGGTGTCCACGATGTTTTTCATGTTTCTCATCTTAGGAAGTGTGTTAGAAACTCGAAGACTACTATTGCACCGACTGCGCTAGAGGACTTAGAGGTAGAACTAGATTTGACTATAGTAAGAAAGCCAATTCGCATTATTGCGAGAGATGAGAAGAGGCTTAGAACAAAGACGGTCACATTAGTCAAAGTCCGGTGGAGTGATGATGACAGAGACTGTACTTGGGAGGTTAAGAGCAGGATTAGAGATACTTATCCCGACTTGTTTGATGGTATGTTTTACCTTCTTGTTTGATTTATTGTGCGCCTTATCGTAATTTCGAGGACGAAATTCTTTAAGGAGGGAAGTTTGTAACACCTCAGATTTTTAGTAACATTATTTAAGATATTTAATTAGTTAAATAAAATAAAATAATTTGTTGATTAGGGGATGGAGATTTGATTTTAATTAAGGGTGGCCATGGCATTTAAAACCAATGAATTAAGAAAGATTTAAAATGAAATAGGGATTGGTAAAATGGGAAAGAGGTCATTCCTATATCTATTCCCTTAGACTGTGTATCTCTACACATTCATTTCATTCTTACCAAAAATTTTAAACTAAGGTCGGCCACCATTAACACGGAAAATGGGAAGAAGAGTAAGAAAAGAAAAGGGAAAAGCTAATTCAAATCAAATCCATTCACATCCTAATCTCCATAATCTCTAAAGCTAAGGTGAATAATGTTTACAGCTGAAATTTGTTTTGTTTCGGTTTTAAGATGAAATCGAAGTATTATGCATAGATTTTGCCATTTTTTTGAATTATGGAATGATTGTATATACTTGTTGATTATTTATGTTTGTTCATATAGGTTATATGATATTTTTTGAAATGAAAAAACTATTAAATGACAAATGCCTTGCGAATATTTATAGAGATCTAAAATGATATTCTAGAGATGTGTCCCAATTTTTGGATTTTTTTCTAAATTTTCTTGGAATTAATATGAAATTTCTAGTGAAGAAAATGGTATTTTTGTTAACAACTAATTTACGGTTAAATAATTAATTGTTTGGGTCTGAAATTCATATATGTTAGTAAACATATAAAATGTGATTTTCTGGAATTTTTAGAGATTTTCCAAAATGTTTTAATGGTTATATAAAATTATTTAAGGTATGGAACTTAAATATTTTATATAATTAAGGAGGAGAAGGAGCTTTCTGTAAATAAGTCTAAATTGCTAAATCTGGAATGTCGGCTGCATTTTTGAAAAGTGAAAATGGCAATCAATCAGATTTAGACAAAAAAGGCTGGTTAGGTAGAAAAGAATAGTTTAAAAGTAAAAATAAATAGGTTTTTCACTACTACGAAGCTTTCGGCACTAGGTTCCGCCTCCATCCCTTAGCCTCTGACACATTCAAAACCAATGCACATGGAATCAGGGAACTGGTACATAGTGAATTGAATGTGGGTGAAAAGATAGGGTCAAAACAAGGAGGTTCCAAAGGGGTTGAAGCATTACTTTGGTTTTAATGGAAAATGCGCCTGCTTGCTTTCGATTAAGATGCTTTTGACTAGGTCAGCTTTCGACCAAGTCAAATGGTTTTAATGATATAGTTTCGACTGGGTTATGCTTTTGTTTTAAATGATTGCTTTTGACTGAGTCAAAGCCTTTAGCTGCCGCTTCCGACCTTTCAATCCAGATGGTTTCGAAGGGGCTATTTTTTTCTAAAATTTGGCCACCTCTCCAATGCTTTCGAAGGGATGGTTTCGACACCATCACTTCATTGCTTAGGAAATGGTTTTGAAATAGGTGCTTTCGACTTAGATGATTTAAAGACCCTTTTTCTTTTATTGAAGTATAACCCAATGGTTTCAAAAGAGATAGGTTTTCATGGTTTCGAAAGGTGTGTCCACATGTTTTAAATTGAACCCAAGTGCTTTCGAAGGAGTTGATTATTGATGCTTTCAAAAGGTTTTAACGAATGGTTTCGAAAGGGGTAGTTCCCCAGGATTTCGATAAAGTTGAAAAGGAACGTTTTTCCTATGTTTTCGAAAGGCAAGGTTTAGAAGGTTTTAAAGAGGGATGTCTAATGTTTTAAAGCTTTTGAAGAAAATACTTCTATTGGTTTCGAAAGAGTTACTTTAAATGGTTTCGAAAGAGCTACTTTCAAGGGTTTCGAATGAGTTGTTTAAAGGTTTTAAACAAAGGTTTCAAATATGTTAAATAGGCAGAAGAGCCTAAGTGTTGTCAAGTTTAAAAGGACTTTAACTTATTTTAAATGGGTAGGTAATTCTTATTGAATATCATCAACATTATTTTGAGTAAAGTATACATTACATGGCAATAGCTTATAGTAAAGCTAAAGACATATTTTCCTTATATATGTATGATTTAAAGGATAAAATGAATCTGAAAAGGTTTTTCAAGGAAAATTTAAAGGGTATTTAACCCTCAGGGTATGACTCAGATTAAAAGACTAGATATTACTTGTGTAGGGTCGCACCCTATGCTCATTTGCTATAAGCCCCCAGATAATTTAGTCTAGAATTCAAGTGTGTAGGGCTTAGTCTAGGTAAGACTAAAATGATGGTTACACACAAATTGAAATATTTATGTACGGAGGTAGGTTATTAGTAAGCTACAAAACCATTATGGTCAGTTGACTTTTGGAGATGTAAGTTAAGGATAGACCGTTCAGAAGTTGTCTAACGGTTGCATAGTGTAAAAACCCCATATTTTTATAACCTTAATTAAGATATTTAATTGGTTAAATTAAATTAAGTAATGTAAGGATTAATAAGTTGAGATTTGATTTGTTAAAGGCAGTCGTGCCATGTTAAGTGGGATCAACTAAAATAAAATAACACTAGATAATGTATTAGGAAATGAGAAGGGCATTATGGGAAATAGTAAAACCCTATACCCTAAACCCTTAGGAAATGGGTAACTCACGTTCATTCATTCTCGTTTCACTAAAACGAAAATTGCTAAGGCCAACCACCATTTTCCATTCTCAAGAGAAGAAGAAAAGTTAAGATTCAAGAGAAGAGAAGTAATCAACTAATTCAACAATCAAAAATATCATTTATAATCTCAAAAGCTAAGGTGAATAATTACTACATCCCTAATACTTTTAGTTTTCGGTTTTGTGGTTAGATTCGAAATGTTTTAGCTATAATATTGCCATGTTTAATGTTTAAAGATATATATTTATTGTTGGTGAAATTATATATGTTTGTTCATGTTTTATGAAATATTTAGCATGAAAAACCCTATTTATTGACATCCAAATACTTTGGAAATTTAAATATAGGTCTGGAATAATATTTTAGAGATGTTTTTTGATTTTCATAATTTTCCGATTAACTATGGATTTTTTATGAATTTTCGAATGAAGAAATTTTTTTTATTGGGTTAATAATTATTTTCGGCTAAAATAATAATTGTTTAGGTTTTAGATTTTAATATTTTAGGCAATACATTAAAATAGATTTTATGGGATTTTTCCATATTTTCCCTAAGTCATTTGATGGATATATAAAATTATTTAAGGTATGAGACTTAAATGTTTTATATATTTATAAAGGAGAAGGGGCATTTTGCAAAATAAAATGATTTATAAATTCTGGTAATTGTAGCAGCACATTTTTGAAAAAAATTATTGACCAATGAAAATTTGACAAACAAAGGCAGGTTAGTTGAAAAGTTTCTTTTTTTAAGTTTAAAAAAGCAAAAGTCACACTTTTTCCATGTTTCATCCTAAACGGTAGCATACCTTCCGCCCTAGACCTTCTAACACAGTCGAAAGGTTAGCTTTCGACAAGGTCAAAGTTCGATGCATAAGATATCAAGTAATTGGTATGTAATGAATTAAATATAGCCGAAAGGTTCTAAGCCGAAAGGTTGATGGCCTAAAAGGTTGGAATATAATTGTTTTATAAGAGAAAAGCTTTCAGCTGCTCTACTTTCAAATTTGAGCTTTCGACTTAGTAATTCCGGCCAGGTCAAATTATTTAAAAGAAAGACTTTAAACCTTTCAACGTAGTCGATAGATTGTTGTTGCTTCCGCCGTCACTTTGGTTAGAAACCTTCCGACATCACCGAAGGGTTTCTACTGCTATAAAGGTTTTACTTTGAACCTTCCGACCCAGTCGAAAGGTTTACCTGTTTTTAAAACTAGCCTTTCTCCAATGCTTTCGGAACGAAGCTTCCGACTTAGGTGGTTACCCTTGTTTTGTAAAGTATAACCCAAGGCTTTCGAAAGGTTGCTTCAGTAAAGACGAAAGGTTTTAAAAAGAAGGTTTCTAGATTGTTTTAAGTTGAACCCAGCATACCTTTGAAAGGTTTATGTTTTAAAAGGTTTTAAGCATTCAAAGGTTGTATTCATTGATCTGTTTCGAAAGGTTTATTAGATGATTTTGCAAGGTTTTCAAATGAAGGTTTTCCAAAGGTTTTTCTAAAGCAATGACTTAACGTGATTTTAAAGAAGGATGTCTCAAGTTTATAACTTTCGAAAGGTTTTTTTTGAATGAATTCGAAAGGTTTGAGAAATGATTCAGAAAGGTTTAAACATTGATTTTGAAGGAAATAATTTCAAAGTATGAAAAGAGGTTCTTTCAAATGGTAAAGTGTTTTCATCAACTAAATTTAGAGGAAAAGATATATATATACATATATATATATATATATATATATATATATATATATGATATGGAAGTACAATTTGAGTAAAGTATAAAGATTATATTCTTTTCCTTGTTTAAAGTTTGGTTTAAAGGTTTAAATAATTTTGAAAGTGTTTTCAAGGAAAATTACAGGAGGGGATCCTTAAATATAAATGACTCGGATATTAGAAAACCAAAAGGGACTAGTATGGGGTCGTGCCCGATACATTTGAGTGTAGCCCCAGCTAATTGTTGTCCAAAATTCCAGTGTGTAGGGCTTGGTCACAGGTAGACTAAAATTATGATTACACACCGAAAGGAATACATGTTGTATACAGATAGGTTATTGGTTAGCCCAAAAAACCTTTAGGCTCAAGAGGACCTAGGAGATGATTAAGTTAGGGACAGACCGTCCAAAAGTGAAATATTTTAACAAACAGTTTAGGACATACCATCCTAATGGGAAATGTTAAACTGATAGATAAGGATAGATAATCCTAAATATGAATATCTAACAGGTTTAGATTAATTTTGATTATATTGTCTGGTAGGCCCGAGTCAGCCAAAGGTTGAAAGTTATTCAAACAAGACTTTTGTGTTTGAAGAGTTAGTTCATTATTACTTGATATTTATGTTTGTTTGCGTAATGATTATTTTGTTGAGATTAACTATTGTGGATGCAGGAGCATAGTATATGGTTATATGAAAGGATTTGCAAAGAAATGTTTTAAAAAGATGTTAGTGAGAGGAAACCCGTTCCGCTAAGCGGCATTGTCTCACTTAACATAAATAAACTATGATGTATAGTATTATTCATATTAGGCTTTATGTCTGAATCGAAGTTTATGTTTCCCCTTAATCTCTCGGGTGCTCAAAATTAATTTGAGTAGATTAAGAGGTTAAGGATCTTTTCAGGTTTCAGAATGTTGACGAATAAGCTACCAGTGGATGCAGGAGGTAACAGATAGTTACTTAGGATTAGTTTCTTTTATTTATGTTATGATGGATTTTCCGCTATGATGTTATGTACAAGGTCTAGTTTGACCATCTGATCAACCAAGGGGGTATCTTCATATACCGCTCTTGGCGTAATTTGTAATAACTATATTTAATCTGTACCTAGGAAAATGATTTGGGTTATATGACGTGAATGTGAACAATTTATTTTGGGAAATGCAATAAAGTAACTTTTGGTTTTTGAAATCTGTGTTTATTTCATATTCAAGTGCTTTTGATATTATTGATACGATTAACATAGCCGTATTTAGTCGCCGGAAGCTATATGGATGACTGCAGCATTTGTAGCGCTTAGTTTTGGGCCTCTAGATAGGGGATGTTACAGCTTGGTATCAGAGCATGGTTTATGAAATACTTTATCTAAAAATGATTTTGAAAACATAATCCAGAGGAATTAGAGTTAAGATTGGGGTATGGGATAACGCTATAGTAACGTACATAGTTAAGTATACGTTGTTTCTTTAGACTCCTATCTTAGTTAGGCCATTCACATGTATCTCATGAGGTTTAAATGAAGATATGAAGGGAAGAAGAAGCAGAGTAAAAATTGGAGGAGATAGCACAACTACCAATGGAAATGCCTGACCAAACTCAAGGAGAGGTCCTGGTCAAGCACAAGCTGAGACTGCTGGTGCATGAGTTCCCCAAGTGGATATGGGAGCGATGTATCAGTTCTTTGTAAACATGGTGCAAGCTGGAGTAGCATCAGGTGTTGTTGGAGGTAACGCTGCGGGAGGTGGAGCTCTAGAAGTTCCTGCAGTCAATCAGTATGCCAACTTGATTAAGGATTACATCAGGCTTGGAGGGAAGCCATTCATTGGTACCGAAGATGTGATTGAAGTGAAAACTGGTTATTGCATTGTGAAAGAATTTTTTCTAATTTAGGATTAAATGATGCGCAAAAAAGGAGGTTGGCCTCAAGGCAGCTGTAGGGAGCTGCACTATTTTGGTGGAACAATGTCACTGCCGGAGTCGATGAAGAGACCATTACTTGGGAGGAGTTTAGGAGAAGGTTTTCTGAGAGGTTTATGTCCATATTGGCGCAGGCTGCTTTGATGAGGAGGTTTGTAGAATTGGAACAAAGAGATATGACTGGGTTGGAGTACACAAGGAAGTATGTGGAACTGGCCTGATATAGGTATGCCTTGGTTAATACCGTGATCAGAATGAGTGAGAAGTATATTAGTGGATTAAGGCCAGAACTGATAAGTGCAACTCTGCCGCACTTGAGAGACCCAAGTGATATGGTTGTTGAGATGGCATTGAGGAAAGAAGAGGCATTGGCTTGCTTAAGGAGGAAAGTGAAAGAGGCCCAGATGGGACAGACCCAGAAGAGAAAATTCTTCCAGAAAAAGACTGCTCAAAAAGAGGGAGCACAAAAGAAAGGTAAGGCTGAAGTGGTTTACTACAACTGCAACAAGAAAGGACACGAGTGCCGCGCCAGCAATGGAAAAGGAAAAGAGGCTAGTGGAAAGAAGAATGTCAGATGCTTTAATTGCGCTCAAGTGGGTCATTACAAGTACAAATGCCTAGAGCCAGCAAAGGAAGGAAATGAGCGAGTTTATGCTTTAGAGCCCACAGCCGCAAAGCCAGTTGCTCAGGAAAAGGGAAAAGTTGTTTTAGGAGGTTCGTTGTAAATCCATGGTATGTCTGTTAGCTTCCTATTTAATACTGGGGCATCCCATTCTGTTATTTCTCTAAGTTTGGTAGATAGGCTTAACCTAGAACCCTCTTACTTAGTTAATTCCTTAAGGGTTGCAAATTCAATAGGAAGTTATGCTGCTTGGGATGAGGTGTGGCCACTTAGAATTTGATTTGCTATACCTTTGATTGTTGTTTTCATATGTTTGACTTTGTGGGATTTGGGATTGTCCTTGGGATGGATTGGTTAAGTAGATATGATTCTAGGATATTTTTCCAAGATAGGAAAATATCACTTAGTTACCCGGATTGCAGGGATCAGATAGTTTATGCCGTAGAAAACCCTAGTTGTGAGGTGAAATTTTATTGGGTGTTATGGAGTTGGAGGATGAATTGCATCAAGTCTTTGTAGTTAGAGAATTCGCCGATGTGTTTGATTCAGTAGTTGGACTGCCATCGAAACAAGCTATTGAGTTTCAGATTGATTTGGTGCCTGGAGCTGAACCGGTAAGTAGACCGCCGAGTAGGATGACACCTACAGAGATGAAAGAGTTGAAGGTGTAGTTAGTAGATCTGGAAGGCAAGAGTTTTATAAGGCCGAGTAGTTCGCCATGGGGAGCTGCTGCTATGTTTGCTAAGAAGCCGGACGGATCGTTAAGGCTATCTGTCGATCATCGTAAGTTGAATGAGAAGATGATAAAGAACCGATATCCATTGCCAAGAATTGACGATTTGTTCGATCAGTTGAGTGAAGCTAAGGTATTCACTCAGTTAGATTTGGCGACGGGATTTCATCAACTTGGAGTGGCAGAGGATAGCATTCCTCTGACGGCGTTTAGAAAGAGATATGGATCGTACGAATGGTTAGTTATGCCATTCGGACTAACTAATGCGCCGGCATTCTTTGTGGATCTAATGAACAGATTTTTTTGAGAGCACTTTTATAGGTTTGTGTTGGTTTTCATTGATTACATTTTGATATACTCTAAGGATGAGAAGGAGCATGAGATTCATCTTAGGGTCGTGCTCGAGACATTGAGGGAGCATCAGTTGTAGGTTAAGTTTTCGAAGTGTCATTTTTGGAAGAAAGAAGTACAGTTCCTTGGTCATGTCGTCTCAGAGAAAGGCTTGTCTATAGATCTGGCTAAGATTGAAGCGGTGAATTATTGGAAGAGACCCAAGACGGTGACTGAGATATAGAGTTTCCTTGGATTGGCTGGATATTATTGGAGATTTATAAAAGATTGTTCGCGGATAGAAGCATCGATAACTAGCTTACGCGAAAAGATGTGAAGTTCATATGGAATGATAAGTGTGAGGAAGCATTACAGAGCGTAAAACACTTATTGACCAATGCACTAGTGCTAGTAGTTTCGGAGGGGAATCAGGATTTGGTTGTTTATACACATGTGTGTGAAACTGGATTGGGAGCTATGTTGATGAAAAGGGGTAAAGTAATTGCTTATGCTTCTAGACAGCTCAGACCACATGAGGTTAGGTATCCAACACATGATTTGGAGTTAGCTGCCGTTATATTTTCTTTGAAGGTATGGAGGCATTATCTTTATGGAGAGCGATCTGAGCTATATAATGATCATAAATCGTTGAAGTACTTGTTCTCTGAGAATGAGCTGAATATGAGACAGCAGAGATGGTTGGAGTTTATTGCTGCCTACAATTTTGGAATTGAATACACAACCGGAAAAGGAAACAAGGTAGCGGATGCACTCCTTCGAAAACAATCGAATGCAGTGTTGGCTATGATTACTGAGTGGAAAGACTTGGAAGCACTATCAGTTTGTAATGTGTAGGTTAGGTCCGAGGTAGGATCGAGTGCAGGAAGTACTATGTTGTCATGTTTAGATGTCTGATTGGTAATGATTGAGAAGATAGCTTCTAAGTAAGAGGAGGATCTAGTATTGGCTGAGTAGATCAGAAGGTACGGTTGAAGGAAGTAACAGAGAGTGATGACCTAAAAGATTTCAATCTTGACTAAAATGGGTGTTTAGAAAGAAAGGAAGGTTATGTGTTCGGAATATAGGAGATATAAGGAAGGACGTTTTGGATGAGTGCCATCATTCGAAGTTCACTATCCATCCAGGAGGAATGAAGATGTATCAGGATATGAAAAGAAGTTTCTTCTGGGAAGGTATGAAATAAGAATTTGGATTGTGTGTTAAGCAGTGCTTGATTTGCCAATAGGCAAAGGCTGAACACCAGAAGCCGAGTGGATTGCTTCTACCGTTAGAGGTTATGTTATGGAAATGAGATTCAGTCTCAATGGATTTTATTGATGGGTTGCCAAGTTCTATTAGAGGAAACTAAAACATATGGGTCATAGTGGATAGACTGACTAAAAGTGTCCCTTTTATTCCGGTAAAGTCAACTAGGACGACACCTAATTTGGCGAAGCTATCTATGAAGAATGTAGTTAGGGTGCACAAGATTCCTACTATTATTGTCAGTGATATAGATTCTTTATTTACTACTGAGTTCTGGAAAAGTCTACAAGAAGCATTAGGAACCAAGCTCAACATGAGTACTTCTTACCATCCACAGACTGATGGAAAAACGAAAAGTGTTAACAAAATCTTAGAAGATTTGTTAAGAGCTTGTATAATTGATTTTGGGGGATCATGGGAGGACCATCTTCATCTAGTCGAGTTCTCGTATATCGATAGTTATCAGACTAGTATTGGGATGGCACCGTTTGAAGCATTGTATGGAAGACCTTTCCAGTCTCCCGTATGTTGGTTGGATACCGGGGATAGATTGGTTCTTGGTCTGGATTTAGTGAAGGAAGCTGCAGAGAAGATTGAGTTGATTCGAACCAGAATGAAGAAGACTTAGTAGTAGAACCAGATTTGACTATAGCCAGAAAGCCGATTCGGATTGTGGCTAGAGATGAGAAGAAGTTGAGGAACAAGACAGTCAGGTTAGTAAAAGTTCAGTGGAGAAACGATGCTAGAGACTGTATTTGTGAAGTGGAGAGTAGGATTAGAGATTCTTACCCTGATTTATTTTATGGTATGTTTTTGCATTTGATTATTTAAATGTGTACCTTATCGTAATTTCGAGGACGAAATTCCTTAAGGTGGAGAGTCTGTAACACCCCATATTTTTATAACCTTAATTGAGATATTTAATTGGTTAAATTAAATTAAATAATGTAAGGATTAATAAGTTAAGATTTTATTGGTTAAAGGTAGCCATGCCATGTTAAGTGGGATTAACTAAAATAAAATAACACTAGATAATGTGTTAGGAAATGAGAAGGACATTATGGGAAATAGTAAAACCTTATACCCTAAACCCTTAGGAAATGGGTAACTCACGTTCATTCATTCTCATTTCACTAAAACGAAAATTGCTAAGGCCGGCCACAAATTTCCCATTCTACAGAGAAGAAGAAAAGCTAGGATTCAAGAGAAGAGAAGTAATCAACTAATTCAACAATCAAAAATCTCATCTGCAATCTCAAAAACTAAGGTGAATAATTATTACATCCCTAATACTTTTAATTTTCGGTTTTGTGGTTAGATCTGAAATGTTTTTGCAATAATATAGCCATGTTTGATGTTTAAAGATATATATTTATTGGTGATGAAATTATATATATTTATTTGTGTTTTATGAAATGTTTAGCATGAAAACCCTATTTATTGACATCTGAATACCTTGGAAATTTAAATACAGGTCTGGAATAATATTTATAGATGGGTTTCAATTTTCATAGTTTTTCAATTTATTATGGATTTTATATGGATTTTCGAATGAAGAAAATTGTTTACTGGGTTAATAATTATTTTCGGCTAAAATAATAATTGTTTGGGTTTGAGATTTTAATATGTTAGGAAATACATTAACATAAATTTTCTAGGATTTTGCCAGATTTTTCCAAAGTCATTTGATGGATATATAAAATTATTTAAGCTATGGGACTTGAATGTTTTATATATTTATAAAGGAGAAGGGGCATTTTGCAAAGTAAAATGATTTATAAATTCAGGTAATTGTGGCAGCACATTTCTGAAAAGTTTTTATTGACTAATGAAAATTTGACAAACAAAGGCTGGTTAGTTGAAAAGTATCTTTTTTAAGTTTAAAAAATAAAAGTCACACTTTTTCCATGTTTCAGCCTAAATGGCAGCATACCTTCCGTCCTAGGCCTTCCGACACAGTCGAAAGGTTAGCATTCGACAAGGTCAAAGTTCAATGCATAAGGTATCAAGTAATTGGTACGTAGTGAATTGAATATAGCCGAAAGATTCTAAGCCGAAAGGTTGATGGCCTAAAAGGTTGGAATATAATTGTTTTATAAGAGAAAAGCTTTCGCTTGCTTTGCTTTTGAATTTGAGCTTTCGACTTGGTACTTCCGGCCAAGTCAAATTATTTAAAAGAAAGACTTTAAACCTTCCGACGTAGTCGATAGGTTGTTGCTGCTTCTGCTATAACTTTGTTTGAAAACCTTCCAACATCGCCGAAGGGTTTATACTGCTTTTTATAAAGGTTTTACTTTGAAAGTTCCAACCTAGTCGAAAGGTTTACCTGTTTTAAAAATAACTGTTTCTTCAATGCTTTCGGAAGGAAGCTTCCGACTTAGGTGGTTACCCTTGTTTTGTAAAGTATAACCCAAGGCTTTCGAAAAGTTGTTTCAATAAAGACGAAAGGTTTTAAAAAGAAGGTTTCCAGATTTTTTTAAGTTGAACCCATCATACCTTGGAAAGGTTTATGTTTTAAAAGGTTTTAAGCATTCGAAGGGTTTATTCATTGATTTGTTTCAAAAGGTTTATTAGATGTTTTCGAAAGGTTTTCGATGGAAGGTTTTCCAAAGGTTTTTATGAGGAAATGACTTAAAGTGATTTTAAAGAAGGATGTCTAAAGTTTATAACTTCCGAAAGGTTTGTTTTGAATGAATTTGAAAGGTTTGAGAAATGATTCCGAAAGGTTTAAACATTGATTTGAAGAAAATAATTTCAAAGTATGAAAAGAGGTTCTTTCAAATGGTAAAGTGTCTTCATCAACTAAATTTGGAGTAAAAGATATATATATATATATGTGTGTGTATGTATGTATGTATGTATGTATGTATGTATATATATATGATATGGCAATATGATTTGAGTAAAGTATAAAGATTATATTCTTTTCCTTGTTTAAAGTTTGGTTTAAAGGTTTTAATCATTTTGAAACTGTTTTCCAAGAATATTTTAGGAGGGGATCCTTAAGTATAAATGACTCAGATATTAGAAAACCAGAATGGATTAGTATGGGGTCGCGCCTTATACATTAGCTTGTAGCATCAGCTAATTGTTATCCCAAATTCCAGTATGTAGGGCTTGGTCATAGGTAGACTAAAATTATGATTACACACCGAAAGGAATACATATTGTATACAGATAGGTTATTTGTTAGCCCAAAAAACCTTTAGACTCGGGAAGACCTGGGAGATGAATAAGTTAGGGACAGACCATCCAGATGGGAAACGTTAAACTGATAGATAAGGATAGATAATCCTAAATATGAATATCTAACAGGTGTTTGGTTAATTTTGATTATATTGCCTAGTAGTCCCTTGTCAGCCAAAGGTTGAAAGTTATTCAAACAAGACTACTGTGTTTGAACAGTTAGTTCATTATTACCTGATATTTATGTTTGTTTACATAATGATTATTTTGTTGAGATTAACTATTGTGGATGTAGGAGCATAGTATATGGTTATACGAAAGGATTTGCAAAGAAATGTTTTAAAAAGATGTTAGTGAGAGGAAACCCGTTCCGCTAAGCGGTGTGGTCTCACTTAACATAATTAAACCGAGATGTATAGTATTATTCATACTAGGCTTTATGTCTAACTTGAAGTTTATGTTTCCCCTTAAACTCTCGGGTGCTCGAGATTTATTTGAGTAGGTTGAGAGGTTAAGGATCTTTCAGGTTTTAGAATGTTGACGATTAAGTTACCGGAGGATGTGGGAGGCAACGCATAGCTACTTAGGATTTGCTGCTTCTATTTATGTTATGATGGATTTTTTGGTGTGATGTTATGTACTAGGTCTAGTATGACCAAAAGACTTTGATCAACCGAGGGGGTATCTTCATATACCGCTCTCGGCATAATTTTAATAACTATATTTATTCTATACCTGGGAAAACGATTTGGGTTATGTGACGTGAATGTGAAACTATTTATTTTGGGAAATGTAATGTTTGAAATCTGTCTTTGTTTCATATTCGAATGCTTCTGATATTATTGATACCATTAACATAGCCGTATTTAGTCCCCGAAAGCTAAGACTATGAATGATTGCAGCATCTGTAGCCCTTAGATTTGGGCCTCTAGATGGGGGATGTTACACTTAGACTATTTGATATAGTATCTGGTGAGCCCGAGTCAGCCAAAGGTTAGTTAGCCCAGTTTGAGGATAATTAGTCCAGATTGCGAATAGTTAGTCCAGTTTGAGGGCAGTCAGCCCAGATTTCGGACGGATAGTCTATTTATTACCTATTATAGCATAACGGATCTTGCCACTATTTTTATTATTATAGTCAGTGTGATTAACTAGTTTGGTTGCAGGAAAGGATTTGCAAAATATATGCTTTGAAAAGGATATTAGTGAGAGCAAACCCGTTCCGCTAAGCGGCGTGGTCCCACTTATTATCAGTAAACAGAGATGTAACATTATTATTCACACTAGGCTTTATGTCTGACTCGAATTTTTTATTTCCCCTTAAACTCTTGGGTGCTCAAAAGTTTATTTGAGTAAGATGAGAGTTGAGGTTTTTAGGTTTTCCAAGATTTTGGCGAATAAAGCTTCCGGAGACAAGCAGGTGGCTGACGGATAGCTAACTAGAAATTACAGATTATCTCTATTTATTTTTACGCCGTGTGTATTAATTCAGTATGACTACATTTCTCCGATCAACCAAGAGGGCATTGTCATATGTCACTCTTGGCGTATTATTGTAAATTATATTTGATCATTATCTAGGAACGGTTATAGGATTATGTAACTTGGATATGAATATTGTTTCAAAATGTAATCAGCAAAATGTTGTTTTTTGAAATATGTGATTTTGTTCGTTTTCAAGTGCTTTTGATATTATGGATACCATTAGCATTATCGTATTTTGTTACTAGATATTAATACTATAGATGACTGCATCATTTGTAGCGCTTAGCTTTTGGCCTCTAGATACGGGATGTTATGACTTAGTATCAGAGCATAGGTTTATGAAAAACTTTAAGCTAAAAATGGTTTTGAAAACATAATCCAAAAGAGTTAGAGTAAGATTGGGGTATGTGATAATGCTACTGTAAAGTACTTGTATTTGTTATATAAAAGTATAGCTTTATCTCTAGTGTCCTATCTTTGATTAGGTTATTCTTCTGTATCTCACGAGATTTGAATACAGATATGGATGGTAGAAGAGGAAGAGTTAACCCAGGAGGGGAAAGCCCCGATGGGAATGCCAGACCTAATGCTAGGAGAACCCAAGGTTAGGCACAAGTAGAGAATATTGGTGCTGAAGTCCCGCAAGTTAGAATTGAACCTATGTATCAGTTTTTCATGAATATCATGCAGACGGGAGTTGCAGCCAGAGTGTTAGGAGGAAATGCTGCAAGAGAAGAGTTTTTGAAAGTTCCAGTAGTTAACCATTTTGCTAAGCTAAGTGGAGATTACACTTAGCTAGGAAGGAATCCATTATTGGAAGGGTGGACGACATTGAGGTGCAGAATTGGTTGCTGCACTATGTGAAGATCTTCGTAGATTTAGAGCTCAATGATAAGCATAAGAGGAGGTTGGCATCAAGACAGCTTCAGGGAGCTGCTTTGTTTTGGTGGAATAGTTTGACTGTGGCAGTGGATGATGAGCCTATCACTTGGGAAGATTTTAAGAGAATGTTCCAGGAGAGGTTCATGTTTGTTATGGCTTAGTTAGCTATGGTCAGAAAGTTTACCGAGTTAGAGCAGGGGGAGATGTCTGTTTTGGAATATGCCAGAAGGTTCGAGGAGTTGGCCATATATGGGTATGCTTCAGTGGATACATTGATGAAGTGGAACGAGAAGTTCATCAAGGGGATCAAGCCTAAGTTGGTTAGGGCTACATTACCTCATATTAGAGATCCTTCTGATGTTGTTATGGAGATGGCCTGGAGGTATTAAGAGATTCTTGATTCTCTAGATAAGAGTAGGGCTCATGAGGTCCAGTTGTGCAGGGCCAGAAGAGGAAGTTCTTCCTAAGAAGGGTGCTCAGGAGGGTGGAGTAGCTAAGAAAGGGAAGTCAGAGATTGTTTGCTTCAAGCGTGCCAAGAAGGGGCATTTTTCTAATGAGTGTCGTGCTGGGAAAGCAAAAGAAGTGGCTGGGAGGAAGAATGTCAGGTGTTTCAGCTGAAACCAAATAGGCCACTATAAAAACCAATGCAAGGAGCTTGCTAAGGATGGAAAGGGAAAGGTGCGTGCATTGGAGCCCGCTACTTCAAAGCCAACAACTCAGGAGAAGGGAAAGGCAGTTTTGGGAAGTATGCTTCAGATTCATGGTACGTCTGTTAGCGTTTTATTTGATACTGATGCATCGCATTCTTTTATATCTTGATGTTTGATAGATAAGCTTAACCTTGAACCCAAATATTTATTCACTTCCTTATGGGTTGCGAAACCAATAAGAGGGTATGCAACTCTAGGGTTGAGGTTTGACCAGTTAGAGTTTGACTTGCTAGGTCATCCTGTTGTTTGTAGTTCGCATGTGTTTAATTTTTTGGGTTTTGGGTTTTCTTGGTATGGATTGGTTAATTGAGTATGATGCTAGGATATTTTACCAGGAAGGAAGATATCTCTTAGACACCGTGATTGTTGCAATAGGATTGTTTATACCGTTGAAGGTTCTGGCGATGAGATGTATGCTTTGTTGGGTGTAATGGAATTCGAAGATAAGCTGAGCCGAGTTTTCATGGTTAGAGAATTCACAGATATTTTTGAGCATGTAGTTGGATTTCCACCGAAACAAGCCATTGAGTTTCAAATAGATTTGGTTCTAGGAGAAGAACCAGTAAGTATGCCACCGTGCAGGATGACCCCTACGAAGATGAGGGAGTTGAAAGTGCAGTTGGTCGATCTGGAAGGAAAGAGTTTTATCAGTTCGAGTAGTTCGCCATGGGGTGCAGCAATAGTGTTTTCTAAGAAGCCGGACGGATCGTTGAGGTTATGTATAGATTATCGTAAGTTGAATGAGATGACGATAAAGAATCGATATCCATTACCCAGGATTAAAGATTTGTTCGACCATTTGAGTGGAGCCAAGGTATTTCCCCAATTGGATTTGGCAACAGGTTTCCATTAGCTTAGGGTAGCAGATGGTAGTACACCTTTGATGGCATTCAAGACCAGATATGGGTCGTACAAATGGTTGGTTATGCCGTTCGGACTGACGAATGTGCAAGCTTTCTTTGTGGATTTGATGAATCAAATTTTTCGAGAGCACTTGGATAGGTTCGTATTGGTTTTCATAGATGATATCATGATATACTTTGAGGATGAAAGAGAGCATGAAGTTCATTTAGAGTGGTGCTTGAGATGCTGTGGCAGCATCAGCTGAGGCAAAATTTTCGAAGCTTCACTTCTAGAAGAAGGAAGTAAAGTTTCTTGGTCATGTAGTCTCAGAGAAAGGTTTATCAGTGGATCCTACTAAGATTGAAGCGGTGAAGAGTTGGAAGAGACCCGAGACAGTGATTGAGATAAAGAGTTCCCTTGGTTTGGCTGGTTATTATCGGAGATTCATTAAGGATTTTTCATGGACAGCAGAACCGATGACCAAGCTAACAAGAAAGGATGCGAAGTTTGTGTGAACCGATAAGTGTGAGGAAGCATTCCAGAGTTTGAAACACTTATTAACTCATGCACCTTTCTTTGTTGTTCTAGCAGGGAATCAGGATTTGGTGGTTTATACCGATGCGTGTGGAACATGATTAGTAGCCATGCTGATGTAGAGAGGTAAAGTGATTGCCTATGCTTCTAGATAGCTTAGACCGCATGAGGTTAGATACCCGATGCATGATTTGGAATTGGCTGGTGTGATTTTTTCTTTGACGGTATGGAGACATTGCCTTTTGGGGGTGAGGTTTGAGTTATATACATGTCATAAGTCGCTGAAGTATTTGTTCTCTCAGAAGGAGGTAAACATGAGGCAGCAGAGGTGGTTAGAGTTTATAGCCGCTTATGATTTTGGGATTGAGTACAACCAGGTAAAGGCAACAAGCCTGTAGATGCACTTAGCAGGAAGCATCAGAATGCAGTATTAAGGATGATTCCTGAGTGGAAAGATTTTGAAGCTTTGGCAGATTGCAGATTGCTGTGGAGGTCCGAGGCTGGGTCTAGTGGGGATACAATTGTATTATCTTGTTTGGAAGTTCGACCAGTGATGATCGAAAGGATTGCCTCTAAATAGATGAAGGATCCACTTTTAGCAGGATGGAACCAACAGGGATGACTTGAAGGACTTCAGTCTTGACCAGAATGTGTAGTTGAGAAAGAAAGGAAGATTATGTGTTCCGAGTGTAGGAAACACAACGAAAGAAGTCTTAGAGGAATGTCATCGTTTGAAGTTCTCTATTCATCCAGGAGGAACCAAGATGTATCAGGAACTGACGGTGTCTATCCCAATCAACATGGATGACCCGACAAGGGTCTTGAAAATTGGATCGCACCAAGGAAATAAAATGCGATTGGAACTTACTAAATTTATTCGCGCCAACTTGGATGTGTTCACTTGGACGCATTCCGATATGTGTGGTGTATCGCCAAAAATTGCATGCCACGCACTTAACATTGACCCCATGTTTACACATTAAAGCACAAGAGACATAGCCTGGGCCCTGAGCGGTCCAAGGCGTTAAGAGAAGAAGTGGACAAGCTAATGGCCAATGGTTTTATCCATGATGCGACTTATCCTGAATGGGTATCTAACCTGGTCTTGATCAAAAAGTCCAACGGGAAGTTGCAAACTTATATCGACTACTCGAACTTAAACCAAGCTTGCCCGAAAGATAGCTTCCCTCTACCAAGAATTGACCAGCTAGTGGATGAGATGGCATGACACGAACTGTTATCATTCATGGATGCATACTCGCGGTACAACCAGATCTTGATGCATGAACCTGATCAGGAAAACACCAGCTTCATCACCGATCTAGGGCTATATTGCTGCAAAGTAATACCATTTGATTTAAAGAATTCTGGGGCAACCTACAAAAGATTATTAATACCATGTTCAAGTGTCAAATCGAGAAAACCATGGAGGTCTACATGGATGATATGTTGGTCAAATCGCAAGTAGCTGCCAGCCACCTAGATAATCTCACTGAAATTTGAAATACTACGAAAGTATGGAATGAAACTCAATCCATTCAAATATAACTTTGGGGTAGCCTCCTGAAAGTTCTTAGGGTTCATAGTGAGTGCCAGGGGCATTGAAGCAAATCGAAAGCAAATATCTGCCTTACATGAAGTCCAAGCTCCAAAGAACAAGAAGGAATTGCAAAGCCTAAATGAGAAAGTCGTAGCACTAATCCAATTTTTGTCAAAATCTACCAACAAGTGCATACTATTCTTTGATGCATTAAAGAAAGGAAATAAAAACTATGAATGGGGTGAAGCTTGTCAAACAGCATTTGAAGAATTTCTGCAACACATGGAAGCTCCGCCAATCCTATCAAAGCCAGTGGATGTGAAGGACCTATTCATTTACTTAGCAATCTCACCTCATGCGTTCAGTGCTACCCTTGTGCATGAAGAAGCAATAGCGACCCGTATACTACATTAGCAAGCGGTTTACTGGAGTTGAAAGAAATTAATCGAAGCTGGAAAAGCTAGGTATTGCCTCTTGATTGCGTCTCAGAAGCTACGACCATATTTCCAAGCTCATCCAATCAAAGGACTGACTGATCAGCCACTGAAGTAGGTATTGTACCGACCCGAAACTTCAGGATTACTCCTCAAGTTGAACATCGAATTGAGCCAATACGATATTAATTACCATCGAAGAAAGGCTATGAATAGGCAAGCACAGGCAGATTTTATCGCTGAGTTTACCATATGGGATGATGAACGTCGGAAGTGGGAAACGCAATGGAAACTCTTCGTTGATGGCGCATCTAACAACCTCTGTTCGAGAAGCAGGGGTAGTGCTTGAAACCCCCGAAGGAGGAGCCATTTTCTAGGCCTTACGCTTGGAATTCCCTACAACAAATAGCGAAGCGGGATGCGAAGCATTGATAGCATGACTAAAAGTTGTGAAAGTACTCATAATAAAGTCCGTTCACTTCTACAGTGACTCTCATTTAGTCGTCTTCCAAGTGAAAGACGAATACCAGGCTCGAGGGGAGAACCTTGCCTCATATCTGTCTAAGGTACAAGAGTTGCTGAACAACATCGAACATTACACCATAAATCACATCCTACGGGAGCAAAACACGAAGACTGACTTCTTTGCTAAACCGGCAAGCTTTGGAGAGGCTCAATCATTGGGATTAGTCCCGCTTGAGACCCTGACCGCTCCGAGTATAGACGAAATGGATGTTGATTGGATTTTTGAAACCACTATCGAACCAAAAACAGGGATGACGCCAATCAATGACTACTTACTTACAGCGACCCTTCCAACTGACCACAATCAACGGAAAAAGCTTCTCCAGATGGCGCCACAATTCATAATACATGATGGAATACTCTACTGAATGAGATTATCTTCCCTCTTCTTAGATGTGTGACCGATGACGAACCTCGATGGATCCTGAAGGAAGTGCACAAAGGCAAATGCGAAGACCGTACTGCGAGGGTGGGCAACCCTTAAAAAAAGTTTTCTAATATTAATACTTCTGGCCAACAATGAACCGCGATACAGCAGACTACGCCGAACGGTGTGATCGTTGCCAAAGATTCGGAAAAATTAAAAGAACTTCCTCAATAGAGCTAATAGAAGCTCTAGTTGCCGTTTGCAATATGGGGAATCGACTTGATTGTCTTACTGCCAATAGCAAAGGGAAGGGCTAAATACGCTATAGTTTACGTTGATTATTTCACGAAATGGGCTGAAGCGGAATTGCTGACCACCATCACCATAAAGAAAGTCATTAATTTTGTTACTAAAAAACATTATTTGCAAGTTTGATATGCCATAGAAAATCATTACTGTTAATGGAACAAAATTCGAAAGCACCAAGTGCAAAAACTTTTGTAGACGCTTTCGAGTTGAGAAGAGCTTTTCCGCAGTCGCTCATCCACTAGCAAAGGGTAGGTGGAAGCAATAAACAAGATCATCAAGTCCACTATTAAAAAGTGACTTATTAAAGCGACAGGGAATTGGGTTGATGAACTTCCACTCGCACTATGGGCCTATATAACAACCCACAAAGTGGCAACCGACATACTCCATTCGCCTTGGCACATGGTTCAAAAGAAACGATTCATGTCGAACTAGAAGTGCCCTCTCATTGAAGGAAAAATTTCTATCAGAAACAAAACAAGCAACACCTACTCGAGTCGCTTGATACGATTGACATAAGGAGGGAAGAATCCGAGTTGAGGACCGCTGCTCACCATAAAAGGGTCGTGCGGTACTTCAACTCCAAAGTTTGCAAAACGTGGAGTAGGAGACCTCGTCGTCAAACGAGTCTATCCCGCGTCGGGAGCCTTCGGGCCAAATTGGGAAGGGTCGTATCTGATCTACCAAAAGCTAAGGGATGGGACTTTCAAATTGACAACCGTCAACGGAATCCAAATTCCCAGAGCATGGAACAGCGAATCACTATGACGTTACTTCATTTGAAAGCTACCTTATGTACTTTCTATTTTTCAACAAATAAGTCGCCTGGTATACCAGGAGCATTGTAAACAGGCAAAACCGCCCAAATTTTCTTAATAAAATTAATTCGCTTTCTGAACCAACAAAACTGTGTTCATAATAGAAACCTGTTGAGTCGACGGTGTCAAATCCGCTCAAAACCATTCAATTGCTGCATGATAGTAAAATCACGCTCAAATACGCCCACTTACCCATCGGGTCGACGAAAGAAAATCAACTCAAACTATTGGATTGGCGGAACCGGATCCTCGCCTTCGAAGAGCCGGTGTTACTCCGGCAACATCGGGAAGGCTTAATTAAATGGCCACACATCGCATAAGCCGTACACTAACTTTTCGAGTCATGGAATCGGGCTGTTAAAAATAAACTCCTCGCGTTGCTCGAAGATTGGCAACATTGAGAAGTTTCAAAACCATGCTGGGTCGACAGGTCATACGGTCCCAAAAGCCGCACATCCTATAAGCTACGCATGCTTTTAAAAAGCCGCGCATCCCATAATATGCGCATGCTTCTAAAATGATGCGCATTTAATAAGCCACGCAAACTTTTAAGTACCAGAATTGCCCTGGCAATACTGGAAAACTTATCAAGAATAACAAGGATCAACCCACTCCCATTGTCAGGAGTAAAGGGCACGAATCTAACAAATCAAAGTGCTACAAATCAGCATAAAACTCCAATTATTGACAACCAATAATTAACTATAACATTAACATCGATAATGTTTAACTATCTACAATTAACTCATATAAGGTGCATGCTCTAAGCAATGAAGTGCATGTTTGAAGATGGTAAATTTAATATGTATTTGATCACCATGTCAAACTAACTATATTTGGCTAGAAAAGGGTATATCAAGATAATACCGCTGACAACTTATAATTAAAGAAAATGGAGTGTATGCCTAGCAGATCTTTGAGTTTCCCTCCAGGACGATCGAAGGTTGATGTTTTTGAATGAATATTTTTTACTGAAAATATCATAAAAATGCATGGCATAAAAATCTAGAGTGTTTGACCATTGTTTTTGCAGTTTTGAAAACTAGAAAACACATGAGCTCTGCATTTTCTATTTTTATATTTTCAATGCTCAAGTAATTTTTTTCTAGCTTTTTACAAATATGGTATATGATTGTACATTACTAGCGATATTCCTAGGCAATAATGTTCATGAGTATTTATTCACGTTTTTGAGAAGTGATAAGTGGTTTAACTTTCAAAAATTTGAAAAGACTATTCATTTTGAACGAAAAGTATTTCTGAATATTTTAATAGTTAATCTTATAACTATATATTCTGTACTTAGTATACATTTTTATGCACATTTTTAACATGCATATGCAACACAATTTCCATAAGTGCATAATAAACATAAACTATATACTAAAGTTACAAAACTTGCAAAAGAGAAATCAAATTGTAACTTAGTTTTATTTCAAGTTTTGGTATGCAGACTATTCAAACCATAAGTTCCCAAGGATAGGAATCTTAGAGCAAGTCCGATGAATAAAGAATATAACAATAAGCAAACACTTGGATTAGCTGGTCGTTTGTCAAGTGTTCGAAGTAAACAACCCTATGAATTGGGGGGCATACACCGGTACTCAAATAGTAATATTCAAGAAAAAATAGAAGTAAGCACTTAACAAGTTCTGTTACTCCAGACAAAGAATTTTGGCAGTAATCACAGGACTAGAAAAAATAAAATAGAAGTAAGAAAAATAGACACAAGTGCACAAAACACACATAAGCAGTTAAGTAAAGTTACAACCAAAATATCAGCAGTGTATTACCTATTACTTTTTTGTACAAGGTCAAAATGTGGGGGAGCTACCCACACAATACCGACCAAAAAAGAAAATGTTGGGCGCATTCTCACCCAGAAGACCTTGAGACCAAGGAGCGTGACTCATCCATCCAGGCTCGCCTAAGCCCATCCGGTATTCTCGTCCTCAAAGGCCCATTCGGCAGTAATTCGTTCGGCAGTAATTCGTTCGGCAGTAATTCGTTCGGCAGTCTTAAGCCAACACCGAACCAGTCTCCTTCCATCCCACCGAACCAGCCAACACCGAACCAGTCTCCTTCCATCCCACCGAACCAACTGCCACCGGTCCAGTATCCTTCCATCCCACCGAACCAACTGCCACCGGTCCAGTATCCTTCCATCCCACCGAACCAACAACAACCGGTCCAACCTACTTCCAAACAGCTACCGGTCCACTCTACACTCCAACCACCTCCGAACCAAGCAATGCCGAACCAAGATATACCAGGCCAGATCGCATCAGCCCAGGCCCATCAGCGACTCTACATATCCTGGACCCCTACCCCTAGCCTCACTCTATAAATAGAGGGGCAGGGGTACAGCAATGGGGACAAGTTTTTGAGAGCTCAAGCACGGAAGGAACTCTTAAAGCAACTTTCTTTTACTTGTATCAAAGCTTTGTACTTGTAATCAAAACAAGAGAAGAGAAATAAAATATAAAGTGGACGTAGGCACATTCTGGCTGAACCACTATAAATCTGTGTGTCTTTTTACAGTTTAGCCCCTGCTTTTCATATATTTGCATAAATCTCCAAAATAACTAAGAACACCATAAGATCTACTAAATCATACGACTTTGAGGTGTTTGTCCATTTTTTGTGCAAACATTTTTGGTGCTTTCATTGAGAGAATAGAAACTCGAAGCTTCAGCTTCATCTACTTAACGAGTTTTCCTAACAGCATCGTCCGCCACTTGGAAAACATGCCTCCCAAACAGAGAAAAGATGTTAACAAAGGAAAAAACATCGCATCCAGTAGCCTTCCTGATCCAGCTGCCGCGAATCAAGTAAATCGTCCTCCTCCAGCAATGGCAACAAATGAAGGACAGGCTAGCCCAACCACTCCTGCCACAGAACAGCCTGCAGCAATTACTAGGGCAGATTTGGACAGAGTTGTTGTTGAAGTAACTAACCGCTTCACGTCCCAGCAGGAAGCCTTGGTGGACCATCTCATGTCACGCTTGAGGGACGCTGAAGAATCCAACCGCAACACTGAATCATGGGGCGAGTCCCAGTCTGGAGGATCTCAGAGACAGCAAAGATCTTCCTTCTTCGAAGGAGCTAACGGTAGGGGTAGCCGTGGTAGGAGCCGAGACCGAGCTCAGCCCGAAGTTAGGCCTGAGGAAACGTTTGGTGCCGAACCCAACGGGGAAGGTACCGGGCGAAGGTCAACTACAGCTGAGCCTGTCATGCTGCCTAACCACAGAAACACCAGTGAACGGGGCCGAGCTAGAGTCCAGCCCGAAGTTGGACCCGAGGAAGTGCTTAGATCAGAACCCAACAGGGGAAGATCAAGGCAAGGGCCAACTGTAGCTGACCCAAGCATGCTCCCAGAAGATCAAAGGCAGCCACTGGAAAATATGAGAAATGATAGACGATACCATCCCTACAGGTTGTCTGGACGGAATCAACCCCACAAAACAGAACCAAACTCATTTCTGTCCGCTCCAAATTCTGATGAAAGGATGGCGTGCTTATTCAGAGAGTGTGTCCAACGAGAGCAAAGAGATCGAGGGATAGGCGCTAGGGTAACCAACCCTTTCGCCCGCAATATCGAAATTGCTATCACCCCCCGAGAATGGAAGATGCCAACAATGGAACCCTACAAAGGAACCTCCGATCCCGTTGTACACTTACAGAGGTACACGCAGCATATGCTCATGAGTGGAGTAACAGAGGGAGTGCTGTGCAAATGCTTCCCGCTCTTCTTAGCAGATCTTGCTACCTCCTGGTTCTGTCATCTACCCCAAGGATCCATCAGCTCATGGGAAATGTTGAAAGAAAAATTCATCAGTCAGTTCCGCATTCATGTGGAGCAACCTAAGGACGCTTATTCCTTATCCAGCGTCAAACAGAAACCTGAAGAAAAGCTGCAGCAATACCTGACCAGATTCAACGCCGCAGCAGCCGCAGTTCAAGATGCCGATGAGAAGCTTATCCTAATGGCCCTCTGCAGTGGGGTGCATCCGGACACTAAATTTGCTAGGAGATTGACAAAAGAAAAACCAGCTACTTTACCCGATTTCTTCCATGAAGCCGGGAAGTACATGAGGCTTGAGGATGCTGCCATGGAGGGGCAGTCAGGACAGCAAAGTAAGACGACCCATGGCAACGCCCCTGCTGTGGCAAGGGATGTTCGAAGAAATGATTCCAGAGACAATACTGGGGGCAAGAAAGTAGAAAAACGCCTATATCGGCCAGGACCAAGATTCGACTCTTACACCCCTTTGAATGAGACCGTCGAAAATATCTTCCTTGCCACCCAAGGCGAAGTTAGATACAAACGCCCACCGTACAAGAAGGAATCAGATAGCGCACAGAAATCTGGAAAATTCTGCCGCTTCCACGAATCCCACGGACATGACACCAATGAATGCCATCATCTCCGAGATCTGATTGAGGAACACATCAGAAGAAAGAAACTGGAACGCTATGTAAAAAGTCAAGACAGGACTCCAGCTCCTGCCAATGAAAACCCAAGGCTACCCTCACCAGGGATCGGCAGAGGCGACCGCAACGCTAGCAGCTCTAGTCAAGAGAAGATAGTGGTCCATACCATCTCAGGAGGGCCGCACATCGCAGACAGAAGTTGGAAAGAGATGGAAAGATATGGGAAGTCGCTTAGAGACAATAGAGACTGTGTCAATACGGTTATAGAAGAGCGCCACCCAAAGCGGAAAGAAAATGATGACATCACATTCAGTAAACGCGACCTAGAAGGAAGACAGTACCCTCACATGGATCCTATGATCATCTCTGCCCGACTCGGTCCCGCCGAAGTTTACCGAATCCTGGTAGATACCGGAAGCTCTGTAAATATCCTGTTCAAACACGCATTCGACAAAATGAGGCTATCAATGAAGGATGTATCTCCCTGCGATAAACCACTACACGGTTTCACTGGAGATGCGAAGATGCCTCTCGGGCAACTGGACCTCTTTGTTGAGATTGGAAGCCATCCCCGCTCCGTTGTACGGAAACAGACGTTTGTGCTAATAGAAAACCACTCGGCCTACAACGCCTTCTTAGGAAGGCCAGCCTTGTCTGACTTCCAAATTGTCCTAGCCCCATGGTGCCTGAAGATGAAATTTCCAACGGACAATGGAGTAGGGGAAGTAGAAGGAGACCAAGATATTGCACGAGACTGCTATGTAACCGAACTTCGCAACAATCACAGGAGAGATAAAGGGAAAGGTGTAGAGATTGCCCTCTGCACAAAAAGCCTTGAAGCATAGCAACTAAAGAAAGCCCCTCCTCTTCGATACACCAGCGACCCTTTCAATGAATTAGACCCTAGGGACAAAGAGGAGGAGGCCACCGCCGAGCCTGCAGAGGCTATGGAGTTTATATCTGTAGACAAGCACGACTCAAGTAGGCTACTAAAAATTGGGTCACAACTGAAAGCTGAATTGAAGGAACAACTCATTGATTTTCTCCGCCACAAATTGGATGTATTCGCTTGGTCACACGCTGACATGACCGGAATCTCCCCCAACATAGCGTGCCACGTATTAAAAATTGATCCTACCAAGGCACCTGTAAAACAAAAAAAGAGAAGTATGGGGGCAGAGCGATCAGCAGCCCTCGATGAAGAAGTAAAGAATCTACTCGCCAATGACTTCATACGAGAAGCTATTTACCCAGAATGGATCGCCAACCCGGTATTAGTAAAGAAGGCTAATGGGAAGTGGCGGACCTGCATTGACTTCTCCAACCTAAACGACGCCTGCCCAAAGGATTGCTTCCCGCTTCCCAGAATCGATCAACTTGTAGACAGCACAGCCGGACACGAACTCCTGTCTTTTATGGATGCATACTCAGGATATAACCAAATTCCTATGCATGCTCCCGACCAAGACCACACTAGTTTCATCACCGACCGGGGTTTGTACTGCTACAAAGTGATGCCCTTCGGACTTAAAAATGCAGGAGCCACCTACCAGCGCCTCGTCAATAAGATGTTCGCAGGGCTAATAGGACGAACAATGGAAGTATATGTAGATGACATGCTGGTAAAATCACGGAAAGCCAAAGATCACGTAAACCACCTAGGCGAAATGTTCCAGGTACTTCGACAGTATGGAATGAAGTTGAATCCACTAAAGTGCTCCTTCGGAGTGTCATCGGGAAAATTCTTAGGATTCATCGTCCATGCCCGAGGGATAGAAGCAAACCCTGAACAAGTCCGAGCATTAAGGGACATCAAGATACCTTCCACCCGAAAGGAAATACAAAGCCTAAATGGAAAAGTGGCTGCCCTAAGCCGATTCATCTCCAAAGCAATGGACAAGTGCGTCCCCTTTTTCGAAGCTCTAAAGAAAGATAAAGGAAAGTTCGAATGGACGGACGAATGCTTGACCGCTTTCCTTAACCTAATCGAACACCTCCAGAAACCACCGGTACTCTCAACCCCAAGCGAAGGCGAAGAATTATACCTATACCTTGCTGTGTCATCTCACGCTCTAAGCGCTGCCTTGGTAAGGGAAGATAACCGCACGCAACGACCAGTTTACTTCGTCAGTAAAAGGTTTACTGGGGCAGAAGTCAGATATCCTAAGCTTGAGAAGTTAGCATGCTGTTTACTAATCACTTCACGAAAGCTACATCACTACTTCCAATCCCATTCCATCAAGGTTCTGACCGATCAACCACTGAGGCAGGTACTCCATCGTCCCGACACTTCCGGGCGACTACTTAAATGGTGTATTGAGCTGAGTCAGTATGATATCACCTATCACCCTCGCACCGCCATCAAGGGGCAAGCCATGGCTGATTTCATTGCGGAATTCACTACCAACGAGGATAAGGAGCAACTGGAGATAACAGAAGATATCAAGTGGAATCTCTTTGTGGACGGTGCATCTAACGAACAAGGCTCGGGGGCAGGTGTGGTAATAATCACTCCCAGGGGAAATAAACTACACTATGCTATAAGGTTGGAGTTCGCTGCCACCAACAACGATGCAGAATATGAAGCCGTAATAGCCGGGTTAGAAATTGCTATCGAGATCGGAGCCAAGTCTTTGTGCCTTCACAGCGATTCTCAGCTTATTGTTAATCAAATACTAGGGGAATTCCAAGCTCGAGAAGAACGACTCATAGCATATCTAAAGAAGACCAAGTCGCTTCTCAACCGATTGGACCACTACTTAGTCAAACACATCCCTCGGGAAGAGAACCAAGAGGCCGACGAATTGGCAAAGCAAGCGAGTATGAGAGACGTCGCCATCTTCGGGTCAGTAACTGTCTCGAAGCAAACGATCCCAAGTTTTGAGCAAGTGAATCTGATAGCTGCAACCGGAGAAGCAACTTGGATGACTCCCATCCGAGACTACCTACAAAATGGCACACTACCCGACAGGCGTAACGAAGTCAAGAAAATCTTGAGGAAAGCGTCCCGCTACACGATACAAGGAGACATCCTCTATCGGCGCGGGTTCTCTAACCCATTGTTAAGGTGTGTCGCCGGAAGGGAAGCCAAGGAAATCTTATCTAACATTCATCAAGGAAGCTGCGGAGATCACACCGGAGGGCAAACGTTAGCAAAAAAGATACTCCGATACGGATATTTCTGGCCCACCTTAAGCAAGGATGCCTTAGATTTCGTCAAGAAGTGTGACCGATGCCAAAAATTTGCTAAGATCCCTCGGCTACCAACAACCGAGATTACTCAGATGACCAGCCCTTGGCCCTTTGCAGTATGGGGAATTGACTTAATCGGTGAACTGCCAATGGGTCGAGGCGGCGCCAAATATGCTATAGTAGCAGTCGACTATTTCACCAAATGGGTGGAAGCAGAACCTCTAAATAAAGTATCTTCAGCGAAAGTTATCAACTTCTTAATCAAAAATGTTCTGTGCAGGTACGGAGTCCCACTAAAAATCATATCAGACAATGGACTTCAGTTTGACAGCGAGGAATTCGCCAACTGGTGCCAAGAACAAGGAATTCACAAAAGCTTCTCATCCGTAGCATATCCCCAAGCAAACGGACAAGTCGAAGCAGTCAACAAAATTCTGAAAACTCTGATCAAAAAGAAGCTCGAAAAGTCAAAGGGCGCTTGGGTGGATGAACTCCCTACGGCACTATGGGCCTACCGCACATCTTTCAGAACATCAACAGGGCACACTCCTTTCTCTTTGGCATACGGATCGGAGGCTATGCTCCCAGTTGAAACCATTGTGCCTTCCCACCGTAGGATCCACTATAACCCAGAAGAGAACGAAGAGCTCCTCAACACGTCTTTGGATCTAGTCGAGGAGAGAAGGAATGATGCAGTCCTAAAAACAGCAGCCCACAAGCAAAAGGTGGCAGCACAATACAACTCCAAAGTTAAGCATCGTACCTTACGAGAAGGGGATCTTGTCCTCAAGCGAATCTTCCCTCGCCCCGGAGCACTAGACCCAATCTGGGATGGACCATATGTAATTCATAAAGATCTCCACAACGGAGCCTATATTTTGTCAACAGTGGACGGAGAGGTGTTCCAGAGGGCATGGAACATCCAACACCTCCGTCGATACTTTTCTTAACTTGTATTGCCCATATGAAGTGAATTAACAAAGAGAATCAGTGGACGTAGGCATTTTTTCGTGCCGAACCACTTTAAAAAAGCCTTGTCTCTTTTTTAACTTGTTCCTTTGTATCTTGGCTGCTTGTTAACTTTATCCTTTTCTGTTGAACGAAATCCTGAGCATATAGCATTTCTATTCAAAGCACTCCACAATGCAACTTCACGTGGACAAGACACAACAGGTACTATGCGAATCTATGCCCTCGTCAATGAGACACTTTTGCTCCAGCATCCCTCTGCTGTGGGTTAACTCATTGCTCGCGACGGCCCTTAAAGCCAACTGTAATGAGCCGATTATAAGCCACCGAGAAGGCCGACTATAGCCGAGGCAGCTCATTACGGCGTTAGGCTCGCCGGCAACTGTGAACCGATTATAAGCCCCAACATAAGGTTTGGCCAGCCAGGGGCAGTTCACAGTTGACGATCGGCACCCACGCTAGCCGGCCACAGTAAGTCGAATAATACCCATGAGTACGGGCCATAATGGCCCGGGTAGTTACTGTGCGCGATCTCGGCTCCGGTGTGTCTTAAGTGCGGCTGTGGTAAAAAAGAATTAACTCCCCGCGGAGGCGTAAGATGGGTGACAAATGTCTCCAAGACCCACAGCTAGGGAAAGTGACTACCAAACCCGTTTGCCACGAACTTAAGCACATCGAAGGCCTTCCGTGACTGGAAGTTTTACTATTTCTCGTATTTCAATTTTACTTAAAAAACTTTCCTCCTATCCTCTATAACAAACCATAAAGTACAGGATGCAGGGTAAGAAATACCCGCCAATGGATGCAGAGATTCACAATCAGATGGCAGGGCATTCAACTGCTTTCCATGCTCGGTCATACAAGATATTCGAAACTGCCATTTACAAACAGAACATGAAAGGCAGTATTTTCTTCCTTTATGTGCAGATGCATGACTGTAATTTAATTTTTTCACACCACACGCTAACATTGCAAGTCATGAGACTATGATTTAAAACCAGAATCTGACATCAAACACAATTTAATTACAAGAATATACATAGCTACATTTCTCATACGATATGTCGAAATAGCAACAAATATTCAAGAAACGACAAAATCAGCTTAAGTCAAAAAATTACACGTCAAGAATAATGTTGATTATTACAAGTAGTAAGAATTACAACTTAGAAGTTACTCTACTATCTTAAGATTAACAGATACAACACTGCCAAGCCTACAAAAAGAATTTTCCAGGTCCAATCAGGGAGCCGGTTACTTCGAAGTCTTGTCCTTGCTCTTTTGCCCGCCTGTCCGGTCATGAAAAGGATTCATTAGTGACGAGTAACCAAGTTAACGGAAAGACTAGAAAGGGAAACTTACCAGCACCTGCTTCTTGACCGTCCTGGTCGTCATCCTCCACCTGCACACCTGCCTCTTCAGCAGCGAGCAGCCGCATACCCTCCTTTACCGCCACTTTCTCCTCCTTGGTAAATTGGGCAGTGACCACATCCATACTGAAGACCGTTCCACCCTCTTTATATGCGTCAGCCTTAGCCTCCTCCAAAGCCCGAAGATAGGTCTTGGCCATCACCCTGGGATAATCATCCATCCAAGAGAGATTGCCCTGCTTCCAGGTCCGGAAATACATGTCCTGGAGCATGTCATCCATCATTCCCTCGTTCTCCTCAAACTCCCTCATCCGGGCATCGGAGGCCGACAACCGTTCGACGGCAGCATCTCTCTCCAGTCTGTATCTCGAGCAATCGGCCTGAAGGGACCTCCGCATCACCTCCATCTCTTCCCTCAACTTAGCTTGGGCAAGCTCTGCAGCCTCAAGTTTCTCGGACAATTCCTCCACCTGCTCGAGATCCGCTCTCCGAACCTCGTCCACCGTGGCAATAGCCATGTCAATCCGCTCTTTGCAAACAGCTTCCATTTTCCGCAATTCGGCCCGACTGGCCTCTTCCATGGTTTTCCTTAATCGCCCAGTAGCAGCCTCGTGCTGAGAAATCTGGATGGCCTGATCCGCAAGCTGCTTGGCCTGATCCGAAACCACCAATCGAAGTCGGATATTGGCGCTCCCAATCTCCTCTCCGGCCTTAACCAGCCGAGCATGATGCCCCATCAGCTTTTTGGTCTCCTCTGCCACCCGATCAATGTTAGCTTTGGCCTCGTCTCCCATAGTGACTATACGAGTGGTGAGTAGACCGAGATCTAAGGACTTGGCTTCATCAAGTACTCGTACCATGGGGTTACGGGGGAGAAGGTGTTCACCAGTGACTTCGTCAAAAGTAATATCATGAGAACCTGGATCCAGATCAGGATGACCCGCGAATGGATTACGGGCCAGGTCGGGACGGTCGATATGAATAACAGAAGGGTTTCCGGACGGGTGTGGAGAAGGTACAAACTCGCTACCCTCCTCGGTAATATCATGAATAGGCTGAGCCGGAGGCTGTGGACCGAGCGAAGTTTCGGATAAAGGATGACTTCTCTTCCTCTGCTGAATACCCTCTTCGATGACCCCAAGAAGAGGACGGTATCCGACTACATCCCCGGAGCGTTGGGTTGAGGGCTTCGACTTAGCAGAAATTTTGGAAAGTTTATATTGCTCGAGCCTGTGTCGAAGGTCTGAAGCTTTGGGCGTCTTGCCTGCTCCTGATATAAAGAACAAGTGTCACAATCTTACATTACTATATGATTCAAGAAACGCGGTAAATTACAAGTTAGAAAAGGAAAAGAAACACAGCTGTGGTTGTACAAACCCTGGGGAGGAGTGGGATACTGCAATAAGTCCTGGATTTCATTCCAGGACGGGAGCGGGTCATAAAATACTCCTAAGTCCCTATCATTAGTGAAGCATGCAGGGGTCAAGAGTTCACCTTGAGTCGTCAGAGCCACCTTGGCCGGAATAGTCGGAGAAGACTCACTTGCACCAGTCCCGGCTTTGTCCGCCTTCCCGGTCTTCTCTACCAAAGCCGGATCATCATCCAACCCCTCAAAAGCTTGGCGGAGAGCATCATCTGTCCACTCTTGCATTTCGCCTACTTGCCCAGAAGATAGAGCCCTGGAACCATCACCACCCTGTCCATCGCCACCATCACCACCAAGACGCTCAACGTCACTTCCGCCCTCCGCCTCACCTCTTTCTTCCTCCGCATCTATCTCCCCCTGAGTAAGTGGACAATTGCTGGGAGAAGGACCGTCCGACCTCTTAAGTTTCTTACCTCCGACGGCTGGAGGTTTCGTGAATGGTTTTCTCTTTCCACCCTCTGCCGCAACGCCTTCCTTAGCCTGAGCAGCCGCCCTCTCTTCCGCCGTTTCCCTCAACTTAACTACAGACTGCTGCGGAAGGATCAAGTTATATTCCAGAAGAATCGCATTTCTAATCAAGTAGGCAGATGATCTGTATTTCCCAAGAATGGCTTCTATCTCCGCCGCCGTCTGAACCAGGCGGTCAGTCTCCACAACCGGAAAGCCACCTGTCGCTAGCAAAAATGAGAAAGTATGAGAAGAAGCATCGCAATCGAAATAAGAATTATAAGTAAAAGCATCAACTTACATCCTGAGGTAAAGCGCCGGATGGAAACGGAGTCGTCCCTAACAAAGAACCACTCTTTCTTGAACATGCTGAATTTAGAGTACAGGTCCAGGACCGGCTTGAAGGTCACAGCGGACTCCAAGTTAATATATGGGGACCCCTTCTTATAGCCTCTTAAATTATACAAGTACCGGATCTCCCGGTTGGAGGGTGCGCGACCATACTTTCTCCGAAAGATAACGAAGAGGCTCACCAGTATGGCATAAGAATTGGGCTGAAGCTGGAATGGGGCCACCTTCAGATACGTGAGGAAGCTGACTACCCAAGCATTGAGAGGCGGGATAGCACCACACATGCAATGGTACCTACTATAAGCATAGTATCCTTCGGGGGGGACTGTATGGCATGACTCCTGGGCCCGGCAGCAGCATGAGGGCTCTATCGATCCCAAAGGAACGGGATATAACATCGAGTTGCTCCTCTTTGAGAGAGCAAGGAAAGCAGTCAGGCGGGGAATCCAACAACTCCTGGGGACCATACCCATCCACTAATGACCTCGGGGCGGGCCCATGACGCTCCGATCCTGATTGAGCTGGGGGCACGGCCGAGGACTCTCCTTCACCCCCGGATCTCCTCTTATCTGATCGAGTTTCAACTTTTCGAGACATTTATCTGCAAACATGGGAAAAGTATATCGTTAGAATATACAAGCAGTGTAATCTGGAATTTCACTCATAAAGTCCAAATGCTTAAAACTCCCATTATCATTCGGTAAAACTGAATATAAGATTTCATTCGGCATTCTCATTCGGCATTCCCATTCGGCATTCTCATCTGAAAAATTTCATTCGGCACGTATGGCACATGCACTTCATTCGGTGAACGCAAGCAAAAAAAAAAAAAAAATCATTCGGCTAAGGGAAATTGGGTACCTGATTCGGCAACTGAAATGGTTCGGCAAGCTGGGATGATTCGGCAAAGGATCAGAGTTTGATTCGGCTATGTGACTATCTTGGCTTGGCTGTTCGTTCGGTAGAAGGTAATAGAGACCCTGAGCCCTTACTTATAGGCAACTGTAGGCGACCGGACCGTCTGATTCGGCGAACGCATCCAAGACTGCGTCGTCATCTTCTAAACAAAGCGCGGCACATTCCGGCATATGCCCCACTTTGGGGGGCAAATGTTGGGTGCATTCTCACCCAGAAGACCTTGAGACCAAGGAGCGTGACTCATCCATCCAGGCTTGCCTAAGCCCATCCGGTATTCTCGTCCTCAAAGGCCCATTCGGCAGTAATTCGTTCGGCAGTAATTCGTTCGGCAGTAATTCGTTCGGCAGTCTTAAGCCAACACCGAACCAGTCTCCTTCCATCCCACCGAACCAGCCAACACCGAACCAGTCTCCTTCCATCCCACCGAACCAACTGCCACCGGTCCAGTATCCTTCCATCCCACCGAACCAACTGCCACCAGTCCAGTATCCTTCCATCCCACCGAACCAACAACAACCGGTCCAACCTACTTCCAAACAGCTACCGGTCCACTCTACACTCCAACCACCTCCGAACCAAGCAATGCCGAACCAAGATATACCAGGCCAGATCGCATCAGCCCAGGCCCATCAGCGACTCTACATATCCTGGACCCCTACCCCTAGCCTCACTCTATAAATAGAGGGGCAGGGGTACAGCAATGGGGACAAGTTTTTGAGAGCTCAAGCACGGAAGGAACTCTTAAAGCAACTTTCTTTTACTTGTATCAAAGCTTTGTACTTGTAATCAAAACAAGAGAAGAGAAATAAAATATAAAGTGGACGTAGGCACATTCTGGCTGAACCACTATAAATCTGTGTGTCTTTTTATAGTTTAGCCCCTGCTTTTCATATATTTGCATAAATCTCCAAAATAACTAAGAACACCATAAGATCTACTAAATCATACGACTTTGAGGTGTTTGTCCATTTTTTGTGCAAACAGAAAAAGTATAGACACTGCAACAAAAGTGGTAACAGGACTTGAACAAAACAATACAAAATGTCTCAAAATTAGCTCAACTACCATCAACGCCTTTTTCCACTACTCCAGTTCTCGCCTTTGGTTTGAAGTTTTTGCTTCCCTCCAGGAGTAGTGTTGCTACCAGTAATGTCGAATATCTCCTCAGTACTGACGTCCCCTTCATGCTCTTTAACTTTCTCAAAAGTCACCCCTTTTGTCTTGCACTTCCAAGATTTGCGAGAGCTCTTTGAGGACTTTATCACTTCAACCTTTTCTTTCTTAATGGCAACCAGTTATTGTTGAGATTTATGTGGCTGCTCAATCTGGATCTCCTGCTACCAAAATTCGGCCCCTGCAAAATCACCCTCCAAAGATACGGAAGGGTCATCTAAGCCATGCAATGCGGCAATTTGCTCAAATTCCAGCCCTGGCTACGAGCCAGACATGACAAGGCAACCAGAGCAGCTACAGAGACAAGTACAGAAGCGGTTGAAATAGCATTGGGTCCAAATATCGAGGAAACCAGGGGATCGACAGATAAGGAAGATGGGCCTACAAGATCAAAAATGAAGGCATTGAGTTCATCTTGCTCTTGTGGCATGAGTTAAAAATTCTCGAACTCGGGAGAAACGAGAAGATTACTTGCACCACAAGAGTGACCGAGAATGTCGATCTCTTCATCGCCTTCTCCCTCCTTGGATGAGTGCACAATCTGCAGAGAAGTCTCAGGCCCAGAACTTGTCATTGTGTCGCGGTGCTGCCTCGATGATTCATCGGGTCCAGAAACAAGGGGCTCCAGCAATGTTTTGATAGTTGTTGCCATAGAAACATCAGCAGCTTCCTGTTTCCTTTCAATTTGCAAAATTTCCCAACCTTCTATCAACGCTTTCTTTGATTCTTCATTAAGATAGGCGTTCTCTAGCTCCCGCTCGATGTAGACATTCTTGTTATCTCGAAAACGGGTCAAAATTTCTTCCCAATCCACAACGAGAGTGCATGGGAATTTAGGGCCCAAGTAATTGAGGCTCCCCTGGTGCAACAAGGACTTGACATAAAAGTTTAAGATGGTCTCATCAATCTTCTCCATCTTCTACTCAAAGATGTTCTGTAACTCCAAATAATCCGTCGTAATGGAGGCCTCTTCAACTTTGACACGAGTTTTATCGGCGCTAAGCTGCGTAAATCGTTCCTGGACCATGGCGATCATCTCGGTCTGATCAAAGATTGTCTTATCATGTGACTTCACGACTTCTTCATATTCGCAATTGTTTTGTTATGCCCCTCTACGATCTTGTCGTGGTCGAAAATGGTCTTCTTCTGGACTTCGATGATCGTGTTGCGAGCTTCTAGTTCCTCTTGCAACTTAATTTCTTCCACATGCGCTTTCTTAATTTCGTCTCAAAGGACAATCTCAATCTTCACATGCACCTCTTTTAGCTCTTTTAGCAAGTCGACATTATTCTTGCTTTCTCGAAGTGCCGCATCCCTTTCTTCTACTAGTCGTTCAATTCTGGCATCGCATTCCGCCAATGCTTTCTCGAAGTTATCTTTCTCCAATTCAAAGGAGAGGATTTCTTGGTAATTATTATGGTTTGTGTCTGCCAGTTTTTTGAATTATTTTTTTCCATCCCTTGGCTTGCTCCAAATCACTTTGGATTTTCTGAAGGTGGGGAATGTATGAATCTTTACGAACTGGATGAAAATTGCGACCAAATTTAACCCTTCTTAAAAACCACCCGGGGAACGCTGCTACAAGCCTGGGAGGAGCAGACGGAAGAACATAGGCCAATCTTCGGCGTGGGCGTGAAGAATAGGGGGCAAGCTCCACATGCGACAATGGAACTTGAGAAGAAGATGGAAAGTAGACAGAAGAAACTGGAATTTCAGTAGTAATTAAAGAAGGATTGGGGTGAAGACCTGTTGCTCTAAAGAATGAGAGCCGCGACCAACCTTCGACTTTTAGACGGTTCCTCTCGCTTATCGAAGGTCTTTCTTTTCTCGTAACCGCCTTTGTACACTCGGCCCCATTCCCTCTTGTCTCGGCAATGAGGTTCAGCTTTCAAATCCTTCAATCTTCTCCGTTCATCCTCTGTTTGGCGAGGCTGATGGCGACTTGAGGATTGTTTTAACCAGCATTGAGAATCGGTGAATTCCTCAAGATCGTCGTAGAGACCGCATCCTCTCATGGTACCTAACATGGAGAATAGATAAAGAACTTTAGTAAAAAAAATAGGCTTGAATAATGTGTGTATTAGTGAGTGTGACCCTAGTGAAACGTGTAATGTGTCTAGGGGAAGGCCTAGAACAATGTCACAAACCAGATCGGGCTGCCATCGTGGTAGGAATCGAACTGATTTCGGGCACAACATGGCCTAAACAAGGAGACATCTCTTTAAATCTGAAATCTTCCCCCATAAGTGCATCAAAATCAACGTAGACTTTGCTTAGATCCCCAAAGTCTGCGCCGGCATCTTTAATCGGGAAATCCCAATATCATTCGACTTTTGGAGCATTATCTTTATTGCTTATCTTTGGGAGGCGAGCTCGGGACAACGGGACTCATCCCTAGAGTCTCGTTGCATGATTTAGAATTTCCATCATTGGAATCTGCATTGAAATCGTCGTCATCGTTGTAGGAGGATTCATCACTACTGCTCTCAATTTCACCCTCCTCTTTTTCTATTGCTATAGCAACCTTACCTTCTCTCTGTTTAGTTTATTCTTCCCCTTCCTCCGGAACCGGAGACATTCTAGCCCAGCAACTGGCTTCGGTCGTGCATATTTTCCCTCACGAGTTTCTTCAGCTGATTTGCCATACAAGCCTTCCCTTTCTTGAAAAGAACCATCTTCGGAATCGTGAGACGAAGAAGAATAGTGCATTCGTGTTCTGGAATAGGAAGGAGATGGTACCTCAATTGGGACTACAGATCTCCCTGGATGCAGTAGTCTATACCGAAGCAGGTTTTCATCTGTCAGCAAGAATTTAACTGACCTTTCCCCAGCATCAACTACCTTCAAGGTACAGAAAGTTTTGTTAAGAGATAAGTCCTTGTTCGGCCCCAAAATAACTGTAGGAATATTTAACTTGTTAGAAATTCCTTGCGACATACCAGAACTCAATAAGTAAGGAAGAGAACTTACTCTCCATTGTCCAAAGACGATTGAACCCTTCAAGACATCTAACAAAGAAGTATTGAGTCTTGAATTGAGATAAATTGCTCTATAATTGCAATACTATTTTATGATTTCTTTGAGCCTTAATCATGAATAAAGATGGACACTCATATCTTCTTTTAAACGAGAGAAAATATTTCAGCTCATTGAAGCTCAGAGCATGGTTGAATGTCTGCATGAAAAGAATGTGCAGGAAAGTTAAGATAGCATATCCGTTGAGGTGAATCTGGAACGGAGCCATTCCTAGTTTCGAGAGGGTTTTTCTCAAGAAGTCATTGAAAGGGGCACTACTCCATTTAGGCATATGCATCGATGGTAAGAAGTATATCTCGAGGGTGGCATATAAGCGAATTCATCCTTCTTCGGGAGGCATACGTCTTCCTCCGGAATGTCGTGTTACAAGAAGAGGTTGTGCAAAACTTTAGCAGAAATCACGGAGGCGGATCTCTCCTGCGGATTTAGAAGAACTCTGAAGTTAGGAGGAGTTCGATCCAAGACCAGATCAACTGGGACTATTTGGCCGTACTCAGTTGCGAAATAGAAGAAGAAAGGAAACAGACAACGATTCAGCCTCTGAAAGTGCGGACTTCCTCCGCTGGACTTACGGTGAGAAGAAGGATACTTCATTTTAGACAACAGGACTTACATCCGAAATAGTCAGGTAATTCTACTCTAAACTAAGAATCCCCCCTACAACTTGAATTTCGAAGAAATATTGATTCACGCTAATACGTCGGATTTCAAATATGTACCTGGGTAAGTGCAAGTTGTTATCTATAGGGGGCGAGCTCGATGTCCTGAACACTACAAACGGCCTATCCCGTGTAGATAGTTCGCTTGTAGGGGAAAAGGGAAAAAGACTTTCTATATCATTTTTTTGGAATTACTTCTTCTATACTTACCCGTTATTGATCGACGATCGATAACGGATCCATTTTTCGAAGCGACATGGAAAGTTCTTCCTAGTACAGGTATACCGAGCGTGCAAAAGAAAAAAAGACCAATCTGAACCCTCCAGAAGGACTAGAGCCAATTTGCGATACGTCACATAGTGTCATCAGCATAGCTTGGTGCAAGTCAATTTGATTATCGGGATAAAGATAGCAAGACATGTCAAGCGCAAGGGAAAAACCCAAATGTCATTCCGTAAAGAACTCAAGTCTCAGTTTACTATTTTTTACCCGATAATCGCAATCAACTAGGACTTTCCACGACTGTCATCACGAATACAGCTCTTTAGCCAAATCGATAAATGAACGTCATAAACAGTATAACCCACCTTGAATTAATAACCAAAAGGCAAGGATGGTCAGACAATCTAGTGATTCAAGCAACGGGTCGACGACGATCCAAGATGGGAAGAATGGAGTTAGGATTTGGTCGATGGCGGCTAAAAGGAACTAGAAATGACGGCGAAGTAGTCGCGGCGAGGTTCTGGAGTCAAGGGCGAAGCAAACGATCAATGGCGTAGATGGATCGTAGATGGAAACTTGGTCAAAGTTAGGTCAAATTGCTGGTGATAGCCAAGTTACAAGATGAAGGCTCAGGTCGCAAGATGGAAATGAAAAAGGCCGACTCAAAGTATTTAAATAGGGTCGAACAAGAAGAAAAATAAATGTCTAAGTCACTGGATCGCTAGTGATCCAAAGCCATGGATCACTAGCAATCCATGGAATTGCTGGCAACCAGTCTCGAATTTGTCTAGCGAAATCCCCTTGCTACTTCAAGGCATTTTAGAAAGCTATAGAGTTAAATTTGGTCTGTTATGGCAAGCAATAGAAGTCCAGGTCAAAGCTTAACGAGCAACGGAATAGCCAAAGTCAAATTTGTGTGGCCCTAACAAGATAACTTAAAACTCGACAAGTAAAAACCGAAAAGCAGTTATTTCCAGAGCTCACCTTGTTTTCAACAAAGACATGCTTTAGGAGGAAAATGTTATCTGGGTTTTTAACCCAGTAGAATTCAAAGGAAGTCGGGGAAACTTGGTCAAGTTAGAGTAGCTCAAGAGTCAACCAAAAGGACTATAACAGTAAAGCAATAGAAGTTAGAGGAGAAGAAAGCAAAAAAGGCTAAGAACATGGATCACTAGCGATCCATGGCATATGGATCGCTAGCGATCCATGGTACTTACTCGTGGGTTCATCGATCTCCTTGCATCATGATCCAATCTGTATTCTAAGAACAATGGCTAAGTTTGATGAAATTCCAAGCTATTTGGATCAAGAGACAAGCATTCGTCTAGTTCAGTCAGCAGTCTAATGCAATCGGTAAGCAAACAGTCACCAAAATAAAGGAACATGCTACGAGATTACACAGACAACATCAACACGAGACAGCAAATGCTATCTAGAAGACAAAGTCCAAAAATTGGCTAATTATGCGGATCACTAGCGATCCATACACTATGGATCGATGGTGATCCATACACTATGGATCAATGGTGATCCATACATTTTCATCAGGTTGCTACTACCTTCATGGAACAAAGCAAGGAAAAGTACAAAGGCATTATATAGCTTTCGATCCTAATCTGTGGATCGCTAACGATCCCGAGCCTATGGATCGTTGGCGATCCATCATTCTAGCTTGGACCATGATGTAATTTCCAGTGTGCCTTCCTATGATTATCTGCAAGCATTTGGAAAATATCTTGGCCCAGTAGTTCTCCAACCCTTATAAACACTCACCTATCTGCAACATAGAGGGGATCCTCCAGACTGGTTGCTGAAAATCAGTAGAACGCTTTCTTCACTCTTCTACTCCCCCTCAATAGTCATCTAAGGAGTTTACTATGATTCTCCAATGGACTCCAACATAAGGGACTTAGTCTAACTAAGGATGTTCAAGAACTTCGTAATCCAATTCTCCTTGTAATAGCAATCGGTCAATAATAAAAGCTATAAAGTGGACGTAGGCTTCATTAACAACTGAACCACTATAAAACCTTCCCGTCTTCTTTCTATTTCTATTTTTAGATATTTATTTTCTATATTATTGCTCTGTAAGAACAGGGCTGGTGCTATCACACTCAATACAGGATGTTGATCCATTTTTTTAGGTTAACAGTTTTTTTTAACTCTGATATACTATGTACTTTAGAGTGACAACTTTTACTGTCTTTGTTATATTATATGTGATCATTTCGTTATGAGATTATGTTTCTCCTATTATTTTTTCCTTTTCCTTTTTTTATCCTATCAATCTTCCTTTTCGGCACTTGAATACTCCGCATTTGAGTATTGTGGATTTATTGAGTGACAACTTTCGAGGGTTGAAAAGGTGGGCCGTTGCACTTTCCTGTCTATTTTTAAAAACATTTTGAATTTTTCAGATCGTAGTTTCAAAGCTCAAATTATGACAATTTCATTGTAGTAGTGTTAGGAAATCAGAGCTCAAAACAAAGAAAGTAAACTGGGAGTAGGATTTAGAAATCATACTTCTGCTTAACTTTGAAATTTTATTCGTGTTCACCATTGTTATCCAAAGTGCATGGACCTCCACCTTGTTTTTAAGATTGCAATTATCACTAACCAAATGTGTATAACAACTCAAAATTTGCTTTTAACATAATTGCTCCTTATCCCATCTTTGTACCGAAACATTATAAGAAGTTAATAGTCTAGAAAAAGATGTAGGACCATATTCGTTTACGTTTGAAATCTTTAGTACCCAAATTTGTTTGTATAGCAAATCTTTAATATTAGAAACTATACCCATAGGAAAGAAAATTTATTTTACTCATTAATTTGTGTTCATATTTCGACAAGTATTATCTAGTATTGCTACACTTCACGCATTTATAAAACACACTCCTTCTCTAATGGTGTAAGTTTGTTATCATCTGAATTTTCAAATCCATGTTTATTCTGTTATTCTCAAAGAGTTGATTTTTAAAAAAACATGTTAAATGATTTTATCCCCTACTTGTTAGTGCATACTGCTGCCCCTACACTTACATATTCAAATGCTTACAATATCTATAAACTTACATTCTATACCTAGTAAACATGTCTCAATTTTATCCCAAAGTTGAGAATTCCCGAACTACAAATTTATTAGCTTAATACTAGAGTAAATATTCTAGATTTCAAAGTTTATAATGAAAATACAAAATCAAAATAAATAAACAATATCGTAGGACTACTAAGTATTCCAATATGCAAAATGTAATAGGGAGGGGCCACCATGAAATTTTTTGCCTTTCAATTCTATTTAGATAATTTCTCCAATTTTTATTACCTTGTCGCTTAAAACGAGAAAAATTCCACTACCAAAAAAGTGTATCTTTCCCAAAATCTAACACACCTCGCTATAATATATTATTATGGTATTCTGCTATAGCAACACTTGAGCTCGCCGCCCGCATCTTGAGATTGATCTGAAGGTGGAGCTTGTTGCTTCCGGACTCGACGTTGCTTCTTCGCCGATGATGAGAGGTGATGCTAATAGAAGTGGAGTTTCTCGACTAAGTTGTGGTTTCCTAAAAATTTTTGTTGCTACTTGCATCTCTGAAAGATGTTCAAGTTTTAGCCTACTTTTGTGATGATTATGTGCCTAGATCTGAAACCGTGTGACATTGAAATTGATCTTGCTTAGGTTGGATGAACCACTGTGAAATTTGCAGGTCTGTGAACTTGGTGCCTTGTATAAAATTTTCTGTTATAATCTTTGTCTTAATCAAAAAAAATATCACTTTATTCATTACAATAATGATGCTTGGTTTCTTATTTGATGCTGACTGTGAAATTGTGATGGTAGGTGAGATATTTGCTTTGTTTTGATGAGTTTATGATCAAGGTTGAATAGCTGGTGGTGAATGGCCGAGTTGTTGATGGATAAGTTTTTGTTCTTTTTGATTCTACAAATAGTGAAGTAATGATAATTTTGAAAGTGTAACGCTTCTTTTATTTTAGAAGCTTATGTTGATAAAATGTGATCGGATAAAGGAATAAATATTGATAAACATTTTTTTCCTTTTTTGTTATTGATATTTTATGCTTTGATAAAGTTGAATAACTCAAACTATATAAGAGTTGTTAGTGGATATTTGTAGGAGTTGTTAGTGGATATTTGTAGATTTCTTGTAAAGAGGAATAGCAGTGGTAAAAATAAATCTGTATAGATCATGTTATCCCGCCTTTTGGCAAGGTCGTGATATCATGGACTTGGCTAGAAACAGATGATTATTAGCCTTGAGAATTAGTTGTACACAATACTAGGGACGATGGTCGAGTAGATGCGTACCGAGACCCAATCAAGGTGCAATCAATATGGAGTGATAGGCATGGCCCCATGAAGCTATGTTCCAAATGTAAAGTCGATCGGAGTTCATATACTCGAGTTATAGACAAAGCAAGAATTTATATGGATCGATCGAGAACGATCCATAAAACAGCTTAAATCAGCGAAGATCGATCGATGTCTTAAAATCCACAAGGCCAATTCGCTTGAAACGTTCATGACATCAATATATTGAAGGGTGGAGCCTATAAAATGAATGCAGGTCAAAACTCCAAGGGTCAAGAAATGCTGGTCGTTTTATGGCGATCCTTCCTAACGATCGGTGTAACTCAGCAAACGGTCCAAATGCTACAAAGATTAATCCATATCTCATAGTCTACAACTCAGAATGACTTCATATTTTAGGAACAAGGCATAGAGGCATGTGGGACCCGCCCCACAAATGATCGCATGGTAATCAAAGGAAAAAATAACGATCGGTATAATTTATACTGACCTTTCCAAAATAACAAGTTATGTTCACCGATGTTATGGTACGCCCCTATGGACCTAGATCGCCTTTAGCCAAAATCTTAGCGAAATGTCTCATCATCTCACCCTATAAATACAGACCTATTTGTTCATTTTTAGGATCTTTTACACTGTTTGTTACTCTAGACTCCATTGTAATCTAGTGCTAGCCTTGTTCCACTGTTGTATTCAGATTCACAAGAGAGTAATAAAGGAAAATCTTCAAAGTGGATGTAGACATATAACGCCGAACCACTATAAACCTCTGTGTTTTTGAATACTGCTTTTTCTTTATTGCTTACTTATTCATTTACTTAGTTTAATTTTTCTTTTGTTCATTTACTTCTCTATAAAAACTATTCTTAGGTGTTTATAACCAATTTTGGTGCAAACATTTTGTTGCTTTCATTGAGAACCTTAATTTTTGGCTTATTGGAATCCTTTTTATTACTACTAGAATACCTAAATCCCTTGAAGGAGTTCCATAGTTATCTTCAGAAAGTTTGCCCGTTCTATTCAGATTTGCAAAATTGTAAGCAAAGCTATTAATAATGGTGAGGAATTCTAGATGTACTTCTCAAAACATGGAAGGAAACGAAAACACTAGTATTTAACAATGAGGCCCGAGCAGTTAACCAATGGATGTGAATGCTGAACCTGTTGAAATCCAGAATCCAACTATTCTATTATGAGAGCTGTTTTCTAGAATCTGATGAGAAAGATAATGAATAGCTATCGAGAATTAAATCAATAGATTCAAGCCAATATCAACCTAATGAACCAACTCAGAAAGCAACAACGAGGTAAAGCTAGAAGGGACCCTATCCCTTGCTCAGCATCAGAGAGTTCTAGTTCATAATATAAGTATCATAGGCATAGACGTCATAGAATAAATGGATATCACGCAAAAACTTCAGGGTGTCAACATGCAGACCATCGTGATATACAAGGATTGATCAGTGCTGATCCCTTCACCAGAGAAGGGAAGTTACCTATGCATGCTGGGATGCGAACTGGAGTTGCTGTGGTTGATTTGAATGATGGATTTCAGTTAAATATTGACCAAATACTTCCTCGGAATGATGATGAAGTGAATTTATGAGATATACATCGACAAGATTGAACCAAGAAGACATTGAACATCTCGTAGACATCAACCGAACCATTCGTGTAAAGTGGAACACGACCACCGCTGGGCGCTAACTATCCAAACACCAGACTTGTCGGCTATGGTCAGAAAGCTAGTGAGAAAAAGCTAAGGCTTGACCAATGATAACTGAGGAATCTTGAGAAACCATATCCCGTTAACCGATAATGTCCTGCATATAGAATATCCAAGGAGGTTCAACATGTCGTCGATGCCTGCATATGAGGGAAAAAACGACCCAGGCAGCACATCATGAGATTTGAATGGCTGATGGATCCCGCGCGAGCAGATGATGCAACCAAGTGTTAATGTTTTCTCATAACTCTCTCTGGAATAGCAATGATGTGGTTTACAAGGCTACCCCTATGATCGATCTCTAGATTTGATGATTTGGTAACAATATTTGTAGAGTAGTTCTAAATGCATGCAACTCACCCCAAGAATATAATGTCATGTTTGTACCAAAATTGGGCACAACACTCTTCGGAAGACTTTGAAGAGATAAAGTGAAGAAAATAAATGTAAAAAGAGGATTTATCTAACAAAAACTCCAAATCTCAAATATGAAACTAAGAAAAATGCAAGGAGACACAAGAATTTAGAGTGGTTTGGCGTATTGCCTACGTCCACTATGAAGTAGTTTGCTTTATTGATCTTTCTTTGATGTTTACAATTGATTTCAGCAAATTACAGCGAATAACAATGATTTGCAGCAGTGAAATTCGTTGGTAGCAGTAGCAATGGAGTTCAGATCTGAATCTGGCGGAGTCTGGGCGTTGGAGATCTCAAAAAGGAAGAAGAACCCCTTTTCTGTTGGCTTTGGAGGTCTATTTATAGGTGTAGGAGGCTGATATTTCGCTCAGATCTTGGGAGACCCTCTCTGGCATGTGACCAGGCCTGCGCGCCCAAGCCCGTGAAGTTTCGGTCCGATCCGTGATCGATACGAACAGATTTCGTATCGATCAAGATTTCATCCAATGGAGTCGAAATTTGGCGTGCACATTCTTTAGCATATACCTAGTCTTCTGTGAAAATTTCATAGCATTTGGACTTGTAGATTAGGAGATATGATCGATACGAAATGGGATTCCCGGTAGGCTGTTTCGTTCGACTCGCTCTGTTTGACTCGCTTCCGTTCGACTCGGTGACGTGGCGCTTGAATCTCACTCTGCCCTTGACGCTATTTTGATCGAGTCGAACTGTGCATTGATTGAGCGAGTTGAAGTGGAGCGTTATGAGGGATTCGAATCAGTGGCTTCGCCAATAGAGTCGAACTCGATGGAGTCGAACAGTGGTTCGAGCGGAGCGAGTCGAAGAAGGCATCTGATGGAGGTGAAGCAGAGCGAGTCGAAATAGTCACTTCTGATGGTTGTGAAGCGAGTCGAATCTAAGCGATTCGAAGTTGGCTTCCGATGGATGGGAAGCGAGTCGAATCTGAGCGATTCGAAGTTGGCTTCCGATGGCTGCGAAGCGAGTCGAATCTGAGCCATTTGAAGTTGGCTTCCAATGGCTGCGAAGCGAGTCGAATCTGAGCGATTCGAAGTTGGCTTCTGATGGTTGCTAACGGAGCGATGCTTGAAATCTGAGTGTTTCTATGTCTTGTGAAAAATCGCTTCTGATGCATACCCAATTTATTTCTGTCCGGTCGATGCTTGGGGAAGATAGCGTTTCTACGGGAACGAGTCCCATTTGCTAAGCTTCACCTGTGCTGGCTAGCTTTGCCAATGAATCGGCCTTTTGGTTGTGCTCTCGAGGTATACAATAGATGTCGTAGTAATCGAACTGATTCAGTACTTCCTGAACTCGAGCTAAGTAAGCAGCCAACCTTCGATCTCTTGCCTGATACTCTCCCCGTATTTGACACACAACCAATTGTGAGTCGCAATAAATATCAACTACGATAATTCACAAATCTCTAGCAAGTTTTAAGCCAGCTAAGTGGGCTTCGTATTCAGCTTCATTATTAGTCGCATGAAAATCGAACTTCATAGCATATCATATGGATCGGCCTTCGGGGGTTTCGAGTACAACACCAGCGCCCGAACACCGGTCGTTTGATGCACCATCAGTATACAGCTTCCATACCTATTTGGCGGATTTACTAGTTTCGGGCAAGTCCTCTGGAATGGTAAATTCAACTATGAAATCAGGGAGGACTTGTCCTTGGATTGCTCGTCTTGGAGTGTAAGTAATATCAAACTGACTCAGTTCGATGTTCCACTTGAGTAACCTACCAAACGTCTCAGGCCGCGAAAGGACCTGTCATAATAACTGGTCGGTGTAAACAACAATGGGATGTGCCTGGAAATACGATCGGAGTTTCTTGATGTAATTACAAGGCAGTAGGGCAACTTTTCTAGCTTTGGATAGTTCCTTTCAGCACCAGTCAACCGTTTGCTGACGTAGTATACTGGTTTCTGTATCCCGTCTTCTTCTCGAACCAAAGCAGCGCTGATAGCGTTTTCTGATATCGCCAAGTATGTATACAACTTCTCATGATCAATAGGTTTTGACAGTATTGGCGGTGTGGATAGATGTTGAACTAGTGCTTGGAAAGTGCCCTCACACTCCGTGGTCCATTCAAAGTTTCGTTTCCCTTTTCAGATCAGATCGAAGAAGGGAATGCATTTGTCAGTGGACTTTGAAATGAACCTGCTCAATGCTGCTACCTTTCCATTAAGACTCTGGACTTGCTTTATAGTCTTGGGAGTTTCAAGATTTCTGATTGCCCAAATCTTTTCAGGATTAGCTTCGATTCCCCAGGCATTAACGATGAACCCAAGGAACTTTCCGGATGCAACTCCAAAGTAACATTTCAGTGGGTTGAGCTTCATTTTGTATTCTCGAAGTATGTTGAACATAGTTTCCAGATCTTTAACATGGTCGATGGAGAGTCGTGACTTCACAAGCATGTCGTCTACATATACTTCCACTGTTTTCCCGATTTGATTGGCAAACATCCGATTGACCAATCGTTGATAAGTAGCCCTGGCATTCTTGAGTCCGAATGGCATAACCTTGTAACAATAATGTCCCAGATTGGTTACGAAGCTGGTATGTTCTTGATCGGGTAAATGCATCGGTATCTGATTGTAGCCTGAATACGCGTCCATGAAGGATAAGAGTTCATGCCCAGCCGTCGAATCTACTAGCTGATCAATTCTGGGAAGCGGGAAACTATCTTTGGGACACACTTTATTTAGATCAGAATAATCGACACCTGTTCTCCACTTCCCGTTTGGCTTTCGGACGAGCACGGGATTTGACACCCATTCGGGATATAGAGCGTCCCGAATGAACCCGTTCGCTTTAATCTTTTCTACTTCTTCTTTAAGGGCGGCAGATCTCTCTGGATCCATACCATGTCTTTTCTGTTTGACCAGGACATGTCGCGGGTCAATGTTCAGGGTGTGGCTCGCGATGTCCGGCGAGATCCCACACATGTCAGAATGTGTCCAGGCGAATACGTCAAGATTCGCTCGCAGAAATTCAACCAATTCCTATTGAGTTTTCTGGCCTAGCTTAGATCCAATCTTTATCATTTTCGGGTCATCGTCATTGTCAACCGGGACATCAATCGTCAGTTCGGCTGGGGATGCTTGACTTTCTTTAGATTCTCCTTCGTCTTCAGTTTCTCTTGGGTCAAGATCCTTGAGGAATTGGCTGGGGTGCCCGGGCCTGGGCTCGGGCGTTAGTTGTCAATTATCGGCGAAACGGACGTAGAGAGATTCCTCTACGCCCTTTCCTTTCTCCTTTTGCTACGCCTCCCGCAGCTCAGCAACATAACAGGCTTTGGTAGTAGCCTGATCTCCCTGAATGATTCCTATTCCATTATCAGTGGGAAACTTTAAAGTCAAACACCACGAGGCGATGGCTACCCTGAATTCAGCGACGGCCGGTCGGCCCAAGAAAGCATTGTAAGGGGAGTCTATGTCCAAAACAATGAACTGCAACATCCATACTCTCCGACGTTCTCCAACTCCCAACTCTACTGGAAGTTCCACCATTCCAGTGGGTATAGTAGCACTTCCGTTGAAACCATGGACTTGAGATTGACAAGGCTTCAAGTCCGTGGCTTCCATTTTCATTTGATCATAAGCTCGCTTGAACAAAATATTCACAGAGCTTCAACTGTTAACTAAGATCCTCTTCATCCAAGCGGGACCTACTTGTGCTGAGATGACCAGTGGATCGATAGTGGGGGCTTCGACTTTATCAACGTCTATGTTCCTGAACACGATGTCATCTGTCATCGTCTTCTGTTGCTTGGCCGGAGCTCCTTCATCAAAGTTACTGCAACACTCAAAGTCTGCATACCTGATAGAACTGGCATACGAATCCATTTCCTTCCAGCTTCGATCTGCTGGGTGAGGACCACCACTTATCATATTGATAACCAACCTCCTGAATGTACGAGCGGGTTCCTCCTGTCTTTCCTGATTCGGCGCACGATTCTGATTTGATGGGCCCGCACTACCAAACGGCGGCGCCCGCACATACTTGTCCAACTTCCGCTCACGTATCACTTTTTCAATGAGGTCTTGTAAGTGACGACACTCATTGGTGTTGTGGCCATAACTCTCATGGAATCACAGAATTTTCCTGTTTGGATTTGTCTCTCAGTTGGCGGCTTTGGGACAGGTTTATTGTATTGCATGGTATTGCAGGTCTGCAAATATACATTTTCCAATGACGTGTTCAATGGAGTGTAAGTATCGTACATGGAAGCTCTACGTCGTGGACCACGATTCTGATCGCGTTTTTTGTTCTGATTTCCATTGTCCCTCTGCTGATTCTGTTTATTTTGGACGTTCAACTGAATTTTTCCAGAACTATCTCCGGATTTTTTAACAGCGATGTTACTTTGGATACCTTCGATGTTGGGCCCTGCGTCATCCTGCTTCCTAGACTGTTTCGCATCCTTCCTTCTCTAGAATTGGGCTGCCTTGGAATAGAAACGGTCCAATGACGCAGGTGGTTTTCCAGCCAACCAATTTCCAAACTCGGAATCGGCATCAATCCCCTTAGTCAATGCCATCAGGATAGAGTTATCATTGGGATTGCATATTTCTACACATGCAGCATGGAATCGCTCCAAGTAACGTCTAAGTGTTTCTTCGAGAGCTTGTGTAACATTAGACAGAGTGTTAACGTCTTTAGGCCTCGCCACGTGCATACGGAATTGTTCGACAAACTTGGTGGCCATTTGGTCAAAGTTAGAGATGGATCATGGTGGCAAACGAGTAAACCACATGGTAGCGATGCCCACTAGGGAAATGGGGAAACTACGGCACTTTACTGCGTCATCAGCTCTCGCAGCATTCATCAACCATTCATATTTCAAGACGTGTTGATTGGGATCAGAACTTCCTTCATAAACTGTCAAAGCTAGCATCCTGAAGTGCCGAGGTGGTTCAGCATATAATATGTCATCGGTGAAAGGGGTATGACTTCGGGAGATTCCCCAGTCGTCATTACTGAGACCCTGACTTTCACGGATCATTTGACGAATCATCGTTGGTATATCCGGCACTCGGATGCTTGGAGCATGTTATGCCAAGGCATGGTCGGGTTCCATAGCGCGAGTATGGACCAGATGCGGTCGACGGTCCGTGCCTCGCCTCCTTGGTTCAACATCCTTAGGGACATAAGGCTCAGGAGTCTGCTCTCGTTTGTTACGTTGAGGATCAGCTTGGTTTCTAGCATCACCTCCCCTTCCGGTAGTGGTGGTAGTAGCAATGTTGCCGGTAACATGGTAAGGAGCAGCTCCTCCTCGAGTTGAAGGTTCCGTACGGAGACTAGCGGATGGTCCAGCTCTAGGTTGCCCAAGATTCGAAGCAGGTTTGTGTCCCGTGGCTTGGGTGTAGCTTACACCTAGCCGTGGGCGTGTGGATATGGTTTGGCCATCGGAGGAGGCTAAACTTTCTGTGGAAGAATAGGAACCTCGGTCTCTTCTGGATCTTCTTTGCCTTTGGCGATTTAGCTGGTTGGTCAACTCCGCGTTGGCGCGCCGTTGTTCAGTTAGCTGTTGTTGACTCTGGGTCAATTCTTGGAACAGCGTGTGGAACTCTTGTCTGGTAACCATACCTGTTGGATCTGAAGGTCCGGCGGCATCTTGGTTTGATGGAGGCAATTGCGTGGGATTCTGCCTGTCCCGTCCTCCTTGATCAGCAGCTGTAGAGGTAGTCTGTGTACTTACCATAGTGAGGTGATTAAAGTCCTTTCCTAGATCTGATGCAAATCTGAATAGAATGGAAGGGCTTTAAAGTTCTTGATCTGGATCTTCTTCTTGGATTTATGCAATCCGATATAGATAGGAGATCCAAAGAGCAGGAGAAAAATTGGGTTTTTCTCAGTGAAAGCACCAAAGTGTTTGTACCAAAATTGGGCACAACACTCTTCGGAAGTCTTGAAGAGCTAAAGTGAAGAAAATAAATGTAAAAAGAGGATTTATCTAACAAAAACTCCAAATCTCAAATATGAAACTAAGAAAAATGCAAGGAGACACAAGAATTAAGAGTGGTTCGGCGTATTGCCTACGTCCACTATGAAGTAGTTTGCTTTATTGATCTTTCTTTGATGTTTATAATTGATTTCAGCAAATTACAGCGAATAACAATGATTTGCAGCAGTGAAATTCGTTGGTAGCAGTAGCAATGGAGTTCAGATCTGAATCTGGCGAAGTCTGGGCTTTGGAGATCTCGAAAAGGAAGAAGAACCCCTTTTATGTTGCCTTTGGGGGTCTATTTATAGGTGTAGGAGGCTGATATTTCGCTCAGATCTCGGGAGACCCTCTTTGACACGTGACCAGGCCTTCGCGCCTAAGCCCATGAAGTTTCGGTCCGATCCGTGATCGATACGAACAGATTTCGTATCGATCAAGATTTCATCCAATGGAGTTGAAATTCGGCGTGGACATTCTTTAGCATATAAGTAGTCTTCTGTGAAAATTTCATAGCATTTGGACTTGTAGATTAGGAGATATGATAGATACGAAATGGGATTCCTGGTAGGCTGTTTCGTTCGACTCGCTTCCTTTCGACTCGGTGACGTGGCGCTTGAATCTCACTCTGCCCTTGACGCCGTTTTGATCGAGTCGAACTATGCATTGATTGAGCGAGTCGAAGTGGAGCGTTCGGAGGGATTCGAATCAGTGGCTTCGCCAATGGAGTCTAACTCGATGGAGTCGAACAGTGGTTCGAGCGGAGCGAGTCGAAGAAGGCATCTAATGGAGGTGAAGCGGAGCGAGTCGAAATAGTCACTTCTGATGGTTGTGAAGCTTGTCGAATCTGAGCGATTCGAAGTTGGCTTCCGATAGGTGCGAAGCGAGTCGAATCTGAGCGATTCGAAGTTGGCTTCTGATGGCTGCGAAGCGAGTCGAATCTGAGCGATTCAAAGTTGGCTTCTGATGGTTGCGAACAGAGCGAGTCGAAGTATGGCTCGAAGTGAAGCGAGTCGAAGTATGCACTTCCAATGGATTCGAACTGGAGCGAGTCGAAGAAGGCTGTCCTTAACCAATTTTGTATCGTTCACAACTTGAGCATACGAACTCGGATTGACTTGAGATTTGGAACGTTGACTCTCATAGCTTAGGTTGTCATGTCATATCAATTTTAGCTCGATCCGGACTCGAACAAAATTCGTCGATATCCATAGTGAGGCTATGTATAACTGATCTCTAGGACGGGTCGTCATTGGTTACCAGTCAATTCCTTGGTGTCACGGCCTTGCCAAAAGGCGAGATAACATGTCCTGTTTAGGGTGATCCAGGCTATAGGAGAATCATTGAAAGTATATTTGAAGAGATTTCATACAGTTGTTACAAAAATTTGTAATCCGAATAACCATGTAATATTGATGGCCGTGACAACTGGGATCGATCCAGAATTTAATTTTGGCTGTTGGTTAGCCGACAAGCCACCCACAATGTTAAAATGCTTTTACGTAAAGGCAGTTCAATATTTGAGGAAGGAGAAAGCCAGATCTTCCAGGAAGAAGAATGTCACAGGACTAAGTGAAAAGGGAGTATAGAGTAATATTGCTGTAAAGTAGTCTGATGAAAGATCTGGAAAAGTTCAGGTGAATGTCCGGAACAAACCAATTCAGCAAAAGAAAGGCGGAGATAGGAGTCGAAAATGATAGAGGGATTCTGGAAGAGGAATGTCTAGGATTCCGATGTATAACATTTAAACGCCACTGATACGTCCCTGGAGAATGTCAATTTGTCTACCTGCAATACTATGCAATATAGGAAGCCGCCTCCAAAAGAATTAATATAGATGCAGAAACAAACTGGGAAATATTATATGTTTCACGAATGTTATGGGCATAACACCAATGACTTCAGGCATCTCCAGGATATTATCGAAAAGCTGATTTGAGAAAGAAAGTTACAACTGTTCATAAAAACCCCATAGGATGGCAGGTAAGGGACATCTGGCCCCAACCGTGGACAAGCATCACACATGGCTGAGAAACCTATACAGACTGGTGGAAGATTAGTGATCAATACAATAGTCGAAGGACCGCATCCAACTGATAAAAATTGGCATGAGATGGAGCACTATATTAGCATGATTAAACTTGTAGATTTTGAATGCTCCTCAAATACGGAGGATTGAACTTTGACAAAACAGCAACGGACAATGGCAGATGATAATTTGTTTTGAAATAGAGATGCAGACATGGTGGAGGCTCCAACGATCGAACTAATGGTCATTTCAGCCATGATCGGCCCCGCTTTTGTGAGAAGTATGTTGGTTGACTGTGGAAGTTCTATAAACATAATTTTCAACAAAGCTTATGATCAAATGAGGATGGAAGCAAAGGAATTGAAATGGTCTAAAGACCGCATTCATGGCTTTAACTATGCTGCAACTGAAACTTTTGGTTATGTTGAATTACCTGTAGAGTTGGGAGAAGGCGACCGTAGGAGAGTGCGGATTTTTCCATTTTTTGTTTTGGATATTGACTCTCCATACAACGTATTTTGGGCTGATCGGCCCTAGCTGATTTTCGAGCAAATCTTACTCCATGGTGTTTGACTTTGAAGTTTCTAGCAGATAATGGTGCTGAAGTGTTCAAGATGATCAGGCAACTGAATGTACCTGTTATGTAGCTGAGTTGAGGAATGTTCAAAGGATGGAAAAATGTAAGGGTGTGGACAAGTCAGTCCACACCCAAGCCATTAAAGATTGACAACTAGCGCCTGAGCCTTAGACAGGAGTCATAGTCGGTTCTATAGAGATATAGATCCGAGAGATGATGAAAAGTAACCCAAAGAGACCAAGCAACACCGGCTGTGCTGATGATTGACATTACAATCAGCCACGATGACCCATCATGGGTCCTAAAGATCGGATGACAACTCAGCCCCCCGACAATGAAAGAACTTACTAGATATCTACGAGCGAATCTTGACGTATTCGCTTGGACTCATTCTGACATATTTTGGATCTCACCTACCATTTGAGTCATGCACTGAATATCATCCCGAGGTATGTCCTAGTGAAACAAAAAAGATGTAGTATGGATCCGGAGAGATCTGTCGCTCTTAAAGAGGAGGTGGATAAACTTAAGGACAATAGGTTTATTTGGACGCTCTCTACCCTAAATGGGTATCTAATCCTGTACTTGTGAGAAAGGCAAACGGGAAATAGAGAACATGCTTTAACTACCCGGACTTAAACAAGGTATGCTTAAAAGACAATTTTTCCCTTCCAAGGATCGACCAAATGGTAGATTCAACCGTGGGACATGAATTGTTATCTTTCATGGATGCATACTCAGGATATAATCAAATTCTAATGCACATTCACGATCGAGACCACACAGCTTCATTACAAATGTTGGATTACATTGCTATGTGGTGATGCCGTTTGGGCTAAAATTGCTGGAGCGACCTACCAGCACCGAATTAACAAAATGTTTAGAATTAAATTGGAAAAACGATGGAGGTATATGTGGATGATATGCTTGTGAAGTCATGACAGTCTAGAGACCCATTAGAGCCTTGGCATGAATGTTTGACATTCTCCAACATTATAAAATGAAAATTTATCCTCTGAAATGTTCCTTTGGTGTTGCATCAGGAAAGCCCTTGGGTTTCATTGTTAATGCCCATGGAATCAAAGTTAATCTCGAGAAGATCCAAGCTATTCGAACATCCAAGTGCCAAAGATTATCAAACAAGTACAGAGCCGTAATGGGAAGGACGCTGCCTTAAGCCGATTCAATTCCAGAGCTACCAATAAATGCATTTGTAACATCCCCCTAATTGGAGACCCAAAACTAATAGCTACAGATGCTATAGTCATCCATAGTTATTAATCCTTATAGACGAAATACGGCAACGCTAGATACATTGATACATAGATTATAAGAATATGGAAAATTTTAACAAATCAAAACACATTTCTGCATTCCATTCAAAACCTTTCATGTTCATTACATAATCTCACAAACGATAACCACGTTCAGAAAAATATAATTATTACACATACGCCAAGAGCGACATATGAAGATGCCCCTTGGTTGATTAGAATATATAGTAAGGCGACAAAACAAAACAAATCTGCCTTTACATCCAAAATACACATCGAAAAAAGATAACTCTAAATAACTAGAATTACTCCTTCATGTCTCTGGAAGCTTTATTCGTTTAAGAAGAGAACCTAGAAACCCTAAACTTCAAACTACTCAAAATCAATTGAGTACGCGAGAGTTTAAGGGGAAAACAAAAACATCGAGTCAGACAGAAAGCCTGATATGAAAAATAATCTAACATTTCAATCCATTTAGATATCTAGTGAGACCACGCCGCTTAGCGAAACAGATTTTCCCCTCACTGGTACCCTAAAACCTTTATAAACCATATACTGTGCTCCTGCATCCACAATGGTTAAAATATAGCATTTCAAAATATTATGGTGATATGCATACATAAAAACATCTTGGATTTCCGATCCCCAGTTTAATTGACCGCCTGTCATATTTATATTTTCTAGGGTCACTATTAACCTATTAGTTTTATAGGCTTACTAATAACTTTTCATAATTTATGGGCACCCTGTCCTATTTCATAGTTTTCATGGGATCACTAAGAACCCTTTGACCCTTGCCAATGACTTAACTAATCCATGGGTTCCCTTAAACCTATTGGTGATTCCAATAACTCATATCTTATCCTAGTTTTAATGGGTTTACTAGAAACCTATTGATGCCTCCAATAAGTTCTTTCTTATCTTAGTTTTCATGGGTTGAATAGGAACCTATTGACTGATGTTAATACTTAACCCGGATATAGTTTTCATTGGTTCACTACAAACCAAATAGCCCCTGCCAACAACTCTTAAAAGCATAGTTTTCATGGGATCACTATGAACCTATTACTTCCACATCATAGTTTTCATGGGTTTACTATGGATCCGTCTTCCGGACAACTTTAAGGTTTAATCATCCTATATTCTGGTTTCCCTGACTTATTAGATGCAATTTTACTCATTCAAGAGTTTAATCAATTAATATTCACCACCCTGGTTAACCTTGCTGGTTCTTTTACCATTTATTCCCAAAATACAGTCATGGGTCCTTTATAATGTAAATATATTTATATTTGAAGAAGAAAAAATAATTGCAAAACAATACCACTCTTGTGGATTTAATGTCCTTGAAATAGTTTTCATATTAAACTTGAATAATCCCTTTAACCTATGATTTTATCAACGAAATCTTCTACTTAAAATCATTCCAAAAATTCTTTATTTAGCCATGGGTTTTTCCATTAAAAATGAGTTTTAGGTTACATTACCTTTCGAAACCTTACTTTCGACTTCATTGGATGACCTCCTTCGAAAGCATTAAAATCTATCTTCAAAACATTGGGCTCCTGCCTTTTGAACACTTTAAGACTTTTCTTTCAAAACCTTTTTAATGTAATAAGACATTTACTTTTGATTTTAGAAGCATAACTTCGAAACCAATTGAGAGTACCCCTTTCGAAACCATTGAAAGAACCTCTTTCGAAACTATTGGAAGTATAGCTTTTAAAGCAATTGGGTTTATATTTAAAATATCATTTTGGGTCAAAGTGAACATAAGTGAAAGTACCCCTTTCGAAACCTTTCTTTATCATATAAAATTATTTGGGGAAAATATGATGGTGTCGAAACCATCCTTTTGAAAGCTTATACTCTATAAGTAAAAAATGTTTGACGGTGGCTTCGAAATCCCTTTCGAAACCATGCCTTCGAAACCATTAACCCCCTTTCTAAAGCTACGGGAAGTGACTTATATTTATAAAACAAAAGTACCTTCTGAAAGCATTGATGCCTTTAATACCATCGAAAGACATATAGTTACAAAAGGGTTCCGACTTGGTCGAAACTTCCTCTTTCGAAAGCATCACTTTGAAAACTTAGTAACTCCTTCGGAAGCTACTTAGTTTAAAAAGGCAGCAGCTCTCCTTCGAAAGCTTATTTTAAAATACCCTTTTGTAAGCATTGCTTTCGACTCCTTCGAAACCTCTTTTAAACAGGTAAGCGCTTTACTTCTAAAAACAAAACAAAGGTATTGACCCCATCGGAAGCTACATTTCAACACACTACGTTCTACCATTCTTCAATCCACTGCGTACCAACTAAGTGATAACATGTGTATTGGTTTCGGCTTTACTGCTTTCACCTAACAAGGTTTCGACTAGGTTGAAGGTGGATGCTCTAGGTCAAAAGCTACTACCAAAGGAGATGGAACCTGCTTTTTTGAGCAAAAGGTTGCTTTACCAAATAAAGTACGCTTTTTATAACTAACTTGCCCACATGTAAAACCATGATTGGTTACCTTAAAATTTTAAATTATTTTACAAATAATTGCCACATTTGCTCAGATCTAAAAACTGAATAACATTAACAAATAAGCCCTTCCCGTTTAACATTAATTAAATCATTTAGGTCCTCCTTTCAAAATAATTTAATTTCAATAATAAATCTCTTAGTAAAAATCCCCAAAAATCACAGAAATTTACTTTTAATATGTTATCTAACATATTTAAATTTTAGACCCAAAATCCATCATATAACAACTGAAAATAATTTTAAACCTAATAATGCATGTCTTCCTCTAAAAATTCATTATTAATTCTTCACGGCTTGGAAATTATAAAAATTGAAACCCAACTCCAAAATCATATTTTACATAACATATAATTTTTCCTTGGCATTTAAACATTAATACAAATCGGTTTTGCCCTAATACTATGTATATTCCTTTTTAAACAATCTTGTTTAAATTAAACAAATTAGATTCAAGCATATCATCATCCAATACATCATAAAAACGAATTTACCCGTAAATCCAAAAATCAATGACCATAAAATAGAGATGTTGTGATTATTATTCACCTTAGATTGGATAAGAAAATTGGAGATTGATTTGTGATTGTTCTTCTAGCTTGATCCTAAGCTTTAAATTTGAATTTCCTCTACTCTTCTTCCTCCTAATGGCCGGCTTGGTTTTTAGCTTCCTTTCATTTGTTTCGCTTATGATAAAATGGACGTGAATGGCATAGGGATAATAATATATGGGTAGGAAATATGGGCAATAATTTACCCTAATGCCTCTTAAGATTTATTAGTCAACATTTAACCATTTATAAGCCCATTCATTCTAATAAGCACGGCTACTAAATTTATTAATCATCCTCAATCTCCGTATCACTCTACATTATTATATTTAATTTTATCTAATTAAATCTCCTGAATAATGTTATCAAAATTACGGCTGTTATAGCATTCCTTTCTTTGACTTGATTAGGAGAGTAAAAAGGAAATTTAAATGGACATAGGATTATAAAGGCACATTTCAAGCTTTGATGAATCATTTGGAGAGACCCTCTATCTTATCAAAGCCAATGGAACATGAAGATTTATATATTTACTTAGCCATGTCGGTACACGCTAAAAATGTCGCGCTACTTCGTGAAGAGAATTGAATTCAAAGACTGGTCTATTATGTTAGCAAGTGATTGAAAAAGGTTGAAAGGAATTATCTGAAGATAGATAAACTGGCATACTGCTTGGTGACTGCATCACGAAAGCTTCGCCCTTACTTTTAGGCACAGCCTATTAATATTTACACTGACCAACCATTACGACAGGTCTTGTAGCAATCTGAGACGTCTAGAAGGTTACTAAAATGGAATATCGAACTTAACCAATTCGATATCACTTATCTTCCTCGAAGGACTATCCAAGGACAAGCATTAGCAAATTTTATAGTAGAATTTACTGCATAGGATGATTTCTTGGAGAGCAGTGAAATCTCTACCATATGATGGAAGTTGTATACAGATGGAGCATTCAACGATCGTTGTTATGGAGCTAAGTTTGTGTTTGTAACTCCAAAAAATCAGTCAATTTGCTATGCTTTAAAGCTTGATTTCTCTGCAACAAATAACTAAGCCGAGTATAAGGCTCTGATTGCTAGGCTTAAACTCGCCAGAGAACTAGGAATAAACTCTCTTGAAATCTTTTGTGACTCACAATTGGTAATATACAAAGTCAAGGGAGATTACCAAGCTAAAGGACAATGACTTGTTCCATACCTTAACTAAGTCCAAGAGTTATTGACTGACTTTGAGTACTATGATATTACAAATATTCCTCAGGATCAAAATAGAGAGATTGATTCATTGGAAAAGTTCACTAGCGTTAGGGATGCACAACGGATAGGCTTGGTTCCTGTTGAGGTATTAAATGCCCCAAGCGTAAGCCTAATGGAAATTAACAAGGTCCTAGAGACGGAGCCTGAGAAGGACTCTTGGATGACTTCGATTAAAGATTATTTTCTATTGGGAGTTCTTCCCGAATGAAGGAATGAAAAGTGAAAAATCCATTGCAAAGCTTCATGGTATATTATTCGACAAGGAGTTATATATAGAAAGGGTTTTCCTTTCCCCTTCTCTGGTCTATCGCCTATGACGAAATAAAATGAGTTCTAAAGAAAGTTAATGAATGGGAATGTGGTGATCACACTGGGGGGCAAACCCTAGCAAAGAACATACTCCGTTATGGGTATTATTGGCCGACCATTAATCGAGATGCTGCTGATTATGTAAGGTGATGTGAAAATTGCCAGATATATGCGAAAGTTCCAGGAGCTCCATGGACAGAAATTACACAAATGATCAGCCCATGACCATTTTCCATATAGGGTATAGATATTATCGGTTTCTTACCAATCTCTAAAGGGGGTGCAAAGTACGATGTTGTCGTAGTTGATTACTTCACCAAATGGGCCAAGGCAGAACCTTTAGCCACGATCACATCAAAGAAAGTGATCAACTTTATTATCCAGAACATCATCTGTCATTTTGGTTTTCTATGAACTATTGTAATAGAATAATAGGACTTAATTTGATAGTACTAAATTAAAGATTGCTGTCGTCGCTATCATATTGAAAAAATGTTTGTAGCAGGTGCTCACCCTCGAGCAAATGGACAAACTGAAACTGTTAACAAATCATAAAATCCATTCAGATAAAGCATTTGAAAAGACCTAGAGGCAAGTGGGTGGATGAACTACTGACAGCACTATGGGCTTACAAGACCACCCACAAGTCCGCGACCAACCATACTCCATTCGCCCTAACTTGTGGCTCCAAGGCCTTTATTCCTATTGAGCTCAAAGTTCCTTCTCATTGAGTAACTTATTATGATCCCAGAACAAACAGAGATCTCATTTTGGAATCTCTAGACTTTATAGATGAGAATTGTAAGGAAGCTGATTCGAGGACAACCGCGTACCGATCCCGAGTCGCTCGGTATTAAAACACTAAAGTCCTTCCTAGGACCTTTGAAGTCGGCGATCTTGTTTTAAAATGGGTTTTTCCTACCCTATTGCATATGAATCCAACTTGGGAGGACCGCATGTCATTGAGCGGAGGCTTGGAGAGGGAACATTAAAGCTAGCGATTGTTGATGGAATCACACTCCCAATGGGATGGAATAGCTAGCATTTACGATGCTATTTAACTTAGTTTTCCATTTTCATTTAGTTCTGTTTATTTCTGGATTTTCTTTAGCATTTGGTTTTTTAAATATGTAATAAGATAAATTATGCCATTTCTTTCTATTCAGCAATAAAGCTTTGAATTTTCAATCATATTTGTAACCTGCCATTATAGTAGATGTCAGTTGCAATATACGACCGACTAAATCCCACTGTGTGGTGGGACCGACTTAACTCAGGATTAATTGAGATTTGACCGGTCACCTTTGGAGACAAGCCTCATACTTAAGGGTAGAACAACTGACCAAAGAGAATTGAACTCGATGGTTTCCTAATTAAATCATGTCCCCAGAGTGCGGTATGAGTATAAATGCTAAATGGGTGTAACCGACCACCTACGAAATGACTTTCATCCCCAGAGTATGGACATGAGCATAAACGAAATAAATAATAAAAAGGTGCAACCCGACCGCCCACTATTTAACTTTTATCCCCAAAGTGTGGATATGAGTATAAACAATAAATGAGTGGAATTCGATGTAATGACCCCGAATTTTAATTAACATTATTTGAGATATTTAATTGGATAAATTAAATAAAATAATGTGAATAATTAGGGAGATGAGATCAATAAATCCTATGGCCGTGTCTAAATGAATGAACTAAAATAAGACTTAACTAAATTTAGAAGGAAGAATTTCCTAAGAGGTAAACTTGGAAATGGGGCTACATTTCATTGTATATATCTCTTCCTCCACCTTAATAAACTTCTAATTTCTCATTCTTAACTTCCACATATTTCGGTCGACCATTAAAAAGCTCCAGGAAGAGTTTAAATTGAAGAATAAGCTAAGAAATTAAAGCTAGGAAAGTATCTCATTCTCCAATCAACTAATCAAAGTGAATAATCATGTTTATCATCTCGTTTTTTTTGTGTTTGGATCGGTTATGGGCTATACCTGATTCATGTTTGTGATTTTGGTTAGGATATAACCATTTAAACCTTTGTTCGGATAAGACTTAGGTTTTTAAAATGTTAATGGGCTAATTAACAGGTTTTCATTTGGTTTTGGTTCAATTTCGAGTTGTTTTGATCTTCATATGCTTTGAAATTTAATATGTTGAAGTATATGAGTTGTCAGATTTTTGGAGATTTTTGGGAATTTTTCCTTAGTGATTTACTAAGGTAATTAAATTATTTAAGCCTAAGGGCTAAACTGAAAAATGTCTTCCGCGTTTATTTAAAGCCGGCTGGAAATTGTCTTTGAGAATTGTTTGGGGAAGAAGTACAGTGTTTTAATAAAAAGGTTGACTTTTGTATACTTTTTACTATTTGGAAGTACAAGAGAAGGTTCCTTGGCCAATCAAAATTTGACAAACAAGAAAAAAATATCACTTCAGTTGGCCCAGTTCTGCCTTCGACTCCAACAAGCCTGCTTTTGCTCTTCCGATGAAGTCGAAAGGTACCTTTCGTCTAAAACGGAAGTTATAAAGTTACCTTCCACCCAAAGTCGAAAGGTAGGCACGGTGCCGAAGGGAAGAAAAGGGCGAAGAGATGGGGAGGCTACTTCCTTTGCTTTCGGATAGAAAAAGAAATTGTTTTCGAATAAGTTGAAGGGGGATCCTTCGAATCTATCATTTTATAAAAGACTAAATTTTATATTCAAGAGTGGTTTGAAGGGGAACTTCGAAAGCTTAAACCTTCAAGAGTATTTTTTTTAAAATGTTTTCTAAAAAGGTGTTTTAATATCTTTCGGCAAGCCGAAGGGTTAACCTTCCGACATAGTCGGAAGTATGCTTTCGAAGGGTTGGTTCCAACACCTACATTTCATTGTTTTTGAATGATTTCGAAAGGTTTTAAAGGGGATATCTTCAATGATTTTGAAATGTTTTAATTTTGAAAGGTTTTGAGTTCGAAAGGGTTTGAGTTCGAAAGGTTTGATTTCGAAAGGTCTGATTTCAAAAGGTTTTGAAGGGGATATCTTCAATGATTTCGAAAGGTTTTAAGTTCGAAAGGTTCTAATTTCGAAAGGGTTTGGGTTCGAAAGGTTTGATTTTGAAAGGTTTTGAAAGGGTTATCTTCAATGATTTCGAAAGGTTTTGAAAGGGTTATCTTCAATGATTTCGAAAGGTTTTAATTTCAAATGGTTTTGAGTTCGAAAGGTTTTAATTTCGAAAGGGTTCGAAAGGTTTGATTTCGAAAGGTTTTGAAGGGGATATCTTCAATGATTTCGAAAGGTTTTGAGTTTGAAAGGTTTTGAGTTCCAAAGGTTTTAATTTTGAAAGAGTTTGAGTTTGAAAGATTTAATTTCGAAAGGTTTTATTTCGAAAGGTTTGATTTCAAAAGGTTTTGAAGGGGTTATCTTCAATAATGCTTTCAAAAGGAAGGTTTCCGAAGAGGCTAACTTTGGAGGGTTATTTGCTTTCGAATGGGACTTCATTCGAAGGGTTTTAAAAGGCTGTTTTGGCGATTTATTTCTTAAGTAAAACTTTTGTTGGAACCTGCCTTCTTTGATTTTAATGCAACAACTATATATTTCAACCTATATACTATGATGTCAAATATTCTTGCAGGAATCTACAAAGAGAAGCTATTATCATATCATCAACAAAGCTCAAATTCTCATATTTTATTATTTCTAAGATAAATATTCTTGTACAATCTCTGATATGATGATAAAACACACACACACAAATATACTTTTGAAAATCATGCTTTAAAATAATAAATATCTTTAATTATTTAAAGATATAAAAAGGTATTTTCAAAATTATATAATATCTCAAGTTCAGAAGTGCTAAAAAAAAGGAAGGAACAAAACAGTACATGTTTAGACGTCTGTAGTTTTATCTAGCCGTCTGACATCAATGTCAGACGTCTAAAGATAAAATAACAAACGTCTGAACCCTCAGTATAAAGTACTTCTATTTCTATATGAAATAGACGTCTGTCAATTTAATAACAGGCGTCTGTCATCATAGACAAACGTCTGAATTAAATGACAAACGTTTGAAATGACTGATTTTTGTTTCTTCTATTTTTTGTATTTTTAACCTTAGTCAGACATCTGTCACTTTTCTCTCAGACATCTTAACTTGACAAACTGAAGCATCTCTTCATGAAATATCAAATTCTGAAGAGTTGTCTTCTTCATCAAGAGTTGCACTTCTTCTAATGGTTGCAACTATTAAATTAAAACTATTCAATACTATAAATAGAGATGAAAATCCACTATTTCCAGAACCAATTCTTTCTATCTATTCTGATCTTATATTGTTATAATATCAAGTGATTTTCAACTCTCTACTTCCTAACTTTGCACATTCAAATCATCATATCAAGAAGATTATAGGAAGGGTGTACTACAATGACTATATACGTGTTACTCAAGAACACACAAGTCAAGAAACAATTTATTAATTGTATTTGAAGTCCTATTCGGTTGCTTAGGCAGAAAAGTCCTGTTCGGTTGCTCAGGCGGTGTAATACCTGTTCCTCCGGGTTAAGTGAGGATTATTCGAGGAATTCCAGAAGGAGTCTGGGACTGGACGTAGAACGGGAAGTTCGAACCAGTATAAAAATCCCTAGTGTCATTTTTATTACTGCTATTTACTTTTTTTATAATTTCGCATTTGCTAGACTAGTCTTACTATATATTATCGATCCATATACACATACATTTGGTATCAGAGCAAGGTCATCACATAACTATAACACAATTATCTGATTTTTTTAATAATATGGACAATAACACTAGCAACAGTTTTACTGAGGGACAAGCCACTACACGACCACCATTGTTTAACGGATCAAATTATAGTTATTGGTCAACAAGAATGAGAATTTTTATGCAAGCTAGTGGATTTGAAACCTGGAATATCATTCAAACTGAATATACTATTCCTACTATAGAGTATGCTACTTGGTCTAATACACAAAAACTAGATGCTACTGCAAATGCAAAAGCAATAAACATGTTATTTTGCGCTTTAGACAAAAATGAATTCAATCGAGTCAGTATTTGTAAAACTGGATATGAAATTTGGAATACACTTAAGGTTACATACGAAGGAACGAATAAAGTAAAACAAAGCAAGATTTCTATGCTTAAAAACCAATTTCAAAATTTTAGAATGAAGCAAGGAGAAAGTATTAGTGAAATGTACTCTAGATTCCAGGATATCTATCATTCACTATTAGCTTTAGAAGTTACTTTTACTGAACCTGATATTGTTTCAAAAATCCTTAACTCTTTAACTGATGAATGGGAACGAAAAGTCTTAGCTATCGAGGAAGCTAATGATATTTCAACCATAAAAACAGAAGAATTAATAGGTAATCTAATGTCCTATGAAGTAAACTTACAGGCAAGACGAGCACAAGCACAGGAAAAGAAAACTATTGCTTTTCAAGCAGAAAAAGAAGACTCTGAATCAGAAGACGATATGGCATTTATAGCTAAGAATTTCAAAAAAAAATTCAAAAAGGGTAATAATTTGGAAATAACAAGGGTTTCAATAAGCCATTAAGCTTATCTCTTGAATGCTACGAATGTCACAAGAAGGGCCACATAAAGAAAGATTGTCCTGATCGGAAGAAAGAAAATAATCTCAAAAAGGACAAATATAAAAAGAAGCAAGCCTTCTCAGTTACATGGGATGATACAGAATCTTCTTCGTCAGACAGTGATAATGACAGTGATTCAGAACAAGCCAACGTGTGTTTTATGGCAACAAATGATGATGTAAGTGATCTAACTTTTGACGATTTAATAGAAATAAACTCTGAATTATTAGATAAACTTAGAATCCTAAAGAGTAAATATAAAGATGCTTTAGGAAAATTAAATAGAACTGAAATAGAAACTGACATGTGAAAAGATGAAAAGAAAATATTAGAGGAAGAGTTAGTAAAATCTCAAGAATCTTATGTTAATATAACATCTCAATTCACTGATTTAAGTAGTGAAATGGAAAGACAAAAATATGAGAATATTAAATTAGCAAAAGAGAATTATGATTTAAACTCTAAAATTGAAACACTTGATATAGAAGTATCACATCTTAAAACAAAACTGGAAAATATTTCTAAAAATGTTTCTAAATTTAACAGTGGAAGAGAGAGTCTCTCTAAAATAATTGAGAATTCTCAAACCTGTTCAAATAAAAAGGGGTTAGGATATAAAAAACCAATACAAAAGCATTCTAAAAATAATGGTTCTTTATATACTAATTTTAAGAAAAAGGAATCTATATCTGCTTAAAAATCTTCTTCAAAAATTGGTCATTCAAAATCAATTATGATTTGGGTTCCAAAGACTAATAATAAATTTATTAGGAATATCTACATTAAACCATTCATTAATTCTGTACATAAGAATGAAAATTTTATTTTTAAAGGGAACTCTAAACCCAACTGGGTTTGGCTTCCTAAGATTTAACCCATAGGACCCTAACAGAGGAAGTGGGTACCAATAGAATTTCAATATTTTTTGCAGGTATCGATTAAGAAAAGAGGAAAATGGATTCTAGACAGTGGTTGCTCAAAACACATGACAGGCGACAAAAATATGTTAACTAACATTATCTACTCAGATGGAGGATCTGTCACTTTTGGAGATAATTCCAAAGGTTACATCATCGGCAAAGGCGATGTGAGCAATGACGGTACATCTAATTTACCTCTTATTACAAATGTTTTATTAGTTAAAAATTTAAAACACAACTTACTAAGTATTAGTCAATTATGTGATAAAGGTTTTAACATGTATTTTCTGAAAATAAATGCAATATTTTTTATCATAACAAAAATCTTATTTTCGAAGGAGTTAGAGATCGTAATATTTATATTCTGAATATGAAAATAAATCATAATACAAATATGTGCTTATTAGTCAAAGAAAATGATCCTTGGCTATGGCATAAAAGATTTTGTCATATAAATTTCAAAGCTATTAATAAATTATCCAAAAACAATTTAGTAAAAGGTTTACCTAAAATGAATTTTAAGGTAAATAGCATTTGTGATGCTTGTCAACTAGGAAAGCTAACTAAATCTTCTTTTAAATCTAAGAAGATCATCTCAACTTTACAAAATTACATCTAGACTTATTTGGACCAACTCAGACTCAATCTATTAATCACAATAGATATGTTTTTGTAATAGTTGATGACTTCTCTAGATATACATGGACCTTATTTATGAAAAACAAAAGTGATACATTTGAAAATTTCAAAATCTTTGCTAAACGTATTCAAAATATTAAAAATCTAAAAATTAAAAACATTAGAAGTGATCATGGAGGTGAATTTGAAAATAAAATGTTTGAGAAATTTTGTAATAAGAAAGGAATATCTCATAACTTTTCATTTCCAAGAACGCCTCAACAAAATGGAGTTGTTGAACGTAAAAATAGAACACTTCAAGAATGTGCTAGGACTTTATTGAATGGAACCACTCTTCCAAAACTATTTTGGACAGAAGCCGTTGCTACTGCTTGTTATGTCCTAAATCGTGTCTCTATTCGATCTTTAACTAAACACACTCCATATGAACTTTTCAACGATAGAAAACCTAATATTTCTTACTTTAAAGTTTTTGGTTCGAAATGTTTTGCTTTAAATACGAAAGATCAACTAGGAAAATTTGATCCAAAATCAGATGAATGTATATTCATCGGATATTCAGAACGTAGCAAAGCATATAGAATCTATAATAAAAGAACTAAAATAATTGAAGAAACACTTCATGTATCATTTGATGAAAATTTCAAAATTAACACAAATGACGATGAAGATATTATAATTAATTCTAATTCAAATATTGACATCAATATACCTCAAAACACTTCTTCTGAAAATCAAAGTGAAAAGGAATTAAAATCCCCACCATGAATTTTAAAAGATCATCCAATTCAAAATATAATAGGAGAAATTGATGAAAGAGTTAAAACAAGGAATCAACTAAATCAAATGGGTCATATAGCTTTTCTTTCTAATATAGAACCTAAAAATATTAAGGAAGCCTCAACTGATGATTATTGGATTATTGCGATGCAAGAAGAACTAAACCAATTCGAAAGAAATAACGTTTGGGATTTAGTTCCACGACCGAATGATCAATCAGTTATTGGCACTGAATGGGTTTTTAAAAATAAAGCTGATGAAAATGGTAATATCACTAGAAATAAAGCTAGATTAGTTGCACAAGGATATAATCAGGAAGAAGGAATTGACTATGAAGAAACGTTTGCTCCTGTCGCAAGATTAGAAGCAATACGAATCCTATTAGCCTATGCTTGCTTTCATGATTTCAAATTATATCAAATGGATGTTAAAAGTGCATTTTTAAATGGGTTTATTAAAGAAAATGTTTATGTTGAACAACCTCCCTTGTTTATACACGAACAATTTCCAGACCATGTTTATAAACTTAAAAAGGCTTTATACGGTTTAAAACAAGCACCTCGTGCTTGGTATGATCGTTTAAAAAGTTATTTAATCGACTCTGGTTTTGAAATTGGAAAGGTTGATCAAACTCTTTTTATTAAGAAAAAGAAACATGATATTTTAATTGTTCAAATTTATGTAGATGATATTATTTTTGGATCAACTAATGATAAATTATGTCAAGAATTTTCTAAAATAATGACAAATGAATTTGAGATGTCTCACATGGGAGAATTAACATATTTTCTTGGACTTCAAATTAAACAAATTAATAATGGCATTTTTATAAATCAAGAAAAATATTGTAATAATTTAATTAAACGTTTTGGTATGGAAAATACTTCTGCCAAACCAACTCCTATGAGTACAACCATACATCTTGAAAAAGATGAAAACGGCAAGAGTGTAGACCAAAAATTATATCGTAGTATGATTGGATCTTTATTATATTTAACCGCTAGTAGACCCGATATAATGATGAGTGTTTGTTTGTGTGCACGATTTCAAGCAGATCCTAAAGAATCACACATTATAGCAGTGAAACGTATTTTACGTTATCTCAACAAAACCAAAGATTTTGGACTATTCTATCCAAAAGAATGTCCCTTTGAATTAGTTTCATATAGTGATGCTGATTTTGGAGGAAGTCGGACGGATAGAAAAAGTACTAGTGGGACTTGTCACTTCATTGGACGGTCTCTAGTATCTTGGTTTAGTAAGAAACAAAATTGCGTATCACTTTCTACTTGTGAAGCAGAATATATATCTGCAGCTTTGGCATGTGCTCAAGTAATTTATATGCAACAAACTCTTCAAGATTTTGGTTTTAAATTATCTAAATCAACAATTTTCTGTGATAATTCAAGTGCTATTAATTTATCTAAAAATCCAGTAAATCATTCACGGACAAAACATATTGATATTCGTCATCATTTTCTTCATGATAATATTGAAAAAGATATAATCAATCTAGAATTCGTATCTTCGAAAAATCAATTAGCAGATATTTTTACCAAACCATTAAATAAAAACACTTTTGTAAAATTGAGACGAGAACTTGGAATCATCTCATTCAAAAATTTATGAAGTTTACTTCAACTCATTTCTGTTTTTATTTAAAGGTTAATATAAACTTGGTTTTTGTCCTCACATTTTTCTTCTGGTTAAAATTAAATTATTCTACATTTAATCTTAACTATTCATTGTTTAGCCTTCAGTTTTATATATAAATTCTTTCATTCAGAAGAAAACTTTCATTCAGCTTATTTCAAATAAAAAGGTGAAAGAAGAAAATCAATTATGTTTTTTAATTTTGCATTATTCATATATACCATGGCCGGTTCATCTTCAGATGAGCCTTCCTATTCATCTGGATATTCTTCAGTTGACTTTGAAACACCTAGCTCTGGGTCTTCCGAACTTCCAACTCCAACTCCAGCCTATATTCCGATATGTCCACCACAAAGTCATCATACGAGATGTACGCCAGAAAATAAACGCACGCGAAGAAATTTATTTCCATCTCCAACTACTAAAGAAAAGATAGATGACTTACATCACTATCAGAGGGAAACACTTAACCTTCAGCGTGAAATGTATTTTGAGCAAAAGAGTCATGGTAGAAGACTCAGTTTTCTTGAACGTTGTGCTGCAAAAATATGTGGTTCATCTCCGATCAACACAAATGCACATATTCATTCACCTCAACGTCCTTATGTTTCTCCAAATTCTTGGGAACGTCAACCTCAGTTATCGCCAAATAAACCATTTGACGATAACAGTCAATTTGAATTACATAATGAAAAGTCTCCAAAATCTCCAAAAACTCCAAAGACTTCAAAATAGAGTGTATATATATATATATATCTCTCTATATATATATATATGAGATTTATGATTGTAATTTTTTTTATGCATGTCTTTTAAAAATTATATGTATATGGTTATTCTTACATATTAGATATCTTAAAAGGGTTGAAATACAGCCTAACAGACGTCTAATAAGTATTAACAGACGTCTGAGTTTAATACAAAAAGTCTTAAATTCTCTGTTCCTATTTGAGCCGTCTGAAAATTATGTCACAGACGTCTGTAATATAATTTAGACGTCTGTAACAAAAATTTTAGACGTCTAAATTTAGTTCAAAATGTTTTTTACTCTCTGTTTCAAATTTAGCCCTCTGAGCCGTCTGAAGAAATCATGCCAGCCGTCTGTCATAACATTTAGACGTCTTTTGTAAATTCGAGCCATCTAAATTCTATTGATTATTCCAAATTGCTTTTAATTTCTACAGAACATCAAACGTCTGATTTTTTTTAGCCGTCTGAAACCCTGTTAGGCAGAAAACCCTATAAATCAAACCAACGACCTCCTTTCTTCAACACGACTATTCATTCAATCTTCTCTCAAAATCGAAATTCAAAACCCTAGCCTTCTTCAAAAACAATGGCGCCCAAATCAAAAACCAAGAAACAAAAAGGGGATTCTTCTCAACAAGCTCCTCATATTCTCCCTACAGAAGATCAAATTGCCGCTTGGCTCTACCATGAACCCCGAAGTATGGCTCGTTACAAACATCTATCTTCTCTGCCTTCATTTCACGGTATTTTCCATGACCTTGATCATTTTCCTACTTACAAAATTAAGTTCTTTACTGATAGATCTCAGATCACTAGTCTTATTGATTTCAAAGACAATCAAGTGAACATATGTAGACTTAGTGTCCTATTATTTCTTACAAATGTCAACAATCCCAAAATTAGGCTTCATAGAGATAAAGGACGCTTTGGACAAGCGTATTTGGAAATATTCTACAAATAACTCTGGCTGACATTGGACGAATTTTAAAATGTAGCACGGATGGGGTCGATTTAGATGATTTTAAGTTAGAAGGTGAGGATCTTAAACACATAGAATATCATCTTTTTGAACCAGGACAGTCCACAGATAGATCAAATCATCTTCGTCCCCGACCTCGATTGTTGCTTAGAATGCTAATAAAAACAATATTTCCCCGGCAAGGAAGCCACAAGATCATTTATGATGATGAAGATAAGGCGCTTCAAGCAATATTATCAAATTTACAAATCAATTGGGCACAATATTTTTACGATGCATTTCGTACTTATCACGACTCGAAGAAGCGATCATTGTCTATGCCCCTTACATTACTCGTATACTAACTGACTTGTCTATTCTAAGTCCGGCAATTGAGTTTGAAAAGATTAAGGTATCCAATATTCGCTTTTTTAGTTTGATGGGATTACCGGAATCTCCTCCGACGTATCTAACATATCCTGATTATAAAGCGGAACAACTAGCTTTACAAAAAAAAAGGAAAAACTAAAGTAGGCAGTTCCGGAGACGATGGAGATGAAGGAGATACTGAAAATGAAGGGGATGATAGAGATGAAGGGGAAGATGAAGAAGGAGAAGACGAAGCTATCGAGCAAACTTTTATCCAAATTTCAATCCCGGAAAATTATGAGATTGAACAAACTTTAATGTGTATTACTATCTCTTTATATCTCACACCCCCTACAACTTTTTTTTGTTAATGACAAAGGGGGAGAAATAATAACATTTCTGCTATATAAACTGGTCATATATACAGGGGGAGCAAAAGGTGTGGTTATACTAACCGTTGAATTATATAGTTGTCATCATCAAAAAGGGGGAGAATGTTGGAACCTGCCTTCTTTGATTTTAATGCGACAACTATATATTTCAACCTATATACTATGATGTCAAATATTCTTGCAGGAATCTACAAAGAGAAGCTATTATCATATCATCAACAAAGATCAAGTTCTCAAATTTTATTATTTCTAAGTTAAATATTCTTGTACAATCTTTGATATGATGATAAAACACACACACACAAATATACTTTTGAAAATCATGTTTTAAAATAATAAATATCTTTAATTATTTAAAGATATAAAAAGGTATTTTCAAAATTATATAATATCTCAAGTTCAGAAGTGCTAAAACAAAGGAAGGAACAAAACAGTACATGTTTAGACGTCTGTAGTTTTATCTAGCCGTCTGACATCAATGTCAGACGTCTAAAGATAAAATAACAGACGTCTGAACCCTCGGTATAAAGTACTTCTATTTCTATATGAAATAGACGTCTGACAGTTTAATAACATACGTCTGTCATCAAAGACAGACGTCTGAATTAAATGATAGACGTCTGAAATGACTGATTTTTGTTTCTTCTATTTTTTGTATTTTTAACCTTAGTCAGACATCTGTCACTTTTCTCTCAGACATATGAACTTGACGAACTGAAGCATCTCTTCATGAAATATCAAATTCTGAAGAGTTGTCTTCTTCATCAAGAGTTGCACTTCTTCTAATGGTTGCAACTATTAAATTAAAACTATTCAATACTATAAATAGAGATGAAAATCCACTATTTCAAGAACCAATTCTTTCTATCTATTCTGATCTTATATTGTTATAATATCAAGTGATTTTCATCTCTACTTCCTATCTTTGCACATTCAAATCATCATATCAAGAAGATTATAGGAAGGGTGTACTACATTGACTATATACATGTTACTCAAGAACACACAAGTCAAGAAACAATTTATTAATTGTATTTGAAGTCCTATTCGGTTGCTTAGGCAGAAAAGTCCTGTTCGGTTGCTCAGGCGATGTAATACCTGTTCCTCCGGGTTAAGTGAGGATTATTCGAGGAATTCCAGAAGGAGTCTAGGACTGGACATAGAACGGGATGTTCGAACCAGTATAAAAATCCATGGTGTCATTTTTATTACTGCTATTTACTATTTTTTATAATTCCGCATTTGCTAGACTAGTCTTACTATATATTATCGATCCATATACACCTACAACTTAGCTAAGTTGAAGGGGTTACTTCGAAGGGTTATAGCATAAAATACTTATCTTTTTTTGAATATATAAGGGAGATCCTTATATAAAATGAATGTTATAAAACCTTGGGGACACCGGGGTGGGTTTAATGTTTTCGTTACATAGTTTGGGGTTACAAACAGAAATTTGCTTTCGAAAATATACATTGGGGCTATCAATGTGTTTTTATTTAATTTAACCTAATTGGGGCTACTAATAGATATAGGTTAAACAGGTGGTATACATGGGGAAAATAATTAATCATGTTGATCATGAATTTTTATAAATAATCATGGGGATCATGATATTTTAATTGGCCAAGTGATGGGTTCTTGGTTAACCTAGGAAAACCATAGAATGTGCGGTAAATAGCCTACATCAAATTTCTAAAGTAAAGAATGTTTTTCCAGAGGTGGTTAGCATTGGGATTTGACACCCAAGGGTTCATAGTCATCCTAGGAAAACTATGGAGTGTGCGGTGGATAGCCCACACCATCTTTTATAAAACAATGTACGATGGATAATCTGCATTTTTTAATGGATTTGGGATGGATAGTCCTATTAAATTATGGCGGATAGTCATTTTAAAGATTTTAGATGGGAAATCTAATAAATTTCTTTTAGATGGGATATCTAATAACTGGGTAGATGGGATATCCAACACATATGATTTATGGCTTTATTTCATATTATGTTATGAATAATCATTTTGGGTGCAGGGGTATAGTAAATGATTTGCATGTTTTATTTTAGATACTAGTGAGGGGAAAATCCATTCCGCTAAGCGGCATGGTTTCACTAGATATCTATTTGTGATAAGAGATGATAGGGGATTATTCATACCAGACTTATTGTCTGACTCGAAGTTTGTGTTTCTCCACAAACTCTCAGGTACTCAAAATTAATTTGAGTAGTCTGAGAGTGGGAGACTTTCAAGTGTTTGGACGAATAAGCTTCGGAAGATGTGCAGGAGGCAGTATTAGCTATATAGGAGCTATTTTGTGTTTTTTGTTGTGATATACTAAGAATGTAAAGTTCATATTTATTAGTTCTCTGATCATCATAAGGGGACATCTTCATATATCGCTCGTATTTTGTACATGTATATGTGATCTGAACGTGGTTAACGTCTGGGATTATGTAATTAAATCTTAAATTGAAATTCATAAGAAATGAGAAATTCTTTGGAGTTTAAATTTTTTCATATTCTTGTGTTTATGTGTTGGCAATAGTTTCAAGATTCCGATTTTGGTCCCTTATAAATAACACCTATGTTGGTATCAGAGCATGGTTTATGTACTTAAAAGGAATTTAAACCTTAAAATATTTTTAAAGAATATTCTAATGAATCTAAAATATAGTTTGGCTTGGGTAAGTGTTATAGTAACGTATGTGTACTTTGCTATAAATACCTAAGTATGTATTTCGCACTCTCTTAGACCGTTCTTCTATATCTTACCAAGATTGGATTTCAGGTAGTAGGGAAGTAAGATATGAAGGAAGGAAACGAAAGAGTGAATCAAGGTGGGAGACGCACTGCAACACGTGGAAATGTTCGATCCAATACTAGGAGCAACCAGGGTCGACAAGCAAATGCAAACCCAGATGAAAATGCCAATGTTGGTGCTAAGATTCCGCCGGTTGATATGGGGATGATGTATCAGTTCTTCATGAATATTATGCAAGCTGGAGAAGCTGCAGGAGTGGCTGTAGGGATTGACGGAGGAGCTAATCCGGTAGCTCCAATTGGCAATAATTATGCCTAGCTGATTAGGGATTACACTAGTCTTGGAGGGAAGCCTTTTCTAAGAACCGAAGATGCAGTAGGAGTAGAGAACTGGCTATTGCATTGTGAAAGGATATTTGTAGATCTCGGCTTGACGGATATGCAGAAGAGGAGACTTGCTTCAAGGCAATTGCATGGAGCAGCATTGTTTTGGGGGAACTGTTACCGTATGAGAGCCTGAGGAAGACCTGACTTGGGCTGAATTTCGAAGGAGGTTCGAAGAAAGATTTCTATCAGAGGTTTCCAAGTCAGCATTGCTCAGGAAATTTGTAGATTTAGTCTAGGGGGATAGATCAGTGATTGAGTATGCTACAGAGTTTGATGAGCTATCCAGTTACGGATATGCTACTGTGGATACTGTCATTCGAAGGAATGATAAGTTTATCAGGGGGTGGAATCCTGAGATTGCCAGAGCAACCATGTCAAACCTCAGAGATACGTGTCATATTGTTGTTGAGATGGCTATTCGAAATGAAGAGATGCTTTCTACTTTTGGAAAGGGGAAACCAATCGAGGTTCAAAATTTTTAGGGTAAGAAGTGGAAGTTCTTTAAGAAGAAATGTGCCCAGTCGAGGGTAGCAGCTAAGAAGAGCAAGGCTGATAATGTTTGTTACAAGTGTGATAAGAAGGGGCACTATGCTAATGAGTGTCACTCGGGTGATGGAAGAGCAGTTGTAGTGGAGGCCGAATGTGAAGTGCTACAACTGTGGCCATATGAGGCATTACAAGGACAAGTGTCCCGAGGTTGCTAAGGCTAGAAAGGGAAAAGTCTTTGCATTGGAACCATCATCCTCTAGACCAACGGCTGTTGAGAAAGGAAAAGCTGTGATGGAAGGTATGCTTATGATTCATAGTACTCCGGTTAGGATACTATTTGATACCGGTGCATCGCACCCATTTATATCTCAATATTAGGTAGATTGCTTATGTTTGGAACCTTTATACCTTATTACTCCTTTAAGGGTTGCGAAACCTATAGGAGGGTATGAAACTCTAGGAATGAGATATAACCAGTTAGAACTTGATTTATTAGGTTATATGTTTGCATGGAGTTTATATGTTTTTTATTTTGTGGGTTTCAGGATCATATTGGGTATGGATTGGTTAGATAGATATGATTCTAGGATATTTTTCCAAGAGGGGGAAATATCAATGAAACACCCTAATAGCCATAACCGAGTTATTTACTCGGTAAGGAGTTCAAATGGAAATGCTTATGCGTTATTGGGTGCTATGCGGAAGCAGAGTTGAAGCAGGTTTATGTAGCAAAAGAGTTTGCAGATGTGTTTGAACTAGTTTCGGGATTTCCGCCGGTAAGAGCAATCGAGTTTCGAATAGATCTCATACCAGGAGTTGAACCCATAAGTAGACCACCTACCAGGATGTCACCAACCGAGATGAAGGAATTAAAGGTGCAGCTATTGGAATTGGAAGGAAAGAATTTCATCTGGCCAAGCAGTTCGCCTAGGGGAATGGCCGGAGTATTCGTGAAGAAGCCAGATGGGTCATTAAGGATGTGTATCGACTATCATATGTTAAGACGATTAAGAATAAGTATCCTTTGCCGAGGATCAATGATTTATTCGATCAGTTGAGTGGAGCCAGTTTCCCAGCTGGATTTGGCGACAAGTTTCCATCAACTAAGGGTGGTAGAGGACAGTGTTCCTTTGACGGCGTTTAGGACTAGATATGGGTCTTACGAATGGTTGGTTATTCCATTCGGGCTTAGTAATGTGCCAGCTTTCTCTGTGGATTTGATGAACCGGGTTTTCCGAGAGCACTTGGATAGGTTCGTGTTGATTTTTATTGATGACGGATCATGCGGATCATCTTAGAATAGTATTGGAGACGCTAAGACGCTAAGGCAGCATCAGCTGAAAGCGAAGTTCTCAAAGTGTCATTTCTGGAAGAAGAAAGTGAAGTTCCTTGGTCATGTAGTTTCCGAGGAAGGTTTAGCGGTTGATTCGGATAAGATCGAAGCTGTTAACAATTGGAAAAGACCACAGACGGTAAGTGAAATTAGAAGCTTTCTTGGACTTGCAGGTTACTACCGAAGGTTCATTAAGGATTTCTCGCGGATAGCGGCATCCTTGACCATGCTAACCAGGAAGGACATGAAGTTTGTTTGGTTTGACAAATGTGAGGAGGCATTCCTTAAGTTGAAACATTTGTTAACCAATGCGCCCATGTTAGTAGTTATTGATGTGAATCAGGGGTTGGTATTTACACAGATGCATGTGGTACTGGGTTAGGTGCTGTGCTAATGCAGAATGGAAAAGTTATTGTCTTTGCTTCTAGAAAGCTTAGACCGCATGAAGTGAGATACCCTACTCATGATTTGGAGTTAGCATCGGTAATCTTTGAATTGAAGGTGTGGAGACATTATCTTCTGGGAGAAAGGTTTGAGCTTCGATCATAAGTCTCTATGATATTTATTCTCCTAGAAGGAGCTTAACATGAGACAACAGAGGTGGCTGGAGTTTGTTGCAGCTTATGATTTTAGCATCAAGTATACACTGGGAAAAGGAAATAACGTAGCGGATGCGCTTAGCAGGAAACATCAGAATGTGGTGTTAGCTATGTTGGCGGAATGGAAAGACTTGGAAGCATTGGCTGCTTGCAGTGTGCAGTTGAGGTCGACTGCCGGATCTAGTCGGAATATTGTTATGATGTCTTGTTTGGAAGTTCGACCAGTGTTGATCGAACTAATTGCTTCTCGGAAGAAGGGTTACGCAGACAAAAGGCATAAGGACCTAGAGTTCTCAGTTGGAGACAGGGTTTTCATCAAGATATCGCCGATGAAAGGTGTGGTTCGGTTCGAAAAGACTAGGAAGCTAGCACCGAGATATGTTGGACCATTTTCTATATCAGAGAGGATTGGGAGACTCGCATACAAGTAGATTTACCGAGCAGTTTGGCTGGGGTCCATGATGTGTTTCATGTTTCTCATCTTAGGACATATGTTCATGACCCAGAAACTATTATCGCTCCGACGGCACTGGAGGACTTAGTGGTGGAACCGTATATGACTTTGTGAGGTAACCAGTTCGTGTTGTGGAAAAAGATGAGAAGAGGCTAAGGAACAAGACAGTCAAGTTGGTGAAAGTTCAATGGAGCGACAACGTGAAGGACTGTACTTGGGAGACAAAAGACATGATTAGGGCTACTTTTCCTGGGCAGTTTTAGATGGTATGTTCTATATATGGTTTATATAGAATTTGGTTGGTAGTTTATACTAGCTTTGCTTGCATAGGCTATATGCTTGTTGTGTGTCCTTACTGAATTTCGGGGACGAAACTCTTTAAAGGGGGGAGTCTATAATGACCCCGAATTTTAATTAACATTATTCGGGAAATTTAATTGGACAAATTAAATAGAATAATGTGAATAATTAGGGAGATGAGATTAATAAATCCTATGGTCGTGTCTAAATGAATGAACTAAAATAAGATTTAACTAAATTTAGAAGGAGGAATTTCCTAAGGGGTAAACTTGGAAATGGGGCTACATTTCTTTGTATATATCTCTTCCTCCACCTTAATAAACTTCTACTTTCTCATTCTTAACTCCCATATATTTCGGTCGGCCATTAAAAAGCTCCAAGAAGATTTTAAATTGAAGAGTAAGCTAAGAAATTAAAGCTAGGAAAGTATCTCATTCTCTAATCAACTAATCAAGGTGAATAATCATGTATATTATCTCGTTTTTTTGTGTTTGGGTCGGTTATGGGCTATACCCGATTCATGTTTGTGATTTTCGTTAGGATATAACCATTTAAACCTTTGTTTGGATAAGACTTAGGTGTTTTAAAATGTTAATGGTCTAATTAACACGTTTTCATTCGGTTTTGGTTAAATTCCGAGTTGTTTTGATCTTCATATGCTTTGAAATTTTAATATGTTGAAGTATAAGATTTTTGGAGATTTTTGGGAATTTTTCCTTAGTGATTTACTAAGGTAATTAAATTATTTAAGCCTAAGGGCTAAACTGAAAAATGTCTTATGCGTTTATTTAAAGCGGGAGGGAAATTGTCTTTGAGAATTGTTTGTTGAAGAAGTACAGTGTTTTAAGAAAAAGGTTGACATTTGTATACCTTTTACTATTTGGAAGTACAGGAAAAGGTTCCTCAGCCAATCAAAATTAGACAAACAAGATAAAAACATCACTTCAGTGGGCCCAGTTTTGCCTTCGACTCCAACAAGCCCGCTTTTACTCTTTCGATGAAGTTGAAAGGTACCTTTCGTCTAAAACAGAAGGTAAACAGTTACCTTCCGCCTAAAGTCGAAGGTAGGCACGGGGCCGAAGGGAAGAAATGGGCGAAGGGAGGGGAGGTTGCTTCTTTTGCTTTCAGATAGAAAAAAAAATTGTTTTCGAATAAGTTGAAAGGGGATCCTTCAACTCTATCATTTTATAAAGGACTAAAATTTTTTATTCAAGAAGGGTTTCGAAGGGGATCTTCGAAAGCTTAAACCTTCAAGAGTATTGTTTTAAAATGTTTTCTAAAAAGGTGTTTTAATATCTTTCGACAAGCCGAAGTGTTAACCTTTCGACATGGTCGGAAGTATGCTTTCGAAAGGTTGGTTCCAACACCTACACTTCATTGTTTTTGAATGATTTCAAAAGGTTTGATTTCGAAAGGATTTGATTTTGAAAGGTTTGAAGGGGCTATCTTCAATGATTTCGAAAGGTTTTAATTTCGAAAGGTTTTGAGTTCGAAAGGTTTTAATTTCGAAAGGGTTTGAGTTCGAAAGTTTTGATTTCAAAAAGTTTGATTTCGAAAGGTTTTGAAGGGGCTATCTTCAATGATTTTGAAAGGTTTTAATTTCGAATGTTTTTGAGTTCGAAAGGTTTTGAGTTCGAAAGGTTTTAATTTCGAAAGGGTTTGAGTTCGAAAGGTTTTAATTTCGAAAGGGTTTGAGTTCGAAAGGTTGGATATCAAAAGGTTTGATTTTGAAAGGTTTTGAAGGGGCTATCTTAAATGATTTTGAAAGATTTTATTTCCAAAGGTTTTGAGATCGAAAGGTTTTAAGTTCGAAAGGTTTTGAGTTCGAAAGGTTTTGAGTTCGAAGGGTTTTAATTTCGAAAGGGTTTGAGTTCAAAAGGTTTGATTTTGAAAGGTTTGATTTCGAAAGGTTTTGAAGGGGCTATCTTCAATGATTTCAAAAGGTTTTAGTTTCGAAAGGTATTGAGTTCGAAATGTTTTGAGTTGGAAAGGTTTTAATTTCGAAAGGGTTTGAGTTCGAAAGATTCATTTTCGAATGGTTTAATTTTAAAAGGTTTGATTTCGAAAGGTTTGATTTCGAAAGGTTTTGAAGGGGTTATGTTCAATGATGCTTTCGAATGGAAGGTTTTCGAATGGGCTAACTTTGGAGGGTTATTTGCTTTCGAATGGGACTTCATTCGAAGTGTTTTAAAGGGCTGTTTTTAGCCTTTTTTTTCTTAAGTAAAACTTTGCTAAGACGAAGGGGTTACTTCGAAGGGTTATAGCATAAAATACTTATCTTTGTTTGAATATATAAGGGGGATCCTTATATAAAATGAATGTTATAAAACCTTGGGGACACCGAGGTGGGTTTAATGTTTTCTTTACATGGTTTGGGGTTAGAAATAGAAATATACTTTCGAAAATATATATTAGGGCTATCAATGTGTTTTTATTTAATTTAACCTAATTGGGGCTACCAATGGGAATAGGTTAAATAGGTGGTATACCTAGGGAAAATAATTAATCACGGGGATCATGATATTTTAATTGACCAAGTGATGGGTTCTTGGTTATCCTAGGAAAACCATGGAATGGGCGGTGGATATCCCACATCAAATTTCTAAAGTAAAGAATGTTTAGCCAGAGGTGGTTAGCCTCGGGATTTGGCACCCAAGGGTTCATAGTCATCCTAGGAAAACTATGGAGTATGCATTGGATAGCCCACACCATCTTTTATAAAATAATGTACGATGGATAATCTGCATTCTTTAATGGATTTGGGTTGGATAGTCCTATTAAATTATGAAGGATAGTCATTTTAAAGATTTTAGATGGGAAATCTAATAAATTTCTTTTAGATGAGATATCTAATAAATGGGTGGATGGGATATCCAATACATATGATTTATGGCATTATTTCATATTATGTTAAGACTAATCGTTTTGGTTGCAGGGGCATAGTAAATGATTTGCATGTATTATTTTGGATACTAGTAAGGGGAAAACCCATTCCGCTAAGCGGCATGGTCTCACTCGATATCTATTTGTGATAAGAGATGATAGGGGATTATTCATACCAGACTTAATGTCTGAATCGAAGTTTGTGTTTCTCCACAAACTCTCGGGTACTCAAAATTAATTTGAGTAGTCTGAGAGTGGGAGACTTTCAGGTTTTTGGACTAATAAGCTTCAAAAGACATGCGGGAGGCAGTATTAGCTATATAGGAGCTATTTTGGGTTTTCCGCTGTGATGTACTAAGAACTGTAAAGTTCATATTTATTATGCTCTGATCATCGTAAGGGGACATCTTCATATGTCGCTCTTATCGTATTTTGTACATGAATATGTGATCTGAATGTGGTTAACGTCTGGGATTATGTAATTAAATCTTAAATTAAAATTCATAAGAAATGAGAAATTCTTTAGAGTTTAAATTTTTTCATATTCTTGTGTTTCTGTGTTGCCAATAGTTTCAAGATTCTGATTTCGGTCACTTAGAAATAACACCTATGGATGACTACATCATTCATAGCTGTTAGTTTTAAGCCTCCGGAAGCGGGATGCTACGTTTGACCACTCACTATTCCATAAACTCCGACCTAAAACCAATAGAAGGAGTATAAACTCGCTAAGGATGGAGTTCAACCATCCACTATCTAACTCTTCTAATCTGTGACTGGGGGCAGGAGTATAATTACCCAAACCGTTGAATTCGAAGGTGTAACACTAAGGCTCGAGCTTTGTGTTTGATATGACTCGAGGCTACGACCTCAGAGAGGCCTTGAGATGGATAAATTGAATCAATATCCGACTCAATAAGCAATGAATCACAAATACATTAAATAGAAAACATAATAGCTCAATCATTATAATAAGCTTGTATGATAACTCTACAAGAGGATAAAAATTATTTACACTAAACTTGTTGTTCACAATAAAAGTTTATCCAAAAATGAGAACTAAGAGTAGGGGTCGTACCTGTACAAATACGACCAACAAAAAGAGAACATAGCCATCCAAACTATTCGCACATCATGTCAACCCAACGATTATTTCTTGAATTTCCTATCTATATTTTGTTTCTTGGGAGTGGCTCCATCTGAATTGCCACTTGATACTCTCTTCAATCCTTTTGCGCCTCCGCTTTTCTTCGAAGATACATCTTGTGTATTGAGGTGGCATCATCTTTATAGTAGGAGAGATTGTGGCTCTCTCAACATTGGAAGCTGGGGGACATCATCTCTGGGAATTGTCCCGCTAGGAGGGATCATCTGGAGTGGGATAGGAATTAGCTTATTGAAATCCACACTAACAGGCTCAACTTTCGCCTTCTTTGTCAACAACTCTTCCTACTCAACGTGCTCTTTTATGCCAAGCTCATCTGTAGGGTTGGAAGAGCCTGTAATTATGAATTCTCATCAAAAGTAATTTCATGGTGTGGGTGCCTTATTCCTTAAACAATGCCTCCATGAATTGATCATCAATAACAGAGGTATCTTCTTGAGCACTCTAAGCAGCAGCTGAAGTTGTAAATTTAATGGATTATGTCATGGTCGCTTGTGATCCCAATTGAGGATCTTGCAAGGGAGGAGGAATGACACCTGACAGATTTAAAACTAAGAAAAAACAGTGAAAAGGTTAGAAATATCAATTGATAAAGCCCCAACTTTTTGAAAGATGGAAGATGTCAGCGAAATACCTTCCTTTGTATGGCTCCCAATTTGAGCTGAAATACCTTAGAATTACGTTTTGGAACTGGAAAGAGCCCAGGCTTGTTTGGACCATACTTGGGAATGGTTGAAGAATCTGCCATGGAACTAGGGATAGCCATGGATGCTGGGGGCAATTCAATTGTAATACCGGGTTGTGGCGACCCGGATCCTTCACCCACTTCATATGAAGAGGTAGCAGTAGAATTTTCTGATGTGTAAGCTAAATATCATGAATATTTTGGGTTTATTGCCCAATAGCATCTCACTTCAAGTCTGGACATTTCGATTTCCTCATTATTAAGGAGTCTCTTTTCCTCTACAACAAGAATTCCCATACGCCCCAAAGATGGTAGGAATAATCATCACCAAGCCATGTTAGATTTCTATGTTTGAGAACGTTGGCATTATAAAAAACAAAAAGTGGGTTGAGCTCGTTCATTATCTCCTCCCTAACCTTATCCTTGGCAGCTTCTACTTTGCGCTGAATGAGTATATCGACATCTTTGGCCCTTTCAATAGTTATGTCTCTCTCAAATCTAACATTCACCATCTCATCATAAGCATCTTGAGTGATTCTCTGAGCATCATCTTTCTCCTTGTTTGCATACTCAAGCTTGTCTCTAGTTTTGATATCTCCTTTAAGGATGTAGATTTATTACTTCAAGCCGCATCTCTCTCAAGTGCTATTTCTTGATTTCGATGATGTAACACCTGGACCATATCAAGAAGACTGGACTTCATCTCCTCTATGGATTTGATGGCAGCATTAGCCTTACCCTCGACTTCTGCTTGAGAGGTCCTAGACGCCTCTAACTCGTTTGTCAAAATATCGATAATTCTTTTATTTTGATCTTCTTGGCATTTTAACTTTTCAAATTCCACCGCATGCTCGAAAGATACTTTGACATTTCCTCAACTGCTTTCATCCATTCACGGTACTGCTTATGGATACCAATAACGCAATTGATAGTCATTTTATAGATATGGTCTAGGACCCTCTTTATATTATGAGGGAAAAAGAACCCTTCAAAGCAAAGGCTTGGAAACTCATCTCGAAGTTGTGCCATGCAAGCAACTGGATCGATCTAGAATCTTATATAGCGATTTTGACTTCAGTGCTTTCCTTGCTGGGCCTGTGAGCAACAATATGTTCGCTATAGTGACGATGATCACTAGACCATCTAGAATCGAAAGGAACTAAAGGCAAATGAGGAATTTAAATGGGAGGGGGAGCACAAGAGGGATCGACATGTGGGTCCCGACGATCAGTTGGCTTATCGAAACCCTTTGGAGAGGGGACCTAGATCTTGATCGATGTTTATCTTGAGATGGTTTACCCCTATCGCCCATATCTTGATGACTATGGTCCCAACTGGAGCTGTAACTAGGATTATACTATTCTCTACTACTACCTTGATGGTATGAACTAGAGCGTGAACCAAAGGATATGTAGTGTATATCCTAAAGGGAATCAAACATGTTCCTTTACTTCACCATCATTTTTGCAAAGGAAAACAAAAGTTAATCAAATTTAAGCACTAAAAGGCACAAGTTGAGCATAATGCAGTGTTGAAGGTTGCAAGTGTGTGCAAGTGTTTTTGTGTTACCCTCCGACAAACTAGATGCATGAGCTTTGCACATTGGAGTAACTTCCCCTTTAGAAGTTGGAATTTCAGTGCCAGTTCTGGTGGGAGATTCTGACCCATCAGTACTCACGTCATTGAAGTGGAAAGCATCAAGATCATGTGGTATTGGCAGGCCAGACAAAGAATTAAGTGGCAGACTTGAATGCTCTGATGATTAAGAAGAGGATTCATCTTGAACAACTTTAGAAGCCATCGACAACATGAGTTGATCAGAAAGGCGACTTTTGGAAAATTTATAAACAAATGTCTTCTTTTTTCTTTTATCGAGAGTCGAAGACTATGAAGTCTTTGAGGATCTGGCCTTGACTCCAAGACTAGATCCGTCATCATTACGATCGAGCGCATCGCCGTTATCTCCTTCGACATCAATATCAGTTAATTCCTGAGCATCCATAGTTGGGGGCACGACCAGGTCGATTCGATTACCTCATTCACCGGTTGCAGCTCGTGGTCCCTGCAGTTTTAACAACTTTTTCTAGCTTTACGTTAAGGCCTTCTCCTATCAAACAAAAGGTAATAAGGCGTTTGTTGGTAAGAAGATATTCGATATTCCTATCTCCAGGCGGTGCATTTTTTAGAGCCATGACCGCCTTCTCCTAAAGATTACCATTGGGTCATGTGACGGTGCTTGTAAAAAATTCCTTAGTCAGGAGTACGGCCTGAATATCAGTTTTCTGTGCTAATACAAAGATGGTGGATAACACTTACGTCTTTCCAGCCATTATCGAGCAAAACCGAGTGGACATCTAATAATGAACCACTCACTTTTAAAGGTGCTTAATTTTCAATGCCCAGTTAGAATCTAACACTTCTTCGTCAACTCAAGAAATGTAAACGAAAGACTACATGTCCATCGCTTGAAAGAGAATATGAACTGAATGGCATTGATGATCGGAGGATGATGCAAGAACTCCATAAATACCATATAGATAGAATTGAGAAGGATGTAGTCATTCAGATGATGCTGCGATGGAGCTATCCTTATATAATGGATAATTTCCCGGATGTATGAGTTAAATGGCATGATGCATCCGACCAGCACATGAATTTGTTGTATGCCGTATATCCTTCAGGAGTTCTATAAGCCCTATCATCATATGATAAACCAATACATCGTCAAAGGAAATTCCATGACTTACGTTGATTCAAAAAAGGGCATCTTTCCTTAATTTTTGAGGCTATGGAATCAACAGGATCCACCAGAGTAATTGCATCCTCTAGAGCATTGGGAGCAGGATTAATAACCTATGGTGGAAGAATGGGAACTATATCAGAATAATCAAACTGTGGGCCTGGGCTTTTCGGTTGTTTTGAATGATGACTAGAGGAAGGACTATCAGACTTGGTTGCAGAACTTGATTCCACGTCAGGATTATCCTGCTGAGAAGATGGTCCAACTATCATAGCTGCAAGACGTCCGGAATAGAATCCATTACTATTAAACTCGATAAAAATAATGACTATATAAAGTTACCTTTACCCCCAGTGTATAGTGAGTGCTAGTGTAGTGTGGTGAAGTGCTACAAAATACAATAATAAGTTGTATGGAATTAAAAATGGAAAAGACGACAAGACTTCGAGGTTCGACCGGAGAGACCGTCATTCCCGACCATCTCAACTGTTTCTCTATGTCACTAGGGAACGATGCAGTTTGAGTTTCACGATTGATTGTCAGCAATTGAAGGTTCAATTTATATATTCAAGTCATTGATAGGCTCCAAGAGAACAGTTAAAGGCCTTGGTTTATGTCAAAGTTCAAATATCATAGATTAACAAATATGCAGTTCAAGTTATACACATGTCATATGAGTTCACTTGAATGTGTAAGGCTGAAACTCATCATTGAATTCAAGTTTATTTAATTAGGTTGCACTCTTAAGGTTCATGTGCAGACAATCGATCATTCATTTTAGCAACACTGATCATTCCCCATGCCTCACTACCGATCGTTCAACTTAACTCTCATAAACCAATCATTCAAGCTTCACCATAATCAATCGTTCCTAATCCTAACCCTATCGATCGTTTCTGATCAATTCATTCCCACCAATCGTTCTGCTTAGCCTTCTAAACAACCATAGTCTCCATTCCACCCATGCGATCGTTATGCTAATCGATCCATTTGCTTAAAAATTCACCAAGTCTAAAAGTTCAACCGCTAATCTAAATCCTCCAACTCCAAAGCACCACCGATTGTTCAAAAACGATCATTATACACCCAAACGACAACATCACTCCATAACAACCGGGACATCATAACCATCACCCACTCCGAAGTCATATAAGTCCAAAGATCTACCGATCGTCCAAGGAAGATCGTCATGCATCAACCTGCACCATTTCCCATACTCAGCAACTCCATCTTGCCCAATTCCCATCCTCTCCAACTTGATTTAGATCGAACGACTCCACCAACTAAACTAACGAACACGAGATTCAAGGCATTTGAACTCTCGCCTTGAATCATAAAACAAGTTCAAGTCGTTTTACCTAAGTGTGAGATCTGATAAAAATGAAATAGATTCAAATTCGATTCAAATTGAGGTCTAGAAGCTAGAGCGATAATGAATCTAGAAATAGGTGAGATTATTTATGAAAATCGGATCGTTCTTGAATGGGTAGAGGAAGGGAGTGGAGAAACTTATTTTTCCCTTTTCCTATTCAAAGTCGGAACGATACGAAAATGAAGGAGTGGAAATAAAGATGGCCAAGTAGAAATGTTTTTATATGAAGAAGTAGGCTTGTTCAACCCATGAGAAATACCGATTGTTCAAGCTAGAATTCCTACCGATCGTTCCACTACCAAGAAAGATCTGAAAACTCCTTTATATAAAGTAATGCTCGATAATTATCATTAATACACACACACACAATGATAATGATCGTATAAGGACGACCGTAGATAGTGGATACAAAAATCCATCCAAAGGTAACAATCAGCCTCAATCATTTGCAAAAAAACGCTCGTACAAACACAATTTGACTTTCTATTCGATGAATAACGATTGATCGTGGACGTTCACACAAGACAAGGAATAACTTTGAAACTTAACAATGACCAGTGGACGTGGAGTTGTGATCGGGGGTCAGGCATGGATACGTATACAAACCAATATACGTTCTAAAGTTCAATTTTTCAAAATCGACAAAAATTGAATTCGCACCTGAAATCAATCGAAGGATGAACAAATCCAAATTCTTATAGTCTGATAATCACCAGAAAACAACAAGATGATCATCGATAAGCCATGATATAGTATTTATACTATTTGAAATCAGCCAATAGTCATAATGAAAAAAAGGATAATAACCATTCAACGAACTAAATCGAATCCTTTTTTGACGATTGAAGTTCGTTACTTTTCAACGCATGTCATGTTTGAATAAGAGGTACTTTGGGGGGAAAATATTATCCTGCCTTTTGGCAAGGTCGTGATATCATCGACTTGGCTAGAAACGGATGGTTACTAGCCTTAAGAATCAGTTGTATATGATACTATGGATGACGGTCGAGCAGATCCGGACTTAAACCAATTAAGGGGTAATCAGTATGGAGTGACAGGCATAGCCCATGAAACTATGTACCAAATTCCAAGTCAATCGGGATTTATATGCTTGAGTTATAGACAAAGCAAGGATTTCTATGGATCGATCGGGAACGATCCATAAAAAATCTCAAATCAGCGAAGATCGATCGATATCTACAAATCCATAAGGCCAATTCACATAAAACCTTCAGAGCATCAACATATTGAAGGGTGGAGCCCACAAAAATGATCGTAGGTTAAAACTCCAAGGTTCAAGAAATACCGATCGTTTTATGCCGATCCTTCCTAACAATCAATGTAACTCAGCAAACGATCCAAATGCAACAAAGATTGATCCATATCTCACAATCTACAACTCAGAATGACTTCATATTTTAGGATCAATGCATAGAGGCAAAGAGGCATGTGGGATCCCCCACAAACGATAGCATGGGAATCAGAGGCAAAATTAACGATCGGTGTAATTTATATCTATCGTTCCAAAATAATAAGTTATGTTCACTGATCGTTATGGTAGGCCCCTATGGACTTGGATAGCCTTCCAACCATTTTAATTTGAGTAGATAATTTATATGTTGTGTGCATTGTATAGATGGTCGGAATTGATGGAATTCAATCCAACCATGTGATAAAAATTGTTTAGTTGATTGGATGATGATATTGGAGAATTTTGTTCCACAATTTGTAATTTTGGATGTTCGAATGATTTTCTAGTTTTTAAATATTTTAATATCTTGGACAAATAATTTTTGGTGTTTAAAATTTAATTGAAGTTTACTTGTAAACAAATATAAGTGGTTGAAAAAATGATTTATTAAAAGTTGTTTGATATAAAAGTTTATTTGAAAATGAAATAGAGATTTTTCAATATATTGTATTGTATGAAATTTTTATAAGTATAAATGAGGGATTTTTAATTATATTTTCAAAAGGAAAATTCTTTTGTAAATTGAATATCTAATAAAATGGATTAAAAGGAAATTGAAAATGGAAATTTTTTATTATAAAAGTTTTTTTAAGGGGTTTGAAATATATTCCACTTTTTATAAGTTTATTGGTCCGAAATTGGTTTATTTCATCTGATTTTATAAAAAGGATTCATGAAATATTTTCGAAAGGAGACATTTTTAAAATATACAATCTGTATTGAAGATTTATTAAATTGCGAAATATTTAAATGGATTTGGGAGTTTTAAATTATAATTTCCTTTCATTTATGGTTTGAATTAAAATGATTTGTATTGATGATTTTGCGATTTAATTATAAATAATGAGGATATTGGATAAAAAGATTAGTAGTACCGGATGGTATAGGATGCTTGGTAATGTTTTTCCGGTTATTCTATTAACTCATTTATAGAATATTTGTTGTTTGAAGATGTAGTTTACTAAATTCTAGTAAACGATTAAGTAATACTGAGTGGCATGGGATGTTGAAGCAATACTTGTTCGATTATTATTAGTGAATAGATGTCACTTATATTCTGGAGATGGGTTAGGATTATGTGATATTGTCTTAAGGTGACTCCTTAGAGCTTAGTCGAAAGTTCTATTGCTCTCTAAGGGCTACATGCCGGAGATATGATAGGATTACATATTTATCTTCTTAGGACTAATTAGCCGAGTTATATTATTATCTACTCTTAGGGCTAGTGGTCGAGGATTTGCTATTTTGATACGCCCTCATCAGGGATCATATAGTCGAGAGTAGTTGTTGTCACTCTCATCAGGACTTCTAGAGTCGAGATTATTACTTATTACTTTCATTAGGACTTGTATGGTCGAGAGTATTTATTAGGAATCCATGTCATATGGTTCACGCCACTATGGAGAGCACGTGAATTAGACCCATTAGATAGGCTACTTATCCATCCTAGTGGTCCTGATTGTGGGGTCGCTCCTTGGATCCATGATGTCACCTTGTTGTGTTTGTAGGCGGTGAGTTATTTCACTCGCTAGAGCCATTGCCTCGATGTAACTTAAGGACCAACAATTCATTACCAAGGGCAAGTAGGAATCACGTCTAATGCTCGGCGTAACCTGACAGCATGTTTATGACATACGATGGAAACGAGTGTCATGATTTTAGGAGTAATTAAGGGACTGTACCAGACGGGCTTCAGTCATTAGTGTTTTCTAAAGCTGTGCTGCAGTATATCAGACTCCCATTTAGATGACTTAAGTAGATCCATTATATTGAGTTATTTGATATTATCTCCTCAACAGAGATGTTCATTGTTTGACATTGGAGACTGGCTGAATTTTCATCTGTCAATTGAGATTCCCTAACCCGAGATGGCTACATGTTGTCTATTAATGACATTAGAAACATGCAGCAAGCTTGTTTGTTATCCTTTCATAAGAGTATATAGCCGAGAGATCTCCTTTTTATATGATTTGTCATTTCTACCTCCTAGGACCATTCAGTCAAGAGTTTTGCCTCTCTAAGGATTGGGGGTCAAGACATATGATTTGTATATTGATTTTTTGATTGGCTTTGATATTTATTTGAGTTTATATTTCTAAATACCTCTGAGGGCCCGACAGTCGAAAGTTATCTATTCCATTAGGGGTGTAGGTCGAGATAATTATTTAGATAGTGCTTTTGATATTTTGTTGAATTGTGTTTTATTTGGGATTTGTGTTTCTAGCAATCTCCTAGGACTAACTTTCAGTAGTTTTGACTTCCATCAGGACCGTAATTCGAGATAGTATTTTTAGATATTTATTGCTATATTTGGTTTGGATTTTGCTCTATTTGGCTTCCATATTTTATGATTTATCTTTTATGGCTTAGTAGTCGGAAGTTATTACTTCCATTTGGGCTATAAGCCGAGATTTGATTTCTTGATCGTTTACTTGGGATCATATCTTTGTGACTTATTTTTCTAAGGCTTATAAGTTGGAAGTCTTCATTTCTATTAGGACTGCAAGTCAAGACTGATATTTTTGGGTTGTTGACCCTTAGATTTGGTTTAATTCAGGATTTATTATTTTATTGTGGGTTTATGGATATGCCATGCACTTATCTATATTGTTCAGAGGTTTTGATTGATTTGTTTGTTACCAACCGATTTATATATGTCGTGATTCTTACTTTCTTGTGTGCATTTCTTGGGTAATATATGGGAATGTGTGGCATGGTATATTATTATGATGTTTGTGATGATTGTTACCTTGGTTTGTATTCGAGGTTTGCTTTTTAGTACCATGCTTATAGTTATGTTCTCAGCTTGGATTTAGATATATTCTGACCCGTTTATTATTTATATAATAATCGAGTCAGTTCAAGACTTTTAAGGTACAGGGATGTTAGCCATTTGGGATGTGGACTTTAGAGGAGACAGGGTATATATATTTTATCGTGTTGAGTAGCTGATGTATGATTTCTTTGGATGTCTCCTTGCATTTGTTTGTAATGAAATAACCAAGTGTGGTATTGTGAACTTGACTTGTATGTACTGTCGTAATAAGAGGGACTTTATATTCGTGATGTACTATATTTTTTTGCTGCGATTTGTAACTCGATATTCATTTGTAGGTATTTTATATTGTCCTATCCTGAAGGCACATGTGTTCATTGATTTATGCCAATACTATCTAATATGGTTGTATCATATGAGATTTTTTGAGATACATACCAGTGTTAGCCCAAGGGAATATTCATGTGTGTACCCCATACAGCCTCATTCTCCGTATTATCTGATAGTCTTACCCAGTAATACTCTTGGATAATATGGGAATAAGGTGGGGTGTTACATTTTCTTATTCTGAAATTTTCTCTTTTGATTAAAAGAGTTCTCGGAGGTTTTATTTTCTCTTTTTCCTCCACCATATGGACCTTGGATGGGAATATTGTTGGTTTAATGATTTTTTTCTGCCTAAGTTGTTCTTCCACTTGCAAATATTGTACAAGATTATCTAGATTCATATCCTTCTTCTTGTGTTTAAGGATTTTCCTTTGGTCTTTCCAAGAAGGAGGGAGTTTTTCTATTATGGATGAGACTTTTATCTCCTTATCCATATTCACATTATGCTAGGTGAATTGGTTTTGGATATGCATAATGTCATACAATTGTTGTACTACTGGACAAGCATAAGTCATTTTATGTTTGAAAGTTTTAGTAACCAAAAATTTCTTACTTGTTACATCCTTCATTAGATACTTGGCCTCTGGTGCATCCTATACTTCTTTGGCATTTGATTTAATGTAATACATATCAAACAAAGTATACGTCATTGTTCTACATATATTCCCCATGCATATCTAATCATCTTGTCCCATTTCAATCCTAATCGTACCTGCGTAATGGTCTTGTTTTCAGTTTCCTTTAGCTTTGGCATCACAAGAACACAAACCACTTTTAGTTCGGGCAATAGGAAATGCATCTTCATCTTCAATGAATGAAATTAACACCATCAAACGTTTCACAACTGGTGAAATCAAAAGCGAACTCTCTTAAACTGTGCAGTGCCATTGTCAAATAACGTCTTAAGATTTTTGGTGGATATTTCTAGATTTCTGGTGAGGTGGAACAGTAGTGATAAACCAAATCTGTAGGGATCGCTCCAAGGCACGTCAATGCTGCTTTCCTTAAGACGTTATTTGCCCTTACCACTTGTTTGGACAAACAAATGGGTGTTGAGAGTTAAGGCAGATCATCTCCCAAGATACAATGCAGCTAAGATAATTATTCTCTTTAATCGATTGTGATGCCATTATCGAAATTGATTCAAACTATCTTCAAGAATTAACGGTAGTGACAAGACTTCCAAGTTTTTGATCTATAGTATAACAAAGCCAAATTTGTTTTGAAAGAATAAGAGGGAAGAAGAGAATGTGAAACTTGGATTTGCAACATTTTTTAGGCATTTCAGATTTAAGGAACAAGAAACTGTTTTGAAACACTTTTTAGACATTATAAATTTCAAAGAGAAGAAATGTAAACGAAACCAGTTTTCGGATATTGCTATTTATAGTTGCAAGTAGATGTTTTTCATTTATAATGGTCGTGTCTTCTATCAAATGATGCTTCCTTTCATTTGAATTTTCAAATGTTCCACCAATTCAAACAATCGTGTTTGTTTACTTTCTTTTGTAACTGTCTAATCTCCCACTATTTATTCCCATTCAAATTCAAATTCTGGGCTTGTTAACGGGTTTAGATCTGGCCGGTTTTAACTAACATAATTCTATCCAATAATTAATTTGGCCCCAAACCCGACCTTGCCCGATTCGATCGGTCAGTCAAATAGACGGCGGTGGGGTGCATGTATGCTCACATGGCATCCTTTCTCACAATAGAACAAACATTTGGGTGCCCAAAGGGCCCAAACTTCTCTTAAGGGATTTATATTGAAGTAGATATACTTCCTTATAGTCCAAGATGTGATACTATTCCCACTTCCTCTTTTCTTTCTCTTCTTCTTATTTTAAATCAAGTAACTCACACTAATTTTATAAAAAAATTCATTAATAGGAGTACGATTGTAGAAGTATCAACATATTTTAATTGAATAATTCATTCTGTATTTTTGCATTGAAAGATTCATCCTATATTTTTGCATGTATATTTTGCTTTGAATGACCGCTTCTTTTGAAAGATACAAGTGTAGCTTATGTAAATACATTACAAATTATTCTAATATCGGAAAAAAAGGAAAACTTTATCACGAACTATTTTAATATGCCTTAACAGAAGTCAAAGTCATGTAAATGAACAATGCAAAACAAATACATTAAATACAATATATGTTTATTAATATCAAACTAAAATTAATTGCAATATCTTGCAATATTTCAAATAACAATCATATACTAAATTTATAGACAAAATGCAAATGTGCATGGTATGTGATACATATACATTTGGTATACAAAAGATAATGGGTGACAGATTAATTGAAAACAAAATTGAACAAAATTGTGCTTTTTCGATATTTCTTTTCAATATCACACTTCGGAAAAAATGAAATATAAGAATATATTTGTTATAATCAAACAAGATGCATACTGCACAATCAACCTCTTTAGATGATAACAAATAGTTAGGATTTGACAAGTGTAACAAATGTTGAGTATGTACTCGATATCGCAAAATCAAAATATACTTGATATCATCAAACAAGACGTATACTTAAAAGATATGATTGATAGTACATTATTGAAATTTCATAAATGAAAATTTTATAAGAAGGGGATCCTGTAAAACCCCTTTTCAAAGGTAAATCACTATGGAAAATTAATGAATTGGTAATTAAATAATAATGTGGGTAAATTGTTAAAGTTTGGAGGTTTCCAACCCTAACAAGTTTCAAGTTTAAATTTGAATATACAATGAGGTAATGGTTTATATATAGAAAGAAATTAAAAAAAAAAATTATAATTAATAAGGATTAAAGGATAAATTTAAGGTCCTACATAATTCCTTAATACTTCTTCCCTTTCTCCCTTACATTATTGGTCATAACAAAGATAAGAAAAACCATGGTGAACTCTCTCCACTAAGAGAAAGATGAAGAAGAAGATAAAGCTTAAAGAAGGAAGCTAAGGAAAATATCGCCATGCTAAACTAATCAAAGTGAATAATATTATCTTCACAAAACTTTCGATGTGTTTATATTTTTCGATTTGATGGAATCCAAATTGGTTATGATCCTAGGACATTATTCTTGTAGAGATATCTAATTGGATTTATGAATATTATATGTGAAGTTATGGAATTAACTAAAGGGTTTTTGAATCTAAACCTAATTTACTGGAATCCAAATGCTTTGAGATTTTGATATGTTATTTTTACATTAATTTCAAAATCGTTTAGATTTTCTATAATTTTTCTAAGTTGAGAAAAGTTTTGATTATTTAAAATAGGAAAATTAAGTATTTTACCTTGAAAGTTTTATATATGTTAAAAGATAGAAAGTTTGATTTTTTATTTTAATAGTTTTAGGAGAATTTTTCCATTTGTTTTCGAATTGATATGATTTAATTGGTAAAAGGGAAACTTGAATTTTACATGGCAATTAATTAATTGATTACTGTATTAATTAATATTTTTAATGAAAGAGAAATTCTATGAAATTTCTTAAAAACAACTCTATAAATATTTATGTTAACGAATAGAAATTTGATATATAGAAAGATTTGGTGAAAAGTAATTGCTTTTAAAGAAAATAAATCCGCTTTAATGATTATTACAGAAATGTAATTTTATACATGCAATAGCTATTTTATAAGTGCTATAGCATTATAGTTTTATACATGTGTTATCTATTTTACAAGCGTGATAGCATTGTGTTTCTATACCCACGACAACTATTTTACAAGTGTGATAGCACTACTTTTTTATGCTCACGACACTAATTTATAAGTGCGATCGCATAATGTTTTTATACTCATAATAGACATCTTATAAGTCTGATACAACAATGTTTTTGTACTCACAATATTTATTTTATAAGTGCGATTGCACTAAGTTTTTGTACTTTCGATAGCTCTAGTGTTTTAAAAGTATGATAGCACTATATTTTATAATTATTATACATATGAGCTTTTATATGTGTGACAACACTAAACTATACTTGAAATAGTTATTTTTTTAGAGGTGCGATAAAATATGATTAAGAGATGCGATAACACATATCTAGTCATGTGATAGATATGCTTGTAGAAGTTCGATGGTTATACATGTGATTGCTTTATATACTTGTGATAGCTATGCATGTGATAGCCTTATACATGTGATAGATATACAAGCATAGCTTTATATTTGAGATGGCATGTTAGAAGTGTAATAGCCTTAAACATGTGGAAGCCATAAAGATGTGATAGCTTTGCTTTACACATTTTATTGCACATTGTTAAGTATTTGACTGGCTTTTCCTAAAACCAAGATGAGTTTTTTGAATTTAAAAGCGTAAAAATTAATTATTTCAAGGATGGTAAGTGAACATGCACAGGATCTCTAATATGGCTAATTATTCTAAATGTGAATATAATTAAGCTAGATAACAGTAAAGTGGAATAAAGTAGAAAGAGATCACATCGACATTTTTATACTAGTTTGGACCTCCCATCCTACGTTCAATATCAAAGCTCCCCTTCGGCTTTCCACTAATCAATCACCCCCACTTAGAATGGAGGAATAGGGGTTATAAGAGTTTGCTGCCTTGACAATACTGTATTCTATCAACATGGATTTTGACTTCTATTACAGACTTCCTATAATCTCCTCTTTTATGTGAATGGGTGAAAGCCCGTGAGTTTATAGAAATAGATCACCAAGGAATATAGACAGTTCTTGGTGATGTTGAAAGCAAGCTTAGAAATTTTGAAAGCACTATATTTTAGAGCAAGAAAGAATATTATGAAACAAGAAATTCAATTGATTAAAATCTAGCTTGGCTATGCATAAATAAATTTGATTCTCCTTCCAAAGTTGCAATCCATTGATGAAAACTATTTAAGAAGGAGTCGCAAAAGATGGAAAAGAGGATATGTGTCTTTTCAAAATATTATTGCTATAAATAGCTTATATGTTAGGATTAAATAGTCAGATGTCCGATTTTTATAAATATTTTTCCAAAGAAGAAACATTTCAAAAATCCATGACCCTAGACCTTTGGGTTTATATTCAGATGTCTGACTTTTGAAAATGTTTTTGTAGAGAAGAAACTATTTAAAAATTCATGAACTCAGATGTCTGGATTATAAAGTCAGATGTCTAACTTTTGAAAATAAAAGCCTCGAAAGAATTTAGTTCAAAAATGCAAGTTTTCAAACATTTGAGTTTTGTTACTAGACGTTTGGGAACTTAGGAGATTTAATAATTGTTGAAAATTGTCCTTTGACTATTTAAAATCATTTTGATACAAACATGTTAACTCATATCACACTCATATCACTCGTAGGAGATTATACGTGCATATAAGACATTAATACAAGGATATGTCTCTTAAACAATTTTTTTCATGTGAGCTCTTTTTTGATATGTCATTGTAGCTTATTGATTCTTCGATGTTCTCATGTCTCCAAATGTATGTATTCAAAGCTTTTTTGATCATTATGTACCTGCATTTTAGCTTAGAGATTCTTCGATATGATTGTATAACTGTTGTCATTAAAGTCCAACACTCCAACAAGAGAGGTTCTACCAAAAAATAAATTTAGCACAAATTCATTAAGTTTATACGAAATAAACTACATACTTGATTTATGAGTAGATGGCTACATGAGAACTTAATTGTATAGTTGATGTTATCTATTTTTTTAACCAAGCATATTTTCACTGGAATCAGAGCATAATGATAAAGAGAAACGATTCACGGACTTAAGAGCATGCTAAGAAATACAATGGGAACATACTCAAGAAAGTTCAGAGCCATTGAAACAAAAGAGGCCACTCGGTGTCGAGCCCATCCACTCGGTACCATCCGCTTTTATTGCACTTTGGACCTCTAAAACCTCTTGTACATGGAGCTCTAACGCAAGTGATCATCACTAGGAGCATTCTTTAAGAAATAGAAGAACAACTCTAAGGATATTCTAGAAGAAAGCAAAGAAAGCAGAAAAGGACAAGCGATACCAGAGCCTATCAGAAATAACCAATCTCAAAGGAAAAGTGATCAAAACATAGTGGATTGGAGATAGAAGAACAAATGGAAGGAGTATAGGAGATTTCCCCTCATAAAAGCAAGTCTTTACCGAGTATAACCACTCGGTACCAAGTGGTATTTATTAATGTTTGGGCCTATTTCTCACTTCTACATACTTGGGCTCGGATCTGGACCTAATACTTCATGAGCCTCTGGTTCTACTAAACGATTTCCCTATAAATATGGACCCTATGCTTGCTAGAGAATGACTTTGGCACTTTATCCTTTTCATCTCCTATCTTTCCTCCATCAAAGTCACTAAGGAAGCTACTATTTTCTATTCTAGGATTTAGATCACTAAATTCCTTATACTGGCAACTCTAAATCTCTCTCAAATCTTGACTAAATAAAAGCTACAATGGACATAGGCAAAGACTGCCGAACCACTTTAAAAATCTTGTTGTTCCTATTATTTTTCATATACTTTTTGCTAAATATAAACAATTCCACAGGTCTTTGGATATTGATCCATTTTCTGCATCGACATTTTCATGCTATCACTGAGAATTGAACTTAGGATTAGATCTAGCTTGCCGTTTTAGGTTTTGAGAGATCCAGATTTTAGATCTAGAGGATTTTCTTTAAGAATTTGGAAACTTATTGATAGGAACCAATGGCACCTAGGAAGATGGAATATCAATTGGGACGGCTGCTGGTACAAAAGGAGAAGTAGTCAGTAGAGTTGAAGGAAATGCTCACCTAATGGAATTCAGTAACCAAAGGGTTGTACCAAGATAATCTACTGAATTGGAGATGGTTACTATGGTGGAATTTGACAAGATGATGTAGGAGCTGAATCAGAAGATGGTGAATTGTCATAGAGCTTTTATTGAAAAGATGGATGCTTACTAACCCAGTAGCTATGGAGACCCAAGAGGAGCAGAAACGAAATCACACCTGGACCGAAAGAGGAAAACTCCTCTATTCCTGGTCAAAACAGACGAGAAGGAAGCAGAAGCAGAAGAAGGACTTGTTAAAGAAATTAAAGGGCTTGCTGGAGGAAGTAGGAAGACTCCTACATCAAAAGTTCAACCCATTACCAACTAAAATCTGGTCGGTATCGAGAGGCTTTTTGGAGCTCCTAAAAAACATGAGGGTGAAGCTTTGGAACAATCTGATTTGGAAGACAACCTGTAGCACGATGAAGATGATTATGACCTTGTTGTTGAAATTTAATTCACTAGAGTTTAAGAAGGTGCTACGCAGCCAATCAGGTGCCAGAAACAACCTAAGGGAGTGGTTCTCCTGGAGATAGAAGAACCTAAATGTCGTCGAGCAGGTCGAAACCTTTTGCAAAGTTAAACATTCGGTGCAGCTCTTGATGCTCAACCATCAAAGTTTCATGACAACAAGGAGTATATTACTGATATAGTTAAGCGACTACTGGAAGAAAAGAAGTGGAGAAAAAAAAGACTAGGGTTCTGCACCAAGCAGAACTCCATTCATGGAGAACATTCCAAGGGAAGAGTATCCGAAGAATTTTATGATGCCGACAATGCTATCATATAATGGGAATACTGATCCAAGGCAGCACTTACTCAAGTATGAATGGCATATGGATGGTGCCAGGGCAACTAATGTTATTTCGTGTAGTTGTTTTCCTTTTTTCTTGGAGTGTGTTGCATCTATATGTTCACTACGCTCACGCCGAGATCCATATCGACTTTGAATGAGTTGGCTAGGTAATTCTTGAAGTAATTTTGACTTCATGTTTCTCAACCTAAGAACATGATGTCTTGTCGAGCCAATCTCAAGGACCTAAGGAGTTACTGAAAGAGTTCTTGAATTGGTTTAGTATTGTTGTTACAAAATGAGTAATCCCAAGGAGGATCTAGTATTTATGGTGTTAGTCCAGGACATACATCCAAACATGGATTTAGTCAAGTAATTGAATATGAAACAATCAATGATTATGTAGGAGTTCCACCGAAAGGCTAATCAATTTATGTGGTTGGAGAAGACGAATCTAGCTGTAGGGAAGGCTAAAGATAACTAGTCGAAGGAAGTTATCCAAAGAAATATGGCAATTAAACAGTTGGAGAAAGCTCTGGTAGCATGGCGGTTAATGTTGAAAAATTTGGAAACCAGAAGAAAAAGGATCAAGGCACTAGCAGTAGACGTAACGAGATCAAGAACTGCCAACGAAATATAAGGCCGAAAGACTGTACGCCTCTAAATGACATGCTGGAAAAGATATACCTTGCTACTGTATAGGAAAGTTTCTTCGGAAAATACGGTTGTTTCCATGAAACCTATAGACACAACACGAAAGAGTGTCAACATTTGAAGGGTCTCATTGAAGAATTGATAATTGTGAATAAGCTCCAGTAGCATGTTAAAGAATCATAGGAAGGTGGTCAAGCTGCAAGACCCAAAAGGTCGTCTTCCCAAGAAAATCAATCGATACCTAACAGTGAAGGGCCTAGGCGAGATTATGGGAGGTTAATTATTAGCACAATAATATAAGGACCTCATCCAGTGGAGAAAAGCTGGAATTAGATGGAACGGTATGCAAGCTCGTTAAAGTACATACCTCATGGGAGTTGTAACACACCAGATTTTGGTTTAACATTATTCAGGATATTTAATTAGATAAATTAAATAGAATAATGTAATTGATTAGGGAGATGAGATTAATAAATCCAATGGCTCTGTCTTAATGAATGAACTAAAATAAGACTTAATTAAATTAAGAATGAGGAATTTCCTAAGGGGTAAACTAGGAAATGAGGCTACATTCCTTAGTATAAATCCATCCCTCCACCTTAATAAACTATTACTCTCTCACTCATAACTCCTCACTATATTTTGGCTTGCCATTAAAAATTCAAGGAAGAAGATGAAATCAACTAAAAGCTAAGGAATTAAATCTAGGAAATTATCTTATTCTCCAATTAACTAATCAAGGTGAATAATAGTGTAAATCATCTCATTTTCACTTGTTTTGTTTGGTTATAGATAGTAACCGAATTTATTTTGCTGTGTTGATCATGTTTGGATCTGATAATCATTGTTTTGATAGAATAATGATTTATGGTGATTTATTGGGATTTTTATGGAATTAAAATGATGGGTTTTGGTGTAAAAATCTTAGAAGACGACCTCCAAATGGTTTGATTTTTGGATATGTTGTGTAAAATGTAATTTTGGAGATGGATTTTTAATTTCATAATTTTTGGAGTTAATAGGAATATTTTATGAATTTCCTAAGATGAAAAAGGCATTTATTTTGGGTTTTAATTATTAAAAATAATAAAATGATGAATTTTGCCCCCAAAATGTTTATATGATGAAGAAAATGTTATTTCATATTTTAGGTGAATTTTTGAGATTTTTCCCTACAGATTTTGATTTATTTTGAATTTTCTAAGTTAAAAGGCTTAATAATTATATTAAAATATTGATATAATTAATTATTTTCAAAGTAATTTCAGAAATAATAATTCTAAACTGCAGCAGCTTTTTTGCAAAGATATGTCTTTAACCAATAGAAATTTGATAAAGAATTGATAAGGTTTGTCCTTAACCAATATGAATTAGACAAAGCATTTGTGTGGCATTTTCCACTTATTTACGACTCTACCACTGAACCTTCCACCTTGGAACCTAAACCCTCCGTCATTATGCCTTCCGCAGTATTTCTGCAGCTTTCTGCAGCGTTTTTGTTGAACCCTTCATCATTATACCTTTCGCAGCATTTCTGCCGCTTTCTACAACGTTTTTGATGAACCTTTCGTCATTATACCTTTCGCAGCATTTCTGCAGCTTTCTGCAACGTTTTTGATGAACCTTTCGTCATTAAAATCTTCCACATAGATAACCCTTCATCATTAAACCTTCCGCAGCGTTACTGGACCTTTCTGCAGCGTTTTAGTGAACCCTTCGGCCTTGTCGAAAGCAACCTTTTGGCCTTGCTGGAAGCTACCATAACGGTTATAAACGCTACGGAAAACCTTTTGGCCTTGCCAAAGCTACCTTTTGGAAGCAGGTAAACGCTACGGAAAACCCTTCGGCCTTGCTGGAAGCTACTTTCGGAGCGGTTGTAAACGCTACGGAAACCCTTTTGTAGGAGTTTTTTCAGCTTTGTTTGTAAAACTACAAATATGCATAAGTTTCTAACCGTAAGCCCATTTTTCTATTGTGACCACTCTACGGAAAGGTAAACCATCATTTGAACACAACAGAATAGGTTAGAGACCTTAATTTTATGCCTATAAAAAGTTATGGATAAAACAAAGTTTTATATTTCCAAAAGGGGTTGTTTTCTTTGATTTCGAATATGTTTGCTTGGTTTTCTTTGCTTTCGAAGGAGTTGTAAGAACTGTTTTCTTTTGACCAAGTTTTATATTTTCGAAAGGTTGAATTTAAAGTATTATAAGGCAGAGGAGCCTAATGTTTTTAAGAGCTTTTGAAGGAGTCTCCTTCAATGATTTCGAAAGGTTTATTAAAGGATATGAAGGAGTTACCATCAATACTTTTGAAGGGTTTTATTAAAAAGGTTTTAAAGGAGTACCTTCAATGTTTTTGAAAGGTTGTTTAAAGATTTTAAACAAAAGTTTCGAATATAAGGACTAGGCAGATAGCCTAAATGTTTTAAGTTATAAAGGACTTCAAGTTATTTTAAAGGATAGTTAATCCTTATTGAACATCATCAACGTCATTTTGAGTAAAGTATATATAGCATGGAAAAAATGGTTTAGAATAAAGCTAAAGATATATTTTCCTTGTATATTTATGATTTGACGAACTAAATCATTTTGAAAAGGTTTTCAAGGAAAATTTTGAAGGGCAGTTAACTCAAATATTATGTAGAGCAGTTAGCTCAGATATTTTGAATGGTAGTTTACCCAAAATAAAATTCGGACATTCAGCTCATTTAAATTCGGATAGTTAGTCCATTTTGCGGGCAGTCAGCCTAGAGGACAGTTAGTCCAGATAGAGCAGTCAGCTCTGATATGAACAAATAGTTCATTTTTAGCATAACAGACCTTTCTAATTTTTAAGGACAGTTAGTCCAAATAGAGCAGTCAGCTTTGATATGAAAAGATAATTCATTTTTAGCATAACGGACCTTTCTAATTGTTAAGGACAGTTAGTTCACCCTTTTTTTCCTGTTTTGGGCAGATAGCCCATTATCTAGCATAAATGAATATTGTTATTTTGGTAAAATCAGAATTCAGGACAGATAGTCCTGTAAAGAACAGATAGTTCAGATTTTAGACCGATAGTCTATTTTAATTCCTGTTTTAGCATAATGGATATTACTATATTATTCTTATAATCAGTTGATTAACCAGTTAGGTTGCTAGAAAGGATTTGCAAATTATATGTTTTGAAAAGGGATACCGGTGAGGGGAAAACCCGTTCCGCTAAGCGGCGTGGTCTCACTAGATATCCATTTGGTTTGGGATGATAGACTATTATTCATACTAGGCTTTATGTATGAATCGAAGTTTTTATTTTTCCCTTAAACTCTCGGGTACTCAATTGATGTTGAGTAGTTTGAGATTTAGGGTTTTCAGGTTTTCTTAGACAAATAAAGCTTCTAGAGGCATGCATGAGGCAGCTAGTTATTTAGAGTTTTCTTTTCCACTGTGTATTTAGATGTAAAGGCAGATTTATTAGCCTTACTATATACTCTGATTAACCAATGGGGCATCTTCAAATGTCGCTCTTGGCGTATGTGTAATGATTATATTTTGTTAAACACGGTTAACGTTTTGAGATTATGTAATGAACATGAAATGTTTTGATTTGAATGTGGAAATATGTTTTTGAATTGTTAATTTTTTCCCATATTCTTGTGATCTGTTTATCAATGTATCTAGCCACCGTATTTGGTCGTCGTAGATTAATAACTATGGATGCATGCAGCATCCATAACCATTAGTTTTGGACCTCCAAGTAGGGGGATGTTACAAGTTGGTATCAGAGCATAGGTTTATGATAAAACAAAAAATAAACCAAACGTTTTAAAACATAATCCTAATGAATTAAAGAATAAGATTGGGGTTTGGGTTAACATTATAGTAGCGTACTTGTATTTGCTATATATATATATATATAAGTACATGTTCCCCCCTCTCTCTCTTAGATTGTTCTTTTGTATCTTACTGAGGCTTGTATGTAGATTTACGAGAGAGAAGATATGGAAATAAGAAATGGAAGAGGAAATCTAGGTGGAGGAAGCACCACAACAAATGGTAATGCTCAACCTAATACTAGGCGGACCCAAGGTCGACATGCTAATGCTAATCCAAATGCAGAGGCAAATGTAGGTGCAAGAACCCCGCTAGTAGATATGGGGATGATGTATCAGTTCTTCGTCAACTTGATGCAAGCCGGAGCAACTGCAGGGGTAGTTGGAGGTAATGCTGTGAATATTGGAGGAGCCAACCCTGTGGCCCCAATTGGCAATAACTATGCCAAGCTGAGCAGGGATTAAAACAGTTTAGGAGGAAAGCCTTTTCATGGTACATAGAATGCTGTTGAGGTTGAGAACTGGGTTTTGAACTGTGAAAGGGTCTTTACATATTTGGGCTTAGAAGATGGAGAGAAGAGAAGGCCGGCCTCTAGACAGTTGCAAGGGTTAGCGCTTCACTGGTGGAACAGTGTGACAGTCGGAGTTCCAGAGGAAAAGCTGACATAGGCTGATTTTAGAAGAAGGTTTGAGCATAGGTTCTTGTTCGAGGTTGCCAAGTCGTCATTGATGAGGAAGTTAATGGATCTTGTATAAGGAGGGATGTAAGTGATCGAGTATGCTACTAAGTTTGATGAGCTATCTCGATATGGTTATGCCTTGGTTGACACTGTTGTTAGAAGGAATGAAATATTTATCGGAGGATTGAGGCCAGAGCTTAGTAGAATGGCTATGACTCATATTAGGGAGCCTTGTCATATAGTGGTAGAGATGATTATTCGCCATGAGGAGACGCTTTCTATGTTTGTTAGGGAGAAACCAGTTGAGCTCCAGGGCCTTCAGGGAAAGAAAAGGAAATTCTTCAGGAGGAAAGGAGCCTAGAAAGGGGATGCTGCCAAGAAAGCAAAGGCTGATTTAGTGTGTTATAAGTGTGATAAGAAGGGCCATTATGCCAATGAGTGCAAATCTAGTAAAGGAAAGAAGCCTGTAGAGAAGAAGAATGTGAAATGCTACAACTGTGATCAAGTTGGGCATTGTAAGAAACAGTGTGCAGAGCCAGTTCGGGCAGACAGAGGGAAGGTGTTTTCTATTGGACTACTGTCTTCTTCTAGACCTACTGCCGCAGAGAAAGGGAAAACTGTGATGGAAGGTACACTTTTGATTCAGAGCATACCAGTTAGAGTGCTTTTTGATACCGGTGCATCACACTCATTTATATCACAGTATTTGGTTGATAGGTTATGTATAGAACCCACATACCTTGTTACTTCCTTAAGGGTTGCAAATCCTATAGGAGGGCATGCAACTCTAGGGATGAGATGTGACCAGTTAGAACTTGATTTGTTAGGTCACATGTTTGCATGAAGTTTGTATGTTTTTGATTTCATAGATTTTGGGATCATTTTGGGTATGGATTGGTTGGGTAAGTATGAGGCTAGGATATTTTGCCAGGATCGGGAAATATCGTTGAGGCACCCAGATAGTCATAACCGAATCATTTTTCTCAGTGGAGAATTCCAGTAAGAGTGTTTGTGCTTTGTTAAGTGCCTTGGAGGTGGGAGATGACCTTAGTCAGGTTCGTGTAGCAAGAGAATTTGCAAATGTATTTCAGTCGGTCACTGGATTACCACCGAAAAGTACAGTAGAGTTTCAGATAGACCTTGTATCGGGAGCTGAACATATCAGTAGACCACCTAGCAGAATGTCGCCGACAGAGATGAAGGAATTGAAGGTGCAGCTAGTGGATCTTGAGGGAAGGAATTTTATTAGACCAAGCAGTTAGCCTTGGGGAGCGGCCGCGGTGTTTGTTAAGAAACAAGATGGGTCGTTAAGGATGTGTGTCGACTACCGTAAGCTAAACAAGAGGACGATCAAGAATAAGTATCCTTTGCCGAGAGTTGATGACTTATTTGATCAGTTGAGTGGAGCCAGAGTGTTTTCCTAATTAGACTTGGCGACAGGTTTCCATCAACTAAGGGTGGTAGAGGACAGTATCCTATTGATGACGTTTCGAACCAGATATGGATCATATGAATGGTTAGTGATGCCATTTGGATTGACAAATGCACTTGCTTTCTTCGTTGATTTGATGAACCGAGTTTTCTGAGAGCACTTGGATAGGTTCGTATTGGTATTCATAGATTATATTTTAGTATACTCAAAAGATGAAAGACGGCGTGAGATTCATCTTAGGGTGGTGTTGGAGACGTTGAGGAAAAATCAACTAAAAGCAAAATTTTCCAAGTGTCATTTTTGGAAGAAAGAGTTTAAGTTTCTTGGTCATGTGGTTTCAGAGAAGGGATTGTCAGTCGATCCAGACAAGATCGAAGCTGTGAACAATTGGAAGAGACCAGAAACGGTGACCGAGATCAGAAGTTTTCTTGGACTTGCTGGCTATTACCGGAGTTCATCAAGGATTTTTTGCGAATAGCAACGCCTTTGACTATGCTTACCTAGAAGGAAGTGAAGTTTGTTTCGTCCGGAAAATGTGAGGGAGCATTCCTTAAGATAAAGCATTTGCTGACCAATGTTCTAGCATTAGTAGTTCCAAATGGTAACCAAGGGTTGGTGGTATATACAGATGCATGTGGGATTGGATTGGGAGCAGTATTGATGCAGAAGGGCAAAGTTATTGCTTACGCATCTAGGCGGCTTAGACCACACGAAGTAAGGTATCCTACTCATGACTTGGAGTTGGCAGTGGTAATTTTTGCCTTGACCTATTCTCTCAGAAGGAGTTGAATATGTGACAGCAAATATAGCTGGAATTTTTGGCTGCTTATGATTTTGATATAGAATATACCTTGGGAAAGGCAATAAAGTAGCAGATGCCCTCAGCAGAAGACATCAGAATGTGGTGTTGGGTATGTTGGTGGAGTGGAAAGATCTGGAAGCTTTGACCAGTTGTGGTGTGCAGTTAAGATCGACTGCTAGTCTTACTCAGAGTACTACTATGTTGTCCTGTTTGGAAGTTCGACCCATACTGATCGAGAAAATTGCTTCTAAACAGAAGGAGGATCCATTATTAGATGAGAGGATCAAAAGGCTTGAGGTTGGAACCGAGGTTGATGATTTGAAATATTTTTATCTTGACTAGAGAGGATGGTTGAGAAAGAAGGGACGATTATGTGTTCCGGATGTGAAGAACTTGAGAAGAGAAGTTCTTGAGGAATGTCATCGATCCAAGGTTATGATTCATCCTAGAGGACCAAGATGTTTCAAGGTATGAAGAGGAGCTTCTATAGGGAAGGCATGAAGAAGGATGTTGGCTTGTGGGTTAGGCAGTGTGTTAACTATCAACAAGTAAAAGACGAACATCGAAAGCTTAGTGGGTTACTTCAGCCTCTAGATATTCCAGTTTGGAAATGAGATTCGATATCCATGGATTTTATAGATGGGTTGCCAAGGTCAAGTAAAGGAAATGAGAGTATATGGGTTATTGTAGATAGGTTGACTAAGAGTGCTCATTTCATTCAAGTAAAGTCAACCAGAACGGCACCTATTTTAGCGAAGTTGTTCATGAAGAAATAGTTAGAATTCATGGGATTCCCAGTAGCATAGCCAGCGATAGGGATGCATTATTTACTAGCGAATATTGGAGGAGTCTACAAGAGGTACTAGGTACCAAGCTCAAGATGAGTACATCTTATCACTTACAGACAGATGGGCAGACAGAGAGAGTCAACAAGGTACTTGAGGAATTGCTAAGAGCTTGTGTACTGGACTTTAGTGGATCTTGGGTGGACCACCTACATTTGATTGAGTTTTCCTATAATAATAGCTATTAGACTATTATATGAATGGCGTCTTTTGAAGCTTTGTATGGAAGACCATGCAAATCGTCGGCATGTTGGTTAGAGACTGGAGACAAATTGGTCTTAGGCCCGGATTTGGTTAGAGAGGTGTCAGAAAAGATTGAATTAATCCGAGGAGGGATGAAGGAAGCTCAATCCAGGCAGAAGAGTTACGCAGATAAGAGGCATAAAGACCTAGAGTTCTCAGTGGGAGATAGGGTTTTCATTAAAGTATCACCAATGAAGGGTGTGGTATGGTATGGAAAGTCGGGAAAGTTGGCCCTAAGATATTGTTGGACCATTCCAGATTTTAGAAAGGATTGGAAAACTTGCTTACAGAGTAGAGTTGCCGAGCAGTATGGCAGTTGTCCATAAAGTATTCCATGTGTCTCATCTTCGCAAGTATGTGCATGATCTAGAGGCCACTATTCCTCAGACAGAGTTGGAGGACTTACTAGTAGAGCTCGATTTGACTTTTGTTAGACAACCAATTCGGGTTGTAGCGAGAGATGAGAAAAGATGGAGGACCAAGACAGTCAAGTTGGTGAAAGTTCAGTGGAGCGACAACGAGAAGGACTGTACTTGGAAGATAGAGGACAGGATTCGAGATGTGTATCCTGATCTGCTTTGAGGTTATGCTCTATATTTGTTTTATATAGACTTATTAGCTGGTAGGGCATACTAGCTTATATTTGCATAGTTGTTATGCTTGTTTGTAGTCCTTACTGAATTTCGAGGACGAAATTCTCTACGAGGGGAGCCTATAACACCCTGATTTTTGTTTAACATTATTCAGCATATTTAATTAGATAAATTAATAAAATAATGTGATTGATTAGGGAGATGAGATTGATAAATCTAATGGTCGTGTCTTAATGATTGAACTAAAATAAGACTTAACTAAATTAAGAAGGAGGAATTTCCTAAGGGGTAAACTAGGAAATGAGGCTACATTCATTAGTATAAATCCCTCCCTCCACCTTAATAAACTTTTACTCTCACTCATAACTCCTCACTATATTTCGGTCTGCTATTAAAAGCTCACGGAAGAATTGGAAATCAACTAAAAGCTAAGGAAATAAAGCTAGGAAATTATCTCATTCTCCAATTAACTAATCAAGGTGAATAATGGTGTAAATCATCTCATTTTCACTTATTTTGTTTGGTTATAGATAGTAACCGAATATATTTTGCTGTGTTGATCATGTTTGGATCTGATAACCATTGTTTTGATAGAATAATGATTTATGGTGATTTATTGGGATTTTGATGGAATTAATATGATGGGTTTTAGAGTAAAAACCTTAGCAAACAACCTCCAAATGGTTTGAGTTTTTGATATGTTGTGTAAAACGTAATTTTGGAGATAGAATTTTAATCTCATAATTTTCGGAGTTAATAGGAATATTTTATGAATTTCCTAAGGTGAAAAAGGCATTTATTTTGGGTTTTAATTATTAAAAATAATAAAATGCTGAATTTTGCCCCGGAATTTTTTTGTGACGAAGAAAATGTTATTTCATATTCTAGGTGGATTTTTTAGATTTTTCCCTACAGATTTCGATTTATTTTTAATTTTCTAAGTTAAAAAGGCTTAATAATTTCGAATTAATTTTAGAAATAATAGTTTTGATCTGCAGCAGCTTTTCTGCAAAGATATGTCTTTAACCAATATAAATTTGATAAAGAATTGATAAAGTTTGTCCTTAACCAATAGGAATTAGACAAAACATATGTGTGGTAGTTTTCCACTTATTTACGACTACCATTGAGCCTTCCACCTTAGAACCTAAACCCTTTGTCAATATACCTTCTGCAACATTTCTGCAGCGTTTTTGATGAACCCTTCGTTATTATATCTTCCGCAGCATTTCTGCAGCTTTCTGCAGCGTTTTTGCTGAACATTTCGTCATTATACCTTCTGCAGCATTTCTGCAGCTTTCTACACCGTTTTTGATGAACTTTTCATCATTAAAACCTACCACATAGATAACCCTTCATCATTAAACCTTCCGCAGCATTTCTGGACCTTTCTGCAGCGTTTTTTTGAACCTTTCGTCCTTGCCCGAAGCTATCTTTTTGTAGCGGTTATAAGCGCTACGGAAAATCTTTCGGCTTTGCAGATACCTTTTGGTAGCATTTATAAACGCAATGGAAACCCCTTCGGTCTTGCTGGAGGTTACTTTCGGTACCGACAGTAAAGGCTACAGAAAATCTTTTGTAGCAGGTTTTCTCAGCTTTGTTTGTAAAAGTACAAATAGGCATAACTTTCTAACCGTAAGCTCATTTTTCTGTTGTGACCACTCTACGGAAAGATAAACCATCATTTGAACACAACAGAATAGGTTAGAGACCTTAATTTTACGCTTATAAAATGTTATGGCTAAAACAAAGTTTTATATTTCCAAAAGGGGTTGTTTTCTTTGCTTTCGAATATGTTTGCTTGGTTTTCTTTGCCTTCGAAGGAGATGTAAGAATTGTTTTCTTTTGACCAAGTTTTCTATTTTCAATAGGTTGAATTTAATGTATTATAAGGCAGGGGAGCCTAATGTTTTTATGAGCTTTTGAAGGAGTCTCCTTCAATGATTTCGAAAGGTTTGTTAAAGGATATGAAGGAGTTACCTTCAATAATTTCGAACGGTCTTATTAAAAAGGTTTCAAAGGAGTACCTTCAATGTTTTCGAAATGTTGTTTAAATATTTTAAACAAAGGTTTCGAATATAAGGACTAGGCAGATAGCCTAAATGTTTTAAGTTATAAAGGACTTTAACTTATTTTAAAGGATAGTTAATCCTTATTGAACATCATCAACGTCATTTTGAGTAAAGTATATATAGCATGGAAAAAATAGCTTAGAGTAAAGCTAGAGATATATTTTCCTTGTATATTTATGATTTGACGGAATAAATAATTTTGAAAAGGTTTTCAAGGAAAATTTTGAACGACGGTTAGCTCAAATATTATGTAGAGCAGTTAGCTCAGATATTTTGAATGGTAGTTAACCCAAAATAAAATTCGGGCAGTCGGCTCTGTAAGGACCCGATTCTTCGACTTCCGAAAACCGACATCGATACGTCCACTGTATCAACTGCCGAGCAACGAATGTCGGAAAACCGAATTCTTAGGGTTTTAAAAAGAAGAAAACGGAAGAAAAGATAGAAGAAGAAGAAAGAAGAAGAACAGAACAACATCAGAACAGAAAACAATATCAGAATCTTACACATCGCAGCGACACAATGTATAATAAATAAACACTAGTCTTTTAAAACAAAGAGCTATATCAGTTTATACATACATCAATCATCAGAGTCAATATACAACAATGGATAGTTATATAAACTTGTCCTCATACAGAATACACAACGGAATAAATAATATCAGATACAAATACTACGTCTCGTCATCCAGCTTATCTCCAAAGCTCCAGAATATCCTGATAACATAACTCTAGGCTGCCCGTGTGGAAATTGGTGGGCACCCAGAGTTTAGAAGGGAAACAATAAACTCCGAGTCAGTCATGGTGACTGGTGTGAGATCGTAAAACAGTTATTCTTTATAACAACAAAATAATTTTGAAGTCAATTCGACATGCTTTTGGAAAATGAAACTACCATAAGACCTCCCGCCACACACACAATGCAAACGCAGAATTGGAGGAGATTTCTTCTTATGATAGTCAAAGATGCTTACTACGCAAAATCAAATCCTTTTTGATATTATTATTAGTGCATAGTGTAGAAAACATTTCGAAAGTATAATATTAATCTTAGCCAACATACGACCAGTATCGTATGCCTACTATAGCTACTATGTTCAATAGAAGGTTACCGCCACATTCCATAGCAGGTAATACAACTAAAACCGTACACGTCACGTATTGTTTCTTTGGATTTCCAACAAATGGTCAGGCTAAGGAACTTCCTATGCCACGATGGGTACGTCCCTGGAATAGACGACCCGAGAACCTAACCGGATCTCTGCCAACACAAGGTCGGGTTACCTCTGCAAAAATAGGTAACTATTGACACGCGTATGCCATCCCCCGATCGTCACCGATCTTCCCGAGGATCCCCGATTCGCAACAAACCACATAATAATAATGCAAAAACCACATAGGTTAAGTATCTGGGCTCCATACCATGATACCTCCTCTATCCAGAAGGAATGACATACACTAAGGGGCGCTACTCCCTAGAACCTTGCCGCATCCTTCATGGTTTGACCATTTCCGGGGTGTGAGGCTCGACGAAGTCTCGTCCACAAAGCTACGCTTCTCAAAAAGCCATGCTTCGGGTCAAACAAAAATGATCAACCTATGATCATAAAGATATAAGATCAAACAAATGATCATATCGCAAATGATCAAACACTGATCATTTCACAGCAACACTCAGTATGCCACGTTACCAAATTGGGAATATATTGCTGATAAATTTCAACTACATAACCTCTGAGCTCGTACGTCTCAGAGAAGGGTGTTAAGCTAAGAGAATAAATTCTCCGCCACCAACAGAAATGTATTTGAAAGGAATCAGCTTTATATCTCAAATTGTAACGTCAGACATACAATCCATACAAGTCTGTTCCGGGATCGAACAGAACCGAAGGCACTTCTCACGAAGCCCTTGCATATCCGGATAATTTTCTAATCACGTCCGGACTTCCCGTCACTAAGGGTGATAAAACCTCTAAATCGGAGATCAGCCGATGTAGAGTAACTCGACGGTAATCCTTCCGTTTTCAAAAATATCCGGTCTTCAACACCGGTCTTCGAATGCAATTCATAATGACGTATCACATATTCGGAATGGGTTATACGACCCCATGGTCCTTTCCCGGCTAACCCGAATAGTGAGCGCTTATTCAAAAATAAGTGTGGCATTCAAATTCATCCAATTCACAACAAATACCATTCAAGGTAATTATTGATAGTCGGTTATTTAACTATCAGTAAAGATGCGCAACATCATCAGATTCCAAATAATTTTCCAAATTATTTATTTCCCAAAAATATCTTTACAAGATATAAAATTTCCACACTTAACCGTTTGAAAACAAATTTCAAATATTCACTTTTCAATTTATCTTTAAAAGATAAAGTTTCAAACCCTTCGTTTCATATTGGAAAAGCAATTCCATACTTATTTAAAATAAGTAATTCACAAATCTATTTATTTTCAACATTTGAAAATATTCGATATACTTAAATCAAAATTAAGTATAAATTCATTCTGTAAGGAAATCATTTATTTTAACAACATCTATTTGAGTCAAAACGAATGTTACGTAAAACATCGTTACGACGACTCAAAATCACTAGTATAGGGATTCGAAAATTAAGATAGATATATAAATCCCAATACTACATCAAAACATTTCCTTTCGGAAATCATTTACTATAACAACGGTGTTATAGTCCATCATTTCCTTATTTTTCGAAAACGTCTATTTCAACAATAAAAATGTTGAAATCTATGTATTCGATATCATAATACATTTTAAAAACATCTTTAAATGTTTAACTTCATTTTCAATGTCACTTTTCCAAAACTATCCATTTTACTTAACGATATATTCACTATCCAAAATCGTGAATATACTTCACTAATTACATTTCACTACTTTCTACACATTTTATTTCAATAATAATTCGCTATCCAAAATCGCGAATATATCTCCTTTAACAACCTTCTATATTTAATTTATCAAATCCAATTGATTTCGAATTTATAAAACAACGTTTATAAATTCACCTTTCTATTTTCTAACAACTTCAATTTAATAAATCTCCTTTATTAACAATTTGATTCATAACTCAAATCTTATACCAACACTCCATAATTATAAGTTAAATACTCATAATTCCTTTATTTTACAAAATCATTTCCATTTATAAGTTCACAATTTATAAATTTCATTTATTTATAAATCCTTAAAAATTCATTTTAACGCTTATAAAAACTCGTTTTATAATACTAACATTTTAAAGTTATAAATATCAATCTTGTACATCTTTTACATACATCGGTTTCAATAATTAAAAAATTCCAATTAAAACCATTTTATAAATTTCTTAACTATTTATTTCAAAAGAAATTACCTTTTGGTTATAATTCACAAATCTTAACTTTTATAACTTTAAAATCTTAACGTTTATAAATCAATTCAAAAATTCCATAAAACGTATATTTTCAAAAATCACTTTAAAATCCTTTTAAAATAAAAGTCGTTATTTTTAAACTTCAAAACTTGAATCCGATGATGCAACAGCATCAATTAGTCAATCATAACAACAAACATCATATATCAACATATGATAACAGAATATACATCAATATCTGTAAATAAATAAATACTGGTGAGGAATCCAGTTGGATCCCTCCAACCTGTTTCCCTGCATCCACAGACGTTAGCACAATACCAATTCCACTTCGAGGTGGAATATCGCGGTATATGGGTTTTATAAAAAATATCCGCTTACTAACAGCGCAATAGGGTCTCATCCGCTATACGAGGCGGGAAATCAATCAATCCAATATATACATATGCCAATATGTATATATTGCTATATATATAGATATATCCTACTATATCTAATATCACATCCAATAGCAATCATCAATCAATAAATAACAGCAATACCAAATATATTTTGAGTGAGAAAAATCTCACCTTAGCTTTTTTTTTATTTTTTGCGATCCCATTTCATTTCCAGCTTGATTCTCGATTTATAGACCTTGTATAAACAATTTATAAAATTTATAAATATTCGAACATATCGAATAATAAATTCTCATTTGACTATTTTGATTCAACGGTGATTTCATTTTAATAGTTAAATTAACTGATAGTTTCGTTTAACCCAATTTTTTGTCTTTAATAAATTGATTTAACCCAAAAATTAAATTTTAAGCTAAATTTCCATTTAAACTATTTTTCCTTGTTAGATAAATTTAAAAAAAAACGAATCTTTATGTAATTTTTATCCATTATCAAATTTTATCCTAAAAGATTCATTTTGAACCTATTACTTTTATAAAATTCTATAACATTTAAAATCATACGTATATTTTTCTGCACTAAAATTCTTTGCTGAAATTTTTCTTCAACCATTTTCAAAAATAATTAAACAAGTTTATCTTTGTTTTATACTCTACTGTTTTACTGTATATAATATATCAATATCTTCTTTCCCTTTCTGTGATAAATTTCCCTATCTATTTACAAATTTATCATATAATTAAAACAACAATGATATTGATTTTCTAGATTACAAATTCGAACAGAGAAAGACCCCATACCTCACCGACGAACTCTAGTTCGAACCAACCTCGCGGCTGTCGATGAAACTCGAACGAACCCCTCCTGCCCTTGCACCTTCGAGAACCTAGTCGCGGCGAATCCCTCACCGTAGCTTCCACTCGCCTGCTCGAACCCCATGGCCACGCGCCAGCGTCGCCTCATCCATCGCCCAGTCGCATCGCGACATCGCACGCGACCCAGCTTGATTGCCAACATGTCCTTCGCGAACTCGAGTTCGTCACGAACCCTAGACGTCGCGAGCCTCATCATCGAACCCCATCGAGTTGCTGCCTCCATCACCTCGCCCAGTTCGTGCTCGCGACCCCCAATATTGTACGCGACCCAAAGTTCGTGCTCCACCACTGTCGAAAAGGATCGAGCATCCTAGCCCTCGATCGCAATTGCCTTAACTGATCGATTTTGAAAATGAATGAGGGAGAGGGAAGTCGTACGCGACCATTTTTCTTTTGAAGTGAGAAAGAGGGGAAATTATGAATTGAAGAAAGGAGTTTGATGTCTTTCATTTGAACGAGAGGAGGGGCTTCGGCCATTTTAAACAAAAAGGAGAATTCGATTTCTTTTCTGTTTTCAAAACGCGGCCATTTTTTTTCTTCTTGCGAAGGAGAACGAACAGATAAAGGAAGAGGGGTATTTGAAATTGAAAGAGGATGGTTGGCACGATTTCGTACCCGTGATACTTGGCGTGGTCTTTGGCATGAGATAAGGGGAAGTATCGTGCTGATGTGAAGAAAAATGCAGCTGAGGTTGACTAAATATTTAAAATTTAAATTTTAAATTGAATTCGAATTAAAATCCAACCCGTTTACTCACCGTACGGTCACATATCATTTCCGAAAAATACGAAATTGGAAATCCGATAATAATTCAATATTACGAACCCAATGGAACTGGTTTCGTCGAATTCCGAGACTGTGCCACGGAACGCTATTTTTAAATTCAATTTAAACGATATAAATTCAAAACTGATCAAAGCAGTTTCAAATTCGATTCTAAGGCTTCTATTATCTTCAGAATTATCAATACGAATTTTAAAAGCTTTCGAAATATTTTTCTTCAACTTAAAATTGAAGATTCAAATTTTATTCGACTTACAATAGATTAAATTCTATAATTTAATCGTTAGTTTCAAAGTTATATTCGGGATACAAATTAAATCATCGTTCAAATATTTAAAATTAATTAAATATTTTAAATTTAATTCGTTCAAAATTCTGGGTCGTTACAAACTTCCCTCCTTAAAAGAATTTCGTCCCGAAATTACAAGTCAGGAAGAAAAAGTCCTTAGCTCGTCTACTATTTTTTCAACATCTAATAGTTTTATCAAATTTCAAAACAAATCTTTCTATTAAAGATTCGTTATCATTCAACTAAATTTCTAAACATTTTCATAATTTTCAAACAATATTGTTTACTTCTCAATTCAAATTCGGATTTAAATTCAAATTTTAAACTTTCAAAATTTTCTCAGAATTTTTCTAACACTCGAAATTTTTGAAACATTTCGCTAGCGTCTCCTTTGCGCGGCTAATATGGCACGACTACAAAACGTCCCTACGGACTCTCAGATTTCAAAAAGAAAAGAAAAAGCCAAGCGGATAGACAGGAAATCATCAAATCTCATATAGAAATTTAAACACTTACCTTTTGTCGAGCAATTCAAATTTATCTTTGAAATTAAAATCCCAATTCCTTTATAATACCTGTATATCCTACTAGCCATAATATCTAGTTACATATATTCAAACCATTTTGCCAATTCCATTACAAAATTTTCAATATAAACTACTTATACATTTTTACTTCACTATTGAAGTTACATATTCTATTTTGTTCAATTTTACATTTCAAAATTCCATTTGAATTCAATTCACAATTCCAATCTAAATTGGATTCAGTTTACTTCTGAATATTGAATTTATCAATTATCTTTCATTCATAACTGCACTATTTAAAATTAGTTCCAATTACTAATTCATTACAAATTTCAATTCACTTTATTCAAATTTGTTTTCAACATTCAGTTTCAATTCCAGTTTTATTCTTTCGTTCATTCCCAAAATTTATTTTCAACATTTGCCATTTTGGTTTATAACCACTTATATTAAAATGGATTTCAAATTCCATATGAATTTAATTCATTTCACTTTATTTAATTGATTCACTTATACTTAATTTAATTTAACTCCATCCTTTAAATTGAATTTATTCTATCAATTCAAATTGTATAAGTTATCAACTCATTTATTATTCTCATCAATATTTTTATATAGCATTCCAGAGTCTTAATAACATTTTCAAAACCATTTTTGAAAACAATTCAATTTATCCCTTGAATTTTCAAAACAAAACCCAAATTTTCAAACAACTTTCATTTAAAACAATTTGGCAGCAATTTCTCTTTTGGAAACACGAAAATGAATTCTAATGATGTGGCCATCATCATCAGGATTATTTTCCAACGACCGAAAAGAGTTTAGAGCTTTTCATTCCTTCAAAACATTTTTCCAAAATCCTTTGAAATTAATTTTCAAATCAAAAAGGAATTTAAATTTCCAAATCTCCAAAAATTTCAAATTCTTTTCAAAACATTTCCAAATACTTCTTTGGAATTCCGTTTTAAAGTACAAATCACATTTATAATTTATATTCTTAAATTTCATTTGTATATGAATTTATTTCTTAACTTTGGAGTTACGATTTCAATTTCTTATTCAATTTCAATGATAATAATTTAATATTATTATTTCCTAACAACCAAACATCCAAATACTATGATAATTCATAGAAAATTATTCCTTTTATATACAAAAATAGTTTTGGGCAAAATTATCTCATTCACCCTATTCAAAAACAATACTGTGCCGAATTGTTCTATTTAAGTGTTTAGAAATCCCTATCGATAGAGTTGTACGGACAATACCGACCAGAATCCATATACCACTCAATAAACCAATCATCACAATATAAAACAATTTTATATTCACTAACAAATACACACTCGTATCTATTATTACACTCAACTCATTCTAGAGTACTACTGACTCTATCTCTAATGAGTAACACCCAACAGAGCAGGGTTGTCGCTTAACCATATGCTCTAATACCACGTTGTAAGGACCCGATTCTTCGACTTCCGAAAACCGACATCGATACGTCCACTGTATCAACTGCCGAGCAACGAATGTCGGAAAACCGAATTCTTAGGGTTTTAAAAAGAAGAAAACGGAAGAAAAGATAGAAGAAGAAGAAAGAAGAAGAACAGAACAACATCAGAACAGAAAACAATATCAGAATCTTACACATCGCAGCAGCACAATATATAATAAATAAACACTAGTCTTTTAAAACAAAGAGCTATATCAGTTTATACATACATCAATCATCAGAGTCAATATACAACAATGGATAGTTATATAAACTTGTCCTCATACAGAATACACAGCGGAATAAATAATATCAGATACAAATACTACGTCTCGTCATCCAGCTTATCTCCAAAGCTCCAGAATATCCTGATAACATAACTCTAGGCTGCCCGTGTGGAAATTGGTGGGCACCCAAAGTTTAGAAGGGAAACAATAAACTCCGAGTCAGTCATGGTGACTGGTGTGAGATCGTAAAACAGTTATTCTTTATAACAACAAAATAATTTTGAAGTCAATTCGACATGCTTTTGGAAAATGAAACTACCATAAGACCTCCCGCCACACACACAATGCAAACGCAGAATTGGAGGAAATTTCTTCTTATGATAGTCAAAGATGCTTACTACGCAAAATCAAATCCTTTTTGATATTATTATTAGTGCATAGTGTAGAAAACATTTCGAAAGTATAATATTAATCTTAGCCAACATACGACCAGTATCGTATGCCTACTATAGCTACTATGTTCAATAGCAGGTTACCGCCACATTCCATAGTAGGTAATACAACTAAAACCGTACACGTCACGTATTGTTTCTTTGGATTTCCAACAAATGGTCAGGCTAAGGAACTTCCTATGCCACGATGGGTACGTCCCTGGAATAGATGACCCGAGAACCTAACCGGATCTCTGCCAACACAAGGCCGGGTTACCTCTGCAAAAATAGGTAACTATTGACACGCGTATGCCATCCCCCGATCGTCACCGATCTTCCCGAGGATCCCCGATTCGCAACAAACCACATAATAATAATGAAAAAACCACATAGGTTAAGTATCTGGGCTCCATACCATGATACCACCTCTATCCAGAAGGAATGACATACACTAAGGGGCGCTACTCCCTAGAACCTTGCCGCATCCTTCATGTTTTGACCATTTCCGGGGTGTGAGGCTCGACGAAGTCTCGTCCACAAAGCTACGCTTCTCAAAAAGCCATGCTTCGGGTCAAACAAAAATGATCAACCTATGATCACAAAGATATAAGATCAAACAAATCGGAGATCAGCCGATGTAGAGTAACTCGACGGTAATCCTTCCGTTTTCAAAAATATCCGGTCTTCAACACCGGTCTTCGAATGCAATTCATAATGACGTATCACATATTCGGAATGGGTTATACGACCCCATGGTCCTTTCCCGGCTAACCCGAATAGTGAGCGCTTATTCAAAAATAAGTGTGGCATTCAAATTCATCCAATTCACAACAAATACCATTCAAGGTAATTATTGATAGTCGGTTATTTAACTATCAGTAAAGATGCGCAACATCATCAGATTCCAAATAATTTTCCAAATTATTTATTTCCCAAAAATATCTTTACAAGATATAAAATTTCCACACTTAACCGTTTGAAAACAAATTTCAAATATTCACTTTTCAATTTATCTTTAAAAGATAAAGTTTCAAACCCTTCGTTTCATATTGGAAAAGCAATTCCATACTTATTTAAAATAAGTAATTCACAAATCTATTTATTTTCAACATTTGAAAATATTCGATATACTTAAATCAAAATTAAGTATAAATTCATTCTGTAAGGAAATCATTTATTTTAACAACATCTATTTGAGTCAAAACGAATGTTACGTAAAACATCGTTACGACGACTCAAAATCACTAGTATAGGGATTCGAAAATTAAGATAGATATATAAATCCCAATACTACATCAAAACATTTCCTTTCGGAAATCATTTACTATAACAACGGTGTTATAGTCCATCATTTCCTTATTTTTCGAAAACGTCTATTTCAACAATAAAAATGTTGAAATCTATGTATTCGATATCATAATACATTTTAAAAACATCTTTAAATGTTTAACTTCATTTTCAATGTCACTTTTCCAAAACTATCCATTTTACTTAACGATATATTCACTATCCAAAATCGTGAATATACTTCACTAATTACATTTCACTACTTTCTACACATTTTATTTCAATAATAATTCGCTATCCAAAATCGCGAATATATCTCCTTTAACAACCTTCTATATTTAATTTATCAAATCCAATTGATTTCGAATTTATAAAACAACGTTTATAAATTCACCTTTCTATTTTCTAACAACTTCAATTTAATAAATCTCCTTTATTAACAATTTGATTCATAACTCAAATCTTATACCAACACTCCATAATTATAAGTTAAATACTCATAATTCCTTTATTTTACAAAATCATTTCCATTTATAAGTTCACAATTTATAAATTTCATTTATTTATAAATCCTTAAAAATTCATTTTAACGCTTATAAAAACTCGTTTTATAATACTAACATTTTAAAGTTATAAATATCAATCTTGTACATCTTTTACATACATCGGTTTCAATAATTAAAAAATTCCAATTAAAACCATTTTATAAATTTCTTAACTATTTATTTCAAAAGAAATTACCTTTTGGTTATAATTCACAAATCTTAACTTTTATAACTTTAAAATCTTAACGTTTATAAATCAATTCAAAAATTCCATAAAACGTATATTTTCAAAAATCACTTTAAAATCCTTTTAAAATAAAAGTCGTTATTTTTAAACTTCAAAACTTGAATCCGATGATGCAACAGCATCAATTAGTCAATCATAACAACAAACATCATATATCAACATATGATAACAGAATATACATCAATATCTGTAAATAAATAAATACTGGTGAGGAATCCAGTTGGATCCCTCCAACCTGTTTCCCTGCATCCACAGACGTTAGCACAATACCAATTCCACTTCGAGGTGGAATATCGCGGTATATGGGTTTTATAAAAATATCCGCTTACTAACGGCGCAATAGGGTCTCATCCGCTATACGAGGCGGGAAATCAATCAATCCAATATATACATATGCCAATATGTATATATTGCTATATATATAGATATATCCTACTATATCTAATATCACATCCAATAGCAATCATCAATCAATAAATAACTGCAATACCAAATATATTTTGAGTGAGAAAAATCTCACCTTAGCTTTTTTTTTTATTTTTTGCGATCCCATTTCATTTCCAGCTTGATTCTCGATTTATAGACCTTGTATAAACAATTTATAAAATTTATAAATATTCAAACATATCGAATAATAAATTCTCATTTGACTATTTTGATTCAACGGTGATTTCATTTTAATAGTTAAATTAACTGATAGTTTCGTTTAACCCAATTTTTTGTCTTTAATAAATTGATTTAACCCAAAAATTAAATTTTAAGCTAAATTTCCATTTAAACTATTTTTCCTTGTTAGATAAATTTAAAAAAAAAACGAATCTTTATGTAATTTTTATCCATTATCAAATTTTATCCTAAAAGATTCATTTTGAACCTATTACTTTTATAAAATTCTATAACATTTAAAATCATACGTATATTTTTCTGCACTAAAATTCTTTGCTGAAATTTTTCTTCAACCATTTTCAAAAATAATTAAACAAGTTTATCTTTGTTTTATACTCTACTGTTTTACTGTATATAATATATCAATATCTTCTTTCCCTTTCTGTGATAAATTTCCCTATCTATTTACAAATTTATCATATAATTAAAACAACAATGATATTGATTTTCTAGATTACAAATTCGAACAGAGAAAGACCCCATACCTCACCGACGAACTCTAGTTCGAACCAACCTCGCGGCTGTCGATGAAACTCGAACGAACCCCTCCTGCCCTTGCACCTTCAAGAACCTAGTCGCAGCGAATCCCACACCGTAGCTTCCACTCGCCTGCTCGAACCCCATGGCCACGCGCCAGCGTCGCCTCATCCATCGCCCAGTCGCATCGCGACATCGCACGCGACCCAGCTTGATTGCCAACATGTCCTTCGCGAACTCGAGTTCGTCGCGAACCCTAGACGTCGCGAGCCTCATCATCGAACCCCATCGAGTTGCCGCCTCCATCACCTCGCCCAGGTCGTGCTCGCGACCCCCAATATTGTACGCGACCCAAAGTTCGTGCTCCACCACTGTCGAAAAGGATCGAGCATCCTAGCCCTCGATCGCAATTGCCTTAACTGATCGATTTTGAAAATGAATGAGGGAGAGGGAAGTCGTACGCGACCATTTTTCTTTTGAAGTGAGAAAGAGGGGAAATTATGAATTGAAGAAAGGAGTTCGATGTCTTTCATTTGAACGAGAGGAGGGGCTTCGGCCATTTTAAACAAAAAGGAGAATTCGATTTCTTTTCTGTTTTCAAAACGCGGCCATTTTTTTTCTTCTTGCGAAGGAGAACGAACAGATAAAGGAAGAGGGGTATTTGAAATTGAAAGAGGATGGTTGGCACGATTTCGTACCCGTGATACTTGGCGTGGTCTTTGGGATGAGATAAGGGGAAGTATCATGCTGATGTGAAGAAAAATGCAGCTGAGGTTGACTAAATATTTAAAATTTAAATTTTAAATTGAATTCGAATTAAAATCCAACCCGTTTACTCACCGTACGGTCACATATCAATTCCGAAAAATACGAAATTGGAAATCCGACAATAATTCAATATTACGAACCCAATGGAACTGGTTTCGTCGAATTCCGAGACTGTGCCACGGAACGCTATTTTTAAATTCAATTTTAAACGATATAAATTCAAAACTGATCAAAGCAGTTTCAAATTCGATTCTAAGGCTTCTATTATCTTCAGAATTATCAATACGAATTTTAAAAGCTTTCGAAATATTTTTCTTCAACTTAAAATTGAAGATTCAAATTTTATTTGACTTACAATAGATTAAATTCTATAATTTAATCGTCAGTTTCAAAGTTATATTCGGGATACAAATGAAATCATCGTTCAAATATTTAAAATTAATTAAATATTTTAAATTTAATTCGTTCAAAATTCTGGGTCGTTACAGGCTCATTTAAATTCGGACAGTTAGTCCATTTTGCGGGCAGTCAGCCCAGAGAACAGTTAGTCTAGATAGAGCAATCAGCTCTAATATGAACAAATAGTTCATTTTTAGCATAACAGACCTTGCTAATTTTTAAGGACAGTTAGTCTAGATAGAGCAGTCAGCTTTGATATGAACAGATAATTCATTTTTAGCATGACATACCTTGCTAATTTTTAAGGACAGTTAGTCCACCATTTTTTTTCCTGTTTTGGGCAGATAGCCCGTTATCTAGCATAAATTAATATTGCTATTTTGGTAAAATCAAAATTCAGGACAGATAGTCTTGTAAAGAACATATAGTTTAGATTTTAGACCGATAGTCTATTTTAATTACTGTTTTAGCATAATGGATATTGCTATATTATTCTTATAATAAGTTGATTAACTAGTTTGGTTGTAGGAAAATTTTTGCAAAATATATGTTTTGAAAAGGGATACTAGTGATGGGAAAACTCGTTTCGCTAAGCGCCATGGTCTCACTAGATATCCATTTGGTTTTTGATGATAGACTATTATTCATACCAGGCTTTATGTCTGACTCGGAGTTTTTGTTTTGCCCTTAAACTCTCCGGGTACTCAATTGATTTTGAGTAGTTTGAGATTAAAGGTTGTCAGGTTTTCTTAGATGAATAAAGCATTTGGAGGCGTGTATGAGGCAGCTAGTTATTTAGAGTTTTCTTTTCTGCTGTGTATTTGGATGTAAACGCATATTTATTAGCCTTACTATATACTCTGATCAACCAAGGGGGCGTCTTCATATGTCTCTCTTGGCGTATGTGTAATGATTATATTTTACTGATCGTGGTTAACGTTTTGAGATTATGTAATGAACATGAAATTTTTTGATTTGAATGTGGAAATATGTTTTTAAATTGTTAAATGTTTTTCATATTCTTGGGATATGTTTATTAATGTATATAACACCGCCGTATTTGGTCGCCGAAGATTAATAACTATGGATGACTGCAGCATCCGTGCCATTAGTTTTAGGCCTCCAAGTAGGGGGATGTTACAGGAGTTGCTTTCCATCGAAGATGAAGCTTTGGTTAAGTAGCAAAGGACAATGATTGATGATATTGTGTTTAGAAACAGTGATTTCGAAAGAAATAAAGCTTCAACTTTCGATCCTATGGTAATAACGGTTGGAATTGGACCAACAGTGGTATGTTGGGGTCTAGTGGATAACAAAAGCTCTATAAACATTCTGTTCAGAAGAACGTTTGACCAAATGAAAATTAGCATGAAGAACATAATGGCTTGCAAAACCGAAATTAAAAGTTTACAGGTGAGGCTAAATAACCAATTGGATTGATTTCCCTGTAGATTTAGGCGAAGGAGGTCACAGGGTGGTTAAAATTAAAAAGTTTGTTATAGCACATAAATATTCGGAATATAACGCTTCTTGGGCCGACTGGCCCTAGTTGACTTTAGGATAGCTCTGGCTCCTTAGTATTTAATGATGAAGCTTCCCATGGAGAATAGGATTAGATGATTAAGAGGAGACCAGAGCGTTGGGAGAGAATGTTATGTTGTGGAGCTGAGGGAAGCAAAACGTTAGGGGAAAAGTAAGAATGTAGAGAGAACTCTAAACATTCGAGGTTTGCAAGCATAGAAACTAAAGTGCAACCCCAAACTTAGCAAACATTGTAGGTCGGACAATTCTACGGATCTCAGGAAGAAGCCAAGGGAAGTGTGGCCAGCGTTGGCTGAGCTGACGATGAATGTCCAGATCAACATGGATAATCCAATTCGGGTTCTAAAGATTGGATCTCACACTACACCACAGATAGGATTTTGGCGCAACCTTAGGCGGCACATTTGATACGGCTATAAGCCGTATCAAATTTTAATACAGCTTATAGCCGTATCTATATTATTTAATACGACTTATAGCCGTATCAAAATCTGTGCCTCTTTTCGTGGAAAATTTTTCCCCAAAACGCAAACCCTCCCTTCTTCTTTTTATTTCCAGCTTTCAATTTTTTTCCTGTGCTTATTTAGGGTTCAATCGCCAGAGGTTAGTTCTACTGTATTCTTGATTGTCTTAGTGCATTTCAGTGGCTTCAAGCCTCTGCCGCAAGAATGCGACTTATTTAGTCTTCTCCAAACAGCCGAGGATGCGCTTAGAGATCGAATTGCCCAACTAGAGATAGCGAACGCGGAAGCTTTTTCGCTTAGGTGAAGACCTTGACTTCACTGCTGAGGAAATTGAGGAATTCCGGGAAACCCTATAGTTAGCCTTCCACCTCGATCACTGCTCTCAGGTAATTTTGTTATGAAATTGCGTGCTTAATTCCATTGTTTTTGTTATGAAATTGCGTGCTTAATTTTGACGAGTACTGTTATGATAACAGAAGGGATTGATATGTATAGTTTAGACTAAACCTCAATCTTAATGAGTTGCTGTAGGTAACCTAATTTATGTCCCTGGACAAAGGAAGAAGTATTCGTACGGAATGCTTTCAGTTTTCTTTAGTTTTTAATCTTAATGAGTTGCTGTAGGTAACCTAATTCATTTTTTGTTTGGAAGCTAAGTTAACTTTTATTTTTGTTCAAAGTTTAGTTTATTGATCTCGTACTCCAAATTAACTTATTTTTTTTATTATTTCTAAATGCTAACAAAATGATCAATCCACCATTCTTTGTTATTGGATACGGTTTGTTTCACAGGAGCCCATCTGACCTTAATTTTGTTGTACAAATTTGGTCAAGTTATCCACTATTTTTTTAGTCCATTGTTCAAGGTGTGAAAAAAAAAAAACACTTTGCTTATTTTTCATGAATTCATTTGGAATTTTGCGTTGTTTTCGCACCATTTTGTAAATTGGAAATATAACTCGGAGAGGAAAAATGGTGTGGAAGACGGGATGAAGATGAAATGATATCACAGTACGAGAATGAGAGGAATCCAACTATTTTTTTCACACAATTTACGTCCGGTTTGTTAGTTACATTTGTTGACGGGATATATGCTTTCCAACCAGACTATAAACCTCCGTACATGTAATATTTTTAATGAACAAAGCTGCACTCTAGAAAGATACGGTCTTTCTTAAATCTTGATCATCTCATAAGGATTGGATTGGGTGTTATATGAATGATAATTAATTACGCACGAAGCGTTGGATTCTACAAAAGAAATGCCAATCGAAACATATCCTTTTTGTAGTTTACATACATCTACCTTTTGCATTTATTTAACATTCTTTGTTTCCTCGCACGCTATCAAATGCTCTATAAATATACTGTTCGGGAATTGATAACCCAGTAAAATAATATATCGAGGACTGTAGATCTGAGTTAACTGACTACATGCTTACTAGCCCCAATATACATTGGACAAATGAAAACATAACTCGACTACGTTAAATCAATATTAGCTTTTACTTTAATTGTGATACTGTTTTCCTTTCTTTTGTCATTCGACGTTTCTTTACTATTCGATTATCGCATTATATTTCCACTGTTTAATCCACGTTTCATTTGACATAATTTCAGTAATTGGTTTGATTGTCTACTTAATATGAAAATAATTGTTGATCCATACCCTTTGAAATATGTCTGTTCATTTTGTAATTGTTTAATTTAAATATGGTAGTTGTTGGGTGGAAAAAAAAGCACACAGGTTAAGTTGTGCATTTATCTCTTACCAACATTTAGACGCGTCAAAGCATGAGACCCATCATTTTGATCAGTTGGGATAAATTGAACAAATGTGTCCGTCGTCCTCCAACACGTCGGACATCGATCACAAACAGTAATTAGCAACAATTAACATTTGGTCTTCCTTTCAACTACTTATTAATCCATTGGTCTGCATTTCTACTGTTAATAATTAATAAAAAGAATTCAACGATAGAACTTACACAGTGTTTTTTTTATATTTCGAAATTACCCTTCCCCATCAACAGGATATATCATTCGGAAAGAGGCCCGATATGCTTTTGTGTGTTAAACTAATCCCATTAAATAAGAAATCCTATTTCTGGGTCAATGAATCTGAAGTCAAGATGATTCTTAAAACTGTCAGTTTGGACTCGTATGAATATTTTGGTTTTCACTGACCAAGTACCCATGCATTTGTCATATTAAATTTGTGCATAACGGATTCGCCAATATATTATATATTACATTACATAAAGAAATTGGCCTGCATCTGATAGAGTCTGTGGGTATACATTTTTTGGATTAAGAAAACAAATATTGATTTCTTTCATAATCTTAATTAATTGACCATTGAAGTCAATCATTGCTTAAAAGATGTCACATTTGATAAGTTCCTGGTGTGGCTTATAAACTCATGAATTGAATCTTTTTGGTCCTAAAGAACCGTTATCATCTATTTGAAAGACCTCCACTTTGACTTCATCTAATTCAAAAGGTTTGTCCAATGAATCCATGGCATTTTTTTGGGAGATTTTTTACATATTACATGAGAAAAATTGAAATTTAGAGAGGAAGTATTAAATAAAGATGTAAAGTACTATAAACCTTCCTTATTGAGTCTTTCATTTGCATTTATCTAGTTTCCTTAAGCATCAAACATTATTTTAGAGGCTAAACTTGTGTTTGTATTAGAGAATTTTACATCAAAGAAGTGTTAGCCTATATCTCCTTGTGTTAACCACTTTACTTTGATATTTGTATGTGTTCACACGGCCTGCTTATGCGATAATTCAACAGGCTTATCCACTTTCTACCTATACACTATCAGTATTTGGTCATCATTTGAATGGTTGACTAGTCTTGTATGCGACATCTAAATCTTTTTTAGAACATTGATTGTGCTTTGCTTGGAAACATGCTCCTTGCTCCAATTTCAATTCATTACCCATGCATTTGTCATATTAAATTTGTGCATATCCAATTTATGTAAATTAATATGATACAAACCTTGTAGGAATAAAGAAGATAGCGTTGGGGTTGCTTTCATGATCATATATTATAGTTGTCATGGAAACTTTATATTCAAGCACGTGTATCCGAGTTTCAACAAACAAATTCCTACCGAATCGATTTGATTGACGGATAACATATTGAAATGAAAATTATAACTGGAAAGATACGATATTTCAAGCAATTTGGCAGTGTTAGTAAGATAAACACGTGACGGTTAACTTCGTGGAAAGCAAAACAGATGTAGAAAAGGGGCATGATAACATAAACAGCAATAGAATATGAACAACTTCTGATGACGATGCGAAACCGTAAAGTTGGGAACTCTCCTTGTCTGTCCTCAACTTCCTTGTACCTTCTTTAAGAACCGCCTACCGGTTACTTTATCATATGAGTTGTCTAATCACATGTTTAACGTTGTCAAAATTGCATGTACTGATCTGACCAAATCAGTAAACTAAGGTGCCTTCTCGCTGCCTGTACGTATAACAGTTCTGTTCACAACACGTGGAAGAACGTACACAACAATGAATCATATGAGGTAGGAAACTTAACTCGAGTACGTTAATTCGGAGTCCTTGCAGAGTGGAATCATGCAATATTAAACAACTCGAGATTCCAAAGAACAAGGCTTTTTTCAGCCAGTTCATTTGGGTAGTTCAGTGGTCGTATTGGGCCTCCGAATGGAAAAGACCTTGCAGTTTAGCGGTTTAAGTACTGTGTATTGGCGTGTCCACAAACAAAATGCACAGTTACTTGTAAGCTAATATGTTGCTTTTTTGCTTGTATCTTGCATTGTTGAGCAAACTAATAATAATAATAATTCAAATGCAAATGTAGATACTACTAAGTATATACTCATCTTCGAGCTGTGTTTTCTTCTAACAAAATTGTATCAGAACATTGGTGTTACCATAATTTTTATGGCATCAAACAACTGCATTAATGCTGCTCATGTACCATCTGTGTGACATCCCGGAAATTTTGTCAATATCAATTTAATAATCTGTGATAAATATTAAATTGATTATTGATTTATAAGGTTTGATTTGATATATTTTTGAATCATAAGATCTGAATTAATATTTTTCTTTTAATAAATATCGTATGGTAAATTATATCTTTTAAAACTAATATCTAAATTAGGAAAGGTTTATGAAATTACTTTTTTATAGAAAAAGGAAATTTATGCGCTGTCCCTACATTATCTTGTTAATTTTTTATACAATATGACAATACAAATTCGGAAAATAACATTTTTGGAAACTTTAGGTAGTGGTGGAAATGGAATGAGGGGAAGATGCAATTTTATCGTCAAAGGTAGTTAATGTGACAGGAGGGCAGTATGTCCTTCAGCATAGACAAACAATGGATAAATGAATCAGATCTAAGATCTACATACTATATAGACGGGGTGCAGAAGTTCATTTGTTTTGTTGAAGAAAACGGTGGTAAGAAAGGATTGTATTTATGCCCTTGCACCCGGTGCAAAAATATGAAGACGATCAAATTAGATGACATTCATTTTCATTTGCTTAGATGGGGTATTATCCAATCGTATACAACGTTGTATTTTCATGGGGAAAAAAGGGCGGAGATGGAAAAACAGCAACCAGTTAGTCATGGCAGAACTACTGCTGAGTATGAACATATTAGGATGGAAGATCTGCTCAATGATGCAGATAGATTTCATCATTTTCAACCTACAAATTCGTTGCCTGATCATGCTAATGTTGGAGAGAAGTCTACTGATTATCCAGATTGGCAGGCCAATGAAAGTAAGAAGTATAAATCGCTTTTTGGTAGCGTAAAAGAGCCACTGTATCCTTCATGTTCAAAAGGGATTACGAAGCTGTATGCCATTGTGAAGCAGAATAGCTTGAAGACCCAATACAGCTCTTCAGATAATGGTATGACTGCACTTCTCGAACTAATAAAGGAGTTACTCCCCGAAGGTAACACGCTGCCGACAAAGTACTCCGACGTGAAGAAGATCATTAAGCAAGTTGAGATGAATTACAAAACTGATGATGCATGCATCAATGATTGCATATTGTACTGGAAAGATGATGCAAACAAAGTTTCTTTTACAAATTGCAATGAACCAAGATATATGACATCATTAAACGAAGAAAGAAAATGCACCAAATACCTCGAAAGACATTAAGACATTTTCCTTTAATTTCTAGATTGAAGAGACTGTATACTGTACCATGGATGGCAGATGCGATGACCTAGCATGGTCGTGCCAAGTCTGATCCAACTGTACTGCGTCATCCATGTGACACTTCTCAATGGAAAGTCGCAGATTCATTTGATCAAACTTTTGCTGCTGAGCCACGAAATGTCACACTTGGAATAGCAACATATGGTTTCTGTCCACATGCTTCTCTCCTTAACCCTTACAGTTGTTGGCCAGCAAATTGTAGTACCATATAATCTTCCTCCGTCCATGAGCATGAAAAGGGAGTTCTCAATGTTAACATTGTGGATTTCTGGGCCAAAACAACCAGGAAAGGATATTGATGTTTATTTACAGCCATTGATAGACGAGTTAAAGCAGTTATGGGAAGGAGTAGTTACATTTGACTCGTTAAATAAATCTGAGTTCACAATGAGAGCTAGGGTGCTGTGGGCAATCCATGATCACCCTGCTTTTGGGACTTTATCGGGATGTACAACTCATGGTTACTTTGCATGTCCTGTTTGTGGGGAAAACACTTGTTCCTATTATCTTCCTAAAAGTAAGAAGATGTGTTACATGGGACATCGAATGTTTCTTCCTAACGAACACAAGTTTCGATATGATAAGACAAATTTCAACAACGAACAAGAACTTCATCGTCCTAAATGGCCATTGACTGGTTTTCAAGTTGAAAAGAAAGTAGCGAATATCAAAATGAAAGTTGGTAAACATAAAGAAGAAATTGGTTGAAAACGGAAAAAGTCAACCAATGAAGATGTTGACAATATTTCTGGATGGTATAGGAGGTCTATCTTTTTTGATTTACCATATTGGAAAGCAAATTTGGTCCGACATAATATTGATGTTATGCATACGGAGAAGAATCTCATGGAGCATCTCATCAGCACCATTATGGACCAAAAAGATAAGTCAAAAGATGGCATCAATGCACGCAAGGATTTGAAAATCATGGGTATAAAACAAAAGTTGTGGGTGATGGAAGATCCTGAAACAAATAAAACAATCATACCAAAGACAACTTTCGCTTTGAGCAAAGAAGAAAAGATACGGTTTTGCACCGTTTTGAAAAATCTGAAAGTGCCTAACAAATTTTCTTCTAACTTTCACAACAATGTGAGCATCAATCCTCCTGAACTAAGATATGAAGTCACATGATTACCATGTCATAATGCAACATTTGCTTCCAGTATTGCTTCAACATTCTTATCCACAACATAAGGATCTACGAAATGTTGTTCATCGTATTAGTTTATTCTTTAACATTTTGTGTTCAAAGGTGATCAATAAGGAACATCTTTTAAAAGCAAAGGCTAGCTTAGTAGAAGCAATGTGTGTTTTTGAAAAACATTATCCACCTGCATTTTTTGATATCAGTGTCCACCTTATGGTTCATTTAGCCGATGAAGCGTTGATTTGTGGCCCTTGCAGATATAGATGGATGTATCCATTTGAACGATAAATTTCTAATTTCAGTTATGCACATCATTATTTCATATAAATAGCTACCGTCTACAGTATATAATTGATCACATTTATAGGTTGATGAAAACATATAAAGGATATGTGCGCAACAAAAGATACATTGAAGGGTGTATTGCAGAAGGATATATCGTACAAGAAGCTAGTCTTTACTGCATGGAATATATGCCAAACGGAGGTGATGGCAATCATAAACATACCCGCGAAGCATTTTTAGACGAGGACGATGAGTTTGCTGGTGAGATACCTCTGGATAATGGTAAGGACATAACGTTAACCCAAGTGCAGTTTGAACAGGTGCATAGATGGGTCCTTAATAAGTACGATGGATTGGATGAATGGAAGAAGTAAGTTCACGAACTTGTTTGGAATTTTAATTTTTTTAATTCAATTTATATATACATTTTGATATGTGTTTTTCGTAGGAGGTATAACTCCTATGTGAAAAGTACTAGATTTCAACCTAGAGGCAGGGCTACCACCGTGGAAGTAGTTCAAAGTTTTAATCTATGGTTACGTAATGAGGTTTAACTTCGTCTTAAGTATTTCATGTGTTTATAAGTGTGCAATACACCTTTGTGACCATGCTTTTTTACTTATTAAAATTTAAGTAGCTGTTAAAGACCATCGATGTTGATCCCACTCTGTGGCGGTTAGTGCATAGGCCGAAGTTCATAACGCGTAATTATATGAAGTACCAAGTGAATGGATTTTCATTTTCCACGAAAAAGTATAAAGACCGTATGGTAACACAAAATAGCGGTGTATGCATGAGAGCAATTACAAAATTTAGAGCGAGTGGCAAGGATAAAAATTATAAGGAAGCAGAAACAACGTATTACGGAGTCATTCAACAGATACTTGAGTTGGATTACACTGACTTCAAACAAACAGTTTTTTATTGTGATTGGGTAAAAGTCGAGGATAAGGTCAATGGTTGCAAAATAGATCCCATTTCAAACCTCATCATGGTAAATTTAGGGAAATTGAAGAACAAAAATAACGTGAATGACGAGCCATTTATTCTTGCATCAGAAGTGAGTCAAGTTTTCTACTCAAAAGATTTAAAAAATAACGGATGGTCTGCGGTCTTGCATACACCAAAACGGTTGACTACAAATGTGGATGACATTGAGTTCCCTACCGTCTATCCATCAGCTTTTGAAGACAATGAAAAATTAGAAGACCTTACCAAATCCACATGTTAACTTATTAGTATTCGTACATCACATGATTGTGTGTCTGTATATTTTTAATTGCACGATTGTGTGTATGTATGGTTTTGAATATTTTATACATTCCAATGCAATTCCAGGCGTTGTCACTTAATAATTTTGTATGTGCAAGTGTGTTATATTATGGAGTGTTGACATTGATACATCGATACATGTATAATTATTATCGTGACTTATTTAAATAATTAGTAATATTATATTTTGCAGGAAACTATGTCAGAAAATCCACCATCTTCACATTCATCATGTTCAGAGGCGAAGAAAGTTGATCAAAACTTACTTGGTATTCCGGTCTCGGATAACGCTGGAAAAATCGCTACTATGCTCGGTAAACTAGTAAGAGCTCATGTGCCGATATCATATATAAGTTGGAATAAAGTACCTGGAATATACAAGGACAACGTTTGGAACGAATTGGTGGTAAGTATCCTTATCTGTTTGACAACAACTATTTCATTCAATAGCCTTATGGTTCCAACTCTTTGCACAACACAAAATTTAATATATTTTTTGCAGAAAATTTATGAGCTCGATCCGCTTTCAAAGGAAATGTTTTTAAAGAGAATGGCCGAGGCTTTTAGGAGAAACAAGAAAAACTTGAGAGTAGTTTATTATGACCCTTTCAACAATGACGAAGAACGGTTGAAAAATTGCCCACCTACAGTTGCTCAAGAAGATTGGGCAGAGTTCGTAAAAAATGAAGCAATGCCTGAAGTGAGCGGAAGAAGGGAGGTAGGCAAAAAGAACAGAGCATTGCTCAGTTATGCTCATCATGCAGGACGTAAAAGTCACGCTAAAATAGAACAAGAAATGGTAATTTATATTCATTTTCATTCAAATGATTTACACATTGTGATTGGATATTCATGTCGTTGCATCAACTTGTATTGCAGATCGTTGCTAGTCCATCAACAAATATCAGTCGTCATCAAGTATGGGAGAAGACACACAGGAAAAAAGATGGTAGCATATCAGATGCCACTTCTTCATACTTTGTAAGTTAAACAAATATTAACTTGCATATTCTTTAAAATTCCTTATTCATCTAAGTATTATCATATTACAGGATCAAATTGCGAAAGTGAAGGAAAAGATCACTGATAGTGATGAAGAAAAATTGACAGTGGATGAAGACATCTTATCACAAGTGCTTGGTAAGGATGCAAGGGGTAGGACCCGCGGTGTTGGGACCGTTATACCAAAGACTAAAGTTAAGGCTTGTGCCATTGCACAGAAACGACTCCGACATGTTCATGGCGAGCAGGATGAGTTGAAAATGAGGGTGGGAAGTTTGGAGGGTATAGTGGGAAATTTGTCTGGGCAAATGGAGGTTTTGACCAACATGGTGGGAAATATTGAACAGGGAATTCGTGCACCGGTCAATTCTTCTGATGGAGGACGCGCTACACAATTCAATGCTCCTGAATTCATTGCTTCGCAGTTCCAGGATTCGACCAATGTTACGAACAATCAAAAATGTGAAATCCTCAACTCTGATTTAGAAGTAATAGGAACAAGTATTTTTAACATTTAAACATTTATGACATAATAAGTAGAAAACTTAAATAATAATAAATATTCCCTTTTATTGCAACAGGTACTATATGCCGATATTCTACATTGTCCAACATCCATGGGAAATCTGTACCATCTACACATGAAAAAGTGGTTTTGGACAGTATACTGTTACCAGATGAGAGAACCAGCAAAATGAATCATCAATTTGCAGAGACCTTTGCTGATGTTGGAGTGGGTGGATATGTGTGTCATCCGAAGTGTCTTATTCGATATCTCTAGATGATGGAGCAAGTATATTTTCTGTTTATGTGGTCGATATTTCAAGTCCCGTTAAATTGATTTGAATTTAATTCCAATTCAGATTAATATATTTTAAGTTGTTAATATACCATAAAACATCTTTTTAGATAAATGAATTATAAAATTAAAAACATCTAGCGAGTTGAATAACGTTAGTTCATAGGAAACTACCATATTTTTTAAATCGTCGTATGCGTAATCGCATCAAAACAAGTAAAGTTTACAAACAAACATCTATCTTGGTGCTTGATAAGTGATTCATCATAAATTGGTTGTCCATTTTGGTTGCATAGAGTTGATATATTATTTCTACATTTTCTTTTTGACATTATGGCATAATAAAACCTAGAATTAGTTATTTGACATTTGCATAGAGTTGGTTTGAATTGAACGTTTGTTTAACCCTGATTTGAAATGTTTCAAAGAAAGCACACACGGTAACATCCTGTAATAGAAGTCTTATTCTAACCCATTTTAAATATCCTGAACCAGAAACCAAAATTATTCCAAGCTATACATGGATGTACATCTATAGTTTGGTTTAGAGCTTAAAAGTACAATGATGTTGCCAAACACTCAAAATCTGCTTATTAGGTATCTTAACCAATACAGTGGCTTTGTATTTGTTCATTATTTTAGTTGTATCTAAAGCCTATGGTCATACTTACCTTATTAGTTCATTTTAGGATGGTAAACATTTTTTAAGCTTAGGAACATTTGTTATCACACTGATAGACAATATTTTTGGCGAGGCACACACAGTTTTTAGTTGAATTGTTGATGTACTATTTTATGGATGATTTTCCATCATATTCCATCTGTGATAAGTCGTTTGTTGGGTATCTTTGTTTACCCATTGATCCATTTGGGTTCAAGCTTGAAATAAGTGGGCTTATTCCATTTATTCGGGTTTAGCTTAAAACAAGTGGGTTTGCATATAACCAATGTTTTTGGGTCCAACTTTAAATAGCTTTGTAAAACCACCACTTATGGACAAAGAGCATGGACTTTATGTTTGACTTATTACCTTTCAGATCCTCTATACCCGAACTATTGTATTTTATGATTCCCTTGACTATTTACTGCTGGAAATAGATTCTTAACTCAGTTGAAAATTATAATTATATATTTAGAGCATGCTTGGCAACTACTTATGTAGCCAAAACTATTCATAGGCCTCTTATTTTGATTTTAGAGTTTTATAACTTCTTGTAAGCAACTTACATGAGTGACTAATAAGTAGAAATGTGAGGAAGCAACAATTTGTTGTTTATGACTTATTATTTTACTTATTTTAACTTAAATGTCAAACTGTATCTAAACACTCCTACTTATAAATCACTATTGAAACTATTTAAGGAAGTCCATAGTCAAAACTTCATCCATGGAGGTTTAAAACAAGTTTAGTATTTGCCAGACGTTGCCAAATGGACTCTTAATTTGGTGCATTATGTTCTTCTCATGAATATCATTGGCAATTACTTATAAGTAGCTTAAATGAACTTATAAGTTTATTATCATTCAAAATTGCAAATAACTAGTAAGAAAGCAAAACTTGTCGTTTGGAAATTGTTACGTTGGAAGCGAGAATACTTGTGGTTATATAACTAAACATTTATACTTTATTAAATGATATAATAACAAATACAAGCTCATATGACCACTAGTTTATAACAAGATTGATCTCCAATTTACACTTTCTCTATATAGAATGAATGCTCTTCTCCAAGGGTTAAAAACTCTTGAAAACACCCACGATCCACTCATCTTCTATACATGAATTATGTCTTTTCAAATTATGTCTTCTCACTTATCTTTCTATGTTGTTTCTGTCTGTGAAAATGATGTAGTGATGCTTTGAGATTTGTTTGGCGGAAATTATTCAATGATGCATAATACAAAATTTTAATTTGTACCTATTGATATTCAAATTTTTTGAAGTAAACTTAACTAATTTGAAAACTTATATGGAGAAAAATATTTTCTTATCTGACATAATTGAAACTTGAAGACAAATTTAGAGGAAGTATGCCAAATACAACTGTCATTCGAACATTTTTGTTTGACCATACAGATGAATAAAACCTATGCATAAGTTAGTTCAAGTAGAAGTACATGGTATATAACACAAGTATATATCCTTCTAATATTGTTTTGCTGTTGTTACAAAATTATGACCATACTATATGTAGTATTTTGCCAAGCTCACATTATTTGGCTATGTAAATTATACATTTTACGTTCTTCAAAATCAAGTGCTTATAAAACAACGTTGAAGGTGTAGTTGTATGACCATTACGAAGTGAAATTGCCTTTTACTGGTGCTTCATTAAGTAATAAGATTCGCTAACTTTTATCCATTACTATGATATTTGTTTGGTTTATTGTATCAATGATATAGAATGAATGCTCTTCTCCAAGGGTTACAACTCTTGTGAGGTTTTTGAAAAATTAATGACCAAAATGAACCTAAACTTTTTCTTTATATAGGCAAAAAATAATAGTCCGTATACCATCATTCATGACAAAAACAGTAAGTAGTAAATTTCAGACCTTGCATACATCTCATATTATATACCATGTATTTATTCTTTCATAATAAATAATTCTTGAATCTTATTTAGCTGAAAATTTCTCTATTACAATTTCAAGCTAGAAAATATGTATTGGATCATCAGGATTAGATTGGACTGGGTATTTCTTCAGTGATTGGGTAACATGTAAGCTAGCAGTCTATGACACTCAAAGAGGAAAATAAAGTAAGAGGGCCCACTGAAAATCATACACTTTGTAATGCTTGTGTATTTACCTCAAAATTTTGGGAATTTTTTTGTGGTAATGGTTTGTATTTAACTCAATCATCTTTAAATAGCACTACATTTAATCAACGATGTGTATTCAAATAGGCTACAATAAAAAAAGTACTACATGTGTATTTAAATAGTTTTGTAAACTGGTCTTTAGGACAATGTAAACATTTAATCATCGCTGTAGCTTAAAAGCATTATTGTCACTACATAATTTCCTCATTAATCATCGATGTAGTTATATTTATTTCATCATTTAAGATGCTCTACATTCAATATACACAAAGTATTATAATAAGCTACAGGTCCCAAATTTTATATATCCATAGATAACTATATATTATCAGTTTCACTAATGAAGCTTTGTATAGGAACCCAGTGATCAGATATCGTGATATGTATCACATATTAGCTTTGGGCTGGAGAAGTTAGCTCTTTGGCTTTGCATTGTGCAGTGGCTGCCGTAACAACACAGTATAACAGAGGCTTGTTGTGTATTTGTATTATGTAGTAATGTGATACATTTGTATTATTGTTATGTATTCGGATCTTGGTACTGGAGCGATAGTGTTTTCTAGTATCCGCTACTGTGATATATTAATGTGCTAAATGCTACTATTATGTAATGATATTATGTAATGATATTGTTAAGTTATTACGCACTGCAATGCAGATTATTGAATCATTTGAATATGCACTGTCTATAATATTATTTGTTTTGATGTCTCGGAATGATTATTGATTATATATTGGATATGAATAGGTCTATAATATTATATATTGGATATGAATAGGTCTATAATATTATATATTGGATATTGATTATATATCTATATACTGATTGACTAATTAGATACGGCTTTTAGCCGTATCTAATTGGTTCATTAGATGTTGCCTATTTGTCAATTAGATACGGCTTCTGGCCGTATCTAATGTGTCAATTAGATACGGCTAATGGCCGTATCTAATTGATACATTAGATACGGCTAAAATCCGTATCAAAATATTAAACTCGGCATATTTTGATATGGCTTTTAGCCGTATCTAATAAGAGTAGATACGGCTTTTAGCCGTATCATAATATCGTTTATGGTGTAGTGAAAGCATACTTGAAGGACATCTTTCATCTACCTAAGATTGACCAATTGGTAGATGGAACTACAGAATATGAACTACTCTCATTTATGGATGATTATATAAGATATAACCAGATATTTATGCACGTTTCGGATAAGTTGAACACTAGATTTAAAATGAATTTGGGATTATAATGCTATCGTGTAATATCGTTCGATTTGAAGAATACCAGGGTCATACACGAAGATTGTAAATTCTATGTTTAAGAATCATATCAGACAAATAATAGAGTATATATAGACGACGTGCTTGTGAAGTCATGAGTATAGTGAAACCATTTGGATAAACATTCAGAATTGTTCGAGGTTTTGCGAATGTAGGAAATAAAGTTGAATCTGCTAAAGTGCTCTTTTGAAGTTGTGTCAGGGAAGTTTTTGTATTTATCGTGAATGCTAAGGGAGTTGAAGCTAATCCCGAGCAAATTGATGCCTTGAGGAATGTTAGACCCTAACCACAAAAAAGCCTAAGAGCATGAATGGGAAGATTGCTGCTTTAAGTCGGTTCATCTTAAAAGCGACGGATAAATGCATATCATTCTTTGATGCTCTCAAAGAGGGTAAGAAGAATTTCAAATGGAATCAGGATTGCTGGAACGCCTTTGAAGTATTGCTAAGGTACAAGGAGGCACCACCTGTCTTATTTAAGCCACTGGACAGGGATGACTTGTTCATCTACTTAGTAGTGTTTGCTCATGCATTAAGCGCAGCACTTGTGCGTGAGGAGGCGAGGATTTAGAGACAAAGAGGCATACTAATCGTTGTTTGCATCAAGGAGGCTGTGACCATATTCCCAAGCTTACCCAATTAAAGTACCAATGGATCAACCCATGAGGCAGGTGCTATACCGATATGAAAATTGAAGAGGTTGCTAAAGTGGAACAAAGAATTAAGTCAATATGATATTTTCCACCATTCGAGGAGAGCAATAAAGGGCAAGATTTGGCATATTTCATCTCCGAGTTTATCAAACCTGGTGGAGAAGAAGAAGATGATATAGTCGTACCTTCCTATTAGAAACTGTTTGTGGAAAATGCTTCGAACGAACATAGTTCAGGCACAGGAGTAGTGCTTGAAACCCTATGTTTGCACCAAAATTGGTCACAAACCCCAAATATCGTGAAAGCACCAAATTATGAATATAAATCAACAATATTTCAAATACAAAGCACAGATCCAAGCAAACAACAAACAACAATCTAGGAATAACAGGCAGAAACACGAGATTTATAGTGGTTCGGCTATCTTCGGCCTACGTCCACTTCAAAGATTTATCTTTTATTGATGTCCTTCGCTGATTACAATTGATTACAACAAATTTCAATGAGGAAATTCAACTAGAACAGTAATGATGAAGTGCAAAGTCGAATCTGGCAGAGTCTGGTCGTCGGATGGCCAAAAGATCCCCTTTCTACAGGCTTCAGGGGGCTATTTATAGGCGTAGGAGGCTGAGATCGCGCTCAAACTTCGAGAGACTTCTTCTGGCATGTGAGGAGGCCCACGCGACCGACCCCACCAAGTTTCGACTCGATCTGCGATCGATACAAAGCAATTTCGTATCCACCGACAAATGATCCAATCGAGTTGAAACTTGGCAGGATTGTTCTTTACCTTGTATGCAAGCTGCTGTGAAAATTTCATGGTATTTAGATATATGGTTTAGGAGATATGATCGATTCAATCTCATGTTTTCCATAGCCTGCTGTCTTCGAACCCATGCTTTCGCATCCATCCTCTTCGTCTCGATCAAGGCACGCGCCTATCTGCTGACATGGCGCTACTTCCCCAGCCAGATCCTAAATTCGTGCCGAGTTGAAGGTTTCTTCCTTCGAACCATGCATGTCCTTCGCCGCTTTGAATGCTTCTTCTCTTGATTCGCGCTCGCATCCATATTTTGCGTTCGTTCTGACAACTTTGCTTTGCATATGCATCCAACTGATGGATACGAGCGTGGCCTTACCTGATGGACACAAACTCCGATACGAAAGTGCCAAATCCCCCTCTTGCCGATACGAAACCATCGAGTCGAACCAAAACCTAATCGATGCGAAGAGCCCAATGCCGGATGGATTCGAACAGCACCGATTCGAACAAAGCCCTGGGATGGATTCGAATGGATCGAAGCGGTATCCTTTCGATGGATACGAAATCGATCGATTCGAACAAGCCAATATGATGATTTCCTGATCGATGCGAGCATGATGGATTCGAACAAACCATCATCCCAATGCACTGATGGATACGAATAACATATTCGTCTACCTTGTATCAATCATATCTCCTCCATACGAACTCTGATTTACCTGAAACTTGAAATGTGGCCTTTTCTAGTCCTCATCATCATCTCCAATCGATTTCGTTCTGATCGGAGCTCGTCCAAATTTTGACGACATCCTTTGCAGCCTTGTTTCCAATTGAACTCCAATCCTGATATCCATCCTTCCTTGCTAATTTTGTTGATATTCCAACTTTGACCAAAAGGTGGGATAACATTTGCCCCCCAAAACATGCCTTATGATAATAAGGCATGCTTTGAATAACTCCGAATCCGATATCCAAAGTCCATAGCCAATTCCATGCCCATCCAAACCCGATAACCGAGTTTTAATTCATCGTTATTCAATAGCAATAACCGAGTCCAGGACCTCTCCGAGTCGATATCCAAATCCATAACCTATCCAGGTTCTTGCCAAGCGCAATTTACACCTGACGACCGTGGTCCAGTGTCCTTGGACATTGAGCTAACCTCTCCGGGTTAGCGCCAAGCGCAATCCACACCTGACGACCCTGGTCCGGTGTCCCTGGATGTTATATAATGCCATGGCCTAAGTCCTAAGCTGAATCCTGGTCACTCCGGACCCTTGTTGAGCATAGTCCATACTCAACGACCTGAAATAATAACCGATAATATAGGGCCTAAGTCCTAGGCCGAATCCTGGTCTCTCCGGACCCTTGCCGAGCATAGTCCATACTCGACGACCTGAATGAGTCAATTTACCACGTTCGGGCATAGCGACTAACCCCTTGCCAGGCATAATCCATACCCGACGACCATTTATCAAAAACCAGAAAAAATCCAATCAAAATCCAATCCGAAATCCAAATCAAATCCGAAAACCAGAAATCCGAACCAACATCCAAAACAGAAAACCAATCATCCAAACGAAAATCCAAACCAGAAAGCAAATAAAGCCAGGAGTTCAAACCAAACTCCAAAACCAAACCAGAAAAACGAGTGTCCAATCCAAAAACAAAAAGACAGATTTCGCAAACCAGGGCGTCGCGGTTTATCATCATTCAAAGCACGCCTAGGGGCTATCTCCGTCCCCATACATGTGTAAATGACTTGGGTGCTTACCAATGCTTTGTTACTTATTTTATATTACCCTGGTCAATTGATAACCAATCGACCATCATTCCTGGGCCTCACATCCTCATAGCTTGAGGTAGGCGGTGGTTACTCCTACTCCGCCGCTGCATTCTGAGCCACAACATACTGCCTTAATTGTCCATTCCTCACATGCTCCTCAACTATATCCTTTAAGTGCCTGCAGCTTTTGGTATCATGCCCGTCCAAATCGTGGAAGAGGCAATGCCTTCCTGATGCTCTCTCCCTCTCAGATGGTTCTCTCCTAGCCGACCTCCGGTAAGGAAGGCGATTCCGAGTTTCCATGTATATCCGCTCCAGCGTCTCGTTTAATCCCGTGTATGTGGAAAACTTTGGATCCTTCCATCGCTTTCTGGCTTTTCCTGAATCGTCGTTCAGCTTCCTTTTTCCTTCATCTTTATCCGAGCTTCCGTTGGATGGTCCTCCACCCTCAGTCGCATTCACCTCCTTTAACTTTAAATCTACACATGCATCCTCTTGCCGGAGGAACCTCTCAGCCTCATGAAAGAATTCTCCAAGATCTAGTGGTGGGTCTCATATTAAAGATACCTTGAAATCCGAATCCTCCCTGACTCCTGACACTGCCGCCATTAAAACCATCGATGGATCCGGCCGATCCACCGAAGCAAATGCCGCATTGAATCGAGTTAGAAATGCTCTAAGCGATTCATCCGTCCTTTTCTTTACCGATGTTAATGTCCACGTTCTTAGATCTTTTGATATGGACCCAAAACTGTCCCAAAAACCTATCCACCAATTCCCTCCAAGTCCTGATAGATCCTTCTTCCAGCTGCCTAAACCAAATTGCAGCTAGTTCTGTCAAATATAATGGGAAACATCTGGCCATCACTTCCTCCGATGCCCCCAGCACTTCCATGTCTCTAGTGTATCTCATCAAGTGATCAGTCGGGTCAACCTTGCCATTATATACTTCCACGCTAGGTAACTTGAACTTAGGTGGATTCTGAGCTATGCTGATTTCCCGAGCGAACGGACTCCTGTTCACTCCTTCCAAATCTCTATTGGTCAAACCTCCACGCATAGTCTTCCTAATGATTTCCACTAATCCAGCATTGTCTGTCAGGGGTTGTCCCCCATGCTCCCGAGGGAACTCCGGCACATATTCTTCATTTGGCTCATTAGCAGCAACGTTGGCCCTAGCCTGTTGAACTCCTTCCAGAGGTCCTCCTGTGTTGGATCTTGCGGGCCTGCCCCCAAGCCCTTGTTGATTGCCTTCCGGTTCTGTATTCTGTCCTCCATTGGGTTCCATGACCCTAGCTCCTTGTTCCACATTAACAGCCGTTGTGGCTGGTCCTAAGTTCTGCATCCCTGCAGCTCTCATCTGTTTGAAGAAAGTTTGCATCATATCCTGTTGACTTTTCAGCAACCTCTCTTACAATGAATTTGCTATAGCTTCCATTTCGTCTCTGGTGATGTAAATCGAAGCTTGTCCTTCTCCAGCTCCGGAAGACGCTTCTTGACTTCCTTCTTGTTGGCTTCTCTTGGCCCTCTGCCTTCTACTGTTTTGCCTAGTCATTTTCTCTAAATCTGAATCTTTCAAACCTTTCGAATTAGAACTTCAATCCGATGTAGCGGGTGCTAGCCCTTCTCAGTGAAAGCACCAAAGTGTTTGCGCCAAAAATAGTCACAAACCCCAAATATCGTGAAAGCACCAAATTATGAATATAAATCAGCAATATTTCAAATACAAAGCACAGATCCAAGCAAACAACAAACAACAATCCAGGAATAACAGGCAGAAACACGAGATTTATAGTGGCTCGGCTATCTCCGGCCTACGTCCACTTCAAAGATTTATCTTTTATTGATGTCCTTCGCTGATTACAATTGATTATAGCAGATTTCAGTGAGGAAATTCAAATAGAACAGTAATGATGAAGTGCAAAGTCGAATCTAGCAGAGTCTGGTCGTCGGATGGCCAAAAGATCCCACTTTCTACAGACTTCAGGGGGCTATTTATAGGCGTAGGAGGCTGAGATCGCGCTCAAACTTCGGGAGACTTCTTCTGGCACGTGAGGGGGCCCACGCGACCGACCCCACCAAGTTTCGAATCGATCTGCGATCGATACGAAGCAATTTCGTATCCACCGACAAATGATCCAATCGAGCTGAAACTTGGCAGGATTGTTCTTTACCTTGTATGCAAGCTGCTGTGAAAATTTCATGGTATTTAGATACATGGTTTAGGAGATATGATCGATTCAATCTCATGTTTTCCATAGCCTGCTGTCTTCGAACCCATGCTTTCGCATCCATCCTCTTCGTCTCGATCAAGGCACGCGCCTATCTGCTGACGTGGCACTACTTCCCAGGCCAGATCCTAAATTCGTGCCGAGTTGAAGGTTTCTTCCTTCGAACCATGCATGTCCCTCGCCGCTTTGAATGCTTCTTCTCTTGATTCGCGCTCACATCCATATTTTGCATTCGTTCCGACAACTTTGCTTTGCATCTGCATCCAACTAATGGATACGAGCGTGGCCTTACCTGATGGACACAAACTCCGACAACTTTCCATGGATACGAAAGTGCCAAATCCCCCTCTTGCCGATATGAAACCATCAAGTCGAACCAAAACCTGATCGATGCGAAGAGCCCAATGCCGGATGGATTCGAACAGTACCGATTCGAACAAAGCCCTAGGACGGATTCGAATGGATCGAAGTGGTATCCTTTCGATGGATACGAAATCGATCGATTCGAACAAGCCAATATGATGATTTCCTGATCGATGCGAGCATGATGGATTCAAACAAACCATCATCCCAACGCAATGATGGATACGAACAACATATTCGTCTACCTTGTATCGATCATATCTCCTCCATACTAACTCCGATTTACCTGAAACTTGAAATCTGGCCTTTTCTAGTCCTCATCATCATCTCCAATCGATTTCGTTCTGATCGGAACTCGGCCAAATTTTGACAACATCCATTGCAGCCTTGTTTCCAATTGAACGCCAATCCTGATATCCATCCTTCCTTTCCAATTTTGTTGATATTCCAGCTTTGACCAAAAGGTGGGATAACACCCTAGAAGGACGATTGATTTGTTATGCACTAAAGTTGGAATTCCCCACAACTAACAATGAGGCTAAGTACAAGGCATTGGTATCAGGATTAAGGATAGCAAAAGAACTGGGGATAAATATGCTATAGATATTTGGCGATTCCCAACTGGTGGTCTGTCAAGTAAAGAAAGAATACCAGGCTAAGGGTATAAGACTCCATCCCTACCTTAACTGTTGGATGATATAGAGCATTATACGATTACACGCATCCCAAGGGAGGAGAACGCAAAGGTTGATTTGCTGACTAAATTGTCTAGTTTCGGGGAAGCGCAAATTATGGGTTTGGTTCCGTTAGAAGTTTTGATGGATCCATGTATCTATCAAATGAATGTTGAGTGGATTCAGTAGACCATGAAAGAAGAGGAGTTGTAGATGACTCCAAACAAAGATTAACTACTCAAGGGAACTCTACCTAGAGATAGAAACGAAGGAAAGAAAGTCCTTCGGAAAGCGCCACAGTTCGTGATGCAAGAAGGAGTGCTGTAAGAAGACGCTTCTTTACCCCCTTTCTTCATGTGTGTAACCAAGGATGAAGCTAGGAAAATCCTCATGAAAATCCATGTGGATAGTTATGGTGATCACACCGGGGGCATACATTAGAAAAGAAGGTACTTCATTACGGATGTTTCTGACCGACGATAAATCTAGATGTGCCTGATTACACCAAACTGTGTGATCATTGCAAGAGATTTGCAAAGATCCTAAGAGCCCCACCAATGGAACTTAAACAAATGGTCAGTCCATGGCTATTTCCAGTTTGGGGAATATACATTATTGGTGTGCTACCAACAGCGAAGGGAGGAACTAAATACGCTATTATTGTAGTGGATTATTTCACAAAATGGGCTGAAGGATAATAATTTGCTACAATTACAATGAAAAAGGGAATCAACTTCGTGATGAATAACATCTACTGCAGGTTCAGAGTACCTAAAATATTATAATGAACAATGCAACCTAGTTCAAAGGTGTCGAATTGAAGGATTTCTACTATCGGTATAGAATCGAAAAGTGCTTTTCAGCAGTAGCACACTGGTTTGTGAACTGACAAGTAGAGGCAGTGAATAAAATCATCAAGTTCACCTTGAAGAAACGACTAACTATCGCCAAAAAAACTAGTTCAAAGAACTTCCAATGGCATTATAGGCTTATAGGATGGTACACAAGTCTACAGTGGGATATATGCGGTTTGCTCTAGAATACAGATCAAAAGCTATGCTCCTAATTGGAGATCCCTTCTCATCATAAAAGGCATTACGATCCAGAGGCAAAGGAAGAACTCTTACTTAAGTCTCCATTTGATTGATAAGAAAATGAAAGAAGTGAAATTAAGGATAGCTGCCCACCAAAAAATGGTAGCACGACACTTCAATGCCAAGATCCAAAACCATACTTTAGAGGTATGGAATCTCGTTCTAAGATGTGTTCTCTTAGGTATGGGGATGCTTGGTCCAAAGAGGGAAGGACTTTATGAAGTCGATCAAAAGCTTGGAGATAGAACGTTCGAGCTTGCAACTATTGATGGAATCCCAATCCGATGCACACGGAATAATGATTTTCTATGACACTACTGCACATAGCACCTTTCAGTTTGTTTGAGAAAACAAGCCACCCAAGGACTCTAGGGGCAATGTAATAAGATAGGACTTTCCATGTTTTTCGTTTGTAATCATGAATTAGCTTCTTGAACAAATGGATGTTCTTGTAGGCAAAATTCCTGTATTGCACAATTAGTAGTACGGCCGGGAGCATACTCTTTAGATTTGGGATAATGGCCATGGAGTATAGCCTCAGGGATTGATTGGATAATTTGTCCCAGTCCTATAAACACAAACTCCTTGGGATTGGTATAATTGTTGAAGAGTATAACTCCGGGTCGATCGGACAATTCGACCTAATCTTTTGGCCCTCGACCCTACCTTTCTAGGTCAATCGAATAATTCGTTCCAATCTTCTAGGCTGATCAGATGATTTGGCCCTACATTTTCCCCAATGTTTTCGGGTTCATCGAATAATTTGACCCAATCTTCCAGGGTCGATCAGAAAATTCAGCCCCACCTTTCAGGATTGATTGAATAATTCGACCCTAACCTTCAGTAATGTTCCTTTGCCTAGAGTTTGCAATGTTAAAAGGGAAAAAACCATATATGGATCGATCAGATAATTCGACCCCAACCTTCAGTAATTTGCACTACCCGAAATTTGGCGAAATCAAGAAGGAAAACCAATATAAGGGTCAAGCGGATAATACAACCCCGACCTTCAGGAATTTACCGTTGCATAGAGTTTGGCAACATCAAAAAGGAAGGTCATATTGGGTTCGATCGGATAATTCGACCCCAACCTTTAAGAATTTTCCATTTTCCAGAGTTTGGCAACATCAAGAAGGAAAGACCATATAGGAATCGACCAGATAATTCGATCCTGACTTGCAGGTAATTGTCGTTGTCTAGATTTAGACAACGGTAAGGAAGAACTCTTGGAATTGTACAGTCAGAGCACTAGCTTCTAGAGACAAGAATTAGTGTGCAATAAGCCTTCTGAAGGCTATGATCACAACCAATCAGTATGCGCTAGGCCAAGTATAGGGAAAATGTGACAATCCATACCTCTTGGCACACCGGTCCAAATCCTAGCCGACTTCCGAACTCGCGATGGTGCTAAGAAATATGAGCTGTTGGGGTTTTTGAAAAATTATATAGACTAAAGATATACATATATGATCTAAGACAATCTACACTTTTAGATCTCACGGTGAAAGTTAATAAAATATAAATATATAAATAATTATCTTAGAAATATCTTAAAACATGTCTCACAAACAGTATGTAGTCAATCTAGAGTTTATAGAAATACTATACATAGTCTGATAAATACTAAGTACTGAATAAGATAGATAGTTACATAGAGTAGTATAAAATAACAAGTAACTACAATGATTAGCTCATCTCTCCATGTACTAATCGTAGGCCTATCACCTGCTACTATGTCTTCCTGTGATAGGGAATAAAGAAAGGAAAAGGTGTGGGTCAGACAAAAGTATGCTGAATGGGTACGTTATTAATATACGGTGATCATATGCCCTTGACTTTAATAATTTATGTGACCTAGCGTGTTCTACAAGTGTCCGTGAATTACTAGACTTCTTCACTTTAGGGTATTTTAACTTAATACACACCTACACCAATGGCTTATTAAGGCTCATACGGGGATCAAACAACTAATCAAACCTCAACAACTAATGATCAGATAATAGCTACTAGAGCTTCTCCTAACATAGGATTACACTACAATTTCCTTTACGGGATTACATCTCTTACATTATGACTACGCATAACTACTTCACATAGGTTTCCCTAAAATTTCCTTATGGAATTAAATTTCATACAACTACGGCTACACGTACCCTAGCTACACATTGAGCGGGAGCCCGCAATGCCGACTCGCCCAAGTGTCTTATCATCTGCATCTGTGTCCAACTTTCAATCATAGCATATGTCTCTTATTGCACACGCTGGGATCTAACAACAACACAACACCACACTGCATCATTCATGAATACCAAGGAACTCCCGTTGTGACAGGCTTACACACTTCATCGGGCACCAGTCAGCGCTACACGTCCACTATGGAACCTCCTGTGAGTGCTATTTGTGATAGAATGGCCCCCAATTGAATATCAATCCATACTAGACAAATAGAATTTACCCAGTCCCGTAACGTCCTAGTGTCGCCTCATAGGGAACTAGCTTCTCTACTCCTAGCCTCCATACACACACAGGTATACACACATGCTTAACTAATTTGTTTATAACCTGGGCCTTAGGATGAGGTTCGCACATTACCTGAAGTACGTCAACTTATTGACCACTATATACTAAAGTGATCGACCGCTTACAGTCGACCGCTCTATATGGTACGGTCGACCACTCCAGATGGTATTGTTTACCGATCATTGCTAATTAGGGTTTTTTATTTGTGATTTTTAATTTGTTTTTATTTGTTGATTTTTAATTAACCATATTCGTCCCCAAATTTCCATTACAACAACGTACAATTTAATCTTAGAGCAATTATAGTTAACCTAATTTTACAATTATTCAAATTTCTTATTTAAATTCAACTTACAAGTTTACAAAAAAGTAATTCAAATCTAGGGTTACAATTAACAACACAGGTTATATCAATTCTTATCAAATTGCAGATTATGTTTATAGATCTATGTTAGAAAATGGGAATTAAATTCATATACTAATAATTAAATCTCTAATCTAATTAAACAATGTTTACTATTTGATTTCTAACAACCTAGATCAAATATGGTATACTAAAATTAACTGTAGTATTCATCTTACTAAAAATGAACCTACTCACCTTAGATCCAAGCTTTCCTTTAAATCTCTTCTGGAAATCTCCCCCTCCCCACATTCATTAGTTTCTCACTGGATTCATCCTTAATCTTTTTAATTTTATTTTTATTTTACTTTGAAGAATTTAGTTTTGGAGAGGATATAATTTGACAGGGTTTCAAGTGAGCAAATAATTTTTATGAATTAGGGTTTTCCACAAATGTTTTATTTGTAGGGACTCAAACTAACATACATCATTGATCCACTGGTGAAATATTTACTTTAATCCTTGCGTTCACAATTTTCTTCACCGTCAAGTAAAAATATTTGATTAAATCTAGGTCGTTGGCCGCTTTAAATTATTTTGATGCATTTAGATCGACTACTATACATGGAGGTGGTCGACCACCGGGGGTCGACCGGTCCCTATATAGGTCTACTGGTAAAGCTATTTATTTTAGGATATTTTAATTTCCTTAATTTCTTCTTTATTTAGTTCTTTTCAAATTTTAAAACGTCTATAACTTCTCCATAATAACACTGATTCCTAAGTATTATGCATGAAAGTTGTCCAGAAAATCGCTAAGAATGCAACGGTGCAAGTTTTGTAACCAGATTCGAACCTTTGCAAAAACTTCATTTTATTCCTTGTTTTATTTAAATTTAATTATTTTATTAATTTTTTCACTTAAAATTTTAGGGTGTTACATTCTCCTCATCTAAAAGGATTTCATAAAGTATCGAAAAATGTAACTCGTACATGCAACCATCAATAACTACAACCATCTACTCATCCATCATCCATTGGCAATCACCATCCTTAGTAAAATTTCTAATGCAATATGTACATGTAAACGTGGACTGTAGATGGACCTATAATAATGCAAAAATTAGGCTGTCTACTGATCTAGTCGACCTTCTGAAATGCAATTGCTTATGTCATGCATCCAAATGTATGCAACATCCTAGGTAAATACACTAGCAAGTCTACATGAATGTACAACCATTCAATCCATAAGAAACAATCATATTCATATAACTAAATAAAATAAAACAAGTGATGGTGTAAGTGTGTGTACTAAATCGAGAATATACATCGCCTATGTGTGCAATGGACCATTCAATAAATACATCCACTAGCATAATCATCCAAAACATATCCTAGCGTCAAATTCGTAACCATTCCCGACATCCAATGTCTCTGCTTAAGGGTATACCAATTTAGAAGTTGAAAATACAAGTGATCTATACTTAATTATCAAAATGGAAACGTACAAAAAAAGAGTTATGGGTGGGTAGCTCAAATCCTTTCCTCCAGCTCCCTTGTACTCTTGCTGGATCGTCTCCTTAGTGAACTTTAACAAGCTTGATTACCTTGTTGCGGAGTCGCTTTGTACCATGCTCAAGAATACAAGTGGGTGCATGGTGAATAAGTGACTCCCTTTCAACTTTCACTTCCTCTAGTTGACCCGGCTCGACTACAATGGATGTATCATGTAAACACTTCTATAAGTGTGACATACAGAAAATGTCACGTACTCCCGCTAACTTCTTAGGAAGCTCTACCCTATAAGTTAACTTCCCAACTCTACTAGTAATTGGAAAAGGACTTTCAAACCTTGGTTCTACCTTCCGCGAACTACCAAATCCTATAATACGTCTAAGCTATGATACCTTCACAAGAACTAGGTTACCCACTGCAAACTCTAAATTCATGCGTCTTCTACATGCATAAGATTTCTACATATCCTGAGCGATCTTCATTTTCCTATGGATTAAATCTACCTTCTCTGATGTCTCCTTTACTATGTCTGACCCCAGAATAATCCTACCAGTAGTGTCCTACCAACAATAAATACTCGCCTGATAGATGTTATTGTAAGTGAACTACACTAGCGGTAAGTGATCCTCCCAAGAGCCTTCAAAATACAAGATATACATCTAAAGTAACTCCTCCAACACCCGGTTCACCCTCTCTTTCTATCTTCCCGTCCGCGGTTGATAAGCAGTACTAAAGTTCATTTTGATGCCGAAAGCCTCCTGTAGACTCTTCCAAAACTCGCTGGTGAAAAATGAATCTCGACCGCTAACGATGGTAGAAGGAACTTTGCGAACCTAATGATCTCTCTCACGTCTAATGTCGCCAGCAATGTCGTGGTCCTCATACTCCTAACTGGAATAAATTGAGCACATTGGTCATTCGATCGACAATGACCTAAACACTCTCATTCCTTCTCCAACTCCTAGGTATTCCTTCTAAAATTTGACTAGTAACCTAGAACAAATAGGGTATACTAAAATTAACTACATGTAATCATCATATTAAAAGTGAAGCCACTTGCCTTAGATTCAAGCTTTCCCTTGAATTCCTCATTGGTTAGTTAGTTTCTCGCTCAATCTATCCTTTTTAATCTTTCTATTTTTATTTTTATTTTACTTTAAAGAAGTTAGATATAAAGAGAAAAAGAACTTGACAGAGCTCATGAGCACAAACTCATTTTTATGAATTAGGATCTTTCCAATAGCATTCTATTTATAGGGACTCAAACTAAAATGGACCGTTGGTCCACTGGTAAGAATGTTTAATCCAGTCTTAGGCTTTCACAATTTACTTCGTTACCAAGTAATAATATTTGATTAAATTGGGCCATTGAGGTATCAAAATTATCGCTCTTATGCATCAATTGGTCGACTGCTATACATGGGGAAAGTCAATTGCTAAGAGTCGATCGGACCCCATATGTGCGTCGACTAGTGGAGCTATTTATTTCAGGATATTTTAATTTCCTTAATTGGTTATTTAATTAATCATGTTTTCAATTTTTTAAAATGTTAATAACTTCTCCACTACCTTCGACTCCAAAGTGTTATATACGAAAGTTGTCTAGAAATTGCTACGAGTGCAAAAGGTGCAAGTTTCGTAGCTAGATTTAAAAATTTACAAAATCCCAAATTTGCACTTATTTAATTTAAATTTAATTTTTTTGTTAAATTTTTTAGGTTAATTAACGAGTTATTACATAAGGAGGTTGATAGATACTCTTAGCTAATGTCGGGCATTAGGCATAGTTAGGGGCAAAAACTCAAAGATAGTCATCAGAAACCCCCAGTTCCCGAAGATAGGAACTGATATTTAGACTAAATTTTTGTTGCAGCATTAGTGGTGAAGTAGAACATTCCACATCGAGAATAAGCAAGGATAGCCATTGCAAATTAAAAGTGGGAATTATCAGACTTTTTTGGTCAAAGATCAAGATCGGGAAAGCGCGATCAAACCGAGGGAAATCAGATAATTTGCCCCCACAATGTTTGTCTCATTCTAATGCCTAAATTCTGGCATTTAAAATATAAATTACCATGAACAAAATTTGGTTCACGATGAAAATATTTAAAAAGGAAATAAATGTTCCAAATGCTGCTCTCCAGTAATATGGAGCAACACGAATCTCAAATTATTTATAGCCAATTATAGGTTCTAGAAATCCTGGCCAAACGCGAATAGGAATAAATATAGAGTTGGTTAAATAACATTTTCTTTTAACCAAGTGAAGCACCTTGGTAATTATAAATAGGACTGAACAACAATATTTATCTAGGGTAGTTGTAGGAATTTTATTTGTATGCACAGAATTGCAACAAATAAAGGTGTTGCATGAAAGCAGGTAGTTGCATGTAGGTAAGTACATAACAAAAAGTGTGGAAAAGTAAATCAAAACAAAGAATTATAGGACAAATTTTTTTTATTACTTAAACTTTTATATAGAAGGTTTACAAGGGCTGCTCTTGCACAAGCATGACCTATTTATAGCAAACGAGAATATGGAATATACAACAAAAGAAGCTACCAAACTTCCAAGCTTCAAAGATCTTCTATTTTTTCTTCCTCCTCTTATTGTCTCTACCACTGGAACTACCAATTCACTTCTTTTGATGCCTATTGCCTTTGATTTTCCCTCCTTCAAAAGTGTCGCCCTCGGACTGTATCATCTCACCTTCAATCGCAGTATGGGGCTCACCAAATTTCTTGATAGAGGCCTCACATAGCTTCATCTTCAAGCGCTTTAGCTTTCTCTGGGGAGCTTGGTCATAGGGCTTGTAGACATGGAGATAGCATATTTTTTTGTGCCAGGCTCAAGCTTGATTTTAATCATCAAAGGGTCAACCTTTAATCTCTCTGCTATGGTAGTATGATCAGTTGGGCCTACTGCGCTGGTAGTAGCAACACCTTCCTTCTGTGATAGAATCGCATCTTCCAAGTTTTCCAAATTCGCAATCTTCTCAAGATCGGGCCCTGGGCCAGAACTGGAAGGAGGAATGAAAATAATGAGTCCCATAAACATGAAGGTTGATCTGATGAAAAAAAATACATAGCCTATGCCTTAAGTGGACGACGGTGAAGGAAGATACGGTTAACTTATAATTTGGCAAATAGGATGGTAAAGATTTGAAATGGACGCAGGAAAAAGCTAAAGTTTCTTGAAAACAAGTGAAATAAGCAGCATACATTTGCCAGGACTTTGATGAGCATGAGACAGTTACAGAAAATCTACCTTCTTCAGGTGGGTTTTGGAAAAAAATGATCTATAAGGGAAGGAATGTAGATCTCAACAAAAGCGGCTGTTGTAGAGACTGGAATGGTGTAGGTGCTTTTGGAACTAACACCCATAGTTGTAGGAATGCTCGTCGAAGGCTCCTGAGATTTTGGAGTAGTTGCTTCATGCTGATTCGATGCACTTAGGCAAGTGGAAATTTTAACGGTAGTATTGCAACAACATCGTCTTCCTTAGCCAGGATAGCGTTTCCCTCCTCAAGCTTTGCTATATCATCAGAGTCAAGATGCTTGGCCATTAATTCTTCTTGGGTGCAACCATCACCGGGCATCTCAGCATGATGTAGCTCTTCTTCCCAAGCATCAACGAAGGTTACAACATATGTACTTCCCAGCCAAATTAGATTCTTGAATTGAATCTCATTGGCAAAGGATTACTTTGGAGTATTGTTTAGTTTTTCTCTTTCCTTGGCCTTTCTCTCCCTCAGCCCTTCAACCTCTTGCACAGCAATGGCGAGCTTGACGTTAGTATCAAGTTTTTCGATCATCGCTAAAAGTAATTCATAGGCAGGCTTTTCATTTTCTACATGGAGCTTTTAGAATTCAGCTGCCTAATCCACGATTAAATTATCCCTAACCTGAATAATTTCATCCTCTGTAGTAAGGGCCAGGTCCTTTCTCGCCAATTGGTATTTTTAGGCCGGCAGCATCTTCGTGGCCAGACTTTAGGATGCTTGCAATAAAATCACAACATTAGTGTCGGCCTTCCTTATCTTAGCCATCAAGCTTTCAGAGCCTACCTCAGACTTAAGGGCATAATATCTCCGCCTTTAGTTTCTCTAAATTTGTCTTATACTCTACAATGAGGTCGTCATAGGTTTTCTTCTCAGATTTGGAGGATTAAATATTTGAGTAGTTGATTTTATTGACCTTGGAGAGTGCGACGTAGAGCTTTTTCCGTTCATAGCCCTGGTCAATGAGTTTTTGGAACAGTTGGATGTCCCGGTTAACTTCTTACTATGGAGTATCTTAGATTTCATGATCAAACATGACATCTTAAAGGAAGAGATTAGGGAAAGAAGATTGAAAGTAGGGCGGTGCAGTAGGAAGATGAGTCGAAGAAGTAGAGATTCCTTTAGAATGTAGAGGAACAATAATGTTTAAGGGCTTTGAAGTGGGAAATTGTTAGTGAGTTGGAAGCTGAGATTCAGTATGAGGTAGAGTTGTGCCAAAAGAGGGACCGCGACGATTGTAGGAATCCTTATATTGTCTATTTTGATCGCATGACAACCGCTCTTTAACTTACTATCTTTTCCTCTCTCTTTCAGCTTTGCGATGATCCTCCACCTCTCGCTCCCTTTCTCTTTCCTTTCTTCAGAACCTTTCTTCCTCTATCACTTAACGACTACGATAGTTGGAGTGAGATGGGTGCAGATAGGAAGTCTGCCCTTTAGACTCTCCAACACCATACTGAAGCATGTTGAATCAATCTCAGGCCATGGTATCTGTAACGAGAAGAAATGAACATATAAATACTAGAATTTTGGAACTTAAACGGATGCAAGGATGTGTGTTCATGATCTTAGTTGTAACAACCCAAAATTTGAGCTATAATAATTAATTAACAAATTAATGAAATAATAAAATAAGTTAGTGAAATTGTTAGAATCGAGCTACGGGGTTGCACCATTGTGTCCGTGGAAATTTTCTGACCAATTTCCATATATAATTTGTCAAAATCTGAGCTAATATGAAGGAGATACGAAATCAACAAGAAATCAACAAAACAATATATATATATATATATAGGGTTAGGTCGACCCAAGCCCATGGTCAGGCGACCCTAGGATCGACCCCCTAAGACCAAGGTTGACCTATAGGTCGACACCCAAGTCAACCCGCTCTTGTATATGAACAAGCATTTGTCCAGGTTAAACGATGACGTGTTTTGCAATTTTTCGTCAATCCTATGCGTTCGTGCTTCCATCCGATTGGTTCCCAATGAGCCTATGACGTGGTTGCACCAGATTTAATATTCAAATATAAGGGTCTGAGATCCCTAAGTGACACTATAAATAAGACCCTAAGCCTAGCTATTTTTCTCATTCAGATTTTCTCCCAATTGGGTTCATTGCCAGAGGCTGGACCCTAAATAGAAAACTTTTCTAGGTAGAAGATCTTTTTGATAAAAATATTCTACACTTTGGAAGTGGATCAAGGAAGACCAAGGACTAGAGCTAAGGATCACATGTGAGTGTTTTGTAATTATTTTAGATTTTTAAATACAGTTAATTTTTAAAGCTTTTTCAGTCTATTTAATTCAGCTATTTTTATTTAGCTATTTTATTCAGTTATTTACAGTTATTTACAATTATTTGGAATTATTTACAATTATTTACATTTTATTTACATCTGTTTTAAATTAGAATTTAGCCTGCAAATGTTAGTTTCTTTTTATTCCTTTTTACGCGAATAAAATATTAGAAAGAGAAGATTCACTAATATGGATTAAATAGAAATAAACACTAAATTTACAGAAACTAGACGTAAAATAAGAAAAACTTTAATAAAAAGAAGATAGGCTGAAATAGGCAAATTTGAGACATTTGCAATCATGTTTATAACTAGTAGTTATAACTAAAAAGAGAAAATAAAAGAGCAACAATTATAACATAGGTTATAATTAAGCGGAAAGAACAAAAAAGGCTTATTTTAAGACTTAGATTAAGTTAATAAGCAAATATAGCAGAAATAATAGAATAGGCTTATTTTAAAACTTACACTAAGTTAATAAGAAAACATAGAAGCAGGGTCCGTACCAACAGCATTCCCTTTCAGTCAGGAACTGATGATCTCACAATAGTTAGGTGAGGCTGGGACACGCTTATGCTGATTAGGGTAAAGTGGCCAAATAGATAGAAGCTCAAATCCAGGGATTTGGGCAAGGGGCGCAACTAGATTTTGTTTGTTAGGACTAGTACCAGCAGCATTCCCTTTCATTCTAGGTCTGATGGTCTCACAACACTTAGGTGAGGCTGGGCACGCTTAAGCTGATTGGGGTAAATAAGAAATAGGGAGCGACAGTTAGTGTGTACCGGCGATGACCGAGCGTGTGGCATCGATTGGGGTAAATAATTCGCTACTACGTTCCAAGCGCTAAACAAGTGTCTTTTGCTGTAGGACTAATAGGATTGGACTAGCTCACAGTGGCACAATAGAGATAGAAGGTTGTTCAATGGGTAGAACTAGGATTCATCCAAATTAAAAATAGGATTAGGGTTCAGCCTAATCACAACAATCTAAGACAAGTGCAAACAATCACTATCAAAGCAAATAAAATCAGAAACAACATTTTATCCCAGTTCATCTTTTCTTTATTTCCTTTTATACTAGAACTGTTTCTAAGTCAATTATCTTTATCTTGCTTAAAAATGCTAGTAATTATTTTTACTCACCAGACTTATAGTCTGACCCACTCCTCTATTTCCCCTCATAGGGCAGTAGAGGCCGGGACAGTAGATTCAAATTCCTTGAGAGATATTCTCGGAGTTCTTCATATATTCTTCTTCTTCTTTTCAGTTTTCTTTTTTACTACGGATGTACTGGTACTTTGTGAGAGGAATCATTTTTATTGTTTATGTACTCTGATGATGTGACTGAGATGGTGTTTTTCACGAGACATGTGTATTTGGTTTTGAAGACATATTCTGTTTTTATGACTTATTTTATGAAGTAATGATAAGTATTTTAAATGTTTTCATTGTTATTATTTATTTGTCTTGTGAACCTTGGTCTCTGTGATGCTTTAGCTATACCTATAACGCACAATAACTCTTAATGCGCCCTTTTTGGGTATACTAAGTGGTGTGGGGGTGTTTCACTTGGTATCAGAGCTTAAAGTTATAGGATTCCTAAAAACTTATTTTAAAAGTAAAGTATTTTTCAAAAGTAACATATCTTCAAGCTAGAAGTATTTTTCAAAAAGAAACTCTTATTATAGAAATGGTTTTCAAGTATAAAAGAGTTTTATAAAAATTCCCTTAAAGTCAAGTTCAACCTTCTTTCGATTCTTTCGAGCCTAAATTCTCTTTTCTTTGCATAGTGTGGCGGATGCCCCAAATCTTCCAGAGGGTGTCCCAGTCTCTAGCTGGTTTCGTAGATACCTCCAAGCTACCACACCAAAGGTGCAAGGGCAAGCGCCCAATGCAGTACCAGCAGGTGGAAATCCCATTAAACCCCCTGCAGCAGCCAATTTTTCTAAGTTATGCAAGGAATTCGCTAATCTAGGAGGCAGAACGTTTTCTAGCATGGAGGATTTCATGGAGGCACGAGCTTGGTTGAGGAGTACGGAGAGGATATTTGGGCTGTTAGGATCGAAGGACCGATAGAGAGTTGAGCTTGCATCTTGGCAGCTGAAGGGAGAAGCTTCTAACTGATGGGAGATCATAGAGATGGAGGGTAGCGACATTTGTTGGTTTGGATTTCGAGAAAGGTTTGAGAGGATGTTCTTGTCACAAGCTGAGGAAAGCATGCAGTTGAGTTCATTAGTCTGAAGTAAGAGAGTCATTCGGTGAAGGAGTATATAAATCAGTTTAATGAGTTGTCGATGTTTAGAATGGAGCTTGTTAATACACCGCATAAGAAGGCCATCAAGTTTGCTAAGGGTTTGAATCAGCCCCTCCAAGGGTTGTTATTGACACATGTACCTATGGGAGCGACGTATGAGTCACTTGTGGAGATGGCTCTCATGTCAGATGTTGTTAAGGAAGGAGAGCTTAAGGAGGTTCCTAAGTCAGAAAACTCTATGAAGCAGAGGTGGAAGAATAAGAAGGATATAGATAAGAAGAAAGGAGGAAGACCTCAAAAGGGACAAATCAAGAAGGGCGAGAAGTGTCATAGTTGTGGATTGCTTGGACATTTCACAAAGGGCTGTAAGAAGGGCACGATGAAGGGGAGGTGTTACAATTGTGGGCTGCCTGGTCACCTTAGTAGAGCTTGTCCACAAAAGACGGGGCAGAGAGCAAGCGCACCTACAACGCAAGTGCAGGCTTTGGATGCAACACCTTTTAGTAGTGAACCGAATCGAGGTAGGAAAGTCTCTGTAGAAGGTTTGATCACTATTTCAGATTTTCCTATTTGGACTTTTTTGACTCTGTAGCATCGCATTTTTTCATTTCTAGTTCCTTGGTTGATTGTTTGCACTTAGATATCTCTCTAGTAGTAGACCCTATAGTTGTTTCAAACCCCATAGGAGGATTGGCACATTTATCCATGATTTGTAGGGGTTTGAAAATTTTCATATTAGGCGTAGAGTTTGATTGTGACGCCAATGTACTGGGATATTCAAGATATGGGATGATTTTGGGGATGGATTGGTGATCCACTTATGAAGCGATATTAAACTGCAAGAGGAGAGTCGTCGGATCAGAGACATGTAGCGGAAGGACTCTCGAGGTTTCTTACGACCCACATGGGTCAGTCATGTTGAGCTTCCTTTATTCCCTTGATTCATCACTAGGAGAGTTAGATTTAGTTCCTGTCGTTAGAGATTTCCCACACGTTTTTAGGAGGTTAGGGGACTAACCCTTAAGAGAAAGATCGACTTTAGGATCTATTTGAATGACAATGCCAAGCCAATGGCATTGCCCGTGAGACACATGGCTCCTAGGGATAGAAAGGAGTTAGTAAGCAGATTGGTGAGCTATTGGAGAAAGGCTTCATCAGATGGAGCATATCTGAGTGGGGAGCGCCAGACGTCTTCGCTACAAAGGCGGATGGTTCCCTTCGACTTTGTGTAGACTATAGAGAGTTGAATAAGCTCACGAAAAAGAACCGTAACCCACTTCCTAGGACAGACAATCTTTTCGATTAGTTGGTTGGCTCTTTAGTATTTTCTCAGCTCGACTTAGCTACTGGATTTCATCAGCTTAGGATCGTTGACGATAGCATCGATAAGACAACATTTAGGACACCCGATGGATTCTTTGAGTGGTTGGTCATGCCGTTTGGGCTAACCCACGCTCCAGCCTATTTCGTAGATTTGATGAGCTGTGTTTTTAGAGATGTCCTAAATAAGTTAGTTGTAGTATTCATGGATGACATATTGGTGTTTTCCAAGAATATGGAAGAGCATGTTGTTAAACTCAAGGAGGTTCTTCGTACACTTCGTGTTCATCAGTTGAAGGCAAAGTTCTCGAAGTGTCACTTTTGGCATGAGGAGGTGCGTTTCTTAGGGCATGTAGTCTCAAGAGAGGGTTTAGTTGTTGATCCCGCTAAGGTAGTAACTGTACAAGATTGGAAGGCCCCAAAGAACGTTACCAAAGTTAGAAGCTTCCTAGGTTTGGCTGGTTATTATAGGAAGTTTATTAGAGATTTTGCTAAGATTTCAGCACCACTTACTCGCCTCACTAAGAAGAATGCGACATTCGTGTGGGACGTAGATTGTGAGGATTCCTTCACGATGCTAAAGAGAGCCCTTACTAGTGCACTAGTGTTAGTTTTACTCGATGGAGCTAAGCCTTTTACAGTATACACTGATGCATGTGGGATAGATCTTGGAGCTGTGTTGATGCAAGAAGGGAGGGTAGTATGCTATTGAAGTAGATAGTTGAGAACTCATGAGAAGAACTACCCTACCCATGATTTGGAGTTAGCTGCTATTGTTTTCGCGCTCAAGTCTTGGAGACATTACTTACTAGGAGAAAGGTTCAAGCTTTTCACTGACCACAAATCAGTGAAGTACCTATTCTCACAAAAGGATTTAAACATGACGCAGCAGCGTTGGATGGAGTTTCTGGCATCATATGACTTAGAGATAGCTTATACCCCTGGTAAAGGGAACATGGTTGCGGATGCATTATGTAGGAAGAGAGCAACCCTTAGTCCAATGTTCGTGGAGTGGAAAAGCCTAGAGCTTATTTCCACCTTTGATTTTAAGCCCTCTACGGACATTACCCCAGGACTATTGGCAGCACTTGAGGTTAAGCCTACCCTCATTGATCAGATTGGCTTAAGGCAACGAGAGGATTCGAAGCTAATGGATATTTTAGAGAGGATTAGTAGAGGATAGGTCTCTAGACATCTCCAACGCTATTCCATTGATAGTAAAAGGTGGATAAGGAGAGATGGAAGACTTTGTGTCCCCCGCACTAGTGATTTGATGAGAGCAGTTCTAACAAAGCCACACCATTCTCGAATTACTATTCTTCTGGGTGGTGATAAGATGTATATGCACATGAAGAGAGTGTTTTATTGGAGCGACATGTAGAAGGATGTGGCAGAGTTTGTGGCTAAGTGTCTTGTGTGCCAAAGAGTTAAGACAGAGCAGTAGAAGCTCGGCGGATTACTTCAACCATTGGATGTATCCGAATGGAAGTGGGATAGTGTTTCAATGGACTTCATAGATGGTTTACCCCGATCTAGTTAGGGGAATACCAGTATTTGGGTGATTATAGATCGTTTGACTAAGAGTGCCCACTTCATTCTGGTCAAGAGTAAGAGGACAACACCTTATTTGGCATCCTTATATGTTCGTGAGATAGTCCGACTTCATGGAGTTCCCTCTAGAATAGTGAGCGATAGAGACCCTATCTTTGCTAGCGAGTTTTGGAGAAGCTTGCAAGAGGCTTCAGGGATGAAGCTTATATTGAGTACGGCCTATCACCCTCAAACGGACGGCCAAACGGAGAGAGTTAATAGAGTACTTGAGGATTTGTTGAGGATGTGCATTCTTTATTTTGGAGGCACTTGGGAGGAGCATCTTCCTTTCGTGGAGTTCGCTTATAATAATAGTTTTCAAGCTAGCATTGGGATGGCACCTTTTGAAGCTCTTTACGGAAGACCTTGCAAGTCGCCTTTGTGTTGGTTGGAGTCTACAAAGAGATTTCTACTTGGTCCCGACATGGTTAGAGAGAGACTTCAGAAAAGATTGATTTAATTAGAAGGAGAATGAAGATGACCCAAGATAGGTAGAAATCCTACGCAGACAAGCGGAGAAGAGATATTGAGTTTGAGGTAGGAGATTTGGTTTTCGTTAAGGTATCTTCACTAAGAAAGGTAGTGAGGTTTGGATCAAGTGGGAAACTTGCTCCGACATTCGTAGGACCGTTCCCCATTATGGAAAGGGTAAGAAAGATGGCTTATCAGATAAAGCTACCGGAGGGGCTCGCGGGAGTTCATGACATTTTCATGTTTTGCATTTGAGAAAGTGCTTACATGATTCAGCAGAGGTAGTGGATCCTGGCCAACTTGAGGAAGTTGAAGTGGAGAGAGAAGCATCGGTTCATTGCATTCCTACCAAGATCGTTGGACGCGATATCAAGAAGCTTAGAAATAAGGAAGTACCTTTGGTTAAGGTGCAGTGGGGAGACAGCATTGAAGACGCTACATGGGAGGCCGAAGAGGAAATACGTACCTCTTATCCACATCTTTTCGATGTTACATTTTAAATTTCCTATTTCCATCTTTAGTTTTGAATAGGTTCTTTCCTTTAGTATGCTTTGTGAGGGTAGATCTTAGGATTTAACCTATGGATGGAAGGACTGAATGTAAACATGTTACTAGAACATGTTATGTATAATGGACGCTAGTGGTTGCAAGTGATTGCTAGTGGATGCTAATGGATACATATATATACACTAGGCGCTATTATCTCTTAGGGATCGGCCGAACTAGGTCACTAAAGCATATGCATATGGATGTGTTTGCATTTTCATTTTTATCTTATTTCCATGGTTGCTATTAATGGATGATTATCATATGATTGTTGCATTTGGATGATGATTGTAGCACGCATGTAGAACTATTAATTATCATTGGGAAATTTGCATTCATTTGGATACATGGCATGGACATGATTGCATAAAAAGGAGGTCGACTGAATCAGTAGACCACCTGATCTTTTGCATTAATTAGGGACATTGACACTACACTATTGCATATAACATAAATTGCATTAGAAAGCTTAAGGACAATGGATGTAATGGATGACGGTTAAATATTTAGTTGTAGAATTTGGATGAAAACATTTATTTCATTCTTCTGTCCTAGGAGATTTCAAGGACGAAATTTTTTAAGGAGGGTAGAATGTAACAACCCAAAATTTAAGCTATAATAATTAATTAACGAATTAATTAAATAATAAAATAAGTTTGTGAAATTATCAGAATCGAGCTACGGAGTTGCACCATTGTGTCCGTGGCTATTTTCTAACCAATTTCCATATATAATTTGTCAAAATCCGAGTTAATATGAAGAAGATACGAAATAAACAAGAAATCAACAAAACGATATATATATATATATATATATATATATAACACACATAAGGCTAGGTCGACCCAAGCCTATGGTCAGGTCGACCCGCCCTTGTATATGAACGAGCATTTGTCCAGGTTAAACGATGATGTGTTTTGCAATTTTTCATCAATCCTGTGCATTCGTGCTTCCATCCGACGGTTCCTAGTGAGCCTATGACGTGGTTGCACTAGATTTAATTTTCAAATCCAACGATCTGAGATCCCTAAGTGACACTATAAATAAGACCCTAAGCCTAGCTATTTTTCTCATTCAGATTTTCTCCCAATTTGGTTCATTGCTAGAGGCTGGACCCTAAATAGAAAAATTTCCTAGGGAGAAGATCTTTTTGATAAAAATATTCTATGCTCTAGAAATGGGTCAAGGAAGACCAAGGACTAGAGCTAAGGATCACAGGTGAGTGTTTTGTAATTATTTTAGACTTTTATGTATTTTGAAATAATAGAGTTCTCAATAAATGTAATTTTTTTGCAATTTTGAGACAGTTTTACATAAGTTATATACAGTTAATTTTTAAAGTTCTTTTCAGTCTATTTAATTCAGCTATTTTTATTTAGCTATTTTATTCAGTTATTTACAGTTATTTGCATTATTTACAGTTATTTATATTTTATTTACATCTGTTTTAAATTAAAATTTGGCCTGCAAATGTTAGTTTCTTTTTATTCGTTTTTACACGAATAAAATATTAAAAAGAGAAGAATTCGCTAATATGGATTAAATATAAATAAACACTAAATTTACAAAAACTAGATGTAAAATAAGAAAAACTGTAATAAAAAGAAGATAGACTAAAGTAGGCAAATTTGAGACATTTGCAAGCATGTTTATAACTAGTGGTTATAACTAAAAAGAGAAAATAGAAGAGCAACAATTATAACATAGGTTATAATTAAGCGGAAAGAACAGAAAAGGCTTATTTTAAGACTTAGATTAAGTTAATAAGCAAATATAGCAGAAATAATAGAATAAGCTTATTTTAAAACTTATACTAAGTTAATAAGAAAACATAGAAGCAGGGTCCGTACGAACATCGTTCCCTTTTAGTCAGGAACTGATGATCTCACAATAGTTAGGTGAGGCTGGGACACGCTTATGCTGATTACGGTAAGTAAGTGGCCAAATAGATAAAAGCTCAAATCTGGGGATTTGGGCAAGGGGCGCAACTAGATTTTGTTTTTTAGGACTAGTACTAGTAGCATTCCCTTTCAGTCTAGGTCTAATGGTCTCACAACACTTAGATGAGGCTAGGCAGCATTCCCTTTCAGGTCTAGGTCTGATGGTCTAACAACAGATCAGGTGAGGCTGCGCATGCTTAAGCTGATTGGGGTAAATAAGAGGTCAAAATAGGGAGCAACAGTTAGTGTGTACCAGTGGTAACCGAGCGTGTGGCATTGATTGGGGTAAATAATTCGCTACTGCGCTCCAAGCGCTAAACAGGTGTCTTTTGTTGTAGGACCAACGGGAATGGACTAGCTCACAATAGCACAACAGAGATAGAAGTCTAATCAACGGGTAGAATTATGATTCAGCCTAGTTAAAAATAGGATTAGGGTTTGGCCTAATCACATCAATCTAATACAAGTGCAAACAATCACTATTAAAGCAAACATAATCAGAAACAACATTTTATCCCTGTTTTATCTTTTCTTTATTTTCTTGTATACTAGAATTGTTGCTAAGTCTATTATCTTTATCTTGCTTAAAAATGCTAGTAATTACTTTCACTCACTAGATTTATAGTCTGACCCGCTCCTCTATTTCCTCTTTCCCCCCATAGGCCAGTAAAGGCAAAGATAGTATATTCAGATTGCTTGAGAGATATTCTCGGAGTTCTTCATCTATTCTTCTTCTTCTTTTCAATTTTCTTTTTTACTACTGATGTACTGGTACTTTGTGAGAGGGATGATTTTTATTACTTATGTACTCTGATGATGTGACTGAGATGGTGTTTTTCACGAGACATGTGTATTTGGTTTTTAAGACATATTCTGTTTTTATGACTTATTTTATGAAGTAATGATAAGTATTTTAAATGTTTTCGCTGTTATTATTTATTTGTCTTGTGAATCATAGTCTCCGTGATGCTTTAGCTATACCTATAACGCACCATATCTCTTAGTGTGCCCTTTTTGGGTATACTAAGTGGTGTGGGGTGTTTCACTAGTAAAGTGCATAGTGCCGACGACCAACATAAGTACTCTACGTACCTAGTTCAGAAGCAAATAAAATAGGAGTCTCGCCACCTTCGCCTAGGATTCCACCAGGTGAAAGCTAAATTATGAAGAATCCTCGGCTACTAGATCAACACTAGAGATTTAAAAATCACTTATGAAGGTGAAGACAACTCCAAAGGAGCAAGCTGGAAGAGTTGTCTCGACCGATGGCAGTGCGCTTGGTTCCTCAGCTTTCTTGGGAATTTTGAGATAACACGCTTCGGACGAGGTGAAGAAATAAGCTCGATGCCTTCAAAAGACGTTTCACTATAGGACTCATCTCCCTCCGAGATAATACCATAATCATTATCGCTTTCATCAGCACTTTCTTCTCCTTCCTTATCCCTTCTCCCTTATCTCTTTTTTTCCTTCTTCCATCGTTGTACTCTCACTCTCTTCCGGGATCGGCTGCTTTTTAGCTTCTATATCCATTCTCTCGAAGCCTCGTCTGTAACTAGTTCTTCTGTTCCACTTTCAACGGGCTCCTTAGCGTGTGCTATACCTGTGACGACCCAGAATTTTGGACATTTGAAATTGGAATATTTAATTGATTTTAAATATTAAAAAGTAAACTTTTAACTTGATTTTCAAATATCACTATTTATTGGGTAATTTAATTATTAAATTAAATGATTTGGAGTTGGGTAAAATGTTGAATCTGGAGTTTTAAGCCTATTAAAAATTGTTTGAAGGCTTGGAAAATTCATATTAATAATACTGAAGGTGATAGAACTTTTAAAATTGAATTTGAAAGTGGTTTGTTCAGTTTTAAAAATATATCGTTTAAATCGACGTTTAAAATAGACTTCAAGGGCACAGTCTCGGAATTCGACGAAACTAGTTTCATTGGATCCGTAATACTGTATTATTATCAGATTTCAATTTTCGTAGCGTTCGAAGTTGTCGTGTGATCGTACGATAGGTAAACGCGTTGAAATTAATATCGAATTTGATTTAAATAGTCGGTTCAAAAAGCTATCTTCTCCATACCATCGAATTTGGACTCGAAACCTTTTCCATTGCGTTCGGAATAGGGGCATAATATTATAATCGCTTAGCGGCACGCCTCGATAGGAGTTCGTGGTTTTAAGCTACGTAACTCGAGACAAATTGTATTTAATTTATATATATAAATATATATAGATATATATAGATATATATAGATATATATATATATATATATATATACATACATTAATGAACCCTAGTCAGCCTACAGCTGAAATTCTTTCCCATCAGCTTTTCATCTCAGCCCTGTCCTATACCTGTGTAAGCCATCCTAACCGACCTAGGAAACGTGCTCCAGGCAGTTGCTCCCTTTCAGTCCGACATTGCCCTTCCTCTTCGTTTTACATCACGAGCAGTTTCAAAACAAGGGAGAACAAGAACAAACGAAAAATCAAAATAATGGCCGATCAAGTAAAATCGCCTACAACTCCCTTCTTTTTCTTTTCTTCTTTATATAAGCAGCCGAGCTTCTCCCTTGTCTTCAAACCAAATCGAGATTCACCGAACTCAAAAAGAGAAAAAAAACAGCTTAAAAAGAAAAGCTCGTTCCTCTCAAATCGTGATAAATTCAATTGACAGTCGAATGTATATTCCCTCAACCTAATTCCAAAATCGAGCTACCCGATTGTCATCCTCACCTCTCCGACCGGCTTTCTCATCGTCAAGAAGGCGCAGTCGCGTGAGGTTGCTCAGATCATTCAATTCTCCACGTTTTGGGCCGCGCCCCGACCATGAAGCTCGGGTCTCGCAAGTCTCGTGATTTAATTGATAGCGCGTTAAACTCGGGAGGAGGTTTCTTTATCGAGCTGGTGAATGGAAGGGTATCGTTCAGCTGGACGAAGTGCTTGAGTCGTGTGGGGATACGTGGGTGGATGTTGAGTCGAGCAGCACCTGGGGTTGTCGATAGTGAAGCTGGGTGGAGCTGCTGGAATTAAACCTGATTTTTCTTTCTTGACGTAGTAGTGTAATTTCTTAAGTTATTGCTATATAATAATTTAGCTAATTTTTGTTAGGTTACAAGTATATATATATATATATATATATATTTAATTAGTTATAAACTATTTTAAGGAAGAAAGAAAATTTTTGAGTTAATTTTATAATTTAGTTGGAATCACTAATTTATACGCATACTTTAGCATACTAGCTTATTTTACAAATAATAGATTTAATGATTAATTTGTTTTATTAATCTATTTAATTTATTTTAGTTACTAAAAGATTTTGGAAGGAAAATTATTAGTTTAAATTAAGAGGTTAGTTTAGTAAATCTATTAAATAATAATTAATCGTTTAAATTTTTTTCCAAGTGTTAATAAAATTTTATAATGTTTGTACAAGGTCTGAAATCGAGAAGAAAAACAAGCTGATTTGGTTTAGGTTGCAATTAAAAAGCAAAGGTGAGTTAATCTCACTCTTCTGGATTGCTATTTAAATTTAAATGGTTAAATTTAAATATTTGGTTGAATGATTGAATTGATTGGATGTGGTATATTATATATAGTATATATATATATATTGGAGTGATTGATTTCTTGAATTATATAGCGGATGAGACCCTATGCGCCGCATAATAGCGGATGATATTATACAAACCCATATACTGCGATATTCCACCTCGAAGTGGAATTGGTATTGTGCTAACGTCTGTGGATGCAGGGAAACAGGTTGGAGAGATCCAACTGGATTCCTCAAATTTATTTAGACTGTTCTAATAATTCTGTGTTATGATTATTTGATATTCTGTGATGGATTATATTGGTAATTGGAAATGTTGGATGCTATGGTATGTTTGAATATATTTCGGTATAATGAGTTATTAAAATATATAGAATTGGATTTTGATGAGAAAATAAAAGAGAGAATTTTAAGTAAATAAGTTTAGAGAATTTGAATAAATTAAAGAATGAATTGGAAAAGAATAAAAGTGATTCTAAATTTTTAATAAATAATTTCGAGTATGGGAAAGGGAATTTTAAATAAACAAAAAATATTAAATTTTAAACTTAAGTGATATTATATCAAGAGATAAAGAATTTATTTTTAATTCAAGGTTTGAATTTATTTAAAAAGGATAACGAAGGAATTTGGAAAAAAATAATATGAAATTGGTATTTTCAAATAAAAAGGTTTTAAATCATAATAAAGAAATAAAATCGGAAGTTAATGGGTTTTGAAATAAATTGAGTACGTAAGGGATTTATTTCAATATGAAGAAATTTTGAAATCGATTTGAAATTGATTTAAGTGTATAAAAGTGGGATTTTAAAAGAGAAGTGAGACTATGAAATTTATAAACTGGGTTTATAAAAGTGAAGTAATATAACGGTGGATATTTGGAAGAATAAATTCACGGTGGGATTTATTAAAGGAATGGGTAAATTTGGTTAAAAATAAATGGTGATTTATTTTTAAATGATGTGAAAGAGAAGTGTATTTCCCAGGATAGCCAAGTAAGTTTTCAAAGCAAATTTTTAAGTATAAGTTAAAAGTTTTAAGGATTGTTTTAAAAGCATGTTTTAGAAAATTTATTATTTTTAAACGTTTAAGTTTTAAAGTAAGTATTTTCCAAATTTATTTAGTAGTAATTATTTAAAGGTGACTGGGTATTATGTTTTAAAAGATAAAAAGTTAGTTTTGTATTTTATAAAGTAGTTTTATTTTAAATATTCTTAAAGTATATATTTTTGAATAAAGTATTAAAGTAGTTTTTAATTTAAATGTTTAAAGTATATTTTATAATAAAGTGTTTTTAAGTTATTTTTAAATCTAAAGTATTTGTACTTGGTGATTTCAGTGGAAATAGAAATTATTTAGGGAATTTATTCCATGAGAGAAAGACGGTTTGAAACTGTGTTCAAAGGGTTAAAAGGTGGAAATATATCTTGCGAAGATATTTGAGATAAATAAATAATTTGGGAGAAATTATTGTGGCTTGATGATTGGTTGTGAATGTAACTGATAGTTAAATAACCGACTATCAATATTGGCCAATGCGCTGATCGTTTTGAAGAGACCGAGATCGGGCTTTATTTCCCGAAAACCACTTTGATCTGGTTTGTATGTTTTCATGGAAAACGAGTTTGGAATCGAAGATGGAGCAGTGAAGTGCAAGGGCTAATCGCTACTAATCCTGAGGGTGATTCCAAAATGGATGTAGTAGGAGTAGTGCCTTCGGTTCCGTTCGAACCCGGGACAGACTTGTATGGATGAATGCATTCAGAACATCATCAGGAGAACGATGAGCATTCCAAGGGACATGTTCTAAAAAGGTAACGCTTAGCCTCGAGCCTCATCAACCGAGAATGACTGAAAATCAGGGGTTATGTAGCAAGGCTAAGTGGGTAGCACCCATTAGGGTGAGGTCATCCCTGTCTAGATGTTCCTTTTATTTCGGCTATGTGGTGCGGTTGTTGATCCCAACCATGGGGTGATCTTACTTGGAATTATCCAGTAAGGGGTAGTTCTGGACTTGTGTTGCAGGGGATCGGGCGTGGTCCTCGGTACGTTGATCTAGGCCACGTACTGTGATAGGATGTACCCCAGTGCCTAGTCATTAGTTGGAAATCCATCCTCCCTACGTGCTTTTACGGTTTTTGTTTGTAGAACCCACTTTGTGGCTAGTATGCTGGAATTTAATCATGTAACAATTTCAGGTATTTGAATAAGTATTTGTATATAGACACTATTATAATATCAGATGGATTTGATAAGTAAGTGTTTTGGCTATCGTAAGGTAAAAACCCGACATGTTTATATGTGGCGCGATCTTACGAGATGCTTTTGATTTCAAAGGGTTTTGAAACTTTAATAATCCAATTGAGTGTGTTTTCTCACGCTGGTTTTCCAGACTGACTCGGGTGTTATTTTATTATAATGCTCGGGTCAGACCGAGTATTATAGATTACAGGAAAGGATACTAAGGAGCTCAGGAGTCGAGCTGGATGGCGAGACGTATCACACGTATTTGATGCATTCCGTTGTGTATCATAAGTTTTATAGTCAGCTTTGTGAGGACAAGTTATTATAACTGTCCTGAATTGTGGTGTTGATTGTATTGTACTCTGATGTTGTATTCTGATGATGTATGTATAAACTGATATAGTTTCTTTCTGTAAAGATCAGTTATTATCTATTATATTTTATTCCACTGTGATGTAAGGTTCTGTTGTGTTGTTTTCTTTTCTTCTACCTCCTTCTACTTCTAATCCCGATGGTTCGATTTTTCGGGTATGACAAATCGGGTCATCACATTGGTATCAGAGCTTAGGCTGGCGATAACCTTGGCTCTGGTGGGGATTACTCATTGAGATAGAGTCCGTAGTACTCTAGAATGAGTTTGAGTGTATTAATAGATATGAGCGCGTATTTGTTAGTGAATATAAAATTGTTTTATATTGTGTTGATTGGTTTATTGAGTAGTTTATGGGTTCTGGTCAATACGAGTAATTAACGTTATTGATAGGGATCTCTGAACACTTGAATAGAACAATTCGACACAGTATTATTTTAAAAAGGGTAAATGAAATAATTTTACCCAAATTATTTTGTGTACAAAGGAAATAATTTTCCGAAAATTATTATAGTTATATATGGATGCTTGGATGTTAGGGAGTGATAATATTAAATTATTATCACTGTTGTGTGAAATTGAATAAGAAATTGAAATCATAACTAAAAGCTAAGAACAAATTCATATATAAAATGGGTTTTATGAATGTAAATTATAAATGTGATTTATAATTGAAATGAGGTAAATTCCAGAGTAATGTTGAATATAGATTGAAAGAATTTAAAATTTGAAATAGAATTCCAGAGAAATATTTGAAAATAAATTGAGTTGAAAATTTCAGAGTAATGTTTGAATATGAATTGGATGGATTTGGAATTTTAAGAAAAGTTTAAATTCCTTTGGGTTTGAAAAGGGTTTTCAAAAGCTTTGGAGAAATAATGGTGATAGTATTTGAGAAATATTTTTGAGTTGAATTTGAAATCTGGTGAGGTTTGGAATTTAAAAATATTTGAAATGCTTTTGATTGGGATAAAATCACTAAACTCTCTTCGGTCGTTGGAAAATAATTCCGATGATGATCGCGACATCATCGGTGTTCATTTTCGAGTTTCCAAGAGAGGGATTGCTACCTGGATGTTTGAGATTGGAATTGTTTGCAAAGGTTGGATTTGATTTTAGAAATGCAAAGGATTTCAGATATAATTGATTTTAAAGGTGATTTTGAAATGTTGAAGTTTTGGTTTGGTAAAATCGCTTTGATTTTTGAAATACTTAAGAGACTGTTGAAACTCTGGAGTTGGTTTAAATGTTTTAGAATGCGTAAGGAATGGTTTAAAATTTGAAAATGACCTTGTATTAATAAAAATTGAATTAGATGGAATTTGATGAGAATCAAATAAAATGAGAATGAACTTAAGTTTTGAATTTGGAATGATTGAAGTAAATTAACTTAAGTTTAAATTTATGGAAGCTTGGTTTTGGTGAAAATGAAAGTCCATTAAATAAAGTCTGAGTTGAATTAATTTGGAAATGGTTATTAATATACAAGCAAGGAATGTTGTCGAGCCTAAATAAAATGGTTTTGAATGAAAATTATGCAAATATGCAATTGAAATAGGTGTCGAAACCTTATATGTGCCTATGAAAACTATATAACATGCATTGATTATAGAATTCATGTATTAGCTTTGTAAACGAAAGTGAAATGTTGTAAATTGCATATATTTTGCACTTACATGTTTGAATTGAGTTAGTACAGGTACAGGGAAGCCGTTTGGTTGGTTTTGAATGCGCAAAATGCTAAATAAATAAGCCGCTTGCTTAAAAATGCTAAATAAGGTACGCTTACGCAATAAAAGATAGGAAATATAAACTGTTGTTTGTTTCTATGTTTTTCCGACCGTGTGGGTCGATGTATATATATTTATATCTCTTGTCAAATAGCAAAAGCTCCTCTGTACAAAGGGGACTCTGCCAAAAATTTTTGGAAATTTTGGAAGTTAGAAAATTTTTTGGAAAAATTTTCACTAACGACAAATGATTTAAAATTTGTAAGCAAATAGAATTGAAACTGAATATTGAAATCTAATTTAAAATTGTGTATGTGAAGTAAGGTGAAATCAAAGAAATTGTTCGAAGAAACTAAAGGAAGAAAAAGTTTGCAAATAAACTTTTATTTGAGATTTTAAATAAATTAGTAAGTGAAACTAATAAAAGGAAATGGTTAATTAAATATGGGTTGAGATAAGGTGAACAAAATTCAAAATTCAGAGTTTGAAGATGAATTAAATTCAAGTAGAATTGAAAATGAAAATTTGGAAAAGATGGAAATAAAAGTATTGAGATTTGAAAATAATAAATGAATTGAGGCAAATTGAAATTTATAGGAAATTGGAACTTAATTTGAATATAAACTTTAGTAGTGAAGTAGTAAAAATAAATATAAGAAATATTTATACTGAACTTAAGAAATGAAAGGTGAAATTCTTAAGTAAGTTTGGTATTGGAAATATACTAAGTAATTTTGGAATAGAGAAATATACTAAGTGAATAATTGAATGAAGATTTAAAACTGGAAATGCGGAAATGGGATGGTTGTAATAAAGTGAATGGAAATCAAATTAAATGTGAATAAAGGAGGAAATTGATATAGTTGATAATCAATTGGAATTAATACATAGGATGTACGTATATTATTTTATTCGCATAATGGTTTGGTCCAGATTCGAGCAAAGAATTTCGAGATAGTTATATCGATCCGAGTTAGGATTTTTCACTCGATTTTCGACGGCGAACCCTGGATAAGGAATTTTGATTGATTCTGAAAATTCTCTATCATAGTTTACGGCTATGCAAGAAGAATGACGGTTTCTGATCAAGAAACCAGATCTGAGTCCGCACTAGGAAGTCGGGTGGACGATACTAGTTCGGAAGTGAAATTGTGTGATCGAGTGAGCGATAGAATTTGGTATTGCGTACGGATGATATATGTGCATCGTACGGGCTTAAGTAAAGTAGATATTGAAAATTTTGAAAGGAAGTGAATAAAATGATTTTGGATTTTGTGATTGGATATTATTGCTTAGTAGGATACAGGTAAATAAAGGCAAAAGGAAAATTGATTTTTGATTTGAGAAGATAAATTGAAATTTGCTCGAAAAAGGTATGTGTTTAAATTGTCATATGAAATTTGATGATTTTCTGATCTAGCCACTTCGTTTTTGTTTTCTTTTGAAATTTGGGGCCCGTAGAGGCATTTTGTGGTAGTACTGAGCTAGCCGCGCAAAGGAGACGCTGGCAAAAATTTTCGGGAATTTAGGGAGTTAGAAAAATTTTGAGAAAATTTTGATGATTCAAAATTTGGTTTTAAATTTAAATTTGAATTGTTCAGTAAGTGATATTATTTGGAACTTATGGATAAGTTTGAAAAGATATAAAGAGGGTTAGTGTGTCTTTGATAAAAAGATTTGTTTTGCCAAGTTGTTAAAAACTATTTGGGTTGATGAAATATTTAATGGGTCATGGATCATTCTTCTTAACTAGTAATTTCGGGGACAAAATTCTTTTAAGGGGGGAGGAATGTGACGACCTGGAATTTTCGACATTTGAAATTGGAATATTTAATTGATTTTAAATATTCAAAAGTAAACTTTTAACTTGAATTTCAAATATCACTATTTATTGGGTAATTTAATTATTAAATTAAATGATTTGGAGTTGGGTAAAATGTTGAATCTGGAGTTTTAAGCCTGTTAAAAATAGTTTGAAGGATTGGAAAATTCATATTAATAATACTAAAGGTGATAGAACTTTTAAAATTAAATTTGAAAGTGGTTTGTTCAGTTTTAAAAATATATCGTTTAAATCGACGTTTAAAATAGACTTCCGGGGCACAGTCTCGGAATTCGACGAAACCAGTTCCATTGGATCCATAATATTGTATTATTATTGGATTTCAATTTTTGTAGCATTCAGAGTTGTCGTGTGATCGTACGATAGGTAAACGCGCTGAAATTAATATCGAATTTAATTTAAATAGTTGGTTCAAAAAGCTATCTTCTCCATACGATCGAATTTGGACTCGAAACCTTTTCCATTGCGTTCGGAATAGGGGCATAACATTATAAACGCTTAGCGACAAGCCTCGATAGGAGTTCGCGATTTTAAGCTACGTAAATCGAGACAAATTGTATTTAATTTATATATATATATACAGACATTAATGAACCCTAGTCAGCCTACAGCTGAAATTCTTACCCATCAGCTATTCATCTCAGCCCTGTCCTATACCTGTGTAAGCCATGCTAGCCGACCTAGGAAACGTGCTCCAGACAGCTGCTCCCTTTCAGTCCGACATTGCCCTTCCTCTTTGTTTTAAATCACGAGCAGTTTCAAAACAAGGGAGAACAAGAACAAACGAAAAATCAAAATAATGGCCGATCCAGTAAAATCGCCTACAACTCCCTTCTCTTTCTTTTCTTCTTTATATAAGCAGCCGAGCTTCTCCCTTGTCTTCAAACCAAATCGAGATTCAACGAACTCAAAATGAGAAGAAAAAAAACAGCTTGAAAAGAAAAGCTCGTTCCTCTCAAATCGTGATAAATTCAATTGACAGTCGAATGTATATTCCCTCAACCTAATTCCCAAATCGAGCTGCTCGATTGTCATCCTCACCTCTCCGACCGGCTTTCTCATCGTCAGGAAGGCGCAGTCGCGTGAGGTTGCTCAGATCATTCAATTCTCCACGTTTTGGGCCGCGCCCCGACCATGAAGCTCGGGTCTCGCAAGTCTCGTGATTGAATTGATAGCGCGTTAAACTCAGGAGGAGGTTTCTTTATCGAGCTGGTGAATGGAAGGGTATCGTTCAGCTCGACGAAGTGCTTGAGTCATGTGGGGATACGTGGGTGGATGCTGAGTCGAGCAGCACCTGGGGTTGTCGATAGTGAAGCTGGGTGGAGCTGCTGGAATTAAACCTGATTTTTCTTTCTTGACGCAGTAGGGTAATTTCTTAAGTTATTGCTATATAATAATTTAGCTAATTTTTGTTAGGTTACAAGTATAAATATATACATATATATATATATATATTTAATTAGTTATAAACTTTTTAAGGAAGAGAGTAAATTTTTGAGTTAACTTTATAATTTGGTTGGAATCACTAATTTATACGCATACTTTAAGTTACTAGCTTATTTTACAAATAATAGATTTAATGATTAATTTGTTTTATTAATCTATTTAATTTATTTTAGTTACTAAAAGATTTTGGAAGGAAAATTATTATTTTAAATTAAGAGGTTAGTTGAGTAAATCTATTAAATAATAATTAATCGTTTAAACTTTTTTCCAAGTGTTAATAAAATTTTATAATGTTTGTACAAGGTCTGAAATCGGGAAGAAAAACAAGCCGATTTGGTTTAGGTTGCAATTAAAAAGCAAAGGTGAGTTAATCTCACTCTTCTGGATTGCTATTTAAATTTAAATGGTTAAATTTAAATATTTGGTTGAATGATTGAATTGATTGGATGTGGTATATTATATATAGTATATATATATATATATTGGAGTGATTGATTTCTTGAATTATATAGCGGATGAGACCCTATGCGCCGCATAATAGCGGATGATATTATATAAACCCATATACCGCGATATTCCACCTCGAAGTGGAATTGGTATTGTGCTAACGTCTGTGGATGCAGGGAAACAGGTTGGAGGGATCCAACTGGATTCCTCAAATTTATTTAGACTGTTCTAATAATTCTGTGTTATGATTATTTGATATTCTTTGATGGATTATATTGGTAATTGGAAATGTTGGATGCTATGGTATGTTTGAATATATTTCGGTATAATGAGTTATTAAAATATATAGAATTGGATTTTGATGAGAAAATAAAAGAGAGAATTTTAAGTAAATAATTTTAGAGAATTTGAATAAATTAAAGAATGAATTGGAAAAGAATAAAAGTGATTCTAAATTTTTAATAAATAAATTCCGAGTATGGGAAAGGGAATTTTAAATAAACAAAAAAATATTAAATTTTAAACTTAAGTGATATTATATCAAGAGATAAAGAATTTATTTTTAATTCAAGGTTTGAATTTATTTAAAAAGGATAAAGAAGGAATTTGGAAAAAAGTAATATGAAAGTGGTATTTTCAAATAAAAAGGTTTTAAATCATAATAAAGAAATAAAATTGGAAGTTAATGGGTTTTGAAATAAATTGAGTACATAAGGGATTTATTTCAAAATGAAGAAATTTGGAAATCGATTTGAAATTGATTTAAGTGTATAAAAGTGGGATTTTAAAAGAGAAGTGAGACTATGAAATTTATAAACTGGGTTTATAAAAGTGAAGTAATATATCGGTGGATATTTGGAAGAATAAATTCACGGTGGGATTTATTAAAGGAATGGGTAAATTTGGTTAAAAATAAATGGTGATTTATTTTTAAAAGATGTGAAAGAGAAGTGTATTTCCTAGGATAGCCAAGTACGTTTTCAAAGCAAATTTTTAAGTATAAGTTAAAAGTTTTAAGGATTGTTTTAAAAGCATGTTTTAGAAAATTTATTATTTTTAAACGTTTAAGTTTTAAAGTAAGTATTTTCCAAATTTATTTAGTAGTAATTATTTAAAGGTGACTGGGTATTATGTTTTAAAAGGTAAAAAGTTAGTTTTATATTTTATAAAGTAGTTTTATTTTAAATATTTTTAAAGTATATATTTTTGAATAAAGTATTAAAGTAGTTTTAATTTAAATGTTTAAAGTATATTTTATAATAAAGTGTTTTTAAGTTATTTTTAAATCTAAAGTATTTGTACTTGGTGATTTCAGTGGAAATAGAAATTATTTGGGGGGTTTATTCCATGAGAGAAAGACGGTTTGAAACTGTTTTCAAAGGGTTAAAAGGTGGAAATATATCTTACGAAGATATTTCAATAAATAAATAATTTGGGAGAAATTATTGTGGCTTGATGATTGGTTGTGAATGTAATTGATAGTTAAATAACCAACTATCAATATTGGCCAATGCGCTGATCGTTTCGAAGAGACCGGGATCGGGCTTTATTTCCCGAAAACCACTTCGATCCGGTTTGTACGTTTTCGTGGAAAACGAGTTTGGAATCGAAGATGGAGCAGTGAAGTGCAAGGGCTAATCGCTACTAATCCTGAGGGTGATTCCAAAATGGATGTAGTAGGAGTAGTGCCTTCGGTTCCGTTCGAACCCGGGACGGACTTGTATGGATGAATGCTTTCAGAACATCATCGGGAGGACGATGAGCATTCTAAGGGATATGTTCTAAAAAGGTAACGCTTAGCCTCGAGCCTCATCAACCGAGAATGACTGAAAATCAGGGGTTATGCAGCAAGGCTAAGTGGGTACCACCTATTAGGGTGAGGTCATCTCCGTCTAGATGTTCCTTTTATTTCGGCTGTGTGGTGCGATTGTTGATCCCAACCGCGGGGTGATCTTACTCAGAATTATCCAGTAAGGGGTAGTTCCGGCCTTGTGTTGCAGGGGATCGGATGTGGTCCTCGGTACGGTGATCTAGGCCACGTACTATGATAGGTGTTACCCCAGTGCCAAGTCATTAGTTGGAAATCCATTCTCCCTACGTGCTTTTACGGTTATTTTTTGTAGAACCCACTTTGTGGCTAGTATGTTGGAATTTAATCATGTAACAATTTCAGCTATTTGAATAAGTATTTGTATATAGACACTATTATAATATCAGGCGGATTTGATAAGAAAGTGTTTTGGCTATCGTAAGGTAAAAACTCGACATGTTTATTTGTGGCACGGTCTTACGAGATGCTTTTGATTTCAAAGGGTTTTGAAACTTTAATAATCCAATTGAGTGTGTTTTCTCACGCTGGTTTTCCAGACTGACTCTGGTGTTATTTTATTATAATGCTCGGGTCAGACCGAGTATTATAGATTACAGGAAAGGATACTGAGAAGCTCAGGAGTCGAGCTGGATGGCGAGACGTATCACACATATTTGATGTATTCCGCTGTGTATCATAAGTTTTATAGTCAGCTTTGTGAGGACAAGTTATTATAACTGTCCTGAATTTTGGTGTTGATTGTATTATACTCTGATGTTGTATTCTGATGATGTACGTATAAACAGATATAGTTTCTTTCTGTAAAGATCAGTTATTATCTATTATATTTTATTCCGCTGCGATGTAAGATTCACTTGTGTTGTTTTCTTTTCTTCTACCTCCTTCTTCTTCTAATCCTGATGGTTCGATTTTTCGGGTATGAAAAATCGGGTCATCACAGTACCCGACCAACCTTTAACTTCCTCTTGAAGATTCTCGCCATTACTACAAGTGGGGGCAAAAGATCGGGTAGGCACTCTAGAGTTGCTTGGTGGAGTTGGTACAAGATAGACTGATCTATTGCAGAGTAGAAGGCCACACCGTCGGAGGTTCTCGTTGATTAGGAGATACGCGATGGTGCGAGGTTGGAAATTAGTCTCCTTTAGAGCTTTTAAACAATCGGCATGCTTGTCCAGAACATCTCAAGCAGAAATATTTGTGAGGAAGTAAACATAAGTTAAGCACTTGGATAGACGGAAACGTATGGCAAGAGCAAAGAGGAAGGGATCTTACTTTCGGAAAGCCAATGTCGTTTGAAACTGTATGGGCATCGAATGAAGAAGTACTCGCTTTTGAAGTACGAGCCCTAGTTATGGAGTGCTTTTATAACCATGCACTGGCACCATGCCTTGATGATCATATATGATAGTGAGTCACACCTTTGTTCAAAGATCAGAAGATAGATTAGCTTATTGAAGTTTGGAGGCCATAGAAACTAATTCTCAAAGAGTACAAATACGGAGCTCAGTAGAGCATTCCCATTGGGACGAACTTAGGATGGAGCCAGCCCATGCACTTGAAGAATCATGTGGAAAAATGGATTGAAAGGCAAAATGACATCACGCAGGCACATTTACTGACTGCATGTTGTATAGCCATTTGGGTGGTTGTGCGATCGCTGGATTTGTGTAGGAAGAAGCATGTCATCCTAAGGGATTTTCATGCTATCTACATATATTGTAGAGCATTTTGGTAGTAGGGATAGTCAGCATCTGTTCGGGCTGATTGCCTAGAACTTAATGGCTGGGATATTCATATATTGAAGGAGGGTGATCTTGGATTGGCTCCGAATGAACAGCCATCCTCTAGAGCTTTGCGGTGAGAAAATGCTTAGCAGCAAAAGGCGTAGAGGAGGAAGCTTGATTTGTAGTAGACTCGACTTCGAGGAGTAGATGTCCCGACACTAGTCTAAAAGAGAGGTGATTGACGAGTCATTCTGAACAAGAAAACTTGGCGTTTAACATGGTATGGTATGTTCTATTTAAAATATTAAACCTGTGTGACTGACGCATGGTTTTTTTTTCGAAGGATGACAACGTGTGTTGACCAGTTGGATTTTGGAAATCGACCAATATAAGTGGAAGTGCTAATCAATGCAGTCCGAGTTTCATGTCCTTTACACGACGAACGACCATCATGTGTAGTTAGTTTGCTCATGCTAGAAAAATAAGCCACACTACACGACAGAACTGTGAATCTGATCTTACCCTTTACCGTCGGATAATCGATACCGAAACCATTGTTCGAAGCAACGTGGAAGTTTCTCCTCTATAGGAACATGATAAGTACAAAATCAAATGCAATGCAACAAAATTGCCTATTACAACTGTTCTATTGACTATATGTGATGGTATTTGACCGGTTGAGCATTGGTTGGAACGAATCAAAGGTCATTGTAAATTCAAAACTTGGGTTATGGTATTTAGTGGATTCTCACGAGCACAACCAAGTCGAACCGGAGTCCATATTAGGTCGGATCCAAGCATCACCTTAGGCAAACTCAAGAATTTCTTCAATCCAACACTCGCCTGGACCATCCAAATCATCATCACCCTTGCTGGCCACAATATGAACGACCATGACCAGATCGCCGATCAAAAACCCACCTCAACCAATTGCTGAGTGGATATGTAACACCCCTAATTTTAGTGGCATTATTCAAGAGATTTAATTAGAATAGATTAACTAGAATAATGTAGAAAAGGAGATTGAGGTTAACTAAAAAACTAGGTGGCCATGCTTATTTAAATATAATGAACTTATATAATGGTTAGGATATTAAACATAAGGGCATCGGGATAAATAACCATACTTCCCACCCTTATACTTCTCTCATTAGGTTATACACGTTCATTTTAGCTCAAATAAAATTTATAACCATGAGAAGCAAGCAAGGCCGACCATTAGGAAGAAGAGAAGAGAAAATCAACTAAAAGCTTAAGATTCAAGTTAGAAGGAATCAATCTCAATCATACTTCAAATTTCTTTATCCAATCTAAGGTGAGTAATAATTTCCACATCTCTATTTTTATTTTAACATCATATGATTTCAGATTTTAGGATAAATATGTTTTATGATATATTAAATGATGATATGCATGATTTTGATTTATGTATGGATTGAACAAGGCTATTTAAAAAGTTGATATGCACGATTTAGGGTGAAAACCAAGATGTAATGATTTTTAAATGCCACGGGAAAATTTTATGTTACAAAAAACCTGATTTTGGAGATGAGTTTCAATTTTCATAATTTTCGGACTTAAGATGGATTATATATTAATTTTCTAGTAAAGAAAATGATTTATTGGGTTATAAATTATTTAAGGCTGAAATAACGATTATTTGGGTTTGTAATTTTTATATGTCGGAAAACATATTAAAATAGATTTTTTAAAATTTTTCCAGATTTTTCCTATGCGTTTTGATGAATATATAAAATTATTTAAGTTATGGGACTTAAATGTTTTATATATTTAATTAGGAAAAGGGGCATTTTATAAAATAAAATTATTATTTAAATTCTGAAATTAGTGGCAGCACTTTTCTGAAAAGTATTTGTTATCCAATTGGACTTTGACAAATAAAGGCAGGTTAGTTGAAAATTAATCTTTTTAAGAAATCATACTTTTAGCATATTTCGGCCAATTTTAGCATCGAACCTTCCGACCCAAACCTTTTGACCTAGTCGAAAGGGAAGCTCTCAACAAGGTCAAAGTTCAATGCATATGGTATCAGGTTACTTGGTACGTAATGAATCGGACAAGGTCGAAGGGTTCTTAGTCGAAAGGTTGATGGCCAAAGAGGTTGGGGTATGTTTGTTTTATAAACCAAATGCATTTTCCTACTTTGCTTTCAAATAAGAGCTTTTAACTTGGTTGTTTTCGATAAATAAAATGTTTAAATAAAGGTGTTAAACCTTTCGGCATAGTTGAAAGGTTAAAACCACTTATCATTGCTTTGTTCTGAATCTTCCGACATAGTCGAAAGGTTATTGCCACATTTTTAACCTTTCGAAGTCATTTCTTTTGACAAAGATGAAAGGTTTACCCATTTTAAAAACTAGCCGCTTCTCCCATTGCTTTCGAAAGGTATCAAAGCCTTCAACTTAGATGATTTACCCTTGTTTTATAATGGAAGTATAACCCAAGCGTTCGAAGGAGTTGTTTTAAAGGCAGAGGCCTATTGTTTTAAATGAAATGTTTTAAAGCTTTCGAAGCTGACCTTCCAAAAAAGTCGAAAGGTTGCTTCCAATGTAGTCGAAAGGTTTTAAAAAGAGGATTTTCCACATATTTTAAATTAAACCCAGTAAGTCTTCAAAAGGTTTATATTTTAAGAGTTGAATGCTTTTGAAAGATTTGAATTGTTGAATGGTTTCAATGGTTTTGAAAGGTTTGGATTCAAAAGGTTGTTTTGATGAACTTTCGATAAGGTCGAAAGGTTTGGTATTGAAAGGATTTAGGAGACCTTTCGACAAGGTCAAAGGGTTGGTTTTTTAAAAAAAATTTAGTGTTGTTTAAGCTTTCAGAAGGTTTGCTTTCCAATGGTTTCAAAAGGTTTTAAAAGCCCATACTCTAAATTTGTAAAGGAAAAACCCACGGCTTATACAAAGAAGTTTGTAATGACTTAAGTACATAATTTTGAAGAAGTATGGCCTTGATAAAAATTTAAGTTAAACATGTCGACTATGTTTTATAAAATGTATTTCAAGGACCTTAAACCCACGATGGTGGTATTGTTAAATTGTATTTGGCTTCTTCAAATTTGAATATATTCACTTGATAACCCATAACTGCATTTTTGGGAAAAAGGGGTAAAAGAACCATCTAGGTTTACTCAACACTGAATATAACTTTTTTAAATTCCTGAATGAGTAGAATTCCATCCATGGAGTCAGGGGACCAAAATTATAGGGCCTAAACTAAGTAGTTATTGTTGTAAACCAAAAGGTTCATAGTAAACCCATGAAAACTATGATTAAGTAGTTATTGGTGTAAACCAAAAGGTTCATAGTAAACCCATGAAAACTATGATTAAGTAGTTATTGGTGTAAACCAAAAGGTTCATAGTAAACCCATGAAAACTATGATTAAGTAGTTATTGGAGGAAACCAATAGGTTCATAGTTAACCCGTGAAAAGTATGTATTAAGGACCAGTATAAGCTAAGTGGTTCATAGTGAACCCATGAAAACTATATCCTGACTAAGAATTGATATCAGTCAATAGGTTACTAGTAAACCCATGAAAACTAGGATAAGAAAGTGGCTAATGGGAGTATCGGTAAGTTCCTAGTCAACTCATGAAAACTAGGGTGTGAAGTGAGTTACTGGATATGTCCATAGGTTCCTAATCAACCTATGAAAACTAGGAAAAGTGATTAGTTATTGGAATGACCAATATGTTGGGGAAAGCCATGCATTAATTAAGTTAATTGGCAGGAGCTTATAGATTCTTAGTGATCCCATGAAAACTATGTATAGGACAGGGTGTTCTTTAATTGTTTAAAGATTATTAGTGAACCCATGAAAACTAAAAGGAAATCTTAATTATCTTCAAGTATGCATATCATCATATTATTTTGAAAATGTATGTTTTAACCATTGTGGATGTAAGAGTATAGTATATGGTTTTATAAAAGCTTTTGGATACTAGTGAGGGGAAAATCCGTTCCACTAAGCGGCATGGTCTCACTAGATACCTAAAAAGGATTGAGATGTTAGATTATTATTCATTCTAGGCTTTATGTCTGACTCAAATTTTTTATTTTCCCCTTAAACTCTCGGGTACTCAATTGATTTTGAGTAGTTTAAGGTCTAGTGTTTTTAGGTTCTCTTCTTAGATGAATAAAGCTTCCCGAGGCGTGCAGGAGGCAGATGGTTATTTAGAGTTTTTCTTTCTTTTGTGTGTTGTTTGTAAAGGCGGATCTATTAGCCTTATTATATACTCTGATCAACCAAGGGGGCATCTTCATATGTTCCTCTTGGCGTATTTGTAATAATTATATTTTGCTGAACGCAGTAAACATAATTTAGGGATTATGTAATGAACATGAAATGTTTTGATTTGAATGTGAAAATATGTTTTTGAATTGTTAATTTTTTTTACATATTTTGTGATTTGTGTATCAATGAATCAAACACCGTCGTATTTGGTTGCCGAAGATTAATAACTTGGATGATTGCAACATCCGTAGCCGTTAGTTTTGGGCCTCTAAGTAGAGGGATGTTACAAGTTGGTATCAGAGCATAGGTTTATGAAGCTTTAAAAGAAAAGTCAAACCTAAAAGCTTTTTCTAACATAATCCAGTGAATTTAAAAATATGATCGGGTTTTGGGTTAACGCTATAGTAACGTACTTGTATTTGATATATATATATATATAGGTATATATCTAAGTATGTATTCCCTTCTCTCTTAAATCGCTCTTCTGTATCTTACTAAGGCTTGTATGCAGATATACGAGAAAGAGGATATGGAGGCAGAAAACAGAAGAGGAAATCTAGGTGGAGGAAGCACCACTACTAATGGAAATGCTCGACCTAATACTCGGAGAAACCAAGGTCGATAGGCTAATGCTGACCAAAACGCTGAGGCCAATGTTGGTGCTCGAAATCTGCCAGTAGATGCGAGGATGGTGTATCAGTTATTGGCTAATCTTTTGCAAGCAAGAGCTGCACGAAATGTTGGTGGAGCTAATCCTGTAGTTCCTGTTGAATATAACTATGCTAAGCTAAGCCGAGACTACATCAGTCTTAGTGGGAAGCTGTTTCTTGGATCGGAAGATGCTGTTAGGTAGAGAACTGGCTGTTGAATTATGAAAGGTTCTTTACGGATTTTGGCTTGAATGATGGTGAGAAAAAAGGCTAGCCTCTAGATAGTTGCAAGGGTTAGCGCTCCATTGGTGGAACAGTGTGACGGCAGGAGTGCTAGAGGAAAAGTTGACGTGGGCTGACTTCAGGAGGAGGTTTGAGCAGAGGTTCTTGTCTGAGGTTGCCAAGTCAGCATTAATGAGGAAGTTTATGGATCTAGTTCAAGGACATATGTCTATTATTGATTATCCTGCTAAGTTTGATGAGCTATCTCGATATGGTTATGCTTTGGTCGGCACGGATATCAGGAGGAATGAGCGATTCATTAGAAGTTTGAGGACGGAGCTAGGCATGATGGCTGCGACTCATATTAGAGAACCTTATCATGTGATGGTAGAGATGACTGTCTACCATAAGGAGATGCTTTAGGATCGATTTAACCCTAGAGGTGGAGTTAATAGGGTGATACTATTAATTATAAAAATTTAATGTGGAAAAATAATTGCAGTACAGATAATAGTCGAATAATAGCAGCACAGATAATAGCAGAATATTAAAAGCAGAAATAGAATAACACAGATTTACCCAGCTTCGGCAAAACCCTGCCTACGTGCTGCCCCCAAAGTTTCTATTAGATATTAAGTAGTCAGATGCTTACACACGTAAACTCGCGACACCCTCTATTGACTAACCTAACTCTACGCTCAAAACCCTGCCACAACTCAGCCATTGAGTTGCGAATTCTCGAACTACACCACCGTAATTCGTCCCTTAGTCACACGACTAGAATTTCCAAACGTTTAAAAGTAAAAAACAAAATAAAAACAACTTAAAATCAATAAAACCCTAATTTGAAAAACTAAAGCCCAAATAACATATTATAGCTGGCTCAAAGTAAAAAGAACACAGTGTAAAAATATTTTCCCCCTTTTCTTCGTTTATTTCTTCGGCCCGTATCCTTTTTCTTTGAAAAATGGCTGCTTCCTTTTTTGCTCGTTCGTTCCTCTTTAAAGAAAAATTAGGGCTTCGTGATAAATGAGGCCGCCGCTTGAAAATTGTTTAATTGAAGTGATGAATTTTCTTTGATCTGTCTTTTCAATTGATCCCTTCGCTGATCGTTGCTTGCGGCTGCTCCACTTTGTCGAGCGCGTATACTGTTTGCGCCAAAATTGGTCACAAAAACCCAATCGTCGTTGAAAGCACCAGTTCGCAATCACAGATCACAGATCACAGATATCAAATATGTAGAGAAATAAGTATGCAAATCACTCAGGAAACTCAATAAAAACAGTAAATGACACAGGATTTATAGTGGTTCGGCGATCTTGCCTACGTCCACTCTGAAGCTGATGACTTTATTGATATTCACTTGAGGATTACAACTGATTACAACAGCATGCAGTGGATTAATGCTTTGAAATTCGAATACAACAGTGGTGATGAAGTGTATGATTGAATCCGGCAGAGTCTGGATGCTGAATGGCCAAAAGATCCCTTTTCTGTAGGCTTCAGGGGGCTATTTATAGGCGTAGGAGGCTGAGATCGCACTCAAACTTCGGGAGACTTCTTCAGGCATGTGAGTGGGCCCACGCAACCGGTCCTATCAAGTTTCGACTCGATCTATGATCGATACGAATTTATTTCGTATCCATCAAGAATTAGTCCAATCGAGCTGAAACTTGGCAGGAACATTCTTTACCTTGTGCGCAAGCTTCTGTGAAAATTTCGTAGCATTTGGACCTGTAGATCGTGAGATATGATCGATACGAGTTGAAGTTTCTCGGTTGGTTGTTTGCTTCGAGTCCATCACTTCGAATCCATGCCTTCGAATCAATGGTTGCACGTGATAATGCGGCGACGTGGCACGCACTCCTCGCATCGATCCGCCTTTTGCTCCGAGTTAACCGTGTCGCATCCATGAATATCGTCTCGTTCGTATCAAAGACCGTTGGCTCGTTTGAGTCAATAGCCGTTGCATAGCTCGAATCCATAAATAACGTTTACTTCATACCAGTTTGCAGCGTGCCCATTTCGTATCGATGGAGGTGGCATTGTTCGCATCGATGGAAGTTGTCTCCATTTGATCGATACGAACAAGCGTATTTGTGATGGATACGAAGCAAGGACAGCCGATGGTGGATTCGACCAAGTGCCTCGTCGATGGATACGAGTTTGGCATTGAATGACCGATACGAAGCGTACTACCTGTTGATAGATACAAAACCGATTGATATGAACAAAAGCTTGTGGATGGATACAAAATAGATCGATGCGAACCGTGATGCGACGATGGATACGAAAAATGATGGATTCGAAGTATGGCGCACTGATGGATACGAAAACGAGGTTGTTTCCTTCAACTTGCATTGATCATAACTTGAGCATATGGACTCGGATTGACTTGAAATTTGGAATGATGGTTCCCATGGCTCTGTTTGTCGTATCTTGCCAATTGTGGCCTGATCCGGACTCGATCAAAATTCATCGATATCCATGGTGAAACATTGTATAACGAACTTTTACGACGAACTGTCTTTAGTTTTCCAGTCAACTTTTTGGTGTCACGGCCTTCCCAAAAGGCGGGATAACATTTGCCCCCCAAAACGTGCCTTACGACAGGAAGGTGTGTTTTGTATTTCCATAAGCTGGATGTTCATATCCTATCATCAACCTGTAAAGAACTTGATAGTCTTTCCTGACCACGAATGACGATCGTTCGCGACCGTATGTCATTTGAGGTAATATGGGACCGTTCGAGGTCAGATGCCATTTGCGGCAAATAAAGAAATGGGACCGTTCGAGGTTGGATGTCGTTCGCGGCAAATAACGAAATAGGACCGTTCGCGGTCTGATGCCGTTCGCGGCAAATAAAGAAATGGGACCGTTCGCGGTCGGATGTCGTTCTAGACGAGTCGTGACCGCTCGCGATCGGATGACGTTCTAGACAAATTATGACCGTTCGCGGTCGGGTGTCGTTCTAGACGAATTATGACCGTTCGCGGTCAGGTGACGTGGAAAGAAGAATGTGATCGTTCGCGATCGTGCGCCGTATGAGGCAAAAATGTGATCGTTCGCGATCGAAGGTTATACTAAATGAAATGTGACCGTTCGCGGTCGGGTGCCGTACGAGGCAGATTGTGACCGTTCGAGGTCGGGTGCCATTCGAGGCTAATGGTGACCGTTCGAGGTCGGGTGCCGTTCGAGGCTAATGAGTGTGCCCGGGGGGGACTTATTATTATCGATGTCAGGTTCACGTTCGGCTGAATTTCTGAATCAACGATCATGGCGGTTCGTCGCCATACAAGGTGTGCTTGTGGACCGTTCGCGATCCAAAGCAAACGCGAGTAATTTCTTCTACAGTATTGCAAATATCAAATTAACGTTCACATGAATTCCATAACAGAAATGTCCAAACAAGCAAAGTTTAAATGTCCAAATCAACATGAAACAAAAGCAAAGCAAGGATGTGAAAGTGTAAATTCTCATCACGATATGGTCAATGGTCAATCAGAGCATGTCTGTGGATCGTTCGCAATCTCCCACATGTGTAAATGATTTAACCGTGTTAGTGAGAAGTTTACGACTTGTTCATCGTTATTTCAATCAATTGATAAACATACGGTGCCCCGGCTCGGGGTCACCCCTAGCTGATGTTGACGGTGGTCGCTCTGGTTCCACCGTTGGAGCTCGCCTCCTCACATACTGAAGTAGCCTACCGTTCCTGATATGCCCTTCTACCTCATCCTTAAGGTGTCTACAGTCATTTGTGCTATGTCCATTCAGCTCATGGAATAAGCAATACTTGTCTGATTTTCTTTCGTTAGTAGTCGGATCCCGTCGCATTGGTCTACGATAGGCAACTCGCTCTCGGGTGTCTTGGTAGATTCGCTCCAAACCATCGTTCAGTTCTGAATAGGTGGTAAATTGTGGCTCCCTCCGTTGCCGCTTTAACTTGTCATCATTTTCTTCAGTCTTTCGCTTCCCTTTACCAGTCTCAGCACCTTTTCCAGGTGAATTACCGCCTCTAACTTTGTAAACATCGATTTCTTCTTCTCTCTCCGTACGAGCATCCTCTAATCGCGAAAACTTTTCGGCTTCATGATAAAACTCTCCCAGGTCCGTAGGTAGATCCTTAGTCAGTGAATTCTTGAACTTCGTGCCATCAGATATTCCAGATTCAGCTGCCATCATGACCATAGATGGATCTGGTCGATCCACTGATGCTGCTTCCGCATTAAATCGCGTCAGAAAACTCCTCAAAGATTCCCTGGCCTTTTGTTTTAGAGTCGCCAAGCTCATCACGTTCTTAGGTCTCAAAATATGAACCCTGAATTGTCTCATAAACCTTTCTGTAAAATCTGTCCAAGTCCCAATGAAGCCACTCTCCGGTTGTCTAAACCATAGCGCTGCAATGTCGGTCAAATATAATGGAAAGCATCGGGCCATGACTTCTTGCGATGCCCACAGCACTTCCATGTGCCTCATATACTTCGTTAGATGGACTGCTAGATCCGTCCGCCCATCATACATTTCCACCGATGGTAACTTGAAGTCTGGTGGATTCCTGGCATGCCTAATCGTAGGAGTAAAGGGACTCCTATGTACATCCTCCAGATCTCTATTTACTAGTCCGCCTCTCATGGCTCGTCTGACCATCTCTGCCAACCTGTCGTTGTCGCTAGGCTGCGATCTTTGAGTGTTACCTTCGTTCTGCCCCCCTAGCTGTGCGTTCATCCCTCTATTACGACCAGGTTGCCCGGATGTCCCTGAATCTCTTCCTGGGATTGGATCAACATGCTCTAAGTGTGTGCCCCCCAGCTCCGGCGCTGTGCCAGATGGTCCTGCTACGTTCTGGATTCTAGTTGTTCCTGGATTTTGCGCTCCAAGTTGTCCAATCTGTTGAAGCAAATTCTGGATCATTTCCTCCTGTCTCTTCATCATTGTCTCTATCTCATCCCTGGTGATAAAGATCGATGCTTGGTTGGCCCCTGAGGAAGCCTCTTGACTCCCTTCATGCTGACTTTGCTCTGGTCTCTGCCTTCTACTTGTTTGTCTTGTCATGATTCTTCAGATCTCAATCTCTTAGCCTTCTGATTCACCTTTCAAATGATATAACTCCTGAATTAGCATTCTTAGTGAAAGCACCAAAATGTTTGAGCCAAAATTGGTCACAAACACCCAATTGTCATTGAAAGCACCAGTTCGCAATCACAGATCACAGATATCAAATATGTAGAGAAATAAGTATGCAAATCACTTAGAAAACTCAATAAAAACAGTAAATGACACAGGATTTATAGTGGTTCGGTGATCTTGCCTACGTCCACTCTGAAGCTGATGACTTTATTGATATTCAATTGAGAATTACAACTGATTACAACAGGTTGCAGTGGATTAATGCTTTGAAATTCGAATACAACAGCGGTGATGAAGTGTTGGATTGAATCCGGAAGAGTCTAGATGCTGAATGGCCAAAAGATCCCTTTTCTGTAGGCTTCAAGGGGCTATTTATAGGCGTAGGAGGCTGAGATCGCGCTCAAACTTCGAGAGACTTCTTCAGGCACGTGAGTGGGCCCACGCGACCGGTCCCATCAAATTTCGACTCGATCTGTGATCGATACGAATTGATTTTGTATCCATCAAGAATTAGTCCAATCGAGCTGAAACTTGGCAGGAACATTCTTTACCTTGTGCGCAAGCTTCTGTGAAAATTTCGTAGCATTTGGACCTGTAGATCGTGAGATATGATCGATACGAGTTGAAGTTTCTCGGTTGGCTGTTTGCTTCGAGTCCATCACTTCGAATCCATGCCTTCGAATCGATGGTTGCACGTGATAACGCGTCGACGTGGCACACACTCCTCGCATCGATCCGCCTTTTGCTCCGAGTTGACCGTGTCGCATCCATGAATATCGCCTCGTTCGTATCAAAGACCGTTGGCTCGTTTGAGTCAATAGCCGTTTCATAGCTCGAATCCATAAATAACGTGTACTTCGTACCAGTTTGCAGCATGCCCATTTCGTATCGATGGTGGTGGCATTGTTCGCATCGATGGAAGTTGTCTCCATTTGATCGATACGAACAAGCGTATCTGTGATGGATACGAAGCGAGGACAGCCGATGGTGGATTCGACCAAGTGCCTCATCGATGGATACGAGTTTGGCATTGAATGACCGATACGAAGCGTACTACTTGTTGATGGATACGAAACCGATTGATACGAACAAAAGGTTGTGGATGGATACGAAATAGATCGATGCGAACCGTGACGCGACGATGGATACAAAAAATGATGGATTCGAAGTATGGCACACTGATGGATACGAAAACGAGGTTGTTTCCTTCAACTTGCATTAATCATAACTTGAGCATATGGACTCGGATTGACTTGAAATTTGGAATGATGGTTCCCATGGCTCTGTTTGTCGTATCTTGCCAATTGTGGCCTGATCCGGACTCGATCAAAATTCATCGATATCCATGGTGAAACATTGTATAACGAACTTTTACGACGAACTGTCTTTAGTTTTCCAGTCAACTTTTTGGTGTCACGGCCTTGCCAAAAGGTGGGATAACATATACTTGGTTTAAAAAATTGGTACATGATATTCTTTTTCGATTTTGATTATGCTCGACTTTTTGATTCGAGTTACTGATTTAAACTTTACTCTATGATATTGTTTGAACTCGATTGATCATGATGCCGATGATGTTAAAGGGTTTTTATAGGGATCAATTTCCCTAATTATCGTTCGTATAATATTGTTTAAATTCTTTAGTTACTTTAGCTCGGCCGTTGATTTTCGTTTGGATGCTTGTGATATTTTCTGACTTTTTCAATTCGTATATTTTCTTTCCTTGAATATCACGGCTTTGAGTTTGCATTGGTTGTGGTTCCGTTCTTTTCTGTTTTGACTTCGGCCACTTTGATTTTGTGAAAATTTGACTTTGTTATTATCTTGGCCACCACGGTTCTGACTTTGGTAGTTAAAATCTGACATGTTTAGAAATTCCTGCGACATATTCTTTGCATTGAATTGATCTGGTGGTCTGCACTTTTGTATTCACTAGCATGGCTTTGCATTTTCTTCGGGTTACACTGCTTGCATTGTATCCAATATTGTCACTACATATGTATTCATGTTGTCTGGATTTGTGCATTTGATTCATGTGCATAATATATATATGTATACATGTGTGTATGTATATGTGTATATATATATATGTATGTATGTATGTATGTTTGTTGCACCATGTAGTTGTATATACAGATGTTTGTGTGTTCGAAACTGTTTGCACATTTCCTTGAGTCTGGTTCTATATGAAGTCTTTTTATGCATAGCATATATATGCATGTTTTTTACTCATGTAGATATGTATATTGATATTCAAGTGTGTCTTTGTGTTTGCACTGAATTGTTGCTTCGAGGATTGCTGCTTCGTTGTATTCATTCTTCACTTTGGTATTTGCAGTCTGATTTTGTAATCAGTTGTCTATGCACAACTTTGTTCATACTTGATTTTTGAACTTCACTACACTCTGGTCTTCATATGGCTTTGAGTCTGTTGCCTTTGGTCATTGTTAGACTTCATGTAGTCTAGTAGCTTCACTTGAATATTGAACTGCTTCCATTTGTGTGTTGTTCATCAATTTTGCACTGTGCCACTGTTATCTTGATATTACTTTGTTTGCATTAAGTTGATGTACACTGACTTGAGATTTTATTGTCTATTTTGAAGTCATGTGAGTATGTTGGATTCATGAAGCTACATGTTGCTTTGTACTGTGCCTTGTAGAAGTGTTGCTTTCACCATGCTTGATTTGAGTTGGGCATGTGTGCTTGTTACTGTAGCCACCTCTTTTTGTACTGATTCATTGTGATTTTGGAATTTGTCTTCATGTGTACATCAATGTTTGGGTTGTTCCTGACCATTTTATTCAACTTGTACATTTGGATTTCACCTGTGTTGAATCCAACTTATGGCTCGGGTTTGACTTTGTGCTCACCTGTCCCTGCAGTTTTGTCAAGTGTATATTGGTGGCATGGCCTTGGGGCATGTACAGTGATACATTGTGCATGTCATAGGTTGTTCGTGTAGATGAATTCAAAAATAAATATAATGACGAACAACCTAAATAACTGATGTAAATAATATTTTCAAAAACACATATTATTTTACACTGCAAAAATATTTCTCATTCAATTTTACTACATCAGTGTTTATTTTGCAGATAACTCAGATGCTGGATTCAATCTGGAATAGAGTTAAAGATAAATACGAGTGAATGAGTGATATATAGTGAGGTGCAAATGTAAATTGAAAATTGTGATGTAATCGAAATTGTATTATAATTGAAATTGTGTATATATAGTGAGAGCTCAAATTTGTACTATTCAAAATTGTAATAAAATATTTGTTTGAATAAAGTATTTGTTTGAATTTAAATTCTGTGTTATTTATTTTATTCAGCAATTATTTATTTAATTATATGAAAAATAAAATAGTACATTAACAAATACATTTAAATAAATATATATATGTTTATTATCATCAAACAAAATATCATATACTAGCATATTCAAAAGATGCTTGCTGTTTCAGCTAGGGAGAAGTCAGTTGAGTTCCAGGATTCTCGAGGAAGAAAAAGGAAATTCTTTAAGAAGAAAGGAGCCCAGAAGAGGGAGGCCACTAAGAAGGCAAAGGCTGATTTGGTGTGTTATAAGTGTGATAAGGAGGGCCATTATGCTCATGAGTGCCGGACGGCAAAGGAAAGAAGTCTATAGAGAAGAAGAATATGAAATGCTTCAACTGTGACCAAGTTGGGCACTATAAGAACTAGTGTCTAGAGCCAGTCAGGGTGGATAGAGGGAAAGTGTTTGCTATTGGACCACATCTTCTTCTAAAACAACTGCAGCAGAAAAGGGAAAACTATGATGGAAGGTACGGTTTTGATTCATAAAATACCAGTTAGGGTACTTTTTGATATTGGTGCATCACATTCATTTATATCTTAGTATTTGGTAAATAGGTTATGTATAGAACCCACATACCTTGTTACTTCCTTAAGGGTTGCGAATCCAATAGGAGGATGTGCAACTCTTTGGATAAGATGTGACTAGTTAGAATTTGATTTTCTAGGACATAAGTTTGAATGTAGTTTGTATGTGTTTGATTTCGTAGATTTTGGGATCATCTTAGGTATGGATTAGTTAGGTAAGTATGAGGCTAGGATATTTTGCTAGGATCGAGAAATATCATTGAGACACCCAGACAGTCATAACCGAATCATTTTCTCAGTGGAGAATTCCAGCAAGAGTGTTTGTGCTTTGTTGAGTACTATGGAGGCTGGAAAAAAGCGTAGTCAGGTTCGTGTGGCTAGGGAATTTGTAGATGTCTTTGAGTCGGTTACTGGATTACCCACGAAATGAGCTGTTGAGTTTCAGATAGACCTGTTACTGGGAGCTGAACCTGTCAGTAGACCACCTATCAGGATGACACCAACAGAGATGAAGGAATTGAAGGTGCAACTAGTGGATCTTGAAGGAAGGAATTTTATTAGACCAAGCAGTTCACCTTTAGGAGTAGCTGTGGTATTTGTGAAGAAACCAGATGGGTCGTTAAGGATGTGCATCGACTATCGTAAGTTAAATGAGAGGACGATCAAAAATAGATACCCTTTGTCGAGGATAGATGATATGTTTGATCAGTTGAGTGGACTTGGAGTATTTTCCCAGTTGGATTTAGCGACGGGGTTTCATCGGTTGAGAGTGGTAGAGAACAACATTCCTTTGACTGCATTTCGTACTAGGTATGGTTCATATGAGTGGTTAGTAATGCTATTTGGATTGACGAATGCACATGCTTTCTTCGTTGACTTTGTGAATCGAGTTTTCAAAGAGCATTTGGATAGTTTTCTGTTGGTATTCATAGATGACATTTTGGTGTACTATAAAATGAAAGAGAGCATGAGATTCATCTTAGAGTGGTATTGGAGAAGCTAAGGCAGAATCAGCTGAGGGTGAAGTTTTCCAAATGTCATTTCTGGAAGAGAGAAGTTAAGTTTCTTGGTCATGTGGTTTCAGAGAAAGTATTGTCAGTTGATCCAGTTAAGATCGAGGCAGTCAATAATTGGAAGAGCCCAAAAACGGTAACCGAGATCAGGAGTATTCTTGGACTTGCTGGCTATTACCGGAGATTCATTAAGGATTTCTCGTGGATAGCAGCACCTTTGACTAATTTGACTCGGAAGGAAGTGAAGTTTGTTTGGTCCAACAAATGTGAGGAAGCATTCCTTAAGTTAAAGCATTTGTTAACCAATGCGCCAGTGTTAGTAGTTCCAAACGGTAACCAAGGGTTGGTATTAAACACTGATGCATGTGGCACTACATTGGGAGCAGTACTGATGCAAAGTGGCAAAGTTATTACTTATGCATCTAGGCAGCTTAGACCACACGAAGTTAGATATCCTACTCATGACTTGGAGTTAGCTGCGGTAATTTTTGCCTTGAAGATTTGGAGGCATTAACTTTTGAGCGAGAGATTTGAGTTGTGTTAAACGATGGAATTTCTATCGAGTTAGAAAACTATCGAAAATTTTCGAAATTAAAAATAACCGCAAGCGCACGACGTACACTTGTAGTACGTGGCGAATACGGGTCGATCCGTAGGGAATTGATGATTTTAAAAATCTATTCAATCAAATTAAACAAAAGTCGAGTGAAAGTTAAGCTAGAGAATTAAAGAATTAACTAACTAACAAAAATAAAAGAGATGCAAATATAAGAGTTAAATGACAATTTAGAGAATAAATCCACTCTCTAGATCATGTAGTTCAACACGTATGAAATCATGATCTCTCTTTTATGGACATTAGTGTTTTAATTGATGTGGTTATCATAAGTATGGCATATTTTTGCTATTGATTAGCCAACATAAGCCATCAAACTATAACACAACCCTTAAATCACTTACCGACTTTCATGAAACTTGACAATGAAAATGAAAATGAAATCTATTTTAAGTATGGCCTATTAACTATTAATTAGAAATATAGACCATCAAATTTTAATTTCAAATCACTTTCTTTTGCCATAATCATATTTTGATGAAGAGCAATTAGTGTTAGTAATTGTTTAAGCATAGCCTATTTGGTGTCAACAATATAGGCTATCAAATTCAAAGCAAAAACAACTAGTAAACCATTTCTATCATCATCATTAAGCACAAAAGGAGAGAATGAATTAACAAATAGTTGAAGCTACATAATTAGAGAGCTTCATTACCCCTAAATTGAAGGGGTTTAGCCTCTCATATTTGTCATTTGATTAACAAATGTAGCTAGTAACATCAAAGCAAAAGGAAAGAAAAATGAAAGCTAATGGAAAAGAGAAGCTAATTAACAAGAATTAAAACTAATCTACTTTGCATGAATGTAAATCTACACTACAACATGAAATGAAATAAACAAGAAAGGGAAAAGATCATATATTAAATTGCATTAAAAAAATTACATGAAAATAAAAATGGCTAAGTAGCCATGAAAAGAGAAAGAGAAGAGCTTGTTTATTTGAGAGCCTAAACTAAACTAAAGAGAGACTAAGAAGAAAAAAGTTACATGAAACATAAGGGATCTTTATACATGTATGAAACCCTAATTCATATTTTTGGGGAATGCTCAAAATACCCTTGAGAAAGTATGGAGGTCAAGTAATCATTAGCTTATACTAATCATCATTTAAGTGTACATGAAGCCATTAATTCCATAAGCATGTGTATTAGCCTCTAATTTGTACATTAAGGTAGGTGGGTAGGTGGGGTCCTCTATTATCATGCATTTGAATTATTTCCATCTTCATTTCTTTATCTTCACTCTTGTGCATGCATACATCTTCATGAAACCACTTGTATATGAAGCCAAATTCCTATAAAATAATATAGAAATTTCCAATTAAATTTTCTCAAATTAATATATTCACAAAAATGACCATTTTGCCCTTGGATGAAGATGAATATGTGACGATTTGAAAATAATATGAATTTTGGTTTAAACAAGTTAAAATGCCCGATATGATCATTTATTTAATTTAAACATATTAAATATGGTGGTAAAAATATGAACATTTACGTGCACATCAAATACCCCCACACTTATCTTTTTATTCGTCCTCGAATAAACTAAAAACTAAGATAAATCCGTTTTCGTAGGGAGCACGGTTGCATTGAGCGTATGCAACAAGCCGTTAAACCTCTGGGTGTCCCTAGTAAGACGAGTGTTGTCTCGTGAGGGTTTTCAGCGGATATTACTCACAAAATCCAAATGCAGGATGAAAATATTTATTAAATGCAAGATTTATTTACAAAGAGATGAATGCGAATTTTTGAAAATATTTACAAATAAAGAATTTACTTTTTAAATTAACACGAATAAGTTAAATATAGATTTTGGTTATTATCTTGAAAATTTAAGTCATTTACTCGTCAAAGTTTCCAACAAAAACGAAGTAATCGTAACAAATAAGCTATAGTTTAACTCGTTGTTTCGGTTGATAACATAGTGTAACTACGAAATGAATCCTTAGTAGATTATCAAAGCTTATCAAAGTGGTATTTTCATTTCTTTTCAATAACAAGTCAAATCAAACAAGTTAAAATAGTGCTTGGATTTCATTTGCTTACTCTCTCTATTTTTTGAAAATTTTATTGATATTTACAATATTTACATATGCCTAACTCAGGTAAACTGAGGCCAGATATATTACCCGTGCACTGCCTTGCGGACTAATGTGAGGGGAATACAGAGCATGGCGAGTGAACATACAAGTGTGAACACTTATCGACTATAGGCGTTATTAAAAAGAATTTTTATATACATACACCTAACTCAGATAAACTAAGGCCAGATATACCGATCATGCACTGCCTTTCGAGCTTACGTGAGAAGGGTACAGAGCATGGCGAGTGAACACACGAGTGTGAACACATGACTCTAGGTGTTTATTAAGAAAACTATATACATATATACAAGAAATATATTTTTTTAATTAATTTTTTTTCTTTTGTTTTTTTTGTTTTTTTTGAAGAGAGAGTTTTGCAAAATCATCTTGGCACCATTTAACTTAGAAGACAAAAAAAATGTTATATCCTTTACTTTAAATTCACCACTTTTTAAACAAAGATTTTCAATTAAGGTATATTTCATAATTAACACGTATGAATCTTCCTATATACTAGTTAAACCATTGTTATTTGTAATCAAAATTCATTTTTTATTTTTGTTGAGATAAATAAATTTTTCAAAAATTTCAATTTAATATACCAAAACCATATATTTATCTTATAATGTTTCTTTAAAATTAAATCAAAATGCTTAAAAAAATATTTGTTTTTGAAATTATATATATATATATATATATTTTGAGTTTTGGAGGAAAAAAAAGAAAAAAGAAAAATTAATCATGAAAAATCAAAAAGAAGATGAGTCTCCCCCCACACTTGATTTTGACTGTGTCCCCACAGTCAACCCAAGTGGAAGGAGAAAACTAAAAATAAAAACATGACCTTTATTTAAATGGAAATTAACGGTATTTACACGAGATCAGAAAGTATATCGTCAAAAAGTAAATGAAACGGTCTTCCAAAAACCGATTCATTTGTCTCGTCAAGTATACGAGACACAGCTAAAGCTCAAAAAACCAAATCGTAAAAGATTTCAAAGCTGTGTGTTGATTCGGAAAAACGAATGTCGTTTTATTAAAAGTCGTTCGAGTTGTTTTATTTTCGATAATTTTAGGGGTTGATAGAGTAATTGATTGAAATTTAAGTTTATTATCACCGAATTGAAATCAAATTTATCATTGAAAACTTCTTCAAAATTATTGATTTCAAAATAAAAATGGTGATGTAACTCTTCCCCATCATAATTTGACAACTCATTTTCAAAAATTCCAAAAAATTCGTGTTTATTAAATTCGTCTTCCTTTGTTGGATTATCAACAACTTCTTTGCGTATCCCAAGTTCAAAATACAAAGTTGTATTCAAATTTTCGAAATCGAGAAAAGGAAGATCAAATTTCAAATTTGGTTCCACACCCTCAAAAGAATTGAAATCCAACTCAATTACCGTGTTTTCAACAACTTCACTAAGATTGTTATTTTCAATTTCAAAAGTTGTTATTTGAAAATAGTCGATTTGGGTAAAAGATGGATTATTGTTTGACTCGTCACACGTTGGAATTTGATTTTGTTTTTCACGTTGTTTCATATATGTTTCAAACAATGAATCTGTGTGATCATCGTAAATTTCGTTCATTTGCTCAACAAAATCCAATTTATAGTTATTAGCATGAGGATTTTCACTTTGAAATTGTTGAGAACAAAGATTTTCAATCGTAACGTAGTTAAGATTATTCCCATTGCCAAAGTCGTTTGTAAAGTTGTTTCCATTTTCATTTTGAGTTTGAAATTCATTTTTGAGTTCGAAATAGAATTGGCATGGGTTATAATCGAAATCGTTTGAATTTTGAGTTAAATTCAAATTTTGATTATTTTGAAAATCTTGACTTGAGTTATCACACAAATAAGAATTACACAAATCATTTATCATTTGATTGTGTTGTGTAGAGATTTCAAGTAGTGATGAAATGCTACTTTCGAAATTCGAGGGTTGTTCGTCATTTTGAAAATTTTATGGTTTAAAACCCGAATCGTTTGAACAGTAGTTGTTGTTAAAATATCCATACGAATTTGGAGTGAAACCATATGGATTATATTGATTTTCACAATTATTGTAAAATTCAAGTGAATATGGAAATTCAGACATTTTCAAGAATGTTTTTGGTTTTTTTTTTCTTTTTTTTATAAAGGAAAAATATTTACAAATAAAATTTATTTTTCAAAAGGGAAATTGATTTTTGTTTTGTTTTTGGATTTTCAAAATTTTTTTTTGCTTTTTTGAAAAGATTTTATATTTTTTTTGGATTTTTGATTTTCTAAAAAAAAACTAAGTAAATTTTTTTTTGGATTTTTGATTTTGATTAAAAAAAATTTCAAAGAAAAAGGATCTAAAAGTTGAAAAGGAAAAGGAAAATTTACAATTTTTTTTAGTTTTGAATTTTGAAATTTTTTTTTGTTTTTGTTTTTTTTAAATATGCATGAACTAATGCAACTAAATGAATGCAAGGGTTAATTACAAATGATTTATCCTAAGTTAACCCAAAATTGTATATTCACACTCTGTCTTAAATCAACAAGATAGTTCTCAGCTAGGCAACGGACAGGATTTATCGGTGCACCACGAATCACCGTAGCAATGCAGCCGAAGGTTTAAGTACCTTCAGAGAAACAATTTAGTATAATATTTACGAATCACCGTAATATTTATAACTGATTATTGCTCTGCCGTAGCCTAGACACCAAGAAAGTAAATTGTTCAAAGAAGACAAATTGTCAATATACAATTAAGAGTTATCAATTTCTAACCATTATTATTAATCAAAACTCTAGGATGAAATGCAAAGCAGAAATTAAACGTGTACTAACAATGCAACTACAATGAGATTTGTTGTTGTTGATTTTGTTTTTGGTTTTTTTTTTGAAATTTTTTTTAAATGAAAGCAAACAACAATGCAAGACAAATAAAAACAATAGATAAGGGTTAAAAGCAGCAAAAATTTTTTATAAGCAAGCGGAGCAGTTATTATTATTATTTTTTTGGCAAGCTTAGCAGCGCAAACATTCTCCTTCTGTTTTTGCAACTTGAAATATAAAACAAAGATATATACACATATTATATATATATATCAAAGAATAAAGTAAGAAAAATGAAAACAGAAAAGAAATGAACCTAAAACAAAACGAATGAAACTATACAAATGAAAACAAAATTAAATCTAACTTGTTTGTTTGTTCTTTTTTTTAAGGAAGAAGGAAAACAAATTAAAATGAAACGACTTGATTTTTTTTCATTAAGAAATAAAACAAACAAAACTAAAAAAAACTTTTTTTAGGGAGAGACTCTTTGCTTTTTTTTTGAAAAGGAAACAAAATTTTAAAGTGAAGTTTTACTTAAAAAACTAAACTCAACCTTAAAACAAACCCATAAGCCCACAATGCAAAGACCACAAGCCGAAACTTTCTCCCTTAAAAAAAATGTTATCTCTTCTGTTCAAACTAACCAGTTCCCAAATCAAAGAATTACTAAAATCGCGATTCCCAAATCAAAGAATAAACGAAAGCAGTTAGCATGCAGTGAATTGGTGTTTCGGTTGTATTGAATTTGGGGATATAATTGCGAAGTGCTGTTAGGGTGAGTTTGATCGATGTGGTGAGTTCAGGTGGAGGTCGCATGTCAAGGCAGTGGTCAAGGTGATTAGCGAGTAGAAGGCAGGTGCTTCGATGTTCGATGTTCAGTTGGGGGATTTCGCGATTTGTAGAGGTGGTGCGACTTCGATTGTTTCAGATTGGTGGTTGAATTGCGGTCGATTGGAGGATTTGTTCGTGGTGGAATTGAGCTTCAGGCGATTCGAGTTGAAGAGGTGAAGTCGCTTGGCGTTAGCGGATAAAGTAATGGTTATGGTCGCGGTGATGCTGGTGGTGGAGGCGACGGGTTGCTGTGATGACTGCAGTTTGCTGTTCTCCGTTTGAGGTTAAGTGCGGAGGAGGTTTTATTGGATGGCACTGTGACGTGAAGGGAAAGTGGTGATAGAAGTGTGGTTTTGTGGATAGAGGTTGGAGGGGGCTGTGTGGTAGCTTTTGACAGTGGTGAAGCTTGTATGTGACGAGAGTGGTGTGAATGGGTGGTTTAAGAGGTGGTGAGAAGTTTTGTATGTGATGGTTGGCGATGGTTGATATTTTGGACCAGCAGTTGTATGGTGAATATAACAGTGTGTTCTGGAGTGGTTTTAGATATGGAGCGTGTGTTTGGTGGAGTTGCTAAAGATGGATGGTTATAGAGGTTGATGGAGGTCAACGATATGTGGTGGGTCAGTGACTATATCAGATGACAGTGGCTGGGTAGTGTCGAGGAGGGAGTAGAACAGTGATAGGTACTGGTTTGTGAGGTTGTTATGGTGTTGTAGGAATTTGCAGTCACGGTTGTGGTTGTTGGTATGATGGTTGGAATATTTGCAGTTGTGAAATGTTTGCAGGGGTTAGTGACTGTGTGGTGTACTGTACTGGTTATGATGGAGTGTAGAAGTTTGGTAGTTGAGATGTTGCTATGTTTGTATGATGTTGATGGTAGAAGAATATGGGTATGCTGTGATGGTGAGTTTAGTGGTGGAGTTCGGTATGTATGTAATGTAGGAGTGATAGGAAATGGCGGTTTGCTGTTGATAATGGTGTCAGGCTGGGTTGTTGTGCTGAGGAGTTGTAGGCACAGCAATGGAAGTGATACATGTAGGTTTGTTACAGCAATGTAAGTTGCGGAGAAGTGAGGAAATGAGACTTGGTTGTTGATGTGGTGGTTTGAATGACAGAAATGGTTATGTGACAGAAGTATGGTGCTGTATGTAATTTTGGCAAGTGATGGTCAGTGGCAATGTGTTCTGGTGATGTCTGTTATAGGGATGACAGCAATGTATGGATGAGTTGTTAAATTTCAAGTGATGGTTTTGGCAATTTCCGGTGGATGAAGTGTGTAAGATGGAGTGGGTGAACTGGAGCACTGCAGAGAAGTGGATGGAACAAGTGAAGTTTGAAGCAGTAGTATGTGATTGGAGATGTAATGGAACAGTTTTGATGACAGTTGGGGGTGATGTTTTGTGGTTGCAAGACAGCAAGGTGGTTTGGGAAGTGAACAGGGGAGTGCAGTTGCTTGTTTGGAAGTAAGGCAAGTTGATGATGTTTGGTAAGAGGATGGTTGTTAAAGGAAGTGATGTATATAGCAATATGGAAGAAGTTGATGTGGAGGTATGGTAGAAGTGTTGATGCTGTGATGTGCAGTGGGATTGTTGTAGAAATGTAGATGATGTTGGTGCAAGGTAGTAGTGTATGTGCAATGCACTGATGGGCACAGTGTAGTGTTTGCACAGATATGGGAGAAATGCACAGTGACAGTCACAGTTAAGTGAAGTAAGGAGGATGGTTGTAAGCAAATAGTAACAATGAAAGTGTAATAAACAGTAAATGCAATGGCAATAGAAAATGCATGAACAATGTAGAATGAAAAATGTAAAATGTGAATGGCAATGAATTTTTTTTTTCTTTTTGAAATGAACTTGTGTATATTTTTTTTAAATAAAATAAAATAGAAATGCAAATGCAAACTTACAAGCACAAATGCAAACAAACACAAAACCAATTTTTATTAATACAAATAAACACACAACAAACACACAATGAAAATCAAACGAAACTAATCCGAAGAATAGAAAATTAAAATCCAAGCAATTCCCCGGCAACGACGCCAAAAACTTGTTAAATGACGAAATTTCTATCGAGTTAGAAAACCATCGAAAAATTTCAAAATTAAAAATAACCGCAAGCGCACGACATACACTTGTAGTACATGGCGAATACGGGTCGATCCGCAGGGAATTGATGATTTTAAAAATCTATTCAATCAAATTAAACAAAAGTCGAGTGAAAGTTAAGCTAGAAAATTAAAGAATTAACTAACTAACTAACAGAAAAGAGATGCAAATATAAGAGTTAAATGACAATTTAGAGAATAAATCCATTCTCTAGATCATGTAGTTCAACACGTATGAAATCATGATCTCTCTTTTATGGTCATTAGTGTTTTAATTGATGTGCTTATCATAAGTATTGCATTTTTGTGCTATTGATTAGCCAACATAAGCCATCAAACTATAACACACCCCTTAAATCACTTACTGACTTTCATGAAACTTGACAATGAAAATGAAATCTATTTTAAGTATGGCCTATTAACTATTGATTAGAAATATAGACCATCAAATTTTAATTTCAAATCACTTTCTTTTGCCATAATCATATTTTGATGAAGAGGCAATTAGTGTTAGTGATTGTTTAAGCATAGCCTATTTGGTGTCAACAATATAGGCTATCAAATTCAAAGCAAAAACAACTAGTAAACCATTTCTATCATCATCATTAAGCACAAAAAGAGAGCATGAATTAACAAATAGTTGAAGCTACATAATTAGAGAGCTTCATTACCCCTAAATTGAAGGGGTTTAGCCTCTCATATTTGTCATTTGATTAACAAATGTAGCTAGCAACATCAAAGCAAAAAGAAAGAAAATTGAAAGCTAATGGAAAAGAGAAGCTAATTAACAAGAATCAAAACCAATCTACTTTGCATGAATGTAAATCTACACTACAACATGAAATGAAATAAACAAGAAAGGGAAAAGATCATATATTAAATTGCATAAAAAAAAGAAAAGAAAATTACATGAAAATAAAAATGGCTAAGTAGCCATGAAAAGAGAAAGAGAAGAGCTTTTTTATTTGTGAGCCTAAACTAAACTAAAGAGAGACTAAGAAGAAAAAAGTTACATGAAACATAAGGGGTCTTTATACCTGTATGAAACACTAATTCATATTTTTTGGGAATGCCCAAAATACCCTTGAGAAAGTGTGGAGGCCAAGTAATCATTAGCTTTTACTAATCATTATTTAAGTGTACATGAAGCCATTAATTCCATAAGCATGTGCATTAGCCTCTAATTTGTACATTAAGGTAGGTGGGTAGGTGGGGTACTCCATTATCATGCCTTGGAATTATTTCCATCTTCATTTCTTTATCTTCACTCTTGTGCATGTATACAATTTCATGAAACCACTTGTATATGAAGCCAAATTCCTATAAAATAATATAGAAATTTCCAATTAAATTTTCTCAAATTAATATAGGCACAAAAATGACCATTTTGCCTTTGGATGAAGATGAATATGTGACGATTTGAAAATAATATGAATTTTTTTTGAACAAGTTAAATTGCCCGATATGATCATTTATTTAATTTAAATAGATTAAATATGGTGGTAAAAATATGGACATTTACGTGCACATCAAGTTATATACCGATCATAAGTCATTAAAGTATTTATTCTCTCGAAAGGAGTTGAATATGAGACGGCATAGGTGGCTGGAGTACTTAGCTGCTTATGATTTCGGTATAGAGTATACTCTAGGAAAAGGAAATAAGGTAGCAGATGCCCTCAGTAGAAAACATCAGAATGTGGTGTTAGCTATGTTGGCAAAATGGAAGGATCTAGATGCTTTAGCTAGTTGTGGTATACAGTTGAGATCTACTGCAAGTTCTAGTCAGGGTATTGCCATGTTGTCTTATTTAGAAGTTCGACCAGTGCTGATCGAAAGGATAGCTTCTAAGCAGAGAGAAGACCAAGTTTTAGCAAAGAGGATTGGAATGCTTGAGATAGGATCCGAGATTGGTGACCTAAAGGATTTTAGTCTTGACCAAAGAGGATGGTTGAGAAAGAAGGGAAGATTGTATGTTTCAAATGTAGAGAACTTAAGGAGGAAAGTTTTAGAGAAATGACATCGATCAAAGTTTACGATTCATCCCGAGGGAACCAAGATGTATCAAGATATGAAGAGGAGATTCTATTGGGATGGCATGAAAAGGGATTTTGGTTTGTGGGTTAAGCAGTGTGTTAACTGTCAACAAATGAAGGCCGAACATCAGAAGCCAAGTGTACTACTTCAGCCTTTAGATATCCCAGTTTGGAAATGAGATTCGATATCGATGGATTTTATAGACAGGTTGCTAAGATCAAATAGAGGAAATGAAAGCATATGGGCTATAGTGGACAAGTTGACCAAGAGTGCCAATTTCATTCTGGTAAAGTCAACTAGGATGGCACATGTTTTAGCAAAGTTGTTCATGAAGAACATAGTTAGAATTCATGGGATTCCTAGTAGCATATTCAGCGATAGAGATGCATTATTCACTAGCGAATTTTGGATTAGTCTACTAGAGGTATTAGGTACCAAGCTAAAGATGAGTACAACATATCACCCACATATGGATGAGGAGATAAAGAGAGTCAATAAGGTACTTAAGGACTTGTTAAGAGCTTGTGTGTTAGACTTTGGTGGATCTTGGGAGGATCACCTACATCTGATTAAGTTTTCCTATAATAATAGTTATCAGGCCAATATAGGAATGGCACCTTTTGAAGCTTTGTATGAAAGGCCATGCAGATCACCAACATGTTTGTTAGAGACTAGAGGCAGATTGGTCTTAGGTTCGGAATTGGTTAGAGAGGCATCGGAGAAGATTGAGTTAATCCGAGGACGGATGAAAGAAGCTCAATCTAGGCAAAAGAGTTATGTAGATAAGAGACGTAAGGACCTATAGAATTCATTATGAGACATAGTTTTCGTTAAAGTATCACCAATGAAGGGCATGTTACGATTTGGAAAGTCGGGAAAGTTAGCCCCAAGATATATTGGGCCATTTCAGATTATAGGAAGGATTGGAAAGCTCGCGTACAGAGTAAAGCTGCCAAGCAGTTTGGCAGGTGTTCATAATGTATTCCATGTATGTCACCTTTGTAAGTATGTGCATGATCAAGAGTCTACTATTCCACAGACAGAGTTGGAGGATTTGATAGTAGAGATCGATTTAACTTTTGTTATACAACCGGTTCGTGTTGCAGCAAGAGATGAGAAGAGATTGAGGACCAAGACAGTCAAGTTGGTGAAAGTTCAGTGGACAACAACGAGAAACACTATACTTAGGAGACAGAAGACAGGATTCGAGAGGCTTATCCTGGTCTGCTCTAATGGTATGTCTTCATCAGGTTTATATTGATTATGATAGTCAGGTAGGCTAATATGGTTGTTAGGAGATGTTACAGATGATTGCTATGTTTGCTAGTTAGTCCTTGCAAAATTTCGAGGATGAAATTCTTTAAGGAGGGGAGCCTGTAACACCCCTAATTTTAGTGGCAATATTCAAGAGATTTAATTAGAATAGATTAAATATAATAATGTAGATTAGGAGATTGAGGTTCATTAATAAACTAGGTGGTCGTGCTTATTTAAATACTAATGAACTTATATAACGGTTAGGGTATTAAACATAAGGGCATTAGGGTAAATAACCATACTTTCCACCCTTATACTACTCTTATTAGGTTATACAATTTCATTTTATCTCAAACAAAATTTATAACCGTAAGAAGCAAGCAAGGCCGACCATTAGGAAGAATAGAAGAGAAAATAAACTAAAAGCTTGGGATTCAAGTTAGAAGGAATCAATCTCAATCATACTTCAAATTTCCATATCCAATCTAAGGTGAGTAGTAATTTCTACATCTCTATTTTCATTTTAACATCATATGGTCTCATATTTTAGGATAAATATGTTTTATGATATATTAAATGATGATATGCTTGATTTTGATTTATGTACGGATTGAACAAGGTTGTTTAAAAACTAGATATGCACGGTTTAGGGTAATAACCGAGATGTAATGTTTTTAAATGCCATGGGAAAATTTTATGTTATAAAAAACCTGATTTTGGAGATGGGTTTCGATTTTCATAATTTTTGGAATTAAGATGGATTTTATATTAATTTTCTACTAAAGAAAATGATTTATTAGGTTATAAATTATTTACGGCTAAAATAACGATTATTTAGGTTTGAAGTTTTTATATGTTGGAAAACAAATTAAAATAGATTTTTCTGGAATTTTTCCAGATTTTTCCTAAGCGTTTCGATGAATATATAAAATTATTTAAGGTGTTGGACTTAAATATTTCATATATTTAATTAGGAGAAGGGGGCATATTATAATATAAAATTATTTTTTAAATTCTGAAACTAGGGACAGCACTTTTTTGAAAAGCATTTGTTATCCAATAGGAATTTGACAAATAAAGGCAGGTTAGTAGAAAAGTTATCTTTTTAAGTTAAAAACAAAGAAATCATACTTTTAGCATGTTTTAGCCATTTTTAGCATCGAACCTTACGCGCTGACCTTTCGACTTAGTCGAAAGGTAAGCTCTCGACAAGGTCAAAGTTCAGTGCATATGGTATCAGGTTACTTGGTACGTAATGAATTGAACAAGGTCGAAGGGCTCTTAATCGAAAGGTTGATGGCCAAAGAGGTTGGGGGTATGTTTGTTTTATAAACCAAAAGCTTTCACTTGCTTTGCTTTCGAATAAGAGATTTCGACTTGGTTGCTTGCGATCGGATAAAATGTTTAAATAAAGGTTTTAAACCTTCCAACACCATCGACAGGTTACTGCCACTTATCATTGCTTTGTTCTGAACCTTCCGACATAGTAGAAAGGTTATTGCCGCATTTTTAACCTTTCAAAGTCATTGCTTTCGACAAAGACGAAAAGTTTACCTTTTTTAAAAACCAGCCGCTTCTAACATTGATTTTGAAAGGTATCAAAGCCTTCGAATTAGATGATTTACTCTTGTTTTATAATGGAAGTATAACCCAAACTTTCGAAGTAGTTGTTTTAAAGGTGAAGGCCTATTGTTTGAAATGAAATTTTTTAAAGCTTTCGAAGCAGACCTTCCAACAAAGTCGAAAGGTTGCTTCCAATGTAGTCGAAAGGTTTTAAAAAGAGGATTTTCCACATATTTTAAATTGAACCCAGTAAGTCTTCAAAAGGTTTATATTTTAAGAGTTGAATGCTTTTGAAAGGTTTGAATTGTGGAATGGATTCAATGGTTTTTTGGATTCAAAAGGTTCTTTTGTAGGCCTTTCGACAAGGTCGAAAGGTTTGGTTTTGAAAGGATTTAGGAGACCTTTCAACAAGGTCGAAGGGTTGGTTTTAAAAAAAGTTTTTAATGTTGTTTAAGATTTCGAAAGGTTTGCTTTCCAATCGTTTCGAAAGGTTTTAAAACCCATACTCTAAATTTGTAAAGGAAAAACCCAAGGCTTATACAATGGGTTTGTAATGACTTGAGTACATAATTTTAAAGAAGCATGGCCTTGATAAAAATCTTAGTTAAACATGTTGACTATGTTTTATAAAATGTATTTCAAGAACCTTAAACCACAGGAGTGGTATTGGTAAATTGTATTTTGCTTCTTCAAATATGAATATATTCACTTGATAACCCATAACTGTATTTTGGGGAAAAAGGGGTAGAAGAACCATCTAGCTTAACTCAATACTGAATATAAATTGTTTAAGCTCCTGAATGAGTAGAATTCCATCCCTGGAGTCAGGGGACAAAATTATAGGATGCCTAAACTAAGTAGTTATTGGTGTAAACCAAAAGGTTCATAGTAAACCCATGAAAACTATAATTAAGTAGTTATTTGTGTAAACCAAAAGGTTCATAGTAAACCCATGAAAATTATGATTAAGCAGTTAATGGAGGAAACCAACAGGTTCATAGTTAACCGATGAAAACTATGTACTAAGGACTAGTATGAGCTATGTGGTTTGTAGTGAACCCTTGAAAACTATATCCGGACTAATAATTTATATCAGTCCATAGGTTCCTAGTAAACTCGTGAAAACTAGGATAAGCCAATGGCTAATGGGAGTATCAGTAGGTTCCTAGTCAACCCATGAAAACTAGGACGTGAAGTGAGTTACTGGATATGTCCATAGGTTCCTAGTTTACCCATGAAAACTAGAATAAAGTGATAAGTTATTGGAATGACCAATAGGTTGGGGAAAACAAGGCATTAATTAAGTTAATTGGCAGGAACTTATAGGTTCTTAGTGATCCTATGAAAACTATAAATAGGACAGGGTGTTCTTTAATTGTTTAAAGGTTATTAGTGAACCCATAAAAACTAAAAGGAAATCTTAATTATTTTAAAGTATGTATATCATCATATTATTTTGAAAATGTATGATTTAACCATTGTGGATGCAGGAGTACAGTATATGGTTTTATAAAGGTTTTGGGATACTAGTGAGGGGAAAACTCGTTCTGCTAAGCGGCATGGTCTCACTAGATATTTTGAGGTTTACGGTTTTCAGGTTCTCTTCTTAGACGAATAAAGCTTCCGGAGGTGTGAGGGAGGTATATACTTATTTAGAGTTTTTCTTTCCGCAGTGTGTTGTTTGTAAAGGCAGATCTATTAGCCTTATTATATACTCTGATCAACTAAGGGGGCATCTTCATACGTCACTCTTGGCGTATTTGTAATAATTATATTTTGCTGAATGTGGTTAACGTAATTTGGGGATTATGTAATGAACATGAAATGTTTTGGTTTGAATGTGAAAACAAGTTTTTGAATTGTTAAATTTTTTACATACTTCTGTGATCTATGTATCAATGAATCTAACACCCCCGTATTTGGTCACCAATGATTAATAACTATGGTTGATTGCAGCATCTGTAGCCGTTAGTTTTAGGCCTCCAAGTAGGGGGATGTTACAGGATAGGAGGATTCAGGGCCACGTTATAATGATGGAACTTGTGGTGAAAGTTGGAGCGATGACTTGAATGAGGAATCGAGTTAAAGTGATTGGGGCCAGCCTTGGGTGAATGTCGGTAAGTGGAACAAGGTTGTGAGGAGATGATTGCAAGGAATCAGTAACGTCTTGAGGGCTTGGAGCCATCAGACACGAATAGAAGGCAAGAACTCGGCAATGGAAGTGAAAAGGTGAAGGAAATTCTCTAAGCTCTAAGTACTTATAGTACTCGAGAATGAACGAATTGGCTCAGTATCGAGTGGTATCTTGAGCCCGAAATTGGAGAATTAACAAAGTGGATGAAGAACGTACTCAACTAAAGCATGGGATGATCTCTAGAACGTAGATCTTGTTTTTAGCTCGGAGAATGAAATCCCAACTATGTGAGGCAGTTAAGGGAATATCTATGGAATGAAAGCAATGCTTCAAAGTGATTCTTGAACGACCAACTAGTATAGGAAGGTAGTAGTTAATGCTTGTTGTTTGCACCAAAATTGGGCACAACACTCTTCGGATGTGTTTGAAGAGATAAAATGAAGAAAATAAATGTAAAATGAGGCGGATCTAACAAACACACCAATCAACAGATAAGAAAATGCATGGAAACACATGAATTTAGAGTGGTTTGTCGTATTTCCTAGGTCCACTATGAAATGACTGATGTTTATTGAATTTCACTCGCTGTTCACAAGAGATTACAATAGTACAACTGAAGTTTTAATAATTATTTCGGTAGAGTATCAGTGTAGAGAAGCCAAAATGTCCCTTTTTTGTAGGTCCAGGGTCACTATTTATAGGCGTAGGCAGCAAATATCTCGCCCAGATCTCGGAGGACTTCTTCTCTCACGTGGGTGGGCCCACGAGATCGAGTTTAGGTGGTTTCGACTCGATCTGGGAGCGATACGAACGGAATTCATACCGATCAAGAATTGATCCTTTTTGGCTGAAATTTATCTGGTGCATTCTTGACGTTATAGGCAAGCTCCTGTGAAAATTTGGTGGCGTTTGGACTTGTAGATCTCGAGTTATGATCGATGCAAGTTTGGATTTGTATGACATTGTCGTCTTCGTATCGATATTATTTCGCATCGGTCATACGTGGCTCTATTCATATCGATGTTTGCATGCTACTTCGTATCGATGGTTGGAGGTCGCCTTCATATCGATGCTTCATGTTGCTTTCTTCGTATCGACCGATGGTTGTTGCTGTTTGTATGAATGGTGGGAGATCGATACGAGATGGTTGGAGGGAGACCGATACGAAATGGACATTTGTTGATGGATACGAAGTGTTGTTAACATGATGGATATGAAGTAGCTTCATTTTGATGCGTACGAAGGAAGTTAGTAGGCGATGGATACGAACTGAATCTCTCTTGGGCAATGGATACGAAATTGGATGGATACGAATAAAGCTGGTTTTCTCAACCTTTATCGATCAATATCTTGAGCATGCGAACTCCGATTGACTTGAAATTTGGAATGTTGGCTTTCATAGCTTTGCTTGTCATGTCAAATAAATTTTAGCATGATCCGGACTAGGGAAAAATTTACCATTATCCATAGTGAACCTATGTATAACCGATCTCCAGGACAAACTGCCCTTGGTTTCTAATCAAGTTCTTGGTGTCATGGCATTGCCAAAGGCGGGATAACATTTTCCCCCCAAAGTACGTCTTGTATGAACATGACGTGCTTTGAAAAGCTGCATCCTTCATTCTGAAAAAGTTCTACCTGATTCGCTGAGTAGTTGCTATCTTTTCATCAAAAGATGTAACCTTTGATTGATCTTCAGTAATGTAGATGTTGAACTGTTGATTGTCAATGATCATGCAATGTTTTGTTGTAACTGAGTGTTGAGCGCTAGCGATTTGTTGTTCATCGTTCTGATCGTCAACATGTAAGCATTCAATTCCTGTTAACTTCGAAAACTGAATGTTAGTTTAGCATACATTCACATATGTTAACCTGACTCATGTTCATGTTTGCACATTTGGGGGTCGTTATCAAGTTCTTTTGATTGAGTTTCGTATCCATCCTCTCCTGGATAGATGTGAAATTCGAGTTGCAACAATGGTCGATGGTTGTTTTTGATCCATTTCTTTGTATCGATCCTCTCCTAGATCGATTTGAGATGTTGGAATGTATGCTTCGTATTGACGGCTATCGACACGAAATGGATAGTCCCTAGGAATGCTTCGTAGCGATGGAGTTGAGTGGCTCAAATACGATCATGTAGTGACTTTCGTATCAATGGGCTTCACATCGATGGACACGAAGTTGATGGCTGGTCACTGATAGACACAAAATGTACAAGTGTTAACTTATGTGATAGCTTTGCAAAGGATATGCCATTCCTAATTCCTTTGTTCAAGAGGGATGCCTTGTTGTAGATAATCTTTGATAGGAGTCATCCGTGACTCCTTTTCTAGCTCCGTCTCTAAGATCTAATCGATCTTTAACCGTCAATGCTTGGAATAATAAGTATTTCAACTGGGACAAAGTCTATATGTCGTGCATCCTCGGAACTGGTTAGCTTGGCCAGTGACTTGGCTTTTTCATTTTGTTCTCCAAGGATGTGTGTAATGGTGTAATACTCGAAGTCGACTGATAGCTCTTGGACCCATCTGAGATAAGGAGTAAGACATTGCCCCTTAGTTAAATAATCTTCCCTGACTTGGCATACCACTAACCAGAAATCGCATAAGATATGTAAAGCTTCCACTCTTAGTTGTTTTTTTTGCAAGTTCGAGCGTGGCGACCTAGGCTTCATACTTAGCTTCGTCATTTGTTGCAGGGAAGTTGAGTCTCAGGGTGTAGCAGATCGATCGTTCCTCGGGAGTCATTAACGTAACTTCGACGTTAGAAAAGTGGAATCTAGATATGAAGTGAATTGTCTAATGCAGTGAATTTAGATATGAAGTATGCTAATGTTTGATGCAGTGAATTCAGATATGAAGTATGCTAATGTTTGACCATGGATAGCTCTCTGAGGGAGATAAGTGATATCAAATTGGCTTAGCTCGATACTCCATTTGAGTAACTTTTCAGACATCTAAGGTTGCTATTGGACCTATCGTAACGGGTAGTCGATATAGACATTAACGGGGTGAGCTTGTCAATAGCCAGCCTTCATCATATACTGGTCTTTGGATTCATTTCTCTTTACATAGCATTGCGATGCTTATGGCGTGTGTTGACACAGCCCAATTATTGTATAAATCTTCGCGTTCGAAAGGTTTGGGTAAAATGGGAGGTCTCTCTAAGCGATCTATCAGAGCAGGAATTGCATCAACGCAGTTGTTAGTTCATTCAAAAGTTCTCTTCCCTCTCTTGGTCAGGTTGAAGAAGAGAATTCACTTGTAGATGGTCCTCGAATTGAATCAACTTAGGACAGTAATCTTCCGACTTGGGCTTCGTACCTGCTTGGTTGTCCTCGGTACATAGGTGTCTCTAATTGTCGGAATTTTCTAAAAATTAGCCTTGATGATGAAAACAAAGAATCTTTCTGATGTGATGGTGAAAGGGCATTTCAAAGGATCGAGTTTCATCCTGCATTTTTTGGAGAGCACTGAATATCTCTGCCAAGTCATCGATGTGGTCGTTTGATAGTCGTGATCTCACGAGCATATTAACCACATCTACTTTCATCGATCGGCTGATCTGATTTTTGAATGATCTGTTAATCTTCCTTTGGTAAGTAGCATAAGCGTTCACAAGTTTGAATCCGGGGGTTGCAACATAGCACTATAGGCCTAGTTCAGTAACAAAACTGTTATATTCCTGGTCTGGGACATGCTTCAGTATCTGATTGTATCTGGAGTTTTGTGTCCATGGAAGTGAACAATTCATGTCTGATGGTCGAGTCTACCGGTTGGTTGATCCTTGGAAGTGGAAGGTTGTGCTTTGTCATGCCTTGTGCAAATCTGAGTAGTCGGAGTACGTCCGCCACTCTTCGTTCATTTTTCTTATAAGTAAAGGATTGGATACTCATTTTGGGTAGAGGAACCCATCAGTTTTGAGTAAATTCACCTCCTCTTTATGTGCAGCAGATCTCTCCGGATTCACGTCGTATCGTTTTTTTTCAACGAGACATGCCTCGGGTCGACATTTAACGCAGGGTTCTCAATAGCCGGTGAGAGTCCATATGTATATATGAGGTTGAGTCCAAGCGAACACATCAAGATTCAGCTGGAGCAGTGCAGTTTACTCTTTGTTCATCATTGCGCTGAGTTGTGATCTAATCTTTAGTACTCATGATGGGTTGTAGGTGCTTTATGTGCTTATTTGCAATGGTAAATGATCAGGCTTGTAGGGACGTTGAATCAAAGGCTTAGTAGAGTTTAGCCTTGTATCGCGTGCTGCAGCATAGCTGGCTCTAGCTATGAGTTTGAATCTACTTGTGTTTCCGACCAATGCGCTTTCCATTTAATGTACCCGCGATCCATTGCTCATCGGAAGGGTCAGAATGATGATCAGTTGCCCATAAGTCCGGGCGTCGATCTAATGGTTCTATCTCTAAGCATCCTCTTGGTCGTAACTTCAAGTTGTTATAAATACTAGGTACGAGCTATAGGATTGAGTAGTCATATCCAGCTCTTGGATGATCAGACTCGTGCCCCCAGTTTTGGGTTGATGGACGTATTGTGTTAATGATCAAGCCTAGCTTCTACTGTGTTTATACTGTAGTTCATGCTGTAAGAGACAAAGTTGTTTAATGAATGATCAAACCATATTCATCTTATCCCTCGCACATGCCGACAACTCTAACTGATATGTGGCAAGGTAGATCATGTCCACTTCAATTTTGTATTCTATCCCGTTGAACCATGGGATCGAGTTAACTAATGGAAGGCTGAGTCGTGCCTTATCCTGCATTGTGTCCTAGTTCTTTCCTCTAGGAAGAATACTTCGTTGCTTCACCGACATTCAAACATGAGCTAAGATCTGGATGGCCAATGACATTCACTTCGCTGCTTATGTCACCACACTATGGGAAGAAACTGAAGAGTGAATCGTCCAGTCAGATCCAATGCAGGGTTGATGCTTCCCTTGTCGAATCCAGAACAAGAATCAGTGTGCAAACGTTTAGGTTGCACTTGTTTTGAATTGCTCTTTTAGTCGGATCGTGGTAAGAGTCAAAGAATGAATGGTCGCATTGCATTCTTTTGGATTTGGGCGATCAACCACATCCATTTCGATTTACGTTCTCCCATTAGATCTAGGGATAAATCAGCTCAAATGCAGTCATGTCATGCTCATCTGGTCTCATGCTCTTCTTGACGGATCGAAGGAAGGCGATGGAGGACGAATGGTCAAGTCACACTCATTCGTGGTTTATTCTTCTATCCATGCTCTGTTGGTCAAAGGTATTCGATGGACGTTCGGGTCACATCAATTTGTAGTCGAAGAGGATCGGTATTGACCGTCGATTCAATGGCACGATGTAGAATGCTCGGACCTCATTTCCTGTCGATCCAATGGTATGATATGAAAGGTGCAGATCGATATTGCCCGTCGATCTGGCGGTACGATATAATTGGTTGCCCGTAACTTCGGGCATCATTCTAATTGGTTGGCATTAAGGCCTCCTTGTAGTCATTGACTTAAGTTGTAAAGGATGTTAAGTTGGAGATGTAGCGAGTCAGCTTTCTCTTCTTTCGGTGATTTGTACTTCTACCCCCAGTCTTGGGTTAGAAGAGTTAGTTCATGGATGGTATAATTGCATCTGCATTGAGTTTATACTCCTTATGTCGAGTTTAGGTCAGAGTTGGTGAATGAATGGTCGAGTCACATTCATTCGTTTGTCTATGCTTGTAGCCACACTTTAGGGATCAGAGTCAATTGAAGGGCCATTAATCACAACTATTTGATGTTTATACCCTTGTTCGCATTATGGGGACTAAAAGTTTTAGCAGAAAATGGTCGGACCGCATTTTCCCCGATTAATTTCTCTAGCACTAGTCAAGGGCAAAAGTCGAAGTGTGGTCGGTCACATTACAACAACTTTAATTTGATGCTTCTACCACTGAACTGTAGGAAGGAATTGATTGGCGGATGGTTGGGTCACATCCATCCATGTCACACGCACAACCCGTTGGACCATAGGCGAGAGTTAGCAAATGAACGGTCGTGTCATGTTCATTTGCGGTAGGATGGGTAGTCACATCCATTTAGAATAGGACGTTTAGCTAGGTCCATTTTGCGAATCTGCGTCTCCCTGCTGAATCAAGGAAGAAATTGGAGTGCATCCCTATAAATTTATGTTATGGGTCCCATGCCACAGACAAGAGTTGATGCATGGATGGTCGTGTCGTGCCCGCTTAGTGCTGGATGGTCGGATCACATCTGATTTTGTGTGATAAGTGTGCCCCATGTGAGGGTAGAGTTGGAACGCGGATGGTTGAACCACATCCACTTTTTATACTACAGGACTTGCTGAGGAATCAGAGTTGATAGATGGACAGTCGAATCGCATCCCTTCTCGTATTTATATTCCAATCCTAGCTTTGAGGACTGGAATTGGTTGATGGGTGGTCTGTCATACCCATTTGATCTTTATACTCCAGTCTGCGCTCTCGGGGCCGAAGTTAGTTGATGGGTGGTCAGTCGCACCCAGTTGGTGTTTATACTCTAGTCCGCACTCTGGGGAGTTAGAGTTAGTTGATGTTTATAATCCAGTTCGCACTTTGGGAATTTGGAGTTAGTTGATGTTTATACTCCAATTCGCACTCTGGGAATCCGGAGTTAGTTGATGTTTATACTTCAGTTCGCACTCTGGGAATCTAGAGTTAGTTGATGAGTGGTCAGTCACACCCATTTCAGTGTTTATACTCCAGTCCGTGCTATGGGGACTTAGAGTTATTTAATGTTTATACTCCAGTTCGCACTCTGGGAATCCGAAGTTAGTTGATGGGTGGTCAGTCACACCCATTTCAATGTTTATACTCCAGTCCACGCTCTGGGGACTTAAAGTTAGTTGATGTTTATACTCCAGTTCACGCTCTGGGAATTTGGAGTTGGCCGACAGATGGTCAGTCACATCTGTTTAGGCATTTGGATCTCGTTCGCACTCTGGGAACAGGAGGTCGATTAAGGTTGTGGATGGTCAGATCACATCTACCTTGATTTGGCAAGCGAAGTCTTAGATGGACGGGTCCATCCCCCTCGAGTTTGGATTTGGAATTTTGTACTCCATCTCGCACTCTGGGAACTGGAGTTTGTTCGAGGATTGTCGTGTTTCAATCCCTTTTGATTTAAGTGTGTCGGCCCCTGAGCTCGAGTTTCACTTAATAAGTGATTGGTCGGATCTCGATCACTTTCCACTTATCCGCCCTCAACGAAGGATAAGATTAAGTTGATGGACGGTCGAATCACGTCCATGTTCATTTGGATTCCACTTTTTGTTAAGCCTAAGGAGTAAGATTAGTGTTCTGGAAAGCTTTGAGCTCGAGCAGAGGAGAGGATGGTCGAACTACATCCACTTTGAGCTGTGTATTTTCCCTTAAGTCAGGGGCAAGAGTTGGAGAGAAGATGGTCGAGTCACGTCCACTTTATGCTTTGCACTTTTTCGGTCGAGTTGAGGAAGAGAGTCAAAATGATGGCTCATGATGGTTAGCGAGTAGGTAGTTAGTCATTGATGACTTTAAGTTGAGGCTTGGACCCTGACGAAGTTGGTTTAAGGCATGATTATTTTTGTCGAATCACAGACGCAAGCTGGAGAGTGAATAGTCAAATCATATCCACTTTAAACATATGTTCTCAAATTACCCCAAGTTCTAATGTAGGATTGGATGCATAGACGGTCATGTCACATCCACCCTTAGTGTGATTCCAATTTGACTGGGCATCAGAAGAAGCATAAGTATTTTGGCGAGCTTTAAGTACGAGATGGAGAGTACATTGTTGGGACATATCACTCAAAGTCTTTCTCAGATCTCCAATTAAATTGAATAGGTGGATGGCTGGATGGTCGGTTGCATCTGTTGAGTCAAGATTTTTATATAGTTTTGATTTCTGACAAAGGGATAAACCGTGATCGTCAAAAAGAAGTCATTCATTGAGACACAACGAGCTTCATACATTAGAGGTGGATTATTTGGTATGTTGGTAATATTAGTTATGTTAAAATCTATCCTCAAAATAATCATGTATCTCAAAAGAATCGATGTATAAACGTTTTGGATGACAGCGCACATTCACTGTGCAATTTAACAGCGACCGGTCGACCGGTCCAAAACCAGGCGGTCGACCGTTCCTGTGTAAATTGCACAATGAACGTGCACACATGCACATAACGTCTATATATTTGAAATTTTCGTCTACTGGTCATTTTTGACCTGTCGACCGTTTTTAAACAGAAAGCAACCTTTCCCAAAAGACACTTCTTTCTTCAATGGTTGCTTCTCTTTCCTTTCATCAATGATCACATCTTTTAATGGCTACTCTTCACAAAGAGTTACAACCATTTATTCTCTATATAAACATATCTAAATCATTGATTGAAATACAACAATTCTTTGCTTTAAAATTCTGATCTTAATTTCTAAATACTCTTGCATTCAAAAAGCTTTCTACTTCAAAATTGCTTATTGAATCATTGAAATTATTTCATATCTTTTGATTCAAATAAGTAATATACTTCCTTCAATCTTCACAAACATCATTCACATATTTTGAGGATAAGATTATAGGAAGGGTGTACTACAAGTGACAAATCAGTGTTGTTAAGAGCACAAGTTGTCAACGACAATTGTATTTATTTTTGTTGAAGTCCTCGGTGTTGTAAGAGGCACGAAATCCCGTTCGGCTGTTCGGGTGTTATAAACCTGTTCCTCCGGGTGAAGCGAGGTAGTTGGTAGTGAAATCCAGATAGAAGTCTGGGACTGGACGTAGGACGGGAGGTCCGAACCAGTATAAAAATCCCTGGTGTGATTTTACTGTTTACTGCATTTACTATTCTATATCTGTGAATTGCTATATAGTTAGTTTATTGAATATTTACTTATATAGCAATTGTAAATAACATTCCGCATATATTAGTCCATATTACACGATCCGTAATCAGTGTGCACAAGCGTAAACATACATACTTTCATTTGGTATCAGAGCACGGTCATCATATAACCGTAAAACCGTTATTTGATATATTCTTGTAATATGGCAAATAACGCAAGTACTAGCTCTAGCACTTACACGGAAGGTCAATCAACACAAAGACCTCCATTCTTTAATGGTCTCAACTATAGCTATTGGGCTACACGTATGTCATTTTTCATGCAATCAAATAGCTATGATGCTTGGAATGCTACTCAAAAAGAAATAGTAAATCCAACAACTGAATATTCAGAATGGACAACGGCTGAGAAAACAGCAGCAGCTGTAAATGCAAAGGCAATAAATATGTTGTTTTGTGCATTAGACCAAAATGAATATAACCGTGTTAGTATCTGCACTACTGCATATCAAATTTGGCAAACGCTGAAAACCACTCATGAAGGTACTAACAAGGTTAAACAAGCCAAAATAGCCATGCTGAAGAGTCAGTTTCAAAATTTCAAAATGAAACCGAATGAGACAATCAATGATATGTATTCAAGATTTCAAACTATTCATCATGCACTTATCGGATTAGGGCAAAAATATTCAGATTTTGATGTTGTTTCAACAGTCCTACATTCTCTGACTAGTGAATGGGAAGGAAAAGTATTAGCAATTGAAGAAGCTAATGACCTTTCCATCATGAAGCCAGATGAATTGATAGGAAATTTAATGTCCTATGAAGCAAATTTGCAGGCTAGAAAAGAACAGAAAGAAGAGAAGAAAAATGTAGCATTTCATGCTGAGAAAGATGAAAATGAATCAGATTCTGAAGATGAAGATTTGGCATTCATTGCAAAAGGATTCAAAAAATTCCTAAAATATCGAAAAGCCAGTCGCTACAACAAAAGGAAACCTGGATCAAGCAAACCATCTTCATCAACTATAGAATGTTTCAACTGTCACAAAAAGGGGCACATGCAGAAGGATTGTCCAGAACAGAAGAAGAAGTCAGAAAATGATAAATTCAAACATAAGAAGGACAAGTCAAAGAAACGAGCCTTCTCAGTAACATGGGATGATTCAGACTCATCCTCATCTGAAAGTGAAAGTGATCAGGAAAATGAACAAGCTAATGTTTGTTTTATGGCAACAGAAGATGAGGTACAAATTCCTACATTTGATGAATTACTTGATATAAATTCTGAGTTGATAGTCAAATATAAAGACATAAAACGTCAATTAAAAGTAGCCAAAGCAGATTTGAGTAGAGTAGAGTTTGAACGAGATATGTTAAAAGACGAGAAGAAAATATTAGAAGAAGAACTTGAAAAACTTCAAGAATCATCATCTAATGTTGACTCTCAATTATCTCTTTTGAGTCAAGAAATTGAAACTCAAAAAGAGAAAAATGATGCTCTCGCTACTGAAAATCATGAGCTTAAGGCAAAAGTCAAAAATCTGGACCTAGAAAAGGCGAGCTTACAAACTAAGTTAGATGATATAACTCAAAATGTTTCTAACTTTAACAAAGGTCGAGAAAATTTGACAAAAATCATTGAAAGTTCACAATCTGTTTCAAATAAACAAGGTTTGGGATATAGGAAACCAGAAACCAAGAAACATCTTGGTAATGGAAGGAAAAAGAAAGTACAAAAGACTGAAACTAAGAAAAATCTTAGTGTATTATATTCCAAACCAAAACCAGTTGTGAAATTTCAGAAGAAAAATGTCAAGACTATCAAAATATGGGTTCCTAAAACAAATAACAATTTGATTAGGAATAAATATATTCAGAATTTCATGAATACTGTACATCTTAATACTAATTATATATATAAAGGGGATACCGGACCCGTATGGGTTTGGACTCCTAAGACCTAACTCTTAGGACCCCATAAAAAGTGGGTACCATGGACTTAATTTTATTTTTTGCAGGTCCCACTTAAGAAAAGAGGAAAGTGGATATTGGACAGTGGTTGCTCGAAGCACATGACTGGAGACAAGAGCTTATTAACAAATATTACATACTCAGATGGTGGCTCCGTCACTTTTGGAGATAATTCAAAAGGCTATATCATCGGCAAAGGCGATGTGAGCAATTGCGGTACATCTAACTTACCTCTTATTACAAATGTCATGCTAGTTAGAAATTTAAAACACAATTTACTTAGTATCAGTCAATTATGTGACAAGGGTTTTACAATTTCTTTTTCAAATAATAATTGTAGTATTCTAGATAAAGATCATAATTTAATTTTCGAAGGTTATAGAGACAGAAATATATATATTCTGAATATGAATATTAATCATAACTCAGATATGTGTCTTATAGCTAATGATAATGATCCATGGCTATGGCACAAACGCTTCTGTCATATAAACTTCAAAACTATTGACAAGCTAGCCAAAAACAATCTAGTTAGAGGATTACCCAAAATGAGTTTTAAGGTCAACAATATCTGTGATGCATGTCAATTAGGAAAATTAACCAAATCATCTTTTAAATCCAAGAAAGTCATATCAACACTACAACCACTTGAGTTACTACATATGGATTTATTCGGACCAACACAAGTTCAGTCGATAAACCATAATCGATATGTGTTTGTAATAGTTGATGACTATTCTCGGTATACATGGTCTATTTTCCTGAAAAACAAGAGTGACACTTTTGAACATTTTAAATCTTTCGTCAAAAGAATTCAAAAATCGAAAGGGCTAAAAGTTAAAAACATAAGGAGTGATCATGGTGGTGAATTCGAAAATAACGAATTTGAACATTTTTGTACAAAGAAAGGTATTAACCACAATTTTTCGTTTCCTAGAACTCCACAACAAAACGGAGTTGTAGAACGAAAAAATCGAACATTACAAGAATGTGCAAGAACGTTATTAAATGGATCTACTTTACCAAAACATTTCTGGGCAGAAGCCGTAGCCACTGCGTGTTATGTTTTGAATCGTGTGTCCATTCGACCACTCACCAAGAATACATCTTATGAATTATTTAACGAAAGGAAGCCAAATATATCTTACTTCAAAGTATTTGGTTCAAAATGTTTCATTTTAAATACGAAAGACCAACTCGGGAAGTTTGATCCGAAAGCTGATGAAGGTATATTTGTCGGTTATTCGGAAAGAAGCAAGGCATATCGTATTTTTAATAAACGAACCAAAACTATTGAGGAATCTCTTCATGTTTCCTTCGATGAAATCTTTCAGCCCTCTCAACCAAAATCTGATGATGACGAAACTATACTTTCTGACACTCCTATCATCACAAATTATGACTCTGACTCTGAAAATATTGTTGAAAATACTTCTCAACAACATCCAGCTTGTGAAATACGTTCCCCTCCAAGATTATTGAGACACCATCCGGTTCAAAATGTAATTGGGGAGGTCGACTCACAAGTAAGAACTAGGAGTCAATTACATCAAATGGGACATGTTGCATTTCTATCAAATATCGAACCTAAGAATCCTAAAGAAGCAGCTACCGACGAATATTGGATCATTGCCATGCAAGAAGAACTAAATCAGTTCGTGCGCAATGACGTCTGGGAACTTGTTCCAAGACCAACTGATCAGTCAGTGATTGGTACTAAATGGGTCTATAAAAATAAGGCTGATGAACAAGGAAATATCACCAGAAATAAAGCAAGGTTAGTAGCACAGGGATATAATCAGGAAGAAGGTATCGATTATGAAGAAACTTTTGCACCAGTTGCTCGACTAGAAGCTATTAGGATCCTTTTATCTTTTGCTTGTCACCACAATTTCAAACTTTATCAGATGGATGTCAAGAGTGCATTTCTTAATGGATTTATCAAAGAGAATGTATATGTCGAACAACCTCCTCTGTTTGTACATGAAAAATATCCTGATCATGTGTTCAAACTAAAGAAAGCTCTTTATGGTTTAAAACAAGCACCTCGTGCTTGGTATGAACGATTACGTAGCTATCTTATTGACTCAGGATTTCAAATAGGCAGAGTCGATCAAACTTTGTTTATCAAACATTCTCAAAAGGATATTCTTGTTATTCAGATATATGTAGACGACATCATCTTTGGTTCAACAAATGATAAACTCTGTAAGGAATTTGCAAGTATTATGACCAAAGAATTCGAAATGTCTCATATGGGAGAACTGTCATACTTTCTTGGACTTCAAATCAAACAACTTCCGAATGGTATTTTTATTAATCAAGAAAAATACTGCGGAAATCTTATCAAGCGCTTCGGATTAGAAAATACATCTGGTAAACCAACTCCTATGAGTACAACTACACATCTTGAAAAAGATGATAATGGTAAGAGTGTTGACCAGAAATTATATCGAAGCATGATTGGTTCTCTTCTTTATCTTTCAGCTAGTCGTCCAGATATAATGATGAGTGTTTGTCTATGTGCTCGTTTTCAAGCAAATCCAAAGGAATCACATATACGAGCAGTGAAGCGTATAATTCGTTATCTTAATAATACAAAAGATTTCGGTCTTTTTTATCCAACAGAATGTCCATTCGAATTAGTTTCATATAGTGATGCTGATTTTGGAGGTTCTCGAACGGATAGAAAGAGTACAAGTGGTACGTGCCATTTTATTGGAAAATCACTTGTCTCTTGGTTTAGTAAGAAACAGAATTGTGTTTCACTATCAACATGTGAAGCCGAATATATATCAGCGGCTCTCGCTTGTACTCAAGTATTATATATGCAACAAACACTTCAAGATTTTGATATTCATTTATCAAATTCTATTATATACTGTGATAACACGAGTGCTATAAATCTTTCTAAAAATCCAGTGAATCATTCTAGAACCAAGCACATTGATATCCGTCATCATTTCCTTAGAGATAATATTGAAAAAGGAAATATATGTCTTGAATATGTCCAAACTGATAATCAATTAGCGGACATTTTTACTAAACCCTTGCTCGAATCTAGTTTTATTAAATTAAGAAGAGAGCTTGGTTTAATTTCTTTAAAAAACCTTGTCTAATATTTACTGATGTTAAACTTTTAAGTTCTTTCGTTTGATTATTTTTTAACTATAGCTATTTTAAGCTTTTTTAAATTTGAGCCTCTGATTATTTTACACCATCAAATTCCTCTTTTTACTCTTATTCATAGGCTTATATATAAGAACTGTCTATATAAGTTGTCAAAAATATTCGTTCTATTCATCTTCCCTTATCTAATCATAAATACAAATTTTTCTATGGCACATATTTGTGATGAGTGTGCTCAAAAAACTCACATTTCCATTACAAGTTCTGAATCAGAAGAATATCTTTCTCCTGAAACACCAAAATATAAACCAAAGTGCCATCATCAATGCTCTCGTACACCTGGAAGTACGCCTAAATCAAAAAAGGCAAAGAAAGTGCTATTCTATTCTCCTCAAACCAAAGAGAAGATCAATGAAATTCATCACTATCAAAAACATCAAATAGATCTTCAACGTCAGCTTCATTATGGACAACAACAGCTCCATCATGAACAACAGCAGACTTCGGCACGATTATCTATTTTAGAAAGAATGGCATTCTTCTTCTGTGGATCAAACAAACGAGATGTTCATGAGCCAATGCCAAATGCACCTTCATCTTCTAGAACCCCAAACTCATGGGACAGAAACTATGCTCAGAATGAAGGGGCAACTGAAAAATGGTCATCTTGGAAGGCTCGCATTGATGATATTAACGAAGATTCAACCGATCTTCCTTCTCCCACTCTTCATTAATTTTTATTTTTATTTTTATATTGTACCGTTGTTTATTTTCTTTTGTAATCACTCATTTAATAACAATTAAATATTATAATAAGAGTGATATACAATTTATAGGACACAACTATATTGAAAACAGGTTGAACTGAGCTTCCAGAACAGCACCGGTCGACAGCTCAAAATGGACCGGTCGACCGTTTTGCTCTCTGGATAAAAACGGTCGACCGCCCCATTTTCACCGGTCGACCGGTTACGAGCATTCTTGTTTTTTTAATATATCCGTCCGTTCTTTTTACCCCTATCACTCTTTTCTTCTTCATAACCAGTCTTCTTCCCCCAAATCAAAGAAACCCTACTTTCTCTTATTAACTTTCTTTCTTCAAACTTATCCCTAATGGCTCCTCAACAAAAGAAATTTAAGCAAGCCTCTACCTCAGAGACTCAACCCATTGATCTCTCTATCAAGAAATGGCTTGTGGATCCAATTTCACTCAAAAGGTGGAATGAAATGAAAGATTTTACTATCCATCCGGGTTCGTTTGTTAAATTCTCAGATTTCTCTAGTTATCGTATTTTAGATTTAGCAAGGGATACCGACATTGAAAACCTTATTGACTATGATCAAAACAATGTGGAAATTAACCATGTCATGATCAAGTTATTTTATGCTAATCTAAATATAGAGAAAAACAAACCCGCAAATCCCAATTATTGTCTTTGGTCTGTTGTATGTGGCAAAGAAGTGTTTATCTCATGTGATAGGATGGCAAGTGTTCTTGGTTCTAGGTTTATTGGTGAAAAATTCTCAAATGACTTTTGCAATATTCATATCCGTAATCAAATTAGTCATCAATTTACTGAAGATGACAAGGATAGCACTAAGTCTATTGGCTTAAGGCCGTCTGCAAGAATTCTTCATCATACTCTTATGCACTCCCTTTTCCCAAGAACTGGAAATTTTGATGCCGTCTATAAAGAAAATTTCAAGGCATTATACGCAATTTATGGGGGTATTCGTATAAACTGGATTGGTATGATCTTCGATGAGATCTTGAAAGTAAATGATAGCTCTAGACCTCACTTGTTTTATAACGAGTACATTATGCGTCTCTTGCTCGATTGTGGCATTGAACCACCAAAGTCTTCCATTTCCAAACCAAAAGCCATCAACAAAGCTTCGATTGCAAGAATGAAGCTTCCAGCTCCATACTTCAATATTATGCCTTTTGAACAATGGAAAGACCAAGGACATAGAGAGGCTTCCTCCCGTTCATCCCGATCTAAACATGGAGAAGTTAAACTTTTAAGATCATCTTCCTCAACAAAAGAATCACTTAACACTATTGCTCAAAATCAATTTCTTCTAGAAGCTCGACTTAAGCGCATGGACACCAAAATGGATAAACGATTTAACAAACTTAAGTCGTTCTTCAGTTCTATATGGGAAGCAATATCATGTGGAGCATCATCCTCATCCATGCCAACTCAAGACCCTGGCAAGCGCCCAGCTCCTCCTACTTTTGCTTGGACATCCTCGGAGGAGGGTACAAGCTCGGGAACGAGTCATGGACGTGGATACGGAAAATCTCAGCTTGTTGACGAAGAAGAAGAGGAGAGTGAGACAGATTCAGATTGAATCCTTTTAGTCTATGTCTTTATTTACTATTATGTGTAAATTATGACTTAGTTCTTGCTTTAAGACATTATCTGGCACTTGTACTAAATAGTGTCGCATTTTTAATTCGTACTAGACTCTTTGGCATTATCATATTATGTGACTCTTAACTCTTGATCTATGGAAGTAGTCTTATTTTGCTTATACTCTGAATTATATATTTTATATCCTATATTTTAATAAACTCCTTTTTGTCGATGACAAAGGGGGAGAAAATTGTGCTAACAGTATATATGCAGGAAAATATAAAGTTACAGGCACAATCTCAGGGGGAGATCAAATACAGGGGGAGATTCATAACTATGTTGTCATCAATCAAAAAGGGGGAGAATGTTGAGTCAAGATTTTTATATAGTTTTGATTTCTGACAAAGGGATAAACCGTGATCGTCAAAAAGAAGTCATTCATTGAGACACAACGAGCTTCATACATTAGAGGTGGATTATTTGGTATGTTGGTAATATTAGTTATGTTAAAATCTATCCTCAAAATAATCATGTATCTCAAAAGAATCGATGTATAAACGTTTTGGATGACAGCGCACATTCACTGTGCAATTTAACAGCGACCGGTCGACCGGTCCAAAACCAGGCGGTCGACCGTTCCTGTGTAAATTGCACAATGAACGTGCACACATGCACATAACGTCTATATATTTGAAATTTTCGTCTACTGGTCATTTTTGACCTGTCGACCGTTTTTAAACAGAAAGCAACCTTTCCCAAAAGACACTTCTTTCTTCAATGGTTGCTTCTCTTTCCTTTCATCAATGATCACATCTTTTAATGGCTACTCTTCACAAAGAGTTACAACCATTTATTCTCTATATAAACATATCTAAATCATTGATTGAAATACAACAATTCTTTGCTTTAAAATTCTGATCTTAATTTCTAAATACTCTTGCATTCAAAAAGCTTTCTACTTCAAAATTGCTTATTGAATCATTGAAATTATTTCATATCTTTTGATTCAAATAAGTAATATACTTCCTTCAATCTTCACAAACATCATTCACATATTTTGAGGATAAGATTATAGGAAGGGTGTACTACAAGTGACAAATCAGTGTTGTTAAGAGCACAAGTTGTCAACGACAATTGTATTTATTTTTGTTGAAGTCCTCGGTGTTGTAAGAGGCACGAAATCCCGTTCGGCTGTTCGGGTGTTATAAACCTGTTCCTCCGGGTGAAGCGAGGTAGTTGGTAGTGAAATCCAGATAGAAGTCTGGGACTGGACGTAGGACGGGAGGTCCGAACCAGTATAAAAATCCCTGGTGTGATTTTACTGTTTACTGCATTTACTATTCTATATCTGTGAATTGCTATATAGTTAGTTTATTGAATATTTACTTATATAGCAATTGTAAATAACATTCCGCATATATTAGTCCATATTACACGATCCGTAATCAGTGTGCACAAGCGTAAACATACATACTTTCAGCATCCACTTTGTACTAGAGTCCTGACCTTGTCGGTCTCTTCTGCATTGATACCTTGCCCCCAATCAGGGTCATATAGTAGCCGATGAGTGGTTGAATCATGCTCGTCATGACGATACCTCAATGATTTGATCATAGTCCACGAAGGTTGTTTTGCACCAACCTTAAGTACTCAGTTACCTGCATCATTTGCAAGTAGTTTAATTCAAGTCGGTCATATTTCGTAACGTAAATGATATTGAAATTGAAATAATTCATAAGAGATCGGATTAAATCTCATTGATAAGTGAAGCGGCGTCGTATGCTTGATATTGCACTTCGGTCGAGCCCTTCATAGTTGGAAGTCTAACGCAAATGGTTCAATTTGATCAAAGTTCTTGATCGATAGGCATCGGGGGTTCTTGGTCCTTCGTTTTATGGGGCTTGCACATATTGTCGGAGCTATCCTTTTCGGAGTAGCCTTATGGCGTTGGCGTCCACGGTAGCGATCTAAAGAAGAGGAGTTTTTCCAATCTAGAGTATGGAATAGGTTCCCTCCTTATCTCGCCATGTTGATCCTTCATCTGATTAATCAACTCAATATTGGCTTAGATATGTTGGTGTAGTCATCGGAGGCTATCCACCAGTTCTCTTATCAAAGTCTAGAAATAAGCTCTGATGATGAATTCATTTATGGGTATTGGCAGCAACTTGCTGTGGGCTTTGGATAAATTCGTTGGCTGCTAGCTTCTTTAGTCCCTTTAACAATATGAGAAGTAGAACTGGTATGTCTAACCACGATAGACAGTGTTCTTTGAGGAATGGGGAAGACATCTTCATTTGATAGCAGTCATCACTCTTGGTGGAAGCCATGCACAATTCTCACTTCATGAGGTAGTGTCGGGGGTTATATTTCCAAAGTACACTGACGTTGTCAGCATGTTGAATTTTCGCTGGAAAATCTGCATGTAGGATGGTTTTAATAAATAGGTCTCAACTGGGAAAGATACTTCTATCAACATTATCAGGTCCATTTTATGGCTACGGGGTCTTGTAATACTAGTTAATGATGTATGCACGATTGCCCAACGTTCGAGTGGTTGGTAATGCCGATTGGAGGGTGAGTTGGTTAAGATGGGTATATAGATTGGTGATTATTTCTAATTTTCACCCAAGTAAGAGGCCCATATAAGATAGTAAGGAAGTCCTCTTAAGGTTGTATGTCATGCTTCTAGTCATATGGACACGGTATGATTAAGATGCGGGCATTTGAAGATGGTTCAGCGGTGACCAGCTATGCTTTAAGTTGGCAGAGTAGACAGTGTAGGGCACTCGTCATATCAGCCATCGTACCATAGTTGTCAATTCAGGAGTTTAAAAGCTGGTCAATTGGGGGAAGTTGCAGTCCATCTTAGAAGCATGATATATTAACCAACTCTAGTTCTTGGCGTATTAGCTAGGTTCTCCAGCCTCTGGGAGCACCAGTTGAGTAGTATTTCTTTACCCATTCCTTGATTGCAGTTCAGCATTTGTTGTTGTGATCCCCTATGTCTTGTTCAGTCATGGAACGATCAGAAGCATGGATGAAATGTTCCTTCATTAAATTGAGCTTTGAATTCACTATGCGGGTGCTCTGCGCTGTGGCTACAAATGTTGGTGAAATTGAACGAAGTGTATTCGAGGATTTGGGTCGTACCCGAATTTTTTTTTTGAAATTTTGTATCGTTCTCAACAATGTTTCAACGATACAAATGTTAGTGAAATTGAACGATCCAAAAAGTGGACACTTGGATCGATACGAAAGGCACACAGCTGGATCAAAATGAAGTGGTATCTGATGATCGATACGAAAGGCATACAGCTGGATCGAAATGAAGTGGTATCTGATGATCGATACGAATTGGACGCAGTTGGATCGATACGAAGTGTATTCGAGTATCGATACGAATTGGATGCAGCTGGATCGATACGAAGTGTATTCGAGTATCGATACGAATTAGATGCAGCTAGATCGATACGAAGTGTATTCGAGTATCGATGCGAATTGGATGCAGCTGGATCGATATGAAGTGTATTTGAGGATCGATTCGAATTAGACACCGCTAGATCGATACGAAGTGAAATTGAGTATCAATACGAATTGGACACAGCAAGATCAATACGAAGTGTATTTGAGGATCAATACGAATTGGACGCAGTTGGATCGATACGAAAGTTGATCGATACGAATGTTGATCGATACGAATGTTGATCGATACGAAATTCGATCGATACGAAATTCGATCGATACGAAAAGTGATCGATACGAAAGTTGATCGATACGAATGTAGATCGATACGAATGTTGATTGATATGAAAACTGATCGATACGAAATTCGATTGATATGAAAAGTGATCGATATGAAAGTTGATCGATACGAAAACTGATCGATACGAAATTCGATCGATACGAAAACCGATCGATAAGAAGTTCGATCGATACGAATGTTGTCATATTTTCTGGATGTGAAAACATGGATACAGAAATCTTCATATTTTCTAGATACGAAAACATGGATACGAAAATCACCATATTTTTTGGATACGAAAACATGGATACGAAAATCATCATATTTTCATGGATACGAAAATATGGATACGAAAATCTTTATATTTTCTGGATAAGAAAACATGGATACGAAAATCACCATATTTTCATGGATACGAAAATATGGATACGAAAATATGGATACGAAAATCTTGATGAATGTAGTTCCTCTTAGATCTGGAGCAATCTGAATAGAATAGAAGGAACCACTTGACGATAGGTCTGGATCTCCTCCTTCGATTTTTGCAATCCAACGACGGTAGTAGATCCACAGAGCAGAAGAAAAGCTAGGTTTTATCAGTGAAAGCACCAAAGTGTTTGTACCAAAATTGGGCACAACGCTCTTCGGATGTGTTTGAAGAGATAAAATAAAGAAAATAAATGTAAAATGTGGCAGATCTAACAAACACACCAATCAACAGATAAGAAAATGCACAAAAATACACTAATTTAGAGTGGTTCGGCGTATTGCCTACGTCCACTATGAAATGACTGATGTTTGTTGAATTTCACTCGTTGTTCATAAGAGATTACAATAGTACAACTGATGTTTAATAATTATTTCAGTAGAGTATCAGCGTAGAGAAGCTAAAAAGTCCCTTTTCTTTAGGTCCAGGGTCACTATTTATAGGCGTAGGCAGCAAATATCTCACCCAAATCTCGGAGGACTTCTTCTCTCACGTGGGTGGGCCCACGGGATCGAGTTCAGGTGCTTTTGACTCGATCTAGGAGCGATATGAATGGAATTCGTATCGATCAAGAATTGATCCATTTTGGCTGAAATTTATCTGGTGCATTCTTGACGTTGTAGGCAAGTTCCTGTGAAAATTTGGTGGCGTTTGGACATGTAGATCTCGAGTTATGATCGATGCAAGTTTAGATTTGTATGTCATTGTCGTCTTCATATCGATACTATTTCTCATCGGTCATGCGTGGCTCTGTTCGTATCGATGCTTGCATGCTACTTCATATCGATGGTTGGAGGCCGCCTTTATATCGATGCTTCATGTTGCTTTCTTCGTATCGATCGGTGGTTGTTGCAGTTCGTATCGATGGTGGGAGATCGATACGAGATGGATGGAGGGAGACCGATATGAAATGGACATTTGTTGATGGATACGAAGTGTTGTTAACATGATGGATACGAAGTAGCTTCATTTTGATGGGTACGAAGGAAGTTAGTAGGCGATGGATACGAACTGAATCTCTCTTGGGGAATGGGTACGAAATTGGATGGATACGAATAGAGCTGGTTTTCTCAACCTTGATCAATCAATATCTTGAGCATACGAACTTCGATTGACTTGAAGTTTGGAACGTTGGCTTTCATAGCTTTGCTTGTCGTATCATATCAATTTTAGCTCGATCCGGACTCAGGCAAAATTTACCAGTATCCATAGTGAACCTATGTATAACCGATCTCCAGGACGAACTGTCCTTGGTTTCTAATCAAGTTCTTGGTGTTACGGCCTTGCCAAATGGCGGGATAACACCTGTCTTCCAGAGCATGCTTTGTCCTCAACGAAAGTGTACTCTGGGGGCAAGTGTTATCTTGTTCTTTGACCAAGTAGATTTTCATTGGAATTAGAGCATCAGGATGTAGATGAAATGATTCACGTAATTAGGAGAAAGATAAGACAAACAATAGGAACATATTCAAGAAATTTCAAAGCCATTAAAAAAACGAGACCACTTGGTTCTGAGCCCTACAACTCGATATCGACTGCTTTTTATTGCATTTGGACCTCCTAAACCACTTATACGTGGAGCTCTGGCCCGAGTGATCATCTGTAACAACCCAAAAATTTTCGATAACTAAAATGGTTAATTTAATAAGATTCTGTAATTATATATTGAAAGAAATAAAAATTTGTAATTTAATCATGAAATAATAAGTAAAATGAAAGGTAACAATGTTAATTAAAGTAAATTATTAACAACTTGAATGAAATTCCAATAATGTAATAATGTAAATTGTTATACTTGGTTTTACATTAAATATAAGAAAACAGATGTAAATGTTGAATTGATTTATGAAATATTATATAGTAAATAGAAATTGAATAAAATAAGGATTTGATAAGGATTGTAACATTTGTTTGTGAATAATGAATTCATAAGTGTAATTAAAAGTTACGCTATCGATTGTTATAAGTTACCTATTTATTTGGTCTATTAAATTAAAATGGGAAATCAATTAGAATTAAATGAACTTTAATGTTACATTATTAAGATGAAGACAATAACTGAAATTGTGAATGTAACAAATTGAATAGAAATGCTAATTTTATTCATAAGGTAACAATTGATTAATAAAAGAGGGAAACCAAGATAAACAAAGTTATCGGGATTTAAATTTGAATGAATGTGTGAAATTGACAAAATTTCAATAAAAATGGAAATGTAATAGTTAATACAAACTAAAGATGGAAATTGGAATATCCTAATGAAATATAAAACAAATGTTAACTATGTTATTAGATTTTATAATTGGTTGAATATAAAGGTTGAAATCGAATTAAAGCAATTTATTGAAATTAGATATTAATAAATGGGATTTAATTACAGTGAAATTGAACACTATAATTAATGTAATAACCAACATTGAATTGTCATATAAACCTGAATTAAGTCATTGTAAATGTCCAAGTGATTAAAAATGATGAAATAGGTTAATTTATAAATTTTGAATTAAAAGGTGGTAAATTAATTTATTTAATTAACTGAAATATAGCCATTTTGGTCACTGACTCAGATTTCGACAAAACTAGTTTCATCGGATCCGTAACGGTGAATTATTGTAGGATTTCAAGTTTCGTAGCAATCGGACTTGTGATCGTACGGGCTCGAAACGCCTAGAAATCAACTTAATTGAAATCAATTTGAAATAAGCTAATTTTATCATAACTTCTTCATACGATGGAATTCTGACGCTGGTTGGACGAATTCTGAGACCGTTCAAATTTTGGGTTTAAATTGAATTTAAATTCAATTTAAATTCAAAGGTGAGTGTTTTAACCCACTCACAACTTCTAAAATTTCTTATGTTAGTTAAATTAATTTTTGATGTGATTAGAAATTTATTTATGGCTGTTTGATATATTTAAATCGTTATTCCAGTTAATTTGAATTTATTTGAATTAAATTGTCATTTATTTTATTATTGAATTTAAATTGCCAGTTAATCACCTGTAATTGATAACCTATTATTTGTTGATATTTATTAATTGATTTGGATGATGATTGTGATGAATGTTTGATTTGTTGTATTGGATGAATGGATGTTTTATTTTATATTGTTATAACTGCAAGTTCCCTATGGGTTGAAATGATACATACCCGAATGATCAATAGATTAAGGAAAAATCGTTATGGGTTGAAATGATAGACTCGAGCGATTTTATGGAATTTATTATTAATTCGGGATTGCGGTTTGAAATGATATATAACCATAACATTTTAAATTGCGGATTGAAATGATAAATATCTGTATCACTTGACCCTAGGGTAGAGAATTATATACGGACACCAGATTGGTTAAATTAAATGATTTTAAAATCCTTAATTTTCGAATTTAATTAAATGATATTTTGAAATAAAATTTGATTTATGTAAATTGAAGTATTATTGGAAAATCAAGTTTATGATGAAATGTGAAATGGTTTAAAAGGAATTGGTTTAAGAAATTAAATTGGAAGTTTAAAGTAAAATTTTAAGTATAAATGAAATTGTATCGAAATTAAGTTATTGAAGTTGTTTGAAAATAACTTTGAAATATTTTGAAATTGGAGTAATCCGTATTGATATTTGAACATGGATTGAAACGATATGAAATTCAATAGTTTATTGAAATGTTAAATTGAAAAGTTTGGAATTTGGTTTGTTGACGGAAATTGAAAATGGTCCAAATGCGTTGAAATGAAATGAATAGTTTAATTTGATATAAATTCCAAATTCATGTTTTAATATAAACTGTTTTAAAAATATATTATTATTTCAAAATTTCTAATTATTAAGATTTCAAAGTATTAAACTATTTTAACCTGTATTAATTATATTAAATCATTTTAACCTATTTTAAACCATTTAATTTATTTAAACTAATTAACCTGTTTTAACTTATTTAAATCTAATTAATCTATTTTAAAGCTATTTAATCTATTTTGATTATATTTAATCTATTTTAAATATATATGAACCATTTATAACTATTTAAAACTATTTTCTTATAAATTCCAAACTAAGTAAAATGGATGGGTTTATATTCAAATTCTCGATTTTTTTAGTGAATATGGTTAATGATGTTATAACCTAAGTTGGGATTTAAATAACATATTTGGTTTAATACGATATTTTGAAATGTGAGTTTAGCCTATTTTGGAAATATGACTTTTGAAAGGAAATATAATTTCGAACTATGATTTCAAATGTGATATGATTTCAATGGTGAATATGATTTCGAAAGTAAGTAATGATTTCGAAAATGATATGATTTGAATTGAATATGATATTTTAATATCAATTATGAAATGATTTTGGAAATGTAAAAGAACCATCCGATGTGTAATAAGCGATTGGTTGTTAAAGAGACCGGGATCAGATATTGTCGTACTCTCTGCCAGTACCGAAAACCACTTTAACAACCGTGTACGCGATGGAGATTCCAGAATGAAGTCGGATGGTTGGAGACGATCGTATATGAGGTATATACATGGACCCGACTCCCATGAGTTAGCTTAAGGTGGCTAAAACAGTAGCAATTGACGGGCCAAGTGAGGTCATTCCTCCGATCGGGCACACTCCTTCGATACTATATTCTGACTTTACGATTGATTTGGTGGCCACCTCGATTTTTGATTTGGGAGTGTGTTCCGAGGCGGGCGGTAGTAGCTAATATGCGTTACCACCAGTCCGGAAGTGTAATTGATATATCTACCTGGCATTGCCTAGTTATGCCGTGTCACCTACCCTATCGAGACAACTACGAGTTTGTTTTGTACCATACCTATGTAGTGCCTTATTACGGCGTCCAGTACGGGCGGGATTACAGTACTGTATAGACTATGGGAATATATAAAAATGTGTTAAGGTGGAAAATGTAACGCCTTAACGCTATTTTAATAGTTGATCTTACTGTAGACATATTATAATAGCGTATTGTACTACATAGTTGATAGTTTAATGGATCCTTAGGAGATGTGAATCCCGAACATCTCTTAAATTACTGCACTCACGTTAGACACTGGATAGGAGATGTCAAACCCCGTATACATCTCCGACGCCGTTTACACTCATATTTATTTACCATTGATTTAACTTACATAAGATCTTTTAGTTCCGACTAGAGTGTTTTGTCTTTTCAATTCACTCGGGTCAGCCTGAGCATTTCAAGATTTGAAGACCTTATTTCTGGAGGACGAAGACGAAGATTTGTACTACTATTATTTACTATATTTATTCCACTGCATTCATACTGTTCCGCTGCATTATTTGTTTATCTCTGATATGTGTAACTCTAATTTTGTATTGTATAATTATAATCAAATGTTTTGTATACAGCTTCATGAACTGATATTTGATTATTATATTTTGTCATTTCGCTATGAGATTCTGTTTTGTTTTTTTCTTTCTCTGCTTTTTCTTATTCACCCCAATAACAATCCGACCTTCTGTATGGTTTGAGTTGGCATGTGTGTCTTCTTAAAACGTACAAAAAGGCGGGATGTTACAGTTGGTATCAGAGCCAGGTTTAGCGATAACCTTTGCTTTGTGGGGTCTGACTCTTTATTAATAGGGTAGTAATACCCTAGAATGAGTCGCTGAGTGTATATATATGAGAGAGCATATTTGTTAGTGTTATAAAACGTTTTATATTGTGTTAATTTGTTCCATTTTGTATTTATAAATTCTGGTCGATACATAGGACGCTATGACATCGATAGGGATTTCTAAATGCTTAATAGGACTCACGGACATAATATTGTTTTGAAATATAGGTGAATGAAATAAATTTTCCTATTATATATTTTGTATATAAATAATAATTTTATAAATGATATAGTTGGTTGTTATATATTTGGTTGTTAGGTAGTGAAATTTATAAATATAGGTGAGAAATAAGATTTGTAAATTAAATAAATATAAATTGGAAAACTTAGAACTTAAATTCCACGATTTTTGAAATTTCCTTTAGAATGATTTTGGAATATAATACTTATATTATTTGGAATATTTTCTGATATAAATTTTTCAATGCAACCGGAGGAATGTTTTAAAGAAATTTTGGAAAGGAATAATTTCTGTACTCCCCTCGCTGTCGTTGGAAAATAATTTCGGTGATGAGTGCACGCATCATCGACGTTCATTTTCGAGTTTCAAAGTGGGATGGCTGTTGTAGTAGTTTTACTACACAATTGTTTTGATAATATTAATTTTGAATTCCAATTTTGATTCGATATATATAAAAGATATGATTATATAGATATTATTATTTTGAATAATTGAAATGGAACCCGACATTTAGTTCTTAAGTTTCTATAAATTAAAGATTTCAATCATTGTAATGGAATAAAATTTTTAACTATTTAATAATTGAAACTTCTAAATGAAAATAAGAAATTATATGCTAAGTTATAACTGAAATATACAAGGAATTTGAAATTTGTAACTTGTAAACGAAAAGAATACGAAAATAAGAAATGATAACTATTGAACCTTAAGTTAATTAGAATAAGTAAGTCAAACTTGTATAACTTTCAATTGCATTCTTAAAGACATATATATATATAACTTACCAATTATAAAAGTGGAAATGTTAAAAGAATATGTAATGGAAAATTTTACAAGTAAAACTTATGTAAGGGAAGTGTTCAATGAATTACTTTTATAAATAAGAATTTGATGTTATAGTTGTTATAAACCTTAGTTATAATTGAAATGTACTATATAAAATGTGATGGGAAGTAAGTATTGTTAGCAGATGATTAAAAACGTAAGTTAATGAATTGATATGCTAAGTAATTGAATTAAACATGAATACTATAAATAAATGAATGTAAATAAATGAAATTAAGTAATGAATGAATAAATATAATGTAATAAAAAGAAATTGACAGGATATGAATAAATTAAAATGAATTTTTGCAAGTAATAAATGAAAATAAATGAAATAACCACTGAATGAATGAATGAGAATAATATTTTGTAAGAAATAAATGTAAAATTTAAAGAAAGTAATCACTGAATGAATGAAAGAAAAATGAACAACAAATCTTGTGAGAAGAAATTAATAAGAGGAAACTTAAATATGGTTAGAAATCTGTTGTTTGTTTGGTTTATGAGTTGTTTGGGATAGGATACTTCTAATTGTTCAAGATGTATGAATAATCTATTGAGTTCATCTAAGACTATTGAGTAAATGGTGCACTCAGTAGTTTATTTATCATTCTAGGCGGTTAAAAATTTCTGAACCCGAAAAAACCATTTGTTTGTTTGCTATGGATGGATAGTTGATTTTATTGATTTCATATGATGATTGTATGTTGTGGTTGCCAGCGATTGTTGTTTATATTGATTTGTTTGTTAGTGGTTGAAACAACTTTAAATATTTCATTTTATATAATTATTAACTCTTTTGGATTATATAAGTGAAATACAGGTTATGGAAGCAATTGCTACTACTTTTGGTTTCATAAAATAAGCGTTATTTGCCCGATAAATAGGTACGTTCTCGGATTACGGTTTTCTAGCGATATTATATTGTTTTTCCCGCTGTTGGGATATATATTATTTTGTAAATTATGAGATATTTTGTTATTATTGATATTATTATTTCTCCCAGACCTCTCCGTACAAAGGAGATTCTGCCGAAATTTTTCGTGAATTTTGGACTTAGAAAATTTTGAGAAATGTTTTCCAAACTTTATTAATTTGGGTATAAAAGGATTTAATGGTTATGAATTGATATATTTTATTTAAATCGTCTAATTTTGTAATTTTTTTTTATAAATTTAATATTCTGAATAAGATAGATTGATTTCTAAATTCTTTCTTTTCCTTTCTTTTTTCCTTTTCGGGGACGAAAAGTTTTGAGTGGGGGAGAGTGTAACGACCAGAAAATTTTCGATAATTAAAATGGTTAATTTAATAAGATTCTGCAATTAAATATTGAAAGAAATAAAAATTTGTAATTTAATAATGAAATAATAACTAAAATGAAAGGTAACAATGTTAATTAAGGTAAATTATTAACAACTTGAATGAAATTCCAATAATGTAATAATGTAAATTGTTATACTTGGTTTTACATTAAATATAAGAAAACAAATGTAAATGTTGAATTGATTTATGAAATATCATATAGTAAATAGAAATTGAATAAAATCAGGATTTGATAAGGATTGTAACATTTGTTTATGAATAATGAATTCATAAGTGTAATTAAATGTTATGCTAACGATTGTTATAAGTTACCTATTTATTTGGTCAATTAAATTAAAATGGGAAATCAATTAGAATTAAATGAACTTTAATGTAACATTAATAAGATGAAGACAATAACTGAAATTGTGTGTGTAACAAATTGAATAGAAATGCTAATTTTATTCATAACGTAACAATTGATTAATAAAAGATGGAAACCAAGATAAACAAAGTTATCGGGATTTAATTTTGAATGAATGTGTGAAATTGACAAAATTTCAATAAAAATGGAAATGTAATAGTTAATACGAACTAAAGATGGAAATTGGAATATCCTAATGAAATATAAAACAAATGTTAACTATGTTATTAGATTTTATAATCGGTTGAATATAAAGGTTGAAATCGAATTAAAGCAATTTATTGAAACTAAATATTAATAAATGGGATTTAATTACAGTGAAATTGAACACTGTAATTAATGTAATAACCAACATTGAATTGTCATATAAACCTGAATTAAGTCATTGTAAATGTCCAAGTGATTAAAAATGATGAAATATGTTAATTTATAAATTTTGAATTAAAAGGTGGTAAATTAATTTAATATTAATTTATTTAATTAACTGAAATATAGCCATTTTGGCCACTGACTCGGATTTTGACGAAACTGGTTTCATCGGATCTGTAACAGTGAATTATTGTAGGATTTCAAGTTTCGTAGCGATCGGACTTGTCGTTTGATCGTACATGCTCGAAACGCCTAGAAATCAATTTGAAATAAGCTGATTTTATCATAACTTCTTCATACGATGGAATTAGGACTTGAAACCTGTTCCATTGAATTTATAAATATTGAAATTATCTATTTTGATATGTGGGATGACCCATCTTCGTTCCGGTGGCAGAACGGGATTTTCGAATCGTTTATCGTTCAACTTCCAAATCAAACCTAGTCCATTCATTCTATTTTTTGATCTGCCTATAAATAGCACGTTATAAACCCTAACTCCTTCTTATTCTATTTGTCTATACGTACATCTATCTTTCAGCCCCTCTTTCCAATGGCAGACAAACAATTTCCCAAATTTCAAATTAAAAATCAAAACCAATTCTGAAAATTTAAACTCCTCAAATTATATCGAATTATATATCGATTTGAAGCTCTCGACGAGTGCAAGTCAAATATGTGATTCGTTTTTTGATTTGGGTTTCTATGTGGCCAGAACGGGGCGAATTATTCTCGACCGTTCGTTGATCGTCGATCAACTTCAACTGATCGTCGAATCAATGATGCAGTATTGTAGAGAGGACCGATGGGAGTTCATCGGGGTGAGCTTTTTGGTGTTTTGACGGTTGGATCTTCATCAAATATTCAATTAGGTCAAGTAGGATGTGGCGGCTGCTGCAAAATTTTGGGCTTCGATCGCCGAGGGTGTCGCCGCGTGGTATGGTGGCGCGACTCAGGGATGGGCGGCGCTTGAATCGTGGCCGCGCGATGGCCAGTGGCGTGTGTTGCGGTCATCTACGCGGCGGCTACTATAGGGTGTTGAGCTAAGAAGCGGGTTCGAATGTGAGATAGGAGGAAAGGCTGATGCGACGTGGTAGGGTGGTACTGGTCTTCGTTTTATTTATTTTTATTTTTGTTTTTGTTTCGAACGTTCTAATATGCATATTTTTTACATGTGAGGTCCGTTTCACGCGCGGTTTGTTCCGCTGGGATCGTATCGAGATTCCCGACATTTTAACGCTGGTTGGACGAATTCTGAGACCGTTCAAATTTTGGGTTTAAATTGAATTTAAATTCAATTTAAATTCAAAGGTGAGTGTTTTAACCCACTCACAACTTCTAAAATTTCTTATGTTAGTTAAATTAATTTTTGATGTGATTAGAAATTTATTTATGGCTGTTTGATATATGTAAATCGTTATTCCAGTTAATTTGAATTTATTTGAATTAAATTGTCATTTATTTTATTATTGAATTTAAATTGCCAGTTAATCACCTGTAATTGATAACCTGTTATTTGTTGATATTTATTAATTGATTTGGATGATGATTGTGATGAATGTTTGATTTGTTGTATTGGATGAATGGATGTTTTATTTTATATTGTTATAACTGCAAGTTCCCTATGGGTTGAAATGATACATACCCGAATGATCAATAGATTAAGGAAAAATCATTATGGGTTGAAATGATAGACTCGAGCGATTTTATGGATTTTATTATTAATTCGGGATTGCGGTTTGAAATGATATATAACCATAACATTTTAAATTGCGAATTGAAATGATAAATATCCGTATCACTTGACCCTAGGGTAGAGAATTATATACGAACACCAGATTGGTTAAATTAAATGATTCTAAAATCCTTAATTTTCGAATTTAATTAAATGATATTTTGAAATAAAATTTGATTTATGTAAATTGAAGTATTATTGGAAAATCAAATTTATGATGAAATGTGAAATGGTTTAAAAGGAATTGGTTTAAGAAATTAAATTGGAAGTTTAAAGTAAAATTTTAAGTATAAATAAAATTCTATCAAAATTAAGTTATTGAAGTTGTTTGAAAATAACTTTGAAATATTTTGAAATTGGAGTAATCCGAATTGATATTTGAACATGGATTGAAACGATATGAAATTCAATAGTTTATTGAAATGTTAAATTGAAAAGTTTGGAATTTGGTTTGTTGACTTGGAAATTGAAAATGGTCCAAATGCGTTGAAATGAAATGAATAGTTTAATTTGATATAAATTCCAAATTCATGTTTTAATATAAACTGTTTTAAAATTATATTATTATTTCAAAATTTCTAATTATTAAGATTTCAAAGTATTAAACTATTTTAACATGTATTAATTATATTAAATCATTTTAACCTATTTTAAACCATTTAATTTATTTAAACTAATTAACTTGTTTTAACTTATTTAAATCTAATTAATCTATTTTAAAGCTATTTAAGATATTTTAATTATATTTAGTCTATTTTAAATCTATATTAACCATTTATAGCTATTTATAACTATTTTCTTCTAAATTCCAAACTGAGTAATATGGATGGGTTTATATTCAAATTCTCGATTTATTTTAGTGAATATGGTTAATGATGTTATAACCTAAGTTGGAATTTATATAACATATTTGGTTTAATATGATATTTTGAAATGAGAGTTTAGCCTATTTTGAAAATATGACTTTTGAAAGGAAATATAATTTCGAACTATGATTTCAAATGTGATATGATTTCAAAGGTGAATATAATTTCGAAAGTAAGTAATGATTTCGAAAATGATATGATTTGAATTGAATATGATATTTTAATATCAATTATGAAATGATTTTGGAAATGTAAAAGAACCATCTGCTATGTAATACGCGATTGGTTGTTAAAGAGACTGGGATTAGATATTGTCATACTCTCTGCCAATACCGAAAACCACTTTAACAACCGTGTACGTGGTGGAGATTCCAGAATGAAGTAGGATGGTTGGAGACGATCCTATATGAGGTATATACATGGACCCGACTCCCATGAGTTAGCTTAAGGTGGCTAAAGCAGGAGCAATTGATGGGCCAAGTGAGGTCATTCCTCCGATCGGGCACACTCCTTCGACACTATATTCTGACTTTACGATTGATTTGGTGGCAACCCTCGATTTTTGATTTGGGAGTGTGTTCCGAGGCGGGCGGTAGTAGCTGCTATGTGTTACCACCAGTCCGGAAGTGTAATTGGTATATCTACCCTGGCATTGCCTAGATGTGCCGTGTCACCTACCCTATCGAGACCACTACGAGTTTGTTTTGTACCATACCTATGGAGTGCTGTCTGATGGCGTCCAGTACGGGCAGGATTACGGTACTGTATAGACTATGGGAATATATAAAAATGTGTTAAGGGGGAAAATGTAACGCCTTAATGCTATTTTAATAGTTTATCTTACTGTAGAAATATTATAATAACGTATTGTACTACATAGTAGATAGTTTAACAGATCCTTAGGAGATGTGAATCCCGAACATCTCTTAAGTTACTGCACTCACGTTAGACATTGGATAAGAGATGTCAAACCCCATAAACATCTCCGACGTCGTTTACACTCATATTTATTTACCGTTGATTTAACTTACATAAGATCTTTTAGTTCTGACTCGACTGTTTTGTCTTTTCAATTCGCTCGGGTCAGCCTGAGCATTTCAGGATTTGAAGACCTTATTTCTAGACGACGAAGACGAAGATTTGTAATACTATTATTTACTATATTTATTCCACTACATTCATACTATTCCGCTGCATTATTTGTTTATCTCTGATATGTGTAACTCTGATTTGTATTGTATAAGTATAATCAAATGTTTTGTATACAGCTTCATGAACTGATATTTGATTATTATATTTTGTCATTCCGCTGCGAGATTCTATTTTGTTTTTTTCTTTCTCTGCTTTTTCTTATTCACCCCAATAACAATCCGCCCTTCTGTATGGTTTGAGTTGGCATGTGTGTCTGCTTAAAACGTACAAAAAGGCGGGATGTTACATCGTCACAAGGAGCTTTTCTTAAGGAATAGAAGAACAACTCTAAGGATGTAACGACTCGCCATTTTGGACCATTCACATCCATTATAAGTGTATAGGTAGACACTCATACCGGAGTTGAATTGCTCAAAATACCGCGTTGTTAATTTAAATTTGCAAAACTGAACATATACGGTAAATAAATAATCACAGAACACAGACACAGAGTAATAATTTGCAGCGGAAATAAAAGAGATAGTAGTTCATGAAGCTACTATATGAATATATAAGATACATCAGAGTTTACAACAGCAGAGTAATACGATACATCAGATACAAATCAGAATACATCACTGGAATCATCGAATACTGAAGCAGAATAGATGGCTGGATCTTCAAGCAAAGCTCCAACTTCAAAGGTGAGCATCGAATACTGGACCACTCAGTCTGACCCGAGTGTAAAGCAAAAACACAAGACACTCGAGTCAGGATTAACATTCTTATATTAATAAATCCAACTCAAGTGAAATAGCAATTGAAATACAAGTAACTCAAAGGATGTTTGGAATAACCATCCTTTAAGGATCCGTTAAACTATCTACTAGGTAGTAATATACGATAAGTAGTTAATGTCTAACAGTAATATATAAAGATATCAAAATAGCGTTAAATCATGGCCCATTCCACCCTTAACACATTTTTATTCCCAAAAGCATATACAAGACCGTAGTTTCCCCAAAACCGGAAGTCACCAGAGGGCAATCCATATACTAAAGGTACAAATCAAAATCGTAGTGGTCGCGCATAAATGGAATACAAGTATGACAAGGCACATGAGGCTATACCCAAGGTAGTGATACTACCGTTCGCCTGATCCGGACTGGTGAGAACGCAACGCCGCAGCGCCCGCAACACCGTGAAACAACACTCCCAAAATCAAGGGTGCACCAATCGACAACAAGTATAAGTAGTTCGAAGAAGTGTGTCCACTTGAGGTATCAATCCTCCATTGGCCCGGCACAGCTCCTGTTTTAGTCATTTCAAATTTGACACAAGTGTCAAAGCTATCCATTATCGTTCTCTTTCTTTAGTCATCACATACATCATTCCAACCACTTCATTCTGGATCATCACTCCGCGTATAGTTATTAAAGTGGTTTTCGGTTTAGATAGAGAGTATATCCATAACCGAATTCCGGTCTCTTTAATAACTTCCGTAATTATTTCACCGATTGGTCATTTATTATATTTCAAAAACCAAATCAATTTCAATTTCAATTTCAATTCGCAAATCAACATTTCATTTGTCTATCAAAACAGTTTCCATACTTTACGTTTCAAAACTTCCAAATTACCATTTCAAAATCTTATAATTCAATTTCAATCTTTATTTAAAACAATTCAAATATTGATTCAAATTCGTATATAAGTTTCATCCCGAAATCATTTAAATCAATTTATTTTAACATTCAAATCAATTCAAATTCATTTACCGATTTCATTCAATATTCGTTAAGTTACTTTATCATTCAAAACAATTCTATTTAATTTCCAATTCATTAAATCAATTTCTTAAGTTCAACTTCATTATATCAAAACTTACAAATTGAATTAAATTAAATTCGTCAAATCAAATTCTTTAACTTACAAGTCTTACATTAATTCCAAAAATATCACATTTTCATTTCTTGTTAAAGAAATTCAATTTCACTTATTTACTTTCTTAAATAATTTTCCAAAACTTAATTTATAAAGAAACTCAATTTCAATTATTACGAAGTAAAATCCACTTATTCAAAAGTTCAATTTTTCTTATTAAAGAATTTCAATTCAATTTAATCATTTAATAATTCATTATTAAATAATTCAAAACTTAATTATTAAATAATTTCAAAGTTTAATAATTTCAAACTTAATTATAATTTCAAACTTAATTATTAAATCATTTCAAACTTGATTATAATTCCAAACTTAATTATCAAATCACTTCTCAAATTAAACAATATACTTTCATCAATTACATCGTTAATATTTTGTTTCAGATTATTAACATTTTCCTTTCATTAAAAATTCAATTTTCAACTTCATTTCAAAACCATATTATTTATTCAAAAAAAAAACCTTCTATTTATTTTCAAATCAAATTATTGACCAATCGGGTTTTTATTTAATTTCCTATCCTATGTCAAAGTTCAATTTGGGTGTTTATCATTTCAACCCGATTCCAATTCAATTCGAAATCAAAGCATAGTAAAGGGAACTTGCAGTGTGATAACTGGGATGGTGTCAAAGTAAATAAACAAGCAATAACAACAATCAATAACAATCCAATAATCAATTCAAATAATCCCGAAATAACCGTATTAATTCGCATTGTTATTTGTACGAATTAATATAATTATTTCTAGAATCTACACTATCATTTCATGTAGATTAAAGATTATTACATTACGGTTTTCACTTGTCATCTATTTACAATTTCATACATCATCAATTTAACAACATACATTCAGCGGTTCAAAGTGTAATTAAACAAATTGTAACATCCCGGAAATTTTCGACTTTCGAAAATTCAACATTGATACTCACTTTATCGACTGCTGAGCCATCGAATGCCGGAAACCCGAAAAGTTATGGTTTTAAGAAAGAAGAAAAAAAAATAGAAGAAGAAGATAGAAGAAAAAGAGAAGAAAGAAAGAAGAAGAACAACAGAACAGCAACAGAAACAGAACAATATCAGAATCTCACATATCGCAGCGGAACAATATATAATAGATAAATGAATATCATTTAAAACAAAGAACTATATCTTTTTATACATACATCAATCATCAGAGTCAATATACAACAATGGACAGTTATATAAACTTGTCCTCATACAGAATACACAGCGGAATAAATACTATCAGATACAAATACTACGTCTCGCCATCCAGCTTGCTTCCAAAGCTCCAGAATATCCAGAATATCCTGATAACCTAACTCTAGGCTGCCCGTGTGGAAATTGGTGGGCACCCAGAGTTTAGAAGGGAACAATAAACTCCGAGTCAGTCATGGTGACTGGTGTGAGATCGTAAAACAGTTATTCTTTAAAAATAAACAGCAGAGAATTTTTAAAGTCAATTCGCAATGCTTTTGGAAAATGAAACTACCATAAGACCTCCCACCACACACACAATGCAAACGCAGAATTGGAGGAGATTTCTTCTTATGATAGTCAAAGATGCTTACTACGCAAAAATCAAATCATTTTTTTTTTATATTATTATTAGTGCATAGTGTAGAAAACATTTCGAAAGTATAATATTAATCTTAGCCAGCATAGGCATTCCGCACTTATGCCTACTATAGCTACCATCCAAACAGTGGTGACCACCATAAGTGAATGATAGGTTCTACAACTAAAACCGTACAAGTGTCGTATTGTTTCTTTGGATTTCCAACAAATGGTCAGGCTAAGGAACTTCCTATCCACGATGGGTACGTCCCTGGAATAGACGACCCGAGAACCTAACCGGATCTCTGCCAACACAAGGTCGGGTTACCTCTGCAAAAATAGGTAACTACTGACACGCGTATGCCATCCCCCGATCGTCACCGATCTTCCCGAGGATCCCCAATTTCCAACAAACCACATAGATAATAATAATGCAGTAACCACAGAGGTTAAGTATCTGGGCTCCATACCATGATACCACCTTTATCCAGAAGGAATGACATACACTAAGGGGCGCTACTCCCTAGAACCTTGCCACATCCTTCCTGTTTCGACCATTTCCGGGGTGTGAGGCTCGATGAAGTCTCGTCCACAAAGCTACGCTTTCTCAAAAAACCCTGCTTCGGGTCAAACAAAATGATCAACCTATGATCACAAAGATATAAGATCAAACAAATGATCATATCACAAATGATCAAACACCGATCATTTCACAGCAACACTCAGTATGTCACGTTACCAAATCGGGATATATTGCTGATGAATTTCAACTACATAACCTCTGAGCTCGTACGTCTCAGAGAAGGGTGTTAAGCTAAGAGAATAAATTCTCCGCCACCAACAGAAATGTATTTGAAAGAAATCAGCTTTATATCTCAAATTGTAACGTCAGACATACAATCCATACAAGTCTGTTCCGGGATCGAACAGAACCGAAGGCACTTCTCACGAAGCCCTTGCATCTCCGGATAAATTTCTAATCACGTCAGGACTTCCCGTCACTAAGGGTGATAAAACCTCTAAACCGGAGATCAGCCGATGTAGAGTAACTCGACGGTAATCCTTCCGTTTTCAAAAATATCCGGTCTTCAACACCGGTCTTCAAATGCGATTCATAACGACGTATCACATATTCAGAATGGTTTATACGACCCCATGGTCCTTTCCCGGTTAACCCGAATAGTGAGCGTTTATTTAAAAACAAGTGTGGCATTCAAATTCATCCAATTCACAACAAATACCTACTCAAGGTAATTATTGATAGTCGGTTATTTAACTATCAATAAAGATGCGCAACATCATCAGATTCCAAATAATTTTCCCAAATTATTTCATCTTCAAAAATATCTTTATTAGATATATTATTTCCACACTTAACCGTTTGAAAACAAATTTCAAATATTCACTTTTCAATTTATCTTTAAAAGATAAAATTTCAAACCCTTCGTTTCATGTTGGAAAAGCAATTCCATACTTATTTAAAATAAGTATTTCACAAATCATTTATTTTCAACATTTGAAAATATTCGATATACTTAAATCAATATTAAGTATATATTCATTCTTTAAGGAAATCATTCTCTTTAAACACATTTATTTGAGTCAAAACGAATGTTACGTAAAACATCGTTACGACCACTCAAAATCACTAGTATAGGGATTCGAAATTAAGATAGGTATATAAATCCCAATACTACATAAAAACATTTCCTTTCGGAAATCATTTACTATAACAACAGTGTTATAGTCCACCATTTCCTTAAATTTCTCGAAAACGTCTATTTCAACAATGAATGTTGAAATCTATGATTTCGGTAATTCACACGTTTTAAAACATCTTTTAAAACAATCACTTCATTTCAAATATCACTTTTCCAAAACCATATCCATTTTACTTAACAATATATTCACTGTCCAAAATCGTGAATATACTTCACTAATTACCTTTCACTATTTTCTACACATTTTATTTCAATAATAATTCGCTATCCAAAATCGCGAATATATCTTCTTTACATTTTAATTTATCAAATCCAATTGATTTCGAATTTATAAAACAACGTTTATAAATTCACCTTTTTATATTCCATAACACTTTGATTTACAAAATTATCCTTTTATTAACTTCTAAAATTACTTATCAAAATAAGTGATTTCGGATTTATAAAATAATGTTTACAAATCACTTTTATACTTTATAACAATTTCGACTTATGAAATCGTTTCATTTAGCAATTTCTATTTATATCCCATCTAAGTGCAAAAATCTAATTTATTAGTAAATTTCTTATAAATCTTTTATTCTACAACATCTGTTCACTTTATAACTTCACGTTATCAATCTATTAATTTCATTCACTTTTGAAATCCATTTATACTTCTTTTTAACACTTATAAAAATTTGTTTTATAAGTCCAATATTTTGATTTATAAAAATATCAATTTTATAAATCTTTCTATACAAATCGTTTATAGTTATTCAAAATCCCAACTTAAACCATTTTATAAATAAATCGACTTTTATTTCAAAAACGACACTTCGGTTATATTTCACTAAAAATTATAACTTTTATAACTTTAAAATTTTACGTTTATAAATCGATTCAAAAATTCCATAAAACGTATATTTTCAAAAATCACTTTAAAAACCTTTTTAAAGTAAAAGTCGTTATTTTTACATTTCCAAAACTGAATCCGATGATGCAACAGCATCAATCAGTCCATCACAACAGTCAAATATCATATATCCTCATATGATAACAGAATATATCAACATATCTGTAAATAATCAATACGGTGAGGAATCCAGTTGGATCCCTCCAACCTGTTTCCCTACATCCACAGATGTTAGCACAATACCAATTCCGCTCCAGTACGGAATTATCGCGGTATATAGGTTTTTATAAAAATCCGCTTACTAACGGCGCAATAGGGTCTCATCCGCTATACGAGGCGGGAAATCATCAATCCAATATATACATATGCCAATATGTATATACTGCTATATATATAGATATATCCTATCATATCTAATAGCAAATTCAAACAGTCAATCATCAATCAATAACTGTAAATAATTCCACATTCAATTGAGTGAGAAGATCTCACCTTGATTTTATTTCTGATTTCAGCGTTTATTTTCGAATAAAATTAAACGGCGTTTAATTTTACCCGAAATTCAAACTAGTTCCAAACAACTCCAATTCAGTTCCATAGAGAAGTACACGTCGAGACGATTCCAATGCAACTGATTTCGTAATTTTCTGACAATATATGACAAAGTTATGATATTTTAAACTTAATACAATTTCAAATACAATTTAATACACAATTTCTTTTATAATTTTTAAATATCAACCTAATCTGGCCATTCAATCTCGAGCTTCAGATCTTGGCCGCACGTATGTTTCTTCCCCACTCACGATACTTCCCAGTAAAACGCACGCAAGAAATACCCATACGCACGTTTAACCCCTCCAAGTCGCACCACCCTCATTCGCTAATGCGACGATCAATGACTCCCACGCCGTAGCCCTTCGCGAGCTCCACTACCACCCACGATCAGGTTGAACTCGAACATCCCAAGCCCTAGAAAAACATAACCAAAACCGGTCCCTTCAATCACCAATTCGCGTCGATTCTTAGCACTATACGACGAATCCTCCGTAGGATCTGTAGAACTCACGAAGCTACACACTTTTGCTGTTGGAGACGTTGTCCATTATTGCATGTAGGAAGAGATATTTGAGGAAGAAGATGATTGCTTTTGGGCCATTGATTTTGTATATGGCGGCTGAAGAGATTTAGGGTTAGGGTTTTGATTTCGTGCAAAGGTGAAGAGTTCAAGTCTTTTTATAGAAAATAACGAAAAACACTATTCATCCGGAATTTTCAAATCTCCGATTTACGCGCGGTGACTGGCGTTTCTGGGGTTTATCCCGCGTTCCGAACGCAATGGAACAGGTTTCGGAAGCTAATTCGATCGTCTGTGCGAGATATGACAAGAAACGATCAATTTAAATTAAACCGATTTAAATCGATTTCGAGGCGTTTTAATTTGTACCGGACAAATGGTAAATCCAAAAATTACGAAATTTGAAACCATGCAATAATTTCACATTACGGATCCGATGAAACTGGTTTCGTCGAAATCCGAGACCGTTTGAAAAATGACTATTTTAACTCGACGATTTAAAATTAAAACGATATCGATGCGTTCCGAGCTGCCACGGTCAAACGATAACTTTGATTGCTACGAAAATTGAAATCCGATAATAACTAACTATTATGGATCCAATGGAACTGGTCTCGTTCAATTCTGAGACTGTTCGAAAATTGGCTATTTTTACAGTCGATAATTAAATATTAAAATATTCAATTTTCACAGATTCACTTGAAATTCAATTTTAAGAGTTCTAAAATATTTCTATAACTCCAGTATGATTTAATATAACTTTATAAATCATTTTCAGCACATTAAACCCATATTTCAATTATTCCTGGAATTTCACTATTAAATAAATCGATTTAATTGACCAAATTAAATCCAATACTCGAAAAATAAATCATTCGACTTCTAAATTCCATTTATTAATATTTAAAATCAATTAAATATTCAAATTTTAATTATCAAAAATTCTAGGTCGTTACAGACTTCCCCCCTTAAAAGAATTTCGTCCTCGAAATTACAAGTCAGGAAAAGCAGTCCTTAACTCGTCTACTATTTTTCACAATCTAATAGTTTTATCAATTTTCAATTCATCAAAACAAATCTTTCTACTCAAGATTCGTTATCATTCATACTAGCTTTCCAACTTCAATTATAAGTTCCAAACAACATTGTTTACTTCCAAATTCAAATTCGAGTTTAAATTCAAATTTTAAACTTTCAAAATTTCTCAAAAATTTTCTAACGCTCAAAATTTCCGAAAAATTTCGCCAGCGTCTCCTTTGCGCGGCTAATATGGCACTACTACAAAATGTCCCTACGGACTCTCAGATTTCAAAAAGAAAAAGAAAAAGCCAAGCGGCTAGAGAAATAAGTCATCAAATCTCATATTCGAATTCAAATACGTACCTTTTTCGAGCAATTCAAATTTATCTTTGAAGATCAAATCCAGTTTATAACACCTGTATGTCCTACTAGCCATAATATCTAGTTACACATTCAAACCAATTTGCCAATTCTGTTACCAAATTTTCAATATAAACTACTTATACCTTTTTAGCTTACTATTGAAGTTGCATATTCAATTTCGTTCAATCCTTACATTTCAATTCCAGTTCTATTTACTTTCAAATTCAAAATGAATTTTAACATTCAATTTCATTTTCTGGCACTTGCAATCGCAATTTATTCATTCATTCACTAATTCATTCGTTTTCAATTTGAATTTCATTCTAATCAAAATTCAAATATTCTATAAGTTATCAACTTATTAATATTTCGTAAGTATTTTAAATAGGATTCCAGAGTTTACCAACATTTCAAAATCATTTTGAAAACAATTCAAATTCCATTTGAATTTCCAAAACAAAACCCGAATTTTCCAAACAACTTCCATTTAAAATAATTTGGCAGCAATTCCTCTTTTGGAAACCCAAAAATGAACACCGGTGATGTCGCGATCATCATCGGAATTATTTTCCAGCGACCGAAAAGAGTTTAGAGCTTTTATCCCTCCAAAATACTTTTCAAAACCTTTGAACTCCATTTTCAAATCAAAAAGGAATTTACTTTCCAAATCTCCAAAATTTTCAAATTCTTTTCAAAACTTTTCCAAATACTTCTCTGGAATTCCGTTTTAAATTACAATTCACATTTATAATTTATATTCTCAAATTTCATTTGTATGTGAATTTTATTTCTTAACTTTGGAGTTACGATTTGAATTTCTTATTCAATTTCAATGATAATAATTCACTATTATTACTTCCTAACATCCATGCAACCATATACTATAATAATTCATAGAAAATGATTTCTTTTCTATACAAAAATAGTTTTGGGCAAAATTATTTCATTTACCCCATTCAAAACAATACTGTGCCGAATTGTTCTATATAAGTGTTTAGAGATCCCTATCGATAGAGTTGTACGGACAATACCGACCAGAATCCATATACCACTCAACAAACCAATCATCACAATATAAAACAATTTTATATTCACTAACAAATACGCACTCGTATCTATTATTACACTCAACTCATTCTAGAGTACTACTGACTCTATCTCTAATGAGTAACACCCAACAGAGCAGGGTTGTCGCTTAACCATATGCTCTGATACCAAATGTAACATCCCGGAAATTTTCGACTTTCGAAAATTCAACATCGATACTCACTTTATCGACTGCTGAGCCATCGAATGCCGGAAACCCGAAAAGTTATGGTTTTAAGAAAGAAGAAAAAAAAATAGAAGAAGAAGATAGAAGAAAAAGAGAAGAAAGAAAGAAGAAGAACAACAAAACAGCAACAGAAACAGAACAATATCAGAATCTCACATATCGCAGCGGAACAATATATAATAGATAAATGAATATCATTTAAAACAAAGAACTATATCTTTTTATACATACATCAATCATCAGAGTCAATATACAACAATGGACAGTTATATAAACTTGTCCTCATACAGAATACACAGCGGAATAAATACTATCAGATACAAATACTACGTCTCGCCATCCAGCTTGCTTCCAAAGCTCCAGAATATCCAGAATATCCTGATAACCTAACTCTAGGCTGCCCGTGTGGAAATTGGTGGGCACCCAGAGTTTAGAAGGGAACAATAAACTCCGAGTCAGTCATGGTGACTGGTGTGAGATCGTAAAACAGTTATTCTTTAAAAATAAACAGCAGAGAATTTTTAAAGTCAATTCGCAATGCTTTTGGAAAATGAAACTACCATAAGACCTCCCACCACACACACAATGCAAATGCAGAATTGGAGGAGATTTCTTCTTATGATAGTCAAAGATGCTTACTACGCAAAAATCAAATCATTTTTTTTTGATATTATTATTAGTGCATAGTGTAGAAAACATTTCGAAAGTATAATATTAATCTTAGCCAGCATAGGAATTCCGCACTTATGCCTACTATAGCTACCATCCAAACAGTGGTGACCACCATAAGTGAATGATAGGTTCTACAACTAAAACCGTACAAGTGTCGTATTGTTTCTTTGGATTTCCAACAAATGGTCAGGCTAAGGAACTTCCTATCCACGATGGGTACGTCCCTGGAATAGACGACCCGAGAACCTAACCGGATCTCTGCCAACACAAGGCCGGGTTACCTCTGCAAAAATAGGTAACTACTGACACGCGTATGCCATCCCCCGATCGTCACCGATCTTCCCGAGGATCCCCGATTTCCAACAAACCACATAGATAATAATAATGCAGTAACCACAGAGGTTAAGTATCTGGGCTCCATACCATGATACCACCTTTATCCAGAAGGAATGACATACACTAAGGGGCGCTACTCCCTAGAACCTTGCCGCATCCTTCCTGTTTCGACCATTTCCGGGGTGTGAGGCTCGATGAAGTCTCGTCCACAAAGCTACGCTTTCTCAAAAAGCCCTGCTTCGGGTCAAACTAAATGATCAACCTATGATCACAAAGATATAAGATCAAACAAATGATCATATCACAAATGATCAAACACCGATCATTTCACAGCAACACTCAGTATGTCACGTTACCAAATCGGGATATATTGCTGATGAATTTCAACTACATAACCTCTGAGCTCGTACGTCTCAGAGAAGGGTGTTAAGCTAAGAGAATAAATTCTCCGCCACCAACAGAAATGTATTTGAAAGAAATCAGCTTTATATCTCAAATTGTAACGTCAGACATACAATCCATACAAGTCTGTTCCGGGATCGAACAGAACCGAAGGCACTTCTCACGAAGCCCTTGCATCTCCGGATAAATTTCTAATCACGTCAGGACTTCCCGTCACTAAGGGTGATAAAACCTCTAAACCGGAGATCAGCCGATGTAGAGTAACTCGACGGTAATCCTTCCGTTTTCAAAAATATCCGGTCTTCAACACCGGTCTTCAAATGCGATTCATAACGACGTATCACATATTCGGAATGGGTTATACGACCCCATGGTCCTTTCCCGGTTAACCCGAATAGTGAGCGTTTATTTAAAAACAAGTGTGGCATTCAAATTCATCCAATTCACAACAAATACCTACTCAAGGTAATTATTGATAGTCGGTTATTTAACTATCAATAAAGATGCGCAACATCATCAGATTCCAAATAATTTTCCCAAATTATTTCATCTTCAAAAATATCTTTATTAGATATATTATTTCCACACTTAACCGTTTGAAACAAATTTCAAATATTCACTTTTCAATTTATCTTTGAAAGATAAAATTTCAAACCCTTCGTTTCATGTTGGAAAAGCAATTCCATACTTATTTAATATAAGTATTTCACAAATCATTTATTTTCAACATTTGAAAATATTCGATATACTTAAATCAATATTAAGTATATATTCATTCTTTAAGGAAATCATTCTCTTTAAACACATTTATTTGAGTCAAAACGAATGTTACGTAAAACATCGTTACGACGACTCAAAATCACTAGTATAGGGATTCAAAATTAAGATAGGTATATAAATCCCAATACTACATAAAAACATTTCCTTTCGGAAATCATTTACTATAACAACAGTGTTATAGTCCACCATTTCCTTAAATTTCTCGAAAACGTCTATTTCAACAATGAATGTTGAAATCTATGATTTCGGTAATTCACACGTTTTAAAACATCTTTTAAAACAATCACTTCATTTCAAATATCACTTTTCCAAAACCATATCCATTTTACTTAACAATATATTCACTGTCCAAAATCGTGAATATACTTCACTAATTACATTTCACTATTTTCTACACATTTTATTTCAATAATAATTCGCTATCCAAAATCGCGAATATATCTTCTTTACATTTTAATTTATCAAATCCAATTGATTTCGAATTTATAAAACAACGTTTATAAATTCACCTTTTTATATTCCATAACACTTTGATTTACAAAATTCTCCTTTTATTAACTTCTAAAATTACTTATCAAAATAAGTGATTTCGGATTTATAAAACAATGTTTACAAATCACTTTTATACTTTATAACAATTTCGACTTATGAAATCGTTTCATTTAGCAATTTCTATTTATATCCCATCTAAGTGCAAAAATCTAATTTATCAGTAAATTTCTTATAAATCTTTTATTCTACAACATCTGTTCACTTTATAACTTCACGTTATCAATCTATTAATTTCATTCACTTTTGAAATCCATTTATACTTCTTTTTAACACTTATAAAAATTTGTTTTATAAGTCCAATATTTTGATTTATAAAAATATCAATTTTATAAATCTTTCTATACAAATCGTTTATAGTTATTCAAAATCCCAACTTAAACCATTTTATAAATAAATCGACTTTTATTTCAAAAACGACACTTCGGTTATATTTCACTAAAAATTATAACTTTTATAACTTTAAAATTTTACGTTTATAAATCGATTCAAAAATTCCATAAAACGTATATTTTCAAAAATCACTTTAAAAACCTTTTTAAAGTAAAAGTCGTTATTTTTACATTTCCAAAACTGAATCCGATGATGCAACAGCATCAATCAGTCCATCACAACAGTCAAATATCATATATCCTCATATGATAACAGAATATATCAACATATCTGTAAATAATCAATACGGTGAGGAATCCAGTTGGATCCCTCCAACCTGTTTCCCTACATCCACAGATGTTAGCACAATACCAATTCCGCTCCAGTACGGAATTATCGCGGTATATAGGTTTTTATAAAAATCCGCTTACTAACGGCGCAATAGGGTCTCATCCGCTATACGAGGCGGGAAATCATCAATCCAATATATACATATGCCAATATGTATATACTGCTATATATATAGATATATCCTATCATATCTAATAGCACATTCAAACAGTCAATCATCAATCAATAACTGTAAATAATTCCACATTCAATTGAGTGAGAAGATCTCACCTTGATTTTATTTCTGATTTCAGCGTTTATTTTCGAATAAAATTAAACGGCGTTTAATTTTACCCGAAATTCAAACTAGTTCCAAACGACTCCAATTCAGTTCCATAGCGAAGTACACGTCGAGACGATTCCAATGCAACTGATTTCGTAATTTTCTGACAATATATGACAAAGTTATGATATTTTAAACTTAATACAATTTCAAATACAATTTAATACACAATTTCTTTTATAATTTTTAAATATCAACCTAATCTGGCCATTCAATCTCGAGCTTCAGATCTTGGCCGCACGTATGTTTCTTCCCCACTCACGATACTTCCCAGTAAAACGCACGCAAGAAATACCCATACGCACGTTTAACCCCTCCAAGTCGCACCACCCTCATTCGCTAATGCGACGATCAATGACTCCCACGCCGTAGCCCTTCGCGAGCTCCACTACCACCCATGATTAGGTTGAACTCGAACATCCCAAGCCCTAGAAAAACGTAACCAAAACCGGTCCCTTCAATCACCAATTCGCGTCGATTCTTAGCACTATACGACGAATCCTCCGTAGGATCTGTAGAACTCACGAAGCTACACACTTTTGCTGTTGGAGACGTTGGCCATTATTGCGTGTAGCAAGAGATATTTGAGGAAGAAGATGATTGCTTTTGGGCCATTGATTTTGTATATGGCGGCTGAAGAGATTTAGGGTTAGGGTTTTGATTTCGTGCAAAGGTGAAGAGTTCAAGTCTTTTTATAGAAAATAACGAAAAACACTATTCATCCGGAATTTTCAAATCTCCGATTTACGCGCGTTGACTGGCGTTTATGGGGTTTATCCCGCGTTCCGAACGCAATGGAATAGGTTTCGGAAGCTAATTCGATCGTCTGTGCGAGATATGACAAGAAACGATCAATTTAAATTAAACCGATTTAAATCGATTTCGAGGCGTTTTAATTTGTACCGGACAAATGGTAAATCCAAAAATTACGAAATTTGAAACCATGCAATAATTTCACATTACGGATCCGATGAAACTAGTTTCGTCGAAATCCAAGACCGTTTGAAAAATGACTATTTTAACTCGACGATTTAAAATTAAAACGATATCGATGCGTTCCGAGCTGCCACGGTCAAACGATAACTTTGATTGCTACGAAAATTGAAATCCGATAATAACTAACTATTACGGATCCAATGGAACTGGTCTCGTTCAATTCTGAGACTGTTCGAAAATTGGCTATTTTTACAGTCGATAATTAAATATTAAAATATTCAATTTTCACAGATTCACTTGAAATTCAATTTTAAGAGTTCTAAAATATTTCTATAACTCCAGTATGATTTAATATAACTTTATAAATCATTTTCAGCACATTAAACCCATATTTCAATTATTCCTGGAATTTCACTATTAAATAAATCGATTTAATTGACCAAATTAAATCCAATACTCGAAAAATAAATCATTCGACTTCTAAATTCCATTTATTAATATTTAAAATCAATTAAATATTCAAATTTTAATTATCAAAAATTCTGGGTCGTTACACAAATCCTACGTGTCAATAAATTTAACAGTTAAAGGGGTCATATTATACAATGTCAATTAATCAAATTTAACATTTAACTATCCTATATCAAGTTCAAATGCATACTATTTATCATTTTAACATTAACAATTTAACATCCAATATAAACATCAACAATCAATCAATTATCAGTTAAACTGTATTATCATCGCATAAATAATTAACAGATAATGGTGTCAGATGTCACAGGTGAACTGATACAGGTAATAACAGTGTAAATATCAAACAGCAGCAATATTTCAATTGTCGTTTCAATTGAAATCAAATTTAATAAATAAAAGAACGTTAATCGTGAGTGAGTGCTCACCTTTCGAGGTTAGATATGCACGACACAGAAATGAGCTACGAGTTCCAAAGCAACGCTAGATGGACACGACTCGACGAACCAAGCTGATAGATAGGAATAGACGAAGTCAAATCAAAGCTGGATCGATCGATGGTGATAGTTATATATAATTATACGTAACTATAAAAAAAATCATATTGCAAATTCAAACATATCTTTTACATTAAATCCATATACAAACTTGTACATTACTATGCTTATACCCAAAGCAAAACACTATATATATTTAAATCTGACCGTAACCCATTGTATGTAGACGCAATATAAGGTTACAGCTAAATGTATATAATATAACTACTGCAACCAAGATGTATCTATGCGTTATTTAACAATGCAAATGCAGACTGCATTCCTAACAACATATATGTGGACTATAAATAGACAACCCCATAACAACCTGAAAATAACATATATAATGCTTTTCGTAAGATAATATATTTGTGAACTTTAAACCTATAACATATTCGAATGGAAAAATGTATGTATAGCCTAATACGTACAAACATATAGAGTATAAGTGTAAATATAATATTATAACCATAAGAATAGATAGGTACAGACCCGTAACATACATCAACAGTCAATATTCATTATCAATTACAACCAAGCAGTTAATATATAGAATATTATAAAATCAGTGTATACAACAGACTATACTAAAGTAAACCAAAATGTATACAAATCTATATATTCACTCATATATAACTAACAGCTTTACATATACAGCTTTACATATATACAATAAAATATATATATACAAAACGAAACCAATACTATCAATATATATATAATAGAAACTGCAAAAAAACTATTGTTTTTTTTAAAACTATATATATATACATGTTCTTGTAGTTGTCAAAGTACCACTTATACCTTATAATATTACATACGAACAGTAAACTACTAAGTGACCAACTAGTTTCCACAGCATTAATATTATATTCACAAACATTAAGCATACAAAGAACACATATTTATTTATATAAGCTAATGAACCAAGTATGCAAACTTGAAATTCACGACAACATATGCAGACCCATTTATATTTAAATATATGTAACTATACACATGCAACCAAATACATATAGCAAATCAAACCACATATGCAGACTATATATATGGCTACATACAATACTTAAACCGTGTATATAAATATACACGCATGCAAACATCAACAACACGTACAGGCTTCAGAAAAATATGCAAACTAACAGACCCGATGTACATATGCGTATAACCTATATGACAGTCAAAGCATGCATACGATTTAAATCATATTAAGAAGAAAAATAATATACGGTTTATATTATACAATATATCTCAAATATTACCTGAAAAACAAAATGGAAGCTCGAGGGGAAGGCACGGTCGGGAGAAGCTAATAGGCGAGTGCCAGGTGATTTGCAGTGAGGTAGTGAACAGGGGAGGAGAACGTGGGTGATGATGTGGCAAGGCCGAGGTCAAGTTGTGGTGGAGGGTTGTTGTGTGGTTGCTCGACAAAGAAAGAGGGGAGACTCGACAGAGAGGGAGGAGAGCATGGCGGATGAAGGCGAAGCTGCAGTGGGATGGCCTTGGAAAGCAAAATGGCTGTCAGGTCGAGCAAGGAGTCTACTGTGGCGGCAAAGGCGCATGGCGAAAAGGACAGTGGTGTGTGGGCTGCTCTATGGAGTTTGGAAAGGAAGGCATGTGGGATGATGGGCTGGGTGCGCGGCGAGGTGTGGCATTTGTGGTGAGTTCGGCCAGGCTAAGGGGAGGTCGACACGTTTGGAGTAAGAGTAGTTATCGTGGCCGAGGTTGGATCAGTGAGTGAGTCGGCGGAGTTCAGGTGGGGAGCGGACTGTGTCAGGCCTATCTGGACAAGGTGAAGGATCGGGCTGCTAGGGGGTTCGGAGATGGTGACAGTTGCTCGTGTTTGAAGGCCATTTGTGCGGAGCTGCTGTGAGGTTGTTGTAAGGCATGGTAGTGGAGGTTTAGGCGGAGGTTGGATGGGGCACGGTGGTCACGTGAATCTGGGTAAGAGGGATGGTGCGGGAATCTAGAGGTGGACAAGGTGGAATAGCTTTCAGAGATGCAAGCAAGAATTGGCAGCAAAGAAGTTTACGAGTGGAGGGAGGGGCATGGCTGTGATGTGTGGGTTAGGGTCTCGGTGGTGGTAGGGAAACATTCGAATGAAGGATGCAGGTAGGCTTTGGGCAACAAGGCAGAAGATATGAGCGTAGACCGAGAAAAAGAAAAGGCAGGGGAAGTAGAGGAGACTCAAACCCAGTTAAACATAAATATTTTGAACGCTTGCAAATGAACAGACACGTGAATACAATTAATGGGCGTGTCCTTTGATATTTGAATAAGTGGATGACAGCTTGTTGTACGATGGAAACGGAATAGACAAAGGAGATAAAAGGACCCAGAGGAGAAAGGACACAAAACAACGGGTACCGATACGGTAGGCGTTACGCAAAGTGCAACGTGCAATGGAACTCCAAATTTGACAATCGGATATACCGTAGAGATCGGCACGACGAGACGATCAAAACGGTATATAGAAATCAGTGGTACGATCATCCGATAAAAATCGATATCGGTACCAGAATACTGCTATTTTGCAGAAAATAAGAACGACGGAGCCAAAGATGTCTGAATTTGGAAAAACGACAAACTGAAATCTTGCTCAGAAGATGGTTTAGAATTTTTCTATGTAAAAATATTTAGGTTTCGGAAACATTTTATTTTCATCGCTTTTTACTGATTAAATTGAAGTAAATTTACGCGCGAAATAAACTTTCGTATTTTCGGACGAAAATTTACCAGTTGCTATGTTTAATTAGACGTATTCCAAATATTAAATTTTTATTTCAAAATTTTATCGCTTAAAATTTCACAAAATTTCAACTAATTACGTTATTAAAACAGTTGAAATTTACGGGTCGTTACACTCTCCGCCACTCAAAACTTTTCGTCCCCGAAAAGGGACGAGGTAGGAGAATAGAAACAACCAGAAAGAAAAACAAATTTGAAATACAAAATAATAATTAATTTAAACCATATAAATTCAAATTTAAATTAATTGATATTCAATAATTTATTTAATCCATTTGATTTCACTAAAATCAATCTCACTATTTCTAAATTTATTATCTTACTATCCAATTATACTCAATTTACAATTTCTAAAACCATAAATTTGAATAATCTTTTATTATAATCATATTTTATTTTCAACAATTTAAATTCTTCTTATTCCAAATTATTGTTAAATTTATTCCACTTAATATACCTACTCACATATATTTAACCCATATAAATTAATTTAAAACATAAAAGTTTCAATTTAAATTAATTTACATCTATTAATTTCTTTTAAATTCAAGGTATTTTCATATGTTGATCAAATTTCAATTTATTAATTCTTTCAAAACAAATTATTAATTCTTTCAAAACAAATTCATTTCATTATTAACCGAGTTTTACTTATTATCCTATCTAACTCTATTAACATCTTTATAATCAAAATTTAGTGTATAACATTTATTATAAACACTCAAATTTTATTTATAAATTCAATTTATCTTATATATTATCCAATTACATATTCAACTTCTGTATGATTTAGGTAAGTTGTATTAGAATGTAGTTGAACAATATACGAATAAAATTTTCCCAATTCAATTATTCAAGTTTAAATATTTATTCCAAATTTTGGTTTTATTTATAATTAAAAACATCTTTGACATGATTTTAAGAATTAAATTTCCAATTAACTTTAAACAATTTAGAGATATATACAATATATTTATATCAAATCAAATTAATTTTTTTTTTAAAATAAGATACCTATATATATGTAAATCAAAATATACTGAAGAAATTCAAATCAAAATATTTTTCAAAACAAAACCGTAGCAAAGCTACAAAATGGTTTCTCCACTTCGAAACTCGAAAATGAAAGTCGATGATGCGGCCGCCATCACCGAAATTATTTTCCAGCGACAAAGAGAAGAGCACTGATTTCAACATTTTAAAAATTCTTTGAAAACGATTTCTATTCGAAAGTACGTTCAATAATATACCTTAAAATTTTAAAAACCAAAGTTCGAAATCACCGGAAACTAAGTTCTCAAATTTCTGAATTAAATTCATTTCAAATTCCAAATCAATTTATAAACCGTATTTATAAATTCATTTAGAATAATAAATGATAATCAAATATTATCATTTCAAACAACCAATTTAATTAACCTCTAAATTCCAGAAAATTTTACTTATATTTTTTTTTTACAATATAGTCAAACAAATTTGAAAACAATATTGTGTCAGTTTGCTCTGCTCAAGTGTTTTGGAAATCCTATCGATAGCGTTGATCAGACGAATCGATCGAAAACCCAAATCAACATTAGCAACTCAAACAACACAATATATAAAACATTTATATATTAGTTTACAAATACATTTCTTTGCTCGACGATACAAGAATAGATTTCAAAACAAAGATAGAGATTCAAATTTTTGATGGACTCAAATTAAAGAAAATTTTGATTCGAAAAATAAGTTTGAAATAGAAGATAAGATAATTCAATTACCACAATCGGGAGATGAATGAGTTTATTTAATTTACGGCCAGCCTTAACCGGGTCGTCCGTAACTTCAAGAATAAGATCGATGCTGAATTCTGAGGTAAATCAACACTCGATCTCAAGAAATAGAATTCAGGTATAGCAGGAGATAGATAGAATCGTAAACCGAGGATACAGAAATCTCCGGTAAATCAATGCCAATTGTAAAGGAGTTTCACCACTTTACAAATCATTCGAAGTTTGGCGAGACCGCCAAGTTATTATAGAGATCATTCAAAATGGAGTTATGAGGTGCTCCAGAATTGAAAGAAAACGAATAGTGAAGGACACGAATGAATTTTGAAACCGCAGGGAACGTTCCAAAATTCGAAGGAATTGAATCAAAACGGAAGAGATTGAAACTCGAAATGAAAGTGATTCTGTAAATACATTTACCCTACATGTTGAGTTTTGCCTAGAGCTACCAAAGCTCTGATACCAACTGTAACGACCCGCCATTTTGGACAATTCGCATCCATTATAAGTGTATAGGTAGACACTCATGCCGGAGTTGAATTGCTAAAAATACCGCGTTGTTAATTTAAATTTGCAAAACTGAACATATACAGTAAATAAATAATCACAGAACACAGACACAGAGTAATAATTTGCAGCGGAAATAAAAGAGATAGTAGTTCATGAAGCTACTATATGAATATATAAGATACATCAGAGTTTACAACAGCAGAGTAATACGATACATCAGATACAAATCAGAATACATCACTGGAATCATCGAATACTGAAGCAGAATAGATGGCTGGATCTTCAAGCAAAGCTCCAACTTCAAAGGTGAGCATCGAATACTGGACCACTCAGTCTGACCCGAGCGTAAAGCAAAAACACAAGACACTCGAGTCAGGATTAACATTCTTATATTAATAAATCCAACTCAAGTGAAATAGCAATTGAAATACAAGTAACTCAAAGGATGTTTGGAATAACCATCCTTTAAGGATCCGTTAAACTATCTACTAGGTAGTAATATACGATAAGTAGTTAATGTCTAACAGTAATATATAAAGATATCAAAATAGCGTTAAGTCATGGCCCATTCCACCCTTAACACATTTTTATTCCCAAAAGCATATACAAGACCGTAGTTTCCCCAAAACCGGAAGTCACCAGAGGGCAATCCATATACTAAAGGTACAAATCAAAATCGTAGTGGTCGCGCATAAATGGAATACAAGTATGACAAGGCACATGAGGCTATACCCAAGGTAGTGATACTACCGTTCGCCTGATCCGGACTGGTGAGAACGCAACGCCGCAGCGCCCGCAACACCGTGAAACAACACTCCCAAAATCAAGGGTGCACCAATCGACACCAAGTATAAGTAGTTCGAAGAAGTGTGTCCACTTGAGGTATCAATCCTCCATTGGCCCGGCACAGCTCCTGTTTTAGTCATTTCAAATTTGACACAAGTGTCAAAGCTATCCATTATCGTTCTCTTTCTTTAGTCATCACGTACATCATTCCAACCACTTCATTCTGGATCATCACTCCGCGTATAGTTATTAAAGTGGTTTTCGGTTTAGATAGAGAGTATATCCATAACCGAATTCCGGTCTCTTTAATAACTTCCGTAATTATTTCACCGATTGGTCATTTATTATATTTCAAAAACAAAATCAATTTCAATTTCAATTTCAATTCGCAAATCAACATTTCATTTGTCTATCAAAACAGTTTCCATACTTTACGTTTCAAAACTTCCAAATTACCATTTCAAAATCTTATAATTCAATTTCAATCTTTATTTAAAACAATTCAAATATTGATTCAAATTCGTATATAAGTTTCATCCCGAAATCATTTAAATCAATTTATTTTAACATTCAAATCAATTCAAATTCATTTACCGATTTCATTCAATATTCGTTAAGTTACTTTATCATTCAAAACAATTCTATTTAATTTCCAATTCATTAAATCAATTTCTTAAGTTCAACTTCATTATATCAAAACTTACAAATTGAATTAAATTAAATTCGTCAAATCAAATTCTTTAACTTACAAGTCTTACATTAATTCCAAAAATATCACATTTTCATTTCTTGTTAAAGAAATTCAATTTCACTTATTTACTTTCTTAAATAATTTTCCAAAACTTAATTTATAAAGAAACTCAATTTCAATTATTACGAAGTAAAATCCACTTATTCAAAAGTTCAATTTTTCTTATTAAAGAATTTCAATTCAATTTAATCATTTAATAATTCATTATTAAATAATTCAAAACTTAATTATTAAATAATTTCAAAGTTTAATAATTTCAAACTTAATTATAATTTCAAACTTAATTATTAAATCATTTCAAACTTGATTATAATTCCAAACTTAATTATCAAATCACTTCTCAAATTAAACAATATACTTTCATCAATTACATCGTTAATATTTTGTTTCAGATTATTAACATTTTCCTTTCATTAAAAATTCAATTTTCAACTTCATTTCAAAACCATATTATTTATTCAAAAAAAAAACCTTCTATTTATTTTCAAATCAAATTATTGACCAATCGGGTTTTTATTTAATTTCCTATCCTAGGTCAAAGTTCAATTTGGGTGTTTATCATTTCAACCCGATTCCAATTCAATTCGAAATCAAAGCATAGTAAAGGGAACTTGCAGTGTGATAACTGGGATGGTGTCAAAGTAAATAAACAAGCAATAACAACAATCAATAACAATCCAATAATCAATTCAAATAATCCCGAAATAACCGTATTAATTCGAATTGTTATTTGTATGAATTAATATAATTATTTCTAGAATCTACACTATCATTTCATGTAGATTAAAGATTATTACATTACGGTTTTCACTTGTCATCTATTTACAATTTCATACATCATCAATTTAACAACATACATTCAGCGGTTCAAAGTGTAATTAAACAAATCCTACGTGTCAATAAATTTAACAGTTAAAGGGGTCATATTATACAATGTCAATTAATCAAATTTAACATTTAACTATCCTATATCAAGTTCAAATGCATACTATTTATCATTTTAACATTAACAATTTAACATCCAATATAAACATCAACAATCAATCAATTATCAGTTAAACTGTATTATCATCGCATAAATAATTAACAGATAATGGTGTCAGATGTCACAGGTGAACTGATACAGGTAATAACAGTGTAAATATCAAACAGCAGCAATATTTCAATTGTCGTTTCAATTGAAATCAAATTTAATAAATAAAAGAACGTTAATCGTGAGTGAGTGCTCACCTTTCGAGGTTAGATATGCACGACACAGAAATGAGCTACGAGTTCCAAAGCAACGCTAGATGGACACGACTCGACGAACCAAGCTGATAGATAGGAATAGACGAAGTCAAATCAAAGCTGGATCGATCGATGGTGATAGTTATATATAATTATACGTAACTATAAAAAAATCATATTGCAAATTCAAACATATCTTTTACATTAAATCCATATACAAACTTGTACATTACTATGCTTATACCCAAAGCAAAACACTATATATATTTAAATCTGACCGTAACCCATTGTATGTAGACGCAATATAAGGTTACAGCTAAATGTATATAATATAACTACTGCAACCAAGATGTATCTATGCGTTATTTAACAATGCAAATGCAGACTGCATTCCTAACAACATATATGTGGACTATAAATAGACAACCCCATAACAACCTGAAAATAACATATATAATGCTTTTCGTAAGATAATATATTTGTGAACTTTAAACCTATAACATATTCGAATGGAAAAATGTATGTATAGCCTAATACGTACAAACATATAGAGTATAAGTGTAAATATAATATTATAACCATAAGAATAGATAGGTACAAACCCGTAACATACATCAACAGTCAATATTCATTATCAATTACAACCAAGCAGTTAATATATAGAATATTATAAAATCAGTGTATACAACAGACTATACTAAAGTAAACCAAAATGTATACAAATCTATATATTCACTCATATATAACTAACAGCTTTACATATACAGCTTTACATATATACAATAAAATATATATATACAAAACGAAACCAATACTATCAATATATATATAATAGAAACTGCAAAAAAACTATTGTTTTTTTTAAAACTATATATATATACATGTTCTTGTAGTTGTCAAAGTACCACTTATACCTTATAATATTACATACGAACAGTAAACTACTAAGTGACCAACTAGTTTCCACAGCATTAATATTATATTCACAAACATTAAGCATACAAAGAACACATATTTATTTATATAAGCTAATGAACCAAGTATGCAAACTTGAAATTCACGACAACATATGCAGACCCATTTATATTTAAATATATGTAACTATACACATGCAACCAAATACATATAGCAAATCAAACCACATATGCAGACTATATATATGGCTACATACAATACTTAAACCGTGTATATAAATATACACGCATGCAAACATCAACAACACGTACAGGCTTCAGAAAAATATGCAAACTAACAGACCCGATGTACATATGCGTATAACCTATATGACAGTCAAAGCATGCATACGATTTAAATCATATTAAGAAGAAAAATAATATACGGTTTATATTATACAATATATCTCAAATATTACCTGAAAAACAAAATGAAAGCTCGAGGGGAAGGCACGGTCGGGAGAAGCTAATAGGCGAGTGCCAGGTGATTTGCAGTGAGGTAGTGAACAGGGGAGGAGAACGTGGGTGATGATGTGGCAAGGCCGAGGTCAAGTTGTGGTGGAGGGTTGTTGTGTGGTTGCTCGACAAAGAAAGAGGGGAGACTCGACAGAGAGGGAGGAGAGCATGGCGGATGAAGGCGAAGCTGCAGTGGGATGGCCTTGGAAAGAAAAGTGGCTGTCAGGTCGAGCAAGGAGTCTACTGTGGCGGCAAAGGCGCATGGCGAAAAGGACAGTGGTGTGTGGGCTGCTCTATGGAGTTTGGAAAGGAAGGCGTGTGGGATGATGGGCTGGGTGCGCGGCGAGGTGTGGCATTTGTGGTGAGTTCGGCCAGGCTAAGGGGAGGTCGACACGTTTGGAGTAGGAGTAGTTATCGTGGCCGAGGTTGGATCAGTGAGTGAGTCGGCGGAGTTCAGGTGGGGAGCGGACTGTGTCAGGCCTATCTGGACAAGGTGAAGGATCGGGCTGCTAGGGGGTTCGGAGATGGTGACAGTTGCTCGTGTTTGAAGGCCATTTGTGCGGAGCTGCTGTGAGGTTGTTGTAAGGCATGGTAGTGGAGGTTTAGGCGGAGGTTGGATGGGACACGGTGGTCACGTGAATCTGGGTAAGAGGGATGGTGCGGGAATCTAGAGGTGGACAAGGTGGAATAGCTTTCAGAGATGCAAGCAAGAATTGGCAACAAAGAAGTTTACGAGTGGAGGGAGGAGCATGGCTGTGATGTGTGGGTTAGGGTCTCGGTGGTGGTAGGGAAACATTCGAATGAAGGATGCAGGTAGGCTTTGGGCAACAAGGCAGAAGATATGAGCGTAGACCGAGAAAAATAAAAGGCAGGGGAAGTAGAGGAGACTCAAACCCAGTTAAACATAAATGTTTTGAACGCTTGCAAATGAACAGACACGTGAATACAATTAATGGGCGTGTCCTTTGATATTTGAATAAGTGGATGACAGCTTGTTGTACGATGGAAACTGAATAGACAAAGGAGATAAAAGGACCCAGAGGAGAAAGGACACAAAACAACGGGTACCGATACGGTAGGCGTTACGCAAAGTGCAACGTGCAACGGAACTCCAAATTTGACAATCGGATATACCGTAGAGATCGGCACGACGAGACGATCAAAACGGTATATAGAAATCAGTGGTACGATCATTCGATAAAAATCGATATCGGTACCAGAATACTGCTATTTTGCAGAAAATAAGAACGACGGAGCCAAAGATGTCTGAATTTGGAAAAACGACAAACTGAAATCTTGCTCAGAAGATGGTTTAGAATTTTTCTATGTAAAAATATTTAGGTTTCGGAAACATTTTATTTTCATCGCTTTTTACTGATTAAATTGAAGTAAATTTACGCGCGAAATAAACTTTCGTATTTTCAAACGAAAATTTACCAGTTGCTATGTTTAATTAGACGTATTCCAAATATTAAATTTTTATTTCAAAATTTTATCGCTTAAAATTTCACAAAATTTCAACTAATTACGTTATTAAAACAGTTGAAATTTACGGGTCGTTACACTCTCCCCCACTCAAAACTTTTCGTCCCCGAAAAGGAACGAGGTAGGAGAATAGAAACAACCAGAAAGAAAAACAAATTTGAAATACAAAATAATAATTAATTTAAACCATATAAATTCAAATTTAAATTAATTGATATTCAATAATTTATTTAATCCATTTGATTTCACTAAAATCAATCTCACTATTTCTAAATTTATTATCTTACTATCCAATTATACTCAATTTACAATTTCTAAAACCATAAATTTGAATAATCTTTTATTATAATCATATTTTATTTTCAACAATTTAAATTCTTCTTATTCCAAATTATTATTAAATTTATTCCACTTAATATACCTACTCACATATATTTAACCCATATAAATTAATTTAAAACATAAAAGTTTCAATTTAAATTAATTTACATCTATTAATTTCTTTTAAATTCAAGGTATTTTCATATGTTTATCAAATTTCAATTTATTAATTCTTTCAAAACAAATTATTAATTCTTTCAAAACAAATTCATTTCATTATTAACCGAGTTTTACTTATTATCCTATCTAACTCTATTAACATCTTTATAATCAAAATTTAGTGTATAACATTTATTATAAACACTCAAATTTTATTTATAAATTCAATTTATCTTATATATTATCCAATTACATATTCAACTTCTGTATGATTTAGGTAAGTTGTATTAGAATGTAGTTGAACAATATACGAATAAAATTTTCCCAATTCAATTATTCAAGTTTAAATATTTATTCCAAATTTTGGTTTTATTTATAATTAAAAACATCTTTGACATGATTTTAAGAATTAAATTTCCAATTAACTTTAAACAATTTAGAGATATATACAATATATTTATATCAAATCAAATTAATTTTTTTTTTAAAATAAGATACCTATATATATGTAAATCAAAATATACTGAAGAAATTCAAATCAAAATATTTTTCAAAACAAAACCGTAGCAAAGCTACAAAATGGTTTCTCCACTTCGAAACTCGAAATGAAAGTCGATGATGCGGCCGCCATCACCGAAATTATTTTCCAGCGACAAAGAGAAGAGCACTGATTTCAACATTTTAAAAATTCTTTGAAAACGATTTCTATTCGAAAGTACGTTCAATAATATACCTTAAAATTTTAAAAACCAAAGTTCGAAATCACCGGAAACTAAGTTCTCAAATTTCTGAATTAAATTCATTTCAAATTCCAAATCAATTTATAAACCGTATTTATAAATTCATTTAGAATAATAAATGATAATCAAATATTATCATTTCAAACAACCAATTTAATTAACCTCTAAATTCCAGAAAATTTTACTTATATATTTTTTTTAACAATATAGTCAAACAAATTTGAAAACAATATTGTGTCAGTTTGCTCTGCTCAAGTGTTTTGGAAATCCTATCGATAGCGTTGATCAGACGAATCGATCGAAAACCCAAATCAACATTAGCAACTCAAACAACACAATATATAAAACATTTATATATTAGTTTACAAATACATTTCTTTGCTCGACGATACAAGAATAGATTTCAAAACAAAGATAGAGATTCAAATTTTTGATGGACTCAAATTAAAGAAAATTTTGATTCGAAAAATAAGTTTGAAATAGAAGATAAGATAATTCAATTACCACAATCGGGAGATGAATGAGTTTATTTAATTTACGGCCAGCCTTAACCGGGTCGTCCGTAACTTCAAGAATAAGATCGATGCTGAATTCTGAGGTAAATCAACACTCGATCTCAAGAAATAGAATTCAGGTATAGCAGGAGATAGATAGAATCGTAAACTGAGGATACAGAAATCTCCGGTAAATCAATGCCAATTGTAAAGGAGTTTCACCACTTTACAAATCATTCGAAGTTTGGCGAGACCGCCAAGTTATTATAGAGATCATTCAAAATGGAGTTATGAGGTGCTCCAGAATTGAAAGAAAACGAATAGTGAAGGACACGAATGAATTTTGAAACCGCAGGGAACGTTCCAAAATTCGAAGGAATTGAATCAAAACGGAAGAGATTGAAACTCGAAATGAAAGTGATTCTGTAAATACATTTACCCTACATGTTGAGTTTTGCCTAGAGCTACCAAAGCTCTGATACCAACTGTAACGACCCGCCATTTTGGACCATTCGCATCCATTATAAGTGTATAGGTAGACACTCATGCCGGAGTTGAATTGCTAAAAATACCGCGTTGTTAATTTAAATTTGCAAAACTGAACATATACAGTAAATAAATAATCACAGAACACAGACACAGAGTAATAATTTGCAGCGGAAATAAAAGAGATAGTAGTTCATGAAGCTACTATATGAATATATAAGATACATCAGAGTTTACAACAGCAGAGTAATACGATACATCAGATACAAATCAGAATACATCACTGGAATCATCGAATACTGAAGCAGAATAGATGGCTGGATCTTCAAGCAAAGCTCCAACTTCAAAGGTGAGCATCGAATACTGGACCACTCAGTCTGACCCGAGCGTAAAGCAAAAACACAAGACACTCGAGTCAGGATTAACATTCTTATATTAATAAATCCAACTCAAGTGAAATAGAAATTGAAATACAAGTAACTCAAAGGATGTTTGGAATAACCATCCTTTAAGGATCCGTTAAACTATCTACTAGGTAGTAATATACGATAAGTAGTTAATGTCTAACAGTAATATATAAAGATATCAAAATAGCGTTAAGTCATGGCCCATTCCACCCTTAACACATTTTTATTCCCAAAAGCATATACAAGACCGTAGTTTCCCCAAAACCGGAAGTCACCAGAGGGCAATCCATATACTAAAGGTACAAATCAAAATCGTAGTGGTCGCGCATAAATGGAATACAAGTATGACAAGGCACATGAGGCTATACCCAAGGTAGTGATACTACCGTTCGCCTGATCCGGACTGGTGAGAACGCAACGCCGCAGCGCCCGCAACACCGTGAAACAACACTCCCAAAATCAAGGGTGCACCAATCGACAACAAGTATAAGTAGTTCGAAGAAGTGTGTCCACTTGAGGTATCAATCCTCCATTGGCCTGGCACAGCTCCTGTTTTAGTCATTTCAAATTTGACACAAGTGTCAAAGCTATCCATTATCGTTCTCTTTCTTTAGTCATCACGTACATCATTCCAACCACTTCATTCTGGATCATCACTCCGCGTATAGTTATTAAAGTGGTTTTCGGTTTAGATAGAGAGTATATCGATAACCGAATTCCGGTCTCTTTAATAACTTCCGTAATTATTTCACCGATTGGTCATTTATTATATTTCAAAAACCAAATCAATTTCAATTTCAATTTCAATTCGCAAATCAACATTTCATTTGTCTATCAAAACAGTTTCCATACTTTACGTTTCAAAACTTCCAAATTACCATTTCAAAATCTTATAATTCAATTTCAATCTTTATTTAAAACAATTCAAATATTGATTCAAATTCGTATATAAGTTTCATCCCGAAATCATTTAAATCAATTTATTTTAATATTCAAATCAATTCAAATTCATTTACCGATTTCATTCAATATTCGTTAAGTTACTTTATCATTCAAAACAATTCTATTTAATTTCCAATTCATTAAATCAATTTCTTAAGTTCAACTTCATTATATCAAAACTTACAAATTGAATTAAATTAAATTCGTCAAATCAAATTCTTTAACTTACAAGTCTTACATTAATTCCAAAAATATCACATTTTCATTTCTTGTTAAAGAAATTCAATTTCACTTATTTACTTTCTTAAATAATTTTCCAAAACTTAATTTATAAAGAAACTCAATTTCAATTATTACGAAGTAAAATCCACTTATTCAAAAGTTCAATTTTTCTTATTAAAGAATTTCAATTCAATTTAATCATTTAATAATTCATTATTAAATAATTCAAAACTTAATTATTAAATAATTTCAAAGTTTAATAATTTCAAACTTAATTATAATTTCAAACTTAATTATTAAATCATTTCAAACTTGATTATAATTCCAAACTTAATTATCAAATCACTTCTCAAATTAAACAATATACTTTCATCAATTACATCGTTAATATTTTGTTTCAGATTATTAACATTTTCCTTTCATTAAAAATTCAATTTTCAACTTCATTTCAAAACCATATTATTTATTCAAAAAAAAACCTTCTATTTATTTTCAAATCAAATTATTGACCAATCGGGTTTTTATTTAATTTCCTATCCTAGGTCAAAGTTCAATTTGGGTGTTTATCATTTCAACCCGATTCCAATTCAATTCGAAATCAAAGCATAGTAAAGGGAACTTGCAGTGTGATAACTAGGATGGTGTCAAAGTAAATAAACAAGCAATAACAACAATCAATAACAATCCAATAATCAATTCAAATAATCCCGAAATAACCGTATTAATTCGCATTGTTATTTGTACGAATTAATATAATTATTTCTAGAATCTACACTATCATTTCATGTAGATTAAAGATTATTACATTACGGTTTTCACTTGTCATCTATTTACAATTTCATACATCATCAATTTAACAACATACATTCAGCGGTTCAAAGTGTAATTAAACAAATCCTACGTGTCAATAAATTTAACAGTTAAAGGGGTCATATTATACAATGTCAATTAATCAAATTTAACATTTAACTATCCTATATCAAGTTCAAATGCATACTATTTATCATTTTAACATTAACAATTTAACATCCAATATAAACATCAACAATCAATCAATTATCAGTTAAACTGTATTATCATCGCATAAATAATTAACAGATAATGGTGTCAGATGTCACAGGTGAACTGATACAGGTAATAACAGTGTAAATATCAAACAGCAGCAATATTTCAATTGTCGTTTCAATTGAAATCAAATTTAATAAATAAAAGAACGTTAATCGTGAGTGAGTGCTCACCTTTCGAGGTTAGATATGCACGACACAGAAATGAGCTACGAGTTCCAAAGCAACGCTAGATGGACACGACTCGACGAACCAAGCTGATAGATAGGAATAGATGAAGTCAAATCAAAGCTGGATCGATCGATGGTGATAGTTATATATAATTATACGTAACTATAAAAAAAATCATATTGCAAATTCAAACATATCTTTTACTTTAAATCCATATACAAACTTGTACATTACTATGCTTATACCCAAAGCAAAACACTATATATATTTAAATCTGACCGTAACCCATTGTATGTAGACGCAATATAAGGTTACAGCTAAATGTATATAATATAACTACTGCAACCAAGATGTATCTATGCGTTATTTAACAATGCAAATGCAGACTGCATTCCTAACAACATATATGTGGACTATAAATAGACAACCCCATAACAACCTGAAAATAACATATATAATGCTTTTCGTAAGATAATATATTTGTGAACTTTAAACCTATAACATATTCGAATGGAAAAATGTATGTATAGCCTAATACGTACAAACATATAGAGTATAAGTGTAAATAGAATATTATAACCATAAGAATAGATAGGTACAGACCCGTAACATACATCAACAGTCAATATTCATTATCAATTACAACCAAGCAGTTAATATATAGAATATTATAAAATCAGTGTATACAACAGACTATACTAAAGTAAACCAAAATGTATACAAATCTATATATTCACTCATATATAACTAACAGCTTTACATATACAGCTTTACATATATACAATAAAATATATATATACAAAACGAAACCAATACTATCAATATATATATAATAGAAACTGCAGAAAAACTATTGTTTTTTTTTAAAACTATATATATATATATACATGTTCTTGTAGTTGTCAAAGTACCACTTATACCTTATAATATTACATACGAACAGTAAACTACTAAGTGACCAACTAGTTTCCACAGCATTAATATTTTATTCACAAACATTAAGCATACAAAGAACACATATTTATTTATATAAGCTAATGAACCAAGTATGCAAACTTGAAATTCACGACAACATATGCAGACCCATTTATATTTAAATATATGTTACTATACACATGCAACCAAATACATATAGCAAATCAAACCACATATGCAGACTATATATATGGCTACATACAATACTTAAACCGTGTATATAAATATACACGCATGCAAACATCAACAACACGTACAGGCTTCAGAAAAATATGCAAACTAACAGACCCGATGTACATATGCGTATAACCTATATGACAGTCAAAGCATGCATACGATTTAAATCATATTAAGAAGAAAAATAATATACGGTTTATATTATACAATATATCTCAAATATTACCTGAAAAACAAAATGGAAGCTCGAGGGGAAGGCACGGTCGGGAGAAGCTAATAGGCGAGTGCCAGGTGATTTGCAGTGAGGTAGTGAACAGGGGAGGAGAACATGGGTGATGATGTGGCAAGGCCGAGGTCAAGTTGTGGTGGAGGGTTGTTGTGTGGTTGCTCGACAAAGAAAGAGGGGAGACTCGACAAAGAAAGAGGGGAGACTCGACAAAGAGGGAGGAGAGCATGGCGGATGAAGGCGAAGCTGCAGTGGGATGGCCTTGGAAAGCAAAGTGGCTGTCAGGTCGAGCAAGGAGTCTACTGTGGCGGCAAAGGCGCATGGCGAAAAGGACAGTGGTGTGTGGGCTGCTCTATGGAGTTTGGAAAGGAAGGCGTGTGGGATGATGGGCTGGGTGCGTAGCGAGGTGTGGCATTTGTGGTGAGTTCGGCCAGGCTAAGGGGAGGTCGACACGTTTGGAGTAGGAGTAGTTATCGTGGCCGAGGTTGGATCAGTGAGTGAGTCGGCGGAGTTCAGGTGGGGAGCGGACTGTGTCAGGCCTATCTGGACAAGGTGAAGGATCGGGCTGCTAGGGGGTTCGGAGATGGTGACAGTTGCTCGTGTTTGAAGGCCATTTGTGCGGAGCTGCTGTGAGGTTGTTGTAAGGCATGGTAGTGGAGGTTTAGGCGGAGGTTGGATCGGGCACGGTGGTCACGTGAATCTGGGTAAGAGGGATGGTGCGGGAATCTAGAGGTGGACAAGGTGGAATAGCTTTCAGAGATGCAAGCAAGAATTGGCAGCAAAGAAGTTTACGAGTGGAGGGAGGAGCATGGCTGTGATGTGTGGGTTAGGGTCTCGGTGGTGGTAGGGAAACATTCGAATGAAGGATGCAGGTAGGCTTTGGGCAACAAGGCAGAAGATATGAGCGTAGACCGAGAAAAAGAAAAGGCAGGGGAAGTAGAGGAGACTCAAACCCAGTTAAACATAAATGTTTTGAACGCTTGCAAATGAACAGACACGTGAATACAATTAATGGGCGTGTCCTTTGATATTTGAATAAGTGGATGACAGCTTGTTGTACGATGGAAACTGAATAGACAAAGGAGATAAAAGGACCCAGAGGAGAAAGGACACAAAACAACGGGTACCGATACGGTAGGCGTTACGCAAAGTGCAACGTGCAACGGAACTCCAAATTTGACAATCGGATATACCGTAGAGATCGGCACGACGAGACGATCAAAACGGTATATAGAAATCAGTGGTACGATCATCCGATAAAAATCGATATCGGTACCAGAATACTGCTATTTTGCAGAAAATAAGAACGACGGAGCCAAAGATGTCTGAATTTGGAAAAACGACAAACTGAAATCTTGCTCAGAAGATGGTTTAGAATTTTTCTATGTAAAAATATTTAGGTTTCGGAAACATTTTATTTTCATCGCTTTTTACTGATTAAATTGAAGTAAATTTACGCGCGAAATAAACTTTCGTATTTTCGGACGAAAATTTACCAGTTGCTATGTTTAATTAGACGTATTCCAAATATTAAATTTTTATTTCAAAATTTTATCGCTTAAAATTTCACAAAATTTCAACTAATTACGTTATTAAAACAGTTGAAATTTACGGGTCGTTACAAAGGATTTTCTAAAAGAAAACAAAGAAAGCAAGCAAGGACAACTGGTATCAGAGCCTCTAAAAAATAACTCAATCTCAAAGGAAAATTGCTATGAACACAATGGACTGGAGATAAAAGACCAAATGAAAGGAGTAGTGGAGATTTACCTCCATAAGAATTACACAACACCGAGTGGAACCACTCGGTGTTGAGTGGATTTTTATTGTAGTTTGGGCCCTTTTTCTTACTTCTACATACTTGGACTCAGATCCTGGCCAAATACTTCATGGGCCTCAAGTTCTTCTATACAATTTCCTTGTAAATATTGACTCTATGGCAACTAGAAAAGGTATTTTGGCACTTTATCTTCTTCATCTTCTGTCTTTCCTCCATCAAAGTCACCAAGGAAGCCACTGTTTGTTGTTCTAGGTTGTAGGTCATTAAATCCTTTGTACTATTGACTCTAAATCTCCCTCCAACCTAAAAAAATAATGCTACAGTGGATGTAAAGGCCAAAGATTGCCAACTCACTTTAAAAATCTTGTTGTTCCTATTATTTTTCATATACTTTCTGCTAGATCTAAACATTTCCATAGGTCTTTGGGTGATGATCCATTTTTGGCATCAATAGTTGATAATGATTAAATATGTTTAATTATTTACCTTGATCAGTTATGCTCTTGTTTACGTATATTGTTAACATGCTTACTTATACGATCACCAAATACTTATGACATTATGGAATTAAAAAATGATGACCGGGTATGGTCATTTTATTAATGGGTATTATTAGACTAACTACCATGTGAGTAGAACTACATCCAAGGGATCAAGAAGAACGAATGTGTTAGGATGCTAATAACCGATCGAAAAAATGACTTGTGTGATGTTTATATTCCAAATTTGAGTACTATAGACTAGTGTCGGGGTAGCACCTCACACAGTAGCCGATTAAGCCCCTCGGCTATTAAGGTCAATGATCGTAAGGCATGGGGATTTGCCAAAATTGAGGCTATAATTTTGTTAATGCATCCGGAAATCGAGTGGGATGCTCACTATCGATTTTTTTCTATCATAATGGTATATTGGCATCCTTATTGGAGTAGAAGATAGTTATCATTTTCCCACATGAGTATATTGGTACTTTTTTTGCAATGGGAGACGATTATGTTGTTGGAACTAGGACAACGCACAGTGGGTAAATGAGTAAATTTTAAAAACTTTAGTATAGTTTGGATCTTACTTTTCCTATAAAGTCTTTATTTAGATCTAATCTAAATTAATTTTAAATAAAATAAATATTTTATTTTAGTTGTAAATAAAGTTTTATTTTATTGTTATGTTTATATTATATAATATAACATGCGTACCATATACACATGTGTGTATACATGTACGTGCAACACATACACTATACATGGTTGAACTTGCCCATGTACAAATGCTGAGATTTACGGTAACACCTCATATCTTTAGTAACATTATTTAGGATATTTAATTAGTTAAACTAAATAAAATAATATAAGATGATTAATGGATTGAGATTTGAATATAATCAAGGGTAGCCATGCCATGTTAATGTGTAAATCAAAACGAGATTGCATGAATAAAATGTGTAGGGAAATAAGTAAAGGGTAAAATAGGAAAATAGGTAATTTAATATCCTCAAACACTTAGGCGTGTATTCACTTCATTTTCACTTACAAAAATTAAAAGTCAAGAGAGGTTGGCCACAATTTACAAGAGTAAGAAGAAGAAAGAAAAAGGGAAAGCTTAATCAACAACAAATTCATTCAAATCTCACATCTTTTAATCACAATGTTAAGGTGAATAATTACTACATCTCACTTTTCTTATGGTTTTCGGTTTTAAAGATAATTCAAAGTGTTTTTGCATGATAATACCATATTTGAATGATTAAAGGTTTATATGTGCTTGTTGATGATTTATGCATGTTCATATTGATTTTTTATGATATATTTTGATATGAAAATCCTATTAAATGACATCCAAATACCTTGCGATTTTAGATATAAACTAGAAATGATATTTTAAAGACAGTTTTCAATTTTCATATTTCTGTGAATTAATATGGATTTTATATTAATTTTCTAGTGAAGAAAATGGTTATTTGGGTTTTAAATTATTTACGGCAAAATAAATAATTATTTGGGTCTGAAATGTATACATGTTAGAAAACATATTAAAATAGATTTTCTGGAATTTTTAAAGAATTTTCCTAAGTGTTTGATGAATATATTGTTACCCCGCCTTTTGGTCAAGGCTGGGATCAATAAATTGGCTGGAAAGGATGGATATCAAGGTTTGAGATCAATTGGAAACATGGCTATGATCGATACAGTCAAAATTTGACCGAGCTCCGATAAAGATGGAATCGATTGGCAATGATGAACAAGGCTAGGAAAGGCTACGTTTCAAATTTTAGGACAGTTGGAGTTCGAATGCTCGAGTTATGGATGGATCAAGGTTCATGGAAACTAGTTCGTATCGATATGGTTCGTATCAATCACGTGGCAGTATGGATATGGGAAGGGTGCTTTGTTTTAGATCGATGGTTGTATCTCGTATCGATATGATTCGTATCGATACGAAGGATGAAGCTGCTGGATGGATGCGAATGGATAACACACATGGCTTCGGACCGATAGTAACTCGTATCGATCAAGGATGGGCATGGAAACATACTTCGGATTGATGGCTTTAGTATCGCTACAGTGCACGTCGATTTGGTTGGACATGGAGCAAGTTTGGCAACATACTTCGTATCGATCAAGCTGGGATCGACATGAAGAACGGAACAGTGGTCACAGGGAGTCTGAATGAGCATCTCGTATCGATCAAGTATTAATCGATACGAAGGACATGCACGGGGGATGGATACGAAGACACGGTTCATGTCGGTCTTGTTCGTATCGATCACAACAAAGCTTGGATCGATATGAACGACATGGATACGAAGGAGGGTTGGTCAATGGATACGAACATCATATGCCGATGGATACAAAGCATTGGTGGATACGAAGGCTCTGTACTTCGTATCGATGGATACTAAGGAAGCGTTCGAGGTGGAGCGAAGGATATGGATCAGAGCGCGTGAAGTTTGGATCGATGCGAAGGCTACGACTATGGATATGGGGATAGAATAGATATGAAGTGGATTGACGCGAGCAGATCGATACGAACAATTCAGCCTTCATGCAAACTACAACTTGGATCGATCGTAACTCTCATTTTACAAGTCCAAATGCGATGAAATTTTCACAGAGGCTTCCTTATACACTCAAGAAGGTTCTTGATCGATCTCGGCTTGATTGGAACCAATTTGGATCGATACGAATTGTACATGGATCGATCCCAAAGGACTCCAGATCGATCATGCGGGACCATCCGCGTGTGAGAAGAGGTCTTCCAAGATTTGAGGCGGATATTTTCGGATCTACACATATAAATAGGAGTCCTATGGCAACTAGAAAGGGGGGCTTCTTCTTCTTTCCTAGACAAAACTCTGCCATTTTGTTTACTGATTTCAAAGGCTTGTAACTGTAATTACAGTATAAAATGAATAAAAGGATTGATTCAAAGTGGGCGTAGGCTGGAGATAGCCGAACCACTATAAATTTTCTGTTCTATCTTGCTTTCTCACATTTTAATTTTGCTATTTCTTCATTTTTATTCTCTACTTTATCTGGATTTGAGATCTATGTTGGAATATTGTGGATTTGTGTATATACACTGGTGCTTTCACTACATCTAGGGTTTGTAACCAATTTTGGCGCAAACACTTTGGTGCTTTTACTGAGAACCACTAGCGCCCACTACATCAGATTTGGAGTTCAGATTTGGAAAGCTAAAGGATCAGATCTAAAAGGAACAATGGTTAGGCAATCAGCTAGAAAGATATTACCAGAAAGGAGCCATCAAGAGGGGAGTCAAGAGGCTTCCTCAGGAGCGAACCAGGCCTCAGTTTTCATCACTAGAGATGAGATGGAGATAATGATGGGAGCTATGCAGGAAGAATTGTTGAAAAGGCAGGAGGAAATGATGTAGAACCTTCTCAGACAGTTTGGATAGGCAAGAACAACTGGAGCTTCAAGAGTTCAGATCCATGGACCAGGAACAGAAGGACCCAATAGGCAATCTGATGGAGCAGCTCAGCAGGGTGCATCCCCCAACCAGCACAAAGTTACCAATTTGGATGGTTCCAGACTCGGGGGAGGGAACCCTTGGTGGACAACACTGGAATAGCTGAGATTATTAGGTGAACTATGCATGGAGGTTTAGCAAACAGAGATCTGGAAGGAGTAAATAGGAGTCTGTTTTCCCATGACACCAGAATGGCTCGGAATCCACCAGAGTTCAAGCTACCTACTTTAGAGGTATACAACGGCAGGGTTGATCCTACCGATCACTTGATGAGGTACACGAGACACATGGAAGTGCTGGGGGGTATCGAAGGAAGTTATGGCCCGGTGTTTCCCTCTATACTTGACGGATATAGTTGCTATGTGGTTCCGATAGTTTGAAGATGGATCTATCAGGACATGGACGGAATTGGTGGACAGGTTTTAGAAGCAGTTTCGAGTTCATATCAAGAGGCCAAAAAATGTAATGACACTAACGTCGGTAAAACAAAGGACAGGAGAGTCGCTTAGGGCTTTCTTAACTCGGTTCAATGCAGCAGTTACTTCGGTGGATCGGCCGGATTCGTCAATGGTTTTGATGGCGGCGGTGTCCGGAATCAAGGATAACTCGGGTTTCAAGATATCATTGATACGAGATCCACCAATGGATCTCGGGGAGTTCTTTCATGAGGCCGAAAGATTTCTTCTACAAGAAGATGCATGTTCGGATATGAAGATAAAGGAAGAAAACGCGGTCAAGGATGGAGAACCATCCGGCGAAAGCTCGGGTAAGGATAAGGATAGAGGAAAGAGGAAGTTGGATGACAACTCTGGAAGGGCAAGGAAACGTTGGGGAGAGCCAAAATTCTCCACTTACACAAGATTGAATGAAACATTAGAGCGGATATACATGGAAACCTGGGATCGCCTTCCCTACCGAAGGCCGACAAGGAGAGAACCCTTGAAACGTGAGAGAGCATTAGGAAGGCACTGTCTCTTTCATGATCTGGACGGGCATGATACCAATAGCTGCAGGCATCTAAAGGATATAATCGAGGAGCATGTAAGGAGTGGTCGGTTGCGGCAATATGTCGGAACTCGGAATGCGGTGGTGGAGCAGGAGCAGCCACCGTCTACCTTAAACGACGATGGCACGAGGCCCAGGGATGATGGTCGATTAGTTGTCAACTGACTGGGATGATATTGAATAAGTAGAAAACTCTGGGGAAACGGCTAAGTCACTTACTCATGTACGGGGATGGAGATAGCCCCTAAGCATGCTCTGAAATGATGATAAACCGCGACGCTCTAGTTTGTGAAATCTGCTTTTTCTTTTCTGGTTTGGACATAAGCTTTTTTCCTGTTTGGTTTCGGAGTTTGGTTTCAACTCCTGGTTTTGTTTGTTTTCTGGTTTGGACTTTGGTTTGGATGCTTTTTTTCTGGTTTGGATATTGATTTGGATTTCTACATGGATTTTTTGTTTTCTGATTTAATCTGGATTTTGGATTGGATTTTTATCTGGTTTTTGGTAAATGGTCGTCGGGTATGGATTATACCTGGCAAGGGGTAAGTCGCTTCATTCAAACATTGCAAATCGGTTTATTCAAGCCGTCGAGTATGGACTATGCTCGACAAGGGTCCGAAGAGACCAAGATTCGGCCTAGCACTTAGGCCCCATATTATCTACCGATTACTATTTCATGTCGTCGAGTATGGACTATGCTCGACAAGGGTCCAGAGCGACCAAGGTTCGGCTTAGAACATAAGCCACGGCATTACTCAACGTTCAGGGACACTGAACCAAGAACACCAAGGCATTACTTAACAAAGGTCGTCGAGTGCGTGTTGCGTTGGGCAAGAATCCAGAGAGGTTACAGATTAGGATATTGGCTATGAACAGCTAGGGATTTGGCTATGGACCCGGAGTTGTTCTAGATTTGGATATCGACCCGGAGAGGTCCCAGATTCGATTATTGGTTATTGGATATGGATGGATTAGAACTCGGTTGTTGGGTTCAGATGAATATGAAATTGGCTACTGGATTCGGAATCGGATATCAGCTCGGAGTGGTCGTGGATTCGGATAAGGATACGGCTACGACACTTGATAGGATGGCTTGGTAATGGATTGGGTTATGGATCGGATGGTATGGCTATGGATGGAATATGGACTTCGGATGTTGGATTCGAAGCTATTCAAAACACGCCTTCTTACCACAAGGCATGTTTAGGAAGAAAATGTTACACCGCCTTTTGGTCAAGGCTGGGATATCAACAAATTGGCTGGAAAGGATGGATACCAAGGTTGGAGATCAATTGGGAACATGGTTATGATCGATACCGTCAAAATTTGACCGAGCTACGATCAAGATGGAATCGATTGGGAATGATGAATAAGGCTAGGAAAGGCTACGTTTCAAATTTCAGGTCAGTCGGAGTTCGTATGCTCGAGTTATGGATGGATCAAGGTTAATAGAAACTGGTTCGTATCGATATGGTTCGTATCGATCACGTGGCCGTATGGATATGGGAAGGGTGCTTTGTTTCGGGTCGATGGTTGTATCTTGTATTGATATGATTCGTATCGATACGAAGGATGAAGCTGCTAGATGGATGCGAATATGGATAACACACATGGCTTCGAACCGATAGTAACTCGTATCGATCAAGGATGGGCAAGGAAACATACTTCAGATCGATGACTTTAGTATCGATACAGTGCGCATCGATTTGGTTGGACACGGCGCAAGTTTGGCAACATACTTCGTATCGATCAAGCTGGGAACAACATGAATAACGTAACAGTGGTCACAGGGAGTCTGAATGAGCATCTCGAATCGATCAAGTATTAATCGATACGAAGGACATGCACGGGGGATGGATACAAAGACACAGTTCGTGTCGGTCTTGTTCGTATCGATCCGCAATAAAGCTTGGATCGATATGAAAAACATGGATACGAAGGAGGGTTGGTCGATGGATACGAACAGCACATGCCAATGGATACGAAGCATTGATGGATACGAAGGCTCTGTACTTCGTATCGATGGATACTAAGGAAGCGGTCGAGGTGGAGCGAAGGATATGGATCAGAGCGTGTGAAGTTTGGATCGATGCAAAAGCTACGGCTATGGATATGGGGATAGAATAGATACGAAGTGGATTGAGGTGAGCAGATCGATATGAACGATTCAGCCTTCATGCATACTACAACTTGGATCAATCATAACACTCATTCTACAAGTCCAAATGCGATGAAATTTTCATAGAGGCTTCCTTATACACTCAAGAAGGTTCGTGATCGATCTCGGTTTGATTGGAGCCAATTTGGATCGATACGAATTGTACATGGATCGATCCCAAACGACTCTAGATCGATCATGCGGGCCCATCCGCGTGTGAGAAGAGGTCTTCCAAGATTTGAGGCTGATATTTTCGGGTCTACACTTATAAATAGGAGTCATATGGCAACTAGAAAGTGGGGCTTCTTCTTCTTTCCTAGACAAAACTCTGCCATTTTGTTTACTGATTTCAAAGGCTTGTAACTGTAATTACAGAATAAAAGGAATAAAAGGATTGATTCAAAGTGGACGTAGACCGGAGATAAGCGAACCACTATAAATATTGTGTTCTTTCTTGCTTTCTCACATTTTACTTTTGCTATTTCTTTATTTTTATTCTCTAATTTATCTGAATTTGAGATTTGTGTTGGAATATTGTGGATATGTGTATATACATTGGTGCTTTCACTACATCTGGGGTTTGTGACCAATTTTGGCGCAAACATATATAAAATTATTTAAGGTATGGGACTTAAATGTTTTATATATTTATTTAAGGAGAAGGGCATTTTGTAAAATAAAATTATTGTTTATTTCTGAAATGTTGGCTGCACTTTTGAAAAGATGTTTAGAAACCAATGAAAATTTGACAAACAATAGCAGGTTAGTTGAAAAGTGTTTCCCTTTTAAGTTAAAAACAAAAATAACATGATTTTGGATATTCCTCAACTTTTGGCACCAAGGATTCAGACTAGGACGTTTCACTACCATGCTTTCGAAACTAATGTGCATGGTATCAATCTACTTGGTATGTAGCACATTGGATAAAGGTGAAAGGTACATAGTCTAAACGTTGGGTTCTAAAAGGGTTGGAGTATGCCTTTTTTAAAAATCAAAGTAGCACCTGCTTTGCTTTCGAAGGTATAACTTTCAATTCAGTTGGCTTTCGACTAAGTCAAATGTTTTTAAAGAAAAGGGTTTCGAATGGCTTGTGCCCTCTTGTTTTCAATAATGCTTTAGAAGGGGTCGAAACCCTTAGTTGTCGCCCTTCTACCTTTAGAAGTCAGTGGTTTCGAAAGGTATACTTAGCTTTTAAAATTAGCCACTTCTCCAATGATTTCGAAGGGATGGTTTTGACACCATCACTTCTTTACTTAGGGATAACTTTCAAAAGGTAGGCTTTCGACTTAATTGATTTTGTAGACCTTTTTGTTCTGTTGAAGTGTGACCCAATGGTTTCGAAGAAGTTGATCTAATGGTTTCGAAAGGTGTTGTTCCACATGTTTTAAATTGAACTCAAGTGCTTTCGAAAGTTTTGGGTAGGTTTGATGCTTTTGAAAGGTTTTAAAATGGTTTCAAAGGTGTGGTTCCCTAAGGGTTCCGAAGGAGTCGAAAAGTAATGTTTTCTGATGGTTTTGAAAGGGTTGAAATGGAAGGTTTTTCCAAGGGTTTCTAAAGGCAATATTTTTAAGCGTTTTAAGATATGATGTCCAATTCTTTATAGTTTTCGAAAGGGTTTTAAGACTCGAAAGGAAAGTTTTGGCCTTTGGGCCTAAAAAATGAAGGATTTTACTTAGTTTCGAAAAAGGTGCTTTCAATGATTTTAAAAGGGGTAGGGCAATTTTAGTGGAATCGAAAGGGGGACTTTCAAGTGTTTAAATGTTTTCATCAACTTAGTTTGAATAATCTCATATATATATATATAACATAGCAAGGTGATTTTGAGTAAAGCATAGAGTATATGTATTTTCCTTGTATGAGTTTGATTTAAAGGTTTTAAATCATTTTGAAAAAGATTTTCAAGGAAAATTATGGGAAGGGATCCCTAAGTAAAATGACTCGGATATTAGAATACCAGATGAGACTGGTATAGGGTCGCGCCGTATACATTAGCTATTGGCCCCAGCTAATTTTTTTCCAAAATTCTAGTTTGTAGGGCTTTGTCACTGGTAAGACTAAAATTATGATTACACATAGAAGGGAATATATATTTTTATATAGGTAGGTTACCGATGAGCCCGCAAAACCGTTAGGATCAGGTGACCCTGGGAGATGTTAAGTTAGGGACAGACAGTCATAAGAGAAGTATTTAATAGATAATTAGGGACAGACCGTCCAAAAAAATATTGTCTAACGGATGTTAGATAAATTTGGTTTATATTGTCTAGTAGGCCCGAGTCAGCCAAAGGTTAATAGTTAGCCAAACAAAACTATAGTGTCAAAATAGATAGTTCATTACCTGATATGTATGTTTACATAATGATGCTTTAAGTTTCAACCAGTTTTGGTTGTAGGAAAAGGTTTGCAAAAGAAAGATATATATTAAAGGGATGTTAGTGAGGGGAAGGTCGTTTCTCTAAGTGAAGTTGTCTCACTTAACATTAATAACTGAGATGTATAGTAATATTCATTCTAGGCTTTATGTCTGACTCAAAATTTATATTTTTCCCCTTGAACTCTAGGGTGCTCAAAATTGATTTGAGTAGGTTAAGGGTTGAGGTTTCATAGGTTCTTAGTAGGATGACGAATTAACCTAACTGAGGCGAGCATGAGGCTAACAGACAGCTGTTTAGGAGTTGCAGTTTTTGCTTTATTATTTATTTCCGATGTGTGTATTTGACTATATTTCTCTAATCATCCAATGGGGCATCTTCATATGATTATTTTGTAATAAGTATTTTTTTATCATTGCTTGGGAAACGTTATAGGATTATGTAATATGAATATGGAACATGTGTTTTGAAATGTTATGAAAAAATGTTATTTTGAAATCTGTGATTTGTTTCATATTCAAGTGCTTCTAATATTATAGATACCATTAACATAACCGTATTTAGTCGCTGAAAGTTAATACTATACAAGACTACAGCATCTGTAGCACTTAGCTTTGGGCCTCTAGATAGGGTTATGTTACATTACACTATAACAGACATATTAGTCCATCCATATACATGTATGACATCTAATATCTATGTACGTACAAGTATATATATATAGTTTTATATATTATAAAATAATATGTAAAGTGTAAATATTTATATACGTGTAAATGTTATATATAGGTTACATTATAATATAAAGTAGTTGTAAATACTGATATAAATAACTATGAGTTCAAATTCAAAATTTAAATTTTAGATCTAGATCTACATAATAAAATATCTAGTAGTTTCAAATTCATATTAACATATTAATTTTTAATCGATATAATATGATACATTCATTTCAAAATATAAAAAAAAGTTAAAAGAACATACATATATACTTTTATATATACATATTAAATTAATATCTAGAAATACTATATACAACACACACAGATATATGTATATATATGTGTGTGTGTGTGTGTGTTTTAATGTAAATTAATAATATTATATATATATATATATATATATTTCAAGATTTAGTAATAAATAGCTTTATAAATTGTGTTTTTAAATTGTTAAAAAAATTATTATTGATTACCGTATAGAAATTAGTAAAAAATTAATGTTTTGTCGAAATTTTTTTCAAACAAGCATATTACATTAAATATTTACATATATATTAGGAAGTTTGTGTATATATATACATTATATAATTAGATACAATGTTTAAATTGAATTATATACATATAATATATTCAATTTCAAAATACATACATACACAAATTATTTTTACTCTTCCAAAAGAGATAATATATATATATGAATGAAACATTAATACATAAAATATACAATGATATTTGTATTTTGGAATCAATTTTATCTAAAATCATTTTAAAATATTTTTATATTTGAATTTTATTAACTGATGGTCATGAGCTATGTGTGTGTGTGTATATATATAGGACAAAGATCGGTTACACCTTAATTTGGCTCCATCTCTAATCCCCTTTGATATCCACCGCACATTCGGAATAAAATAATATTGTTGGTGGAAAGAGAGAGAGTAATATTATTTAGCATAATCTGTAGTTGAAATCAAGGGGGTTTAGAGGTGTAGCCAAATTGAGGTGTAGCTGATCCTTAGCTATATATATATACTTAATATATAAATATATATATATATTTTTTTTCATCCAATGAAGACATCACATATATATGTAGACTCGTAATAATTCGTATACTAATTATAGCATATAAATTACATGATGAGAAATATATATTTATAACCAATTCTAAGAAAATATTTACCTCAATTAAGGCCTATTTGTAACCTGTTGAAATGATGAATCCCAAACTCCTTAAATCGGTATTTACAATCCAAAACGAACTATAAATCTGAGAGCATCAATCGTTGATCTTTTATTTTCACTTAATTTTTTTTAAATGCTTGAAAATTAAAGAAGGAGGGCAAGGGGAGGTCGGCCAAAGTATGGTCTAGAAGGAGCAAAAATCAAGAGATTTTATAACAATCCACCCAAAAACGGACCTAATTTTGACCTAACAAAAGCCCGTCGAACTTTAGGCCCATCTCAAGGCGAGTTGTTAAGTTAATAAAATTAAAAACAATGCACAGTACATAGAGCTATCTACATATACTTTCAGAATCTGACAGGGGAATGGATAAAATATAATATCAAAAATAAGTACCCATTTCACAAAAGAAAACCATTTCAGAATGTAACATGTTAAATATTACAACATGAATACATAAAGCCTCCATAGTACAATATTCCAAAATAATATATTGCTTGAACTGGGTACAATAAAAATATTTAAAAAAACAAAAATAGATAGATAACTGCGATAATTCTTCATCTCCTCCTTCATCTCTTATGTAACATCCTGAAATTTTGAACCATTCACATCCATACATGTCAGATTTGAATTGCTCAAAATATCAGATTGGTAATTTAAATTTGGCAAATCTCAGCATATACAGTAAATAAATAATCACAGACACAGAGTAATAACAATAATGCAGCGGAAACAAAAGAATAGTAGTTCATGAAGCTACTATATATAACAGAGTTAAACAAGATACAACAGAGGTCTCGAATACATAGATGTCTCAATATAAGAGTCAAATACAAGATCTGAATACATCACTAGAATCAACTGAATAACTGCAAGCTGAATAGATATAGCTGGATCTCCAAGCGAAGCTCCAACTACAAAGGTGAGTCTCGAACACTGAGCCCCTCAGTCTGACTCGAGCATAAAGCAAAACACAAAACACTCGAGTCAGCATTAACATTCTTATATCAATAAATCCAACTCAAGTGAAATAACAACTGAAATACAAGTAACTCAAAGGATGTTTGGGATAACCATCCTCTAAGGATCCGTTAAACTATCTACTATGTAGTAATATACGCTATTATAATAATGTATATAGTAAAGTAAGCTATCAAAATAGCGTTAAGGCATTACCCATATCCCTCTTAACACATTTTATATATTCCCATAGTCTATACAGTACCGTAATCTCCCCTGTAATGGGCATCGTCAGAGGGCACTCCATAGGTATGGTACAAAACAAACTCGTAGTAAAGCACGCTTGGGTATGTGACACGGCACAACAAGGCAGTACCAGGGTAGATATACCAATTACTCATCCGGACTAGTGGTAACGCAGAGCCGCAGCAATCGCCCACCTCTAGCCACACTCCCGAATCAAGGGTGCGCACCAAATCAATCACAAAGTAATAGAATGGCATATGTTGGAGTGTGTCCGATCAGAGGAGCTACCTCATTGGTCCGGAATCGCTCCTGTTTTAGCCACCTTATGTCAACTCATGGGAGTTGGGTTCACGTAAAAATACCTTTAGGATCGTCGCCACCATCCTACTTCATTCTGGAATCTCCACCACGTAAACAGTTGTTAAAGTAGTTTTCGATATCGACGGAGAGTATGCCCATATCTGATTCCGATCTCTTTAACAACCAAACGTTATTATAACACCGCGGTCATTTCAAAATAGTTTATACTTCAAAACCAAAATATCATTTCCATTTTAAAACCATATCAAAACAATATCATTTTCACTTCAAATATCTATTTCCAAAATCATAGCATTTTTCAAAGTTATAACACTTCATAAACCAAACACTATGAAATCATAATATTTTGGAAAACCATAACTTTGAAATCATAACTTCCACCCTTAAACAGTTTAGATATTAATAATAATATATATAATAAATAGTTTATAAAATAAAATAGTTTATAAAATAAAATAGTTTATAAAATAAAATAGTTTATATAAAATAGTTATAAGTTAAAATAGTTTATAATAAAATAATAAGTTAAAATAGTTTATAATAAATAGTTAGTATATTAAAATAGTTTATAAAATAAATAGTTTATATTAAAATAATTTATTTAAGTTAAAATGTATAATAGTTTAAATAAAATTTAAAATTACATTATATAATAAAATAGCTTCCTCAACTTCACAAATCAATTCAAATCAATTCGAATTTCAAATTCAAATTAATCCAATCTCAAATCATCAATTTCAATTTCAATTCAGTTAAACATTTCAAATTATATCGATTTCAAATACCGATTTGAACCACATATAAACCATTTCAATTTCAATATATTTCAAAGCTTTAAATATTCAACGTTTCAAAACTAAATTCGATAATTTCATATATATCAAATTAACTTTACTATTATTTAGTTTTGAAATCTTTACTTGATCATTTCAATATCATTTATGAAAACAACCCGTATATTAGAACCATTTAAATTGACAATAATCCACACATGTCAACTTAAATAATACAAAACACGAATCATTATGGGATTATAAATACATAAATGTAAATGAGAATCAATACAACATCACAGACACAGAACAGTCACAGAATAATGCAGCGGAAAATACATCATCATAATAGTAGTTCATGAAGCTACTACAGGAAATACAACAATGTCTCAACATAAAGTGACTGAGAGGAAATACAAGATGTTCAATACACAAGTACATCAATTGTAACGACCCCGAAATTTAATTTTATTTAAATTGATAACTAAATAAATTTTTGAATTAAATTTGTGAAAATAATAAATGTGGTGATGCGAGTTTCCCCGAATTCAAGTATATTTTGTATAAATCATTTAAATTTAATAATATTGTAAATATTGTACATATATGTGAATATATCTGTATACGTGATATATGAGAAAATTTGAAGTTAATATATATGTATATTGAATTCGAGTTTAAATCTAAATCTAAATAGTTTAAAAGTATAAAAGTAAATACATTGGCAACAATTCTAACAATATATTAATTATGGATATTCATTTTTGTTTCAAAGTAACAAGGCCAAAATAAATAAAACTATAAGTATAAAGATGAATAAAATGAAACAAGTGTGTATATATGAAAGCAAGAAACAAAGTACATATCCCTAAGTAACAAAGCAAT